>OZ023066.1:34209455-35647830 GCA_963992785.1 Tenthredo livida | reverse complement strand
GTGTGAAATTTTTTCCATACAGATATGCTCTGTAATGGTTTACTGCGTATACTATTGCCAAAAGTTCCTTTTCAATAGTTGAATAATTTTGTTCTGCTGAATTTAATAATCTAGATGTATATGCAATGGGTAAATCTTTCCCTATAGATCCTTGACTCAAAATAGCTCCAATTGCATAACCTGATGCGTCTGTTGTTACTAGAAAGGGTTTAGTGAAATCTGGATATTGAAGTATCGGCTTGTCACAAAGTTTATTACACAATTCTTTGAATGCTTGTTCTTGTGGATCTTTCCAATGAAAGTGAGATTCTTTTTTTAATAGATTGGTTAAGGGTTCTGCTATTTTAGAAAAATCAAGAATGAATCGACGGTAATACCCTGCCAACCCTAAGAATTGTTTAATGTTTTTGGCGTTTTTAGGTCGTGGAAAATTTTTTACTGCTTCTATCTTCTTTGGATCTGGTTTTACTCCATTCTCACTAATAATATGTCCCAAATACATTACTTCTTTTTTAAGAAATTCACATTTATCAGGTTGTAATTTCAGTTTAGCATCACGTAATCTATCCATGAGTTTCTTGAACTTGATCTCGTGTTCTCTGAGTGAACTGGCATATAAGACAATATCATCAAGATAAACAAACAGCTCTATTCCTTGCAGTCCTGATAAGACGTGATCCATGAGTCGTTGAAAAGTGGCTGGAGCATTCTTCAGACCGAATGGCATCCTTGTAAATTCATAATGGCCATAAGGTGTAGAAAATGCTGTTTTAGGGGCATCCGATTTTTTCATATTAATTTGGTGGAAACCGGAAGCGAGATCGAATACTGAGAAATATTTAGCACTGCCTAATTGATCTAGAATTTCTGTAATATTGGGAAGAGGGTAGGCGTCCCTTACTGTTTTTTCATTTAGTAAACGGTAATCTATTACCATTCGCCATCTTTTATTCCCTTTAGAATCTGCCTTTTTGGGTACTATCCATAATGGTGAATTATACGCGGAAAGTGATGGTTTGATTGTATTATTTTGTAATAATTCCCCAACTTGTTTCGTGATTTCATCTTTATGAATCGGTGGAAATCTATATTGTTTTGTATTTATTGGAGTATCGTCACTCGTTATTATACCGTGCTCTATTGCGCTGGTGGCTCCTAGGAAATCACCCGGTATATGGAATCTATCTTGATTTTCTCTTAATAATTTTTCTACGCTTTCTTTTTCTTCTGGATTTAGATGTTCGAGCCTTAATAGATCTAGTACTTCGTTATATCTGTCTTCTTCTTTGACTACATTGACTTTACTGTTTTCTTCACATGGGGACTCAAGTTTACTTTGGAGTTGAAGTTCTTTTCCCATATCATTTCCATGTCGTATGATTGGATTTTCATGATTATCTTGTGCTAGAGGGATACTGATATCTCTCGCGCAGTTTTCCTGGTCATTCAGCCCTAGGGTGAATATTTCCAGTGGCACCGCGTCCTGACTAGGTAGCAATTCTATTGTGGGAATTATTAATTCTACTTCCTGATCCCTTGTATCAATTACTCTGATTCGAGCCCGTCCCTCAATGTTCTTTACTAAAGCTTCTCCTAAAAATATCCCATCTCCTGCGTGGAGTCTTGGGACATATCCTTCTTTTAAATCTTTATTTTTTATTTTGATATAGAATATTTGATGTGTTCGCGGAGGAATTGTCATCGTCTCGCGTGAATTGAAATAGAATAGTAGTTTGTTAAATTCAAGAAATTCTTCTGCGTAATTTATCGTGGCTTTGTGCGTTCGAAAGAAATCTGACCCTAGAATTCCGGCTTGTGAAATTGGAAATGAGTCATTTACGATATGGAAAGAGACCGGTATTCCAGAGATGTTTATGTTTGTTCTCCCGAGTGTATACACATGATTAGCAGTTATTCCTGTTAATTTTAAGATTTTACTTTTATCAAAGCTCAAGATTGTATTTAGTGTCCCTACTTTTATTAGGTTTGGTTCTGAACCAGTGTGTCATCATATCTTCATATGTCATCTATCATCATATCTATTTCTCCTAATAAATCTTTTGATTTTATTTTAACAGATGGGACGTTTTCTGTAATATTTAAGTTGATGGTTGCGATTCTTGTGCTTCTGTTGATATCTGGATTGGTAAAGCTGCATGCGCCTGTTCGGCCGCTCGGGGCTGGCTGCGATTCCCCGAGGGTCCCTGCTCGTTTCCCTGCCTTTGCATATTAAACTGTCTTTTCCGACATTCGTTAATATTGTGACCCAAATTTTTGCAATATGCACAGGTTTGTGGGGGTCCTTGTCCTGCCCCATCGTTCCTCGCTCCTTGGTTCTGGTTATTCCGGTTATCTGGGTTATGATAACACTTCTCAGCTTCATGTCCAACACGTTTACAATAGCTGCACGTCAATGGTCTGTGCCCATTATTTTGGTTATTTTGCTTATCTGGGTGGAAGTAGCATTTCTCAGATTCGTGCCCAACACGCTTACAATGTTGACACCTAATTGGTTCTTGTTTGATTGCGTTGGTTTCTGATTTTAATATTTTCGTGACGTTTTGTTTACTCTGCCCAAACCTTTCTTTATCTAGTTCAAAACTTTTCCCTGCCTCTATTGCTTTTGAAAATGCAGTTTGAGAAGATCCAAAACTTGCACGATTTAGCACGCTTCTATATTCTATTGGTAACCCCCAATAAAAGCCATCGAGGATTTCTTCTTCAATTGAACGTTCGAGCATACCATCTATTATCCCATGAATTCGTTTTTCTCCATCTATGATCGCAGTTTTCAAATCTTGAACGCTGCCTATGAAATCAATGATATGTTCTTCAGGTTTTTTGAAAACATTTGCTAATTGTCCGCGGTAGTAACTTACTGATTTCGCGTATCCGATAGATCCCATTAGAATTGCGAAAGATCCCGTAAGAATTGCGAAATCATCGATTACCGTTAGGGGGACGTCCTTGCAACAAGTCGAAGGAGGGGGGCCTCGACCAATCAGAACACAGGCGGGTTCTGGACAAAATTATTTGACCTACATTGATCCAGAACATTGATTACGTACAGGGGGAAGGTCCTTCCGGCTAGATTCCGTTAGAATTGCGAAAGAACCCATTAAACTTGCGAAATTACCGTTAGGGGGGCGGTCCTTGCGGATAGATCCCGTTAAAATTGCTAGGGGGACGTCGTTGAAGCAAGTGGAAGGGGGCTTCGACCGCCATTTTGAGTGTGACGTCATCGTTAGGGGTCCGAGACTCCCCCCTCTACCATCCTCACACGGACACGGGAGGGCGCGTGTGCCCGTGTGGAAAATTTGATGGGGGTGCAAAGCGGGCCCTGGTAGTTTTCCCCATTTCTATTAGGGCGCTATTAGGGAAGAATATCGAGGCCCCTGTCGGAGCTGTAACGCTTTTCCAGACACAGCCCCAAATAGATTACCCCATCAGGCCCGTACTAGATTACCCCATCAGGCCCCTACTAGATTACCCTACCAGACCCCTAACTAGGTCAGCCAATTGGTATATATTATTTTAACGATAAAACACGTGATAAAAAAATTACTGACAAACCATTGGATCATCAAATTTGCTCGCAAATTTACCGCATGTGAATGAAAACGCATTTTCGCTGAAAAAATCGACGCCGATATTTATCTCCTACCCGAGATTTGAACCCACGTCCGCTCGCTCGCACATATTACTAGTCGTACGCCCTATCCGCTACGCCAAACTACTTATTGGTAAAGATTTTGATCTTTTCCCATTTATATTACAACTTGATATGAAGAAATCCATGTGAACTCATTGAATCGAAAACCTTGATTAACGATCCGATTCGATTAGCGATTTCATACAATTATGATGGTTCTCAGTCTAACACACTGCTTTGATTGAAAAAAATAAATTTATCGAACTGTTTTTGATTATGAATTTTTGACAACACAAAATAGCACCGTGATCAATTTTTTCATCAATTCTAAATAATACGACGAACATTTTTCGGTTATAAAAAAGGTGGTGATATTTTTTTGAGGTTCAATTTTCATTACTTTCAAAATTACAATTATTGATTTTCTACTTCGCGATTCTGGTTTTGACCGATAACCACGTGACGGGACCCTGACAGAACCATCTCTCAGTTCTGTTGGGGTACTAGTCGGCCGGGCTAATTCATTCTCTCCGATGGTGCCCCATCGGGGCCTTACTAGAAACTCTGAATAGGGGCTTCCTGCCAGGGTCCCCAACACAAATCGGGTATGCCCTGATAGATTTCTACACGGGTGTGTGCGTGCGTGTACGTGTGCACTAACACGCGTTGATCCAGAACCCGCCTTGCCTATCTACTGAAGGCTGAAGACATCGCCTATTTGACCAAAGATTTCATTCTTATTTACGGCTCGAGTTTCATCGATGAGGTGTGGGACAAACCATCGGAGGCTATGAAGAAGGATGCTGTGCAAGAGGCTGCGATGCTCGCGGCCTTTCGTACCAACGCGCGTTGTTACGTAACCCTGCTTCTTCGAGATAACACCCCAAATTCGGGCTTATATTGCGAGGGTTGCGTACCAAGTCTGCCCGGAACGTGGGGTGTCGAGAGCGAGCACCGTATATTGCCGAGTAACCGGACGCCGACAATATACTTTTGCGAGAAGTGCTGTCTCGCTCTAGTATAGGTTGATTGGCAGAAATGCTGTCGATGCCACGCGGCATTCAAGATGTACCCAACAGCGTACCGAAAATATCATTACGACGAAAATGATGTATTGAAGGGAAATGCACCGGCGGCAAATGTAGCGGCTGGCGGATCGCTTTTACGAAAATCTGCGGTCGAAGTACCCTTCGACTTAGCAGGAGTCATCGCGATGGCTCTAGATATAGAAGCTGGCGAAGGTAAGAGCTCTCAACTAATTAGCGTACATTAAATTTTTTTTATTCTTCTATTAATTAAAAATATCATTGATTTATGTTTTCTAGAAGAAATACCTGCAGAAATGTCCGCCGACTTGGTGGACGTCATCACAAAGGCGGTAACTGCAGAAGAAAATGATCAAGGTAGATATCGCAGGCTGCCGGAGATGTCAAATACGTTACGGATCGCAGAGCGGAGAATTCAATGAATCTACTCCCATGATTAGGGACTGTTCACAATGTAAAATGTTTGAATAAATTTACGCTTTCTGTAATTTGTGTGTTCTCTAATTTGAATAATAAAAGAATTCACTGTAAAATTTTACAGTCTTCGTACATATACCTGATATACACAAACTCGTTAGCCGTTGTAGTGCGCTAGCTTAGTTGGACCCTCTTTTGATATTCAATATGTTTATAACAAACACTGAGGTTTGGATAACAATTTCGTTTCAGCATCAGAGACTAAGCTGATGATTACTTCGAGGTATTGAATTTTATCGCTGAACATTAGTTTTAGGAAGTCGCATACTAATGAAGGGTTACGAACCGAGTTTATTCGCGTCTTAGAGTTTGCGAGTGAAACATCGGCTCTTGTATGAATAAAAAAAATGTCTAGTGAAACAAAACTTTTTTCAAAATCAAAAAACTTCGCAATAACAATGTGTAAGTATCATTGTGAATTTGTGATTTAGTGAAAAAATAGTTCTCTGCGTTCATAAGGTTCTAATTTGTTGATTCTTCTGGTTTATCGCAGCACTTCCAAATCTCTTTATGACACCATGTGTCAAACAAATCGTAGCGCTGGTCGAGGGGTGGGCGATGCCTTCACTCCAGGAAACATGGGCTGTGCAAGAGGCTGCGATGCTCGCGGCCTTTCGTACCAACGCGCGTTGTTACGTAACCCTGCTTCTTCGAGATAACACCCCAAATTCGGGCTTATATTGCGAGGGTTGCGTACCAAGTCTGCCCGGAACGTGGGGTGTCGAGAGCGAGCACCGTATATTGCCGAGTAACCGGACGCCGACAATATACTTTTGCGAGAAGTGCGGTCTCGCTCTAGTAAAGGTTGATTGGCAGAAATGCTGTCGATGCCACGCGGCATTCAAGATGTACCTAACAGCGTACCGAAAATATCATTACGACGAAAATGATGTATTGAAGGGAAATGCACCGGCGGCAAATGTAGCGGCTGGCGGATCGCTTTTACGAAAATCTGCGGTCGAAGTACCCTTCGACTTAGCAGGAGTCATCGTGATGGCTCTAGATATAGAAGCTGGCGAAGGTAAGAGCTCTCAACTAATTAGCGTACATTAAATTTTTTTTATTCTTCTATTAATTAAAAATATCATTGATTTATGTTTTCTAGAAGAAATACCTGTAGAAATGTCCGCCGACTTGGTGGACGTTATCACAAAGGCGGTAAATGCAGAAGAAAATGATCAAGGTAAATCAACATACACTAAATTTTACCTACTCTGTGTAATTTAAAAGTATTTTTTGTTCATTCTTTTAATTAAATGGCATTGATTTATGTTCAGAAGCTGCTTCTGGTTCCGCTGTGACCAAAACACCACTGAAGAAGAGGAGAAGGAAGCAGTGAAGAGATAATCCTAAAAATACAAATCGGCCTTTTAAGGGCCATCCCACACAAATCGGCCCTTTTCAGGGCCACCAATACATATCTAAAAAGCATATTTTTACCAGTGGGTTGGGTTGAGAAATGATTGGTGCATTAAAACCTCGAAGGGTAATGTCGTTCCTTCTATACCTGGCTCGGGACGTCATTTCAAAGTAAGCCTTCGTTCAGAGTGCACGCGTCGAGCGAGAATCCGAAGCATAAACAGCAATCTTTGGAATTCCATATCTGGATAGTGAATTGACCGATTTCAATTTTTCAAAATAGATCCGACTCCTGGAGGTATGTAGAAAATATTTATATATTAGTTGAATTGAAAAGTCATGTTTATTTGCTTATTTGTTTACCAACGACAACTTATTCAATTTTTCGTCCTCGACGAACGAACAGTGGAGTGCGGTGTCAAAAGTGAGGGCAACATGTAGTTTCTTATACCTATATAACATAGAAAGTGAATCCAAAATCTGATTATTATTAAATTCGAGCAAAGAATATATTTTGAACAAATTACGATAGCAGTAGAGTTGTTATTTTAAATCATGAGTTATGTGCGTCAATGAAATTTTCTTACTATGTTTAGCCTTCATCTGGGATGAATCTTCTTCACTATCATCAAAGATATTAGATCGATCAACCAACGTAACGTCATCAGATATTCAGATATATTAATTGTATCGATCTACCAACGCGACGTCACGCATTCAGGTTAATGTTAGATATTATTTTCTTTCATGAAACAGTTTTTCACGTAAATTCAACAATCAAGATTTCTATGGATTTGATTTTTCGTACACGTTATTCTATACACTGTTACGAAATTTGTTCAAACGTTGGCCCATTTTGAATTTTTTTTTCGGAAATGGATCGCCGAATATTCAACATACGGGTGCCGGACGAGTGGGTCACTAGATCCGCTTCAACCAACGAATTAATCACTCTCTTACAACCCGTACTTCTTATGGACGAGGTGGGACATCCAGACTTTGAAGTCTACATCGACTATACGTAGGGATTCTGACAAAACTTGAAAGAGTCAACAATCTCTACTATGGTTCAAAAGATGTGATCATTAAAGTAAAAGCAGTAATATAGTAGTCATACCTAAGTGTAAGCCGTACTACAATAGATGAAAATGTGTCAATCGTTGCACTTTTATTGTAAAACGTAGTTGGACTTGAGTGTAAGTTATGTAGTATTATGTATATCGATGATTGAATTGAATTCAATAAACTTATTCAGGTTCCTTCAGTGGTATTCAGGTACCACTGCCCCAATTGCTTAAAGATACAAGAGAGACTAGACGTGCTTATAAGACGAGTGTTAAGACGGAGATTGAATATATGAATATTAATAATACAATTTCTTGTTTATTACTCTTCCCATCTCGTCCTAATATCCAACAGTTTCTTACTTTCTTTATTTCAAATAACGCAATGTTATTGTCGTAACCTGATCTGTGATATTCGAATAAGTGTTTCGGCTAGAATTCTGAAATTATTTTTAAGATATTTTTAGGTGAAGGGTTTGTATTGAAATGATAGTAGAGAGGTTTTATGAGGATATTATTCATATAATACGTTTATTATTCTTATTTTTCATTCAAGGAATATAGTTATGAAAGTTGAAAAGTAAATTACGATTTGTTGAATTCAATTCGATCAAGAGACTCGGTAGAGTCTCACGCCAAGTACATTCAAGAAATGTGAGCGCTCGACGACCGTGTCTCTTTACCGCAAGGACCCAAGTTCGGCGGAGTGGGGAATCTGATTCAATGAAATACTACCGTCTTTCATGATATACCGGTATGAATGAATGAATGCTATATTTTGTCGGCGTAGAGTCGCCACTATAGCCATCTGCCGGACACTCAAAACCCCAAACTTTTCGTATATATGTAAGTTTGGACGTTACCGCCACACTTCGGTGTAATGACCACGTTGTCCGAGAAACAAGTCGTGAGTGCTAGCGTAGCGATAGAAGGGTTAGAAGCGATAGAGGCTCCGAGCTGAAAGCCTCGTGAATAGCCACTCTAACATTCAAGTTCACAGAAAATACAAAGGGCGTAGCATCGGCAATTGTATCGATTCAGGTGAGTATTAATTATAATTTATAATACTTGTAACCACACTCTATTCATATGTAACATGTAAATATCCTTATAATTACAGTTTTATCAACTGCATCATACTTGTCGAATTACTTATCCTTGAACCTTAACCCTCTGATATCGAAGCTTACATATATATATAATTACGAATATTCACTGTATACCTATATCAATATAAATATGTTCAATTCATTTTAATTTGAAATTTATTTGATTTTATCTAGTAATTATATAGGATTACAGTTATTAGATAAAATCAAATGAATCAAAAAATTGGAATAGATTGGAGGAATCAAATAAAAAACAAATAAACTACATAAATAAACAAAAAGTCAATCATACATGTATTCTTGTTTGTCTTTCTTTTGATTCATTTTCGAAAGTAGGGTGTGACGTCGGTAGACCCTACGGTCTCCGGCTCGCACTTCATACAGAAACATATATATAGATAACCCCTACAATATAAGATTCTATTATGTAATCATCCATATACATGTAAACCTATTTGACGCTCCTGTCCTAGAATATGTACAGGACAAGGAGCGCTGCATCGTATAGCGAACGGCGACTGCCTGCTTGGTGAGAACTGCAATCCAGCAATTTCGAGTTCTCAGGCAGCCGTCGTTCGCCTAAGAAATGGAGAAGCCAGATAGCAAAAGGCATAAAAGACTTGGGCGACCAAAGGGCAGCGCTCACTTCGCTACCAACCAGTCGTGTATTCTTCATTTTAACCAAGACAATAAGTCACTTACTAGTTAAAAATATTATGTCAAATTCTATACATATTCGAATGTTAATTTAACGAATTCGATTTAAGTTAAGCTGGTATTTTATGTTGAACTTTATTATTAACATATTCACGCGGAATTTGAGACAGCTATCATGTTAACTTTAGAATAATAGAGAAATAACTTTCTGTTTGTGTTAAATCTTTGAAATAACATGTAGTTTATGTATACGAGAACTAATAATTTTTGTCATTCAATTATAGATTAACGGAAAGATTTGATCCAAAATATAAGTCAATTCAACTCTTCTTATATGTTATTTTGACGAAGAATATTTGTTCATATCTTTTATTACATTATCAGGCCAGTTAAATTGACACAAATATAATGTAAAAATTCGGTTCATCACTAAAGAAAAGTGTTAAAATGACATATTTTGGAAGTAAAGTCGATACTTCGGACAAACCCGTGCTTGTTCGGTCGAAGCTTCGGGAGTTGGTAGTGCGTGTGGGGGTAGCGAAAACCTCAGTCGTAGTGTCGGACGCAAGCGAGCAACACGTACGAACGCCGTAAGGATTATTACAAGGTAAGTCTTCAGTTCTTCCCAGTAGTGTGAAAATTAATGATTGTGGAATTTTATTTGAATGTATCATTATTATTAGATGGAATCCCACGAAGGGTTTTTCCCGACACCGGTACCACCTTTATTTTTCGTTCTCCAATACGGCGAACGAAAAGAATGGGTCAAACTAGCCCCACCTCATGAATATCCCAGATTTGTACTCAAAGGTATAGCTTTATTTACGCTAACGCTTCATTTAATAGTTGTGTTCCTATGTCTTGTTTCCCATCACTAGTCGCCCACCTCCTTTTCGTAAAAAAATGTTCGTTTCATGCGAAGATAGAGTCTACAGATGGTTTTTACTTCATTCGAATGTCAATTTCCTCGGGTCCACAACGCCGGATTTTCACAACTCGCGCCCCTAGGCACTGGACTCCGCTGCGCCCCCTTTCCCCGTATTTTTCGACAGTATATACATTTTGGCCACGTTAGAATTTGGGAATTTGTATACTTGACTTCGATACTGTCTGACCAGCGCCCCCTTGCACCGCGCGCCCCTCGGCAAGTGCCTAGGTTTGCCTTGCCGCAAATCCGGCCCTGCGGGTCCATGAATATGAGAGTCGGCGGCAGAGTTCAGCCACAAATTACACGATGCGTGATTAAATAATTAAAAAAAGTTACTATTTGTTAATAACTTTTTTGAATTATTATTATGCAAAATTAATTGCCCGAGGATCTCCTACATGCTTGATTTTTTTCAGATTTTTTCCCCATCGAGCAGTATTCAAAATCTGGTCTGAAACTCACGTTTGATGGGACTGTAGGTACAGACCACCTTAAGAGGACCAGTACAGCGACTTTTCGAGAAATTATCATAGTCCGAAATCAATTTATTTCATCACCAAAGTTCATTTCACATCAAAATATTCTTCTTTTTCCAAATCATGTGTCGTAAGGCTTTTAGAGCACCGTTGGACCAATTCAGGTCATCTTGGATTCATTTTCTTCAGAAAACAAATCCTCATCATCTGAATGTAGGAATTTTGAAAAATTTTCGTTTTGGCCAAGTTATTTAAGAAATGAGTGATAATAATTTTCGCAAATTTGGTAAATTGATCATAACTTATGACATGATTTTTTATTTTAAAATCCCTAAATTCACAAGATGAGGAATGGTTTACCGGAGAAAATGAGACGTCAAGAGATTGAATTGGACCAACGGTGTGCCAAAATCCTTACGACACGTGATTTGGAGAAAGAAAAATATTTTGATGTGAAATGAACTGTGGGTATGAAATAAATTGATTTCGGACTATGATAATTTCTCGACAAAGAGAAAAGCGTAGACACGAGGTAAACAAACGCGAGGACGTAAGACCAAAGCAGGGGGGAACGGCAAACGCGCGCAACCAAAGTACGACAGGGATCAGAAGGCAGTCGAAAAGCAATCGCGGCGCGTAGGACAAAGCAAGAGTGAGCAAAGCAAGTAGCGAAATGGAAAGACAGCCAGCAAAGGACGAGATAATGAAAAGAGTGGTGATGCAGCTCGTGGAAATAAAAGAAGAATTGAAAGAAATAAAAGAAGAGGTAAAGAATATAAGAAAAGAGATGAAAGAAAGCGGCAGATACACAAAAGTGACAGACGAAGCTGGGGAAACCGACGAAAGTAGCGAAAACGAGGAGAAGGAAGAAGAAACCTCAGACAGCCAAAAACATGTGGCGGAAGAATACGAGATGATATGGTCGCCGCACACCCCGAGCGAGGCCGAGGGGTCGACCCCCTCGATCGGGGGAAGCGGGATAACAGAAGAGGAAGAAGAGGAGAACACAAAAGAGGAAGAAAGAGACGAGAATGATAACAGAAAGATAAACAAAGCGAAAGAAGAAGACGGTAAGATAACGATAGAATGGGACAAACACACGGGGATGCCGCAACTACTGCAATTGAAGGCTGCGATGGGAGAGGCAGCACGAGAAACATGGCCGGCAAGTATAGTGTGGAGCGAAGGAAATGACCACACACGACATTTTCCGTGTATGGTTTTACCACACACGAAATTCGATCATTGTCAACCAAAATTTATGATTTACTACAAATTTTATACTACAAATAAAATCGCGAGTCGACAGAAGTTCAATTTTCGGTCATGAGACTCCGAGTTCACCGGGAAATGACCGAAAGTCTGAACACAAATGAGCTGGTTGATGATTTTATAAGTAGGAAGGCTGTAAGGAGGGCAATATTTGCAATGACTGAATTGAAAATCTAAAAAGAATGAAATGTTGTTAACTTTTATTACCTACCCCCCCGACAGCGAACTGTTCCACACACGGGAAATTGATAACTTGCCGGCCATGACGAGAAAGAATAGAGGTCGAAATAACCAGTATAGAAAGACAAAAAGACGGGGGAGGTAGAACGACGATAAGAACAGGAAGCAAAAGAAGAAGAGAAATGATAGAAAACAAAGCGGACGACATAAAAAAGAGATGGGGATGGAGGGTAAGAAAGTAAAGAAGCGGAAAAGAAAACACAGAACAATGAAATAAATAAGTATTATTAATAATAGGATAGCATACATACAATATTAACATAACATGACACAATAGAACAGAAGTATGAACATAGATTAAGACAAAGTAGGTAAGCATCGAGAAGCGAATAAAATGTAAAATGTAATAAAAGAGCATATAGAAATAAGATCAAAATAAGAAGTAAAATAATCATAAGGAAGTAAAATGTAAAAGATTGTATAAGCCGTAAGGCAAACAATAAAAACACTATTACTACTACTACTACTACTACTAAAATATTATAGTTGAAAGTATTATATGTATGATTGTAAGACATTTTTCACTCAAGAAAAAAAAAATAATAATAATTAACAATACTATAATATATTATATAAAATATTATAATCAGAAGGTCTATATAATTGTAAGAAGTTTGTTTACTTGAAATGAAAAAAAATGCTACTAATGAACAATACTAAAATAACAAAATTTGCAATTTTTTTTTTAACCAAGTCGTCCACCCTTTCACCATAAATAATTTAAACTATAGGAAAGAGTGAAGTCGAAAGTAACACAAGGCAATTGTAAGAGTGATTGAAAAATTATTATCTAGTTTGAAGAATAATTGTATTTTCCATAGTTTCATACAATAAATTGTCAAATATTGTATTACTGTGGAAAAAAATTATTATATTTTTAACTAGATCATATTTTCTCAGTGCAGTTTAAATTGCTCCGAGCTATTTATCGCACCCCTCTCCAATACAATTAGATAACATAAAAAAGAAGTGAAATTAACATTTTTATATAGTTAGGATTAACATTAAAAGAGACTCAAAATTGACATGAAATTTGATTATTCCAACATTTGAAATTAGTAAATTCGAGTGAATCTACCTGTCAAAGTAACATAAGTAAAATGTTAATTTTAACTGTATTTTTAGTTTATTTGACTCAGCTGTCATTCATTATGGACATTTAATTGTTTTCCTTTTAACATATTTGTTGTGTATTATTGACATATGATTCGCGTCGAATGAAACTACAAATATGTTAAAGTTTCAACTTATATCCCATGTCAACGGTTGACATATCATGTTTCTGTAAAATTAACTAAAAAAAGTTAGTGGACCTAATGGGACATCCGAAATGAGTTAAAATTGACATATTTTTTCCAACAGTGTATCTTGATGACATGATAGTTTTCGCGAAAGATTTGGAGGAACATGGTAAGAGAGTTCGTAGGCTATTTAAACGGTTAGAAGAAGCTAAATTAACCTTACAGCCAGATAAATGCGAGTTCCTGAGAATAGAAGTAGCCTATCTAGGGCATATAATAGGTCGAAAAGGGGTTAGACCAGATCCGAATAAAATTAGAGCAGTCAAATATTTTCCCCGGCCCAAAACGCAGAAAAACATTCGGCAATTTTTAGGACTTGCAGGTTACTATAGGAAATTTATAAAATATTTTGCGGCTAAGGCAAAGCCATTAACGGAGTTGTTAAAGAAAGATACTCCATTCGTGTGGGGAAGAGATCAGAAAGAAAGCTTTAGGACCCTACGGATATCATTATGCTGCGAACCTATTCTTCAATATCCAAATTTTGAGAAACCCTTTACACTCACAACCGATGCATCCGATTTCGCAATCGGAGCGGTTTTGAGCCAAGAAGTAGACGGGCACGACTTGCCTATCGCGTATTTATCTCGCGCACTGATAAAGGCAGAACAAAATTATTTCACCACGGAGAAAGAGTGTTTAGCAGTTTTATACGGTATATTACAATTTAGGCCATATTTATATGGACGCAAATTCAAATTAGTTAGCGATCACGAACCGCTCAGATGGATCGACTCCATAAAAGATCCTGGGCAGCGCTCAATACGCTGGAGACTGAAGTTACGAGATTATGGCTACCCGTTCGAGCATAAGGCTGGCCGACTAAACACCAACGCTGACGCGTTATCGCGGAATCCGATTACTAGTGACCAGTCGACCAGCTCTTCTGAGAACGAGGATGAATTCTTACCAATAAAATCAGTAAATTCATTTCCAAAATATTCGGAATATTTGAACTTGGTAAGAACGGCCACAATCGAAAATCCGGACATAATAGAATTACATGATAGTCTTTTCAATCAGGTCAATAATTATGCTCACACAGTTTCTGTTGATCTTGAAATGAGCGACGGTATAGCAGTAGAATTCAAAGAAAAATACGGTGTACCGGCAACACTTAAACTTCAAGCTAAATTACATTCAACCGTTAAATTGCATTTACCTGATCAAATAATTTATTATATTATGACAAAACAAAACTATTGGGACAAACCGAGCTATGAAGATTTGTATCTCAGTTTAATTAACTTTCGTGGAATTTTAGAAGCAGATAAAATTAAATCTGTAGCTTTGCCAAAAATTGGTTGTGGACTCGACGGGCTTAGTTGGAATAATGTGTAGTCGCACGTAACACCCCTCCCTACTTAAAAGTCATCGGCGTCCTCGTCGATTCGCACTAAAAACTACCGTTTCTAACTCACATTGGTTTTAACCCTTGGGATCTTCTGAAGTGTTACATATGATTCTTCTCTGTCATTATCTCTTTTGCTTCTCTGCTGACTCGGCTTCTGATAGCCCTTCTTGGTAGAGGGCAGCTATGAGGGGGAATTTATACCTACTTGTGGTACAACGGCTCATTAATACTTGAGCTCTTGCTGAATGAAGTTCGAACGTACTGTAAAAAGTACTGTACTCTACTGTGGAAAGTGAATCTTGGTTCTTCGTGTTTCCAAATCTTACAATGGAACTCAACACAGAGGCGGTTATTGTGGGTGTTATGGCCGCTTTCCTAAACTGGGGGGGCGTCCAAGAAATGACTAAAGAGGCCTTCCAGGCGTGGTTCCACGAGGAGTGGTCAGGGTTCCTCTGCGGTAAAGGCGATGTTATTTTACTCAAAACCCGCCAAGCTGTATGCGTCTCCTGCTTTCTTAATTTGTGAGTACTTAAAGTCCTACGCATATATGCACATATATCTCTAGGTAGACATATACATACATTTATACACAATTTGTTCTAGTGTAGAGACTGATGCAGTTAAGGGTATGACTACCATACATCGGGTAAGCCGAGGCTCCGTTAGGGGACCCTGTACTACCTGTGTTTATTGCGACACGCTTTTGGTAGAGGTCAACCCAACTCAGGGTTGCACTAAATGCGACCGCCTGCTACTTCACTTGAAACACGTTGCTGAAGCGTATTACTTAAATCAATTTTAATTACCCTTGCGAAAGTTTAACTACTATACGGAAGGGGCGTTTCCATTATGTATTGTGAAGTATACTTTACTGGTCTGTAACAGGTGTCTGATTATTCTCTAATCTTAGTAACCCTTCAAAAGTCCCAAGGGTTAAAACCAATGTGAGTTAGAAACGGTAGTTTTTAGTGCGAATCGACGAGGACGCCGATGACTTTTAAGTAGGGAGGGGTGTTACGTGCGACTACACATTTGTTACGTGCGCAACTTTCGAAATCCTTCAAAATTCCAAATTTCTTCTCATTAATTCATTTTTAGATTATCTTTCGAAATCAGATAAATATTCTTTGCTTCATAACTAACTTTATTATTTTAAACGCGCAATAGTTACTCTTTTTATTTCTGAACGTGATTTAGAGCGCAAAGGCAAAGCATAACGAAATATAATATTTTAATGTAACGAATATTTATCCCTTCTTGAAACGGCTATAAGTCACGTAGGTGTAGATAACGGCGAGGCAAGACTGGAACCCCAGTATTGCTGACCCTTCGATTTCACACTACCAAAGTAGTGTACGTAGATGTAATTTCCTCTCTCTCTGATTTTCCAAAGAAATAGGAAAATTAAGCTAGATGGCCAATAGAATAATAAGATATTAAATTGGGCATTATTAGAATTTTAAGAGCAATCGAATGAGCCATAATTCGAGTATAAGATCAAATTAATAACGCAGTTTGAATATATTATTATATGAGCTAGTGTGAGTAGACTATAGGTGAGGTATGGAATAGCATGGGACCGCGTAACGTCACCAGGGCCCCACTCCTACGCTTAACTGCAAGTAGTCCCTCAAACCAATCAGGCGACAATTAGCCACTAAGCAAGGCCCTAATTGGCTAAGCCACGCGCGTAGTAATACATACATTGTTGCAACCGCGGGGACCTCGTCGCCTTTGAACTTGAACTAGCGTCTTTCTTCTGGTAAATCGCGAGGTGCGTGGATGCAAGGACCCGTGTGCAATAATCGAGCCACGAGTTGTGTTCAATCTTTTCTTTCTTTTAATTAAAGTGGTAGCACAAAGGACTCTGTACCCGTTAATAAATTCAAGCCATAAATCTCTTCAAGATCTATGCACTTTTGAGACAACGATTAACTTCATTGTTTTAAACTAGTTTACTTCAACATATTTTATAACGTCTTTCTTCCGTCAAGTCGCGAAGTGCGTGGTCGTAAAGAACCGTGTGTAAATTCGAGCCACGGGTTGTATTCAATCTTCTCTTAAAATCCAAATCTAAAGTCAAGTGGTAATACAAAGGACTCTACACCCGTTAAACCTAAAGTGATAATCGCGACATAATCCACAGCGTGGTGGTCTGATTATCCATCCTTAAATTCAGTGCAGAGACACAAGTTGATTATCTTTATTAATCATCTTTGAACAATTTATTGTCTTCAATATTGAAACCGTAATCTCACGTTCTGCCTTATACTCACTCTGAGTATTTGTAATATTAAGATAACTTCAACTCTCTAAGAAACGAATCAATTTCACTTTCATCATTACTATTTCACACTGACTCCTAGCAACTTCATTCACTGATCTAAAATTTCACTTATTTTTAAATCTAGAGTCACTCAAATCTGTGCATCGATCCGTTTACGAACAATAGACATTTGAGCAAATAACATTAGCTTCAGTTCAGGACGCTTAAAACAGTTATAAACATTAAAAGCAAAAAATTTAAATTCTACGCTAGAAAAAGGCTTCGAGGTCCTCAAGGTGAGGGAGGCATATACCTAAATATCGAAAGTAGCCCCATGCTACGCCATCTCAGCCAAGGATAAGTAACCACAGTCGCTCACAAATTCGCTCATTTATAATTTACTTTTCATATTCAAAGACCGTTATATTGTTTTCCAGAATTCTCTAATTATAAGGATTTTGCATGGCTATAAATATATTGAATAAATTGAATGAGTAATAAGGGAACGGGAATATCGTTCTAAGCTAATACTCACAGGTATTTCGGGGATATCCCCTTGCTTATTAACGAGACCACCCGTCGAGCTTGCACTATTACTCATTGTTCCAATTCTAAATTTTATATCTCTTTACCAAATAACCATTTAATATATAGTTAGGGATTACACTATAATAATAGGTCAAGATTGGTATAATAATAAATTGGAAAACCTACTGTGATAATTCTATAGAATTTCGGGTACCACCCTAATCCCATTGGGTTTCTTTCTTTTTATTATTAGATGCATAAGACTTAATAAGATCCTGACTACCGATCTTGAATCATGTATCTCGTTATAATATTACTATAATTCAGAACAATATATATACACGCATATATTTATCTATATTCAATTTCCTTATGGGAAAATTAAATTATTATTCTTTCATTTTGAGCCAAGATCAGAATCATTGCTAATTCAATAAATCGCCTGGAATAATTCCTAGAATTTCGGGTACCATCCTAATTCCAGTGCAAGATTTCCTCTAAATAGTATCGAGACTTTACTCCAATAAGTAGTCGCTGATCTTGACTCAATTTATATTATTCCTGTCCGAGAGAGAGAGAGTTCCTATTTCATTATTTCATTATATTCCACATATCAACCCGTGCGAATCGTGAAGAGCTCTTTCTTAAATTCATCATTATTTTCATTGATAATAAATTCACCTATATAGTGACAAGTGTTACGTATTCCACCCTATTCCATACTCCTCTATGCTCTACCACTCTCAATACCCAAGACACAACATCCTGCATCTATCCAGTCTCGCCACCTCTAATCAGAGGAAGTCTCACCCTTACATTCCAAGAACTCTATCCCTACCTATGCACCCATAAAACTGCACCTGCATCAATGCGCTCATGCCCGGGAGAACAATGAAAAGGATGATCTCACTACTAAGATCGGTAGCCATTTTTATATATTCGCACTCGAGCTAAAAGCACTTGCATTCAGATCATTGAAGAAGACAGTCAGTCTCAGACTCGCTCTTAATCATTAACTCAGAATCACTTACCACTTAAGCTTTACGACTTGTAAACCAATAAACAGTTATTCAGTTAATATACTTATTCACATCAGTCACTCATCATCCAGATCCCGGTTACCTTAAGGTGTAAAACGAGGGACGAACTCAACGACAGCTTCATCTTATTCTTAAGAACAACGATCCCTACTCATTACATCGGTAGCAGCTCTAACTCTATTCATAAAAATGGTGGCAGCGGAACTACCTCGTTTACCGGAATATACAGTGACAAAATAAGTGAATTCTACATCTTTACATATACGTGATACAAGTGATTACTAATTTCTGAACGCGCAACTCTTCGTGGAAAACCCACCACACTCCCAATCTTTGTGACAAGTCATAAAGAACAAATCAACTAAATCAACAAAATCTACTAAATCAACAAAATCTACTAAATCAACAAAATGTACTAAATCAACAAAATCTACCAAATCAACAAAATCTACTAAATCAACAAAATCTACTAAATCCACTAAATCTACCAAATCAACAAAATCTACTAAATCAACAAAATCTACTAAATCCACTAAATCTACTAAATCTACCAAATCTACAAGATATCAAAGTGAGAACATGATATAAAGTTCTTCAATTACTTCTACAAAATCACAGAAAACTCAGCAATAAAATCAAAGTTGCTAAGAAAAGAAGTTCGACTACATCCTCAAAGGCACCTAGCCCCACAAAGATTCCACTGAATCCAACGATTAGCAATCTCGCTACAACAAATCCAGATTCCTGAGCCGTGACATCTATACTCTTCTCGACGACTTCTCGACATCCGACATCTGACGCAGCCCAACACAACAACTTCATCTCCAAAATCAACTCAGATCCGTATTAGAATGAAAATTTTCATAATTCTCATCATCAGCTTGTAAGTTATCTATAATTATAATAAGCACATACACATATCTCAAACGAAATAATCTAACTCACAAACTCGCAAAATGCCTACCCCACCCGGAACTTCAACCGAGGATACAGAAACCTCATACTGGTCTCTTAAAGACATATTAGATACAATCCCATACTTTAATGGACAAAACCTAAATATAAATAACTTCATAAGAAGCTGTGATAATGCAAAACCTCTCGTTAAACCAGCTCAACGTCCAGTCCTAACGCGAATGATTAGAACTAAAATCTATGGGACAGCTGAATCCTACCTAGGATGCAAAGAATATAATAGTATTGACGAAATCCTAACAGTCTTAAAACGAGCTTTCTTACCCAAAAAATCAATTTTTGAATGGCAAGCAGAGTTGAACAATGTCAAACAAAGAAGCGACCAGCGTGTTTTAGATTATAGCGCGAGAGTCGAAGACATATTACATAACACAACACAGGCTATTAACAACTCAAGCACAGATGATGCTGCTGGCATGATAACAGCAATCCAAACCAATGTACTCAAATGCTTTGTTAGAGGCTTGATTCCGGAAATTGAATATAGAGTAGCTGGTTCACACCCAAATACTTTAGCAGAAGCTATTGAAACAGCTCTAACAGAAGAGCAAGAATTCCTAAATCGCAACGCTCGAAATACACAAGACAATAACCAACCCCGACAGCCTAATCAACAAAACCCTTCAAATTTTTGTAACTACTGTAAACGCCAGGGCCATATAATAGATAATTGTAGACAGCGCGACCGCAATAACCTGACACAACCTCCAAACAGACGACCACCTAATCAACCTAACACACAATATCCTCCAACATTTTGTAACTATTGCAAGCGCCAAGGACATACAGTAGAAAATTGCAGACAACGTGCCTACAATACCCAACAACAGCAGTCCCAAAACCAACCCCAACGGTCAAACCAACAACCAAACCAACCCCAACAGTCAAATCAACAGCCTAACCCACCACAACAGTCAAATCAACAGAACACACAATATTCCTCCATATCCTGTAATTATTGCAAACGGCAAGGTCACACGATCAAAAACTGCCGAAAACGCGCCTATAATAACGCACAGAGACAACAAAATCAGAGTCCTTTAAACTCGAACTCAGTTCGCCGGGAGAACGTGCCGACGGACCCAACACAAGCTCAGCCGCGTTCAACAACACAGTAAATCGCGTCCGCGAAACAGAATCAGAAGCAATACACGGACTATTGCCAGTTGCCGAAATCGATTTCCCAATAGCTCAAGACGGTATTATTGGACAACCCTTGTTATATACAGAAAAAGCTACCATCTCCTATGAAAATAATACATTAACTTTGACAGATACTGTAATTCCCTTCAAACTCCAAAAACACAAACCACACATCGCAACTCTCATTATAATACCAGGTCGTACCGCTCAAGTAATTCCTCTTAAAGTCTCAAATTCAGAAATCAACGAAGGCTATGTAGATACGATTAATTTAGGTCCCAATATTCACTGCGGTAAAGCATTAGTTACAAACAGTAACGGTCAAGCATGTATACTCGCGATAAACTCAAACGAATCAGCTGTTGAAATAAGCGTGCCGACGGTAACCCTAGAACCTGTCAACGAATCTCCGAGTACACTCGATCCCAAAAGTTCCATAAACCAATCTGGTACTGTACAAATTTCAAAAATTACCGGTGATATACGGAAGTGTTCAGGCACAATCCTTCATTTCATACCACAAAAAATTCAAATATTACGAGGAATCTCAGTTGAATTACTAAAAGCTTTAAATCTAAACGAGTACGAGCTAATTGCTTACGCAAAAAATGATATAATCGGAGATATCATAAAAGACACAATCCCTAACAGCTCGCAAGTTATATACCACTTAATTATCATGGAAACCTATTCCAGTGATCTAAACAATACAGTCATTACTAAAACGCTCAATTCTCTAAAAAAACATTTAGAATCTAATAACACAAAATCAATCTCAATTCCTGACCTATCCAACGAACTAGGTAGCCAGAAATGGGACAAAATCTTACAATTAATAACATCAACTTTCAACAACTCCGATATCTCAATACAAATCTATGACATTAAATCTAACAATCAAACTCAAAACACAAAAACTAACCCAAACGTGCTGACAATAAACGACACGACCGAAACCAATATACCCAATACACCAGTCGATAATAATAATAATAATGGTTCTGAAAGATTAACAGTCCTTAAAAACTCAATGCATCTAGACCATCTTAATGACGAAGAAAAAGAATCTATACTCGCTCTCACAACAGAATTCAACCACCTATTTTTTTTACCAGGCGACACACTATCAAACACATCCTTAGCTAAACATTCAATCCCAACGACAGACGATAATCCAATTAACGTAAAACAATACCGATACCCTACTGTCCACAAAGACGAGATACAGAAACAAGTTTCCGAATTATTAGACCAAAAAATCATCAAACCATCATCCTCACCCTATAATTCCCCCGTTTGGGTTGTACCCAAAAAACCAGACGCAGGAGGCAATAAAAAATGGAGAATGGTCATAGATTTCAGGAAACTCAACGAAAAGACCATAGGTGACGCATACCCCCTACCAAACATTAACGACATACTCGACCAACTAGGTAATGCGAAATATTTCTCGACTTTTGACCTTGCTTCAGGTTTCCACCAAATTCCTATGGACCCAACTGACGCTCATAAAACAGCATTTTCAACCCCCCACGGCCATTACGAATTCAATAACATGCCATATGGACTTACGAACGCTCCTGCAACATTCCAAAGATTAATGGACCAAGTTTTATCCGGTTTAGAAGGAAACATAGCATTCGTATATTTAGACGACATCGTTATCTATGCACACTCTCTTGAAGAACATGAAATTAAATTCAGAAAACTAGCTAATCGACTACGATCAGCAAATTTGAGTTTACAAGTAGCCAAATGCGAATTCCTAAGAAAAGAAGTTGCTTATTTAGGTCATATCATTACAGAAAACGGTGTAAAACCAGACCCAAAGAAAATAACAGCAGTCAAAGCATACCCAGTTCCTAAAACAGTTAAACAGATCAAACAATTTCTCGGTCTAATCGGCTATTACAGACGCTTCATCGGAAACTTTTGAAAAATATCCAGACCACTAACTACACTATTGAAAAAAGACGTTAAATTCCTTTGGACATCTGAACACCAAATGGCTTTCGAAACTTTACGAGACTCGATATGTACATTTCCTATACTACAATACCCTAAATTCGATCAACCATTCATACTAACAACTGACGCATCTAGATACGCGATTGGCGCCGTACTCAGCCAAGGCGAAATAGGAGAAGACCTACCGATAGCTTATACCTCACGCACACTAAACAAAGCAGAACTAAATTACTCTGTAATCGAAAAAGAATTACTAGCAATCGTATATTCAGTCCATCACTTCAGACCCTATCTATACGGGCATAAATTCACACTCGTTACCGATCACAAACCTCTTGTCTGGGTCAGCAGCGTAAAAGATCCAACCTCGCGATTACTCAGATGGAGATTTAAACTCGAAGAATACGACTATAACGTTGTATACAAGAAAGGTCAAATCAATTGTAACGCAGATGCATTATCGCGCAATCCACCCGTAGAAACCGATAAATTATTACCAATAAATGCGAAACGTAACCGAAACTCTAGTTCAGATAGCATATCAAAACCAAGCGCAAAACAAAAGAAAGAAGCTCACCAATTCCCAACCCGCGCGCGACAAAGTACAGATGACTCACCAAATCCCGCTCCTATAAAGAAATACAAAGACGACGTCGACTCAGAAACTGAAAAAGACGAACCCAACCAAATTCCTATGGATTGTTTACCAACAATAAAAGAAAGAATACACTTTCAAAATATACCTTTGACAAACTATTCATTAACCGACAGTTCTACAGACGACGAAATACCTACAAAGAAACTAATTCACCCAGACCCACTAGAAGAAGATATAGAAATCAATTCACTAACCGATACAGAAATGGACAGCCTCTCAGATAACTCGATACAAGGTCCATCCGCAGGCGACACAACAGACAGTTTTCCAATGCCAAAGAATCCTATCAATGTTTCAAAATCTGTTAGACCAATGACAATTGATTCACCTACTGACATGTCTATCGACGACTTACCACTATCTAAAAGAATCGACCAAAAACGAAACGCTACATATACCGATATCTCTCCAGACAATCCACCCGTAAATAAAAAATCACGTAAACCCATAAACACTTCCGCACCAATTTCATTTGAAAATAATCAAAAATAAAACCGCGATTCAAACCATATCTCAAACCAGCTTATCGACGATTCAGACCCAAGTGAGACACATAAAAATCAAACAAAGTATAGCGAACGTAAAAGCGCGCAATCCCCAACACACGCACACAAATACAAACTACGACCAAGAAAGCCTAAACCCCCCTCACCACTACCTACTTCCTCATCGTCGGACGACGACCGCGTGCCTTACTATAAACAAAAACTTCCTACCTCGAGCGGATCGGGAACCGCAAACTCTAGAACGCCTTATCACAAACAAAAACTTCCTACCTCCAACGAATCATGGACATCGAACTCCAAAGACTCCTCTGATAAAAACATACTTCCGACTTCCAGTGAACAACAGATCCCTAAACCTAATTCCAGAAAATCATACGCAGACACCATCAGAGCAGAACAAGTAAGAATACCCAAAGTTACCATTCCACCACAATACAATAGCCCTCCAATCACTAAATCAATTTATCATAAACCATCCTATAAACAATTTCGAGAACTCCTAAAAATTTCACCAGACCCGACAAACGAACTCATAATAGAAACAACTGAAGACCTATTTACACAAGACGACAATATAGCACATTGCATTCCAGCCGACTGCTTAATCGGACAAGGTATAGCACAAGAAATGATTGAACGCAACATCATAAATCGCGACGTGTTAGAATCAAAGAGCCCCCAAGTAGGTGACATCATAGTAACACCATACGACAATAACAACGTATATAATCTAATAACCAAAGCTCAATTCAAAGGCAAGCCAACGTACGAAACTATGTACCAAATTTTATGTAAACTCAGACGACAATTAGAATCAGATAACGTACAGTCAATATCAATCCCAAAAATCGGTTGCGGACTTGACAAACTAAACTGGAAAACCGTTCGATCAATGATTTATTTCATTTTCCAAAATTCCAACATAAAAATAACTATTTGTGATTTTAAACCAATCCCATTAAGTATACAAAATCCAGAAGACGATAGCATTGTAAACCCTAACTTAAATAACGAGAATCCCATGCAACTTGACTACTCAGACGTACCGGAAAACCTTGAGAACAATCATACAGACAATACCCCCATAGATGATGTGCCCCTCCTTAACGAAAACCAAGAATTACAAAATATCGAAGATACTAATTTTGACAGAGAACAACAAGATCCACCTGAAAATCTACATATAAACCCACTTCTAAATCCACCACTTCTAAATCCAACATTACAACAAAAACCACCTCTAAATGTACCTATAAATCCACTACCTCAAGATCCGATTCCACATTACAGTCACACAGACCCAACACCAATGGCAACTAATATCAAAGAAACGAATGACGATATCCTTATGAAAAAAGATAACTATGTACACTGCATGTCAGCCGACTGCGTTATAAAGAAAGGAGTTGCTAAACAATTAATCGACATCGGAAGTCTAGATATAAATTTTCTAAAATCTCAAAATCCAGAAATAAATAGCGTGATCATAACACCGAATAATAAGAAATTTATATTCAGCCTGGTAACACAAAAGAAATACTACCAAAAATCAACAAAAGATGGAATATATAACACACTAATTATCCTTCGCGACATACTACAAACAAAACACATAAAATCTTTTTCAATTTCCAAATTAGGAAGCGGATTTGACAAATTAAATTGGTTCGCAATAAAAAACACCCTCAGAAAAGTCTTTAACTACTGTGACGTGGTATTTGTAATTTCCCCGCCACAAGGCGATTCTCTCGAAAATGCAACGATGCGTGGCGTAGACAGGGTCTCCAGGAAAAGAGAAAACTTAGGGAAAAATGATTAGGTCTAATTAACACTATTTTATTTTTTGTAAACTATGTAATCTCGAGCTCGATACTCCACGAGACGTCTGTCGTCGTGGGAACTACCGAAGGAAAAGCGATTCTACCGAACGTAAGAAGCCTCCAATATCGTCAAGGACGATTCTGTCGGCGTGCAAACCATGGTTGGTCCAGAAAACCCCAAGGTCAGCGCCTCCTCTCAAGTGGAAAGATCTACCACCTCCAACTATCGGACTGACGGCGTACAGGGATGTGCGCGAAGCACAACGAAATCCTCCCGTCATCCGGAGAGCTACCGCCTACAAGAAAATGCACTGCTGATGTCAGGGTGGTGAACAGGGCATGTGAAGGTGCATCTTTACTGCCTCCCACCTAAGTAACAATCAGTCAGTGCAGCTATCATCGCAAACTGTCTCCGAATCTGTTATCGCGGCCGTGGTTGGTCATGACAACCCCCGGATCAGCGTTCCGACCTATCGAATCTTTTCGTGGGTGAAGCCCTAGTATGCCGAGACACGAAGCTACCACTAACTTTCTGGTGGATCGACCAATGGTGTAAGGCCCTAGAAGAAATATCGGGTGGCCGGGCGAGCGAGGCTTCATGTGAGTCCAGCGCCCGGGGATTCAAAAGGAAGGCGGTAATAGGAGCGGTATTAGCAGCGGCAGGGGTGAGGTAGACTTCTCCTAAATTACGTTCGTCAAAATCTGTCGCTCACCGACCAATTAGACTACCGATATGTCACGTGACTGTGCAAATCTGAAGGATGAGCTGACGGCTGGAAATAAAGACTATATAAGGAAGGTACACCTGTTAATCGGTCTACTCTTCGCTCTGGTCTACGCCACTCATCAAGCATCATAATTCATCGAGTGTCGCCTATCGTATCATCTATCGCATTATCGAGTATTAATAAAATAGTGTGTTTTGTGCTACATTGAGCAACTTAATTAAGGTAAGGTCTTAATTCTTTTGTGAGGACACGAGGTCGTTCGTATAAGGTTCTGGTTATTAATTTGGTTATTGAGCTAAGAGGCTCGTTTTTGGTCATTGAGCTAAGAGGCTCGTCTTCAATTACTGAGCTAAGAAGCTCGTCTTTCATTTTTGTTTAATTGATTTATCGAACAACCTCGAGTCTGGCTGAGTTACATAGATCTTTCATTGCTTTTTGGCTATAATTTATTGCTTATCGCTTCTCGTATGGCTTATATTTTTGATTTAGTATGTTAGAATAATACTGTGCATGAAATACTGTAGAAAATACCTTTTCCTGGAGTACCCTGAGCGAAGATAGCCGCGAGGGCTTAGGCCTCGCGTATAGTTTAGGTTATTATTGCTGATTTGTTATAGTTTAGTAAGGTTCAGTCAATTCTGGATAATTCATTATCGTTATTTTGTTAGGTTAGTAAGATATAGTCAATTTTGGATAGTTTGTTATCGTATGTAAGATCTAGTATTGTTTTTGGATAATTTAGTATCGTAATTATCGATCTCGTATCGTCGGAATTTGGTTAAAGATCAATCTATCGTTCTGAATCAATGAGTACGGAACCTGTATCGTTTGTTACCGATTATATTGCTTAAAATCTTAGCAAATAGAGTATGAGACTCTTAATCTCAGGGTGTGTTATGAAATATAAACTTTTGCCTTTATTGGGTACGATGTATCGCTCTGTGATACCAAGTCTGGAGTCTAATTTATTCGTTTTATATCGAGTCAGCTCTGACACATTCCTCTGATTTAATTGTATCATAAACGAGTAAATTCTGTCCTGAACAGTTAGGAAAACTATCGTAACAAACAATTAATAATATCGCCAATTCTGTATGATTCGTCTAAGTTATCTAATTTCATTAATAAATAATTGATTGATGTGATCTCAACTATCTCAAAGAATTAATATTGTTTTACGTGGTGTACCCTGCCCCTCTATCTAAGGCTTTATTATCTGAGCTAGTCGAGTTGTCGCTCGACGCATTTCCGTAAGTTTTTCTGGTTTTAGTAAGTTGTGTTATCGTATCGAAACGACGCAGTAGCGTCTGGCGCCCAACACTTTGGTAATTAAGTAATTAACACGGAAAAGTGCCGAATTGTAACCAGATCTGTGGTTTTTCCTCTCCCAAATTAAAAACTGCGTTACAAATTGGCGCCCAACGTGGGGCCACGCCAAAGAGGAAATTAAATTCTGAGGTTACATCAATCAAATTTTGGAAATTTCGGAAAAATCGCGAAAAGCTCGCGTAAAAATTAGGAAAAATTCAAAATCAAAACCGTTAGATATAAAATCGAACAAAAGAAAGGAGAAAAACGAACATTAAAGGATTAATCGTGTACCATGCTATTGTTAACTATAACCGAAGGATTAAAATAATCCGTTCGACAAAGGTTGTTATTCAACCATATTATTGTTAACAATAACCAGAGGGATTAAAATAATCCACTAAACAGAAACTGTTATTAACCATATCGTTGTTGAATATAACCAAGGGATTATAATAATCCGCAGAACAAAAGTTGTTGACTACGTCGAAACCTTAGGACCTGTATCGTGTTTATCGTTCTTACATGTTTTCAATTCGATTCGTACCGACCTACGACCGCTGAATTAATTCTCGGCGCTTATTTACAAACTCTATGTCACAACCGTCATCTGTTGACGCGTAGGTTTACGTGCTATCAGCTGACGAATTAAGATTCGAATTATATCGGTTATCTGTATCAACTGTCGGAACCCTTCCCGCCTTACGTGATCGGTTACTTCGCGCCCTTCAGAATAAGCGCGGAAACATGTCGAACCCTTCAACACTACGAGATCAGTTATATCCGAATGCACCAAACGAAATCCATCAATCCCTGAATCCTCTCTCCCGTTGTTTATGAATTATTAGAATTAACGAGGGGATACTCCAATAACGGGTAAAATATGCATCCAGAACTTGAAACTGTATCGTAACATTGTATCTTGACCTCCAGAAACCAGTATCACCGACCCACCGTATCGCTGTACCGACCTTAACCTAACCGACTGTATCGACCTTAATCACCTATCGAACATGGACACCTCTGACGAAGAGGTTATAACCCTGGTATCATCAGACGAGGAGCCTGACACACTCCGAGGCTGGGACCGCCTTCGGCGTCATGAACATCTGCTCAACTTGATGTGTGCCGCTTACCCGCAGCTCAAGTTAGACATTATCGCTGCTTGCGCAGAGGTCACCGAAGACCGCCATAATTTCCGAGGCACAGTTGCCAGTCCCGCTTGTGTCTACGATCCCCCAGACACCATCGAAATGGAGACGCAATGCGACCCCCCGGCACCCATGTTTGCAGTCGCCACCCAAACCGATCCACTGCCAACCATGTGCGATAAATGCACCCAAACGGACGTCATGCCCTTCCAATTTTTCACTTACTTCAGCCCTCCCGAACCATCCACTTCCGCCATCCATCCCGAACCATCCACTTCCACCATCCATCCCGAACCATCCCCGTCCTTCATCCATTCCGATTCATCCACAGCATCAACCTCTCAGTCCACACCACGACCAGGTCCCTTCGTACGGTGTACCGCACCGCCGATCACCGCACTCCCGAGATCGAGACCGTTGTTCCCCACAACACATCCGAATCCACACTATCCTGAAGCCCAACCAACTTATAGACCCCCGAATATCGCCACATGTTGGAATTGTGGTACTATTGGCCACCAGTCTACCCAATGTCCGCACCCCCACAGAAGACATTGCTTTCAATGCGGCAAACCTGGCGTCACGAAGGCCGCCTGCCCTAATTGCAGTAGTAGTTGGATTACAGCAATTAACCGCCGTCGAGCCAAAGGGTTACCAACCCACCCACTACGGGTCACACCCGAACCTTCTCGGGCCCCAGGCTCAAAGAAGCCTCGCTGCGGCTGAAACTACCGTGCAATTAATCTACTTTTAATCCATATTTTACTTACTTATCGTATCCTACCTATAATAACTGAGCGAATACCATAGAACTTTATTTACCGGTGCACTACCGTATCTTACTGAAAAAAAAAAAAAAAAAATCTTAAGTTATTAACTAGTTCAGTACATCTATTTGTTTTTGTGTTTGATACTTGAAACAAGAATTTATTGTCTTTAATAATTATAACCTATCCATGGGTGTTTCTATCGTACCAAATACTCGTTACCTTGAATAAAACCTAACATAACCTATTTCTGTCTCTATCTATTTCTGTGTTTCAACCACCTCACTTACCTAACCTATAGACAATACCAAAAATAATGATATTACCTACCTGATCTTATCTACTTGGGTCGACTTAGAGTATGGTTAATCAACAGTACAAAAATCCTTTAATCTTCGTTCTATCCGCGCGCGCTATCGTCCGTTCGCGGAAAAACTTCACGTGCGCTATCGACAAAACACTCTTTTCTTTTCGTTTCGCGTGCTCAGCACAACCTTTCGGTAATTTAGTTTAATTTTAGTTAAGGGATTCGTTTAAGAAACTTTCGACAAATATGGTCAGGCTATCGCTTAGGATATCTCCAGAGAAATTCTCGTATTTAAAATTCAGTTCTATGAAATCTATCGTACTCGCCAGTTCCGAGTTTACTATCGTCTCTAGTAGTTGATATTAAAAACTCGTGTCTCACTGAAAGCATTACGGCCTTGTCAGCCTTTTCCTGGGAGGGAAGAGTTGTGACGTGGTATTTGTAATTTCCCCGCCACAAGGCGATTCTCTCGAAAATGCAACGATGCGTGGCGTAGACAGGGTCTCCAGGAAAAGAGAAAACTTAGGGAAAAATGATTAGGTCTAATTAACACTATTTTATTTTTTGTAAACTATGTAATCTCGAGCTCGATACTCCACGAGACGTCTGTCGTCGTGGGAACTACCGAAGGAAAAGCGATTCTACCGAACGTAAGAAGCCTCCAATATCGTCAAGGACGATTCTGTCGGCGTGCAAACCATGGTTGGTCCAGAAAACCCCAAGGTCAGCGCCTCCTCTCAAGTGGAAAGATCTACCACCTCCAACTATCGGACTGACGGCGTACAGGGATGTGCGCGAAGCACAACGAAATCCTCCCGTCATCCGGAGAGCTACCGCCTACAAGAAAATGCACTGCTGATGTCAGGGTGGTGAACAGGGCATGTGAAGGTGCATCTTTACTGCCTCCCACCTAAGTAACAATCAGTCAGTGCAGCTATCATCGCAAACTGTCTCCGAATCTGTTATCGCGGCCGTGGTTGGTCATGACAACCCCCGGATCAGCGTTCCGACCTATCGAATCTTTTCGTGGGTGAAGCCCTAGTATGCCGAGACACGAAGCTACCACTAACTTTCTGGTGGATCGACCAATGGTGTAAGGCCCTAGAAGAAATATCGGGTGGCCGGGCGAGCGAGGCTTCATGTGAGTCCAGCGCCCGGGGATTCAAAAGGAAGGCGGTAATAGGAGCGGTATTAGCAGCGGCAGGGGTGAGGTAGACTTCTCCTAAATTACGTTCGTCAAAATCTGTCGCTCACCGACCAATTAGACTACCGATATGTCACGTGACTGTGCAAATCTGAAGGATGAGCTGACGGCTGGAAATAAAGACTATATAAGGAAGGTACACCTGTTAATCGGTCTACTCTTCGCTCTGGTCTACGCCACTCATCAAGCATCATAATTCATCGAGTGTCGCCTATCGTATCATCTATCGCATTATCGAGTATTAATAAAATAGTGTGTTTTGTGCTACATTGAGCAACTTAATTAAGGTAAGGTCTTAATTCTTTTGTGAGGACACGAGGTCGTTCGTATAAGGTTCTGGTTATTAATTTGGTTATTGAGCTAAGAGGCTCGTTTTTGGTCATTGAGCTAAGAGGCTCGTCTTCAATTACTGAGCTAAGAAGCTCGTCTTTCATTTTTGTTTAATTGATTTATCGAACAACCTCGAGTCTGGCTGAGTTACATAGATCTTTCATTGCTTTTTGGCTATAATTTATTGCTTATCGCTTCTCGTATGGCTTATATTTTTGATTTAGTATGTTAGAATAATACTGTGCATGAAATACTGTAGAAAATACCTTTTCCTGGAGTACCCTGAGCGAAGATAGCCGCGAGGGCTTAGGCCTCGCGTATAGTTTAGGTTATTATTGCTGATTTGTTATAGTTTAGTAAGGTTCAGTCAATTCTGGATAATTCATTATCGTTATTTTGTTAGGTTAGTAAGATATAGTCAATTTTGGATAGTTTGTTATCGTATGTAAGATCTAGTATTGTTTTTGGATAATTTAGTATCGTAATTATCGATCTCGTATCGTCGGAATTTGGTTAAAGATCAATCTATCGTTCTGAATCAATGAGTACGGAACCTGTATCGTTTGTTACCGATTATATTGCTTAAAATCTTAGCAAATAGAGTATGAGACTCTTAATCTCAGGGTGTGTTATGAAATATAAACTTTTGCCTTTATTGGGTACGATGTATCGCTCTGTGATACCAAGTCTGGAGTCTAATTTATTCGTTTTATATCGAGTCAGCTCTGACACATTCCTCTGATTTAATTGTATCATAAACGAGTAAATTCTGTCCTGAACAGTTAGGAAAACTATCGTAACAAACAATTAATAATATCGCCAATTCTGTATGATTCGTCTAAGTTATCTAATTTCATTAATAAATAATTGATTGATGTGATCTCAACTATCTCAAAGAATTAATATTGTTTTACGTGGTGTACCCTGCCCCTCTATCTAAGGCTTTATTATCTGAGCTAGTCGAGTTGTCGCTCGACGCATTTCCGTAAGTTTTTCTGGTTTTAGTAAGTTGTGTTATCGTATCGAAACGACGCAGTAGCGTCTGGCGCCCAACACTTTGGTAATTAAGTAATTAACACGGAAAAGTGCCGAATTGTAACCAGATCTGTGGTTTTTCCTCTCCCAAATTAAAAACTGCGTTACACTACACAGATATCACAGTTAACATTTGCTTAAACGAGATCAACGTTCCTAAACCTGAACTAATTCAAGATATAATTCGCGAAAACCATGAATCCGTAATAGCTGGCCATAAAGGAATAACTAAAACTTTTAAGCGAATCCGAGCAATATACTTTTGGCCAAGTATGAAAATCGATATAGAAAAATTTATAAAATCATGCAAAAGCTGTCAAAGACGAAAACTCGTGAGAAATAAAGTTAAACTCCCGATGGTAATAACAGATACGCCAACGACCGCTTTTGAAAAAGTATCCTTAGACATTGTCGGTCCCTTACCAACCTCAAATTCACAAAATAAATACTTACTTACAATTCAAGATAATCTAACTAAATATTTAGAGGCAATACCGCTAAAAAACCAGACGGCAATAACGATCGCTAAAGCATTCGCAGAAAATTTCATTTGCCGCTACGGAGCGCCTGAATCAATCCTAACAGATCAAGGCCCAAATTTCCTCAGTCCTGTTATGAAACAATTGGCTAAAATCTTCAGAATTAAACAAATAAAAACCACAGCCTACCATCCTCAATCCAACGGTTCCCTCGAACGCAGCCATCAGGTCTTAATCGAATACTTAAAGCACTATATCAATAATAAAAATAACTGGGACAAGTGGATCCGATACGCGATATTCTCATATAACACATCGGTACACGAAGGCACCGGTTACACGCCACACGAACTAATATTCGGAACACTCGCACGTCAATTATCAAACATACGTTCAGACAAACACATTTCTAACAAATACGAAGAATACTTACAAGAAATAATAACTCGCTTGAAAGAAACTAGACAAGACGCAACAAAAAATCTTAATAACGCGAAATCAAAATCAAAGTGAAAAATAGAGATAAGAATGTCCATAGAAATAAGCTTAAAATAGCCAAACTAAAATAAACTTCATTTAAAGGTAACAAAATGAGACTAACAGATCACCCACAAGAATTCCTCATTCTATATGAACGGAAGAAGGACAATAACACGCGTACAATAGAAATAAGAAATGTAACCTCTAAAATAATCATAGGAATAAGTAGAAAATTAAGACAGCATGAAATCGACATATTAGAACAAATGGTGAACCAAGGAATCTTAGAATCACGTACATACAGGCTAACCTCATACACCACTGATGTGGACTATGAGGAAGGCACGTTAGAAGATTTAATAACCCAAGAATATGAAATAATAATGATACATGAAACTCATAAAAATTTAACAAATACTCTTATTTATAATAATGAAAAAGGCTATATCAATAGGCCAAACCTCTAAAATGTCGATTCCTAGCTCCATATTCTATAAGATAAAATTCAAATCAAGAGTAAAGAAAGGGCTGGAACCTTCTGTTCCAGGAAAGAACCAAATACTACCAAACCATTGAAACACATTCCTACATACCAAAATTTAACTTGAACATTTCAGAAATCTACGACGAACCTAAAGAGCTACCGTTCATTCCAACAATTACACTAAACAAAACCCCATTCCTAACTTCCAAAGATCTATCCTCAAACGGACTAACTTTAGACGACATTCCAAAAATAAACACATAAACTCAAAATCAAAGAGCTACAGACAACGACAACCGTATCGAAAACATGCTTCACTACATTTCCTCCCTATTCGGATCAGTATCGCTAGTTTATATAGCACAAAAATTTGCAACAGCTGAACGAATACTTAAAATATTTAAAAGATTCAGAAACACTAACCGAAATCAAGACTCTACTGAGCAAAATAATCCTCCAGCCATCACATGTGCACCAATTACACCAATTACACCAACTACACTAAACATAGAAGACGCTCAGACAGCTCAAACATCTTTCTATACCTCATAAAAATGTAATATTGTGATTAAATAAAAACTTCATACATATCATCTATTATACCTACAACGCTGATAATACATGTACTTAACCATTATTCAAATATTTGATTGTATACCTACCATACCATTGTAATAAGTATATTCAACATAAACCATTTACTAATTCAGCATAAGACATTTATAACTAACCGATCTTATTGCGAATAAGTAATCCTAGCTATATTCTAATTTTAACTCAAATCATACACCTTGACACATCCTCTAACGTGAATACACACCCAAATATGTTGCCTAATGTAAACATATACACCCAGGTATATTCGCTAGCCCGAATATACGCGTAGATGAATCTACTATCGTAGATCCATGCGCATAGATACATCCACTAACGTGAACGTATACCTAGTATATTTACTATCGTAAATATACAACCCTTATACCTAAAATATATTATATACACTTCTATTTTTACAAAAAAAAAAAAAAAAAAAATTTCCTCCTGCTTCACAGGAGCAATATTTTTTTTTCCCCCGAGGATGGGCGTGTTACGTATTCCACCCTATTCCATACTCCTCTATGCTCTACCACTCTCAATACCCAAGACACAACATCCTGCATCTATCCAGTCTCGCCACCTCTAATCAGAGGAAGTCTCACCCTTACATTCCAAGAACTCTATCCCTACCTATGCACCCATAAAACTGCACCTGCATCAATGCGCTCATGCCCGGGAGAACAATGAAAAGGATGATCTCACTACTAAGATCGGTAGCCATTTTTATATATTCGCACTCGAGCTAAAAGCACTTGCATTCAGATCATTGAAGAAGACAGTCAGTCTCAGACTCGCTCTTAATCATTAACTCAGAATCACTTACCACTCAAGCTTTACGACTTGTAAACCAATAAACAGTTATTCAGTTAATATACTTATTCACATCAGTCACTCATCATCCAGATCCCGGTTACCTTAAGGTGTAAAACGAGGGACGAACTCAACGACAGCTTCATCTTATTCTTAAGAACAACGATCCCTACTCATTACATCGGTAGCAGCTCTAACTCTATTCATAACACAAGCCTTCACGATCCCCACGTCGGTGACCATTATATTGTTCATTATTTTATTATTTCGGGATTTCATTATTTTATGTTATTCATTTGTTCAACCGACAATCATTTGTTAGTCGCTTGAACTATATATTTCATATTCATAATCGTTCAAGAATATATGATTGATTTTACCAGTCAATTCCTATTATCATTTGAACCACCCTTCTATTTATTTATTTTATTTTATTTTATTTTACTTCAATTATATTATTATTATTTCTATATCAATTAGCCTCACGACAATATTTAAACAAATCAATTGAGACCTGTATAGGACTAGGCGGCAACGAATCCTATTTACCGATCTATTTCATAATAGATCTCTTTTATAATTATTTATATGTAGATGTGACGGGATGATCAATTCCATGGGTTCTCGTTGTGAATAAACCATAGGGATTAATAATACTCTACCCATACCGTCCGTCACATACGAATTGGTGGCAGTGGTGGGATACTGCCGTTAAACAATTGATTTTGTTTAAATAATAAAAAAAAAAAAAAAAAAAAATTTTTTTTTTTCTTTTTTTCAAAATTTTCAAAATTTTTCAAAATTATATACTACCATACATAAAATGAAATCGTAGCTCTCTTTCTCATTAGAAACTTCCTCAGCGGGATATGGAATTTCCTGCCACGGAATAATGTACATGTGTATACTCCTAAGAATTATTAAGTGTTATTGACATTTTTCCACGATAAACTGTCGATTGGTAAAAACCAGTCCTTCCACTTAAAGAACTTTCTCTATTTTACCAACCATAAACTCCCCTAGCCTACGGTCGTGTACTGTTCGGGCGCCCTGTAATAAATCGCCCCCCCCCCCCCCCCCCCCCGTCTGAACGCTAGCCCGACCATAGTCTTCCCAGAAGGGTTTACACCATCCCCACAGGGATAATACTGCGAAATTCGACTCGGTCTTCGTCCAACAGACGGTGATTTCCAAACCGTTGTTGGCAGAGTTTTCTTGACTACTCCCAAAGCCATACGCTCCTGGAATTAGACTAGACTGTGGTACCATTGACCTTTCCCTTAATTGAGGAAAATTAGAGGCGTCACTGTCTGAAGGTTTCCAAATAAATAGGAGTGTAAGGGCCAATAAGACATCCTGTATTGACTTCTGACTAAATTCATTTTGAGACAGGATTCTTAACCAAATTACCTTTTCCGGAGGATCTAGAAAACCGCGAGCTTCCTTATCGTCGGAAGACTAGAACGATTTCTGTACCGTTTATGACAGTGCTTTCGTTAACTACCACAAAGGGATAACCTTCCATTTTCCATTCAAAGCATTTTCCATAAAAACTCCATAAATCCTCATATTAGAAAAACCGCGAGTTTCCTTATCGTCGGAAGACTAGAACGATTTCTGTACCGTTTTTGGCTGACTAGTTATACGTGCGACCTGTGATGTGTGACAATGTGTGATGATTTAAAGAACTTCCTCTAAGGACCTCCATTAGCCACCTCCCAAAGCCATACGCTCCTGGAATTAGACTAGACTGTGGTACCGTTTGTCTTTCCCTTAATTGAGGAAAATTAGAGGCGTCACTGTCTGAAGGTCTCCAAATAAATAGGAGTGTAAGAGCAAATAAGTATAGTTCCAAATTGTCAATTGAATACTCGTTATTTCCCTTTGTACCCCATGGGATTCCACAGTTTCCATTAATTGGACACCTTGTGTTTCGAAACTAGATTTCGGAATATAGAATCCTAAATTTCCAAACCTTTCAAGTTGATCTCCGATAAAATCCTGATCTCCTTTCTTTCATAGCGAACCATTCCAACGTCCTTATGAATTGGAATATACTAAAGCGTAAAGCCTAAATTAGATCACTCCATTAAAACTTCTATACCCAACTTCCATCCAAAATGCCTGGCGGCGACGACACTGCTAACATGACCGCTAGTGAAAAGATGTTCACGTCAATGGCGGAGTGCCTCGCGCTGCAGCACAGCACCCTGGGTGTTCCATATTTCGATGGAACGAACGTTCCCCTTAAAGACTTCTTGCAAGACGTTCATAATGGATCCGTCTACGTGTCACCGGACACGGAAGGCTCTTATGTAAAGGCAGTACTCGGGAAGTTGAAGGGTCCTGCGCGCGATAGCACCTACGGGAAGAGCTTCAAAACCGTAGATGAACTCACTAAGCATTTAAAGAGTAGGTTTGCTCCGGGGAAAAATTATCCGTATTACCATCATGAAATAGAAAATATTAGGATGAGAAGACACGAGTCAGTCAGTGGATTTTATGACCGGTTAAATATCCTAATTAGCGGGGCTAAAGTTTGTCTAAAAGATAAATATGGAGAAGAAGCCGTGATAGAAATGATGAAACCAGTACAGGAGTGCGCGTTAGATTCATTTATACGGGGTTTACCAGACGAACTGTCACGAGCGGTAGATGCACGGGATCCGAAAACTTTGGAAAAAGCACACGAGAGCGCGGTTAATATAGAAACGCGTATGAAGAGTGGTATCATACCCTCGGGGGATGTACTACGGTTCTCAAACGCACGCGATGGTATGCGCTCGCCTCCACCAAACCGCGAGAGCTCAAGCTCACCCGATCGAAGACATGCCGCTTTCGTTGTGAGTGGAAATCAGGGAAAATCCGGGAGTAGGGATAGAAGCCCGTCACCTAGTACAGAACGACAGGGTTCCGGAATCCTACGGAAGTCGTCTTCCTCAGAGCATAGAGGAAGCCAACAGCGAGATGTTTCATGGCGAGATTTTTCTCCACGAATTAGTCAAGATGACAGATTCCCACAACATCAGGATAGGAGTCCGTATCCCTACTACCCTCCTTACCCTTATATGTATCCACCGATGGGGTTTCCCTATTATCCACCCTTTGGATACCCTCCGCAAATGTATACTGGGATTCATAGACCGCGTGACGATAGACATAGGTCACCGCCACCATCTAATAGATCAGCTAACAGACCATTTAGAACAAACTCACCTCCCCCTACTCAATCTAAACAAATAGAGTCGGATCAAAAGTCGACGGTAAGATCTCGAACCCCATCCCCACAAGACAATAGTAGAACCAGACCGACGGAGTCTTTAAACGCGAACGCGTCCCGTCGCCCAGACGCGACGGCGGGGCACGCGAGCCGCGAGCGTCGGAGCGTCCGTTTCGGAAAGCCGGGCCGCGGGTTCTCACGTGCGGGGGAAATAGAGAATCGCCGTTAATACAGATTAAGGCACCAGAGTTAAAAACCGGATGCGGAGTATTTTTAATTGATACCGGGGCAGATATAAGTTTGATAAAAGCAAACGTTCTACACCCGGATGTATTAATTGCACTCGATGAGTCCGCGACAATTACCGGGATAACTACAGATAAAATCGAAACCTTCGGTACAGCTGAAATAACATTGCAAAATCAATTCACTAAACTACACGTAGTTAGTTCAAAATTTCCTTTAAAAAGCGACGGTATCTTAGGAAAAGATTATTTAAGGCGCGAAAAAGCAGAGATATCGTTTTCACATAATACGCTCGTTACAAAAACAGAACCGATTAGGCCTTTTAGATTCATTAACGAAGAAAATTCTGATTCGGAAACTAAATTACCCTACAAACGTGTCTGGACCATAAAAGCACGCACTAGGCAAATAATACCCGTGGAAGTATTAGACTGCGACCTAACGGAGGGGTATCTGCCGAGAATCCCGATCGTCGAAGGGTTATACATAGGCGAGGCTGCCGTCACCGTTAGCAATGGCGCCTGCCGTGTAATGGCCATTAACACGCTAGAGAAGGATATCGAGGTAGAGATCTCTCCCCAGGAAGTCACACCGTTTGAATATCATAATTTTCCTGAAGAAGTAGGGTATGATTCGAGTTCAGACTTTTCAGAACAAGAATTCACGACCACGGATAGGGTCGCCGAAATAGAATCAAAATTACGATTAGACCACTTGAACGACGAGGAACGAATTCATGTGTTAGATTTGATCGAGGAACACCCCGATATTTTTCATTTACCGGGAAACAAATTAAAAGCAACATCCGCAGTTAAACATCGAATACCAACCGTAGACGATATCCCGATCAATACACGTCAATATCGTTTCCCGCCGGTTCATAACGCAGAAATTGAAAAACAAATGAAAACTAAATTAGAAAACGGAATGATAACTCCCTCGAGTTCACCATATAATTCACCACTCTGGATAGTCCCCAAGAAACCTGATTCTAAAGGAAATCCGAGGTGGAGAATAGTTATGGATTTTCGAGCTTTAAATGATAAGACTATAGGTGATGCATATCCATTGCCTAACATAACCGATACATTAGATCACCTAGGCGGAGCGGTGTATTTTTCCACTTTTGATCTTGCTAGTGGGTTCCAACAAATCGAAATGGACCCACGAGACCGCGCGAAAACTGCGTTTACAACACCAAACGGGCATTATGAATGCTTAAGAATGCCAGAGGGATTAAAAAATGCACCGGCCACTTTCCAAAGACTCATGGACCAAGTCTTGCGAGGCTTGCAGGGATCTGAAGTATTTGTATACCTAGACGATATAGTAGTATTCGCTAAGGATTTAGAAGAACATGAAAGGAAAATCCGTAGATTATTTAAAAAATTGTCCGAAGCAAATTTAACTCTACAACCTGACAAATGTGAGTTTTTAAAAACAGAAGTAGCCTATCTAGGTCATGTAATTAGTAGAACGGGAGTAAAACCGGATCCCAAGAAGGTTGTAGCGGTAAGGAAATTTCCAAGACCAAAAACTCAAAAGAATATTGGACAATTTCTAGGACTAGTCGGATATTATCGTAGATTCATCAAAAATTTTGCCGCTAAAGCTAAGCCTTCAACCGATTTATTAAAGAAAAATACCCCTTTTGTTTGGCAAAAAGAACAACGCGATAGTTTCAAAATTTTACGTAAGGCCTTATGCCGAAAACCTGTATTGCAATATCCAGATTTTAACAAACCTTTCACTTTAACTACAGACGCATCAGATTACGCGATAGGCGCGGTCCTGAGTCAGGAGGTGGACGGTCACGATATGCCTGTAGCTTATTTATCTCGAGCTTTGATAAGTGCGGAACAAAATTATTTTACAACCGAAAAAGAATGCCTAGCAGTCTTGTGTGCCGTTTTGCATTTTAGACCCTATTTATTCGGTCGCGAATTCACTCTAGTTAGCGATCACGAACCCTTACGCTGGATCAATTCTACACTGAAAGAAATGACTGTGGTTTGGCAGCAATCTATATCTGGTTGGGCATTTCTTGTCGTCATCAATAAAAAATATTGATACAATAACTATTCCGTTACTCATACTTGCACTCAAATACCGTTGTATTGCCGATACAATTATTGCTAACATCATATGCGCAATGGAAGAATTCACTGGATCACTGACGCAATGTGCATATGGCTAATATGAGCAAACTAGCTTATTCCCAACTAAACAGTACATCAATTTGGTATGGTAGGCTAGCGATTTGCTTTCACATTGAAACCCTATTGCCAATAAAACTTGAAATCATATGCCTGCGTTGTAAAGTTCGTATAGCCGTACAAGAAAAATCCATCGAGCTACTCAAAAAATATCATACGTCAAATAGAGCAAATATTTAGATACCAGATCCAGCAATACGTATGTATAGTCGAACCAGCCAAACGAATACTTCACCCCTGTACGTATATACCTGATCCAGCGGTACCTAAAGCTTAGACAGCGGTATACCCAGCGCGAAGAAAACTGTATAGCTGGCTGGACCATACGCATAGCCGACTGATCTATATATGCGCCCACGTGACCTACTTTTCACCAGAGGCTGCAGTCGTGTCCTGTGTCGTGCTTAGTCCTGTGCAGTTTCTCATAGTGCGTCGTACTAGTCCCTAGTGCATTCTGGTATAGTGCGTCGTATGTACACAAGATACTTATCCCATCGTATCGTTCGATACAGGTACGTCGATTTTCATCTATCTTATTAAACAATGAAGAAATCGGATGAGCATATGATGTTATATGTTTAACTTGACTGTGCGCGGTTGCAGATTTTTATGAGATTCGATACCTTGAAAAAATGGACGACTTCGTGAAAACAAAACTGCGTGAATGGAATCTAACCGAGCAGCTTCTTTCAACTTTTGAAGGTACTATGCTTAATAGTTTCACTCTTCTATTAACAGGGTGTCTAGCGACAGGGAAAACCTGGAAAACCTGGAATTCTCAGGGAATTTTGTTGGACAGGGAATTCTCAGGGATTTCTCAGGGAATTTTGCTAAAGTTCTGGAAATTTCATATTTTGTATGTAAATTCAAAAATCAAAAATCAATTTCTCGCACGCGCTGATCCAACACTGAGAATGGTTATACAGAGCGATTCTGTAGACGTTCGCGCGCCTAAAAGGTAGACAAACGGAAAACGCCTGAATTGAGCAGATCAAACATCGACGATTGGGTTTTATTAATTACGTCATAGTTAGGCTTTTTACCCTGGAAAACGACAAATATTGACCTGGAAAACCTGAAATTCTCAGGGAATTTCGAAATGCTCAGTTTCTAGACACCCTGATTAAATTCTGTTTATTTTTCGTAATGAAAATTGTGTTGATTTTGGCACATAGTATTTCCATAAAAGGTGTAGTATGTTGTTAATGTAGGGGAGAGCGGGGCGAAGAGGGCACCTCAGCCAAAAAAAAAAAAAAAATTCTTGAAAAATTTTCGACTTTACTTTTTTCAATAGAAACTGTTTCCCGGAGAATTTTTTTTTTTCAAAACTTAATTTCGAAAATTTGACTGAGGTGCCCTCTTTGCCCCGCTCTCCCCTATATACCACATGGATTATAGATTGTTAATTTGAAAAGTACCTGCATGCAAATAGACTAATAATTATGACATAATATGGGCGAAACTACTGTTCTCATGCAGATATTGTAACTTACATATTAACACATTCTTCGTCTTGCAATACTTTCTCACTACTTTTGAGGCATGTTTGGCAACAGCACCTATACTTCCCCTCACAACTTGACTTACAATTAGCTTCATCTGATTTACCTGCCGAACTTTCAACAAAGGTCTCATCTTCGATTTGATAAAAACATACTTCTCATCTGACGCGTACGAGAATTAATTTCCAGTATTCCATTTTTTATGTGAAAAATCAAACAATTACCGTTAACTGAGTTACACGCAGAGTAAAAAAAATTCCTGGCGCAATAATTCACAAGTTGTTGATCATTCTGAAACTTTGCCAATGTACATGTTTTTTTGACATGATTCTAGAGAATTTTATCGATGCGGAGGCTTTTAATATGTTGAATATAGAAGCTATCACTTCCCTAATTCCAAAAATAGGTCTACGGCTAAAATTTCTGCGACATTGGGAACAAGAACGTAAAAACAATAATTCCCCAATCAAAGACGGAAATCCAGGTTCAGCTGACGTAAGACCTTAACAATTCCAATTACCTCGCGCAGCGTAAAAAATCAGCCCAGTGTAAAACCTAGTTCCTAGAATTTCTGTACGGAAATCTATGATGGCCTATATATATATATATATATATATATATATATATATATATATATACTCTCAGAGATAGAATACGAAATTACCAATTTGCAGAGGCTCTGTACAGGGTGATTCAAAATTCGTGACGCATATTGTACAGGGTGGATTCTTGTTAAAATTGGAGTCGAAAGTTCCGTAGCCATTTTTCTGGAAAATACCTTTTTTATTCAAAAAGATTATTATTTAAAAAAATATTTTTGTAGAAATTGTGGAAAAAATTGTGTTATTGTTATGTGAACGAGGGGTATTGAAACAAATTTCATATGTCAGTAAATGGAAATCCAGAAAAAACAACAACAAAAATGTGAAAAAATTTTTTTTTTTTATAAAAAAAAACATTTTGTTCGATGAAAAAAATTCTTTCTTCAGAAAAATGGCTAAGAAACTTTTGACTTCAATTTTTACAAGGATTCACCCTGTAAAATATTCATCACGAATTCTGAATCATCCTGTACATACATATCAAATTCCTGGAATGATATTTTTATACATAATTAGTTTTTATAACAGTTGTGAGTATTATATCATGTGTGGGTTTGTCACTATTAATTGTGAGTAAATTAATTCAATCAATTCTTCAAATTGTTGTTAGACTATTCTGAGGCGAATACAATTTCGATACTTGCAAAAATTGGTTGTATGTTTTTCTTTCAATGTTCTCGGATACGAACCTGCAGCCAAATATTTAATGACATGTTCTTCAAACAATAATTCACTATACAACAATATTGCGCGACATCAATTCTTCGATAAATCCAATATACTGCTGCAATTCCCATAATACTTAATAGAGTACCTATATAATTGTCTAGTGAATCCAATTAAACTATCTGAGTCTCATCTGATCTCTGGGGGGTATTCGTGATTATATTGAATTAATAACACAACCCTCGCACGATCCAAGATCCAAGATCCTTATGCCTTCTGTGTTCGCAAGTGATCTATTTTTTTATGCCTCACAGGATTGAAAAGTCTGTACTGATACATTCAGGAATAATTAGAGTTTGTTTTCAGCAAATTCTCAATGATACAAGCCTTCCAGTGATCGACATAGCTGACCTGGAAGTTATTGTCGCACAAGCAGGTACCGCTATACAATTCAAGTAACAGACATGTTCACAGAAAATCATACGCAAAACGTTAACCAGTACATTCTTGTAGAACGCGGTAATATTGTGGATGAAGGCAGCGGAAGCTCTTCCACTGTATCCGAGGTGAGGAGCTTTGATAAAATAGATACGAGAGTGATTCCTGAAAAATCGACGGAATTTCTATCGATGCTGCAAAAGTCAGTCAAAGGTATTGGCGTAACAAAACAACACGCCTTGGGGCACAAATTTGAGCAAGATACGCGACTGGCTCTCGCAGATGCGATAATATCGGTCGAAATATTGAAATGGGATGATTACAAGTGCGTGAAGTATTTGTTTTTCTACACTTTTTTGTCCGTTTCCATTGAAATACGTAATTCGTCGTTTGGCTGATGGATTAAATATTTTCATTGATGAAAATGTGTAATACTATACGAATGTGTGTATGTACCTTTCTATCAATATAGAATCCCATCTTCGCGTATGATAGAATTGGCTGGTCTGATTGAAACGACGTTTCCTCCAGAGAAAGCAATCACCTATTATATCCCATACGAATTAAACAAGGTTACCAAGAAAAGGGTGCTTGCCAAAGGCAAACTCTACGACAAGTATTGTGGATACAGAGCATTTCTTCGAGACACTGATGTCCTTAGCAAAAAGAAGAGTCGCATTCAAGTTGGCAAAACGATAATTTTGGGTTACAGAGAGAATCTGCGATCCATTGGTAGCTACACCTATTTGTATTATTTCGCTAGCGTCGATCCCAAAATAAAATAAGGAAGGTTGATCCATCAATACAGTCGTCCAGATATTGCCGGACGGTTATTATTGTATATTGATTGATGCTCGATGTACATTATTGTATAAGAACCCGATTTTCGGTAAAGTCAGAGATTCCAAATTTGTGGAAGGCAGATCTGCAGGGGTTTAATTTGTAAACTGTACTTCATTACAATTCTATTACAGCTGTCGTGTACATTCGTCACATTGAAAACCGCCGTTTTAAAGTATGCTATAGGTACTCTCTTTCATTATTGGGCCTTTCGGAAACAGAAACGCGGATAAACTTTTTGGTATATTATTTTGGGTGATCGACTGTTGATTTTCCGAGGCTTATCATTCTTACGACATGATTACTATGTAGTTCAAGTTATACTATTGATTATTCTATTATTAGAAGAGTGCGAAGATATAAATGTGAAGGTTGATTGGCTGCAAAATTGCTTAGAACCGTGGACCACGGTTGAAAAATATTGGCAAGAAACGGCAAAACATAGAATCGGACTCCTCACGTCATCTGAGGCAATCACATCGCACCAATATCTTACAACGTTCAAGGCGTTGCAGCAGCCTCTTGGTTTGAATTTGGTACGTGATTGAAGTATTTGTACAAGTAACAGTACATTTTCTCAAACCTTGGTCTAAAAATGAAAAAATAAAACAATTCTTAGGTGAAGATAGACTTTGCAATAGTCCACCCAGACAAAACGTTGTCATTTTATGCACAGTGGCCAGTATTCCAAAGTGAAATACTGAAATATTGCTGCAACAGAAAAAAAAATGATTCGTGTGTGAGAGAATTATTGGATCTACTTCCACAAAATATTTTTAATAATGAAAATGATCAAGACTCTGTTCAAATTACATCTGGTGAGATGCAATACTATACTTTATCAATCCATCACATATTTTTGTACGTCATCTATAGCTACACGGAGAGAAATTTATAGTAAATTTTCTCTTACTCGTATAGTAATTGTGGAATATACTTTCAATATGACGATCGTTCCTATACTTTATACCAAATGTCACTATGAATATAGGAATGTCTATCTTATATTCATGGAAAATTATGTACAAGTATCGGAACGATCGTCATATTGAAAGTATATTCCATAATTACTATACGAGTATGAGAAAATTTACTATAAATTTCTCTCCGTGTATAGATCTATCTGTCTATTGTATTATTCATAGATTGCTTAGCAGTATTCGCGTTGAGACTTCTCCCGTTACTCCTACCATGCCCATACATAAAGGTGGGAAAAAAGCCAGCTTGGAGACCAACGAAAGCTGAGATACAGAATGAGTTCCTGCTGCACGTTACGGTAATTCAACATTAATTTTTTTAAATGTCCGTATATAGTGTAAACTCGTCAAGGTCTAGCATTGAGAAAACGTTCATTTTAATATTTATTTGTCGCAGAGCATTACCGAATTAGAAACTGAATTGGCTGCTCGAAAAAGGAAGCACGAAAAGTACGGTTTAACGGAACAACCAGTTGCTATTGTCGTTGGGGAAAGTCTGAAAGCCATAGAGCACTATTTCGTCTGCATCAACACCGTGAAGTACCGTACCGACAGTGTTTTAGCTGCAATCGACACAACCTTCCAGTGCTTCTTCGCTCTGCAACTCGAATATCCACGCGCAGCAGAGCTTCCCTGGTTAACGGTGCAGCAGCGTATATACGCCATACAGGATGAATCCGCGAAAAATATACCCAGCGTGAGCACGCTTATAAATGATATCACTACCACATAGTATGCGATACTCAAAATAATTAAGACTGTGTTATAGATTTATATCCTGCTTGTGAGAGCACCCGGCTCGATTTTAATCATTTCATACTTACTATTTAACTTATACTACTATATAATAAGAAAGTCGATACGTAGGTGTATACACGTTTCAATCATGCCACTGTGTCATATTTGCACTCATACTTTCTCAACATTCAACGATCTTTGGAAGCATTTGAAATTATTTCATCATCTTCATGCTAATAGTAGATTTCATTGTGCAGAAAAGGGTTGCCTGCGTGTATTTCTTAGTATTAATTCTTATCGGAAACACTGGTCGACACATCGAAATGATTCAGTCACAGAGAGGACTGATAATGACGAAATATCTAGTCTACCGCATGATACACCATCCTCTTGCCAGGTACATGTAGATTTGGTTATCAATGAGTCAAGTACCACGCCATCACTTTTGAGTAGTGAAACTGAACAACAAAATGTCAACCCGCCGGTGCCCTTAGATTTCGGAAGCAAAATAAACCAAGACGTTCTTAAATTGGTCTCTAATTTGTACAGCTTACCTACGTTACCAAGAAGTCACGTTCAGTCCATTTTAAAATTATTCGAGTCCTTCTTCAAAGATAATGTTCAAATCTTACGTGACGAATTTCAGTCGTTAATGCAGATTTCTGAAAACGCATCTTCTAATATTTTTCAAAAAATGTCTCACAACTTTGACTTACTGGATTCCGCTTTCAACGAATTTCAAACGGAGCATCAATGTTTCAAGATGCTGGCAAATGAGGGTTATTTCTTCCTACCTAGATCATATGTCATAGGACGAACGTTCAAACGAATTCAGGCGACTGCTGGTCATGTTAATGCTGCCGAAGTCGAAGTAACAGGCCAAATTTATCCTTTGAGACGCGTTTTGAAAGCTATCTTCGAAATTCCTCGAGTTTATAATGAAGCAATGAGTTATAAACAAAAACTAGAGAGCGAAAGTGACGTCTTATCAAACTTTATTCAAGGAGAGTTATGGAAATCTAAAGTGAAACATCTATCAGGAAAAACAGTCTTCCCGTTGTTTCTTTATTACGACGACTATGAAGTAGGAAATCCTTTGGGAAGTCATGCCGGTGTTAATAAACTAGGAGGCGTATACATTAGTATCCCTTGTTTTCCTCCAGAGTACACTTCCGCCATTTCATCGACATACCACGCACTTATTTTTCATGCAAATGATCGTAAAAAATTTGGTAATTCTGCTACCTTCAGAGAATTGATCCAAGAACTATCCTCACTTGAGCGTGATGGAGTCGAAATTGTCTCAGAAAGCGGAACCGAAATTCTATATTTCAAACTGGGATTGATTATAGGTGATAACTTGGGTCTTAATACATTACTGGGTTTCGTTGAAAGTTTTAGCGCTAATCACTACTGCCGTTTCTGCAAGATGCATAAATCAGACATGCAACAGAGTTGCACTGAAAATGTAGAATTGCTAAGAAAAGAAGAAACGTACGATAATGACGTTCTGATAGATAATGTTACCCTCACAGGCATCAAGGAGAAGTGCGTGTTTAATGATCTCCCGGATTTCCATGCAGTTGATAACTGGTCAGTAGACATAATGCATGATATGTTTCGAGGGGTGTGCGAGTTTGACATGGTGGAAGTAATTAAGTACTTTACTCAAGTTGTAAATTTATTTACCCTCGACGATTTGAATTCAAGAATTATGTCGTATGATTACGGACCGGTTGGAAGTAACATACCGCCTGAAATTTCGGAAATCCACCTTAAAAAAAATAGCATTAACATGTCCGCCTCTGAAATGTGGTGTTTTGTCACACATTTTGGTTTGATGTGTGGTGATATGGTTCCCCAAAACAACACAGTATGGCAATTCTATTTGACGTTACGGAAAATAGTCGCTCTTGTAACGTGTCCATGTGTTCAAGAAGAATGTGCGACACTGCTAGGAGTTTTAATCGAAGAACATCATGAAATGTGGAAACACTTATTTCGCAAACCTCTAAAACCAAAACACCATAATCTCACCCATTATCCTAGAATAATTCGGGAGTGCGGCCCTCTCATCCATTTATGGGCTATGCGTTTTGAATCCACACATCAAGGATCAAAAGCGATAGCTACAAGCACCAAATCGCGTCGGAACGTTGGTCTAACCATATCAATAAAAAATCATTTAATCTTAGCCGATAAAATCTTGTCCAAGGATATATTCTCAGACTCATTTAGTTTTGGTCCAGGTAATTATGCTACCCTCAATGAATTGCCTGTCGAATTTGACGCAAATGTAAAAATATTCAAAGATGAAAAAATGCTTTTTGTTAAATGGGTAAAAAAATTTGGGACTACGTACAAACAGGGTATGACAATTTGTATTGGAGATGATGATGGTCGACCGAAATTTGGTATTATTAAATATATATTTATGACAGTCAAATCCGAAACATCATTCGTATTCCAAGAATTGGAAACTGAGCTATCTGCTCATTTATTTGTATATCAAATTTATTCCTACAACTTATCCTGCGAATGCATCAAAATGGAAGAGCTATTGTATCATACACCATTTCATGTAACAAAAATATACGGACAACAGTTTATTGTTCATCGGTATTATCTATGAGTTTTTACCGTATAATCACAGATAAAATAAATATACTTTAAATAAAAAATGCTACATTTTTTTCGGAGTATACACGGAGAGAATTTTATTGGAGAGATTCCCATACTACGTATAGTAATTTTGGACCATACTTTCAATATGACGATCGTTCCTATACTTATATCAAATGTCACCATGAATATAGGAATGTCTTTCTTATATTCATGTAAGATTAGGTATACAAGTATTAGAACGATCGTCATATTGAAAGTATGGTCCAAAATTGCTATACGTAGTATGGGAATCTCTCCGATCAAATTCTCTCCGATCAAATTCTCTCCGTGTACCAGTCCCATTCAGTGCGTATAAATTTATAATTATACCATTCTATAATGGTAGCAATACGTACTCATAATACCAATGATAGGTTCCGTGCACTGTCATTTCAAAAGCATAAATCAAAAGCTCGACATGTTCTCTGAATGCTTATGAAGAGAATTTATATGGAAAGGACATAATTCGGATTGACAAATCTAAGGTGATCCTCGAAATCTGGAGAGCCCTCAATTGAATACTCATTTTTGAACTTCATACAAAGTTTAGACGAAATCGGATACAGGGGCTTGTATTTAATACTCACTATTTGTTGTAGTGTACCGATAACTATATTATTTTGAAAGTTATTCAAACCATATAAACTCATCGGCTCGACAATTCATAACAGCTGCAGAATACAGTCCACATAATTGTTTACAAAGTGTACCCCTGGTTGAGAACAGCAAAATGTTCTAGGACACGAAAATCAAAACTAATCGTACTTCGCACGAATTGTTCTAAGGACCTATCGGCGATATGGTTAGTTTTGATTTTCCTGCCTTGAGACATTTTGCTGTTCTTTAACAGCGGTACCCCTCATTAAGGTGCATGTCGGTTTTAAAATTGTCATTATGTCACTGAGCAGATTGTAGAGCTGTGTGGACTAGAACTAGTATTGACTCAACAGTTCGGTGTGGTTGGTGGGGCCATACGGGCTATATGGATGAACAAGGACTGGCATTCGACTCAACAGTTTGATAAAGCTGATGGAGCTATAACGACTACATGGATAAGCTAGAACTGACGTTCGACATAATAGTTTGGTATGGCTAACGGAACCATACCGACTGTATGGATGAACTAGGACCGGCGTTCGACTTAATAGTTTGGTATAGCTGACGGAGCCATACCGTCTTTCCGGATGAATCAGAATAAACGTGTGATTGAACGAAGCTATATAGCTCACAGACCTGAACTGTAAATTCGCTATAGCTATACCTGAAGTTCTAATAGCCCGAATGCATACCCGATATTCGCATAACATCTGCGAATTCCAACCATTTCAACCGCGTTCTTCAACGGTACAGCTTACGTCAATATCCCATACTCCGTATATCTGCTGTAGTAAAACTCTGTATGTGCAAGCCCCCTACGTTCCATCAACGTACATAAACTATACAGAGACGGCCCAATGCGACAATCGCAGTATGGTTCCTCTAGCCATCCTACCTTGACCATAATTGTATGGGTACGATAAGAAACTTTATGGCTGTCCCTATATTAAGCAGAAATTCTAGCTCAGTCAACCAGAATTATTGCTGTGCCCCATGTAAATTTCTTTCAGTGTATCAAGGATCCTGGACAACGATTGGTAAGGTGGAGGTTAAAATTGCAAAATTACGATTACACATTTGTACACAAACCAGGCAAACTGAATACAAACGCTGACGCACTATCTAGGAATCCTATAATGAGTGATCAGTCCGGTGATTCAGATGACTCAAGCTCAGATAGTTCAGATCAAGGTAGCGTCGAGTTAGAGGAAGCCGAGGTATTAAAGTACACAGATTTTGTAAAATTAACCAAGTCAATTACTGTAGAGAATCCTGACGTTGAGGAAGTAAATGAAGAACTTTTCGAGAAAATAGATAACTATGCACATGCAGTATCGGTAGATCTAGAAATGAGTGCAGGTATTGCGGAAGAATTCAAGAAAAGATACGGAGTACCGGAAGAACTCGAGAAGCAGGCAAAATTACATTCAATCGGTAAACTGACTTTCGAAGATCAGAACATTTATTATATCATGACTAAACAGAATTTTTGGGATAAACCAACATGTGAAGACATGTATTTAAGCTTAGTAAATCTTAGGGATACCTTGATAAAAGATTCGGTAAAATCAGTTCGAATTCCGATAATTGGTTGCGGTTTAGATCGACTACCTTGGGGAAAAGTACGAACAATGCTTCGTTACCTTTTCAAGGAAACGGGGATAAAGATTTATGTTTGTACAAATATTAGAACTAGAACGGATGCAGGCAACGATACAAAGGTTTTAAAGATTATGGGAAATTTATATCCAATAACTAGGCGGCAACGAATCCTATTTACCGATCTATTTCAGAATAGATCTCTTTATAATTATTCATATGTAGATGTGACGGGATGATCAATTCCATGGGTTCTCGTTGTGAATAAACCATAGGGATTAATAACACTCTACCCATACCGTCCGTCACATGGTATGCCCCACGAGCACCGCTATCGGGTCATAATTAGTTTAATTTCGTATTTACTCGTATTCTGAATAAATTGGTTGTTAGCCGTGTCACTGCGGCAGTCAGTGAGATAATTATTTGTTTAATTATTATCGGGTGCGTGGAATACGTTTGGGTGTTCAGATCCTGACTAATAACTATAAGCTTGTTTCACCCGGACGTATTACTCGTATCTGACATATATACAGCTCGGTAGATGCTGATTTTCTTCCTAGATTATCTAACCATAAGCTATTGGTAACGGTTCTACTCGAGTGTATATGTGATGGATACTTCAAGAGTATATACGTGATGAATACTTCGAAAGTAAGTATATATATTATATATATATATATACATGTTTAATTGCATTGGTGTATACGACTTTTGGGAGCGTGCACACTACCCTGAAGGGTTACATACTGACCTCATTCGCATCTCGGATCTCAAGGAGTGCGGAGTTCAGTTGAAAAAATATTTCCTAAGGTGCGTATTGTTAATCTTTCGATGTTTTTTAGTGGTTCTGCGAATTGCTATGATTTTTTCATTTTGTTGGTTTCTGATTTTAGCGCTTGTAAATCAAAATTGATCCGCGATTGCAGGTTTGGATAGACATGCGGGCGGCTGAGGGTATCGATGCTTTTTATCAATTCGTTAATTACTATTTCCAAATATTCTTCATCGTTATAGTTTTCATTCGAGGTTACTATTTCCAATATTGTTCATCGTTATAGTTTTTCTGTTCAATCGAATGTAATTCTAATTTTGAATCTCTTTGTTATAGGCAGGGTTCATCCGACCTTCTGGACCCCGGGTCACCGCGGTGAAGCTTCGGCGGAACAAAATATTTGACCTAGATTGTCCCAGAACCCCCCTTGCCTATCTACTAGCGCTGACGAAGCCTTTTTCAAGAAAAAAAAACTTCGATAAAAAAGCGAGTGTTTCGAATTATTACATTCAGCTTCCTTCCATTTACCATAGTTTTGAAAATAATATTATTATTATTTATTGTACAGGTATGGAGAACAGAGAGAATGTATGCTGGTCCATAGAAATATCGATCCACGAGGATTGTCGAGATCTATGGATCTATGAGTCGGTGGCGGGTCGCTACCTCCTCCGCTTTGTAGCGGAGGAACTCGACATCGGGTACGAGAGTGTCGATGATGATCAGTTCGTGGAAGAGGTAGAGATACTCACCGACTCGGATTCAGAAGATGACGGTCCAGAGTTGGGAGCAATGTGGCTACATTTCTTGTATTCTGCAGACGATAAAGGTTACGAATCCTCGTAAGGTAATATATGTAATTTCGAATACATATGTCGTAAAGTTATTGATATTAGGAATGCCGTTCAGTTGTTAATATTAATACCTTTCAGTTTGAAAATTTCCTAAAGTGCGTATTGTCAATCTTTCGATGTTTTTTAGTGGTTCTGCGAATGACTATGATTTTTTTCATTTGTTGGTTTCTGATTTTTTATCGCTTGAAAATGGATCCTCGATTACAGGCATGGATAAATGAGTTTCGGGCTGATGGTATCGCTCCTATAGCGATGAGTACTTTTTTTTATCAATTCATTAATAACTATTTTCAAATATTGTTCATCGTTATGGTTTTTGTTCGATCGAATGTAATTCTAATTTTTGAATCTCTTTGTTATAGGCAGGGTTTATCCCACAGAGACCCAACCCCCTGGTCGTCGCGGTGAGGCTCCGGCGGGAGCAACACAGACAATTCCTCCGAGACTGGGAGGAAGCGTGTGCAACAGTCTACCCGGAGGATTACGATCTCGACTATTTCGGGATCCGGTGGATGACAGAGGGGCGGTGGGGGGATCCACACCCTACCGACTATTGTGACCAATGTATCTGGGGTGAGAGAACGGCGGGGGGACTGACCCGATACGACTGCAAAAATTTGCGATCCTTGTAATTTCAAAACCAATCGGTCCTTTTCAGGACCATCAAATCGGCCCTTTGCAGGGCCACCAATACATATCTAAAAAGCAAACAGAACGCTCGAAACTATGAGAAAAAAAATCGTCGGTATCCAAATTTTTGTCATTTTCAATATGTTTTGACGCTTTTTTTGCTCCGGACGAAACCGTGACCCCCCCCCCGAAATCAAGAGTCTAGATCCGCGCCTGCCGGTATGGGACAAGGACGGGGGTGGACTAATGAGCGTGTATGATATATAAAAAAGGAATGAAAATCAAACATCAAATATCATCGCTGGAAAAAAGATATTTCATTATATTTAGAAATTTTTAATTTTGGAAAAAGTTGTCGAGCATGCATGTTATACATTGGCGTAACTAGGACTTTTCTCTAGGGGGGGCCTGGCCCCATCCTTCACTTCGCTTCACCCGAATATATATTATATGTATATCCGAAATTTTCAATTTGTTTTTTTTTTTATCTTTCTGGGGTGGGCAATCAACATCCTGGGATGGGCCGTGCCCCCCCCCCCCCCCGGGCGCCCCCCTAGTTACGCCAATGATGTTATATCTACGTCAAGGGGAGGGAGAAGTAAGAGTGGATTAAAAAAATCATCAACGCCCTCCGAAATCTTGGCTGTTGCGGAGAAAAACGGCTGACGAGGTCGACGGTAGCGGGTTTTCTACAGCCGAATCCGAAGAGTGTAATGAACAGTCTGGAACTGAGGAGAGTTTTGGCGTTGATACCGACGGCTACGTGTGGAGTCTACCCGGCTGATCGTATTCCTTCGCGGTGGTCCCGCCCCGCGGCCCTTATCGCAAACACCGATGACCACACACAGCCCGGAAGTCACCGGGTCGCGTTCTACAACGATGAGTCCGGCAACGGGGACTACTTTGACAGTTACGGAGTCGCACCCTACATCCCGCACCACGTGCGTCGTCTGCGGAAAAACTGTCCGCGCTACCGGTACAACACGCACCAGCTCCAGAGTATCTTCTCCGACGTGTGTGGTCAGTTTTGTGTTATCTTTCTTCATTATATGCATTTTGGTTACACGCTGGATGATTTGGTCGACAATTTTACGGCAGATTATGTGAAAAATGATGCGATCGCCGAGTCGTTTTACAATTGTGTGGTCAAAAAATTGAAGAGTTGCGAGAAACTCGACGCCTCTTGTCTATCCTGTGTACAGATATGTTTAAGGAAACGTTGTTAATTATAGATCAGTTTTAAGCAATGTTGAATGAAGTGAAAATTTTGTAACGAAACATCCTGTGTCGTTTATTGCGAGCAAACTCCCCACCTGTATTTCAGCAAACTCGGCAGTTTTGCACGTGAGGATGGTAAGTTGACACTCGTCGGGACATCGAGACGCTCCTTGATAAGCATGTGCCTCTATCTCCGCCCCCCCCCCCCCTCCCCCCTTGGTCTAGGTACGCGATGCAGCGAGGTATATTTCTATGCAGGACGCGTCAGTTGAGCTTGCGACACTGAATAAGAAGTAAGTATGATTGTTCTTTGCTCGGAGTTTCGTGATTAGAAGTTTTGTGCTTAAAAGTTTTTTCGATACAGAAATGGATGAGATGGTACTCGCTGCTTTGCTCCACGGTGACCCCCGCGATATGTGATTACTCAGGGAGCGGTTGATCGCGAGGCTCGCGGAGGTCAATGCGGAAATCGAGGCGCGGCAGGCAGAGTTAGCTGCTCTCGAAGAGGATAGCGACTTCGCCGGAAGCGTCTCGGGGATGAGCTCCGCGAGCTCAAGCGTTGGTCAGGACGAGCATATCGTGCACGGGGGTCACGAGGGTGTGATAACCGACAATGAGATTGCAGAGCCGGAAGCGGCTGACGCTTTGTGGATGGGGAGAGGGTGGGGCGATGGGCAGGTGGAGGAGATGGTGGAGGGTGTAATAGATTTGGAGGCGGATGAGAGGGAGCGGGAAAGGCTGAGGGAGCAGGGCTCGGACGACGATGACGAGGAGTGGTGGCTGCCCTCGGACGAGGACGGCTACGTCACCGGTAAGTTGATGTGTAATTTTCATTGAATTTCGGTCGATTATTGTGATAATAATAATAATCATGCTCGTATGTTTCAGACGAGGTGCCGGAAGAGGTGAGGGTGGAGGAGGAAGAGGCGAGGTCGCTCTGACATAATCAAAAAATCAAAATAAAAAAAAATTTGAAAATAATTTGTGCGTCATTTCGTGTATATGCCCTGTCATGTTCTGTCAATTTCAGCTAGTATATATATATATATAGTCATAGCTAGTATATATATAACAGTCGCCATATTTGATTTTAAAACAAGATGGTCATTACATTGATTGAGTGGTGGAAAATACCCCATGACAGACAGTGGGCGGTGCGAGAAGCTAAACTCTGGGTGGCGTTTCGGTCGAGTGCGAGGTGTTACGCGACCATTATGTTTCGCGAGAATGCGCAGAATTCGGGGTTCTTCTGCGAGCGCTGCGTAAAGAAGCGGCCAGGCCCGTGGCCTATCGAATCGGACCATCATTTGATGTCAAATATCACAATGCCAGCGCTATATTTCTGTGAGAGATATGGAGTGGCTGTGGTGCAGGTAAAGTGGGAGATGTATTGCCGCTGCGACACTTCGTTACGACTTTACCTGGAAGCCTATCGACAACATTACTATGACGAAAATGATCGGCTGTAATCAGCCAAAACAGCTATAGAAACTCCTGAAGCTCCTGTCTTCATAGCGGTGACTACGCCGCTGAGCTGCGGTGAACCCTCCCCCGGGTCTATTCACAAAGGTAAAGCTTTCAACTAATTAGCATACACTAAATTCACAATTTAAAAGTATTTTTTGTTCATTCTATTAATTATTATCATTGATTTTTGTTTCTAGAAGCTGCTGCGCCGGTGACCGATGTGGTGGTGGAAACACAGCAGAAGAAGAGGAGGAAATAACGGGACGAACAATTTTTTCTACATCATAAAATTTTTAAAAAAACAGAGGAAGTTGTTACGTCCGGGCATCACCGCCCGTACGTTCGCCCCTCACTTACTTCAGCTCAACTCTTCACACGCTTCCCCCCTTTTACCTCTACGTCTCCACTCTTCTCATCTGCCTGCTACCTCCGCATCTTCCTTTCCTACTTCTAGAAAAGACTCGTTGCACTCGGCACTGCCAAATGCAACGAGTCAGCAAAACCTTTTGTCTACATACCTAACTATGCTTCCCTCGATTCTTTACTTCTCTTCTCAACTATACCTCTTCGGGCAAACACTTCGAATAACTTAGCATATATATAACACATGTATCCCAGTACTACGTGTATTCCAAGCACCATTAAAAACGAAACTGTTAATTCACATGAAAGTTATTCCTTAATCTTCATTACATCGATAACATTCCCTCAGTCATACTCTAGTATATAAACAGGGGACAAGACCCCCTAAATATAAGACATTACAAAGTAATAAAAAAAAAAAATTTTTTTTTAATATATGTCGCATCGCCGTGGAAATTGAGATCTTGAACAGAGTTTCAGTTCCAGACGCATCTCGCCGGTATCGTTAGAGGGGTTATGTTCTCTCATCGGACAGGCGAGATACATGCGCGATCGACGACCCTTAATGCAAAATTACCGTTAGGGGGCAGTCCTTGCGGTAAATCCGTTACAAAATTGTGAAATCCGTATAGAGGGGCAGTCACTGCGGGTAGATCTCGTTAAAATTGCCAAAGAACCCATTAAAATTGCGAAATCATTGATTACCGCGGTTAGACCATTTTCGAAAGTGCGAAAGAAAATTACGTTCGGTTATTGATTAGTCTTAGAGGGGGGTAGGTCTTTGAGGGTGTGTCTTTTAATTTCTAGCTGCATACAAAAGTGTCTGTTTGAGCTGAGTTTGCTCATTCTGCAACTATTTGTCGAGGCAATATTTTCAAGTTTAGCGAGTTCACGTGAAAAGAGAAAAGAAAAATTCATCATGAACAATTTGGAGGCTTTGTATATACAAGTACGAGTTTTCGGAAACCAATTGAGGGTGAGTACTCTTTTCCAAATTTATTATAGATTGTTGTTTACTATTTGAATCTCGTTTTGTTATTTTGTTTCTTTATTTAAAGTTTTAATACATTCATTTTTATTCGTTTTAACATTATATTAAAAAAAAATTTCGAACGTTTTCTTCCAAAGTGTATTTCTCAATCAACGTGTTCGAATCTTGTTTGTTGAAGAGAATTATGGATAACGCAGCGGATCGGAGAATCCGGAGGATGGAGAGGATATACAGAAAGAGGGGAATGCGGCGGTTACGTCGCCTGAATAACGAGGCTTGGGAGATAGAGATCACAAGTGATTATTCGGGGGACGAGGATTTTGATTTATTCGGCATCAGATGGATGCAGGAACAGCGTTGGGGCCAGGAGCATCCTGTGGATAACTGGTGTAATCCCGCCTGGTGGTCGCCGAGGGGAATAATCTCCGTTTATGGTATTTAAAGCATCTCGCCGGTATCGTTAGAGGGGTTATGTTCTCTCATCGGACAGGCGAGATACATGCGCGATCGACGACCCTTAATGCAAAATTACCGTTAGGGGGCAGTCCTTGCGGTAAATCCGTTACAAAATTGTGAAATCCGTATAGAGGGGCAGTCACTGCGGGTAGATCTCGTTAAAATTGCCAAAGAACCCATTAAAATTGCGAAATCATTGATTACCGCGGTTAGGGGACGTCCTTGTAGCAAGTTCGAGGGGGTTTCGACCAATCAGAACACAGGGGGGGTTCTAGATCAAAATATTTGACCTAGATTGAAAGGGTGTGTGACGTCAATTTAAGGGTGTGTGACGTCAATTCGAGGTGTACGACGCCATTTTGAGAGTGACATCATCGTGAGGGGATCACGATTTTTCACCCTTTCGAGGTCTGAATGGTTTTTCACAAATGTGACAAGCCGTAGCCGAATAAAATGCTTGTTTCTGGTCATGACTTAACGATTCCATAGGTACGATACACTTGAAATAAGGTTCCAAAGTTTGAGCCAATTCTTCCAAAATGTTTCAGATCTTTGTGTCGCAGATTCGCTATGATCCCAGTCCTTATTCTTCCTTTGAAAGCTGATCCCGTGATCGCTAACAACAATTATACACTGCAAAAGTTTGAGTGTGAATGGTTCGTGGGTACTGACGGGGGATCATTTTATAGTTCGACCCTGTCGAATTCCCTGCTGTCAAATTCTGAGAATTGCATAATTCGATACCTATATTCCGTTTGTGTTAAAAATCTTTTTACCTAATTTTCTAAAAACCAAGACGTACAGCTAGTAAAGTGATAACGAAAGCAAACGATAAAATTTATTTCTCTGAATAACTCTTATTTCGCAAATCATAAGTTTGCCGTTATACTTAAAATTTTCAGATACCTATTCTAAAATATTCGACACTTGCCTCATGCTGCAGCTATCATGGAAGTTTCCAGCGCCTTTTCACTACCGTATTAGTTACATCGATACTAACTATGAGAGAACGTTCGAGAGTTTTGAATTATATTTCAATTGCATTCTCTTACTCTGTTTAGCCTTCAACTGGCGGGATACTAGCCTTTGAACCGTGCCAACATAAACCCGTACGAAGATCGAAAATAAAATGCGTAAGTGAGTGATGTATTCATAAATTTCTCATACTACTTGTATAGTATAGCAATCTTGACGATTACAACAACTAGATATTATGACTTGTTGAAAGGAGAGTCACATGTCATCACTAATAATTGAGTGAAATTTTGAATGAAAATAATAGTTTGTTGTACATCGTAATGTATATCTATGCGAACTCTTTTTCCCAGAAACACCACCAACAACAATGAACATAAGGGTCCCAAATGAATGGCTAAATATCCCAGGATCTACAGTCGAAGGAGTTATGGAGTTACGGCGCAGGCTGCGATCGCAGCATTGAAGTCGTTGCCGAATTCTGAAATATACGTGTCATACGGAGGGGTGTTGGCTTGCTTGGAAAGGACGCGCGGGTACTGGTTTCGCAAATGTTAAACCTTGCATTCCCTCTCGTTATTACGATAAAATTATGTAACAGTAACGAGACGTAGAGTTGGTCATAAAACGTTACATTGAAATTAGATCTTCAATTTTATCCAAACTTATTATATATACCTCTACTCCAACCAAAATCCTATACCTTAGCATATCTTCAAATAATTTGATACCTCTGAATAAGTTTATTAGTCTTCATATAAATGTATGATTATTTATTATCTTCAATATGTGATTATTACACCTACTATCACAGATACATCGAAGTATTATAGCAGATTTGTGCATAGAAATAGGTTCAGAGTTGAATAAAATAGGCTTATGACAGGAATATATGGAAGTTAAAAAATAAATTCAGTGTACAAAATGAATTACACGTAGTTGAATTCAATTTGATTGAATTGCCCGCCGCGGTAATGCATCAAAAGTTGATCCTCTTCACATGCTACCGTCATCTTCTGAAGAAGATCCGCATCGTCGGTCATCCGAGCTGGTAGAAACACCGAGAAGCTGTCCTCCACATCTACCATGAATCTGGTTCCGAATTTCGTCTGAACTTTGCGGATGTTGCTGATTTGAAACTCCTTGAACACTTCCAGGTCTGATAATTTTTTCGTTGGAAGAAACTCCTCCAGCCGACCGATTTTCTTAATCTTCGTGAGGTCCATGTTTTTCAAATTTTGACATTTCTTAGTCTGCCTGTGATTTGATTCAGATGAGACTTGGCTTCGATCAGACTTTTCACTTCTTCGATATTTCTCAGCAGTATATGTTATCGTATTTTCAATTCTCTTCGCTGCTCTTGCAGGTTATATTCTGCATTACTCGGAGATCGGTTGAAGACTAATTTTCAACCCCATATTCTTCCCTTGTTTATAGCTGACAATCCGTCCACTAATTTTGAAGAATGTTCCAAAAGGTCTTTCCATAGTCGATTCCGAGGACTATTCCTCCGAGAATCGTTGGGCTAATTCCTAAATAATGTTACGTCGCAACTCCGTTTCCTCAACATTCACCCGATCCATCACTTCCTTTCCCTTCGTCGTCAAATTTACCTGATCCTCACCTTCCGCCAGAATCATGCGAGTTGCACACAGACACCGGATGTACAACTCGCCCAAAACCCCCTCTCGATACCGAGTCTACCTTTTTCACGCATCATCTCCGCTGAGCACTACTAATTCCAATCTCGAAATATTCAGTTCACAACCACTCATTCCAACTTCAAATCACCAACCTTATAACCAATTACTGAACGACCGAGTATTCCAATATCAACCAACCAACACCTAAAAACCAATCACCAAACCATCTATATCAATTCTACAACAGAGGAATAGTTAAATACAGCAATTATAACTGAACAAATGTCACACTCACTGAACCACACCATCTTCTACCACTGATTTCCTAATTTAAATCCAACGGTCATCGAAAACATCTATTAACGAGTACCAAGTAATCTGTTGTGACACAACAATAACTTGATCCGATGGTCATATTTTTGCAAGTAACTCGATCCGAAAAGACCTTCTCACAGGGTGCCTAATAATACCAGGATAACTGTTTGTCTGCCCTCCAGAATGACTTTGGGGAAGATTCTGGAAGACTCTGACGGAGGGGTTGGAATTTTATATCGGGATGTGTGACATTAATTCGAGGGTGTGTGACGTCAATTTAAGGGAGTGTGACGTTAATTCGAGGGTGTGTGACGTCAATTTAAGGGTGTGTGACCTTAATTTAAGGGTGTGTGACGTCAATTCGAGGTATGCGACGTCATTTTGAGGGTGGACGACGCCATTTTGAGTGTGACGTCATCGTCAGAGGTCCGCGAGCGTGACTCAGACTCCCCCCTCTACCACCCTTACACGGACACGGCAGGGTACGTGTGTATGCGTGCGTGTACGTGTGCACTAACACGCGTTGATCCAGAACCGGCCTTGTTTATCTACTAACATCGAAATAAAATGGGTAAGTTCGTGAGAATCGAACTCGGTGGATGCATAAATGGAGAGGCGATAGATGCTATAGACCAGACGCATCGATAATAAGTGCTCTAGAAAGAAGGTCCGAGAAAACGGGACGATCTCAAGAAGGGGCAAGGCCCAGCCTCCATAGTCGGAGGGGGGCTGTAGCGCGTTTGCCCCTCCACTGAATATTCTTACTCCCTTAACGCTAGGTTAATATGTATGCTGAATATACATAAGAATACAAGCTTGAGTGCGTGTAACAAAGGGGATCTCCCTCCCTGGAGATCCGCCTGAGTCTTTTGACGGCACTTCTATCTTGGGCCTCGGTTAAGCTACTCATAGAATTTCTCTCAGTCTTATATTTCAATGAATTAATTAGGTGCTCTCTCAGTACACATTGTATCGTAATTTCACCTTTACACCAATCCCTCTATCTCTCAATATTTTGTCCAATTCTCGCTGAAGTGTTCGTTAGAACTTTGGCGACAAACGAATTTACAGCCTAGTAAAATTAAACTTTCATGCGGACGCCTTCTGGTAGTTACCAGAATCACCCAGGACTTCACACAACTAAACATGAGGGTCCCAAATGAATGGGTCGAAGTGGAATTATCATCGGTCGAGGAAATCATGGAGACAACACAAGCTGCGATCGAATTTCGGAGATATCACCGCCGAATTTTGAAATCTATGTGCAGTATCGCGGAATATTATTACTAAGCATATGTAATAATGAAAAATGAAATTTCTTCATTATTATTTGCAAATTATAAGAAAGTGAAATATAGGAGATAGAGAATAAATAATTCCCTCAAATTAAACCATTAATTTTTATTCTGAACTATACTTTAACCAAATCCTTACACCTAGTCCTCGATTTGTCTGTATTCCAGGGGTCTTCTACCTAACCATAGTTATCTGGTCACATCGCGTTACTAATGCCATAAGGTCGTAAGCGACATCCCTTATGTGTTTCAATAATAACGAATTATCACTAAAGTTAGCTTCGCAAGAAGAACAGAACATTCTGAGATTAAGGATAGAAAATTTTTTTTTTCTCAACAAATCGAAGTATGTTTGTTGCAAGAAAAGCCACAATAGTCCGGAATTTCGTGGATATTCGCAACTGAGGGTTTATCCCGTATTTGGGGGTGAAATTTGAGGGTAAACCCTGAGTTTTCATAGTAAACCCCCAAAACTTTGGGAGTACGAATTTACACTTTAAATTTGAGGGTTTTTTTCCGTGAGGGTATCTTTACAGACATGAGTCAGAATATCATCATCATCATACATATTGTACCGCTAGAAGTACTACGAGCTCACGTCGATCCTCGAGACTTGTGGATGTACGAGTTGGTGGCGGACGGTCATCTCCTCCAACATTATTACGTCATTCAGCGCTGGCTCGTGGAGGAGAATGAGGGTGGAGGATATGCCAGCGCCGAGGATAACTTCGTGGAGGAGCAAAAGCCGTCCGTCGCCGACATGGAACACGCGCTGTTGTGGCTTATGGGGATAGGCGTCAACGCTATCTTTTGCCCAGTAATGGGTATATTGTACTAAAGAGCAAAATAATGGTCATGACAGGGATGTCTAATCCTGATTTTGAACCAGAGGTAAATAAGCGTTTTAATGCCAAAGTACTACACACGGCTACTAAAATTGAATGTGACATGTCAAAATACGACAAGGCACAGGCTGAAACCGTGTTCGAAGCCGAAATAGAATTGTACCGGTTATTAGGCATGGATGATTGGCTCCTGGACATTTAGGTCGAGGCTCACAAAACATCAAGAATTCGGGATAGGAGTAATGGCGTAAGTATAACGGCGAACTACCAGCGGCGTTCCGGTGATGCGGGCACTTTCTTCGGAAATACATTAGTCCTACTCGCCACTATGGCAGCGTGTTACGATTTTGATGATGTGTACGCTGGTTTCCTCGCTAGAGACGACAGTGTCCTATACTTTGACGACAGAGGAAACTATGAAATGTACGACCCTTCATCTCAAATGGCCGATCTGTTCAACCTTGAATGTAAATTACTGGACAGATACTCTGTGCCTTACTTCTGCTCGAAATTCATAATTGCCACAGAAGTGTACGTTTACATGGTGCCGGACCTTTCAAAACTTGATGTTACTAAGTTGGGACCACGAGACATGAGTAACTATGATCACGTAGAGGAATACAGGGTGTAATGTCTCGATACTTTAACAATGCTCATGAATGAAATGACCTTGCCCGGTTTGGAACAGGGGATATTAGAAAGGTATAAAGGAGATATTGCTGATTGTAGAAGAGTCTTGAGAATTTTAACTGCTTTAGTATGAGAAAAGAGAATTTTAAATGCCTGTTCGTGCAGGAGAAATGGATGAAACTGTGTTACGACTCCTCCAGGGCAAAATTAGAGTAATTGACGAGAGATATACATAGATGTGTATATTAATCACGTCAAGATAAAATTTTACTAACGCGAAAAATGAATTTGCTCATCGTTTACTTTTGATGACTGCCGATGCGACGAAACTCGCCGGCCGGTTCACTAGAACATCCCCAGATCTGCAGCGTGATTACGCCATTATGGTCGCAGACAAGGTGGGCCCATTGATTTACCTTTTCGATGGTAATGACCTTTTTCGAACGCCACCCTAAAAACTGTCGATGGCGTTCGCTACCTTGAAGAAAATGGGAAGATAGCCGTGCTTTCAAATGCTGCACAATTAGTGTTTAAGACGGCAAACACATACGTGCAATACACTAGTGACACGTCACCGGAGTACATGTAGTGCATAATTCGGTACTATTTGTGCGTAGAAATGACTCGTCCCTGGCTTCGGAGTTAAGTTTGACGGATAATTTATAAAACGAAGAGTCGTTTCTTTTGTATTGTGCTTATGTGTTTTGTGATCTGAAGTAATTGAGTATGAGTATGAATGAGTAAAATCATATAAAAGAATTGAAGGAAAAAATTATAAATGGAATTACATCAGTAGAGTATTATTAAAAGCTGTTTAATCGCTTACATGAATTGACGTAGTGTGACTAGTAATGATGAATTAATTATGCCTATGGATCATAGCACGTGATTATCTAAGAATTTCTGTCTAAGGTTTTGGCATAATGTATACATTGTGGGTACATTTGATGGTACTATAATCCTGATATATTAAAATCTATGAAATAATTGAGAAAATGTCTTAGATTTCTCTTTCAGTTTCTGTACGGTGAGGGTTTTCCGCGCCGTGTTAGGCGGGGCTAACTTCGTACCTGGGTTTGACCATTTTCGAAAGTGCGAAAGAAAATTACGTTCGGTTATTGATTAGTCTTAGAGGGGGGTAGGTCTTTGAGGGTGTGTCTTTTAATTTCTAGCTGCATACAAAAGTGTCTGTTTGAGCTGAGTTTGCTCATTCTGCAACTATTTGTCGAGGCAATATTTTCAAGTTTAGCGAGTTCACGTGAAAAGAGAAAAGAAAAATTCATCATGAACAATTTGGAGGCTTTGTATATACAAGTACGAGTTTTCGGAAACCAATTGAGGGTGAGTACTCTTTTCCAAATTTATTATAGATTGTTGTTTACTATTTGAATCTCGTTTTGTTATTTTGTTTCTTTATTTAAAGTTTTAATACATTCATTTTTATTCGTTTTAACATTATATTAAAAAAAAATTTCGAACGTTTTCTTCCAAAGTGTATTTCTCAATCAACGTGTTCGAATCTTGTTTGTTGAAGAGAATTATGGATAACGCAGCGGATCGGAGAATCCGGAGGATGGAGAGGATATACAGAAAGAGGGGAATGCGGCGGTTACGTCGCCTGAATAACGAGGCTTGGGAGATAGAGATCACAAGTGATTATTCGGGGGACGAGGATTTTGATTTATTCGGCATCAGATGGATGCAGGAACAGCGTTGGGGCCAGGAGCATCCTGTGGATAACTGGTGTAATCCCGCCTGGTGGTCGCCGAGGGGAATAATCTCCGTTTATGGTATTTAAAGCGGAAGAGGATTGCGTGAATCAGAATATTGTGATGATCATCCGCATTGTGCCGCTCGAAGTATTGTTTCACGTTGACCTAAGGGATTTGTGGCTATATGAGTTGGTGGCGGATCGCCACCTCCTCCTACATTATTGTATCTTTGAGCGCTAGCTCGTGGAGGATGAGGATGCAGGGTATGTCAGCGCCGATGACGTCGTGGAGGAGAAACAGGAGCCGTCCGTCGCCGACGTCGCACGTATTTTATGGTTCATGGGGATAGGTGTGGATGAGGACGCTGGCTACGGATCCTCGTAATACTAGGTAAGTTAATATATTTAATTTCGAATACATCGTTCAGTTATTAGGACACCTGTATGTTCCAGAAAGGATTCGGTTCAGGGTTTTCATCACACCAAAAATCTACTTTCAGGACCATCAAAATACTGAAAAAATCGGCCCTTTACAATCAGGTTGAATCTAGCGGCTGGAGCTGGCAGCCGCTCGGAGAGCGCAAAGTTATTGCAAGCGAATATCGAGTTGAAATTTCGTATAAACATACCCACGACCGATATTCGAACTGAGAAAAGAATTGAGATCCTCGCAGACGATCTTTAGAAAATTATTGAATATTGATAATCGCTGACTAACAGGCTGGAGGCCGCTAGCTCCGGCCACTAGATTCAGCCTCATCCCTTAACAGGGCCACCAATACATACCTAAAAAGCAATAGAACGTTCGAAACTTTTTTTTTCTTGTAGTTAAACATTTCAAAAATATATTCCCAAAATTTCAAGTCGATCCGAGCGAAATTCCCAAAGTTATCGAGTAGTTAGTCTCCGCTCCTTCAAACTGTAGTTCCGAGAGCTGCGGACGCTCAGAACGTCAGAGCGCAGCTGATAAAAGAAAAGACCAAAAGAATAAAGCAAAGAAAGAAAAAGAGGCTGAGAACATCAAAGCTGCTGCAGCGACTGTACTCTATGGAGTTGGAATCGATGATTCAGTGTGAGTTAAAAAAAAAAAAAATTCTTCATTCTAGCTTCTAAAACTTACGCGTTTTTCTCGAAACCACTTTTTCAAAGTCCGTGTTCACTACCATTTTAAAACTACTTGACCGTTTCATTTCAAATTTGGTACACACATTCTGCATATAAAATACCTCCCCCCAACGATGAGTTTTAGAACTTTTTTTTTTAATTAGGGGGTTTTTTACTTACAAAATGGCGGAATTTCTCGTGAAAAATAGCACTTTTCACTTCAAATTGCCGGCAAAAATTTTTAAGTGAAAAAGGTAAAATCTGATTTGTTATAGGATGTGCTGTACGAACAGTTCTTAAACGCGGCGAACGAAGTCAGGCTGAGGAAGAGCGTCTCAGTTTCCTCCACGACTGGGAGGAAATGCAGACGCGAATCTACCCTCAAGATTTCGATGAGGATCTCGATTTTTACGGGATCAGGTGGGCGACAGAGGAGCGGTGGGGGGAACGGCACCCCATCGACCACTGGGACGATCCTATCTGGGATAAGAACGGTGGTGGATGAACGGTGGTGGTGAATACCAAGCGAATGAATGCACAAACCATGATATCATGATGATCGAGGATTCGGAGAAGGACGTTCAAATCAAATTAACTGTGGAGGTAATGAACATAAGACAATACTGATGATGATCGGAGCTATAATCGATAGTCTCACCCCCGAAAAAATAAAGTTCCAGACGAACCCAGAGCTTCGTTTTCGGAAATGAATGGTAAAAGGACTTGATAGCAAAAGTGGTAGAAAGAGAGAAAATGGATAACCCTAAACGGGATTTATTATTCCTTGTGCGTAATTTTGGAGAATACTTGAGGGTGAGTACTACATTTTAATCCGTGATAAGTTGCTAGTTATTATTCTAAATTCTTCATAGAGTCGTTTTCTAGTACCTTTTCGAGGTCCCTACCGCGTGTGTGTTTTTTTTTTTCTTTTGATTTTAATGTTCGGGGCTTGTTTTGTTATAGTGGATGATAATAGAGGACGCGGATCGGCGTCGAGAAGAAATGGAGAGAACTCAAGGGTTGAGATCGGCACGGCGTCAAAACCGTCTTGATGCAAAAAATGATGAGTTGAAAATGATGACAGAGGGTGGACCCGAAGATTTCGATTTCTGGGGGATTCGTTGGATGCTGGAGGGCCGGTGGGGAGTAAGGCATCCCGTCGATAATTGGGACCACCCGTGTTGGGAATCCGTTTGCCGTATCACCCCCCTTGCTCCAGGTACGCGATGCAGCGAGGCATATTTCTATGCAGGACGCGGCAGTAGACTTTGCGACGTCGTATGATAAGTAAGTATGATTGTTCTTTGCTCGGAGTTTCGTGATTAGAAGTTTTGTGATTAAAAAAGTTTTTTCGTTGCAGAAATGGAAGAAGACCTAGTGGTAATTTTGATCCACGCCGACCCCCGTGACATGTGGCTAGTCCGGGAGCGGCTCATCGCAAGACTCGCGGAGATAGATGCTGAGATAGCGGCGCGACGGGCACACGGAGAAAACGAGTCTTCAAAATTTAGCAATAATTGAAATTTCTTAATAAAATTTACTAACTGAAATGAATAAATACATTTTTTCTTCTGCTTATTACAAAACGTTCAGTAAAATTTACTAGTTGGCAATTATTACTATACGCTGATTTTAAACATTCTTACTAGTAATGCATCCATTGCTAATACAATTAGATTTTTTGTTACCTGAATGATAAATTTTATTAAAGTTATTTCAAATAAATACAATCTATCCGAAAATATATTTTACAATGCAATATATAAATTTTTGTATTGTCAAGATTTTAAAAATTCTTACAAGTAATGCATCAATTGATAATGAAATTAGATTTTCTCGTATCTGAATCGTAAATTTTATTAAAGTTATTTTAAATAGATACAGTCTACTCGAAAGTATATTTTACAATGCAATATGGGCATTTTTGTATTGTTAAGATTTTAAAAATTACTAAGCACTTTGTAAATTTTAGTACTCGTGAAACAAAGTTTACAATATGGATAGTAATTATTACAACGAATTTTGAAGATTTACTGTCCATATTCCAGTTTTCATTGAACGCAAAGGAATTATTAGTATATGGTCTGTAGAAGTTACTAAGTGTTTAGTAATTTTCGGTCCCGAACAAAAGACTCTGGTTGACTCGATGGGCGACGCGCTCGACGCGCTCCTTCTTCTTTGGCTATAGCTGTCCGTTGCGTCGCGGTCGTGTGTATTTTAAATGTGCAAGTGAGAGTTGATTATCTATTTCGTTTGCGGTAGTAATAATAGTTTATAAATATTTATATTTATAAAAAAAACATTATTGCTTCCAAGTGAAAAGTATTGATTTGGTGATGTACTAGCGGCTATAAATATTCAAGCATGGAAGGAGATACAGGTACGTTATTGAACAAATTGTTCACCAAATTTAGTAAAAATTTAAAATGTTAGTATTGTTATTAATTGTAATGAAATAACTATCTCGATCCGTTTTCCTCCTATCTTTGTTAGATTTGTAATAACATTTTCGTGTGGCTTTATCTTGCTTATCCCAACGTATCTTTTATTGTGGACAAGCCTGTACGCTTTTTCGTTTTCTTTCTCGTATTAGTAACAATTTTTTTTTACCTTTCTTTGATATTTTATTCTGCGCATCTGCAATAATCTTAAAATCAGGTTCATTTGTTTAGTCACACCGGTAGTAACAATTAACAATTACCAATAAACTTTTCATAAAGTCAAAATTTGAAAAAATCAAAAAAGCACTCTCTATGAACACAAAAATTGTTGTATATGGCTCCACTATTTTCATTATCATTTCGATTTGTCATCTGAATCAGACGGTAGCATTAGCAAAAATTTCAATTATATTATATTATTTAACATAATCAAACTTTTTTCATTAAACTTTATTGTTTTCTTGGTTTATTTTAAAATGTAGCATCAGGGGTGACACCCAATGATTTATTATCGACGAATATAAATTTAGAAAATTTACTAACAAACGCTGAGGATTTAGAATTATTTCAATCGAATAATTTGAACGATTACCATAGGACATATAACGATCCTAATCGTCAGCAGGTACACTTTACATGAATTGTTTTACATATTTTGTATATTTGAGAATTCTATGAATAATTAAAAAAACAAACAGTCAAGTTCTTCAAGACAATTGATACGTAGTGCAACGCTTGTTTCCTTATTTCATCACGTCAATCTTCCTCGTTGAATAAAAATATTGCTAAAAATGAAATCGAAGAGGTTAGAGCTAAGAGGGTATATAAGTGAGAATAAAAAAAAAATTCTAGGATGTTTTTTCTGAGAGAGCAACATTTTTTAAGCTAAAAGTCAGTTTCGAATCAAACAAAACTTTTTTGTCACTTATACCCTTCTAGCTCTAACCCCTCGATTATTTATTTATCGATGTCTTATTAATTTTACAGATTAATTACCCATCAAACCCAATTACGATTGACAGTACTTTGTACACTCAGTACAGTAATATTGATAATAGTATGTTTAAAATTATTTCAAATATCTTTGTATATATACCGAATCTATTATTTATTCATCTATATAATTTATTTTAGACGGCATTAATAACGATTTATTAACATATACCGAGCTACAGCCTACTGTACCGCCTATTGCACAGCCTATTGTACAGCCTACTATACAGCCTATTATACAGCCTATTGTAGAACTTAATAATAATCAGCAAGCGATTCAAAAATCTGTTGATGAATCTGCAAGTCGTCCTGACGCAAGTATCAGCAATCCTCAAGTTGATAAAGAAGATGATGGAGAAATAATAACTGACCAAGATATTTTGCAACTTGTAAGGAATCAAATGTTATATAATCATTGAAAATTGATATTAATAATACAATTCATATACGAATCGATAGTATTTTTCTTATCGACCACGATATTATAATTTTTATTTTATTTGTAGGATTTATATGGCTTCTTACAACAAACTAGTGAAGGTTGTGCTTTACTAGTAATAAGAAATAACAATGAGCAGTTGACCAATACATCGCGATCTCGTCTATCTCGATTAATAATAAAAAGAGAATTAGAACAAGCTATTGCTAATGTTGGTCGTGAATTGTTAATGTCTCAATTTATGTAAGTGTTAAATTTTATCAAGTTGGGAATCAATTTTTTTTTATGATATTTGATTAATGGTAATCTTGTATTATATTTATTCTATAACATATGATAATATAATAATAGTGTTACTTATAATTTTTCATTTTTTCAGAATAACGAAAAAAAAGTTCCTTATTTATACTAAATCTATTGTGAAAATTTTTACTTTTGAAAGACGATGTACTTACTATAGTGGCTATGCAAATGTAAATGGTATCAAGATCCCAGCCAAAGGCAAATTGTATGACAATTATATTTACACTAAAAGTAAATCACGAGAGGACGGTGTTTTAGTTAAAACTAAGATTGCTTCAATCGGAAAACCTGCACCAACGATTTCTACTCCTGCTCCGACTGAGAATGATCAAAGTAAAAATTTGGATAACTATTTTGGTTGCTTTTTCAATGAAAACATAATTTTAAATAGTTTATTTAATTAACGCGATTTTACAATTTCAAACATAGACATGACGTATAAATTTAACTCTTTTTTTTTTAGGAATAGTTGAAGAGTTGGAAAAACTTAAAAGTAGAGTTGAATCCTTGGATGTACTCCGAAATTATTGGCGGAATACATTTGAAAAAAGACAAGCATTATTGAATGAAGGTCGCTTATCTGTATATGATTATTTTCACCTCTTTCCATGCTTATCTAATGATGACCTCGCTATCGATCTGGTAATACCATTTGATAAAAATCAATTCATTCTTGCAAAATATATCAAGAAATTACTTTCAATAATATATATATACTTTTCAGCTGAGCACAGATTTTGCACAACTATTTCCAGGAAAATCAGAAAATCTAATCAAAAATTGGTCACAGCTTAAAATCAAATTAATCAATTTGATTGAAAACCGGAATAATATTAAAGACGTTGACGATCTAGCTTTGAAAAAACTTATTAAGAGTGTCAGTTCTGGTATGTTTATATATTCAAATTTTTATTCAGCTTATATATATATATATATATATATGTTATCTTGCACCGATCTAATAATAATTTCAATTTCAAAAAATAGCCAGCCAAGACGCAATCATTTTGCATTTAATACCATATTTAACTGGGCACCCTTACATTGATATTCCTGCAGAACAACAAGTTCAAAAAGTTGGAGCAAAGCGAAAGCGAAAAGCAACAAAACGTCGGGCTACAGCTCCACAGAACCGCGAAACATTTTTTATGGTGTCTGCAGTAAGTTTAATTTATTTCAATGCTGATTATCGAATGTTAATTAGTTAAACTTAAACGAAATAAATTCATTCCAGACTGTTGGGAATATTGACGAAGATATCCGTTCAAAAAAAGAAAGGCTCTTGCAACTTGGATTACCACTTCAACCCCTACCAATATTCATCGGAACTTTATCAAATATTGTGGATGCTTATGTTATTGTTGACGATATAAAATATCGTACAAAAAATCCAATCGCAGCAATCGACCTCACTTTCAAAATTTTCCACGCGGTCGACTGCAAGTATCCAGCGCCTTCTTTATATTCTTGGTTACTGCTGAAAAAATTCGGATATGATATAGATGTATCAGAGGCAGATCTTTCCTTAACTATGAAATCACTACTAGGTGATCTAAAAAATTAATAATAAGATCCCTCCTCAACTTTTCCTCAATAATTACTTTTGTTAAATATGAGTACCCTAATTTTAATTTTTTAAATATTTTAAATACGACCATCTTTTAGTATTTTTTCCAAAGTATTTTTTGAATACTTTTTTAGTATTTTTTATTTTTTCCCTTTTATTACATATAAGTATGTTAATTTTAATTTCTTAGATATTTTAGTTACAACCATCTTTTAGTATATGTTTGAAAGTATTTTGTCTTTTATTAACTGATACATTACAAAACACAGAAAGATTCGTTAGTTCGGGGTAATTATTTGGATAAATTGAATATTAATATTTAGTTTTGATTTCCACGTTATATTTTGAAGTAGTCAAAATTACAAACATCAAATTAAAAATGTTCATCTGTTTTGATTGCAAAGCAACATTACCAACAAATGTAAAGTTGTTAGAACATGTCAAGATTGCACATCCATTCTTAAAAGTTTACAGATGTTCAGAACACAGTTGCGGGCATAGTGTTTCGCTGTATTATAGTTTCTGGAAGCACCGTAAACGAGATCATGAGTTACAGTCTCATGATCTCAATTCTACGAATGATCCTACATCTAACAACAATTCGAATTGTGACCAAAGTACATCGGGCACACTAAATTTACCACATTCAGATTCAACTGAACAAGAACCATCCAACACGTTAACGATAGAAAATGATGATTGCGTTTTCGAATCAGATTATCTAGATGAACATCACGTAGAATACGATTTTTATGAACTTGAAGAGTTTCAAGTCGAGCCTAATTTTGAAAAACCTCAAGACCATAACGTAGAATCAAATTTCTATGAATTCAAAGACTCTCAAGTAGTTGATGTTATAAACTATTATAAAAAAACGGTTGATCACTTAACGACAAACTTGATAGCTAAGTGGTTGAGCATTAATGATTTACCCAGAACACGAGTGCAATCATTGCTAAAAGATGTGCAAAATTTTTTGAAAACTAAGACTGTCGATACTATACATAGTTACGTTTTATCACGACTAGAATCGCTAGGTGAACAATCCGTAGAATTAACAAAAATAAACACAATGTTTGATACATTAAAACATCCCTTTAATAATTTACCGTCAGAACATTTACAATTGAAGTATTTTGAAGAAAATGGAACTTTAATTTATCCAATTCGCCGTATTGTCAATTATCGCAGCGAATATAAAAAAGACGGTGACGAAATGGCTATTCAGAAAATTCCTATCACAGCTGAGTACATACCAATTCGTACAGTATTTACCAGATTGTTCGGTAATCCAGATCTTTATAATGAGACCATGTCATATGTAAATTTTCTATATGGATGTGATGAGACAATTATATTTAATATTATTCAAAGTCAGTTGTGGAAAGAAAAAAAAAAAAACTTTGGCGATAAACTGGTATTACCATTGATATTATTCTTTGACGAATATGAAACTAATAACCCCCTTGGCAGCCATAAAGGTATTCAAAAATGTAGTGCATTGTATTTAAAAATTCCATGCCTTCCTCCGAGCTTGCAATCTAAAATAAATTATATATTTTTATTAGGTTTATTTAACGCCATGGATAGGAATGATCCGAATATCTTTAAACCCGCTGTGGAAGAATTACAGTTTTTGGAAACAACAGGTGTAACAATTAACGTTAATGGAAAACCACAAACTATTTTTTTCAAGTTGATTACTATCACCGGTGATAATTTAGGTTTACAACAAATATTTGGACTTGTTGAAAGTTTTAGAGCATTGGTTTATTGTCGTTTTTGTTTAATCAACCGCGCAGATGTAAATCAATGTTTTCATGAATCTGATTGTGAATTGCGAAATAAAACGAATTATGAACAGGGTTTATTGGACAATAATTTTCAAAAAACAGGGATTGTGAAAGAAAGTGTATTTAAAGACTTAGATGATTTTCATATGACCGAGAATCTAGTAGTTGATTACATGCACGATTTATTAGAGGGCGTATGCCAATACGATTTAGGTAAAATACTTCATTATTTTATCACTAAGAAGAATCCTTACTTCTCGATTGATTCTTTCAATTCACTAAAAGATGGTTTTGATTATATTTATACTGATAAACAGAACAAGCCACCAAGTTTAACTGGAACTCACTTGAAGAATAAAAGTTATACTATGTCTGCATCAGAAATGCTTACTTTAATTCGTAATTTGCCAATGATTATAGGTCATTTAATTCCTGAAGATAGTGAACATTGGCAATTAATTATTTTAATGAATCAAATCATTTATTGTGTAACTGAGAAATATTGTCATCGTTCAGCTCATGATTATCTTGAAACTATTATAACCGAATATTTAACTTTAGTGCAAAAATTATTCCCTGGTTCTTTTAAACCGAAACATCATTTCCTTGTGCATTATGGAAGAGTAATGCGAACTATTGGCCCTCTTTCCCATGTTGCATGTATGAATTTTGAGCGGAAACATAAATCTGGTAAAACCACTGCAACAAGTTCATTAAGTCGTGTAAATGTCTTGTACACCATAGCACTTAAAGAGCAATTAATGTTAAATTATCGATTGATCCAACCTCCCAAAAATCCGGAATTTAAAACTGGTCGTATAAAAATCCGAGATATTTCTAAGCTCAATGATTATTTGTTGTTTGAAGGTTTATTGATCAATGAAATTTCTCTTAATAAAATTTCAATTGCACAGTCAATATCATTTGATAACAATATGTTGACTTCGGGATCAATTCTTATGATACCATCCGAGGATATTCTTACTTTTTACTCAATTTATCATTTAATAATATCTGATGAAGATAAAGTGATAGCTATCGCAAAAAAAATATCGTATTCATATAACTATCAATTTTCAGCCTATGAAGTAAGAGGCTACTTTATAGACTATGTAAGACTACCATGGACAGTAATAAAGCATGCGTATGTGACATCGCAAACTCGCTTAGGAAATGGGAAAATGTATATAGCTAAAAGATGGTCTTAGTTATGTTTTTTATTGTATATTTTCTTCTGGTATCTATAATAGTTATATACTTATAATTATATGTGTGCACTAGTTGAAAAATATTATACCTCGTATTTGAAAAAGTACATACTATCAATTATTGTTCAATAAATATTTATGTAATAATCACTATAATAATAAAAGGATAATAGTAATATTAATAAAATGACTAATTCATTTATCCTCAGTAGATTTACGTAATTTACTATAATTATACGTAGATTATTACTCAGTTAGTATACAAAAATTAATATACTCATTTATATATATTTATTAAATTAGTTTACAAAGACTCATATATTCAGTTACGAAAATTTACTATTCATATCGGAATAATACGTAAGCATGTATTATTTCTTATAACTCGTTGGTTTTAATTTTTACTAAACGGAATACGAAATTTTATTTTATGATTTGTAGTTACTATTAACCTATCTTTTAATATTGAGTATTTGATTCATATAATTTACTATACAGTATAGTAGCGACTCCAACATTACAGTTAGAAAAATTACTAAACGCATTGTAAAATCTACTTATTTCAATATGAATTGTTGAAATATTCCAATAGCGTTTCAAGATTACAATCTAAATTTAGTAATTTAAACCCATTTTTTTTAGTAAAAGCTACTATAAATTTCTCTCCGTGCAGAGTTGGCTGCCCTCGATGATGAGGACAGCAACAGCGACAGCGACTTTGCCGGGAGCGTCGCGTCAATGAGCTCCGCGAGCTGGAGCGCCCCGGAGGACGTTGAACATATTGTTCACGGGGGTGAGGGTGGGACTATCACCGACAACGGGGTGGAGGAGCCGCAAGCGGATGTGGCGACGTGGATGGGTAACGGGTGGGACGACGGGGAAGTGGAGGAGATGGTGGAGGAGGAATTCAGGGATTACGAGGCGGAAGAAAGGGAGCGAGAGAGATTACGGGAGGAGGGGTCGCACACAGACGACGAGGAGTGGTGGCTGCCCTCGGAGGAGGACGGCTACGTCAGCGGTAAGTTGATATATAATTTTAATTGAATTCCATTGGGTTATTGCGATAATAATAATAATAATGCTCGTGTGTTTCAGACGAGGTGCCGGTCGAGGAGAGGGAGGAGGAGGAGGAGGAGAGGGTACAACTATGACGTTATAAAAAAATGAAAATAAAAAACAAATATCTAAAAATAATTTGTGTGTCATTTTCTGTCAATTTCAGTTGGTATATATAGGATAAGAATTTATTATTTAAGATCTAGCATCGGAGAAGCGGGTATAAAGTCATAGCTAGTATATATATATATATAACAGTCGCCATATTTGATTTTAAAACAATCGCCATCTTTAATTTTGCTTTAATTTTGGCCGCCATCTGGGATTCAAAAGACGGGCGCCATATTGGATTTTGGAAAAAAAGGCCGCCATCTTGAATTCTGAAAAAACGGGCGCCATATTGTTTTAATGTACATGGGCGGCGCCATCTTGGATCGGACGGTCTCATTGTTTTGACGCCAAGTCCGCACTCCGCGGGGTCAATGACCTGGTGACGTCATTTGTTGTGACGGCCCATGGCTGGCATCTACTACTATCGCCAAAAGCTAATTCGAAAACTTGAAGAAAAAAAAAAAAAAAACACCGATCAAGCGGCCGGATCCGGCGCGGGGGGCCAGGAAACCGAGCCATCAAAGGTAAAGGATTGAATAATAGTTTTCGAGTTTTATTAAAATTTCCAAAATTGAACACAAAAATTGACAAGGTGAAGGTTAAAGGTTATACCATGTAACGTGGCAGATTTTACATCTGTCACTACACCAATTTTTTCTACACTGTTAAAAATGTCTGTGAATTTACTACACATTTACTATACAAAAGACTCCCAATTTCACAAATTCGGCGAAGCAATGTGAATTACTATGGATTTCTTTTAAATTTGCGAAAAAATTCTTAATTTCATTAAACTTGATACGAAAAGCTCAAAAGTGTATCATAAATTTACTAATTTGTATAGTAATTGCATTGTGTTCGTGAATTTACTAAACAATGTTTGGAATTTGCTGGACATACTTCTAAATGTGCTAAACAAGTGCACGAGATGAATTTCCGAAACTTAATGTGAAATTCATTAAGATATTCTGTTAATTTACTAAACCCCAGGTTGTAGTAGAAATTGATCAAAAACGCGTGTCAAGTTCAATAGTTGGTGAAGAAGAAGATATTACTATGCATTCTATCTGAACTCGAAGTCCAACGTTGAGTTTCACTGAGCTCGATGACATATGAAGCTATTGTATGATGTGTAGGCTCCGAACAAATAGAAAGACATTCGAAGAACAATCAACAGGTAGTTTGGTGTAGTGGATAGGGCGTTTTAGGTTTGCCTTGCCGCAAATTCGGCCCTGTGCTCGTGTATTTATTACATTCGACCGACGCGTACGAGCGCGTACGAGCTCGAACGCGCGGCTTATAGCAACAATTCAGCTTGAGTTGATAAGAATATAAAAATGTATACAAAAAAGTATTTGGAAATAATGACCATAGGTCGACGTTCCAGGGACTCTGTATTTCAAACATCGACATGATCATTATTTCCAATTATTTTTCTCCACTATACAGGGTGGTCCATTTTAATCTCCGCAGGCGAATATATCGAAAACTAACACTTATAAAAAAAAAAGTTTCATACAAAACTTAAAGGGTTTCGAGGGGGAAAGATAATTCTGATATGTGTTGACTTATGTGGGCTTCGCCAATTCCGGGATTTCGCAAGCAACTTCGGATTTTAGATAGGTAACACATGTTTTGGTTGGGGGCATCTGATAGCGCGATCAAAGACTCATTCAAACACGCGAGCAAAAAAAACTGGAAAAAAAGAATTTTGCAAAACAAATTGGAAAAAAAAATTTCGCAAATTTTTTTCTCTTGCAAAATATTGCTTTTTTGTCCCTAGCTTTTGAACACATTCATTGTTTATCACTCTAGCTCAAAAGTTTTCTCGCCAATTTTGAAATTGGAAAGTTTGAATGTACCAGATTGGTAAAAAAAATTCAATTCAAAATTGACGAGAAGAATTTTGAGCTTGAGTGATAAACAATGAATGTGTTCGAAAGCTAGGAACAAAAAAGCAATCTTTTGCACAAAAAAAAAATTCGCGAAATTTCTTTTCCAATTTTATTTGCAAATTTTTTTTTTCCAATTTTTTTTGCTCGCGTGTTTGAATGAGTCTTTGATCGCGCTATCAGATGCCCTCAACCCAAACATGTGTTCCCTATCTAAAATCTATCGAAAAAAGTAAATTTTGCGGGAAAAAAGTAAAATTTGCGGGAAAAAAGTAAATTTGCGGGAAAAAAGTAAATTTTGCGGGAATAAAGTAAAATTTGCGGGAAAAAAGTAAAATTTTCGGGAAAAAAGTTAAATTTGGAGGAAAAAAGTAAAATTTACTTTTTCTTCGGCAAACGCAGTTTTCAGTGTAACTGATTTTCGATCTTTCTTTTTGAATGTTGAACTATTTCTCTGTATATTACTATATGAATTTTCAATGAATTTTAGGTTTATGACTTATAAGATAATCACACTTAAACGTTAAAAAAAAAATTTAATAATAACGAGTTTTTTTGAACAACAAAGGCTTCCATTTATTTAATAATAATACTACTATTTCATAATAAAAATAAAAACTAAAAAATATGACGAAAAAAAAATGATGCAGTGTGAGTTATATGTATAAGTTCTAAAAACATTTTAATTTTGTCGTTCGAGAAAAATTTCTTAGATTTCTCTTTAGTTTCTTCAAAGTAAAGGGTTTTCCTCGCCGTGTTGGGCGGGGTTGATTCAGTACCTGGGTTTGACCCTTTTTGTCAATGCGAAAAAAAAATTCATGTTTGGCTATCGGTCAGTCTTAGAGGGGGTTAGGTCTTAGAGGGTGGGTCTTTTAATTTCTAGCTGCATACAAAAGTGTCTGTTTGAGCTGATTTTGGTCATTTTGTGACTACTTGTCTGAGTAATATTTAACAAATTTGAGTTGCTTGGAAACATTTAGAGAAGACATGGATAATCTCGAAATTTTATATATACGAGTGCGAAACTTTGGTGAACAATTAAGGGTGATCACTCTTTTCCAAATTTATCATAGATTGTTGTTTACTATTTGAATTTCGTTTTGTGATTTTGTTTCCTTATTTAAAGTTTTAATACATTTATTTTTATTCGTTTTAACATTGTATAAAAAAAAATTCGAATGTTTGTTTTTCTAAAGTGTGTTTCTCAATTAGTTGGAGAACGTCAAAAAGAATTCTCGCTGCATAGAGAAGGGAGCAACAGAAAAACAAAATTTAATAAAAGGAATTTGATAGCAATTTTTGCTTTTTTGGCTCGTTATTTACCTTTAGATCGGTAAGTTAGTTTTATAAAATTATTATTTTAAGTTATCTGATCGTTTACATGAATTGACGTACTTGATTAGATGTAGTTGAAAATTACTTTCGGGCATCCGTATCTGCAAATGAATTGAGTAACTAGCGCGTCTGCAATATCGTTGGCTGTTGCGTTTACTAGCGGTACTGCAAAACAAAATTTTGAAAGATTGTCTTGCATAGTTAAAATGAATCTGTATCCTTTATCTGAAGCGTTATTGATTGGTCCTACGATGTCTAAATCTAACTTATGAAATACATCGGCTGATGTTTCCGTAATTATCATAGGTTGTTTAGTTTTAACTTTTACTAATTCCTTTTTCTGGCAACTTATGCACCACAAATGGCATTTAGAACAAAGTCGTCTACCTGTTTCTTTACATTCTCCCCAAAATATCTTTTTCTGATTACTCAAATAAATAAGTTGTTTAATTTTTCGATTACTTGTCTGACTACTTAAGTAAATAGTTGTTTAATTTTTCGAACTTTCCGTTCAAGTTATCTAGATCTACGAAGTTTATTAATTTCCATTCGTCGTTGTAGGTTTTTAGGTTTTGCACGTGCTCGTAGTAGACGCCTGGGTTATCTTTGAATGTTTTTATTCGGTATAGGCTATCGGTCACGTCTGGTTCGGCTAGTGCAGTCCTGAAAATGTATCCCGTTACAGCGTTGGTGTGTTGGGGTGCTGACTAGGCGCGTTTTGTTTATTTTTTTGGTTTGTTCACGGTTTCATCAGTGTTCCGAATTTCTAAGTGGGCATTCGTAAGGATATAAAATGTAATAATGAGCCGGGTGATGATTGTTGATCCGGATTTCAAGAGTTTCGGTTTAACTTTTTATACCTTCATGCCGCCTAAGACTATCCTAGTATTTCTTGTGAATATACGCCCGGCTTGGGTTACAAATATAACTATCCTAAAGTTTGTTATTATCTAATTGAGAACAGTGAATATTATTATCTATTGAAAGCCTGTTCTACTTTCCTTCCCACTGCCTACCTGCTACGTTGCCTAATTCTAATCGGTTGTTTTCATTACATTTTTTTTTATATCGTTAGCTAAATAGAAAAGTCACGTAACCACCAACATCTCCAGGTATCGAAAATTTGAGTAATAATCACATATCTCCATTTCTTTTTCATCTCTCCACTTTTTCTTCACTTTTTTTTCTGTTTGTTGTTACGTGACTTTTCTATTCAGCTAACGATGTATAATTTAACCGTGTAGAATGACTTCGCAATGCCTCTATGATTCAAGACTCTACGCCCCTCATGGGTTGCTAGTGACTACATCCAAGAGCTTATTATTATCCAATGAAACACTGATTATTGTCATCTAATGCGAGGTCATTCTACTGCTGGATGGCTTTTTAATAGGAATTTATTCCGATTTCTTAGCCTGATTCCTTAATGGAACTATTTCTAGGTTTTGCCCGAATGACTTATTCTAATCGTGGATATTATTATCTAATGAAAGCCTGAACTACTACTAGAAGACCTTTAGTATAACTTGAAGGGTGGCACGGCAAAACGGTGTAAGTGCCATCATTATGATTTTACAGGAGCAAACAAACTGCCCCAGAATTCGGTTAATTAATTTAGAGAAAAAAAATAACTAAGTATACTTTTCAGATTTTTCAAGCTTTTTATATTTTTTGGTACTTGCACCGCTTTGCCGTGCCACCCTTATCCCTTATTCTGATATCTTAGCTTATTCCCCTAATGGGACTATCACTAGGTTCTAGCCAGAAGACTTATTCTAGAAACTTGGCTTATTGCCCTTGGAGATTTTTTCTTATCCAATAGTTGTGCTGTTGTGCATCTGATTGATTTTTTGATCAAAGTTAATTCTACTATCTTGACTTATTCCCCTAATGGGACTATTACTACGTTCTAGCCAGAAGACTTATTTTATCGACTTGGCTTATAGCCCTATTAATTCCTATTACTACATATAGAACCATTTGTCTGATGGTCGGGTAATGAGTCTGTTCCTATTAGTGTGTTTGGTGGATTATCTACGGAGGATATGGTTTCGAGAGCTAGTAGAATGGCTCGTGCCTCCAGCGTGAATATTGTAGCCTTGGGATTGTATCTAACTGCGATAGACATTTCAGGATTACCAGCCCGTGCTCCGAATCCAGCCGTTTCTCTTTTGAGGATCTTCCGATCCATCCGTGTATATTCTGGTGATGAACTGCAGGTAGCATGATTTTGTTTCAAGGTTCTCCCAGACCGCTTGGTGATTATCAGCTTCTTGGAGGACCTCGCCTGTTTCTTAAGTCAACTTGTTTTCTGAGGTAGTGTGCACAGTGGGGAATCCTGAAGGCGTGCGGAAGTTCTTAAGAGCTGAGGAAAGGGAGCCATTGTTTTGCCGTAACCCAATTCTTGAAAAGGTATGATCAGATGAGTCTTGTACGTTCTAGTTGTACTTATCTGAAGTTATCCAGAGGTCTTAATTTCAAAGAGAAGTTGTTTGCCGGGTCTCTTGTTGCTCTTACGATCATTTTCTGACTAAGATATTCGACTCTCGAAGCAAACGGAGGGACACCATTTATGTGAAAAAGCTGACTGTTTCTCGGAGTGGTTTGGAAGCAGCCAGAGATTTTCCTCAGGACTTCGTTCTGAGTGACCTCTAATTTTTGAAATATCGGCGATTCCGCTGAAAGGAGAAGGAGCCCTAATCGAGGCTTGGTCTAATCAGGCTCTTGTAAAAAGAGAGCATGGTAATCGGGTGAGATCCCCATTTAAAAGCTGAAATCAATTTGAGCACTGCAATCAATTTCCCAGCCTTCTCTCTTACTTTGGTTGAATGGATCTTCGGATATAGCTTCTAGTATGATACAGGATGAAGCAATGGGTCTGTACCCTGTGTTCCCTGGTTGACTGACACAGCGTCTTGCTGCCATGTTTCCGGAGTCTTAGTCGAATCTAGGATGACGTTAAAAAATTCTTTTAACCTTTGCAAGGCGTTGTAAGGTTTCGTACGATATTTGGTCTTATCGTAGGGCAGATTTTGAAGATACACAGATATGAAGGCGTCCTGATCTAAGTTCAAGATTGGGTCTTCCTCGAGGTTTTAACTGAATTGTGCGGAGTATACTTCGGTTGATTTGCTGGTAGGGTTTATGGAACGGTTTTTGAATGCTTTGATGGCTTTCCAGATTTTAGCTCGTGGGGTATAAGGTGAGAGACTATTGCAGAATTCTTTAAAGCTCGCCTCTTTGGCCTCATCGAAGACTTGTCTTGCAAGGTATCTTGCCTTTTCTCCCAATTCATTTCGGTGCACGCATTGAGGAAGGTCTTCTGAGCTTTTCTTCTTTCTGTTATCGCTGATTTACTATCCTCATTACACCCAATGGCCGATATCAGTGTTTTGTTAGTCCTTTGGTACGTAGGGCTTCGTGGGAGTATGGCATTTGTAAAATCAATGTATTTCCGTAAGAAGTTGCCCTTGTGAACCCGTGATAATACTGGTCGTTTCACCTGAGTTTATTATAATAAGTCCCATGTCTGTTGTCAGCTCCTTGATTGAAGTGCCCCTGTAGTTTGGGATCTCACTCCCGCAATCTCGAGACTGTGCGTTGAGGTCTCCCATAACCAAGAGGTTGCCATATGGCTCTCGGCCTTTCCTTAGCATTTTGAGTGTGTGCCTGGTAAGGTGAAAGCTCGGAGTGAAGTAAATCAAGAAGATATTGAGCTGAATCGCTTCCTTGAAGAGATTGATTCCTGGGCATCCTACACCATCGGGTATTTGCAAGTCTACTTCAATGGTTTTGTACTGAATGTTCTTTCTGAGGTAAAAAGCTAATCCACCTCGGCCTGAGTTGCCAGGTCTGTCTTTTCTCAATAGATTCAAACTAGATGTATGGTTTGAGTGGTGTCTGTCGCAAAGATTAGTTTCGCATTGGCCGATCATATCCCAATTGTGGGTGAGGTGAGCCAGTTCGTTCAGTCTTCGTTCACGCCATGAGAGTTCTAATGAAGAATATCCATTGTGGTTGACGAAGCCGGGTGATTGTCTGTCGTGAGCGACAGAACTGGTCTGATGTGCCTACCCAGGTGGACACTGGAGCGTTCACGTCTAGGTTATCTGTGTTATATAGGATTGGAGAAATCACCTATGGCTTGATGACTGAGTATTCAACTAGAGGGTCGTTGGTATCTTCCAATCTCTCCAGACCGAAGAACTCTGATCTGCTCACTACTCTTCTAGCTCTATCTAGTTTGTGCTCTATCGTCCGTTTTCAGGCCCCTTTCCTTTCCTCAATCTCATCTCTTACAACTACAATAACTACGTACTAAATATCTTATTTTTTTCCTAGCGGGGTCTTTACCCTCTAGGACCCGCTTTTTGGGCCCTTTTTCTTATAACCAAATAACCTAAAATCTCTAAAACTATCTGGCACACTTGCCTACCAAATTTACCCTACTTACATCTATCGAACTTGGAGGTGGATGACACAGTCACGCTCCCCCCTTATTGGCCCTGGCCATTGAGATAGGAATTCTCTTTATCGAGAGAGATACCGTGCATTTTGGTGAAATCGTACCATGCCTGATTGCCGAAGATACCGGAACGTACGCAAAGATAGCAGCAAACCGCTCGTCGTCGAGCATCAGAAGAAGCTGTAGAATGTATGTCTGTTTGCGTATCGATAGCGTACGTCAGCGTACGTTCGGGTATCTTCGGCAGTCAGGCATGGCGCGCTTTCACGAAAACGCACGGTATACGAGCAAGAAAAAGTTCACCAAGTCATACGTTTGTTCACTATCTATTCTCTATTCAAATTTTACAGTTGAGCGGCATGCAAGCTAGGCAGAAAAAGCAGAACCAAGATTTTCATGAAGGAAAGCAATTCTTTGAATAAAAGGGCACATACAGAAATAATTCATGTATGTTGCAGGGTAATTGTGGTAAGAAGTATAATAGGAAGATGGTAGATTGGGCAAAACGATTAATCAGAAGCTTTGTACTCGGGGAAATAAAGTTCCGATCACGCCCACACCTTCACCAAAAATTAATAGTAGAAATTGGAAGTTGGAACGCATGTGTGTCAACACCCGAAGATTTTTAGCCATCCACCCCGAAATGATGGTAGCCGAACTACTCCGGGACGGGACTTCAACCCCAAACGAATACGACCTAATAATGTACTTCGAGTTCGGTCAGGACGAATCCCTAACAATTCTGAACAAACATACTAGTAATAATTGTAACCCCACAGGGAGATCGAGAAACTTACTTTAAAATAATTGAGAATCACGAGTGTTACGTGCGTAATTTTGAAAACCTTCAAAACTTCAAATTTCTTTTTCAATAATTCATTCTTCAATCATCATTTACAAAGTCGGATAAATATCAGTTTCGTTCTTTTAACGCGCAATAGTTTACTCGTTTTATTCTTGAACGTGATTTGGAGCGCGAAAGCAAACCACTCTTGAAATACAATATTTAATTTTAACGAATATTTATCCCTTCTTGAAACGTCTATAAGTCACGTAGCAGTAGATAACGGCGAGGCAATACTGGAACCCCAGTATTGCTGACCCCTCAATTTCACACTACTAAGCTAGTGTACGTAGATGTAGTTTTCTCTCTCTCTAATTTTCCAAAGAAACAGGAAAATTGAGTTGAATAATAAGTATATTAATAAGAGATCAAATCAGGGATTATCAAAATTTAAAGAGCAATCGAATGCGTAATATTTTGAGTATAAGATTGAATTATTAATGCAGTTTGAATATATTCAAACTGAGCTAGTGTGAGTAGACTATAGGTGAGGCATGGAAAAGCATGGGACCGCGTAACGTCACCAGGGCCCCACTCCCACGCTTAACTGCAAGTAGTCCCTCAAACCAATCAGGCGACAATTAGCCACTAAGCAAGGCCCTAATTGGCTAAGCCACGCGCGTAGTAATACATACATTGTTGCAACCGCGGGGACCTCGTCGCCTTTGAACTTGAACTAGGGTATTTTCTTCTGTCAAGTCGCGAGGTGCGTGGATGTAAGGAACCGTGTGCTAATTAGAGCCAAGAGTTGGTGTCCAAATCTTTTATAAGTGTAGACCCAAAGGACTCAGTACTCGTCAATAAATTCAAATATAAAACGTGATACAACCCACTGCGTGGTGATCTGTATTATCTAACTTAAATTCAGTGCAGAGACACAAACTATGAAGCATTTTCAATATTAAACTATAACTTCACTGTCTGCCATACGCCTACTCTGGGTGTATGTAATTTTAAGATAAATCAACCTATAATAATTAACTTCGCTAACTCAATTCATTGTCGTTTATCGTAACTTCACTCTTTATTTCTATTTTCGCTTATTTACAACCCTGGAATCATTGAAATCTGTGCATCGAATCAATTACGAACAATATACATTTGATTAAACAATATTAGCTTCAGTCAACAACATTTAAAAACTATTATAAACGTTCAATACATCCTAAACCAAACTTTAAATTCTACACTAATCAAAGGAATTTCGGGGTTCTCAAGGTGAGGGAGGCAAATACCTGAATATCGAAAGTAGTCCCATACTACGCCATCTCAGCCAAAGCTAAGTAATCACGATCGCTCGCAAAGTTCGCTTATTTACAAATTATAATATATATGGGGAGTTCCATACGGAAACGGACTTTCGTTGTCCACTACCTCTCTGATTTTTTTCTAACTTGGTGAGTTTGAAGGTATATTCGAAAGAAAAATTGCTCCAAATCACAGAAATTCTAAGTTGCACAGATTCCGAGAAACAGCGGAGTCAAAATTTGTGCGTCCGTTTTTTGAAACCGTTGCAGCTCCCAACCGACGCACGGTATCGCAAAAGTCAACGAGGGTTAAAGTTGCGTGATTTAACGTAGTTTTGTAAAATCTTAAAGAATTATTCAAATTTTGACGATTTCATGTCAAAAAATGAAAAAGTAGTCTAAAAATCAAATTTTGACGCCACGAACACATTGAAAAATCAATAATCATAGAACAGGGGTTCTATGACTACGTGAAGTTAACCATACAAAGCACCGGCATACTAAGACAAAGATTGACAGTAGACAGTCCCACTTCGAGTAAATTCTCAATATCTGAAGAAGACTTGACTTATAATCAACCAGACGCGATTTTATAAATAATAAACCTTCCATACTTTTTTTTTTAACCTTTCATAAACTTACCATTTAAATTTCATTAAAATAAAATTTGACCACAATGAAGATCATCTGGATCATCGTTTGCCTCTTGAAGATTAGCACAACAATTGCTGAAGACAAGGACTACGTAGTAACACCTATTGATTCGAGCCCCGGACTATACTTTGAAAAATTACACAATATTCGATTCAAAAGAGCCGAATGGAGATTGGCACTACATTTGGATGTGGATAGGATAAAACAGCAATTCCCGGAAGAAATAGAAATATATTCTAAGACATACAAAAATTGTAAGACAGTTACAGAAATAGAAACATCCTGTGAGATGCTACGGCGTAAGGAATATCCAGATGAAGAATTTCAAACAGCTGTAGAACTAAGAGATGAAATTAATGAACTTCGTGGTGAAATCTCGATACCAGATATAGACAATCTACCACACTCTATAGTGCGAGGGAGAGCACCGTTCGAATTCGTAGGATCAGCATGTAAATTTCTATTTGGAACTTTGACGAGAGAGGATGCAGAGTATTTCATCTCCGAGATAGACGAATTGTATCGGGACCAGACTAGGTTAACCAAAATTCTTAAAAACCAAACCCATTTGATTTCGAGTAAGTTACACGAATTACATGATGAGATGGAAGATCACCAATGGAAAATAACCAACAACAAGAACAACATCAACAGGATTATTTGCACCCTCAACGAGATGGCAACCAACCAAGCGAATAACGATTATAGAATGGCTTTATGGAACTACAGCCTAAAATTCGAAAAATCACTGGAACATTATATAGACAGCGCTGGGCAATTCGTTAAGGTTATACAAAATGCACGAGAGGGAAAGGTAGATCGACTGCTAGTAACCGATAAACAATTTAAATCAATAATTAGGGAAATTCACGAGACCGTAGTCAAATATGAATTACCATTACCACATTAGCAAATTACAAAATTAGCAATATCTGAATTGGGACATTATAAAGGAAAAATTATGATAATATTGAGAATCCCATTAGTGGAAAGAACAACCTATCATCTGTACCATATGCACACGTGGCCGACCCCACAAAAGGTAGGCAATGTAACGGTTTCCGCTCAAATCATACCACAAGGATCTCACATCGGATTAAGCAATGACCATCGAACCTATTTCCTTCCGGATGAAATTTATCTAAACGAATGCATAATGACATGGTACTGTCACATGTGTCCATCACAATTACCCCTATTTGAAACTGCGACGTCAACAGCCTATGAGGGGTCGCTGTTGTTAAAACCAGATGTAAACATGCTGCGACAGTGTGATATAAGACTAAAGGACGGACATGAGCCCTTCTGGACGCGCTTAAACTTGGTTGGGGCTTGGCTCTATTCATTGAAAGAACCTGAAAACATCCAAGTTATCTGTACTAACACCAGGGATCAGCTGATCTCGCTCACAGGATCGGGTATACTCCACCTGAAGGAGAGATGTATGGGAAAGACGCACTATGTAACTTTTCCCGGAGTCGAGATCTTCTCACAACAGCAGCAGTATCTTTATCAACCCGAACTTAGCATGAATCTTAGCCAAATCTCACCTATAGACGAAGGGACGAAGAAGAAGGATTTGATGAGAATCTTTCAGGACTTCAAACCTGTGGAAGCTATCGTCCGATGGAGAGCGGCGGTGACCGCGTTCGTGCCATTTGGAACTCCGGAGGATGTGGAAAGGGCGTTGGCTGGATCCCAAAACCTAATCCTGAGAAAGAGGAAAATACGAGCCTCATTCTGCGAGTCGTGGAATGATCGATCAAACAAACGTAGAGCGGTGGAAGCACCAATGCCAACTCATAGACAAGCCTTAACAGGATACGAGCCGGTGTTGGCTCCACTACTACCCCCAGAGTGTGTGGCCCACATCGCCTCGTACCTGACATACGTCGATCAGGCACGGATGGAGCTAGTGTCCAGAAGTTGGAGAGAAGGATGCCGAATGGGACACGTTAACATCAAGATACTAAGGACGACGGACTGGAGGTGGAAGCAGCGAACTACAGATTGGACAGAAAAGGTCAACATGGAAAAATTCAATTGGGTAATCAGACGATGCGGATTTTATCTCCATACCCTAGATTTTTCGGGAGGAGATACAAGGTTTCCAAGCAAGAAAGAAGTGTAAGGGCCAACAAGATCCCTAAATTTCCATTTCCGGAGTCCCAAGTTTTAGAAAACCGTGAGCTTCTCTATTGTCAGAGGAGTAGAGGACGAATTCTAAACGGTTGCTGAACCGCCGTTGGCAGAGTTTTTATCAACTACCACATTCGAAATTCCCATTTAACATTAAAGTAAAAAAATCTTCCTCCATTAAAGTCCAATCTTCCATTAAAGTAAAAAAAAAACAAAAAAAAAATCTTCCTCCATTAAAGTACATATATTCCATCCAAAATGCCTGACCCTAACGCCACCGCTAACATGACCGCCAGCGAGACGATGGTTGCATCAATGGCGGAGTGTCTCGCGTTGCAACACAGCACCCTGAATATTCCACACTTCGATGGCAAGAACGTCCCCTTGAAGGACTTCTTACAAGATGTCCATAACGGGTCCGTCTATGCGTCACCGGGTTCGGAAGGACCTTACGTAACAGCGGTCCTCGGGAAATTACACGGTCCTGCGCGTGATAGCACTTACGGGAAAAGTTTCAGGACTGTAGATGAACTTACCAAACATTTAAAGAGTAGGTTTGCACCGGGAAAAAATTACCCGTATTATCATCACGAAATAGAGAAAATCCGATTTAAAGTCAAGTGGTAATACAAGGGACTCTACACCCGTTAAACCTAAAGTGATAATCGTGACATAATCCACAGCGTGGTGGTCTGATTACTCATCCTTAAATTCAGTGCAGAGACACAAGTTGATTATCTTTAATAATCACCTTTGAACAATAGAGAATCACTTTCTGAATAACTAGTATTTAATTAAGTTATTCTACAAAAGGATACCGATCATATACCACGTTATAGATTTATATTATTTTTATCCAAGAGAGAGAGTTCCTATTTCAGTATTTCATTATATTCTTTATATCAACGCGTGTGAATCGTGAAGAGCCTTTTATTAAATTCATTACTATTTTTCATTAATAATAATTCTTACATAGTAACAAGCCTTCACGATCCCCACGTCGGAGATCACTATATTATTTCATTATTTTGTGAATTCATTATTTTATCTTATTCATTTGTTCAACCGACAATCATTTGTTAGTCGCTTGAATTATATTTTCATATCCATAATCGTTCAAGAATATAGATTTGATTTTACCAGTCAATTTCCCATTATCATTTGAATTACCTTTTATTCATTTATTTTATTTTATTTTACTTTAATTATATTATTATCATTTCTATATCAATTAGCCTCACAACAATTTAAACAAATCAATTGAGACCTGTATAGGACTAGGCGGCAACGAATCCTATTTACCGATCTATTTTGGAATAGATCTCTTTAATAATTATTTATATGTGGATGTGACGGGATGACCAATCCCATTCTCGGGTTCTCTTGTGATTAAACCATTGGGATTAATAACACTCTACCCATACCGTCCGTCACACGAGGCATCTCTTCGCGAATTATCAAGCTTAACAAAATTAGAAAGTATGAAATTAGGACAGGTTCTGGGACCAGTAGACCCAGATCTCAAGGTACTATTAGAGAACAATAACAACTTAACCAATCTGGAGCTCTATGATAATCCACTGACAGGAAGGTGCCTGACGTATGGAGAGGGCCTCACCCAAATTATTTTGAAAGACTGTAATAATTCGAAAGGAGAAACACCAGCGGCCTTTATAGAAAAACAGAAATGGCTACAGACTCTAAAGATAAGTAATTGCGGAAAAATGAGGCATATGCCAGTTCTCCAGGCTTTAATGAGGAACCAAAGAATAGGATCTACTCTGAAGAAACTCAAACTCCATGGTAGCATCGACGACGGCCTTGTTGAAAACAGTGACGATGACGAGGATAACGAACGGGGAAACTTTGTAGAACTAAGGGCTGAGGAGATAATGTTACAACCAACATTACCAATATCTATTAAAGCAGTAAAGGAATTGGATCTGACGTTCTGTGGATGGGCCGACCGAATACTAGTGGAGAGGATCGCTCTCCACATGAAGAAGTTAACACTGTTAAATCTATCGGCCTGCACCAACATCCGAGGCCAATTCTCTTTAGATCCGCTGGAAGCATTGGAGCTTTGTACCCATGTATATCCAACCGTTGGGAGAAACTTAAGTTACCAGAGGACTACCTCATTGTTGTTTTGAAATCCAGGTAACACGGCCGGCAGTGTCTCCTCTCTAGTCGGACCGTACCCTGAGTGATATATATAAAGTAGAATAGAACCTCTGGCACCTTGTCCCAAAGGTATTGTTCATAATGATTCCATAAGTATTAGTATCCATAAACATGTACATAGCATTAAGATAAACTTATTAAGCCAACTGGGATGATTCGTTAGAATTTCGGGTTAAACCCTAAGCCCATTGGATTCTATGGACACGACAAGGAAATGTTCAAGGTCCAAATGGCCTTCCGGAATACCTTAGGTATCACCATATAAAAACTAGATTAATCAAGTTAAGTATAGATCGGAACATATAATAATAGATTGTGAGTTTTCAGAACTATGCTGGCGATGGACATGGAAAAGGGAGACACGGTGCGTGGAGCACCTCGAGGTACACGCTTGGTATTGCAGTCCCTGCAATTCGGACCTTTCCTGACTGAGACGCTCATTCGGAGTTCCACGTACCCGTGGATCCTGGATCCTAGTCGGCAGCATGGTTATGAACTCATCTATTGGGGAATTACCGCTTATTTGGGCACTAGGCTAATCGCTAGTATTAAGACAAATACGTTTGTTATCCTAAATATACTATAAATTAAAAGCTATAGCAAGCTGATCAACGGGGACGTTGATAAATTTTAAGAAGGGAAGGATGTTACGTGCGTAACTTTTGATATCATCAAAAGCCTAAAATTCTTTTTCATTAATTCATTTTGAACCATCTGTTACGTCCCACTCCACGTTCCTCTCTGCAAAACTCCCTATCATATCTCCTTACACCCTGTCTTCCTAACTCGCTGCCTTTTCTCACGCTGACCTGCTGCACACGGGACGCACAAGTGCATCGGTCAGCAAATCCTCTAATCCCCACCTTGCCTATCCTCATTATGCATTCACAATAGCAGGCACTACTTCATCTACGATCCTCCGACTGTTAACTTCTTTTCTTAATTCTTCTACTACACTCACTCTTTAATCAATAAATAATCATCAAATTGAATTCATTCCAATCATTCATCGACCTTCCTCACTCTCCTCTCCAGTTACTTTAGGCGTAAAACAGGGTTGAACCCAAAATAACAGCGTCCCGGAGGTTACACTCGTACCAAGAGTGAACCCCGGACGTTACACATCTCTTAAAATCAGATAAATATTCTTTACTTTCATAAACTAACTTCATTTCTTTTAAACGCGCAATAGTTACTCGTTTTATTATAGAACGTGATTTAGAGCGCAAAAGCAAACCATAATGAAATATAATATTCAATTGTAACGAATATTTATCCCTTCTTGAAACGGCTATAAGTCACGTAGGTGCCGATAACGGCGAGGCAAGACTGGAACCCCAGTATTGCTGACCCTTCGATTTTACACCACTGAGCTAGTGCGTAGGTGTAGATTCTCTCTCTCTTTAATTTCCCAAAGAAGCAGGAAAATTAAGTTGAATAATAAGTATATTAATAAAATATCAAATCAGGGATTATCAAAATTCAAAGAGCAATCGAATGCATGATATTTTGAGTATAAGATTGAATTATTGATGCAGTTTGAATATATTCAGCATTTAAAACTATTATAAACATTTAATACATCATAAACCAAACTCTTAATTCTACGCTAATCAAAGGAATTTCGAAGTTCTCAAGGTGAGGGAGGCAAATACCTGAATATCGAAAGTAGTCCCATACCACGCAATCTCGGCAAAAGCTAAGTAATCACGATCGTTCACAAAGTTCGCTCATTTACAAATTATAATATATATTCAAGTTCGCTAGATTGTTTCCCAGAATTCTCTAATCATAAGCATTTGCATGACCATATATAAATAAATTGAATGAGTAATAAGGGAACGGGAATATCGTTGTGAGCTAATACGTACAGGTATTTCGGGGCTACCCCTCGCTTATTAACGAGACCACCCGTCGAGGTTGCACTATTACTCATGGCTCCAACTGCGAATTTTACACCTCTTTACAAAAGTAACCGAGGCGAGAGAAATTGAGATGAAGTACATGATAAAAGAGGTAAGGAAGGAGGTGAAAGAAATGAGGGCGGAATGGGGAGAGGTTAGGAAGGTGCTGGTGGAAAGGGAAGGAACACGGGCGGGAGGAGAAAGAGAAAGAGGGACAGTGGGGGCCGAGGGGTCGACCCCCCCTGCTGACCCCGACGGGAAGAAAGAAGGCGAGAGGGAAATAGAGGAATGGTTTAAAGGGAAGCAGAGAGAGAGGGAGGCTAAAGAGAGAGAGAGAAGGAGAGAGACAAGGCAAGGGAAAAACAGGAGGGGCTGGAGAGAGAGATCAGGAAGAAAAATGTGGTAGCAAGGGGGCTAAAGACGGAGGGAAGGGACTGGCGGACGGAGGCGAAGCGGGTGTTGAGGGTGGCAGCAGGAAGGGAGATAACGATAGTGAATGGAAGGCAGAAAGAGGACGGTCAGGGGGGGGAAGGTACATATACTGACACTGGGAAGAGAGGAGGATAAGGAAGAGCTGGTGAGGTACGGGGATAGCAGGGACGGAGTGAGGATAGGAGGAGATCTGACGTATGAAGAGAGGGAGATGAAGTGGAGGCTTGCAGCTAAAGAACACGAGGAGAGGGCAAGAGGAAGGGAGTATAAGAGGAAGGAAGATAAATTTCAGATCGAAGGAAAGTGGTGGGTATGGAACGGAAGAGAAAGGGAATGGGAAGGGGAGGAGGAGAGGGTGGCAAGAGCGGAGAGGGAGGTAGAGGAGGACAGGGCGTGGGAGGAGATTAAGAAAATGTTTGGGAGGCTGGAGGTAATAAAAGAAGAAGAAGCAAAGATTAGGAAAATCTTATATAATCAACTGTTACAAATCGCATAATACGATTTGTTGCTACTACCTAGAAGTTGAGAGAGAGAGTTCCTATTTCACATTTTGATTCATTTTACGTGTGAATCGTGAACAGGCTTTTCGTTTCATTATTACTCTAATAATAATACTTCTCTACATAGTAATAAGCCTTCACGATCCCCACGTCGGCGATCGTTATTGTCTATTATTTCACTTCTTTTATGAGTTTAATATTTTATATAAGATTTATCATCGATATATTGTTACTGTTTCAACGACACTCTTTTGTTAGTCGCTCGAACAACATATAATCCTTCAAAACATTCAAAGAGTATATTATCATTTTACCAGTCAATTTCCATTCTCATTTAAATTACCATTATCCATTCTTTGATTATGTTATATTCAATTAGCCTCCAACGAACTTTAAACAGATTCAATTGAGACCTGTATAGGACTAGGCGGCGACGAATCCTATTTACCGATCTATCGCAGGATAGATCATTTTTAATAATTATTTATACGTGGATGTGACGGGATGACCAATTCCATTGGTTGACAGGTTCTCGCTTGTGAATAAACCATAGGGATAATTAACACTCTACCCATACCGTCCGTCACAACAGCATTATACACACGTTAATGCAACAAAGTATTCGCCAAAAAATTCTCAAATTCAAGGATTGAACGTTTCAAATGAATCAAGAACGGTGCATAATTCCGCAAATTGTGTGAAACATGTTTATCTCGCATATCTTACAATTCTAACAACATTTGAATCACGAAATATTGCATTTCTTCAACGAATATTCTGTTACGTTATCGTTACGGACTTTAATCTCATAATAGTATTTTGTTGAATACCGCTGTAGTTTGGTTAGATTTTTTTGAATCGACACTTACGTGTCTGGCGCACAACAATACCTTAGATTAAATTTGTTAAAAAAAGCCGTAGAGAGTATCGCACATTTGGGTAAATTACGAATTACTTAAGAGGAAACTCACGGATTTGCATGAACTGTTGCATATATTTTACCATACTAGTCATAATCTCGATTCTAGCAATCTAAAGTAAGACTGTAAATCATTGGGTTTAAACTATTATAAAATGGCCAGTTTCACCAGAAAAGTGGACTATCCGTGCAGTGTAAACAACAGAGGGTCAAAATCGACATTCGAAGAATTATCTTATTTTTATTCTGGCATAAAGGCAGGTGAATTTATGTCTGGAATAGTCAGATATTGCCGCAAAATAGACGATCATGTTTATGTTTATGATAATTGTGAATGCTTCGAGGGCACGCCACAAATAGCGACGACCGAAGAAAAAGTGCCAATTTATTACAAACAAGGGAAATTCTTCGCTTTTGATAGCGGAATAAAATGAAATCCATGTTCAAAACGCCATTATAGTATGTTAGTCGAAGGGCTAACCTTGAAAAATGATCAAATCGGGTTGTATGTTACGCCTGAGACTGAACTAGAGGATGAATCTATCGCAAGGATGGAATCAGGGAGATATACGCTTGTAGATCCGCATGGGAGCGATGACGAGGAAAGTGATACACAACCGGATGCAGGGGCTGTTGCTCCGATAATGATTGAAAATAAAATTAAATAAAATTAGGAAGAAGAAGAAGAAGTATATCATCAGGCAATCGATGCATTCATGACTATGGATGATGATAAATTGAACAGTTATAGTAAATGGCTAACATACGTGGCAGTAACGCAAGAAATTTCATCTGATGGAACAGTAACACGCAAGCCGTGTACGATATCTTTCGATGGGTAATGAACGAGTGACTGAATTTGCGCTGGTCAGATGCTGGTCAAACAACTTCGAGCCTTTTTAGGGTTAATCAATTTTTATACCAAGTTTACCCACCGACACGCTCATCACACAGAAGAATTACTACAGCTGCTTAAAAAGGGAAGTAAATGGCAATGGGACAACAACCACGAATCCGTGTTCCAAACCGTAAAGAAACTAATTTATGTGACGTGTAATTTGTATCCCCATATACTCTACTAGATATACTACTCAGTTGGACGCCAATCAGAATATTCGCTGATACTTTTAATTTCACTTCTTTTATTCCCGGCTTCTTAGAGATTCTGTCCTGAAAGCTACTTTGATTAATATTAGGTCACGATGTCTAAAACGCTCAGAGCTAGGTCGTTTCGAACGGTCACTCGTCACATTTTTTTCACGTTTCCACTAGCACAAGATGACACATAGCTGATCTTGCAGTGTAATAATGGTGATCATTGACACCAAGTTTTTTCACGTATCACCAACTTTAATAAGATAATAAGCCGCTGATGAGGGGAGCACACCACTGCCGAAACGTCAGGCCATAACATTTCAAAACTGACTCGACTTGATTGATTGAGACCCTTCTCTGATTACTTTCTACTTCGAGTGATACATTCATGATGAATAATACCTTAGATTTTTATTAATTAGTATTTTACCGAAGGAACGCCGTAGGGTGCGGAGTGTCTTCTGAAACTCCGTTACAATACAAAGAGGAAGTTTAGATTCATTATCTAAGTTATTTGAGGATTTGAAGCGCGCCTACTCTCCGAAGCAACTTTTACCAGATATACAAACTCAAATTTCACAATCCGTGCAAAAACAAAACGAGAGCGCGCTAAAATTCGGTATAAGAATGGAAAAGCTCGTCGAAACGGCGTGTGAAGTGTCCTCAACTTTTAGTAATCTCGAGCGAGCTACGATATTAAATAAATTCATTGAAGACACAGCCACGCGATCATTCATAAAAGATCTAACAAATGATTTATAATACAGAGTAGGTAATGAAAAACCTTGCACACTACGCGGAGAAAAAGATGTAGCCACTCGGTTCGAGAAACTTATATCGGAAAGAAAGTTGTGTGAATCATTTCGCGACGCCGCATCATCGAGCCAAACCGAAATAAAATGTAAGATTTGTAAGCAAACAGACCACATAAATAAATACTGTCCAAAAAAACTGTCAAGCCTAGTAGATCAACCGACACCAAATTGTGAATTCTGTAAAAAAACGAGGGCATTCGATCGAAAATTGTGAGACGAAGCAGCGTAATAGTAAATACTGTACACGTTGTCAATGTCCTGTACATGTTTATGCTGGTGTCCGTTACCTGGAGGAGAACGGAAGAGTAGATGTGCTTTCCATTACTGCACAGCTCGTATTCAAAACAGCTAACACTTATCTGCAATACACGACCAATACCACGGGTGTGCACATAGTGCGCAATTCTGTGTTAATGGTACGTAGGAACGATTCCGTAGTTCCCGAGTTAAATTTAAATAACGTGTTTTAGAACGAGACGTCGTTCCATTTAATATTGTAATTGTGTTTTATTGAAGTAATTCAGAATGTATGGTTTTTTCGAGGTGGGGTGAATTTTATGAACGGTTTAAACCCGAAGAAGGTCCGTAATTTGCTCAAGGGCGAGAGGTTTTGGGACATATTTTGTTGACTCTACACCCGTTAAACCTAAAGTGATAATCGTGACATAATCCACAGCGTGGTGGTCTGATTACTCATCCTTAAATTCAGTGCAGAGACACAAGTTGATTATCTTTAATAATCACCTTTGAACAATAGAGAATCACTTTCTGAATAACTAGTATTTAATTAAGTTATTCTACAAAAAGATACCGATCTCGGTTGATACAGATATCATATACCACGTTATAGATTTATATTATTTCTATCCAAGAGAGAGAGTTCCTATTTCAGTATTTCATTATATTCTTTATATCAACGCGTGTGAATCGTGAAGAGCCTTTTATCAAATTCATTACTATTTTTCATTAATAATAATTCTTACATAGTAACAAGCCTTCACGATCCCCACGTCGGAGATCACTATATTATTTCATTATTTCATTATTTTGTGAATTCATTATTTTATCTTATTCATTTGTTCAACCGACAATCATTTGTTAGTCGCTTGAATTATATTTTCATATCCATAATCGTTCAAGAATATAGATTTGATTTTACCAGTCAATTTCCCATTATCATTTGAATTACCTTTTATTCATTTATTTTATTTTATTTTACTTTAATTATATTATTATCATTTCTATATCAATTAGCCTCACAACAATTTAAACAAATCAATTGAGACCTGTATAGGACTAGGCGGCAACGAATCCTATTTACCGATCTATTTTGGAATAGATCTCTTTAATAATTATTTATATGTGGATGTGACGGGATGACCAATCCCATTCTCGGGTTCTCTTGTGATTAAACCATTGGGATTAATAACACTCTACCCATACCGTCCGTCACACGAGGCATCTCTTCGCGAATTATCAAGCTTAACAAAATTAGAAAGTATGAAATTAGGACAGGTTCTGGGACCAGTAGACCCAGATCTCAAGGTACTATTAGAGAACAATAACAACTTAACCAATCTGGAGCTCTATGATAATCCACTGACAGGAAGGTGCCTGACGTATGGAGAGGGCCTCACCCAAATTATTTTGAAAGACTGTAATAATTCGAAAGGAGAAACACCAGCGGCCTTTATAGAAAAACAGAAATGGCTACAGACTCTAAAGATAAGTAATTGCGGAAAAATGAGGCATATGCCAGTTCTCCAGGCTTTAATGAGGAACCAAAGAATAGGATCTACTCTGAAGAAACTCAAACTCCATGGTAGCATCGACGACGGCCTTGTTGAAAACAGTGACGATGACGAGGATAACGAACGGGGAAACTTTGTAGAACTAAGGGCTGAGGAGATAATGTTACAACCAACATTACCAATATCTATTAAAGCAGTAAAGGAATTGGATCTGACGTTCTGTGGATGGGCCGACCGAATACTAGTGGAGAGGATCGCTCTCCACATGAAGAAGTTAACACTGTTAAATCTATCGGCCTGCACCAACATCCGAGGCCAATTCTCTTTAGATCCGCTGGAAGCATTGGAGCTTTGTACCCATGTATATCCAACCGTTGGGAGAAACTTAAGTTACCAGAGGACTACCTCATTGTTGTTTTGAAATCCAGGTAACACGGCCGGCAGTGTCTCCTCTCTAGTCGGACCGTACCCTGAGTGATATATATAAAGTAGAATAGAACCTCTGGCACCTTGTCCCAAAGGTATTGTTCATAATGATTCCATAAGTATTAGTATCCATAAACATGTACATAGCATTAAGATAAACTTATTAAGCCAACTGGGATGATTCGTTAGAATTTCGGGTTAAACCCTAAGCCCATTGGATTCTATGGACACGACAAGGAAATGTTCAAGGTCCAAATGGCCTTCCGGAATACCTTAGGTATCACCATATAAAAACTAGATTAATCAAGTTAAGTATAGATCGGAACATATAATAATAGATTGTGAGTTTTCAGAACTATGCTGGCGATGGACATGGAAAAGGGAGACACGGTGCGTGGAGCACCTCGAGGTACACGCTTGGTATTGCAGTCCCTGCAATTCGGACCTTTCCTGACTGAGACGCTCATTCGGAGTTCCACGTACCCGTGGATCCTGGATCCTAGTCGGCAGCATGGTTATGAACTCATCTATTGGGGAATTACCGCTTATTTGGGCACTAGGCTAATCGCTAGTATTAAGACAAATACGTTTGTTATCCTAAATATACTATAAATTAAAAGCTATAGCAAGCTGATCAACGGGGACGTTGATAAATTTTAAGAAGGGAAGGATGTTACGTGCGTAACTTTTGATATCATCAAAAGCCTAAAATTCTTTTTCATTAATTCATTTTGAACCATCTGTTACGTCCCACTCCACGTTCCTCTCTGCAAAACTCCCTATCATATCTCCTTACACCCTGTCTTCCTAACTCGCTGCCTTTTCTCACGCTGACCTGCTGCACACGGGACGCACAAGTGCATCGGTCAGCAAATCCTCTAATCCCCACCTTGCCTATCCTCATTATGCATTCACAATAGCAGGCACTACTTCATCTACGATCCTCCGACTGTTAACTTCTTTTCTTAATTCTTCTACTACACTCACTCTTTAATCAATAAATAATCATCAAATTGAATTCATTCCAATCATTCATCGACCTTCCTCACTCTCCTCTCCAGTTACTTTAGGCGTAAAACAGGGTTGAACCCAAAATAACAGCGTCCCGGAGGTTACACTGGTACCAAGAGTGAACCCCGGACGTTACACATCTCTTAAAATCAGATAAATATTCTTTACTTTCATAAACTAACTTCGTTTCTGTTAAACGCGCAATAGTTACTCGTTTTATTATAGAACGTGATTTAGAGCGCAAAAGTAAACCATAATGAAATATAATATCCAATTGTAACGAATATTTATCCCTTCTTGAAACGGCTATAAGTCACGTAGGTGCAGATAACGGCGAGGCAAGACTGGACGCCCAGTATTGCTGACCCTTCGATTTTACACCACTGAGCTAGTGCGTAGGTGTAGATTCTCTCTCTCTTTAATTTCCCAAAGAAGCAGAAAAATTAAGTTGAATAATAAGTATATTAATAAAATATCAAATCAGGGATTATCAAAATTCAAAGAGCAATCGAATGCATGATATTTTGAGTATAAGATTGAATTATTGATGCAGTTTGAATATATTCAGCATTTAAAACTATTATAAACATTTAATACATCATAAACCAAACTCTTAATTCTACGCTAATCAAAGGAATTTCGAAGTTCTCAAGGTGAGGGAGGCAAATACCTGAATATCGAAAGTAGTCCCATACCACGCAATCTCGGCAAAAGCTAAGTAATCACGATCGTTCACAAAGTTCGCTCATTTACAAATTATAATATATATTCAAGTTCGCTAGATTGTTTCCCAGAATTCTCTAATCATAAGCATTTGCACGACCATATATAAATAAATTGAATGAGTAATAAGGGAACGGGAATATCGTTGTGAGCTAATACGTACAGGTATTTCGGGGCTACCCCTCGCTTATTAACGAGACCACCCGTCGAGGTTGCACTATTACTCATGGCTCCAACTGCGAATTTTACACCTCTTTACAAAAGTAACCGAGGCGAGAGAAATTGAGATGAAGTACATGATAAAAGAGGTAAGGAAGGAGGTGAAAGAAATGAGGGCGGAATGGGGAGAGGTTAGGAAGGTGCTGGTGGAAAGGGAAGGAACACGGGCGGGAGGAGAAAGAGAAAGAGGGACAGTGGGGGCCGAGGGGTCGACCCCCCCTGCTGACCCCGACGGGAAGAAAGAAGGCGAGAAGGAAATGGAGGAATGGTTTAAAGGGAAGCAGAGAGAGAGGGAGGCTAAAGAGAGAGAGAAGGAGAGAGAGAAAGCAAGGGAAAAACAGGAGGGGCTGGAGAGAGAGATCAGGAAGAAAAATGTGGTAGTAAGGGGGCTAAAGACGGAGGGAAGGGACTGGCGGACGTAGGCGAAGCGGGTGTTGAGGGTGGCAGCAGGAAGGGAGATAACGATAGTGAATGGAAGGCAGAAAGAGGACGGTCAGGGGGGGAAGGTACATATACTGACACTGGGAAGAGAGGAGGATAAGGAAGAGCTGGTGAGGTACGGGGATAGCAGGGACGGAGTGAGGATAGGAGGAGATCTGACGTATGAAGAGAGGGAGATGAAGTGGAGGCTTGCAGCTAAAGAACACGAGGAGAGGGCAAGAGGAAGGGAGTATAAGAGGAAGGAAGATACATTTCAGATCGAAGGAAAGTGGAGGGTATGGAACGGAAGAGAAAGGGAATGGGAAGGGGAGGAGGAGAGGGTGGCAAGAGCGGAGAGGGAGGTAGAGGAGGACAGGGCGTGGGAGGAGATTAAGAAAATGTTTGGGAGGCTGGAGGTAATAAAAGAAGAAGAAGCAAAGATTAGGAAAATCTTATATAATCAACTGTTACAAATCGCATAATACGATTTGTTGCTACTACCAAACTCAAATTTCACAATCCGTGCAAAAACAAAACGAGAGCGCGCTAAAATTCAGTATAAGAATGGAAAAGCTCGTCGAAACGGCGTGTGAAGTGTCCTCAACTTCCAGTAATCTCGAGCAAGCTACGATATTAAATAAATTCATTAAAGACACAGCCACGCGATGATTCATAAAAGATCTAACAAATGATTTATAATACAGAGTAGGTAATGAAAAACCTTGCACACTACGCGGAGAAAAAGATGTAGCCACTCGGTTCGAGAAACTTATATCGGAAAGAAAGTTGTTTGAATCATTTCGCGACGCCGCATCATCGAGCCAAACCGAAATAAAATGTAAGATTTGTAAGCAAACAGACCACATAAATAAATACTGTCCAAAAAAAACGGTCAAGCCTAGTAGATCAACCGACACCAAATTGTAAATTCTGTAAAAAAACGAGGTCATTCGATCGAAAATTGTGAGACGAAGCAGCGTAATAGTAAATACTGTACACGTTGTCAATGTCCTGTACATGTTTATGCTGGTGTCCGTTACCTGGAGGAGAACGGAAGAGTAGATGTGCTTTCCATTACTGCACAGCTCGTATTCAAAACAGCTAACACTTATCTGCAATACACGACCAATACCACGGGTGTGCACATAGTGCGCAATTCTGTGTTAATGGTACGTAGGAACGATTCCGTAGTTCCCGAGTTAAATTTAAATAACGTGTTTTAGAACGAGACGTCGTTCCATTTAATATTGTAATTGTGTTTTATTGAAGTAATTCAGAATGTATGGTTTTTTCGAGGTGGGGTGAATTTTATGAACGGTTTAAACCCGAAGAAGGTCCGTAATTTGCTCAAGGGCGAGAGGTTTTGGGACATATTTTGTGTTCTTGACCTTTATGCTTACTCACCTAGTTTAACTACGCGCTTATTTGCTGATGTGGAGCCACTCAAGCAGTCTATGCGAGATATAAGAAACTAATGCATGTAAATAAATGACTTACTTTTCACTTTTGACGGAAAGAAACAAGAACCTGGATACGAGGATTCCCGATTGATAACTTGTGAACATGACGATGCGGGGGGGGGGGGGGGGGGGGGGGAATAGCACTATGTCCCTAAAAACTGCTGATGATCAAGTTGTTATCAATTATGACATCTGGACGGAAGTGCTAAAAACTTGCACATGTTCTACTCAGATAAAGATGTTTGCGGCGATTCCGGAAGCCGAAGAAGTGATTGAATCGCGCTTTGTATGTCGTCCATTTTCAGTCTGACAAGGAAATGTTGTTAAGGGACGGTTACGGCAAGATCGGAAAAGTTTTGACGGCGCACGAGGCGCAGGGTCTAACTTTTAAGAACGTAATCGCAATTAGAACTAATCCGAAGTGTTTAAAGTTATATGACAGTGAGGACGCGACTGTCATCATCAGCAGGCACACCGAGAGTTTCTCGTACATGACAGATACGTCAGTCGCGAGCCTTGTAAAGGTCGCTCTAAATAGTAAGGAAATAATTGAAAAGTGAAACATGGAAAGATTAATTGGAAAGGCTGGGTATAATCGGCCTGAAATCATTCTTGACGAGGTTGAAGCCAGTGAATCGTTTGAAGACGCTGTCTGAAATTTACCGCACGTAACACACAAGCAGGTAAGACCGAGAATTATAGCGCCGGAGACATACGATCCTTTCATTCGTGCGTTTTCGCGCATTAGAGATGATGGCGATTTGTCATTCCTGCAGGCGCGGTACGATGATAAGATGGGATTGACGAGTGCGTGTATTATCGACTATGATCAGGAGATTTTGGAGATGAGCGAACTAACATTGGCGGTTGACAGAATAGATATTATAGCAAGTAAGGGTGTGTTACAAAAAGAAAAATTTGACAAATTAAAGCCTGTGCTTCGGACGCTGATGCCATCTAATCTTAGACCATCACAACGTGAGAGTATTTTGGGCATGGCCAAGAGAAATTTAAATGCGCTCAATCTTGTAAATGATATCTCCCCGGCCACTTTGGGCAAGTACTCGGTTGACAATTTTATTGATTCATGTATCGACGATAACCTCATGCACATTTTCAACGAATACCAGGATAATAAGGTGGGCATAAACGCCGATGTGGTGGGCGAGTGGCTGACAAAACAACCTCCTGCCGTTAAACGGCAGATTTACAGTTTGGTACCCTTGCACGAAAGGAAGTACAACGAATTTGACTTTATGGTAAAAGCCAACTTGAAACCACCGCTAGAAGTTTCAGCTATGGATAAGTACGCTAGCGTGCAAACGATAGCATACCAGAGCAAAGATGTGAACGCGATATTTTGCCCAGTCATGGGCATATTACGCGACCGACTAATATCGGTACTAAAAAGTAAAGTTATGATAATGACAGGGATGTCAAACCCGGACTTCGAGCAGGAAATAAACAAACGTTTCAACGGTGGCATATTGGCTGCGGCTAACAAAATAGAGTGCGATATGTCCAAGTATGATAAAGCTCAAGCGGAAACGGTCTTTGAGGCGGAAATCGAATTGTATAGACTGCTGGGAATGGACGAGTGGCTTTTGGACATATGGGCTGAAGCGCACAAAACATCGCGAATTAGAGACAGAAGTAATGGGGTAAGCATCACCGTAAATTACCAGCGGCGATCCGGTGACGCCTGCACATTTTTCGGGAATACGCTGGTATTACTGGCGACAATGGCAGCTTGTTATGACTTTGATGATGTATATGCGGGTTTTTTTTCCGGTGATGATAGCGTTCTCAAGAACTGTAATGTCGTGGGAGTGGGTTTAATGACAACACAGTTGGTTTCTGGTATTCGCCCTAGTATGGTGATTTATTTCAGCCTAACAGTTGTGTACATTAACGGCGATAGGCATAGACTGCCCGATTCCTCATCACATGCTCGACACTTGCTTCGCATTCATGCCCTCACACACACACACGCGCATCACGTGATACCAGCCTCGTGGTCGCTTTCTCGCGGCCGATACCTCAATCCTCCCCCGTCTTTAATTATTCTTGTTCGACCTTGTGGCACGACGTAATTGTGATGTGGTATCTGCGCCTTTTACGATTTGATTTTTGTGCCGTTAGTGCAAAAATTTGAGCATTGGTGATTTTCGTAATCTCAAAATTCTTGACAAAAAGACTCAATGTTCCGTTAATTCTTTAATTTCATCTAACTTCAATTCTTCTCTAAATATATTTCGCGAGCAAGGACTCATTCTGTGCTATCAGCCGACGTGCGGGAGAGAAATATTCAAATTAAGTGAAACTTCAATACAACCATGGTTCATTGTATTTATACCTCCAAAACCAAGCGGCCACTCAACCAACCAGGGCCAGGAATAACATTACCATCCGGATCGGAATTAAGAAGGAAGTTTCCAAAAATTGTAAGGCCTCAGGTTTCATCCAAGCCATTATTTTTCCATTTGGAGATCCACTCTGTCAGATCTCTCTAGTTTACGGTATTGTTTCTCAAAATCATTATTATAATTTCATACAACTTTCTCAATCTGAACAAATTCCGAATTTGTTTAAACGCGAATTAGCGTAAATCGTTGTAAGGATGTTACGGCCCGATTGTCCGTAACCAATTATTATTTAAGTTACCATATATAGATTAGGGATTATGCGCATTTCCTTTTTTTTTTTCTCTTTCTTTAGCTAACTTTTCTGTTCTTTCTGCATATTATAAACCAGGACGGAGATCATGTTGCTCATGGGAACTCTCGGGACGGAGTTTTTCTGACGATAGTTTCAAGTACCACCTAAGAGTCCAGAGCTAAGTCACGTACGTATCGCTGTGCGAAGCGACACCGTTCAAGTGACGCAAAATTGTAAGCTCTGTTTGACTGAGGTTCTATAGAGCCGACCCCAGAGTTGCCTGAAGTAAGGGCCTATGCCGTCGACGTCAGGTTGCGTATACTATAGCCAAGCCGTAGAACAGTCGCGGAGTGCAACAAGTATGCGCACTTGTTGCCCCACCAATTAGCGATTAGAATTAGAAAAGGGGCAACCTGGTTGGCTACGTCCCCTGGCCTCAGGACCATGGGGGCGACGTAAGATCAGGGAGCTGGAGGAGCAAGAGTTTGAATAGAACACATTCGTTCGACGACCCTTATTAAGGAGAGACGTGTGTCCGAATATTAGAATCGAGCCAGGGTGACGTGTCTTAAAGTTTCTGCCAAGAGGACTTATAATATTCGTGAAATCAAAGTTCAATTCAATAAACTATAATAATAATAATTCAAATAGAGCTCTTGCTCCTCGTTTAAATATTAAACTAACTTGATTAATAATAAACCCATTAGTGTTGAAATTCCATTATCCATTAACTATTCAAAAAGACAACCATCGTCAACAGTTATAGTGATACCTACGTCGGAAGCAGGAACACGGAGGGTGTAAACTTCCTTACCCGAGTCGAAATTTTTCCGGGATTTTCGACCGATTTCTGACTTTCGATAGTCGGTTCAGGACGTTCAAAAGAGGTTGAGAACTGCATGGACCCATGGGCTCGCCAACCTACTTTCAACGTACATATCGTCTGTTATTTCCACTTCTTCCACATTGTACGTTGAGAATAGGTCAGAGCTGGACGTACTTTCGACGTACTTTCGACGTCCTTTCAACGTCGATTTTCCTCGACTCTCTACCCCCTTCCCCCTCTTTCCCCTCGCTAATGCAAATAATTATGAATAAAAAAATAGATCAATGAAATAAAAAATAAAAACCATCAATTGTCCTGGTGAATATGTTTATTCATTTAGAAATTTACTACTCAATTAGTGGGGTTAATAATAAGGTGATTTGTATCTTGATTTGAGGTAATAATCAATGCCATCTTAAAATTGTGTCTAATTACTAATGTCCTAATTAAGTCGTTGAAAGAGACTTAATGTACGTTGAACGAGGGAAAAGGTCATAAACGTTGAGAATAGGTTGAATTTCTTGGTAGCCGTTGTAGTATTTTCGACGTGGAAGCACCATCAGGTTAAGATTGGTTGAAAACAGGTTGAAAATTCGGCGGAAAAATTCAACATCAAAAGAATTGAGGTTGAGAACGTTGAAAGGACGTCGGAAGACCCGGAAAAATTTCGACTCGGGTAACCACCTTAGGATTATTATTGGGTAACCCGAACGCACTCTTCAAAGAACGTAAAGTACCATTCTCCGTTTTCCTATTTCATTAAACGACAGGTATACTACCTTACCTATCTACATCAGGCCTCTAGGGATTATACCATTAAAAAAAAATATATAATAAATCAGAGTATTTATTACATAAAAAAATGTTCGACGCCATCTTTTTTCAAGTTTGAAGGGAATTATTATATATATTTATATAATATATTAATTTCAGACTTACCCCGCTGGTGGCAGCGGACGCGCTGAACGGGAGGACGACCCCTGGGGAGGGAGGTAACGTCATATCCCCCACGGAAAATGATAATAATAAACATTTAACATTTCTCATTTCTCATTTTTTTTCAAATTTTAAGAAACATGTAACTGTTACGTCCTACTCCACGCTCCTCTCTCCAACCTTACTATCATATATCCTTACACCCTGTCTTCCTACCTCGCTACCTTTCTCACGCTGACCTGCTGCATCGGTCAGCAATCCTCTAATCCCCACCTTGCCTACAATCGTCCTCTTTACTGACAATCCTCATTATGCTATTCTAATAGCGAACTCACTTCCCAGTCAACCTCCATCTCCTTCACTTCTACTCTCCTTTTCATCACACATTCTTTACTTCTCAACGATCCTCTTTACTGACAACAAGGGACTCCAAAATTTACTTTACCTATTCCACCTACAGTACTTATTAATAAATATTAGTTGGTTAACCGAGTTACTTTTGTTCTAACCATCAACAAATCCCTCAGTTATATTCTGATATTTAAAACAGGGGACAACACCCCAAATAAAGACGTAACATAACATTAACATTAAATATTAAATGAACATTTAATTTAACATTTAACATTTTTTTTTATTATAAGTATCACACATAATACTTATTTCGTGTAATTAGAATTAGAAATCCAAAAAATGCGATACGCATTTATCTCGACACACAGTTTTTTCAAGAACAAAATCCTCAATAGAAAAGTTTGCGTGTGACCCCTTTATCTCTTATACATAGGGCACAGGAGAGTCCAAAGTTTGGGGGACGAATAATTTTTTATTTCGACTTGATGCGGCGACAAATTACTGAATATTCAAAAATTCATAAAAAATACATAAATCAATCCAGTCTCAAACACTAGGTGTGCTTTTTATTCAGAATTAATTTATCTATAAACATATAAACATATAAACATATAAACATATCGTTCGTTAGTTACAAAAATCAGAAGAAATAAAAATAATGTTTCCTGTGTTATTCTTATGGGAAATCGAAAAGTGCGATGCGCACTATGTTATTAATATTAAGAGCTTATATTTTAACAGGCCTGGGGTGCGATTCTGGGTTGTCTGGCGCTACTTAGCTCCTGGCGTTACTTATCGCCAAGGTGGCCTCTCCTCAAACAGATAAGATATAGCGGCAATTGTTATTTGAAATCAAACAAAACTTAACGTAGAAAGGTAGATACTGCTAGAGTCACAACTCACACGTACAAATGAGTCCTAAATAAAGCGTTCTCATTGGTTCTCATTGGCCGAAGCAGCGCGACAAGCCTCGAAACAGGCCTCGCGCTAAATATTGTTATGTCGCGATCTAGCAGCCGGCGGAAAAATATCATATGTTTGAGATATGTTAATTAAGGAATAGTACCACCGCTCGGTTACTCGCACGTCACAAAGACAAATCCCTATTTTCGCAGGTTTTCTTTGTAAATTTTAGCATTAGGATATATTAGAATTTGAACCTGAACTTGCCATGCATGGGCAAGACCTGTGTCAGAATTTAGAAGGTTTAACGGATTCTCAGCCATGAGCCGAACCCTTACAACCCTCGTACGAAACATTAGTTTAGTAAATCAAGCACATTGCATTAATCATCGTAACTGACTCTTATCTATACCGGCCGAGTCAAGCGCAATAACGCTGTGAGAAACATCCGTGGCTCGTGCCCTATTGTAAACCACATTAATATTGCGGAATATACTTATATATTTATTTTGTGCTTATAAAAGCAGAAATCATTCTATCATTCCTTTTACCTTACCTTTAGTTTCAGATTTAACATTCAGCCCTAGTACGGGGTAGAATGCTGTGTTCTTTCATATTGCCCTTCATTTTGTATCACTCATTTGAATGCCATGAATAATTTAATTGTACACGGAAAGAAATGTATGGCGTTTGTCACTATACTGGTATGGTATAGAGGCAGATACCAAAAAAGTAGAAGAATTCAATGAGGAGTCGGGACTTTATTATACACCTTAGGTACTGCCAACAGGGTGGTGTCAAGATAAATCCAAGTGGAAAATTGTGGGAGCGGTACAATCTTGTTGAAAAAATATTTTCGAGATGCCGGTATTTTAAAATCTACGATTAAAGTAAAAGTGCCCGATAAACCTGAAGCTCCACCAGACGGTATATTTATTATTATTTGTTAATTCACGTATATTTTGAATAATTAAACATTTAATTCATATTTTTGTCTCTATGACTATAGAAAGTATTCTTGAAAAAATTTCGATCCGATGTACGAGTGTCTTAAAAGTGAAAATGGAATAGAACTGGTGATAAATATAATCATTATAATTATTCTGGTTAGACTAATATGGTAAACTGTATTATATTTAATCAATTTTCGTTTTTAAAAATTGTAGATTCATCTTGATTTCCAAAAAAATTTTCCCAGTGTTTCTGATGACCACGTAAAAGATAATTGGCCAGTTTTATGTAGATTCATCAGAGAATACTCAAAAGTCGATGAGCAACTTATTGCTAATGTAACTGCTCAAAATTTGATTTTATCTCTTCCTAACGTGTCTCAAGGTAACTCAAAATAATACATATTCGAATCAATAACCATACCTATATTGTATCGATTTCGATTTATATACTAATTACAATTGACATTTATTATTTTTCAGATAATGATGGAATTATACTTCTTCTACTATTAGTTGTCATGTTTGGAAGTAAATTTGCTGAGCCTGTCGCCTTCAAAATAACCGGAAAAAAACGCAAGAATCCGTCTGGAGAATCTGCACCTCAAAAAGTCTTGACGTAGTGAGTGATTTCGTAGCAATCGTTAAGGTAAATATTACGTCTACACATACATGCAGTGCTAGTAATCGTTTCACTTTTGAATTTAATATATTTTTATTTAAAGATCGATACTCAAATAAATGAGCACATCGGACAAAAAACAAAAAAAAGACTGTAGCTTTAAAGGAAAAAAGGACCGTGCAACCGTATATGTTATTTGTTGGAGCCCCTGAAAAGTGCACTAGTTTTTACGTCGTAGTTGATGACTGTAAATATAAAGTCAGCGATCCTTTCAGAGCTTTGAAACTGACTTTTGAAATTTTTACTTACGGTAATTACGGATTTCCCAAGTCTTTTGAAATTTTATGGGTATTTGTTCAAAAATTATTGTTTGACATTTCACCTCCTGGCAATAAATACCCGGCTAAAGTGAGCAAAATGATAGGCTACATTAAGCATAACATGAAAATAACAATTTAAATGTTGTATTTACTTTATATATTTTGTAAATTGAAGTTAAAGTTAACAGAAGAATTTAGTTCAATGACGTTGTTAAAATAATTATTTATTTTTATTATAAATAATTTACGTATCTCTTATCATATTGTTAAACAATAATTACATTCTAAGCTACTCTATAAAAATTATTATAGTCATATTAAGATAACAACACACATATTTTTATATTTATAATTATAATTTATGATTGATCATGAATTGCACAAATTAGTAAAAATTGTGATAATCAATCGTTTAAATATGGCTGCTGTTGGAAGATATGAAAACTTTTTTAATTTACCACTTTTGAGTGATAGTATGACCGAACAATCATTATCGTTTATATCTGATTTGTACAGTTACAATGACTTATCTCGCACACGTGTACAAAACATTATTGATAGCTGTTCAAACTTCTTCGAAAATTCTCCTTTGAATACATATATTACATGATTATTACAGCGTTTGGAAGACTTTGGCGAAAGACCAGAAAACTTATACCATTTTAATAAAATTAATGATATTTCACTTGACCCATTTAAAAATTTAACAAGTGAATACAAAAGATTAGAAGCTTTTAAACGTGATGACTGATGGGACATATGTGAAAAGTATCGCCTAATCTCCTTTTACACTGTACTGATACATGTGGATGTATAGAGAGTCTTCTCTCCCCACTACGCTGTACTGCGTAAGGAGGCTCTCTTCCGTCTGTTCTCTATCGGGAGCGATGAGATGCGGATCTCAATAAAGAACCTATTCTTTAACTCGTGTATAATATCATTTCCTTGCCTTCACAACATCCCAACAACATTTATTCCTCCGGAAACAATAAAAATTGGAGAGCGAGAAGACTACCGTAACAGAAAAGGCAATACGGGTCTTGTCAAAATACCAGTAACAATTGAATTTATTCCAATAAGTAAAACGTTAAAAAAATGTTTGGAACTTTCTCATATTCTTAATAGTATCAAAGAATATGTGAAAACTCTATCAGATGAGACTCGAATACTTCAGAATGTTCTACAAGGAGATCTTTGGAAAGAAAAAAAGAAATTTTTTGTAGATAAATTCGTATTACCATTGGTGGTGTATCATGATGATTATGAAACAAATAATCCCTTAGGAAGCCATAGAGGTCTTGCAAAAACAGGTGCAGTTTATTTAACTGGTATCAAAAGTCCAAGCTGCTTCAATGATTTGCCAAAATACAATGTCATAGATTCTATGTGTGCTGATGTGATGCATGACATTGTCGAAGGAATATGTCAATACTATTTGGCTAAAGTATTGAGCACTTATATTCAAAAAAATATATATATTTCTCTTCGGAAACGCTCAATAACAGAGTGCGAGGGTTTGATTATGGCCGAATCGAAAAACGTAATAAACCACCAGATATTACTCAGAATCATTTAAAAAATGAATGCATAATTCTATCTGCAGCTGTAATGTCATATCTTATTCGCAACATAAATCTCATATTAGGAGATTTAATTCCTGAAAATGATGAGCACTGGTCACTAATTATCCTGCTAAAAAAAATTGTTGATATTACAACCGCTAAGGCTCTGCATAAAAATCATATAGTATATCTTTGAGTCCTTATTCCGAAGTATTTACAAAAGCTGTTGATGCTATTTCCAAGCTGCCTTAAGTTTAAGCATCATATACTTATTCAGTATCTAAATTCATTTTATAAATATCCACCTATTGGAAATATGGACTGCTCTATCTACGAAAGACTTCACAGGCACGGAAAAATTCCATCCTACAATGCAATTAGTCGCATTAATATCGGTCATACGGTAGCTATAAAGAATCAGTTAAAATTCAATAACTGCTACGAAATTCAAAAAAACAAATTGATTCGTGTATATTACTGGTCCAATATCACAAATTTTTGATATTGAAGCTGTGGATAACTTTCAGTTATTCAAACCATCTTTTCCTACCGGAATAACGAACGTGTCATCTACATTATTTACAAAATATATGGGCCTAGAATTATAACAAAATACAGTGTTAATGATGCCCTCTGAAAACGGACCATTATTCTATAATGTTGAAAATATTTTTTTAGAACCATTTATCCTTCACCCCGGTAGTTTTAATCGTAGATATAGTAAACAGAGATGCAGCGTCGAAATATTCCTAGGTACAAAAATTTTAGAGTAGGCTGACAGCCATACTCTGGGTAACAAAAAAGTGAAAAAGGTGGATATTTGAAAAAAAAGTGACTCAAGAGTGACCAAAAAGTGACCGAAATCCCTTGACAATTATGCTTTTATTGCACTCACAAAACATAAATGAGCTCAATAAGTTTAGAATCATTGCATGAAAAGTGGTTTTTCATAACATCTGCTCTGAAACGTCAGCTTTCAGTGCCTGTTTAGCGAGTCGAAACAAGCTAATTTCATGCGAATGCCGTGAAAAGCTGTGACGTACGCTGCAATCGCGACTTCAATGTTTTAGCGGTCTGAAAGCTGCGTTGCTTTCGTCCCACAGGGAAGAAAGCAACTGCTTTCATCCCTGTGGGCAGAAAGCAACTGCTTTCGTCCCTCATTTCAAACCTGAAGTTTTTTGCAGATGTTATGAAAAACATAGTGTGTGACACGGGATGAAACATGAATGCAGGCACGGGTGATGTCAGCCCTCGCCTTCGGCTTCGGGCTGACAACTTCACCCTGGCCTGCATTCACACTGTTTCATCCCTTGTTACACAATATACTATATAATAATCGAAAAGCATGGTACATATAAGACGACATAAGTTTATTGGTATATAAATGGTGCATTCTACGTCAAAACGAAAACGGTTCAACCGATGGGTCTCCGATTTTAGTTCAAGTTTTTTTTTTCTTGTCCTATTTCAGGACCAAAACCTATGTGGGTAAAGCGTTTTTCAATTTGAACTTTGGTTTTTCGTTGACAGATTTTCAAAAATTTGGTATTTTTTTAAGCCTGAAAATTTCAATATTTTTCCATTCACTGTTAGCTTATTATAAGAAGAAAATATATGACACAGGAAATATTCGATTTGAACTGTACTTTACATAAAAATTTGTATCGAATTTTTGGCGACAACGGTTTTGGAGTGATTGAAAACATAAATACAAAATTTCGATTTTTAAAAAAAGTACACCTTTGACTTTTGATTTGTTAAAAAAAAAAAAAACTTTCGGAAATTAGAAAATTTTGGGGACCAAAACTATAGCAGGCCGACATTTCTACAATTTTTTGTGAATTTGTGAATTCTTGCTATAGACAAATAAATGAAATCGTTATTTTCTTTTATTTTTATTATTTTCAGCTGTGCATTCATTTTTTGATGATACATTTGCATATTATAAGACAAAGTAAACGGTCAACGAATTGTGATTCACCTATATTACACAAAGAAAAAAAATTCCTCGTTTCGAAAAAAAGATTTTTTGTTCCAAGAAACTGTAGTTTCTTGAATGTTTTTTGATCTAATAAAGGAAATATGTTCCTAGTTCGAATCACGAACATATTAATCATATTTAATTTGATTTGATTTTATTTAAAAAAAAAAAAAAAACAGATAAAAAGTCAAAGGTGTACTAAAACACCAAATTTTCGAAAATCCGTCAAACAAAAACTCAAGTTCACATTGAAAAATGCTTCAGTATGTGGATTTTGGTCCTGAAATAGGACAAGATAAAAAATTTGGACGAGAATCGGGGACCCATCAGTTGAACCGTTTTTGTTTTGACGTGGAATGCCCTAACTCCCGAAACAAACATGTGTATTCAATACACATGCAAAACAAGTCATATCATTTTTTGTAATCAAATGATGTATATTTTTTGGTCACAATTATTCCGTACGTTAGAAATATCACATGTGTATTCGAAATTATCAATATCTTTAAAAAGAAATCAAGTCCTGAAAGAAGGTATACACGATTGAGGATTTGAATTTTACAGCCTAAGGAGAAGAAGAAAAAAATTTGAATTTTAAGAAAAAGAAAGTGACCAACAGGATAAAAAAAGGGAAAAAAGTGACTAAGTTTCAGAAAAGTGACAAAAAGTGACCTTCTTGAAAAAAAGTGACAAAAAGTGGAAAAAGTGACACGTGGCCACCCTGACTTGAAGTAACGGAATGGAAAAGATTGACGTTGCGTCATGTTCATCATGATCAATCTCATTGAGTTAATCGTAATCCCGGCTTAAATTGCTCGTTCAGATATTTCACATATACCTAAGTATTGTAAGCGTTTTCCAGAATTCATTAATTTCAATTATTTGCATGTTGTACTTATATTGACTATTGCATGTCTATCATAACAAAGGGAATACCGTCTTCGAAACAGTATTTCAGGATAATCCCTTGACCTGAATATGGGGACACCCGCAAGTTACATTTGCTATTCACTCCTATAGTCGGGTAATAATTATATTCATATTCTTTACCTGGATAATTATTGCTATAACCGCAATAAGTGAGTCAAGACTAACAACCTTACCGGGACAATTCATTTGAATTTCGGGTTATCCCCAATCCCAGTATTTTTTTATTAGAAATTATTAATAAAAACCGAAGGTTGGACCACGTGTGTCGTTACCACCATTCCATTACCCATTGACCAAAAAATAATGATAGCAAGCTTACTTCAGGGCGGGATATTACCTCCCAATGAATACGGTTTAACAATTTACTACGCGAGTTAAAACAGGACGAATGTATGGACATTTTGGGCGAACAGCACGCCAAAGAAAACGAAATACTGTATCCCAATAAACCAAAAACCGATAAACGTATATATACGTCTATATACGTGAAATATACGTTTTTCCGGGCGGATATTCTTCCTATTTTTATACGTTTATGAGGTTTTTGGTTTATTGGGATTATACGCATCGTAAACCAATCGGATGATCGCCAAGTTTCCTTCAAACTGATCGAAAACCGCGAATATTACTATACGCAGTACCGAATTATACACGGTGTCTGGAAATTCGCGGATTATTAATAGATAGAAATTTTTGATAGATACATTAATACATGGTTACGCTTCGAAAGATTGTGGTCAGATCTAGAATCTGACTATTGATTATTCTAAGTTATTGGAGTCTAACAATTAATGCATTTTTCAAAAACGTAAAATCAAAGTAATTTAATTATTGCATTTTTTTTTAATGGATACCTAAAATAATTTAGTCAATGCACTTTTTCTCAAATTAAAAATCCATGTAAACTCAACTATCCATTTGTTTTTTCAAATTTCAAATTGGAAAATTCCAATCATACATTTTAAAAAAAATGGAGAATCAGACAAATTTCAATTATGTATTTCAGAAAATGAAAAATCGACACTTAGTTATCTATTCATAATCCATGCGTACATACAACGTGAGGTTATTATGTCATTTTAAGTATATTATTAGGAAATAACAAAGTTAAATTTTAAAAGCTTCAATACGTATTATTATTCAAATTTTCCAAAAAATAAACAAATAATTTACCATAATTTTTGCCTTTTTTGATTTTTCAGTTACCACCATGGAAATTGAAAATTTTCGGATAGAGGAAAGTTATAATTTTTCGAAAAATTAAAAATAGAGAATAATTTTCTCATCTATTTTCAAAAAAATTATTAATTGCAAAAATTTCAGTTATCCATTGATAATTAAAATAATTTAATTTTTGAAGAAATGAATAATTAAAATAATTTACCAATGCATTTTTCAAAAAATTATCAATTGAGAAAATTTTAACCGTCCATTTTTTGAAAAAATGCAATAATAAAATTATTTTAATTATCCATTTTAAAAAAAATGCAATAATTGAAATTATTGCAACTATCCATACTTTTTTTGAATGCAATAATTAAATCATTTCAATTATCTATTTTTCAACAAATGCATTGATTTAATTATTTTCATTATTCATTTGAAAAAAAAAAATGAATAATTGAAATTATTACGATTGTTAATTTTTTTTTAGATTAAAAATGTAGCATTTTTAAATTAAAAAATTTGCAACCCTGCATGTGAATTATTCCTACCTTGTTGTGAATTCCTCCTTGGTCGTTTAGCTGCCGATTGGTGATCCGTCGACTGGTTGAAATCTTGGAGGTTTCAGAAAGGTGGTTTTCAATTAACTGTTCGTAGTTGAAGTATTCACAATTTGATTTATTGAAACTTTTTCAGCGTTAACGTACCACGTGAGTCACATTTTCACCGCTAGATCTGTTCGCCAGAAATTCGATTTCATCAAACTTCCAACGTCTATACAATCGCGATAATCTGGCGGCAACGCTGGTTCTATTTTCAAATTAAATACGCCAAAATTCGTGGATCGCGCAAACTAATTACGGCTCTACTCTTGATATTGTATGCCATGGCGTTTTGCCATTCTTGAACTTTTCGCGCATATATGATTCTTCAATTATTGTAAACAACGAAACACATGAAACTTTGCAGCACAAAAGGACGCGAATAACATAACCTATGATACGAGGATGTCGCTATTTGTTGCCGCCCGCTTTCGTTTACGTGAGGCGACCGTTGATGAATTTTCGCTGGCTTGGACGCCACTTTTGTTTTCACGAACGACCGTGAAGGAGCGAATAACCAGGGTAACGTGACCATCATTCGCTTAATTTTCAGCAAATAATTCGCTCGTGAAAAAGCACCTTTATAATTTCAGCAAATGTTCGTATTGTTAAAATAACTTTCACTGAATTTGAAAAATTTTAAACGTTGTGAATAATGATTAGAAATAATGGGAAATATACGCGAGTTTAAGATAACAGAAATTTATTTGAATTTAAAATAAACGAAATGTGTTTGAATTTTAGAATGAGTGAATAAAAATTGAGCCCAATGCGAATAATAAACGCGACGTTGAAATAAGATGCAGTGCTCAAAGTACTTGATGAAAAAGTGAAAAATATCATTAACTAAGAATGAATGTATGTAGAGAGAATCGTGAACTGTGCACTCCTGATGAGTAGTGGGTGTTATATATGACAAGTCGGGGTACGGGGGTCCGTAATTCGGACGCAGAGTGGGGCTCATAGTTGATTGGGCCATGCCGTCACGTGGGGGCTTCATCCATCTGTGATTGGCCCGTACCCCGCGCGCCTTGCAGGGGAGTTAAATGTGTGGATGATCGTTGCTCGCTTCTCCTCTGTCCGTAGTTGTGTATCCATGAGTTTCTCGGAATTACATAGGACTCAACTTGTGTGGGTGATCGTTGCTCGCTCTCCCTCTGTATGTAGTAGTAAGTACTCGCAGGCCCGATGACAGAAATGTTGAGGCCCGTTACTCTGATTCCCACGTGGGCCTTCCTGGTCCCTATAGTTTTGCGCCTGGGCAATTCCATATCAAGTGATCAAGCCTTTTAGGGCAAATTTTCCTGATTATCATACCAATAGAAAAAAAAACGTCGTTCATGACAATAAAAATATATCCCCCAAAGAATTTTTCAATATTCCTAATAATTCCGAAGTTATTCACGTTTTTGGTTTTGGCGCACTTTTTTTTCAAAAATTCATAATTTTGGCTACATTTGTCGTATAGGTACCGCCTTTTTCTCATTTTTTTTGCAGAAGTATGAAATTGCGAGGTGAAAATAGTCCACCTGAACTTTTGCTTGCTGCAGAACTTGATATTTTCCATTCCCTGGAACAATTCGAGATTTCGGAGAAAGTTATATTTCTTTCAAATTTGACACCGAGCTGTTTTTCTTCTACGACCATGAATGTATATTTTGAGTATAAGGACTGACCTTTCGGTTCGAAATTTTTTTGGCAGACTCATTAAGCATTCACAATTTGGAAATGGGATTTTTATTTCAAATCATATATCAACCATTATTTTTCAGCGAAAATAAAATAAAATGAAGAAGCGACCAACTACACATTTCTGGTCGTGGAAGAAAAACGGTTTGGTGACCCAGGTTAAAATTTACACAGCACTGAGAACATACATATACCTACACGGAGAGAAATGTCAAGTAAATATTCCTATGCAGCATAGTAACGGTTACCATGCTCAGTGATGCTCTATAGTTTGTATATGCGGTCACATAAGAGCGGCGCGACACAAACTATAGAGCATGGTAACCGTTACTATGCTGCATAGGAATATTTACTTGACATTTCTCTCCGTGTACGTCTGTGAATTTTTTCAGATCTGAATAAAAATAACTTTGTCCAAAATCGCGAAGTGTTCCAGGGAATTGGAAATATTTCATATTCAGCAAGCAAAAGTTCGAACGGACTATTTTTTTGTCACAAATTCATTCTTTTGCACAGAAAATGAGCCGAAGACGGTTCCCGTACGACAAATGTAGCCAAAATTATGAATTCTCGAAAGAAGTGTGCGCCAAGACCAAAAACCTGAATAACTTCGGAATTATTAGGAATTTCGAAAAATCCTTCGGGGCATATTTTTTTCTCGTCATTAACGACGTTTTTTTTCCACGAGCGTGATAGTAAGGAAAATTTGCCCAAGGAGGCTTGATCACTCGATATGGAATAAATTACCTGCCTGGTAGTGGGGCCTCCTACCGCCCAGGACCCCGATACAGCTGTACCCGTAGTCCCCCCTTGTCGCCGGGCCTGTGTAGTAGTGCAATCCATGGGTTTGTGGGATTGTGTCCTTCTCTGTCTCCTTCAACCATATATCCTTATCTTCCTCACGTGTCCGGTTAGAAAGAGGTTCGCCAGTGTTGAGCATTTGGCGTGTCGTTCTTTCTTTTATTATCCGTTTCGGGTTTTTGGGTAATTCCGTTTTTTATTGTCGTAAGGGTTGTTTGGGGATTATATGGCTTTCTATACATGGGACTTTCGCATATATTCGCTCTTTTCAGTTCCACGCGTTCATTCTCAAATTACTTTCATGTTTATGACTTCAAGGGTTTTTCAGTGAAACTTATTCTAAGTGGATGTGTTTTTGTATATGGCTTGAATTTTGACGGTTATAAGAGTATTTATTTTACCAGTCGTTTTCTCGGTATCTTCTATCGACTGTTGAGTGATTATTTTCCCTTGCCATCGGTCCTGGTTCTTCGTCCAGCCAGCTTTGATTATCGTACAGCGAATCTTTTATAGCGGATTATGTTTGAGTATCTTGGTATCCGATACCTCAAGTGACTCGGTTGTTTAATTATTCAAAGTGGGGCACAGAGCCATATTCTTTCTCACATGAAATCCTTTATGAAATCAACATATAGAAGAATGGTAGAACGCACGATAAATAATATAATATTGTAATTGAATATTAAACGGTTATTGTTGTAATATTATAGAATGTAGGGTAGGTATATAATGACCCCTCAATAAATCAAATGCACAAGATAATAATATAGTGTATAGTATAATGTGGTAATCTAACTTTGAACGAGTATATGATTATAATTATTGTTAGAATATGTGTTAAGCTCACGACGACATTTTTTTGGCTTATCTACAATAAGGTTAGGCTGTTCGTTGATATAGAAAATTCCATTTTGCGCACACTGTGTCGAAAAAGTATCGTATGAAACGCGTGCATAAAAATTTCACGCACTTGTTGCATAATATACTATTTTGAGGATCTAGCCTGAAACAAATTTCGGATTCGGAAAGATCAGACATTTTTACATTGAAAACACGATTGAACAAATTTTCTCTGCACACGATAGAGGTGGGATAAAAATGCTAATCTAAAAGTCAATTTGTTCAAAGTCGAGAGACTGATCGACACGTGTTTCTCCTGAAATTATAATTGATAATCTTATGCTATGGCAAAAAATTTATTAAAATCAATTTAAACCTTATTGCTCTGGCATTGCGTTATATCTTAATATCTCAGGACGAGCTTTGGGCCTATGGCCGAGTTTTATGTGTGTGTATTTGTATTCTGTGCCTGTACACTAGGGTGTCCGTTACTTCCCGAATTGGTTTTGTTTTTGCAACCGCCGCCTAAATTTTCAGTTTGGTATCCAAAAAAAAATATCAGACCCAAATAAGCCCTTCATATTCATATTAACCCGTGCCTAAATCATAATACATTTCCCATTGGAATAACATGGGATTTTTGCCCTTTTTAGACTTTAATTTTTATTTCGCTTACTACTTTCATCACCTCATCAAATATTGTTGATTCTACTACTGTTCTGACCTCTTTGGATGGACATATTTTTACATTGATGGAAAAAAAAAATTTAAGTTTTGAAGCAGTAAAAGTTTTTTTTTACTTTATTGTTTAATATCTTTCGAATATTTTTTAATTAAATAAAAAAGCATTGAAAAGTTAATAAATTGAAAAATATTCGAAAATATTCGAAAATTACTGAAAAATACGGTAAAAATTAATTTTGAAAAAAACTTCAAAAGTTATGAAATTTTTTTTTTTTTCACCAATGTAAAAATATGCCCATCCAAACAGGTCAGAACAGTAGTAGAAACCACAATATTTGATGAGGTAAAGAAAGTAGTAAGCGAAAAAAAAATTGAAGTCTAAAAAGGGCAAAATTCCCATGTTATTTAAATGGGAAATGTATTATGATTTAGGCGCGGGTTAATATGAATATTAAGGGCTTGTTTGGGTCTGATATTTTTTTTTAGGTAATAAGCTAAAAATTTAGTGGGTGGTTGCGAAAAAAAATCAACTTGGGAAATAACGAACACCCTACTGTACACCCTCATCAAAATATCTTGAAAACCATGCAAGTTAGGAAGCTGGTCTTGGTCTCATTTTGTAGATAATTGAACTCTCTGCAAAAAGTCTGATCTATTTCCAAGCTAGAAATTGATCTTGTACTCGTCACGGACGCTTAAACTTGAGCTTTATTTGATGAATAAATTTTTCATAATTTTTTTTTCTATATATTTCTAATAATTTTCAGATCTAACCCAGATCAAACCTTTTTTTGTAGTGAATTCAATTACCTACTAAATGAGACGAAGAACAGCTTCCCAGCTTGCATAGTTTTCGAGATATTTTTATGAGAGTGTTTGGGTAGCAAGAATCTTATGTTAATCAAACAGGAAAAGTTCAGACCGAATGCGGAACCTTTTAAAATTGAGCTACCGGGCTCCGCACAGAAAAAAAAATTACTCGTTTCAAGAAAAAGATTTCTTGTTTCAAGAAATTGTAGTTTCTTGAATATTTCTTCATTAAATCAAGGAAATATGTTCTCAATTCAAACTAAGAACATATTATTTTGAATTAAGAACATACAGTACCGTCCATAAGTTCGGGATCACTTTCTGAATTTTCGATCGAGACAAAAAGTTGAATATCTCGGTCAAAAAAAATTGTAGCCAAATGGCCCGGGTGGCATTCAAAAGTGGAAAGACCCGGCTTTATTTTTCTTCTCTGTTCAATTTTCCAAAAAAATTTCCGCACCCACTAGATAATGTTGAACATGACCGTTTTTTTGCGATTTTCATACTTTCATAAATTCGCGTGTAATTTTCTGGGAAATAGATATAGAAACTTTTTTTCAATAGGTCTTCGGAAGAGGAGAGATTAAGCTGTAAGTCGGTTCTTTTTTTTTTTCGATTGCGATTTTATTTCGTCAAGTTATTCAACTTTTCGTGCGGAAAATCGGTTTTCAGAAAATGCGTCGTAACCCGAGCACTATGGGGTTTTAGATAAAATGTCATGATATGAAAAATGTGTATTTTCTAATTTTTCACTCGACCAAATTTTTTTCGAATTTTTTTTTGTTAGATTTTTTTTTTTTTTTCTTTTGAATGTTACGCCCTACTGCCGGTTCCTCTCTACAACCTTACTATCATATCTCCTTACACCCTGTCTTCCTACTTCGCTACCTTTCTCACGCTGACCTGCTGCATCGGTCAGCAATCCTCTAATCCCCACCTTGCCTACAATCATCCTCTTTACTGACAATCCTCATTATGCTATTCTAATAGCTAACTCACTTTCTAGTCAACCTCTATCTCCTTTACTTTTACTCTCCTTTTTAATCATACATTCTTTACTTCCTAACGATCCTCTTCAGGGACAACAAGGGACTCCCAAATTTACCTAACCTATTCCACCTACAGTACTTATATTAATAAATATTAGTTCGTTAACCGAGTTACTTTTGTTCTAACCATCAACAAATCCCCCAGTTATATTCTGATATTTAAAACAGGGGACAAGACCCCAAATAAAGACATAACATGAATTTTATTTTCGAATTTTTGGTACATGAAAAAATCCGGAATGAAATAAACAATGAATTTCCTCATCATATAATAACAAAAGAATCGCAGAAATTATTGTTAACTTTATTTCGAATTTATCCATATAATATCGAAAAGTAAAAACAATTTTAGAAAAAATGCAAAAAATTTCAAAATTACTGAAAAAATTCATTGTTTAATTGATTTCGGATTTTTTCATTGACCAAAAATTCGAAAATGAAATTCGAAAAAAAAAAATCGAAAAAAAAAAATTCAAACAAAATTTGATGGAGTGAAAAATTAAAAAATACACATTTTTTTATATCATGACATTTCATCTAAAACCCCATAGTGCTCGAGTTACGACGCATTTTCTGAAAACCGATTTTCCGCACGAAAAATTGAATAACTTGACGAAAAAAAATCGCAATTAAAAAAAAAAAAAACAATTTACCGCTGAATCTCTCCTCTTCCGAAGTCCCATTGCAAAAAAGTTTCTATATCTATTTCCCAGAAAATTACACGCGAATTTATGAAAGTATGAAAATCGCAAAAAACGGTCATGTTCAACATTATCTAGTGAGTGCGGAAATTTTTTTGGAAAATTGAACAGAAAAGAAGAATAAAGCCGGTTCTTTCCACTTTTGAATGCCACCCAGGCCATTTGGCTACAATTTTTTTTGACCGAGATATTCAACTTTTTGTCTCGATCGAAACTTCAGAAAGTGATCCCGAACTTATGGACGGTACTGTATTTCCTTGATTCAATCAAAAAACATTCAAGAAACTACAGTTTCTTGAAACAAGGAGTCTTTTTCTTGAAACGAGGATTTTTTTTTCTCCGTGCGGTTCCACGAGGCTTCGTTTTACACCCAAAACTCATTTGTCCAAGGTTGTAGGAGGTAAAAAAAAAGAAACGTTACAAAGAAAAACCGGTCTAATATTTACATTATAATATCGTATTCATTCTATATCATTGGTTTCTGAGCTGAATACCGTTGAACGCTTCAACCCTTATATGAATTATGCCATAACTCTGTCACCCCGTCAAATATTTTGACGACCAAGTCACTTCGGAGGTCAGGCATCGGAATGCCTTTCATCATGATTCACTAATTAATAATCGAAGCTAGCAGGTTGTAGATCCGGGACCGATACTAAAGAAAAATAATCACTCAACAGCCAATAGAGACTAGACACCTAACGACTGGTGGAATAAACACCCTCACAACTGTCAAAGTTAGAAAGTAATTTATGATGTGAGCCATCTTGTCAGCAAGAGATTTTGAGGAAGAGTTCTTAATTTATCTCAATACATTATAATAAATCCTGTTATACTATACGGAAAGAATTATGAATCTATGTAGGGGAAAGGTGGGCAGCCCCGGACTGCGGCTACCCCCGGTAACCTCAGGTTTTGGACACTTACGCAAATAAATTTGGAAAAAGAAAACGTGAAAATTAGGGCAACGATCTTGGTCACATTTTCTCATCTTCTTTTTCAAATTTATTCGTGCAGAAGTGTCCAAGACTTGAGATGACCGGAGGTACCCGCCGCCCGGGGCGACCTACCTTTTTTCCCTACACATATTTCAAACAGTATGTGGATACAGTTATTTATGTTCGCGATGACGAAAAAAATAAATAAAAACAAAATAGAAATAATAATCTCTCCACTTTTTTTCATAATTGACAAATGTTCGTCGTTGGCCATCGTATTTTTGAGAATTGATTCAAGAAAATCGATTCACGGCGCTCCCCATATATGGGGAATTCTCCGTGAAAACGTAGGGAAATAATAATTCGAAGTTTTGATTTCATCAACATTTTTATCGGTGATTACACCTAATGAGAGGAGCTTTCATGATTTTCATCGATTTTGTTCGTTTATGTGTTCTTGAGACATGAATTTTTGAATTTTTTTTTTTTAATATTCACAACTTCTTCAAAGATTGACCGAATGAGATGATTTTTTTTTTAAGTTTTGTTTTTAATTATACCTCAAGAAAAAAATTACACACACACACACGCACACACATCAAACTCGACGACGCAGGCCTAAAGCCGACAAAGCTCGCCCTGAGGTGGGATACGCAATGCCAGAACAAAGAGGTCATACAGTAGAGCGACTTACCTATATTTCATATTTGAACTATAAACTCATATGATACTTATCGTACCAAATAATCATATAATATATTATATTGCCATATACTATTCATCCACGTATTATAATACTACGAGTAACGGAATAAAAACAGGAACTCTTATAACTGTCAAGCCCGAAAGTAATTTATCGTGAGCCGCATCTTGTCGGCAGAACATTAAAAGAAAAGTTCTTAATTTCTCCCAATATATAACATAGGTATACCAATGAACTATAATACTGAGGAAAGAATTGTAAGACTATATATAACTGCGTATCTATTTAAAATATAAGTTCCAATGAAAAACTCTTCAAGTCGTAAATAGAAAAGTAAAGTATGAAAATGAACACGTGAAAGCATAAAAAGAGCGAGTAAATGCTCAAGTCCCAGGTATATAGGACCCTAGCCGCGTATACAGTCTCAATGACCCTTACGACAACGGGGAATAAATTTACCGGAGAAGCGAAAGTGGGTGATAAAAGAAAAGACAACGCACCAAATGTCAGAAACTCAAGACCCTTTTTGAACATATACCAGACACATGGAGACTCGCTGGGCGGTAGAAGACAAGGATATACCTGCAAAGGACAAAGGAGGATGCAGATCCAGAAAATCCACGGATACATTATTACATAAGCAGAGGATCCACGTATAATATAGTGTATCCATGAATTTCTTGTATCGATCGATTTTCTGTATTTGCATGGGACTTGAAATTGCGTGGCTGATCGTAACCCGCTCTTCCTCTGCAGCCTGTAATAATGTATCCGTGAATTTTCAGGCTTTGCATCCTCCTTTGTCCTTTGCAAGTATATCCTTGTCTTTTTCTACCGCCCTGCGCGTCTGTCACGTGTCTGGTATATGTTCAAAAAGGGTCTTGAGCCCTTGACATTTGGCACGTCGTCTTTTCCTTTTGCCACCCGCTTTGCCTTTTCGGGTAAATTCGTTCTCCATTGTTGTAAGAGTCATTTGAGACTTTATACGGCTCTCTAAGCCTGGGAATTTCGCATTCACTCGTTCTTTTTAGGTTTTCATGACGTCTTAATTTTCATACTATTTTTCTGTTTATGACTTTGAGAGTCTTTCATAGTGAAACTTTGAATTTTTTTCGTCATCGCGAACATTCTTTCTTCCAAATCTCCGATCGATGATTTATTTCAAGTACTCGTTGTATATTATATCGGTTCCTGGATTACGCAATTATAGATTTCGTCTTACGATTTCACACGGACAATGATACGACTGTGTCCCCCTACCCGAATAATTGACATCTGAGTCTGCACTCGAGGTATCAAATACCAGAGATACCTAAACAAGCCAGCTCGCTACGAAAGATTCGCCGCACGGCGATCTACTATATAGAGGATCATTATATACCATCATACGCTATATCCTAAAATTTTGGCAAATGCGAGAACGCTGATATGTCAATTCACACACGTTATGTCATTAATTCTCAGGTAACCACCTCAATGTAATTATTCTATATTATCCGTCCCTGAGCGACGCAATGGTAAACTCTTTGCTAGCTATTTCTCATGCGCACTGGCGTGCGCGCCCCCCCCCCCCCCCCCCCCCTGGATAATTAAACAACTGAGTCACCTGCAGCAGTATTGAAGGCCAGAACACTGAAGCATACCACACAGTATAATAAATTCCCCGTAATAAATCAAGGCTCTAGCTGCACGAAAAATCAGAACCAATAGTAAAAGAAAAAACGACCACCCAGCAGCCGATAGAAGACTCTCAGAGAAACAACTGCTCAAATAAGCACTCTTCTAATTGTCAAAATTCAAGCCACGTACAAAACTGAGGAAATTTATTGTTTAGCAATTTCGTCGGCAAACCACTCGAGAAAAACTCTCGGCATTTTCGGTACATTGTAAAATAGTTTTATGAACTTAAATTAAGAATTATAAATCTATGTACACCTAATTGTATCCACATCTACCCAAAATAAGTTTCACCGAAATACTCTTGGAATCATGAATAGAAAAGTAATTTGAAAATGAACACGTGCAACTTAAAAGAGCGAGTGAATGCGAAGGCCCCAAATATGGGAAGCCATATAAGTCCCAAACAACCCTTATTATCCAAGAAGTCAAAACGGATGACAAAAGAAAGGGCGACACGCAAAATGTTAAAACTTCAGACCCTCTTTCACAGGGTGTTATGCCAGCTACATCGCAGTAATGCAGGTCTCAGACCGTCAGGTAGAGTCAAAATTCAATCCACGTGATCTTCAGGCGGCTGATAAGAATCAGCGTGAAATATCTGGTTCGCCGCTCGACTAGGTATTAGGTAGTCGAAATTCGATCAACCCCATGCAGCACACATGTCCGATATATGTTCATAGGATATCCTATAAACATCTATCGGATATGTATGCTGTGTGGGACGTGATCGTAGTCACAGATCGAAGCCGTAGATTTCGGTCGCTTGAAAATCGCGTGAATCGAATTTTGACTATAGCTGATGGTCCGAGACTTGCATTACTGCGATGTAGTGGGCATAACACCCTGTATATTAGAGTGGTCCAAAAAAAACATTTTTTTGTTTTTTCTCAAGTGCTGTCATCTCAAAACCTTCTTTTAGGTATGAAAAAAATCCCCCCTAAAGCGCAGCTTGATATCTCAATTCTCCACTGAGCTCGATGAATTTTTATTTTCCCATTTAAATAACACGTAAAAATTATTTTTTTTCGTTTTTATACGGTAAAAGTACGAAAATTTTTTTTTTTTGAATTTCTCATGAATCATTCGTGTAGGAAATTTAATTTTCTACAAAAAAGTCCTGAAGTAGTTTTTTCGTAATCCTAACGGGTAAAAAGTTATTAACCTTCAAATACTTGCTACTTAGTAAATTTGAAGGAAGATCGTTTCAAAGCAACTTTTTGAAGATATTCATATTATTTAATACAGATAATTTATTTAATTTTTAAGAATTTGAAATAATTTTCAACTTTTTGGAAATTTTTTTGGTGATTGCATGTATTTATTTCAAAATTTATCAAACTCTAGACTGTTTATTATAATTGAATAATTTAATATGCAGTCACCAAAAAAATTTCCAAAAAGTTGAAAATTATTTCAAATTCATAAAAATTAAATAAATTATCTGTATTAAATAATGTGAATATCTTCAAAAAGTTGCTTTGAAACGATCTTCCTTCAAATTTACTAAGTAGCAAGTATTTGAAGCTTAATAACTTTTTACCTGTTAGGATTACGAAAAAACTACTTCAGGACTGTTTTGTAGAAAATTAAATTTCCTACAAGAATGATTCATGAGAAATTGAAAAAAAAAAAATTTTTGTACTTTTACCGTATAAAAACGAAAAAAAAAATTTTTTACGTGTTATTTAAGGGGACCAGTACAGCTTGGTTTAAGATATTTCAAGTACTCCAGAATGACTTTATTTGTTAACCAAAGTTTATTTTACATCAAAAAAAATGTTTCTCAAAAAAACTGTGTCGTAAGGTTTTAGTCACACCGTTGATCTAATTCATCGTCTCGACGTCTCACTTTCTTCAGACAGCGGTCCTACATCTTATGAATGCGGGGATCTGAAAAGAAAAAAACATGTGAAAACTTACAGTCAATTATCCAAAATTTCAAAAATTTGAGCCACTAATTTGCAAATAACTTGGCCAAAAAAAAAACATTCAAAAATTCCCTCATTCATATCATGAGGATTCATTTTCTGAAGAAAATGAGCCATTAAAGACCCAGATCGGACCATCGGTGCTCCAAAAACCTTACGACACAGCGCCAAAAACATAGTTATGAGATAAACGAGTTTGAAGTTTTTGCAGAAAAATTGGTATATACTCCTCCGGAGGCTCATACATTAAAAAGTTTGTTGTACCAAAGTTGAATGAAATTTTTTTTTTTTTTAATTTTCAATTTTCAAAAAGAATTTTTTTTTTTATTGGAAATTTAATTTTTCCTTTTTCTTTTCTGCAAACTATTTTCTCAGAACTTTTTTTTCCCATGTATTTTTTTGTTCCATACATGCTTCTTTCTCTTACTCACTTCTTTAAAAAGCTCCAGCAGCATATGAGGGCCCTGCTGCATCTTCCGCAGACTCATTGCCTTGCCCATTACAACGCATCGCTAGTATGGATCGCCTATTGATTTCATACGCGCTTCGTGTATCATCAATCATAGGGCTACTTTTGAAGGTTTTTAGCTGGACACAATTTTCACAAGAGATCCCGTATGTTCCACCCAGTCCTCTCAAGCTAACTTCAGTCATAACTATCGACCCACCACATGTCTTGCAAGATAAATGCTCCCGCAGAGCACGGAATAGTGTTTCACGTGAAACAGCCTATAGCCAGCAGAATCGCTAGCCTCGTAGTCGCCACTGATTTTTCTATCCGAAGCTGTTGAAACATGAGTGCTCTGTCCATCAGCCGCTGTTTGCTTCTGCGGAAATGTTTTCGCCCTCTTCTTTGACCGGCCAATGCATCCTTTTGTGCCAACACCAGAACTCCTCTCTCTTCTTTTCATATTGAATATATTGGATATATTTTATATATTTCCTTTCTGTTTTATCACAAAATCTGTGAACAAAAAGCAAAAAAACTTCTACCGCACACACAGTTCGGCAGAAGCTTAGTGTAGATATTACTATTTTGATTGAATACTTACTTTTAGGTTATAGTTTTCGAAGCACCAAGTCACAACACCCGTACAACGATTACGCGCTATAGATATTAGGTAAATTTATAATTATTTAGTACTGAAAAGTACTGTTTTTATTTATTTATTTCAATTCTGAAACACTGGAAATCGAGCAGACGCTCACGCAACCTCGAAAAGTATTGCACAAGTAATGACGATCATACACCATGTGATCAATATCGAAATCAAGCGCCAGCGCCACTTGCGCCTAATCGCGATAGCCAAATAACGAACTTTTGACCGTAACTTCTAAACCGTGACGATTTCGTCAAACTCGATTTTTTCACAGACGTAGAAGATCTTTAGGTAACATAAACTGCAAAAAACGAAAAACCAATTTTTTCGAAAATTCAAGCTGTACTGGTCCCCTTAAATGGGAAAATAAAAATTCATTGAGCTCAGTGGAGAATTGAGATATCAAGCTGCGGTTTGGGGAGAATTTTTTTTATACCTAAAAGAAGGTTTTGGGATGATAGCCAAAAAAATTTTTTTTTGGACCACTCTACTGTATATACTAAACTGACAGTTATCTTGATTATCGACGAAATGTTTCGCTTCGAGTACATGAATCGGTTCTGAATAAATAATAAAAAGCCTCGCCAAATCTTAGCCCTTAATTTTAATATTAAGGGGTGCCGACAGCCCCTTACTTTTTCCCATTTGAATAACATGGGCTTTTCGACTGTTTTAATCAATTTTTTTCTTGAAGACCCAATTATTCGTCAAAAAATCTCAAATTGGGCAACAATGTCGGTGATGATACTCTCTTCCAGTAAAACAAAATTTGGCAACATCCATTGGCAATTTCGTCTTCGTTCCCATCCCTCAAATCTTATTGTTAGACTCCGAACAATGAAATAAACCACATGAAATTCCTCATGGATGTTGCCAAATTTTGTTTTATTGGAAGGGAGTATCATCACCGACTTTTTTGCTCAATCTCAGATTTTTTGACGGATAATTGGATCTTCAAGCAAAAAATTGACTAAAACAGTCGAAAAGCCCATGTTATTTAAATGGGAAATAGTAAGGGGCTGTCGGCACCCCTTAATATTAAAATTAAGGGCTAAGATTTGGCGAGGCTCTTTTCTTATTTATTCGGAACCGATTCATGTACTCGGAGCGAAACATTTCGTCGATAATCAAAATAACTGTCAGTCTATTGCTCATGTTATTGGCAATTGAACACGTGAAACTCAAAAGAGCGAATAAACGCGAAGGCCCCAGGTATAGGAAGCCATATAAGTCCCAAACAACCCTTATTACTCCAAAAAGTCAAAACGGATGACAGAAAAAGGACGACACGCCGAATGTTGAAACTTCAGAGCCTTTTTCAAACCAGACACGTGAGGAAGACGAAGACATATCTACAGAAGACAACGAGAGATACAAATTCCAGGAAAGTCATGCACACACTACTACAACCGGATGAAAAGCGAGCAACGATCACCCACACAATTTTGAGTGATATGAAATTCCAATAAGCTCATGTGTTATGCCATGGACAAACGACAGACAAAAGGAAGACGGACAACGGTCACCTACATAATTAAGTCCCCTGAAAAGCGCGCGGGCCCAGACCAGTCACATACGAATAAAGCCCCCACGTGATGATGTGCCCCAATCAACTTGCAGCCCCACGCAGTGGCCTAATTACGCACCCCCGTACCCCGATTCACCGTATATAACACTCAGTACTCATCAGGAGCGCACTCGGACTCGCACTTGCACTTGCACTTGCACTTGCACTTGCACTTGCACTTGCACTTGCATACTCGCACTCGCTCTCGCTCTCGCACTCACAGCTCTCTGGGGTCTCGGATCACCCACTCTTGATCTTCATCAGCTTCAATATTTTCGATCTTCAACTACTCCCGACTTTACTCTGCAATCACATCTCCACGATTCACTCCACTTCTTGCATAGAGCATTTTGAGTATTACAAACCATTTTCAACGACGCATTTACTATTCGCACTTAAACTCAATTCACATTTCGAACTCAAATCAATTACATTATTCAAATTCAAATCAATTCCGCTATAAAAGCTCGAACCCTTTTCAAATTCAAATCTACCTTCAAATCCGGATCCATTTCAAATTCAAACCTATTCTAAATTCAAATTCATTCCAAATTCAGTGAAAGCTATTTTTAATAACACGAACATTGGTAAAACCATAAAGTCCAATTGCATGAAGTTTCAATAAATCAAATTGTGAAACCTTTAAAAATACCAACATTTAATGAAAAATACCAACCTCTCGAAACCATCGTGGACCAGACCCGTCGGCAGACCAACAACCATCGGCGGACGAGCAAAGAGGGATCGACAAATATAAGGTAGGAACAGCTCACATAAATAATTAGTATCAATAATCTTTTTTCAAACCATCAATTGAAGGCCTCGATGCTAAAAAGTCCTGAGCGCTCGGCTCGACTTTTTTCAGTAGAAAATTCCCGTCAATGTGACCAATTTTCAAAAGTCACCGAAATCATTTTTCGAAAATATCATCGTGTAGAGGATAAAAAAAGGCAACTTTTTTGTATGTACAGTTTTTTTTCGAGATTCGTTATTTTTTGAGGAAAATAATAAAAACTGATAAATCGCGAAGCTTGTTTGGACCACGTTTTTTAATCTTAACTCGCTCTAACTTCGACAAATATCAACGGATCTTCTTGATTTTTGGCATGACATCGTAAAATACCCTACCGCTGCCGATAAAGTCATGAAAAGTTAATAATTATATAGTTTTCATTAATAATTTAGTTGTAAACAAGCGACCAACTTTTTATACGGTTATGTATGTTCGACGAGAAAAAGTGTGTTGCAAAGTTTAAGCGTGGAAAAACTTTCAATGAGACATTTGTTCATTAACAATAAAGGAAGTTTTTCAGAAAATTTCAGATTGATTGAATAAAAATTGGCTAAGATACAGCGATTTTCCTAAAAGCAATCGATCCGCGTGGTCGAGCGCGTGGTTTCAACGCTTCAAAATCTGCACGATAGTTGCATTTAAGACCACGCGGATCGATTGGTTTTGGGGAAATCGCTGTATCTTAGCCAATTTTTATTCAATCAATCTGAAATTTTCTGAAAAACTTCCTTTAATGTTAATGAACAAATGTCTCATTGAAAGTTTTTCCACGCTTAAACTTTGCAACACACTTTTTCTCGTCGAACATACATAACCGTATAAAAAGTTGGTCGCTTGTTTACAACTAAATTATTAATGAAAACTATATAATTATTAACTTTTCATGACTTTATCGGCAGCGGTAGGGTATTTTACGATGTCATGCCAAAAATCGAGAAGATCCGTTGATATTTGTCGAAGTTAGAGCGAGTTAAGATTAAAAAACGTGGTCCAAACAAGCTTCGCGATTTTTCAGTTTCTATTATTTTCCTCAAAAAATAACGAATCTCGAAAAAAACTCTACATACAAAAAAGTTGCCTTTTTTTATCCTCTACACGATGGTATTTTTGAGAAATCATTTCGGTGACTTTTGAAAATTGGTCACATTGACGGGAATTTTCTACTGAAAAAAGTCGAGCCGAGCGCTCAGGACCTTTTAGCATCGAGGCCTTCAATTCATTCCTTTAAAACAAACACATTCGGATGAAAAAGATACCATTCAAATATAGAAGTATTTGGGGTGACGGTTAGATTCCAAGTTCGAATAGTTAGACGGAAGCATGTGTAGGCAGGCGGGGTAAAACTTATGAATTTAACATAAAATTGATTCTATCCATTATACTTCAGTACTTAATCGACAATTGGTGACCCACAACTACTAAGTAAACGCCTAGGTTGCTTGTCGTCATAATTCCTTTTGTCGGCGAACGTCCGCTCCGACGTCTTATAAAATTTATTGGTGCATCGGCCGGAAAACCAAACGTTTTGAATCGCAAGTAACTGATTTGTGACGCGTGTAACGATCGATGGATGAGGAAGACTGAATGTTCAAACTCATAAGACCAGCTCTTTAGATTCAAAAATCAATCGACGGTCTATAGACAAATCATATCGAGAGCTTTTCGAATAGGTAATGTTTAAATTTCGACAGAGCCCATTTATAAATAGTTGAACAGAAAGTTAATTCGATGTATGAATTGGCAGTAGCAACTGACTTTGAATTATTTTTTTTGTTCACGTGGGAGGGAGGTGCTTTTTGGGGAATATATATCACATTAATGTACTTGGCGAAAGATTTTTGCACCAGAGGCGCTTTTTGGGGTACACTTAAACCGCACTAAACTCGGCTGTATACCGGATGAAATACTCAAAAAGCAGCTACGTGACCCATAAATCAGGAACCAGGTCAAAACTAATCTAACGGATTATCGGACCAATTAGGAAAATGTCATAACGTACCAGTTATGGAACAATTAAATCTCGGACCACAAATAAACGAAACAATAGGCGACCCTGTTGACGCACCTTTACAAGTAGCTTTGGCAATTACTATACCAGCAGGCCTGAATACATGGGCTCAGTCAGGTATAAAGCATTGAAAGAAAAATTCGGAGAATGGGGTTGTCCAGAAAAAAAATTTGTTTCACTTTTTGGGGCGCATTAAGTAGAAAATAACTCAAAATAGTGAGATAATTTTTTTTTTCCGATGAAAATTGCGAATGTTATAGGCAATTGAAGTTCACTAATTTTGATATATACCTATAGATATTCCTTGACATGGGTGAAGGTTTTGAAGGTGTATGTACCCCCTTAACGCCTTAACGTAGGATCAGTTATACTAATTAGGTTATAAAATGGATTTGTTTTTTTCGACATTTAAGTAGATTAGAAAAAAATAATCGAGTCGTATTTTTTCATTTTACAATCGAACAAATATTGAAGTTGATACAGCGGATTGAAAAATGTAACATTGTGACGTCACCCATGTTAAGATATATCTATATATTACGAAAACTGGAATATTCAATCACCTATAACTTTCGTAATGATGATTTTTAACGAATAAGAAAAAATACGACCTAATTATTTTTTCTCACTTTACGTTAACCGCCTATAAAAATGAGAACAAAACAAAAATTTGACAACCCAATTATTAGCACAAACAGTAATAGACAAGTTTTCTATTAAGTACCTAACCAGGAAATTACATGACGCTATACCAACCTACGAAGCCCTGAACAAAGCCTTAAAGACCCTCTGTGAAAGGTGTAAAGATTACGATATAACCAGAATAGCTATGCCTTGATTAGACTGCGAACCCACCGAACCTCGATTGAACGAAGGTGATAGGCCCATGATGAAAGAAACTTTACGGAAAAATTCGACATAACTATATTTACGGAGGAATATACACCTCGAAACGAAAACAAGGTAACATTCGAGAATTTTTTTTCAGGGAAACTATTGGAATTATCGGATCGGGGTTTTTCTAGTTAAAAATATACACTTTCAACAACGTTCTGAATTTTTTTCATTTAAAAATGTTTCAAATTCGTGGAGTACTTGAGTCGTGTACGGAGTGCCGTAAAAAAATCTGCCATAGCGGTCCCCAGTGGGATTTCGTCAAAAATCATCAGAAATAAAAAAATTGAACAGAATATTATAAAGATGCTATTATTTTGTACTTGTCATAGCCGATTGGAAAAATATCGATTATTGACAAATTGGCGGATGCTTGAATTCAACGTAGCGATTTTCAGGAAAAAATTCGTTCGTATTTTGTAAAAAAAACAAAAAAAAGAATCGGAGAAAAAAATCCTATGAAAAATACTAGATAATTATGTACACAATAACCACAAAAAATTTCAAGTCAATCGGCTAAGTGGTTTTCGAGATATTTTGGGGACCAGTTTGAAAAACGTTGTTTTGAAAAAAAAACGCGTTTGAAAATTTTTCGATGGATAAATTATGAATTTTTTTTCAACTCACACGTATAGCTATCTGTGCGATCCGAAGTGTGTAATTCTTCGGAATTTTTGGAATCTTCAAACTTCAAGAAAATGTGAAAATTGAACAATCGATTTTACGGAGCATGCCAGTAGATAGGCTAGGCGGGTTCTGAATCAACGCGTGTTAGTGTACGCGCACACACACGCACCCTTCCGTGTCCGTGCGAGGGTTGCAGATGGGGGATAGGCAAGGCGGGTTCTGGATCAATCTAGGTCAAATATTTTGATCCAGAACCCCCCTGTGTTCTGATTGATCGAAGCCTGCTCCCACTTGCTGCAAGGACGTCTCCCCTAACGGTAATCGATGATTTCGCAATTTTGATAGGTTCTTTCGCAATTCTAACGGGATCTACTCGCAAGGACCGCCCCCTATACGGATTTCACAATTTTTTAACGGATCTACCACAAGAACGGGTCGGTTTTCTTCTCTCTTTTGCCTATGGGTCCAAGTACAGTTTCCTGCCTCTCGGCAACGACCATACCACGTTGAAAACACCGGTTCTCGTCCGATCACCGAAGTTAAGCAACATTGGGCGCGGTCAGTACTTGGATGGGTGACCGCTTGGGAACACCACGTGTCGTTGGCATCTTTTTTTTCTACCATTTTTCTTGCGCTGTCTTCTCCTTTTTATCGATGGATCCAAGGAGAGTCTAATGCCTTTCGGCAACGACCATACCACGTTGAAAACACCGGTTCTCGTCCGATCACCGAAGTTAAGCAACATTGGGCGCGGTCAGTACTTGGATGGGTGACCGCTTGGGAACACCGCGTGTCGTTGGCATCTTTTTTTTCTACCATTTTTCTTGCGCTGTCTTCTCCTTTTTATCGATGGATCCAAGGAGAGTCTCATGCCTTTCGGCAACGACCATACCACGTTGAAAACACCGGTTCTCGTCCGATCACCGAAGTTAAGCAACATTGGGCGCGGTCAGTACTTGGATGGGTGACCGCTTGGGAACACCGCGTGTCGTTGGCATCTTTTTTTTCTACCATTTTTCTTGCGCTGTCTTCTCCTTATTATCGATGGATCCAAGGAGAGTCTCATGCCTTTCGGCAACGACCATACCACGTTGAAAACACCGGTTCTCGTCCGATCACCGAAGTTAAGCAACATTGGGCGCGGTCAGTACTTGGATGGGTGACCGCTTGGGAACACCGCGTGTCGTTGGCATCTTTTTTTTCTACCATTTTTCTTGCGCTGTCTTCTCCTTATTATCGATGGATCCAAGGAGAGTCTCATGCCTTTCGGCAACGACCATACCACGTTGAAAACACCGGTTCTCGTCCGATCACCGAAGTTAAGCAACATTGGGCGCGGTCAGTACTTGGATGGGTGACCGCTTGGGAACACCGCGTGTCGTTGGCATCTTTTTTTTCTACCATTTTTCTTGCGCTGTCTTCTCCTTATTATCGATGGATCCAAGGAGAGTCTCATGCCTTTCGGCAACGACCATACCACGTTGAAAACACCGGTTCTCGTCCGATCACCGAAGTTAAGCAACATTGGGCGCGGTCAGTACTTGGATGGGTGACCGCTTGGGAACACCGCGTGTCGTTGGCATCTTTTTTTTTCCAACATTTTTCGTGCACTCTCTTCTCTCTTTAAAAACTAACGGTTATTCGCAAGGGTCGTCGATCACGTGCGAGTCTCGTGACTGCGCCCCCTCCGACAAAAAACAAGATCTACCGCGCGCAAGGGTGCCGACCACGTGCACACCTCGTGTCTGAATTTATGCAATCTTGATGTATGCTAACCTGATTTCTGAAATGATGCTAATCTGATTTCTGAAATCATGCAAGCCCGGCGCTCTTAAGCTGGGTACACACCTGAGCATATTTGCGCGCACGCATATCTTTTTTCTCCTTCCTCCTGGGAGCAAGAAGGAAATAGATGGTTCGTGCGCGCAAATATGGTCAAATATGCTCGAGTGTGTACCCAGCTTTATACCGACCGTCGATCGTGCATATCTCGCCTGTCCGACGAAAACAACGACGCGAGGATGTCGATGATATGCGTGTGAAACAATGCTTGTTCGAATATCCTGAAATCAAAGTTCTACAGACTAGAAGTTACAGAACTATAATTGAACCGCCGGATCATAGAAGGGCATATAAAATTATTTTGCGATTTTTAGATGGCCCCTGACCACTTTAACTTTCAACTTTTTTCAAGAGGACATAAAAGATACGAAATCTAATTTCCGATAAGGATACGGGTTTTAAAAATCAAAAATTGACATTTCCTGTAGAAGTGGTCAGGGGCCATCTAAAAACCGCAAAATAATTTTATATGCCCTTCTATGATCCGGCGGTTCAATTGACTTCTTCGAATATCCTGAAATTGAAAATTTTAAAGATTAAAAAGGTTATAGAATTGTCGAAAAAAAAAACACACACACACACATAAAATTACAATGTGAAAAAAGTCACCATTTATTAAATTGAATAGAGTAAAATAACATTTTTTTAAATTCAACTTAAAACTTGAACTCAAACAATAGATTTATATTAACAACGTGGTGGTCATGCTCCGAGGTTTACGCGTATCTGAAACATACAGGTATCACAACAACCAAACATCGTGTAATGAAAATGATATTAACTAACCGGACGATGAGTTGAGTTATCGCTCAGGATCGGTGGCGTACCCGAAATCTTCCCCCTCCTCGACATACCGCCACCAATGACCCTCCCTTGACAGAGGGTCTTCTTCCACCCTTTCCTTTCCCTCCTTCTGGTCGCCCTCCGTCGCCGGCACGAATACCTCTCACCATCGTTATAATGTACTACGGGCGCGCATGGTTGGGCACTGGATGATTTTTCACCTGAAGATTTGCCATCAGACGATTTTTCACCGGACAATTTTTCATAGGATAATTTTTTATCGGACGATTTGGCGCCGGACGATGAACTCGACGCGTAACCATTGTCGTGCTCATCATCGTCAACACTCAACGTCGTCCTCATCATCGTCAAAGTTTGCCGCTCGCATCCACGCATTATTATTTATTCGATTGTTCATATATCGTTCTAGAAACAAAAATCAATAATAATAATTAACAGAGTGAATAAAAAAATACTTTGAAATTACACAGAGTAGGTAAATTTAGTGTATGCTAACTAGTTGAGAGCTCTTACCTTGACTCTCTTCCGCATTCAGCGCCATTGCCACCACCCCGGCTAAGTCGATGGACGCTTCTGGTTTTTGGTTCTGTTGTAGATTTGATTCGTCGTGCGATTTAAGGTTGTGGTCAACTGCATCCTTCGATTTCAATTTTTTTGAGATTGTCGATAATCTTTTGATACAGTTTTTGAAAAAGTTTGAGAATTTTTTATATACTGAATAAGTAACGATGCTTCACTCGCAAACTATATAAGCTGTGACTGAACTCGGTACGTACCCTTCATTAGTATGCGATTTCCTAAAACTAATGTACAGCGATCAAATTCAATACCTCGAAGTGGGCATCAGCTTAACCCATGATGCTGGAACGAAATTGTTATCCAAGCCCGAATGTTGTTATAAACATATTGAATATCAAACAGCGTCCAACTAAGCTAGCGCACTATAACGGCTAACGAGTTAGATAAGCTACGGAAAGGAATTAAAAATGATTGTGTGTATACCGGGAGTGTATAATGCATATGTACGAAGACTGTACAATTTACAGTGAATTCATTTTATTCCTCAAATTAGAGAACACGCAAATTACAGAAAGCGTAAATTTGTTGAATCGTTTGATATTGTGAGCAGTCTCTAATCATGGGAGTAGGCTCATCGAATTCTCCGCTCATGCGATCCATAATGTATTTGACATCTCCGGCAGCCTGCAATATCTGCATCCTTCTTCATAGCCTCCGATAGTTTGTCCCACACCTCATCGATGATACTCGAGCCGTAAATAAGAATGAAATCTTTGGTCGAATAAGCGATGTTGTCAGCCTTCATTCGTTTCAAATCCCCTACTTCAATGGAGATTATCAATGATTTGTAAAGTGATGGTTTGCACTCCTTCAAATACCAAGTTTTCAATCGCTGTACGTTTTCGAAGGCGCAATGATATCTGGGAAGGTTTCCGTGCCAGTCCTCGTGCCAGTGAGTCACCTCGTAGTCTCGCATCCATCGAAAACTTGGACATTTCAATTCTTCTAAATCGATGACAGGCTTGGACTCGGCGTTAATGATTTTCTTTAATCCACTCTTTCTTCTCCGTTCCCTTGACGCAGATATGACTTGCATGCTCGACAACTTTTTGTACAACTTCCTGCACCTTGTCGTAAGATATATTGCCAGCATCCCATGCTATTCCATGATAATTCCGCATCAACCAAGCATTGACAGCTCTACATTTGACGGATAAGATTTTCCAAGCACACGGCGGTTTGGAAAGAATGTGTGCCAGACCTTACTCGCGTGTTTCATACGCTTGGATGGTAATTGCACCGAGCTCTTTCAGTACGAATTCGTTGATAGGATGTTGAAAACCTTGTACATCCAATATCATCTCCATTGTAACAACTTATTATCTAGAATTGTACGATATGGATTTCAGAAGAATTAAGCGTTAATTAATTTCGAAAATTGTTCAACCTCACTTCTTATATCGTATATCCCCTCTCAACGACGACCGTACATAGCTGGAACTGTGAAAAGGATATTGTCTTATAAAATAAACATCATTTTTCTTTCCGTGCTCACACATCTTCTTATAATATTTTTCAATCATAGTAAAGTACAGTTTTCATGAAATAGGGACAGTAGGTACAGTTATTGTAAATTATAGATTGTGGAATCATGTATGTACGGTGACAATAGTTTTTTCCTATATTAATTTCTTTATACCACCGCTGATCGGGTTGTACTCAATAATACGATCGTATAAAATAATAGAATAGACTGAAGTTTGCAGTGGAAAGGAATACGTAAGATATGAAGTTGAAGTTCATAACGTTAATGCAACAGAATATTTAGAAAAAGTCACAAAATTCCATGACTCAAATGTTATTAGAATATTAAAATACGTAAAATTAGATATCCTGCACTCAATTTCAGAAATTTTTCACTGTATGTTGCCCGTTTTGGGAACGTTCGATCCCTGAGGTTTGGAATTGTTCCTAAATTTTTTGTTACGTGAACGTTACTAACTTCAACCTCATACTAAGGTAGAATTGAAAACAAATTAATAAATGCCCAGTAAACGAACACGAATTGAAACGAATTGAGTAGGGTGGATGCACCAGTAAATGACTGATTAATAAAATATGGACATACGAATGGCTGTTTCAGGTGAAATTATTAACCTACGCTAGTAGGGCAATTTTGTACGTAATGAGAATTAGCCGTAGTTCATTATACAAAAGCTTGAAATATGGAAGATATTGATTCAAAATAATAGATTGAGGAAATGCTGAGGCATGTCAAAATTCCCAGTGAATGACCGGGTACACCAGTGAATGACCTAATCAACGCTAGTGAATGACCTTGGATTTGAATCCGTCTCAGGTGAAGTAGATACCAAGGTATTTCATATCTAGATGTCATTTTTCATCATTCGAACCTCAAAATAACAACTTCGTCGCGATTCCTCGGCTTTCGTGATGAAAAATAATAATCTTTACTTGTACGTAAAAGCTTTTTGACGAACCTTGTTGCAGCACTCGCCTTCGGCTCGTGCCGTAAACTTCTCGTTTCGTCAAAAAAGCCAGTCCGTACTCGAACTGAAATGTACTATTTTTCAACACATGCATCTAATAGGCCCTTTTTCTTGGATGTAAAAGGAATAGAAAATCGTTCATTTCTAGCGTCGGCTTCATTATTTCCCTAGGGAAATAATGATTACCTCCCTAGGAGAATAATATCCATTATTTTCCCAGGAAAATAATGGATATTATTTCCCTAGGGAGTAATGGTTCTATTACTACCTTTCAAGAGACGGTTTCGAAGGTTCTCAAATATTTGAAAATTTTGAAAATTTCCAAACTTTCCAAAATTTCCAAAAATTTCCATAATGGTAGGAAATGAATCAAGATAGGTAAGAAAAAGGATAGGTAGATAGATATATATACGTAATTTGTTCTTCGTTTCATCGCAATGGTTTGCAGATAGGTAGCTATATTGCTGGGACAAGATTTGAATTTAGTGTACAACTGACCGAACTTGCGACTGTAGAAATTATTATGATTGATAATCAGCTACTAGTTGAATGAACTGCATTATTATTATTATTATTATTATTTCAAATAGAAAACATAATTCATCGAAGTTTACGCAGTAACGAAGTGAATGGTCATTCACTGGAATTTGTTACAAAAGTCGTGTTCTATGAATGACCGCTTCAAAAGACACGAAAGCTTCATGAATTTGAGGTGATAAAAAAGTTATCGAATTTGTCAAGCTTCATAAATGTATGTAGAACAATCCTGTCCCGTTCACGCTGCATATGAACCTAACCAACGAAGTCACAATAGTCGGCCGCCATAACCTTACCTAGTAAGCCGTACAGCCAGGACCGTTGGATGCAGCTAGCTACTTCTTTCCTGAATTATTTTTCATCGGCAATACCCGCGTGATAAGTAATTACTGCGCCATCTAGGTGAAAAACTATATAGGATTGTATAGTAAAAGTTTATATGCAGTCACCTACTGCATTATACGGAGTAATTTATATTTTTTCGCCAATGCAGTCATTCAATGGGGCCTGGTCATTTACCGGTGCATCCACCCTATGTGCAAAACAGAATTAACACGAATTAAATAGAATTTAAAAAAATTGCTAAGAATTGACACTCAGGTCTTTTCAATTCCATCTAATTCGTATTAATACCGTTTTCCACATACTCAATTCCTTTTCGTTTACTGAGTGGAATGGAAAAAAAGAGCCACGGCGACGGCCAGACTGCCGCGCCATGAGAAAATATGAAAACATAAATCGTTGCAGGGGGGTTCTGGATCAAAATATTTGACCTAGATTGATCCAGAACCCGCCTTGCCTATCCCCCCCCTCTAGCACCCTCACACGGACACGGGAGGGTGCGTGTGTGTGCGTGCGTGTACTGTAACGTTCCGGATTGTCACGAACCTCAAGGTTATAGCGACAAGCCGGTGCTACGGGTTCTTGAAGATTTTAACCTTTCGTTGGTCGCTCTATGAGGGAATCCCCGCCTTTTTTTTTTTAATGCAAATATATCATAAAATACCGATAATTTATATAAAATATTTTAGCTATTCATGAATTCATATGTCATAAGTCAATCTAAAATATTTTTGTAGTCGTAACTGTACACTCAGAAAAAAGTCTGGTTGACACAACAAAATTTTTGTTGCTCCAACAAAAATCGTTTGTTACTATTTGGTCAAAGAAATATTTTGTTCTTGTGACCAAAAAGTATTGTTATCACGTTTTGTTAACGGAACAAATCTCATTTTGTTTACAGCACTGGAGAAATGGTACTGCTAACAAAATGGTTATTTGCAACCATAACAGAACGTTCTGTTCAGTGTACTGAATCGAAATATTCTTTTTGTTACTGGTAAGAGAACATTCTGTTATGAAGAGCCTGAAAAATAGTCATGTGTATAAAACTTGACCAGTAAAACAAGAATATATTTCGTTCTCTCAAATTTTTATTTAAAGTTTAACATTATCCCAATTAAAAGTACATTATGTCATCAGGCTGATCAACTATTTTCCGACGACTTTGAGTTTATAAGCCGAGCCGAAGGGGAGCGATAAATATCACCGAGCGAAGTGAGGTTAGAATCGCGCTTTTTCGGGCCTGGATACGTAAACACAATAAAATGTTCTAGTCCACATGATTTCACCAATTTACGCGGTTCGATATCCATGTTTTAACTTTTATTAATCAATTCACAAGGCACAATTCCGCAGCCACGTGCTGTACTCACGAATACCGGCAACTTTCTGGTATATGGGCAAGAGTGATCGCGCATAGTCTGATTTGTGAATATGCGCATGCCACCACATCCAACAAAAAATATTGTTCACGTAACAATAAATATTCAACAAAATTATTCGTCACTGATGACAAAATGAAAATAGCGAATTAGATCAGCTCATAAAGCATTTTGGTTCAGACAATCGAAATTTGGTCGAGTTAACCAAAACATTGCTAACAAAGCGATTTTGTTGTTCACGACAAATCATTTATCTGCGCCAAACAAACGCATTTTGCAGGGGTAACTAAACTTTGGTTACGTGTACCAGAGTTTTGGTTCGCAAGTACATCCAACGAAAAATATTGTTGACGTAACCAAAAATATTGTTTACGTAACAATAAATATTCAACAAAATTATTCGTTACTGATGACAAAAAGAAAATGGCGAATTAGGTTAGCTCAACAAGCATTTTGGTTCAGACAATCAAAATTTGGTTGAGTCAACCAAAACATTGCTAACAAAACGATTTTGTTGTCAACAACGAATTATTTTTCTGAGTGTATTCATTTTTTTTATAATAATTTTTTATAGTGAGAAAACCGTGAAATCGCGCCGATTCCCTCACTGTGCGACCACAAACGTAGGTAAAATTCGTAGCGCAACGTTGCCACATATGTAGAAAAATTCTCCCGGCTGCTTAGACCGATTTTGGCGCATAAAATTGACGTGGCAACATTGCAGTAAAATTAACATTGCGGCGATTCCCTCACCGAGCGACCAACGACGTTCGGGAAGAGGTGCCCGACCAACGAAACGTTAATTAGTGAAATTTTGAATATGATATTGATTTGGACTCTTCAATACTGTAAGGTGGGGAAAAGGATGGATTTGCTATACAAACAGCCACCTAATACAGATTTTTATTATATCATTCCCTATACGCTATCAAACGGATTCAAGCGATCGAATGATCACCAAAACCGTATATGAAGGTAAAGCAACAAAAATCAAAGATTTCCGAGACGGACAAATCACACGAGAACTATATACTCTATCAACAGAAGACATCACATTCGCTCTGACGAAGAAAGCAGAACTACCACTTTGTGGATATACATTGATGAAGACAGAATATCCAAAACTTTTCATCATGGAAACAACGAGAGAGAATACCTTTAAAGCCAAATCTAACCTAGCAATAGAAAATGTCGATTTATTTACATACATGAATTCTAAATTCATTCACATTGAAAAACATGTAAGAAGTCAGATGCAAAATTTATACAAAGATGTAATAATACAAAAATGCAAGTTGGAGCAACAGGTATTACGAAATGCCTTATCGACAGCTAGACATTCACCAGATGCAGTGCCGGCTTCAGACAGTAAGCAAGTGAGGCGGCCGCCTCAGGGCGCCGCTCTGAAAGGGCGCCAAAACATAGAGCAATTTTTTTTTTTTTTTTTTTTTTACGAGAACAAATCGTTAGGGGGGGGGGGGCGCCAGAAACCCCCATTGCCTCAGGGCGCGGTAATGTCTAAAGCCGGCACTGACCAGATGAGTTCGCATACAATTTGATGAAAGGACCAGGATATATGGCAGTAACCGGAGGAGAAGGTGTACATATAATTAAGTGCATACCCGTAGAAGTACAGAGCCGAAGGACTGAAAAATGTTATGAAGAACTCCCAGTAATCTTTAGAAATGAATCAATGTATTTAACACCAAATTCCAGAATCCTCTTAAAAATTGGAAACCAAAGAGATTGTAACCCTTCATTACCAACAATTCACCAAATTCAAAACACATGGTATAGCTTTAACCCAAATCCTGCAAAAATCGAAGCGCCAAAATCAATCAAACCAATGACTGAATTATCGTGGAGCTATATCAACCCTGGAACCCTAGCTACAAGTGGAGTCTACACCAAGAATTAGAAGACTTCCGCGATCACTTCATGTTCCCCGCAGAAAAAAACAGCATTGTTGAATACAATAGCAAGAGGAGCAGCTGGTCAACAGATAGACAAAGATGATATCTCTATCTACAATCTATTAGATAAAAATGCATTGAAAAAAATCGCTGAATCGACCGGAAAACAATTATGTAGTAAATTCTTAATTTTTGGACATATTAGTGCCGGAGTATTTGGAGTAATAACTATAAGTCAACTCTTAAAATATGTTGTTGACACTATAATACATGGCTACACTAGGGTGTGTCATTTTTTTTTCTTTCTTTTTGTTTTAGGCTCTCACCCCCTCAGTATCTTATACTATATGCCATAATGATGTGGTATAAATTTGGGCTATGTCGGATTTTTTTTAGAGGTTCCTCATCGAGTTTTTCTGTTTTCCATTCATTTAACATAGGAAATTTGGCGACCTTTGACATAATGCCATATATCTTTCGAGTTCTTCTTGTGAATTGCGACCACTATGCAAGGAATTGTTCAGATATATCTACACGATTTTTCGCACCATCACTAATTTTTATTCTCTTCACCTATGCTCTGTAATAAATGACTATAAAATGAATAGAAACAAACAAAAATTGAAAAAAATAAATTAATTATCAAATAAATGATGGTGCGAAAAATTGTGTAGATATATCTGAACAATTCCCGGCATAGTGGTCGCAATTTACAAGAAAAACTCAAAAGACATATGGCATTATGTCAAGGGTCGCCACATTTCCTATGTTAAATGAATGGAAAACAGAAAAACTCGATGCGGAACCTCTAAAAAAAATCCGACATAGCCCAAATTTATACCACATCATTATGGCATATAGTATAAGATACTGAGGGGGTAAGAGCCCAAAACAAACAAAAAAATAAAAAAAAGTGACACACCCTAGGCTACACTATTCATTCAATTTATGGATCGAGTATCCATTTATTGGGAGCCATCTGGAGCTCAGTTGCTAACTTATTAATACATCTTGGAAAACCAGGAGATATCTCACCGAAGAAAACTTCAGGAAAAGTAACTGATCCAGAAGCACCTAAACCACCCGCAATCGCAACCGCTCCTGTCACGGTAATTACAATAGAAGAACTTGAGAAACGATTGTCAGCAAGACAAATGCCAAACACACGTTTGACATTTGAAAATAAGGGGGGAGGTGTTACATCCCCAGGATATAACCCTACCAACCAATAAATTTCTCTCTTTTCTTCATACTATATGCCTATATTCATACCATAAACTAGACTAGAAGAGAGGGGAAACTCTCATCATTAGATATACTTAGAAAACTAAGTCTTTGTGGAGATGGAAAAGAGGCAACTTAACTTACAGGAAAGCAAATGCTACTATATTAAAACGCCGCGTAACAGGCAACCCAACATACAAGAAAGCAAAGGATATCATGATATCATGATGCAGCATTATAAGCAACAAGTCTCACGGGAACTCTTTACCGGTAAAGCAATCAGACATAATGATTATGATTATACAGGTTTAGGATTATCAAAATGTTAGAAAGACAAAATACTAATTATCCATATGAATATAATCATAAACTTATAGTACGTACATAACTATATTATAATTAAATTATAATTATAATTCAAATTATAATTTAACAATAGATTTACTTATACTAACTTATAAAGGAATCATATTCAATATAATAAGATATAAATAGGAAGCAGTGGAGACGTGTTAAACGAAACCCTCTAGCATATGAAGACTACAAAAATGTATGAATCTTATCTACAGAAAGAGGAGCCTAGTGTAAAACCATGTCACCACTGCCACCTTATAGAAATAATAATTCAAAAGATAAAAGTAAGACAACGATATTTGAGTAGGTACCGAAGCTATAAATGCGATCGCAATATCCATTGAATATTGATGGTTCGAAGAGAGTAAAGAGTGAGTCGGAAGTGCAATGCAGTAATTGAGTAGAAGAGTTGTGATCCCAGTTAACAAATACAAATGCAGTTCTAGTTCAGTGTTAAAGAAATTAAAGTGAAGATCGAAGTTAAAATCTCGCCTTCGGCTCGTGCCGCATATTGCACACTCGCAATATAGTTATTTCCGCCCTTGATACATAATGTACTATTCAGACATATTGCTATAAGTTTTTTTTTGTCTGAATTTTTTTTTTTTACCGTCTCCTGGGTGTGCGCTACACTATGGGCGTCTGAAAACTGTGTTTTCGGTATCTCGCTACCCTCAAGTAACTACATACCGAAAATCAGACATACCAGGTGATTCCTCGTTTGCATCTCAGTCATTTGGGTTGCAGACCGCCATATCCCTACAATGTATATCTATATATATGATGTATATAGATATACACTGAGAAAAAAATAGGGTTGATTTGAACAAAAATTGACTGCCTCAACTAAACTCGGCGGTCACGGGTGGGGGAACGCAGATTTGGTTGAAACAATCAATAATATGATCATTTGAAACAGTGGATCTTGAATTGAATAAATTTTCAGTTGAATCGACTGAAACTCATTCAATGCAACTGAATATCTCAACCACTGATCTCTATTAATTACTGGATGGGGGATAGGCGGCTTTGCTGTGGAAATTTTTGAAACAATTTGAAGTCCTTTATTTCCTTACGGTCGCCATTTTGTTTGGGTTGCCCTGACAATTTTGAGCGGGAATTTCAAACGGTATATGCGCTTGATTCGCTCGGAGGTCACGTGGAGTGGCACAGAGACTCAAAGCAAATGGCCACCACAGCCGTTCAATTGGTTACAGGAATTTCGCGCTATCCCCCATCCAGTAATTAGTAGAGATCAGTGATCTCAACTGAATGGGTTTGGCATATTCAACCCTATTTTTTTCTCAGTGTACAACTCTGTGTTCAGACGGTCTGCTACTCGCATCACTGTGATGTATGCGAGGAATCATCCGGTATTGCTATGAGTCACTTGGGTCAGATCTTTTGACCTTTTTGAAAATGCACTCAGGTCAGACGCTACGCGCAAGTTGTTTGAAAAGCGCGTTTTTGGGTACAGGGGCATATGATGAATTCCACGCGAACCGGACAAAAAAAAAAACTTTTTTTCTAATTTTTGCATGAGCTTTAGTACTCTCAAAATTAGAATTTTTCATGTATATAAGACATATGTAGCTATTTTTACCTATGGTGTACGAGCTCTTCTAGTTTTCGGTTGCTTACGCTCTTTAATATCTTTGGAGGCAAATATCTCAGAAACGGTACGTCGAATGAAAAAAGTAATGGAGTGGTGATTTGTAGTATTCTTCACCCTCTTTCACCCCAGTCCATGATCTTGCCCGTGACTATCGGAAAACATGTCGAAAAATCATTTTCCAATCCAAAACTCTATTTTTATCCACTTATGTCATTTTTAGGATTTTTTTCGTATTTTTTTTCGAATAGCTCGGGAAATTTCCCATCGAATCACGTTTGTTTCGGAATGGACCACGGTTTCGTTTGGGAGCTACAATTTTTTTCCGAAGGCGAAACGAACGACTCGTACGTCCGCTCACATTGCCGCGTCATATTGTTGTATGCGCCTTCGGAAAAAAATTGTAGCTCCTAAACGAAGCCATGGTCCATTCCGAAACAAACGTGATTAGATGGGAAATTTCCCGAGCTTTTCGAAAAAAAATACGAAAAAAATCCTAAAAATGACATAAGTGGATAAAAATAGAGTTTTGGATTGGAAAATGATTTTTCGACATGTTTTCCGATAGTCACGGGCAAGATCATGGACTGGGGTGAAAGAGGGTGAAGAATACTACAAATCACCACTCCATTACTTTTATCATTCGACATACCGTTTTTGAGATATTTGCCTCCAAAGACATCGAAGAGCGTAAGCAACCGAAAACTAGTAGAGCTCGTACACCATAGGTAAAAATAGCTACATATGTCTTATATACATGAAAAATTCTAATTTTGAGGGTACTAAAGCTCATGCAAAAATGAGAAAAAAAGTTGTTTTTTTTTGCCCGGTTCGCGTGGAATTCATCATATAATCTATCGATCCCACATGGTTTTAGCCTGCATATTGCTATGTGACAAAAATCCTAGTCACTGGCTCTCGTACTATTAAGTACACAGAAGAATGCGAAATCATCGGAACCAAACCGAAAATCACAGATACATAACACACAACTCCTACAACTCTCAGAATTCAAGAAGACTCAAATAATCCAATGCAAAATAGAAATTGATACTATCTACCAATGCGGAATGCATTCACGCATAACTCAATCGTAAGAAATGGCATAAATCGATAAAGAAGTATGTCTTGATTTACATAAAACCGGAAAACTATCGATCGGAGACGCAAACCGTTAATCAAATTTAACAAATACCAGAAGCCTAGTTTATTATCCGGATCAATAAAAGACAACGGAGAATGCAGCCAAGAAACGTTATGTACTATGACGACGGCTACGAAACATGAAAAGAAGTAGTTATCCAAGGAATTGCCAAAATCACAGCAAAGGATTATCAAGCAAGAATAAAATGAGAAATAAATAAAATATGAAAATACAATCGGACTCCCACTATTTGACCAAGCTATTTCTGCTATTTGACGAAAGTAGGGGCCCCCACTCCTTGTCGACGGTTTTATGCGCAGCCATTTCACGCCACGCCGCGTCACCGCCGTTATAACTGCATGCCTCGTGTTATAGATCTAAACAACGTGTTGATATACGGTAAATTGAAACTACGAACTGAATAACGTTTGATACGTCTTTAATAATCAGAAAAAAATGTCGAAAAGGCCAGGAAAGGGTAAGATGGTGTTTATTACCTACGTATTCATAAGATATATATGAATTGGCCTTTGGCGATAAAGTGAGGTTATGGGATTCCACTGACCCGAAACTGATTCGATCTCAAACGCTCCTTTTTCTCACAGCTACAGATAAACAGTTGAAAATACCGAAGTACACCCAGATCTCGCTGTTGGATAAATGTGAAATTTTGAATCGCCTAGAAGCTGGAGAGAAGAATGCCACAATCGCGAAGCATTACGGTGTGGCACACTCTGCAGTGTCGTACATAAAAAAAAATAAAGAGAACATCCGCGCACAGCAGGCTCGACTTCAGGAACAACAAGGAAATTATACGAAGACTCGCCGCACTGCTACAGAGTCTTCGGCGATTGAGCAAGGCATATATAAATGGTTTTGTCAGAAAAGAGCTTTGGGCGAACCAATATCAGGTATGTATGATGCAAGGAGATTGAGAAATCGAAATATTCGCAAGTAAGTCAAGAATCCCCGATCTATTTCTGTCTGTCGTAGGTCCCCTGTTGCAGGAAAAGGCACTGCTATTTAATGAGAAGCTTGGTGGACCGAGCAATTTCCAGGCCAGCAATGGCTGGGTTCATAGGTTCAAGTTGCGACATGGCATCCGTAAGTTATCTATGAAAGGCGACGAGCAGCTCGCAGGAGAAATCGACGCAAGCTCTTCGTTCGTTGTAGATTTCAACAGGCTAATCACAGAAGGTGGTTACAGTCTAGATAACATATACAATGCTGATGAAACAGGGCTAGCTTGGAAATCGCTGCCACGTAAAACGGTGGCTGTCAGAGACGAAGCTGAAGTCGCAGGTCGTAAAGTCATGAAAGATTGTGTGACTGTCATGGCCTGTGCTAACGCGTCTGGTACGCATCGAATCCCATTACTAGTCATCGGAAAGTCCCAAAAACTGAGATGTTTTAAGAATGTGATAAAGCTACCAGTCAACTATCGAGTGCAACGCAGCGCATGGATTGACAAAAAAATATTCATCGACTGGTATACCGATATTTTCCTACCTGCAATCCATCAGAGGAAAAGGGGAGAGGGTGAAAAGTTCATTTTGTTACTCGACAATGCACCTTCTCATCCTTCTGCAGCCGATCTGGATTCTATCGATCAATCCTGTCGGGTAGTCTTTCTGCCACCGAATGTCGCGGCCCTAATCCAACCCATGGGTCAGGGGGTTATCGAAGCTACCAAAATAAAATATAAGAAGGCACTTCTCCGACAACTGTTACTCCAAGAGGAATCAGATGAGGGTGACACGGTCGCGAATTTTTTGAAAAACTGGAATATGGTGAATTGCTGTGAAACTATTGCACAAGCATGGGAACTTGTAAGCAGTACAACGTTACTAAACGCTTGGAAAAAAATTCTGTTCACGGATAACATCGACCATGACCAACCAGCCGTCCACAATGAGAGCGACATCACCTACTTGGTGAACAGAGTTCCTGGCTTCGATAACTTTACCGACGAAGAAACGCACGCATGGCTCAGAGAAGACGAATTCCAGCCCGTTTGGCGTATCCTCGATGATAATGAACTTCTCAACCTGACTCAGCCTGGAGAAAACTCAGTTGACGACATGGATGATTATAAAGAAGAAAGTGATACCGATGAAAGAGCTGCCGCAGAAGAATTACCAAAGCCTCGTGAGGTATTAAAGGGTGTAAATACAACCATACAATGGTATCGAAGCCAATGGGAAAGCCAACCACACGAACTTATGGCGCTGTTCAAGATACGTGAACTAGTTGAAAATATTATTCTGGATTCATAAATTAGTATTATGGTATATATATATATCCTGTGGTGTACAAATAAACTATATGACTATTTGTAACTGCAAGATTTCTGTTTATCATTCCTCAGTCACATTCGATATTGCTTCGAATTTTTTATATTTCGTATTTGAAATGTTATTCTCTCAATTGTAAGAAAAAAATTCACTTTATTAAAAAAATCTGAAATATTGAAATGAGTCATGGGTAAATATCAAACATTCATTTTAATTACTGATTAATTTTTATGAAACAACTAGGATTTTCGATAAATTATTATAGCCCACATCTTCATGAAATACAAAAAGCAAGAAAAAAAAAATGTCTATTTAGTACTTCATGTCGTTTAAGCTATATAGAAAAGTCACGCAACTGCCAAAAAGTAAATATTCATAATCAGTGGAGAATTGAAGAGAAAATGGAGATATACAGGGTGGTCCATTTAAGTTGGCACAGCGGGATATCTTGAGAACCACCCATTTTAGAGAAAGATGTTTGAAATGAAAATTTCTTGACTTGAAGGGGGAAAGACACTATGCTATCGTGCTTTTCATTAGGTGGAGGTTTACAAGGTCGTTTGGAGGTCAACATTGTTTTTTTAAATGGAAACATGTATTTTTTTTCACAGTTTGGCAACTTACACAAAAAAATGCAACACCTTCATCCCAACTTTTTTTTTATACGACATCAATTTTTTGAGATCTTGAAATTAACAAAATAGGTATTAGGAAGATCTGGCAATCTAGCAGGCTAATGTACTGGTCTGCTTATGCTTTTATTTTCATTCCGCGGGGTTACAATTCGAGATTATCTATTTTTGTATCTGTTGACATTCAATCTAGTCTTGTGAGTTATACAATAATGTTCAATGTTCATCGAGGGTGTCCCCGTGGCTCACTATTTTGCCCTAGCATTTCTTCAGATCAAATTTCCCTTCTACAAATATTTTATTTGCCCATAATCTTTCTAATACCTATTCTGTTAATTTTGAGATATCTTAAAAATTTGATGTATAAAAAGAAAGTTGGCATAAAAGTGTTTCATTTTTTTTGTGTGAGTTGCCAAACTGTAAAAAAAAAAAACATGTTCCCATTAAAAAAAAAACAATGTTGACCTTCAAATGACCTCGTAAACCTCCACCAAATGAAAAGTACGATAGCACAGTTTCTTTCCCCCTTCAAGTCAAGAAATTTTCATTCCAAACATCTTTCTCTAAAATGGGTGGTTCTCAAGATATCCTGCTGTGCCAACTTAAATGGACCACCCTGTGTGTATGATTATCACTCACATTTTCAAGAACCCGGAAATATTGGTGGTTACGTGACTTTTCTATTCAACTAACGATGTAATAATACTATTTGGCGACAAAAATGCTATTTTACGCCCACTACATCAAAAAAGCAGTTATAATTTGGGAGCCCCGGTGACGTCACACCACGGCCCTGACGCCAAGGGGAACGCTGCCGAATAGTGGGCGAGTGTTGTCAAATAACGAAGTTCGTCAAATCGCGGGTGGTCAAATAGTGGGAGTTCGAGTGTGAAGAAAAAAGAAAATATGAATTCTAAATTTGTTTACAATGAAAAACATGTAAGAAATCAGATGCAAAATTTATACGAATGGATTGTAATAGTACAGAAATGCAAATTAGAACAACAGGTATTACGGAACGCTTTATCAACAGCAAGACACTCACCACATGAATTCGCTTATAATTTGATGAAGGGCCGACCAGGATACATGGCAATAACCTGAGGAGAAGGTGTATACATACACTGAAAGAAAAAGTTGGTTGTGGTATCCACTAATTGGATACTGGGGAGCCATCCCATTTGTTGGACGGGACAGCCATTTTAAATGCAGGAGTAGAAATTAGTTGTGTCACCCAACTGAGTTTTTAGCTGGTCTATCATTCAGAGCAGATGTTCTGACTGATTATTCCTCAACCAAGGAAAAATGGCTAAGCCAGCTAACCTTTTCTTTGAGTGTATCGTGATAATCAGGTGAAACCGAATGGTCCATCTGCCCAGACGCCGAATATTTCATGTTTTTATGTGAATAGCCAGTTGTTGCATTGAAAATCCCTAAGGTGATTTTGGCGTGTGGTCAATGGAACTCGGCAGCCATTGTTGTTGGAAACCGGCTGACTGCAATACATCGCAAAAGGTAGACATGTGTGGTTATGTTGGTTTATTTGATGAAGCAAATGATAGATAGAGTAAATAAAACCTACGTGAATAAGTTATGGAAATTTATCAAGAATGGATCAATCAGTTTTAAATGATATCTTAATACAATCAACGAATTAACTGAAGCTATAACTGGAAATTAATTAGATTCGAAGAGTTCCATCCCCAGGATATAACCCTACCAACCAATAAATTTCTTTCTTTTTCTTTATACTGTATGCTTATTAGGGTGCTTTTTTTGAAACGACTATTTTTGTTTCCAACTCCCACTTAAAAATCTTGTTGTACACGTTGAAAAAGGAATCCTGTCCAATTTTTAGTTCTCAATTCTAATTCTAAGTACTCGCACTCTTCGGATTACAAACAGGCAATGTCTAAGCTTTGAATAACTTATGTGAAAAGCTTATTCCCTGCACGTTAAATCCGACACTGAAAGTAGCCCGAATCTTCTCGAAATTAATTTCGCTAGTAAATTCGATTGGAGATAGAAAATCCTTCTCGAAATTACTTCAATACATTTATTATTAGGCGACTCAATAGAATATTAGACTGATCGGCTTGATTGGCTAATAAAGTAGAGACAATAAATTCAGACGAAATTCGAGTTAATTACTCTTTATTAACCGTATCTATTATCACTATTTAGGAAATAGATTTCAAAATTCATCTTAGGAACTTTTACTAAAGCTACCTTTACCTTTACAAAATTAAACGCACAATAATTCAAAAAACATATAAAATTATAACACAAGTCGAATTAGATTATAGCTTTGAAGAACACCAAAAGAAGCGTACGACCAAGGGGCTATTAACTTGCACGGAGAGACCGTTTTGGTGATGATTGTTCAAAAATTGGTAGGGGAAGGTAGGGCAAAATGGACCGAGAGGGCAAAACGGACCGCCTGAAAAATTTCGTTGGAATTATTATAAAAAATTCAATGATGTATCGTAAAGTTAACCCTCGAACTTAGAAATATTTTGAGGTCGGTCTTAGTCAATCACGTCGAGTCAGACTCAGTCAAGTCATCGCAAACGACTAGAAAGGATAATTGACTCGACTAGATTGACTAAGACCAACCTCAAAATGTTACTAAGTTCGAGGGTTACCTTCACGATAGTAGATAGGATGAGGGGGTTCTGGATCAAAACTTCCTTACCGGCCGAGTTGTGATGGTAAGTTACCGACCGTGCGGGGTAACTTACCGACAGTCGGATGGTAACGATTTGGGTAACGATCATCGATCGTTGTTACCGACAATCGGATGGCTGCCATTTTGTGTCGTGCGATGGCGCCACTGGCGATTGTTACCGATATTCTGATGGTAACGATCGAGAATCCTGCATTGCCGATCTCCGCTTACCGACAATCTGATGGTTGCGATTTTTCGCCATGCTGCAATTTACCTGCGGATCGTTGATTTTTTAGTTATCGATAGTCTGATGGTAACGATTCTGAATCATGGATGCCGATTTTCTGTTACCGACAATCGAACGGCTGCAATTTCGAATTCTCAGCTTATATACGAATTATACTAGCTGAAATGAGTGACGGGGTGTTTAATTATGCAATCAATGACTCGAATCATCCGATAATTATATATATGAGTTTATTTGATGCTACTTAAGTCTAACCTATTACAAAAGTGACTATTATCTTAAAACTAACTTAGAACTATGTTTATTATACAATTTTCTTACAAAAATAACTTAAACTATACATGTACATTAAGGGGGGGGTATACCGGATGTGTTACCGACACCGCCTATATCTCCGAAACGGGGCTATCAATCGACTTGTCCTTTCGGCAGCCGATGTTTGACGAGTAATGAGTTCGAACTGGTACATTTGATCGAATGAAATCGGGATTTTTTTTTTTTTTCAATCGAAAAGGGTTGGCGTGCTATTTATGTCGAATTATATCGAAGCCTACGCATAAAAAATGCAAAATCGAACGAGAGAGCCCGATTCTGTGAGGAATGGCGAACACAACCATCCCAAAACATCTTTGTTTTCGACAACGATGAAGGGGCCAGTTGTATTCCACGTTTTTGTGGTAATTTTCGCGATTGTCAACGGCTGAGAGCAGCTGAGAGCGGCCATTGCCGCTAATGTTAATATATTAGTTCCCAGACCGCTCGTGAGATGTAGCCACGCGCAAATTTTTAGCTTATTAGTGAGAGGCGATTGGACTGCAGCTCGAGTCACGTGGTTACAGGTGTATCAACGTAACAGCGTGGCGACATCTCACGGGCGGTGTGGGAACTAATATAATGACATTAGCGGCAATGGCCGCTCTCAGCTGCTCTCAGCCGTTGACAATCGCGAAAATTACCACAAAAACGTGGAATACAACTGGCCCCTTCATCGGTGTCGAAAACAAAGATGTTTTGGGATGGTTGTGTTCGCCATTCCTCACAGAATCGGGCTCTCTCGTTCGATTTTGCATTTTTTATGCGTAGGCTTCGATATAAGTCGACATAAATAGCACGCCAACCCTTTTCGATTAAAAAAATAAAAAAATCCCGATTTCATTCGATCAAATGTACCAGTTCGAACTCATTACTCGTCAAACATCGGCTGCCGAAAGGACAAGTCGATTGATAGCCCCGTTTCGGAGATATAGGCGGTGTCGGTAACACATCCGGTATACCCCCCCCTTAAGGTGCTATTTTATGCATGAGACTGCGACAATTGTCGCGCGACAAAACCACGCTGATTGGTTGAAAATTGGCGGGGAATGGGTGTAACCCTCTCTCCGTCAATTTTTAACCACACAGCGTGCTTTCGTCGCGCGACAATTGTCGCAGTCGCATGCATGAAATAGCACCTTTATTCTTAACCTAAACTCAAACTATATATATTTACAACTAGGTGGCGGTAAACGCACCGGGGTTTACACACGCAGATCTGAAACATACAGGTATTTCAATAAGCGAACGATATATCGATGGCTCCGCGGAATAACCGGCTATCTCAGAAGTTGCTTGAAAAAGCAGCTATCTCAGAAGTTGCTCGCAAAAGCGGCTATCTCAGATGTTGCCTGAAAAAGCAGCTATCTTCAAATCGTGCTAGCGAAATTTTGCTTCAAAAACGTAAAATTATGATTCAAAAGGTGAAAAAACAGGTTAGAGCAAAAGCCCAGACATAATAATGTCTTCGACAACCTGTTTTTTCAGCTTTTGAATCATAATTTCACGTTTTAGAAGCAAAATTTCGGTGGACGATTTGAAGATAGCTGCTTTTTCGAGCAACATCTGAGATAGCCGCTTTTGCGAGCAACTTCTGAGATAGCTGCTTTTTCAAGCAACTTCTGAGATAGCCGGTCATTCCGCGGAGCCATCGATATAATGAAAATTACGGGTACTTACCGGGTAATATGTGAACGTGTGGTTCGAGTGGAATCACTCTTGGCGGCGGAGGTATCCCCGGAGAAGATGATCTCGACGACGACGACGATGGCGAGCTCGGACCCGATCGCATCGATGAGGCTGATCTGATCGATGGCTATCGGCCTCTTTCTGTACTCACGGGCACCGTCGTCGCATCCGAATCATCCGCATCTCCTTGCACGGAAGATGTTACATCCGTGCATTGGATGGCCGACTGTGTAGAATCTTCGGTATCGGTCCTATCCATCGCCCAGTAATCGTTATCTGATGCTGCCGTGTAAGGTTTCCTATCAGTTCATAATAGGTATTTTCGGTTTCGGTTACGAAGCGCTCATCCACATGCTCCTCCCCGTGCAGAAATTCGAACTGGAATGCCAGGCTACTGTCCAGCGCCTGGCAGAGATTCTCTGCTTAGCGTGAACTCTACAGGCTCTGCCTAGGCGCTAGCTAGTTTGGCCCAATTCCGCGTTCCCTGACCAGTGCCAGGTCTGGCACGTCTGGCACCTTGCTGATCACGAATTGTCACCAACGTTAATTAATGTAATAATTTCAGTATCCCAACTGAATTTCTAATTTTCACCCCTGACGTACGTGCATACATACATACATACATACATACTTATACATAATGAAATATGAAATATCATTGTCAAAATATCTTGAAGGTATCAGAACCTAATAATTTCGGTCGTATCATTTCCATGTTTTCATGATTATTCTAGAGTAATGAATAATATAAACGAGACTCGACGACGAACACGCGATCATGTGCGAAGGCATCGGAATAGTACATCAAAATTCGAATGCGTCGCAGATTCAATCACTGAATGACGACAGTGACGCTGACTCCAGCTCCGAAGCTGAATGTGTGTAATATGATCATCAACTTATAGGTGAAATATAATTAAAATTTGCTTTGATTATGATTCCAGCATAAATTGCAGGTGTCAGTGCTCCAGATCTAGAAGTACAAATGTATTTAAAAGTACAAATTATTTAATAATGATAACAACATTTATTTATTGGCAAATACTTGTACTGCATTTTGTTTTCTTGATAATTATATGAATAGCTACTTTCAAGAATTTTGGCTAGACCCTAATCAGATCCCCTAGCTAGCGCCTGGTCAAATCCTCTGGCTAGGCATTGCACAGACTTTTGTTACACGCCAGGCATGGCTCAGGCCAGCTAGTCTGGCCATTGCCAGTCCAGATGCCTGGCAAACTGGCCAGGCGCTAGGTCGCGCCAGGATTCAATTTCCACACGGGAAGCTCCTCTTTCTGTAGATAAGGTTTGCTGTCTTCATATGCTTGAGGGTTTCATTTAACATGCCTCCACTGTTTCCTATTTATATCTTATTATATTGACTACAATTCCTTTATAAAATTAATATAAGTAAATCTTGAAGTCTTCTTAATTATTACATTGATTATTTCATCTCAAATAGTTATGTACTATGAGTTTATGATTAAGTTTATATAGGTAATTAGTATTTTGTCTTTCTAACATTTCTATAATCTTAAACCTGTATAATCGTAATTATTAATAATATATAATCGGACTATTCGGAGAAGGATTCAGTAAATGATCCCGACTAATCAGATCACTTTGTCGCGAAGTGGAAGGTTTGTTCATGGTACCCGCCATTTCTTGTTTGTCAAGATCTTTGGCCAACGATATTGCCGTCTGACCGTTACGATTGAGAATATCAGTCCGAGCTCCAGCTTTCCGAAGGAATTCAGCAACCATTTGGTAGCCCCTTTTCACTGCCGTGTGTAAAGCAGTGTTCCCATTTCTGTCCAATACCGATTAATATCTGCGTCTTCGTTCAGACATTCCTGTATTTGCTCGATTCTGTCTTTCTCGGATATTGTCTTCATTTTTCCTTGCTTCTTATTTACAGCAGTTATCAATTCCTTGTTCCACCCTGAATCGCTGTCACTGTCGGATGGAGGCATTTTCAAACTTCTCTCTCTGTGGCACACCGAGTTATCTTCAACTGCCAATTCTAGTAGGTGCTCTGTAATAAATCGATAATTATTTAGTCATCTCGATTTCACTCTGTGGTATAATCAGGTGCATCAATGTCCATAGAACGGGGCATTCACATTTTTTTAATTTTTCATTCTCACTCACCTTTGCTAATTACGAATGATTTTTTCGCTCCTGGAGTTTTTATCGATGATCGGTTCTCCGCGCTAGACGCCGAAAGTACTCAAATTGTTGCTATTTGAATCCTGGAACAACCACAAAGATCAAATTAGCTATTACAAAGAAACTGGCATTTCTACTACTCTGGTGAACTTGAACACATGTGGAGAAAGATTGGATCTAGTAGGGTAAGGTTGCCGATATCGTACCGCCGCCCAAATCGTACCACCGTCGTATCTTCCACAATTCGTAACTTTCATGCTATCTAGCCGTGGTTCTACGAAGTATGTATCATAATACGCGTGTGGAATGAAATTGGACGTGTAAGAAGGAGTCAGAAAGGACATATCAACGAAAGAAGAATAGCATACCGTAGCATGAAAGTTTTGGTCACATTTCCCTAACGGTTTTTGGCTGGAAATCTAATCGAAATCAAACTTTGCCTGAGTCGTTTGTAGAGTAGCCTCAATTTCCGATTACTTAACCTACCAATCTTTAAATCTAACCTCTGAAGCTCTGTCTTTATTCAATTGAACAGAAAAATGATGAGTTGCCGATATTGTACCAGCTGTCAGTTGCCTTAGAATCTATGGGGCCTAAATCGTACCGGTACGATTTAGGAACTGTGTTCACAATATTAAATTAATCATTTATTATGATTATTATTATTATTGTTATTATTATCATTTATTATTATTCATTATTCGTCATTTTATTAATTATTTAATTCACATTCGTGCAGCTGGCACGACTTAGATACCCCCGGTACGATTAGGGAACCCCTATGGTACGATTTCGGAACCCGGTCGCTCAAATCGTACCATTTTCAAGCTTTTACAAAATTGATTGTATTTCATGAAAATTCTATTCTGATCTCAAATCAACGAAAGATTTATGAAGAAAACATATCAGAGACTCTATGTTCCAATTTTGAAGTATTTGCATGAATATTTATAGAAGTTAAAGGCTGAAATGTGAAAAGTGGTACGATTTTGATTTTTTTTGATTTCTGATAAGTCGTGACTTCAACGATTTCTAATAAATCATATTTGCAATAACTTTGACCAGAAACCCCAGTTTCATCACAATTGGAATGAAATCTCAAATTTTTGCTAAAAGTAAAAGAATAACAGTCTTTTCTTTCATTTTCGACTTATGTCAATTCATTGTTGTTTCTAGCCAATCGAACAATAGGTATGGCTCTTAACTCCTTACCACAATCCCCTCTGATAAACGGTCACCACACCCAATATGACGTGGTACAATGTACTGAATTATCATTATTTCAACGATATTATTCTTAGAATGATGTTGTTGGTTAACGATACTTTTCTCTCAGAAAAAATATCCCACGAACAAACTCCGAGTCACGATAAAACAGAAATTCTTTCGTCACGAGTTGGAACACTTTCTAACCAAAGAAACATGATAAACTAGCTACTCTCAATTCGTTTCTTCGTTTACCGCTTCGAAATAAGCGTATGCCTATGACCACACGGAAAACCGTTTGGTAGAACCGTTCTCCTTTGCGATATTTCTCGGTCATCGGGTGCACCAAATTCACAGAGAACGGTTGTCTCCTGTGGTAAGGTAGGAAGGATTCCCCATTTTGGGAGAACATCTCTACTTGAGTGGTGGGGATAACTGCCACGCTATACTTCGGGCGAACCGTTGTCTCTCAGCGTACACTGAGAAAATACTTCTGTTGTCCCGAGTCGAAATTTAGCGCCTACTTTCACCCTACCTAGGTTTATTTAAACCTACTTTGAAGGAAACTGAACCTAGAAATCCTACATTGACCCTCCAACTCCTAAAAATGTTAAACTTAACTCTACATTGAACCTCCAACTCCTAAAAACTTAGGACCAAACCCTACATTGAACTTCCAACACCTAAAAATTTAGATTGAACCTATTTTAACGCTATACAACCTATGTATAACTCCTCCCCTTAGAGCATATAGACATGGAGGAAGCATAGCCGCTGAGAAACCGAGTCGAGCGGCGAGAGAGAGGGACGTCGGGACCGTACATGCTCTCTCTTTCTATTCGATCATAGGGCCAATCAGAGAATAGTGAGGGCCAATCAGAGTCTGCAAGACAAAGAAGGCATATACTGTCCCGTAGTTTGTCTCATGCCCGTTTCCCACTTACGCTGTAGGGTATCTCATGCTTCCTCCATGTGTATATGCTCTAAGCTCCTCCCCCATATATATTATTACAGCGACATTCAAGTGTTCACAATAAACTGTACGATTCCTAACCTATAAATTATAATCTGCACTAACTATTTTCAACGGAAACGTGAATTTACAGACCGGTTAATCAAATTCGGATTATCTTGCACGCGTATGTTTTCATAAGTGACATGGATCGCCAGCGTAAGTAAGCGAAGACCGAATTTGCGCGGTCGCGAATGAAAAAATCCCGAGCTATTCCAAATGCGATGAGGGAACCCGTGTATCAATTTGTTCGGTAAGGCCTTGATAACACAAAGGCCCATATCAGGATCAGTTGTGGATTCCACAATAATAGATCCCCATATCTCAATCGGTTGACCGGATTTGTAAAATATGAAATATATAGGTGGGGCTTTCCAAGTGAAATCAGGAAGTGATCTCCCTCACCCTCTACGATTTTGAGCTGTCATTTTTTTTTTTAATTTCTATGTGACCCCAAATGAGCACTCGAATCTTTTTTCAGATTTTTCCTCCCCCTCCTTGTCATCTTGCCATGCGTCTTTATTCGTTGATACAAGAGAAAACAGAAACACCAGTTCTAGATGAATGATTTTTTTTTCACAAATTAGTCATCTGTGAACATTAATTTTTTTCATGATAAGAATATGGGCTGAAGCCTGCTGATATCCTTTTGTAATGATTCTCATTTCTGAAAAATCTAAAATTCGCAAATTTTCGAATACGTGAAAAGGATCATACTTGTAATGAAAACAGAAAAGACAAACCAAAACATATCCTACTAAAATTTGATATCTTGCTTAGTTAATAAGTCAGATAATGACCTGAAAAAGAATCACCTTGATTGACTTATTAACTAAGCAAGATATCAAATTTTAGCAGGATATGTTTTGTTTTTCTTTTGTTTTGTTATTACAAGTATGATCATTTTTATGTATTCGAAATTTTGCGAATTTAGGATTTTTCAAAAATGAAAATCATTGAAAAAGGATATCAGTAGGCTTCAGCCCATATTCTGATCATAAAAAAAATTAATGTTTTCAGATGACGAATTGATGAAAAAAAATCATTCATCTAGAACTGGTGTTTCTGTTTTCTCTTGCATCAACGAATAAAGACGCATGGCGGGATGACAAGGAGGGAGAGGAAAAATCCGAAAGAAAATCAGGGCTCATTTGGGGTCACATAGAAGTGAAATAAAAATGAGAGCTCAAAATCGTAGGGGGTGAGGAAGATCACCCTGATTTCATTTGGAATGCCCCAGGTACACTGTTAGAGAAAAAAAATGTTCCAGGAGATCCACTAAAATTTTTACGGTCATTCCAACACTGTTTTCAGTTCATACGATAGAAGAATTCGCCACTTGAAGTAAATTCGTGTTGTAATAACTAAAAAAAAAGTGTCGAAATAAACATCAAAATTGTAGTGAACCTCCTGGAACATTTTTTTTTCTAACAAAATGCCATATTTAATTCGGATAAACATATGACCGCGTAAAATAAAAATGCATGATACAATATTTAGTAATTAATCGTAATAATATATGCAAGGACTTAAATCTAGTTCAGCAAATGCAAAATTTTCACGAAATTGAAATATTTCAATTAATAACTTGACACTTCGATAGGCCCTGAACAAGTAGGAGAGTGTTGGGTCATATGTCATGAGGTAGTTTAGCGTAGTGGTTAGGGCGTGCGACTGGTAACCGAGCGGACGTGGGTTCAAGTCTCGGCAGGGACGAAAAATGCGGCGGTTTTTTCAGTAGGTATATAATGCAATTTCATCGACGGGATGCGGAGGCTGGGTCAACTGACGATAAAACGGGTCTCATTTCGTATTGTTTTTTTCTTTTACTATTATTACTTTTTAATTTCATTCGGCTGGTCCGATTATGAGTTTATAGCTATAGCCTGGCGCTCGCGCTAGCGCCCGGTCGAAATATTTCTACAGCCTACTACGGGGAGCGTTAAGGGGGAGGTATACCGGATGTGTTACCGACACCGCCTATATCTCCGAAACGGGGCTATCAATCGACTTGTCCTTTCGGCAGCCGATGTTTGACGAGTATTGAGTTCGAACTGGTACATTTGATCGAATGAAATCGGGATTTTTTTTTTTTTTTTAATCGAAAAGGGTTAGCGTGCTATTTATGTCGACTCATATCAAAGCCTACGCATAAAAAATGCAAAATCGAACGAGAGAGCCCGATTCTGTGAGGAATTCCGAACACAACCATCCCAAAACATCTTTGTTTTCGACAACGATGAAGGGGCCAGTTGTATTCCACGTTTTTGTGGTAATTTTCGCGATTGTCAACGGCTGAGAGCAGCTGAGAGCGGCCATTGCCGCTAATGTCATTATATTAGTTCCCACGCCGCCCGTGAGATGTAGCCACGCTGTTACGTTGATACACCTGTAACCACGTGACTCGACCTGCAGTCCAATCGCCTCTCACTAAAGGCATTTTTTGGCGAAGCTCGGGTATACCAACCCAACTATACCCAAAGGTACCCAACATATAGTTTGAGTGACACACACTATACTGTGGGTAGGTTTGGGTATAGTTTGGTTGGTATACCCGAGCTTCGCCAAAAAATGCCTTAATAAGCTAAAAATTTGCGCGTGGCTACATCTCACGGGCGGTCTGGGAACTAATATATTAACATTAGCGGCAATGGCCGCTCTCAGCTGCTCTCAGCCGTTGACAATCGCGAAAATTACCACAAAAACGTAGAATACAACTGGCCCCTTCATCGTTGTCGAAAACAAAGATGTTTTGGGATGGTTGTGTTCGGAATTCCATATAGAATCGGGCTCTCTCGGTCGATTTTGCATTTTTTATGCGTAGGCTTTGATATAAGTCGACATAAATGGCACGCCAACACTTTTCCATCAAAAAAAAAACAAAAACCCCGATTTCATTCGATCAAATGTACCAGTTCGAACTCATTACTTGTCAAACATCGGCTGCCGAAAGGACAAGTCGATTGATAGCCCCGTTTCGGAGATATAGGCGGTGTCGGTAACAAATCGGGTATACCCCCCCCTTAAAGGAGGTTTTAAACAGACCCTACTTTGAGCCTAAACTTGGTGAATCGGGAAATTTCGGACACTTTTAGCGTCAAAGTAGGGTCTACTATTGCATTGAAATAGAACCTACTTTACTACCTTTAACTCCTACGTAGAAGCTCCTACGTAGGGTGAAAGTAGGCGCTAAATTTCGACTCGGGGTGAGAACGTTGGGGCGCCCCGTCATTACTACTCAATAGCCAACACAGTAAAGTCTACTGTGTTGTCGTGTTATCCCCACCATGTTATCCAGTATAAGGCACTGTGTTGAGAGGCAAGACAGTGCCTTATACTGGATAACATGGTGGGGATAACACGACAGCACAGTAGACTCTACTGTGTTGGCTGTCGAGTAGTAATAACGCCGTGCTCTAACGTTCTAACAACGGAAGTATTTTCTCAGTGTAGAATAGTTCTCCTTTGTCGAAACTGTTTACTAACATACAAAGCTCACGCGTTCTCTCCCTGCTATGGTCAACGGTTCTCCCAAAATGGCCGACCCGCTCAACGAATTTAGAGTTCAACTATTCTCTCGCAGTTGGTAGACCCGCTTTGCCAAACAGTTTTCCGTGCATGAATGAAATCAAGTCTCCATAAAAAGACTATTTTCTCAATCTATACAATGACAGAAGTGTTAGCCTCGGCAATCATCCCTGTAGCATATTATTTTCAATAAAGCGAGTTCCGCCGATAGTTGGCTGATACATCGTCGGCAAAGCTTCGACGCTTTCGCTGATAATACTTATCTGAATGTTGACTTTGATCGATAGAATATTCGTTGGTCTACAGAGTAATCGAGTCTTCGTCAATTTGCTTGAATACGGATATTATTTCTGCACTTCCCTGCTGGAAGTAAATGGATAGAACATCTATCTAATTAAATCTTTTCGAATCTTTTAGATTTGAATGGATACAGAAAATGCATCCAAATCAATCCACCCGCTATCCATTCGAATCCGTTTCTATCCGGATCTCAATCCAAAGTCAGTCTATCTCTTTCTATCCTCAATATCCTATCCAAATCAATCCACCCGCTATCCATTCGAATCCGTTTCTATCCGGATCTCGATCCAAAGTCTCTTTCTATCCTCAATATCCTATCCAAATCAATGCACCCGCTATCCATGCGAATCCGTTTCTATCCGGGTCTCAAGCCAAAGTCGGTCCATCTCTTTCTATCCTCAATATCCTATCCAAATCAATCCACCCGCTATCCATGCGAATCCATTTCTATCCGGGTCTCAAGCCAAAGTTGGTCCATCTCTTTCTATCCTCAATATCCTATCCAAATCTATTCGCCGTGTATTCAGGGGAATCCGTTTCTACCTCGGAAATCCAGTTTTCATTTGATCTTAAGCTTCGGAAATTAGTCTGAAAATAAAAAAAAAAATTCATAATTTTGAAAAATTCTGAAATAATAGCAAGAATCGTTTACCTACGATGGGACCTGGCTCAAAATTTGTGAAACAGGAAGTAGTTTGTTTGAGATTTCAAAAAAAAATAAATCGAAGGGTACAAACAGTTTCCAAAATTAGATTTTGATCTAGGTATGAAAAATAAATAGTAAGTAATTTTTTTTTCATCAATTTTTTTGAAAATTCATTGAGAACCACACAATGTGAAAAAAAAAACATTTAATTTGATGCATTTTTGGAAAAGTTATGAGCATTAAAAAAAAAAAAAAACGTCTTAAATTTTGGAAAATCTCATCTTGGGAACGGCTCAAGAAAAAAATTCGAAATAAATCATGAAGCTCTTTTTCAGAGTACAAAAACATAAAAAAAATTCACATGGATAGATTGTGGATAAGATCGGATAGGAACACGTGGATACGAACGGATAGACCCGAATTTGAATTCCAATTTACATTTAAAGGAATTTACATAGATAGACCGTGGATAAGATTGGATAGAAAATCAAGGATTAAAAACATTCCGCAGACATTCGATGACTTTCAAGTCCTTATTCCATCATAGTGATTGTGTAGAATTAGTGAACACTTGCAACTAGACGAGAGCGTGGCGCAGCGCATATGGTGTGGGACTGGTAATTCGACCGTCGAGGGTTCGAATCCCGACTGAGCGATGCAAAGCAGAAAAAGATTTCAGTTCATTCCCCTCACTTCGTCGTCTATGTATAATGCCAACTACATGTTGTTCATAGTTGAATTTTTTTTTACAAAAAAAAAATAAATGGCTGCCGACAACAAAAGATTTCTATCCGAAAATATCCATCCTCTTCTATCAATTTACTTCCAGCAGGAACACGATGGATAGACTCATGGATAGAACTTGATAACTTTTTGGGATGCAAAGTATGTAGTTGCCAGGGATAGGAAGTCTGTATCTTTTTCTATCCGGAAATCTCTATCCTCCTCTATCAATTCACTTCCAGCAGGGTTACGCGACGTAACATCATCAACCGGGTTCAAATGATTTATAAGTTTAACAGATTTTTCATTGAGAGAGCTCACTCGACATAACCATGGGGTGATCACGTTTACCGACGAGTTCAGCCCGGTTTTATGGCAACATCGTCGAAAAATCGTCGAGAATCCCGAACCGTCTACTGTATGGATTCGATATTGTTCACAAAATTGGGCTCATTTTTTCGTAGAGAGTCGAAAGTATCACTGAACGAAAGTTTACTTCCATCGTTTTTTCTCTTTCTAAATATATCATATACCTTTTCAACGCTCGAGTCTCTGCGTGTAGCCACATAACGTGGATGACTGTCACCCGTTTGATGCACAACACTTCTGCAATAGCGCGAATCACTCGCCTCACGCGGCAGCTTGATAATCTCATTCGGTGCAATCAATGGAGTGGGAGACATCAATCGACCCACCCAAGTAATCGTAGCGTACCGTACTTAACAAAACAACAATTGATCGATGAAGCAGAGCGTCTTGGATCAGTTTGCAGATAAAATAGCACCGCATCTTGTTAGTAGTGTAGAACACACACTACTTACCTTGGGATGAATGGAATGCGAAGTTCGCATCTTCAATCCGTTCTGCCGTCAGATGTCACTCGCGCAATTTTACCGCCTTGGTACAGGGATGTGTAGTTGACTTTCAGTTTGAAAATTGACTCCCGCGGCGTATGAGAGAAGTCTGGAATCTCTTTTATACAAATATATGATGTAATATTGTAATTCATAATACGTGACACAAAAAACTTTATTAATGATAAGAATAAACGCACAAAAAAAGGAATACAGTCAAATTATACAAATAAAAACAAACAAAAAAATGAATCGAAAATAATATTTTGATACTCAGAATTTCCAGCCAATGTAGTATATCGATACACATTTTCATTTCACTAAACTTTTCTCACGTCACATTATTGATACTGATTAATTAAATGATTCATTGATTATTTCTGTACCTCTTATAACGTGCTGCATTTAATCGTGCTGTAATCATATTGGAATAATTTTCATATCTGAGCTGCGTCTGAATATACAGGATTTCAATGATTAATTGGCTTCCAAATAATTGCTCGTCAATTGCTCCTAGTTGCTTCTAATTGGTCAATCACCCAGAATCTATTGCATACTAGCAAAACTAAATTCCATAAAAAATTATGTCAATGAGGGAATGTCTTCACTCAAATTCCATAGGTATCATTCTTAGACTTCAATTCAAAAGTTTGATGAAGACAAGGATAGGGCAGGGATATAGTGGGATAGGAAAATTATCGTCTTGGTGTAGATGAAGTGGTGTTTGGAGAAAACAGATTTAATATATTGCGATATTTAATTACGGTATCTTTACTTCGTCCTTTCTTGATTATTTTCTTCTTCATATTAGTCTGTGAGATTCTCTGCAGAAATCGGCGAGGTCTTCGACGTCTCGGAAGTTCTCGACCCGAAGGTATACTTTCAGTGAAATCATTTCCGAGAAAGGAGATATTCGATGACGATGAGATTGTTTTACAAATTTCATAAATGTAAATCTGTTATGAAATTTAGCCAATCCGGAACTGCAGCGCTTTTTCCGGAATGACCATAAAAGGCGTGAGTCTGAATGATCAGATCCAAGATCGTGCATCGACATTCGGTAGTTATAATTTTATTTTTTCAAGAATTATTACAGTGGTTTTACTCGTTCGGTCATTTTCTTAAATATTTATGGAATTCATGGGTTTTTTGGAATTTCTATGTTGGATGACCTTTAATCGGCTCTAGATGTGGACAAAATAATTCTCTAATTTTTTCAGATTTTTATTTTTGACCCCATTAAAATAGGGCCCTATTTTCACATGGACTTTTTTCATTCGTAAAAATACTTATTTGAGTTAGGTCCGACTAAATTAGCGAGATTGCACTGAATACGTGTTATAGTTTTATATTACACACAGCTCGAGTGGAAAAATTGAAATTATTATTCTACATATTTTAATACATCGATTTCATTATTTTCTATTGATTTTTCTTTCGTTGAGGATATAATTTTTGATTTTATCATTTTTTTATACATCTCGGCTTCTCGTAGTGGTGAACTTGATGTTACGTTGGGCCTCCGTTTTAGGTATTGGACATGATTGCTCACTATTTCAATGCCACAGTTCTGCAGCTGATTCTATCATTCATTTTTTGTTGCAAATAATTTGAAATTCTTGCGAAAAAAATTAAAACCATCGCTAGAGATTCGATCAACCTCTATTATGTTGTATATTTGAATTGATATTATTCAGTTCGAATGTAAGCTTCTTAGCGCCAAGCTTAAATAGTAATATTACTAAAAAATGAATAGAAAATATTGAACTGAGTTAAAACACCCACGACTCGTACGAAATAACCCATAGGTATACGATTTTCGACTATATTTTAAAGAAATATGAATATCATCGTTCATTGTTCGATTCAGGTTTGTTAATTCGATTTTTAATCTAAAAATTACTTGAATCAGTATTGTTATACGAATGAAAACAAATCCTTGTGAAGATAGGGTCAAAAATAAAAATCTGAAGCAATTAGAGAAATTATTTTTCCACATTTGGAAAGGATTGGAAGCCATCCAAGATGATTTTCCATTCGACGGACGACGACAACCCTATTAATGTACATAAATGAAAAGAGGGAGGCCCTGTACGTTGGAATCAAGATATTCGTGAAGATGCATGTTTTTATGCGAAACGATAGGTTTATCCAACATTTATTACACGGAGAAGAAAGTGTGACTCTCATCACGAAACGGATCGTGATTACCACGAACGGATCGTGATTACCACGAAACGGATCGTGATTATCACGATCCACGCCGAAAGAGATGGCGCTGCGAGCGGTGTATCACACTGAAAGAAATGTATATGGGGCACAGCAATAATTCTGGTTGAACGAGCTATAACGTCTGCTTGCTATAGCGACAGCTAGACATATTGTTGTCACACCAATACGATTATGGTTGAGCTAAAATGGCCGGAGTAACCATATCATGATTATTATATCAGCTATCCCTTGTATGGCTCATTTCACTCAACCGGGTATATTGGGTTTATGCATATAGAGTTTTCCTATAATAGGTATACGGTGTATAGCCTACAGTCACGAACTGTACACTGAGAGAATTTTATAGGAGAGATTCCCATACTAGTATAGTAATTTTGTGACATACTTCCAGTATGCCGATCGTTCCTATACTTTATACCAAATGTCACCATGAACATACATAATTTTCCATGAATATAAGAAAGTCATTCCTATATTCATGGTGACATTTGGTATACAGTATAGGAACGATCGGCATATTGGAAGTATGTCACAAAATTACTATACAAGTATGGAAATCTCTCCTATAAAATTCTCTCAGTGTACTCTTAGAACAAACGGTTAGGGTTGTTCGAATGCCCATATGATATACGAAGATAGGAAATATATTTTGGTTACGAAAACTTTGAATATTGCTACGGCAACCATTCAGTATAGCTGTGTGAGCAATATCGCTTCTCCCAGTCGAAAATTAATTCTGGTTCAAGAAAAAGATTTCTTGTTTCAATGAACTGTAGTTTCTTGAATGTTTTCTGATTAAATTAACGAAATATGAACTCGATTCGATAAAAAAAAATCAAGAAACTAGGTTTCTTAAGACAAGGAATCTTTTTCTTAAAACGAGGAATTTTTTTTCCTGTGTAAGTGGTACGGCCCCGTCAGGTATATCAAACTGTTGAGTCAAAAATTGGTTCTACTTTACACAGATATACACTAGGGTGGTCCTTGCCTAGCAGTAATATAGGATGAATTTTGACCATTACGTTCCTTAGATCATCTTTAAATGAATTTTGAGAGATCTATGTAAAAGGGCAGTCCTCTAGCTTAAGGGGATATCCTAGTGTAACCAGCGTCCATACAGGCTAATTTTTGGGAATTTATTTCGGAAAAACTACGGATGAGATTACATTAACTTTTTAATTTGTTTTCATGTATGTACATATCGTAATAAGTATGTGTAACAATTTTCATCAAAAAATATTGGAGGTTTTACACGTTATCCTTCTTTGCTACGGCTGATGTTTCCCGTGCGCGCGAAAATTCACCTCCGCACGCTGCACTAGAATACGACATACTGTGAATCTTCCCAATAAACGAGTCAAGTGGACGCGTATATAAGATGAAGTATTCGTATGGCTGGTCCAGCTATGCATATGGTGAGTATAGTATGCGTATAGCTGTCTCAACCATACAGTCGAGTTGGGGTACGGTACGCGTAAAGTAAAGTGAGCTATACGCAAAGCTGGATTAGCTATAAGACCATTCACTTTACTAAATGCACAATATTGTTAGGGGAGTCTTATACAGATTTGCTGTGCAGTGATACGAACTTTTTGATAAAAACAATATGATTTGAAGTCTTATTACCTATGGGTATCCCTGTAATAGCAAATTATCAGCCTGCAATAGCATGTTCGTATACTGTTAAATTGGAAATAACTCAGTTTGCTTGAATGTGCCATTTGTGTATTGTGTCATTGATACGGTGTATTTCTGTATTGCGCATATGATGTTAGCAATAATTGTACTCCTAATATAATGATATCGGATTGTGGACATAAGTAACAGCAGAGTCATAGCAGAAATATTTCATTTCAACCATAGCAAGAATCATCCAACCAGATATTTATTGCTGCTAAGCCACAGGGATTTCTTTCAGTGCATGATTATCACGATCCGTATAGCGCTCACCACGATCTGTATAGTCCTTGATACAGTGCGTTTAGCTATAGTAAGGAACCATTAGCTGACAATCGCTATACATAGAATTGTGGTCACAGCGATTTGAAGTTTTGTACTTATCGCCACACTTTTTTCTCCGTGTAAATCTTGCAAAATATCTCGCAGAACTTAGTTCCGATCTGTATTGTAATTAGCCTTCAGTCGGTAAAGAATCACCAGAAGCTTCCATTTCGAGCAAACACTTGACTATGTCGTTTCGACCCATGTCGGTAGCTACGTCGAGTGCTGTCCAGCCCTCGTTGGATTTAGAATCGATATTTGCGCCTTTCTCGAGTAAATACTTGACCATCTGCAATTTTCCTGACTCGGCAGCAGTGTAAAGCGGTGTCTCTCCATCATTCGTTGGCGAATCGACATCGGCTCCCATGTCGAGAAAACAATCTGCGATATCTAATTCACCTCCATACGCAGCCGCGTGTAGCAGCGTCGAGCCATCATTTGTCCGCGAATCGATATTTGCTCTTTTCTCGACCAAATACTTGACCATCTCCAATTTTCCGCACTCGGCAGCAGTGTACAGCGGTGTCTCGCCATTATTCGTTGAAGAATTGACATCGGCTCCTTTCTCGAGAAGATAATCTACTATGCTCAATCTACCTCGACACGCTGCCGCGTGTAGCGGGGTCGATCCATCATCCGTCCGAGAATTGATGTTCGCTTTTTTTTCGAGCAAATACTTGACCGTCTCCAATTGCCCAGACAAGGCAGCAGTGTACAGCGGCGTCTCGCCATTATTCGTTGACGAATTGACATCGGCCCCTTTCTCGAGAAGATAATCTACTATGTCCACTTGGCCTACTAATGCAGCCACGTTCAGCGGCATCCAGACAACACCTATCCCAGAACTGATGTTTGCTCCTTTCTCCAAAAAATACTTGACCATCTCCAATTGGCCTCCCATGGCAGCACCGTACACCAACTTCGTGCTATAACTTATCAGAAAATTGACATCGGCCACCTTCTCGAGTAGATAATCTACTATGCTCACTTCACCTTTACGGGCAGCCATGTAGAGTAGCCTCAAGTAAACGTTTGTTCGAAAATCGACATCGGCTCCCTTGTCAATAAAATACCTTACTACGTCGAATGCGCCCATGTGAGCGGCTTGGTGAAGAGCCGTCGAACCATTTGCGTCCCGACAGTTAATTTCGTAGCCTGTGTCTTCTACTAGCAATTTTGTATTCTCCAAATTCCCGTATTCAACTGCCCGGTGAACCGCTGTCTTGCCAGCAAAGTCCCTGAGGTGAATAATGACCTTAAGATCTTCCTTGTTCACACCGAAGCAGTTTAGGAACATTCTTATGATATGATCATTTCCTTCCGCAGCTGCCAGGTGGAAGATGGTTTCTTCTCTCTGAGATCGATTCTCTTTCACTAAACGTGTCCAAAATTCACTATCTGAATATTCTACATCATGATATTCGTCCGACAATAGCCAATTTATAAAGGCTCGCATAGTCTCGTATTTATCTTCCAGTAAAACATGTGCGACGAAGATCTTTCCGAACGATTCATCCGGCTCGCGCTTTTTCAAGACTTTTGAGAAAAATTTTGCCGCAAAATATTCCGCGTAAGTTCGATCTAAGAACCGTGGCTGACCATCGATCGAACGAGTGATGATACCCTCCCGCTCTATATAATCTTCAACATCGGTTGAGCCAGGTGACCTGTAGCTCGAATTTCGTTTAGAAAAACTCAGTTCTTCTATCTTGTCCTTGTCGAATAGCGTGTACAATGCCAGTCTCTCGTGTTTAGCTATGTACGATTTCCGGCTCTGCTCTTTGTCCGCTAAAACCCTAGGGTCAAAGAGGTTCCCACCTCTCTTAGTGAAAAATATTTCAAACTTCTTTTCTACGAAATGTTCGTACAAATAAGTGAGATTTATTTTTTCCGGGAACTTTGGCTCGTCGGCCTCTGAGTCGATGAAATCTTTGCACGAATCGAAATTTCCTCGCATCCGTTCGTTGTTACGTTCAAAAACCTCGGCGACTAGCTTCGCCTGTAGCGGATTAGCGGTGAACTTATTCCTCTGGTCCTTGATCGAATCGGCAAGTGTCTTCATTATCGCTGTGGTATACTTTCCTATACAAACCTCGGCTGTCGGATTCAAATCGGAATGCGAGTCTTCAAACTTAGTCTTCCAGAAGCTGGCCAAAAACCTTTCTTGATCGTACGTTGAAAATGGCTGTATCTCATAGGAGAATGCATTCAACTTAGCTTCTAATAATTTTGTGGTGACTGGTCTCGTAGCGACTAATAATTTTCTTATACCATAATCTGCGAGTGTTCGCAGTAAATCAATTACGGTTTTCTCATACGTGGGACTTATTTCGTCAAATCCGTCGAATATCAGTGTCACCTTGTGTTTCCTTTTTATCATTATTTCGAAAACTTTTCGGGAAAAGTTGAATTCATCACTCAATAGTTCCTTCAACAAGAATTGTATTGCTCCATCGATACTACGTAGATCATAACTTCCACTTCTTGATTCTTCTGCTAGGGCTCTTGTGTGGTAGCTCAAATTAATTTTTAGCACCAGCATATCAGGGTTGTTCTCCTTCATCTCCGATGCTAAATGCGTCAACATGGTAGATTTTCCCGTACCTGCTGTATCCGAAATAATCACGGGCTCGTTATGGGCTGTGAGTTGATTTTCGTTCAGATGTGTCACTCCTGTCCTTTCATTTATGTCTACACGCTCCCTATCATCCCTGTGTTGCACCAAATGACTTATATTTCCCTGAGACTTTTTCCATATGTATTTTCCCCGCTCTTTTTTTAACCAATGAACGTTACGGTATTTATTTTTCATGCAAAGAGCGGTGAATTGTTTTTTCTCCCGATTCCTGGCCAGAATAACAAAGTTCGTTGGACCTTGTGCCGTTAATGATGGTCCTCCGATTCGCAATAGTTCGTCCGAGATACATCTCTCGATACTGCTCACACCCAAAGTATCGTTTGCATCAGGAGTTGCTTCTTTTCGCATCATTTCGCCAGGGAGTACTTCGTCAATGCCGCTAATGGCGATTGAATCCGGTATTTCTGTGTCTTTCAGAATATCTTCTCTGATGACCACATGTCGGAGAATCGTACGATTCACGTAGTAATCTCCAACATCTTCCAGCCCATCCAGCCCACGACCGATTTGTAGTTCGTCTTTAGAAATAAGCTCAACCAAGCTGTCCGTGTCCATCATTCTCGAGAGATCCTTCACATCATCTTCTCCCAGGTTATCCCAGTCGGGGATTCCCAATAATTCCGCAAAGTTCGTGCTATTGGTCGTTCCCTGGAACTCAGTGACTCGTTTACCTAACAGTTTCTTCTGTGATTCCTGAGTGAGATTGTCGAAGCTGTATTCAGTACTATACACACGACAAGTTTCACAATCGACATGACATTCAGAACCCAAATCTTCATCTACCTGGGTGATGAGAATCGTTTTGCTGTCGGCGTTTTCCGCCATTATCTCATATATTGGCGCCAATAACTGTAATTGTTGTTTGGCATTGGTTGACTCACAGTCGATGATTAACAAATTCCGATTGGCCGGCCCGTTGAGACCCCCTAACACTAGCTGAGATATTTCTTTTCCTGACAATGTTTTTAGACGTACGAAGGTGACGATCTCATTTTTATACAATTTTTGTCTTTCTGCGAGGATTTGAAAAACCTGCAAAGCTGTCAACAAAGTTTGTTTCGTAGAGATTATTTTCAACAATTGTTTCGAACCATTATTCCGACGGTCTATAAAGTTCAGTATTTTCGTATTCACATCGTTGAACCGAATGCCAAGCTCCTCGAGCTTTCTCGTATAAACCATGCTCACACCCGCGGTTTTTATGGCGTCAACTTCACCTCTCATTTTATCGAAGAAGTCGTCGGCGTCTGCATTGGTCAGAAAGGTGCCGTTTCTGGACTTCAACCAATTCATAATTTCAATTTGAAATAAATCCCTCACGATGCCCGCATCTACTCGATTGAACTCGGCGCCAATGTTGCGTTCTATTATTTCGCCGAGCTCTATCTCGTTCGGTTGGTTCACCGCTAGAATGAATTCGTCTAGAAAATGCGAGATTTCACAATCAGTAACCTCGCCCCCAGATCTCGATTTCAACGTTTTCCACAGGCAAGATGAATTCTGTAACAAAAGCTTGTAACGTTGCGGCTTCTTCTTATTTCTTACATTCGTCAGATCCAGAAGTTTGTCGGGCTTTGTTTCTGCCACGACAATGATACCGCGTTTCTCAAAATCTTCCATTTTCAAGCCGATATTAGTAAACAGTATGAAGTCTTTTGACACTCTTTCAGCAAAGATTGGATTCCTTTTAATTTTACGCCAAGAAATGAAATACTTTAATAAGCTGAAGTCGCCATTCCTGATATCCGATAGATCCTTGCCACTGATTTCTTCATCTTCGTCTTGTTTATGTTTGGCTTGTAAGAATCGATACATTTCGTCTCCGTTACTATCCTTATAACGCAAAACTACATCGTCGAATTTCTCAGCCGCGTCCATTTCTGTCGCCAACCGAAACATGTAGTTCAACTGCCGTGCACGATGCACAATAAGCATTAGAACCTCCGATTGATAAACCGTTCCGTGGAGAGCTCTGTTAATGCCGGATGCACCGTATGTCTCTTTTTCGGCTGTCAACGTCATTTTTCGTTGTCTTTTAGTGGGTTGGACAAGTTCATCATCAGCGGTACGTTCCCTATTCGATCTCTGCTCATCTGACACGACGTCGCGTTGGGGATCAGCTTGTGAAGTACTGATCAATCTCATTTTGCTAAGGCTTCCATCGAAGCTGCTATCTTGAGCAGCAGCCGTACGTTTTCGAATTGTACTGTTCAGAGATGGATTCAGTAAAGTATTGTGACTGGACGGATCAGTATTTCGCGAAGTGGACGGTTCGTTCAAGGTACACATGATCTCTTGTTCGCCAAGATCCCTAGCCAACGATATTGCCGTCTGACCGTTACGATTGGGAATGTCAGTTCGTGCTCCGGCTTTTCGGAGGAATTTAGCAACCATTTGGTAGCCTCTTTTCACTGCCGTGTGTAGAGCAGTATTCCCATTCCCGTCCATGGTATCAATATCTGCGTCTTCGTCCAGACATTCCTGTATTTGCTTGATTCTGTCTTCCTCGGATATTGTCGTCGTTTTTCCCCGCTTCTTACATACAGCTATCAACGCCTCGTTCCACCCTGGATCGCTGTCACTGTCGGATGGAGGCATTTTCAAACTTCTCACCCTGTAACACACCGAGTTATATTCAACTGCCAATCATAGAAGGTGCCCTGTAATAAATCGATTATTGGTTATTTATCTCGATTTCACTCTGTGATATAATCAGGTGCATCAATGTCCATAAGGCATTCAGAATTTTTTAATTTTTCATTTGCACTCACATTTGCTAATTACAAATGATTATTTTTCTTCCGAAGTTCTTATCGACGATCGGTTCCCCGCCGTGGACGCCAAAAATACTCGGATCGACGCTCTTTGGAACCTGAAACAATTACAGAAAAACTGGCATTTCTACCACTCAGGTGAATTTGAACACATGTTGAAAAAGATTAGACCTAGTATTACTCAAGTTTGGATTTTTGATAAGTCGTGACTTCTACGATTTTGTATAAATTACCTTTGCAATAACTTCAACCAGAAATCCCAGTTTCATCACATTTGAAATAAAATCATAAATTTCTGGCAACAGTAAAAGATCAACAGTATTTTCTATCATCGTCGACTTATGTAGCTATATACTCCAGCAATGCAACTCTTACCCGCACGGAAATATATATATGTATATATATGCGAGAAATATATGCAAATATATATTTGACATACATGTCACATTCATAAAAATATATTTCATATATTGTAACGTATCGGTCGTTCGGCATCACAGCTGGTGCGTAGATAACGTTTGCGCGATCGCAAACACTATATAAGGCGGACAGGGCTTCGACTCGGGACACTTGTCAGGCAGAACCACTGATCTCTATATACTGACTGGATAGTGGACTGGGGCTGCTGAGTGAAACCAATTGATCAGCGCCATTTGCAATTTTTTCGGTCAAAGTCTACGTGGGCAGTTCAAATTTATACATGAAATACACATTTTCTTTTGAAAACTACTTTTTCAAAGTTATTTTTCGGTCGAACTATGCCAGAAATAACGGAATCCTGAATAAAGTACACATATTCAGTCGGACCCGGGTCTTAAACTGTGCATCTAATCGTAATTCCCGCGTAAATTTTGACCCAAGTTTCGGCGTTCCTCCGACCCCACCAAGCCCCTGGCCTGGCTTCTAATGGTTTCACGCTGCGCCTGTAGTAAGAGTACCAGTCCACTATCCAGTCAGTATATCGAGATCAGTGGGCAGAACGCCCAGGTAGGCATTAAATTGACGAAGCTAGGAATACATTGTCTAAAATTGATTGGAATTCTCAAAATCGTAACTTCACAAATTTTTGAATCCATGGTCTAAAATTGCTTTTCATTCACATCAAAGTTAAAATCACAATCTCACGGATATCTTGATTAAAATAAACACAAACGGCAAAATAATAAAATAGAGAAATTTAAAATAAATAGGTTCTAACGAACAATAAATAAAGATTCTTAAAGTCGTATATATACCCCGTGTGGAAATTGTATGTGGGCCCCGGCCGGGCCCTGACTAGTTTGACTATTCTCTTTTCGGGCGCTAGTCAGCGGAACTAGACGGGGCCCAGATCAAAAACGTCACGCTGGACTGAACGGGGCCTGGACTGGTAGACTTTACTGGCCCCGGCTTGGCTGCCTTTTGAATGCCATCCTTATTATTAAGACCTTTTACCGTTCCATTTCTTCGGATTCAATGAATAACGAGATGAGAATCAAATAGAAACTTGATATTATATTTTTTATTTTTATTTTTAATACTGTGCGATTCTGTGGAAAATCACGCGCCTAAAAGATAGGCTAATGGGAAAAGCCTGAATTGAGCAGATCAAACATCGACGATTGGGTTTAATTCATTTTGTGGCAAATAAAAACCAATCGTCGATTTCGCCAAAATTTCTCTCCGTGTATAGGGTGTCTCTCAATTAGTCATACAAACATACATAGGGCAATTCCTCTTTGAAATCAAAAACGATTTTTCGCAAAAAAAAAAAATTTTAACTTAGTACCTATCTTTAATTTTTTTTATTTCGTTGGCGAAAAATCGATTTCTAATTTGAAAGAAGAATCGCCCTATGTATGTTTGTATGACTAATTGAGAGACATCCTGTATAGTGAAGCATGCGCAAATATACGTGTTACATAGTATTGGAATATTCATTCCAGAACTTTATATCAATTTTTGCTGAATATTGATTTGATGCATATGCAAATATATTTATACAGCGATATTTCTCTACTCGTATTTTCTCATCAGGGCCCTGAAAGGCCCCCACGAAAATTTCCGTGAGGGCAGCCATGATTTTGCCTGGCCAGCCGACCCGTCCAGTTGCCGGCTAGCGCCCGGACAGTTTTCCGAATTTGAAGTCGCCACGCTTACGCCTGGCAGGGGCCTTGCCGGGAGCCGGGCGTGCCCTGACAAATTTCCACACGGGGCGTAGCCCGAACGGAAACTACTAGGCCGATGTCATGGAGTACGGAAATCAACAGCCCCAAGACACCGAGAGTGAAAACTACGAAGAGGACGACCTGGGGAACGTAAGTCACCAGTCTGACCACCTGGACAACGTCAACTACGAGCGACAAACGTGGGGCATGAGAATGACCGACCGGACGACGCACAGTGGGAGAAAATCGACTTTTGCGGTCAAAATTCTACAAAAGCCGGACCGAAATTCGGATTCACTTGAAAATTGGTTTCCAAAGGTTTTTGGGGTAGCTGAATCCGAATCCGGAGTCGGAACTTTGAAATTCAAAATGGCGAATGAAATATGTACGACAACAAATTATAAAGTGGGGAATCTGACCTCGAAACTTGGTATTCGGGGGTTTTCGAGGTTGCTGATTGTAAATTCAAGGTCAGATTTTAGAAATTCGCAACTGCGAACCCGAAATTACAATCCCAGACCCAAAAGCCATCTGATATCGCTCCAGCTTGGTGTTAAGGGGACTTGAGCGTCGGCAATTCTGAATTTGTGTTCAAACATGCAAATGAACTCTTAATTCAGCGATGTACCCAAACTTCGACCGGTGAGGCACCTAACATGGAGCCGAAAACGTTGAAAATACTGAAATTTGGAGTTTCAACCCGATTTTCATACTAGTTAGACGCGATGCGACGGGCTCTACTATGAATGAAATTGTGCGTTGAAATGTCGCCAAAAACATGGCACAAGACCCGTCTCTCTATATTTGCCTATTCGCACACTGTAAGCCTGAGAAAAATTCAATAACATAAAAAACGAATCAAATATCATCTCACAACACGGATATCCAAAATTATAATTTTATTTTTTATTTTGCGAAGTTTCTCACATGGAAAAATAGGTACAAACGATATTCGCACAGAAAACACATTATATCCATCGAAAATAAAATTAATGTGATTGTTATTTATTCTGTGGATTCATATTTTTGGTCTTCGGCTTTTTACTTCAAATACGATAAGTGTGGAAATTTATCCGATTTCACTTCTGATTTGTATAGATCATATAACGATAAACTAAAATAAAAAAAAATATGGGTGATAGTTTATGGTGTAGTCATTAGTGTGTTATTCATTATTATTAAGAAGAAAGCCAAAGATAGATTGTGTACATAATTTTTATTGTTTAAAACGAGAAATTTCTTTTTCATAACACATGCATGGAAACCTTCACTTTCTCCGCGTGTAAGCAGTGGACAAAATGAGTCTTTGCTGAGGAGTGTGGCAAAAAATTTTTCACACTACTTTGTCGCACTATCATGGCGTCGAAAGTGAAGGTTGCCATGCATTGGTCATGAAAAATAGGATGTGGTATGAGTGGGGGACAGGGACTTAGCACTCGTGTGATGTTTTCAGCACTCGTCTCCCTCTCGTTCCGGCGCCTGCGGCGCCTTCACTCGACTGCGGCTCATGCTGAAAACATCACTCGTGCAAAGTCCCTGTTTCCCCACTTGTATCACAATCTACTATTTCCAAACTGAAACTTAAGCCTAGTATCTAAGGAATGGTCATGTGAGTGGGAGAAATTTTCCTTGCAAGGGATGGTGGAGCCGAGGGTTTGTGCGACAGGAACTGTTCAGTGTCCTGCTTTAATTTCAAGTGTAGGATGACTTCTTAGACTAGATAGTGAACTTGAAGGCTAAACAATAAATCAAGAAAGAGGTCGTCCCTTGGCCAGGAAGAGACGATCCCGTGAGCTGACAAAATTTTAAACTAACTTAACAAATAATATAATATTAGTATCTATTACACGGTTCTACAAAATAAGGGTGGGTTCTGCCCCAAGAATGAAACCTACGCTGTTCCATAGATCTTTTTACGCTGATTCCGAATCTATTCGTAGAATTCCGCTATCACGTCTGGTTTCCGAGAAAAAAAATCTTAAAGTTGGAAAAGTACGTGAAAACTCCATTTTCGAAAAATAAATAAAAATAAAATTTGAAGGAAATCAAGCGCAATAGAAAAAGTTTCAATTGAACGAATCTCAATTTACATAATGAACGAATCCGCTTCTTTATTAAGTTATTATAAAAGCATTAAAAAAAAATTGGAAAAATTGTTAAAAATAAAGATTTTCAACGATGGAGGGGGAATACCAATGGAAGTTGTTTGGTTCGACGCCAAGTTCAAACCGATCACTTGAGCATAGGAGAGAGCGAGACCAAACTAACCCTTCTTTTAATCGTAAATAACTTCGCATTTAACTTTACAAATTCTGACCGAAATTGAAGAACTTTCCTCGCAAGATTTTCTGCTTAATAAATCATGCGTCGTGAGTGTAAAAACTCTCCAGATAGTTTTTGTTATATCTGTGCTCAGTATACACCCCAGAATCAGCGAAGAAATATGACGCCGGCTTTGAAGAAAGCATATGAAACGATTTTCCACCGATCAACCTCGAACATAGACAAATCATGGACCCCAAGTACTGTATGTAGCTCTTGTTGTCGGAATCGCCAGCTTTAAGTATCCGGAGGTACGAGGAGAATGACTTTTAATATTCTAACAACATGGAGAGAGCCGCGTGATCACGTTTACAACTGTTACTTCTGCATGGCTGATGTACGAGGATACTCCACAAAAAATAAGGGGACAATTGAGTATCCACGGGTCTCATCAGTTGATCCTCCATCGCTCCTGGATTCAAAATCGAGTGAATTCATTCCGAGAGCTGCAGATTCTGAAAATCATGTTGAAGCAGTAGAAAATGTTGCTGATGCCGAATATGTTCTTGAGGAACAATCAGAAAATCAACCACAGCTTATGAGTCAAAAGGCTGTGGATGATTTAGTCAGAGATTTAGGGTTGCCCAAAGATAAATCAGAATTACTAGCTTCTAGATTGAAGGAACATGGTTTTCTACTCCCAGGAGTGAACATTACCGATTTCCGGTCGCGAGATAGAAATTTCGTAAAATTTTTTACAGATGAAACAGATCTTACTTACGCTTCGGATATTGATGGTTCAATGAAGAGCATGGGGTTTGAACACGATCAAGAGAAGTGGCGTTTATTCATTGACTCATCTTCCAGTAGCTTGAAAGCGGTACTTCTCCATATTGGGAACATTTACCCATCTGTGCCAATCGCCTACTCCACCACCCTCAAAGAAAAACACGAAACAATTAAGTACGTAATGAAGAAAATAGGCTACGAGTACTACGGTTGGCGGATTTGTGGGGATTTAAAGATGGTGGCGCTCATCCTGGGTTTACAGTTGGGATACACCAAATATTGCTGTTTCCTCTGCGAATGGGATAGTCGAGCTCGTGCACAACACTACCTCCGTACAAATTGGCCTGACCGCGGAATGTTGACCCCAGGAAAAAAGAATATTCTTGCTGATCCATTGGCTAAACCTGATAGAATTTGGCTACCAGTGCTCCATATCAAACTAGGATTGATGAAAAATTTCGTGAAAGCTCTGAGGAAAGATGGAGAAGCTTTTACTTACTTGAAGAAACTATTTCCAGCTTTAAGTATCGCCAAAATAAATGAGGGGGTTTTTGTTGGACCTCAAATCAGGAAAATAATACACGACGATGAAGAATTTAAGAGAACGATGAATGACGTTGAGATAAAAACATGGGAATCATTAAAAACAGTCTTCTCAGAATTCCTCGGGAGTAGACGTTCTCCAGAGTACAGGAAAATCGTTAAGGGGGGGGGGATACCGGATGTGTTACCGACACCGCCTATATCTCCGAAACGGGGCTATCAATCGACTTGTCCTTGCGGCAGTCGATGTTTGACGAGTAATGGGTTCGAACTGGTACGTTTGATCGGATGAAATCGGATTTTTTTTTTTTTTTTTTATCGAAAAGCGTGGTCGTGCCATTTATTTCGACTTATATCAAAGCCTACGGATCGAAAATGCAAAATCGGCTTCCTGAGCCCGATTCTGTATGGCATTCCGAACACAACCATCCAAAAACATCTTTGGTTTCGACAACGATGAAGAAACCAGATCTAATCTACGTTTTTGTGGTAATTTTCGCGATTGTCAAGGGCCGTGAGCGAAAATGGCCGCTCACGGCTGTTGATATGATCTGGTGGTTCGCAGAACGCCCGTGAGATGTCACCGCACGCCCATTTAAGCTTCTCCTTTTACCTTTCACACGGTGTACCAACGTAACAGCGGTGGTAAAAGGAGAAGCTTAAATGGGCGTGCGGCGACATCTCACGGGCGTTCTGCGAACCACATCATATCAACAGCCGTGAGCGGCCATTTTCGCTCACGGCCCTTGACAATCGCGAAAATTACCACAAAAACGTAGATTAGATGTGGTTTCTTCATCGTTGTCGGAACCAAAGATGTTTTTGGATGGTTGTGTTCGGAATGCCATACAGAATCGGGCTCAGGAAGCCGATTTTGCATTTTCGATCCGTAGGCTTTGATATAAGTCGAAATAAATGGCACGACCACGCTTTTCGATAAAAAAAAAAAAAAAAAATCCGATTTCATCCGATCAAACGTACCAGTTTGAACCCATTACTCGTCAAACATCGACTGCCGCAAGGACAAGTCGATTGATAGCCCCGTTTCGGAGATATAGGCGGTGTCGGTAACACATCCGGTATCCCCCCCCCTTAAGGACATGTTAGATAACTTCCACAAGATGGGATGCAACATGTCTCTGAAAGTTCATTTTCTTCACTCTCATTTGGATTTCTTCCCAGACAACTTGGTGGATGTGAGTGACGAGCATGGGGAACGGTTCCATCAGGATATTTCTTCAATGGAGAAACGCTACCATGGGAAATCGGTGATAAAAATGCTATCAGACTATTGTTGGACACTGATCAGCGATGACGATACTCCACACAAGCGAAAGGCCACTAGAATCTCATTCCAAAACGATGAAACCGTAAAACGACGTAAAACTGGCTGAATCAGGGTGGTACCCGCACGGAAATAAAATATATGCAACATATATGTCGCATATAACAACATATATGTTGGCCAAAAACAATGTATGTTTGATATTGTCGATATCTATGTCGACATATATGTGACATATATGCCGCAACATTTATGTTGATATATATTCGAGATATATATCAAATATATAAATATTAAATTTTCGGCCAAAAACGAATATGTTACATATATGTCGCATATATTTTTCGCATATATTTTATTTCCGTGTGGGTAGAATCGCAAGAAATGTATATATGTATACTTTCAACAAAGTGCTATTTTTCTATGTAAATAAAGTAATATTCTTCCCCATTTTTCTTTAAAAAATTTTAATTCGACTAGACTCACAAATATTCGAATTTACATAAAATCATTCATCTTTGAAACTTCTAATCATTTTCAAAATCCGTGCATCTTTCGAATGTTGAAATTTGAGATAAAGTGCCCACATATATGATCCGATCTCTCACTCATTAGTAAGAGTAAAATAAGCAATTACACTATTCCATAGTGCAGGACGCTTTCTCATCCTGATAGCAAGCTATTTTTCTTGAGAAATAGGCATTTCAAATCTTTGAAAAGCAACGCAGTTGAAGGTTACGATAGGCACGAGTGATCGGTTTGAACTTGGCGTCGAACCAAACAACTTCCATTGGTATTCCCCCTCCATCGTTGAAAATCTTTATTTTTAACAATTTTTCCAATTTTTTTTTAATGCTTTTATAATAACTTAATAAAGAAGCGGATTCGTTCATTATGTAAATTGAGATTCGTTCAATTGAATCTTTTTTTATTGCGCTTGATTTCCTTCAAATTTTATTTTTATTTATTTTTCGAAAATGGAGTTTTCACGTACTTTTCCAACTTTAAGATTTTTTTTCTCGGAAACCAGACGTAATAGCGGAATTCTACGAATAGATTCGGAATCAGCGTAAAAAGATCTATGGAACAGCGTAGGTTTCATTCTTGGGGCAGAACCCACCCTTATTTTGTAGAACCGTGTTATTATTATCTATCATTAGTTTAGTGGAGACAGCGATAAAGAAGGAATATGGTATCAAAAAAATTAATGTCTTGATGTAAATAACGTGTTGATTGAAGAAAACAGATTTAATTTATTGCGATGTTTAATTCTATTTTCTTTACCTCGTACTTTCTTGATTATTTCCCTCTTCACTAGTCTCTGAGATTCCTCACAGATTTCCGTGAAATCATCAAAGTCTCGAAAGTTTTTGACCCGAAGGTATTTTAACTATTTCCGACAAATAGGAAATATTCGATCGCGGTGAGATTTTCTTGTCTTCTTCTTCTAAACCCTTCACAGTTATAGTGAGTAGAATTAGCTGTCGATAATTTCGGCGCAAATATCTAACACCTAATTTTCACCTTTTTCTCAATTTTTTTTGGACACGTCGCAATTTGTTTTTACAGAACAATTTTACGCACATCATCCGGACTGTTCAAAGCATGTACAATGATTTTTTGAACCAATTCGGACGGATAGTTTGCTCACAATCGATTTTTGAAAACTGACTGGGTAGAATCGACCCAGTGTGACTGTCCCGATATTTTTTGGTGGTATGACTGTGAAGAGTTGAAAGTTTTTGGAATACACAGTTTTGATAAAATAGCTTCAACGATATCGAGAAATATCGAGTCGAGTGGAATTAATGTAATATTAAACTACATCAATTGGTAAATCTAGATGCAACTCAAGTTCAAGGAGTACATTTAATCGAAAATTCACCACGCCTGTTTGTACGCGAGAAGTGTTCAATAATTGAAGCTCCACCCCTCCAAGTATGTCGGATTGCACTATTAGTAATCGGAAACCACATCATTGACCACTAGACTAAATGATATTCGAACCTCTTTCAATTTTCGTTGATATATCAATCGTTAGTAACTTCATGCCTGGAAATTGAGTACAAAATCCAGATACATCGAAGTGGGTATAAATGTACACCAACGATAGCGGTCAGTGTAATCAGCCTTCAGTCAGTAAAGAATTACCAGTAGCTCCCATGCATTTCGAGCAAATACTTGACCATGTCCTCTCGACCGTCGAGTGCTGTCCAGCACTCGTTGGATTGAGAATCGATATTTGCGCCTTTCTTGAGTAAATACTTGACCATCTCCAGTTTTCCTGATTCGGCAGCAGTGTACAGCGGTGTCTCTCCATCATTCGTTGGCGAATCGACATTGGCTCCCTTGTCGAGAAAATAATCTGCTATATCTAATTCACCTCCATATGCAGCCGCATGTAGCAGCGTCGAGCCATCATTTGTCCGCGAATCGATATTTGCTCTTTTCTCGACCAAATACTTGACAATCTCCAATTTGCCGCACTCGGCAGCAGTGTACAGCGGTGTCTCGCCATTATTCGTTGAAGAATTGACATCGGCTCCTTTCTCGAGAAGATAATCTACTATGCTCAATCTACCTCGACACGCTGCCGCGTGTAGCGGGGTCGATCCATCATCCGTCCGAGAATTGATGTTCGCTTTTTTTTCGAGCAAATACTTGACCGTCTCCAATTGCCCAGACAAGGCAGCAGTGTACAGCGGCGTCTCGCCATTATTCGTTGACGAATTGACATCGGCCCCTTTCTCGAGAAGATAATTTACTATGTCCACTTGGCCTACGAATGCAGCCACGTTCAGCGGCATCCAGACAACACCTATCCCAGAATTGATGTTTGCTCCTTTCTCGAACAAATACTTGACTATTTCCAATTGGCCTCCCATGGTGGCAGCGTACAGCAACTTCGTACTATAACTCATTCGCAAATTGACATCGGCTACCTTCTCGAGTAGGTGATCTACTAAGCTCAATTCACCTTCACGCGCAGCCATGTATAGTAGCGTCGAATGAACGTCCGTTCGAACATCGACATCGGCTTCCTTGTCAATAAAGTACCTTACTACGTCGAAGGCACCCATGTAAGCGGCTTGGTGAAGTGCCGTCGTACCATTTGCGTCTTGACAGTTAATTTCGTAGCCTGTGTCTTCTACTAGCAATTGTATATTCTCCAAATGCCCATATTCAACTGCCCGGTGAACCGCTGTCTTGCCAGTAAAGTCCCTGAAGTGAATAATGACCTTAAGATCGTCCTTGTTCACACCGGAGCAGTTCAGGAACATTCTTATGATATGATCATTGCCTTCCGCAGCTGCTAAGTGGAAGATGGTCTCTTCTTTCTGAGATCGATGCTCTTTCACGAAACGTGGCCAAAACTCACCTTCTAGTACATCATGATATTCGCCCGACAACAGCCAATTTATGAAGGCGCGCATAGTTTCGTATTTATCTTCCAGTAAAACGTGTGCGACCAAGATCTTTGCGAACGATTCATTCGTCTTGCGCTTTTTCAAGATCTTTGAAAAAAATTTTGCTGCGAAATATTCCGCGTAAGTTCGATGTCCGAACCGAGGCTGACCATCGATCAAATGAGTGATGATACCGTCCCTCTCTATATAATCTTTAACATCGGTTGAGCCAGGTGACCCGTAGCTCGAATTTCGTTGAGAAAATTGCAGTTCTTCTATCTTGTACTTGTCGAAGAGTGTGTACAAGGCCAGTGTCTCGTGTTTAGCTATGTACGATTTCCGGCTCTGCTCTTTTTCCGCTAAAACCCGAGGGTCAAAGAGGTTCCCACCTCTCTTAGTGAAAAATATTTCAAACTTCTTTTCTACGAAATGTTCGTATAAATAAGTGAGATTTATTTTTTCCGGGAACTTTGGCTCGTCGGCCTCTGAGTCGATGAAATCTTTGCACGAATCGAAATTTCCTCGCATCCGTTCGTTGTGACGTTCAAAAATCACCGCGACTAGCTTCGCCTGTTGCGGAATAGCTGTGAATTCATTCTTCTGATCTTTCATCGAATCAGCAAGTGTCTTCATTATCGCTACAGTATACTTTCTTATACGATCCTTGGCTGTCGGATTCAAATCGTGATGCGCGTGTTCAAACTTAGTCTTCCAGAAGCTGGTAAAAAATCTTTCCTGATCGCCCGTCGAGAATGGCCGTATTTCAAATGAGAATGCATTCAACTTAGCTTCTAATAATCTTTTGGTGTGTGGTCTCGTAGCGACTAATAATTTCCTTATACCATAATCTGCGAGTGTTTGCAGTAAATCAATTACGGTTTTCTCATACGTGGGACTTATTTCATCGAATCCGTCGAATAGCAGTGCCACCTTGTGTTTCCTTTTTATCATTATTTCGAAAACTTTTCGGGAAAACTCAAATTCATCACTCAATAGCTCCTTCACCAAGAATTGTATTGCTTCATCGATACAACTTAGATCATAACTTGACTCGTCCTTCACTTTTGCTAGGGCGGTTGAATGGTGGGTCAAATTAATTTTCAGCACTAGCATATCAGGTTTGTTTTCCTTCATCTTCGATGCTAAATGAGTCAACATGGTAGACTTTCCCATCCCTGCTGTATCCGAAATAATCACGGGCTCGTCATAGGCTGCGAGTTGACTTTCGTTCAGATGTGTCACGCCTGTCCTTTCATTTATGTCTACACGCTCCCTATCATCCTTGTATTGCATCAAATTCCCTATATTTCCATGAGACTTTCTCCATATGTATTTTCCTTGCTCTTTTCTCAACCAATGAACGTTACGGTCTTTATTTTTCAAGCGAAGAGCGGTGAATTGTTTCTTCTCTCGATTCCTGGCCAGAATAATATGGCTCGTTGGACCTTGTGCCATAAATGATGGTCCTCCGATTCGCAATAGTTCGTCTGACACACATCTCTCGAAACTGCTCACATGCCAAGTATCGTTCATATCAGAAGTCTCTTCCATTCGTATCATTTCGCCGGAGAGTATTCCGTCAATGCCACTAATGGCGAGTAAATCCGATATTTCTCTGTCTTTCAGAATATCTTCCTTGATAACCACATGTCGAAAAATCGTGCGACTTACATAGTAATCTTCAACATTCTCCAGCCCATCCAGCCCACGACCAATTTGTAGTTCGTCTTTAGAAATAAGCTCAACCAAGCTCTTCGTGTCCATGGACGAGAGATCCTTCACATCATCTTCTCCCAGATTATCCCAGTCGCGGATGTCCAATAATTCCGCGAAGTTGGTGCTACTATTCTTTACCTGGAACTTGGTGACTCGTTTCCGTAACAGTTCCTTTTGCGATTCGTTAGTGAGATTTGCGAAGCTGTACCCAGTTTTATCCACAGGACAAGTTTCACGATCAAGATAACATTCGGGACCCAGATCTTTACCTGCCTGGGTGATGAAAATAATTTTTTTGTCGACGTCCTTCGCCATAATGTCACGTATCGGATTCCACAATTTTTTGGAATATTTTTTGGCATTTAGTGACTCACAGTCGACGATTAACAAATTCTGATCGACCGACCATTCGAAAGCCCGTAACACTAGCGGAAATATTTCTTTTCTCAACAATGTTTCTAGACGTACGAAGGTGAAGATTTCCTTTTCATACAATTTTTGTCTTTGCCCGAGAGTTTGATAAACCTGCAAAGCTGTTAGCAAAGTTTGGTCCGGAGAAATTATTTCTAACAACTGTTTCGAACCATCAGGCAGACGGTTTATGAAGTTCTGTATTATCGTATTTACGCCGTTGAACTGAATGCCAAGTTCTTTGAGCTTTCCCATGTGATCCAAGCCCACAGCCATGGTTTTTATGGCGTCAAGTTTACCTCTCATTTCATTGAAAAATTCGTCAGCTTGTGTCAGAAATGTGCCTTCTTTGGTCTTAAACCAATTCAAAACTTTTATTTGAAATGAATCCCTAACGAAGCCGGCATCGAGTCGATTGAACTCGGCGCCAATGTCGCTTTCTATAATTTCGCCAAGTTCTATTTCGTTAGGTTGGTTCACGGCCAGAATAAATTCTTTTAGAAAACACAGGATTTCAATATCAGTAACCTTGCCCCCAGATCTTGTTTTCAACGTTTTCCACGTGGTAGCCGAATTTTCTATGGAAAACTTGTAGCGCTGCGGCTGCTTCCGTTCATTCCTTACATTACTCAGAATCAGAAGATCGTCGGTTCCACTTATCTCTTCAGCAGTGATACCTTCCTTCTTCAAATCGTCCACTTTGAGGCCAATATTAGTACACAGTATGAAGTCCTTCGAAGACTCGATACCACCAAAGATTGGCTTTCTCCTCACCTTACGCCATGAAACGAAATACTTCAGCAAGCTGAAGGCCTCTCCTGTGATATTCAATAAATTCGCGGCGCTGATCGCTTCATCTCCGTCTTGTTTATGTTTGACTTGTAAGAATCGATGACGTACGTCTCCGTTACTATCCTCATAACGCAAGACTACGTCGTCGAATTTCTCAGCCGCGTGCATTTCTGTCGCCAACCGGAACGAGTACTTCAACTTCCGTGCACGATGCATAATGAGCATTAAATGCTTCAGTTGATAAACCGTTCCGTGGAGACAATCCTTGAGGCCTCTAGATACTTTGTGTGTCTCTTTTTTGGCTGTCAATGTCATTTTCCGTAGTTTTTTAGTGGGTTGGACAAGTTCATCATCAGCGGTACGTTCCCTATTCGATCTCTGCTCATCTGACACGACGTCGCGTTGGGGATCAGCTTGTGAAGTACTGATCAATCTCATTTTGCTAAGGCTTCCATCGAAACTGCTATCTTGAGCAGCAGCAGTACGTTTTCGAATTGTACTGTTCAGAGATGGATTCAGTAAAGTATTGTGACTGGACGGATCAGTATTTCGCGAGGTGGACGGTTCGTTCAAGGTACACATGATCTCTTGTTCGCCAAGATCCCTAGCCAACGATATTGCCGTCTGACCGTTACGATTGGGAATGTCAGTTCGTGCTCCGGCTTTTCGAAGGAATTTAGCAACCATTTGGTAGCCTCTTTTCACTGCCGTGTGTAGAGCAGTATTCCCATTCCCATCCATGGTATCAATATCTGCGTCTTCGTCCAGACATTCCTGTATTTGCTTGATTCTGTCTTCCTCGGATATTGTCGTCGTTTTTCCCCGCTTCTTACATACAGCTATCAACGCCTCGTTCCACCCTGGATCGCTGTCACTGTCGGATGGAGGCATCCTCAAACTTCTCACCCTGTGGCACACTGGGTTATCTTCAACTGCCAATCATAGAAGGTGCTCTGTAATACATCGCCTATTGGTTATTTATCTCGATTTCACTCCGTGATATGATCAGGTGCATCAGTATGTCCATAGAACCGGACATTCAGAATTTTTCATTCCTTTATTCGCACTCACCTTCGCTTATTACAAATGACGACATCTCTCCTGGAGATCTCATCGACGATTGGCTTTTCGCGCTAGACGTCGGAAGTTCTCAGATCGACGCTGTCCGAATCCTGAAACAACTACACAGATCAAACTGGCTATTACAAAGAGACTGGGCTTTTCTACCACTCAGGTGAATGCGAACACATAAGCAGAAAGATTAAATCTCGTGTTATTAAAGTTTTGATTTCTGATAAGTCATAGTTTCTACGATTTCGAATGAATTACCTTTGGAACAACTTCAACCAGAACCCCCAGTTTCATCACATTCGAAATGAAATCTCAAGTTTCCGCCGAAAGTAGAACAATAACAGTATTTTCTTTTTTTTCCCACAATTCTTTCTCATAATCGGTTACCACACCGAACATGACGTGATATGCTGTATCTAGTGAATAATCATTATTTTAACGATATTATTTTCAGAATGATGTTGTTGCACAGAAAAAACAAAATTACTCGTTTCAAGGAAAAGATTTCTTGTCTCAAGAAATTGTAGTTTCTTGAATGTTTTTTGATTAAATCAAGACAATATGGTCTTAATTCAAACTAAGAACATATTATTTCGAATTAAGAACATATTTCCTTGATTCAATCAAAAGACATTCAAGAAACTACAGTTTCTTGAAACAAGAAATCTTTTTTTTGAAACAAGGAATCTTTCTCTTGAAACGAGGAATTTTTTTTCTCTGTGTGGTCAACAATACTTCCTTTTCGGGAGAAATATTTCACGAACAAACTCCGAGCCAGGAAAAAACGAAATTTAAATTTTTCCGGCAATAGTTGGGAGACCTTCTAACCATAGATCATGATAAACGAGCTACCTACTCTCAATTCTTTACCTTGTTTACCGCTCTGGAATGACCGTGGGACTATGACCATGAATAGAATCAAGTCTCACTAATATGACAATTTTCTTAATCTATACCATCAAGACAGAAGTGTTAGGCTCGGCAATCATCGCTATAGTATGATAAAGTATGGAGCTGAGCACCGAGGCGAAGTCTCGACCGTTTTCTCCGAATCGAACATACTATTTTCTTCAATAGCGGTGCAAAAGCGAGTTTGCATCCTCGTTTGCGGATAGGAACTCGCTGGTTTCGCTCCGCTGTTGTAGAAACAGTATTTTCCTGACCTTCCGGCTCGCTATACATATTATTCTGATAACAAAGTTTTTAAAAAAAAATCCATTTTCAATATATCGAGAACTGATTAACAGATTTCAGTGACTCTGGTCTAAATCGATAGGATTGCCTCCAACTTAAATGTGATGGAATTCCGAAATCACTTCTGTCTCTTTTGATCAAACAGTTTGATTGACAATAATCCTTCTTTCGTTTCCATCAGCGATAGACTACTACAAGTCTTTTGATCTTCTGTGGCGATTCTGTGGATAATAACGCGTCTAAAAGGTAGGCAAACGGGAAGCGCCTGCATTGAGAAGCTCACACTGAAAGACATGTACACTAAACGTAATGGATTCTGAGCCGGATGGTGTTCGACAATCGAAGAAACAGCCAATCGGCGCTCTGGATTTTTGTAGTCCAGAGCGCTGATTGGCTGTTTCATCTACCCATGTGGGGTTTTACAAATGGGCCAGCCTTGGACCAATACTGGAATCCAGCTATCACAGTATTGGGCCAATGTTAGGTCCCAGTACTGCCCCAACGCTGGCAATTGTCCGAAATGATAAGATCGGTCCGCTGCTCGGTTTTTGGTACTGGGCCAGCATTGACCACCGGTACTGGGTCAATCTTGACTACCAGTATTGTTCCAGTCTTGATCAACAGTACTGCGCCATCATTGGTTACCAGTATGCGGGAATTTTGCCGCGCGAAAAAAATAAATTTAGACTGTCACAATAAATTTCTTACAATGTATGATGCGTTGAGCAACACCTACTATTTGTAATCAACCGCATATTGATACAAAGTGAGGATTTACAGATTAGAAAAACATCGCATTATTTTGCGCGGGATTCGATCCGGGGACGCACGCATTTTCTCACATTACTAGTCACACGCTCTACCGACTACGCTAGACCATTTATCGAAATAATCCATCACTTTTTCCTATTTATTTTGAAATTCACATCTGTCTCAATGACATCAACGTTTTAATCATAAGTTACATCAGCGAAAAAAAAAGGTATGGTAACTATAAAATTTTAACTGTATCTAAAATGTTGATTTTACACATTGAATTGCTCTCAGTGTAGATTACCAGTATTGGGCCAGTCTTGACCACCGGAATTAAGCTAGTTATTCATTAAAGGGAGATAAGGTAGGTAATGAGTGAACCTTGATTTGTATCGATATGAAAGATTTATCTGTACACCTTTAAAAATACATCTTATGCTACGGTGTGTTGAAGAAGATTGTCTTGCCTCTTCTGTAAGAATCCGAACGTAGGCGACTAGCCCTGGCCCAGCACTGAACCGGACCCGGCATTGAGACCATGGTAGCAACCCCGGCACCCAGTTCTGGGCCGAGGCTCTCGTTAATTCGAGAAAGAATCCGAATGTAGGCGACTAGCCCTGGCCCAGCACCAAACCGAACCCGACATCCAGACTATGGAAGCATCCCTGGCAGCCAGAACTGGGCCGAGAGTCTCGTCAGTGCTGGGCCAGCTTCGCAAGAAGGTTGGCGGTCGAGCGTTGGTGACTAGCTCTGCCCCAAGACTGGACCGGGTTCGTCGTCCAAGTCTCGGTGGCACCCTCGGCACCCAGATCTAGGTCGAAGCTTAGCCAACGCTGGGCCAGGCGGGTACCAGGGTTGGCATTCGACCGTTAAGAATCAACTCTGGCCCAACACTGGGCCGTATTACCAGTATTGGCAAACCCCACATGGGTATCTAGATTACACATCCGGCTCAGAATCCGTTACGTTTAGTGTACATGGGGCACAGCAATAATTCTGGTTGAACGAGCTATAACGTCTGCTTGCTATAGTGACAGCTAGACATATTGTTGTCACACCAATACGATTATGGTTGAGCTAAAATGGCCGGAGTAACCATATCATGATTATTATATCAACTATCCCTTGTATGGCTCATTTCACTTAACCGGGTATATTGGGTTTATGCATACAGAGTTTTCCTATAATAGGTATACGGTGTATAGCCTACAGTGACGAACTGTACTCTTAGAACAAACGGTTAGGGTTGTTCGAATGCCCATATGATATACGAAGATAGGAAATATATTTTGGCTCCCAGTCGAAAATTAATTCTGGTTCAAGAAAAAGATTTCTTGTTTCAATGAACTGTAGTTGCTTGAATGTTTTCTCATTAAATTAACGAAATATGAACTCGATTCGATAAAAAAAAATCAAGAAACTAGGTTTCTTAAAACAAGGAATCTTTTTCTTAAAACGAGGAATTTTTTTTCCCGTGTAAGTGGTACGGCCCCGTCAGGTATATCAAACTGTTGAGTCAAAAATTGGTTCTACTTTACACAGATATACACTAGGGTGGTCCTTGCCTAGCAGTATTATAGGATGAATTTTGACCGTTACGTTCCGTAGATCATCTTTAAATGAATTTTGAGAGATCTATGTAAAAGGGCAGTCCTGTAGCTTAAGGGGATATCCTAGTGTAACCAGCGTCCATACAGGCTAATTTTTGGGTATTTATTTCGGAAAAATTACGGATGAGATTACATTAACTTTTTAATTTGTTTTCATGTATGTACAGTCAGCCAAAGAGATCCTGACGCACCGTCGGTAAGGTGATCGAGCAACCGTACGTACACGTTGAATACACGTTTGTTTTTAATTGTTTTCGAGTCTTGAAATCAATTAAAAACAAACGTGTATTCAACGTGTACGTACGGTTGCTCGATCACCTTACCGACGGTGCGTCAGGATCTCTTTGGCTGACTGTACATATCGTAATAAGTATGTGTAACAATTTTCATCAAAAAATATTCGAGGTTTTACACGTTATCCTTCTTTGCTACGGCTGATGTTACCCGTGCGCGTGAAAATTCACCTCCGCACGCTGCACTAGAATACAACAGACTGTGGATCTTCCCAATAAGCGAGTCAAGTGGGCGCGTATATAAGATGAAGTATTCGTATGGCTGGTCCAGCTATGCATATGGTGAGTATAGTATGCGTATAGCTGTCTCAACCATACAGTCGAGTTGGGGTACGGTACGCGTAAAGTAAAGTGAGCTATACGCAAAGCTGGATTAGCTATAAGACCACTCACTTTACTAAATGCACAATATTGTTAGGGGAGTCTTATACAGATTTGCTGTGCAGTGATACGAACTTTTTGATAAAAACAATATGATTTGAAGTCTTATTACCTATGGGTATCCCTGTAATAGCAAATTATCAGCCTGCAATAGCATGTTCGTATACTGTTGAATTGGAAATAACTCAGTTTGCTTGAATGTGCCATTTGTGTATTGTGTCATTGATACGGTGTATTTCTGTATTGCGCATATGATGTTAGCAATAATTGTACTCCTAATATAATGATATCGGATTGTGGACATAAGTAACAGCAGAGTCATAGCAGAAATATTTCACTTCAACCATAGCAAGAATCATCCAACCAGATATTTATTGCTGCTAAGCCACAGGGATTTCTTTCAGTGCAAACATCGACGATTGGTTAGATCTTGATAGATCTACGTAGACGATGTCTGGTCGTCTTCAATATTTACCACCGATTTTATTTTTATTTTATTTTTTTTATTTTATTTTTGCCCTTTCCTTATCATACGATTTTCCTTCTTTCCTATCTATGGCTCTTTTTTGACGCTTCGCCTCATTTTTATCTTCATCGTTTCGATACTCTTATCCAAATTTAAAATAACGTTGAATCGTGCAATTCTATTGGCTGAAATTTGCATGGGAAAAATGACCTATTTAAGATCATAATTTAATAGAAAAACTAAAAAAAAATTGCACTATACAGGGTGACCCAGTACCCACGGGCCACATTGAATGGGCATATTCCTTGTCGAACCGCTTCCTAGTCTCAGCGGTACAGGTCATTCGCTCCATAGTTACGGCTATAGAGAGACGTTCTGATTGGTCGATTGCGATTTTTATTAACTCGAGAACAGTTGGCCTTCGAGAGTTCTGGTAAAGGAATTTCAGTCTCAGAATTCGACAAGGACTATGCCCATTCAATGCGGCACGTGAGTTCAGGGTCACCCTGTATATGTGGTATTGCACGTGAAGCGGATCGGTTTTTTGCCGGAGGTCATCGAATTTTACGCCAATGTATTCCGCTTCACGTGGAATACCCCGTATATACTCTCTAAAATTTTTGGAGTGATTAAGGGGGGGGTAGGGTCTGTAGCCTGAAAAAATGACCATTTTTTATCATTTTTTTTTCGGCGATGAGCTAAATATTATTTATTTTTATAAACTGCTCCGGATAAAATAACATTTCATCAATAAGTGGTATTTTTTTTTAGTGAAAATATAAATGAATAAATGATTGGCAGCAGATTCCCGAAGACGCCTCGAAAAAAAGTTGGTTTTCCGTTGCCCTGATAACTCGTCACTAGATCATCCGAAATCAAAAAACCAGGAAATTTTGAAAATTACATGACTTTCCCCTGAAATTGACGAAGCGAATTTTTTTGTAGGATTTTTTTTTAATTTTTGGCAGCACTTTGAAGTTAAAACAGCGATTTTCGGCGAGAAAAAAGGTCTAATTGTTATTGTAAAATCAATATTTGTTGTAAATTTTGAAAAAACCCGACGTCAATGTCTGAAAAAGTAGATCAAGAATATGGGATTAAATTTTCATAAGGATCGGTTCATTAGATTTCGAGATATCGCGGCAACGGACTTTGAAAAAGGTAGTTCCGAGATAAACGCGTTTAAAGTTTTCAAAGCGTTCAAAACTCAGGCCGGCACCGAACAGAGCGCTCCGCTGTAAACATCACAACTCTCATAATTTTGCTCCGATCGCTTTGAAAATTTTACACACTATTCTTGAATGTCTATACTTTCATATGAGCAAATAAAAAAAAAATGAAAAATTTGAAATTTCAAGACCCTACCCCCCCCCCCTTAATTCACTCCAAGCATGGAGTGACCAAGTGATTAACTCTACTTGGAGTGATTATCCACTCCTATAGAGTGAAAATACACACTTTTTCGCAAAGAGTGAATATTTCGACTCTAATGTATGGAGTGATTAATTTTTCGCTCCAACCGTCACTCTGGGCAAGAGCGAAATCGCGAATTACCGCCGCGCATCGGCGGCAAATTGTACGCGCAGCCCCTATCGAGGCTTCTCCCGCCGCGTCAAACACTCGACCAGCGTGGCGTCAACATATTCGTGAACACATTTTTATACTATTTCGGCCAAAGTAGGTAAGTAGTTATCATGACGAAAATGATTAATCATGCCTTCATTTGCTGTGTGTAATTATTTATCATGTGCCATGCCGTATTATAACAGTTATTCAAGCTCGTAATTGTGTTCTTAAAGTGAGGTTATGTAACTTAAGATTTGTGAAGGCTTGGATAAACTCGGTTCACCGGTTCGTCTGAAAAATATTACTTGCACTCTAGATATTTTCATAATTCTAATGGAAACCTTCAACCCACCAACGAAAGATACTAACTCTACAACTTCTGGGTAGACTGGTAATGACGATCCACTCCAATATAGACGTAGTATTTCACTCTACGTAGGGCGAAATTCCCATTTCTAACGAGTGAAGCATCACCTCACTATTCATAAAATTATGCTCCAAAATAGTGAAAATGTCACTCTAAAAGAGTGAAGGTGTCACTCTAAAAGAGTGAAAATTTCACTTTAAAAGAGTGATTCTTTTCACTCTTTAAGACTGAGCGATTATTCACTCTTCAATAAGAGTGAAATTTCGCTCTACTTGGATTTGCGCTGTTTTCAGTAACGCTTGGAGTGAGTTTTCACTCTATTGGAGTGAATTTTCACTCCACAAATTTTAGAGAGTATGTTGATTATTTCTTACAATTATTACATTTGAAACGTTACTTACTGCTTTGCCGCAATACTTTCACAGGTCAAAATTTATTAATACGTTATTGTGGGTTGTTAGTTATACGTAGATCGTTAATTTAACTGAATTTGAATCAAATGATCGGCGAAATTCGACAAAATTCGGATAGTGTCGGCATCGTTCGGCTCTGCTTACGAATAATAATATATTGAAGACCTGCCACGTTGAATGAAAGCTTCGTCACTTATCAATTTATGTTGTAGACTAAACTTCATGCGATTCAATAACCGTACCTATAACCCAATCTCAAAATTGCGCGCTTCGTACGTCATTTCATGAGAGTTTGTTATAATTTCGCCGTCCACTTTAAATGTGAATTTTGTCATAATAAAGGCCAACGCCCACTACACCGCACCGAACCGAACCGATCGTCACCGAAGTGATCCGCGGTGAATTTTATTGTTTAAGGAGGAACATCAGCTTCGCGCGTAAGGGGAAATTAATAGGGAGGGTTGGTAGTGTTGAGCTACAACCCCTCCTGAAATCACTCAGCTGTCCGTGGCTGTACGCCAATCAAAACGACTCGCGAGAGAAAAAAACACTGTACACGGCAACGGGTGTACCACGATTGCCTTGCTTTAGCGTGAAAAACGACAAAATATCGCATTTTTCGGAGAATTTCTGATAATTATAGGAAAATGGCAGAATGAAAACATCTCTAACTTTGCATATAGGTTCTTGAGTGTTTGAGCTGTTCAGAGGTAGTTTTTTTCTGACCTATCACCATTTTTTATTTTACTATGAATATTTCAAGACGTGGCTGACGAGTTATTCGCTATGATCATGTATAAAATGTTCAAAGTTTGCAAATTATTTATTAAAAAATGGCTGAATGAAACCGTTTAAAAATTTGAGAGGCCATCGAATGTATATTCAAGAATATATTCTGAAAATTTCATTTAGTTATCACCATTTTGATGAAGCTGATGTTCCTCCTTAAACAATGAAATTCGCTGCCGATCGGTTCGGTGCCGATCGGTGCGGTGCCGATCGGTGCGGTGCCGATCGGTTCGCTGCCGATCGGTTCGGTTCGGTACGGTGTAGTGGGCGTTGGCCTTAAGTAATTAAGGGGACCAGTACAGCGACTTTTCGAGAAATTGTCATAGCCCGAAATGAATTTATTTCATGCCCAAAGTTCATTTCACATCAAAATATTTTTCTTTTTCCAAATCATGTGTCGTAAGGATGTTGGCACACCGTTGGTCCAATTCAATCTCTTGACGTCTCATTTTCTCCTGTGAACCATTCCTCATCTTGTGAATGTAGAGATTTTTAAATAAAAAATGATGTCATAAGTGATGATCAATTTACCAAATTTGCAAAAATTACTATCACTCATTTCTTAAATAACTTGGCCAAAACGATAAATTTTCAAAATTCCTACATTCACATGATGAGGATTTGTTTTCTGAAGAAAATGAATCCAAGATGACCTGAATCGGTCCAACGGTGCTTTAAAATCCTTACGACACATGATTTGGAAAAAGAAAAATATTTTGATGTGAAATCAACTTTGGTGATGAAATAAATTGATTTCGGACTGTGATAATTTCTCGAAAAGTCGCTGTACTGGTCCCTTTAAGTATAGGAAGCATAAAAGAGAATGAAATTTGCAAAATGTTCAGATGTACGAATATGAACAGAACTGACAGCTCTGTCTCGGAAGCCCGTCTGTCCGTAGTCCGTGGTCTAAGGTGGGCAACCGATTCGCGATCATACTTCAAAATTTGACTACATGCTCTAACGGGCGATAAGTCAATAAAGGAAGAAGAAGAAGAAGAAGAAGAAGATCATACGTCAACAGCGTTGACAAGAGCGCCACCTGGCAACTGATGTCGAGTACTTAGTATATCTCTGCTATTCAGTGGTAGCCGCTCTTTCCTAATTCTCGGACACATAGGTTTAAGGATTATTTGGTTTGAAGAAGAAGAAGACGATTGGCTACCTGCGATTACGCGAAAAGCCTAAGGAGGAAAAAAAAAAAAAAAGAAGGTGACGATTTTTATGGAATATAATCTAAGGAACTACTTAAATACCATAAGAATCCTAGACAAGGTTTTCGTAATTAAAAAAATAAAAATGGTAACCATATAGTGAATAGAAATTCCAGTGATGTTCGCGATATTAAATGCAAAATAAATAATTCAGGGTCCTCTTGGAATTTTCAAAGTTATAAGGCAAAGGAATAAGAAAATCATATTACGGACCTGAGCATGTGCTGTAAATAGTCAAATACCGGAAGGACGGTTTTAATAGCGGAGTGCTTAGTAGGAAAACAAAGATTAAGATAAATAGAAGTGCGAATAAAGTAAATAATAATAATTATAAACGAAGAAAAGGAATTAACAAATAATTAAATGAATTAAAATACAATTATAAAATTTATAAGGTTTCATAAATAGTCTCCTGAAGGTGTCGACTACATGCCCGAAAGGGTGATATTAAGTCAGTAAAGGATGAAATGACATGAAAGAAGGAGACGATTTTCGACTACATGCCCGCAAGGGTGATAAGTCACTAAAGGATATAAATAAATAAGAAGGAGACGATTTAGACTACATGCTCGAAAGAGCGATAAGTCGAAAAAAGGATGAAGTGAAGTGAAGAAGGAGACGATTAGACTACATGCCCGAAAGGGCGATGAGACAAAAAAGGAAGAAGGAAGAAGGTCAGGGCCGCCACAAGGGGGGGGCTAGCGGGGCGATCGCCCCGCACGCTTTGCGCAGTACTGCATCATAAAATCGCACTTTTTTATATACATTTTTTATCCTACGAGTCATGAAAAAAAAAACTCTTGCTTATAACTTTTTTTGCTGTGGACTATTCGTAATAAATGAAGGTTCTCTTATAATGTACAACATTTTTTTCACTTCACGAAGTTTTTTTTTCCTGTGATTCACCCATTTCAGACAAAATTAATGATTCAGTACTGTTGGTGGGCAGGGAGGGGGCGCAAGTTTTCAGGCTGCCCCGGGCGCCAACTTACCTTGTGGCGGCCCTGAAGAAGGTAGAAGGAGACGATTCGACTACATGCTCTAACGAGTGTTAAGTCATTAAAAGACGAAGATGAAGAAGAGACGGAGACGAAAAATTTTTCAGACGAAACGGGTACTCAGAAACTTAGGTTAATCATATCTCAGCTTTCCGTGCACTGATTCAATTGAAGTTGCACTCAAGTGAAGGGCTCTCTGTGCCTACATTTTGAGATAATTATTTCAATCCCCGGGACATCGCGAAACGGAGGAAATTAGGAAAATAATGCTCCCCCACCACGCCGATTAGCTTGCGTTCGGGTATATACAGGGTGATATTCCGAAGACATCTCAGTACTGTAAGTCTCGGACCGTCAGGCGGCTCATAAATATACCTTATATGATATTTTTTTTATTTTATTGTACTTGGCGCGAGACTCTACCGAGTCTCTTGATATATGCCACACGGGAGGTTGCGTGATTTTTACCTCGTGCTCGCACTAGGAAAAAATCACGCATTTTCCTCCCTAGTAGCATAATGTACTATTGTATCTCGGGCGTAGGATTTACGCCCTCGAAGCGATCACTACTCGAGGCGTAAAATCCCATTTTCCGCCATTGATACAAAAACTACTATTGCGGTTAACATACAAAAGAACAAGGCATTCAGAATTTTCCGATTTTCCATTTACACTCACCTTCGCATATTAGAAATGATTCTATCTTTCCTGGAGTTCGTATCGACGATCGGCTCTCCGCGCTAGACGCCGAAAGTACTTGGATCGACGCTGTTTGAATCCTGAAACAACCACAAAGATCAAATTAACTATGACAAAGAGACTGGTATTTCTACCACTCAGATGATCTTGAACACATCTTGGGACAGATCAGACCTGATATTACTCAAGTTGATGTTTTCGATAAGTCGTGACTCCTACCATTTTTAATGAATTACCATTGCACTATCTTTAACCAAAAACCCCAGTTTTATCACATTCGAAATGAAATTCCAAATCCCTACCAATAGTTGAAGTATTTTCTATCACCGTCGACTTATGTCTAGGTGCTCCAGTGATACGGCTCTTATCTTAAAAAATTCCACGAACAAGCTCCGAGTAAAAGAAAAAAAACGAAACAACATTTTTTCACCAAGAATGAAAGACTTTTCAACCACAGATCATGACAAACTTGCTTCTTTTGATTTTTTTTTCTCGTTTTCCGCTCCGAAATAAAAGTAGGACTATGACTATGAATAGAATCGAGTCTCCAGAATAAGCCAATCTTTTCAATCCATAAAAAGACAGAATAGTGTCAGCTTCAGCAATCATCGCTATGGCATATGATTTTCAATACAGCGAGTCTCGCTGATGGCTGGATGATACATAGGCGGCAGAGTCACGACACTCACGCTGATTATTTTTAGCACTTGGATTCTAGCCAATCAGAGTGCGGTATTTGATGACGTGAAAAATCAAAAGTCAATGAAAATTGTAAAGAAACAAGAAATGAGTCGTCTAAATATAATTATACCTAATTATACCTGCCGGTTTTTGCTTGACCAGATCCGAATGCGAAAAATAATTCGTCGAATACCACTCGACCTTCAAAATGAATCGGCTATTTCCCTCATGTTCTGATCCTGCGAAGCAACATCTCTCGATGCTACGCAGCAGAACAATCGGAAAATATCCGATAATTTCGAAGGTCTTGTGATATGACTACTGATAATGCTTATCTTATCCGAATGTTGACATTGATCGATGGAATATTTGCTGGCCTATTATAGAGTAATCGAGTCTATGACAATTTGCTGTCATACGATTATCCTTTCAGGTAGGCATGGTAACATCGATAAGTAAATCTACACGATCATCCGTTGATGATTTTTAACACGCATGGAGCATCTGGTGATTAATTTTCGCGCCGGGCTACTTCTGAGTCATTCGCACCAGCGCCGGCCCAAGGGTAGAGCGGAAAGAGCGACTGCTCCAGGCGGCGGGTCAGAAAGGGCGCGGAAATCTGATGGCTAGGAAAAAAAAATAGAATTTGAATCAAAATCGATCCGAAAGGTCCCGAATAAAGGCATCAAACAAGAGTCTCGCTCCACCCTGGAAATAGGCTAGGGCCGGCGCTGATTTGCACACATATGCATCCATGAGTCTATGGTTCGAAAGGCGGGGGCAAGAATTATCGTCGTTGTGCAGTTTGGAACAACCTGACTCGTCGTTTGACTAAAAAGTCGTCGAGGAGTCCAAAGCCTGTGCTGTATGGATTTGATATTGTTCAAAAAAATCTGGCCCATCTTTTCGCAGAGAGTCGAAAAAATCACACTGAAAGAAATCCCTGTGGCTTAGCAGCAATAAATATCTGGTTGGATGATTCTTACTATGGTTGAAGTGAAATATTTCTGCTATGACTCTGCTGTTACTTATGTCCACAATCCGATATCATTATATTGGGAGTACAATTATTGCGAACATCATATGCGCAATACAGAAATACACCGTATCAATGACACAATACACAAATGGCACATTCAAGCAAACTGAGTTATTTCCAATTCAACAGTATACGAACATGCTATTGCAGGCTGATAATTTGCTATTACAGGGATACCCTATAGGTAATAAGACCTCAAATCATATTGTTTTTATCAAAAAGTTCGTATCACTGCACAGCAAATCTGTATAAGACTCCCCTAACAATATTGTACATTTAGTAAAGTGAATGGTCTTATAGCTAATCCAGCTTTGCGTATAGCTCACTTTACTTTACGCGTACCGTACCCCAACTCGACTGTATGGTTGAGACAGCTATACGCATACTATACTCACCATATGCATAGCTGGACCAGCCATACGAATACTTCATCTTATATACGCGCCCGCTTGACTCGCTTATTGGGAAGATTCACAGTCTGTCGTATTCTAGTGCAGCGTGCGGAGGTGAATTTTCGCGCGCACGGGAAACATCAGCCGTAGCAAAGAAGGATAACGTGTAGAACCTCCAATATTTTTTGATGAAAATTGTCACACATACTTATTACGATATGTACATACATGAAAACAAATTGAAAAGTTAATGTAATCTCATCCGTAGTTTTTCCGAAATAAATTCCCAAAAATTAGCCTGTATGGACGCTGGTTACACTACGATATCCCCTTAAGCTAGAGGACTGTCCTTTTACATATATCTCTCAAAATTGATTTAAAGATGATCTAAGGAACGTAACGGTAAAAATTCATCCTATAATACTGCTAGGCAAGGACCACCCTAGTGTATATCTGTGTAAAGTAGAACCAATTTTTGACTCAACAGTTTGATATACCTGACGGGGCCGTACCACTTACACGGGAAAAAAAATTCCTCGTTTTAAGAAAAAGATTCCTTGTCTTAAGAAACCTAGTTTCTTGATTTTTTTTTATCGAATCGAGTTCATATTTCGTTAATTTAATCAGAAAACATTCAAGAAACTACAGTTCATTGAAACAAGAAATCTTTTTCTTGAACCAGAATTAATTTTCGACTGGGAGCCAAAATATATTTCCTATCTTCGTATATCATATGGGCATTCGAACAACCCTAACCGTTTGTTCTAAGAGTACAGTTCGTGACTGTAGGCTATACACCGTATACCTATTATAGGAAAACTCTGTATGCATAAACCCAATATACCCGGTTAAGTGAAATGAGCCATACAAGGGATAGCTGATATAATAATCATGATATGGTTACTCCGGCCATTTTAGCTCAACCATAATCGTATTGGTGTGACAACAATATGTCTAGCTGTCACTATAGCAAGCAGACGTTATAGCTCGTTCAACCAGAATTATTGCTGTGCCCCATGTACATTTCTTTCAGTGCACTGAACGAAGGTTTCCTTACAACGTTTTTTCTCTGTTTAAATAGATACCTTTTCAACACTCGAGTCTCTGCGCGTAACCACTTAACGTGGATGCTCGTCGGCGGCACCGTCACCTGTTTGATGCACAAGACTTCTGCGGTAGCGCGAATCACTCGCCTAGCTCACGCGGCAGCTTGATAATCTTATCGAGTGCAATCAATGAAGAAGGAGACCTCAGTCGACCCTGCACCCAACTAATCATACCGTACCGCACAAAAGAAAACAGCGATTGATCGATGAAGCACAACGTCTTAGATCATTTTGTCGATAAAACAGCACCCGTATCTTGTTGTTGATACAAAACACACGTTATGTACCGCGGGATGAATGGAATGCAACGTTTGCATCTTCAGTCTCTTTCACCGACAGATCTCGATCGCGATATTTCATCGCCTTCGTATTATGTTGAAGTTGAATTTCCGTTCGGAAAAATATGTTCGCGAGATGTGAATGGTCGGACGTGGGCTGTTTTACAGTTGAGCGACGTCTGAATATACATTATTTCAACTATTAATTGACTTCTAAATAATTGCTTTTCAGATGCTCTTAGCTGCTTCTAATCGCTTAGTCACCCACACCTGCAACGACCCACAATCTATTGCACACTAGCAAAATTAGATTCCACCAAAAATGACTAATAATTCGAACGCCACGAATAGACTATCAATCTTAGACTTTGATTTAAAAGTTCGACGAATTCCAGGATGTGGCAGGAGAATAGGATAGGAAAATTATCGTCTTGGTGCGAATAAAGTGTTGTTTGAAGAAAACGGATTCAATTTTTTGGGATGTTCAACCCATTGCTTCACGTCAGTCGCGAATCGTCTCGGTTTGAATGGAGTTTTGAATGGGGTAGCGTGCTTACGTGAAGCAAAGGGTTAATCACGTTTTCTGTACTTCGTCCTTTCTTGATCATTTTCTTTTTCATTAGTCTGTGGGATTCCCCGCAGATTCCCGTGAGGTCTTCGACGTCTCGGAAGTTCTTAACCCGAAGGTACTTTCGTTGAAATAATTTCCGAGAAAGGAGATATTCTATGGCATTGAGATTGTTTCACAAATTTCATAAATGTGAACCTGTCTTGAATTTAACCGACTCGGAGCTTGCAGCGTTTTCTCCGAAATTACCCTGAAAGACGTCAATCGTCTGGATGAGATCCGGGATCGTGCATCGACATTTGTTATTTATAATTTTGTTTTTTCAATTTCAAAGAAGAAGAGCCTATCTGTTATCGGTTGGAGTTAATCAATCCAAAAATTATTACAGTGTTTTTGTTCGTTTTCTCAAATATTTATGGAATACATCGCGTTACTAATGCCATAAGGGCGTGTCGCAAAAAAAAAAAAAAATCGTTCTTTTGGTGGCAAAATCTTTTTTACGCCATATAACATCGTTTGAGCATATCCGCAAAAAAAAACATTTTTTGGCGATACGCCCTTATGGCATTAGTGACGCGACATGTTTTCGATACAAGTCGAGCTTTTTACAATATTAAGGGATATCGAGTGGGCTACAATCGATGTGATATTAACTACATCGATTGGTGAATCTAGAAGCACCTCGAGTTCCGAGCGTAGTACATTTGAACGAAAATTTACTGCCTGTTTGTCCACGAAAAGTGTGTGAAAATTGGAGTACAATGCCTCTAAGCATGTCTGATAACACTTAGTCACCGGAAACCACATCTTCGATCACTAAATTCAAAGTATTTGAACATTTTCAAATTTTCGTTCGACTGATTTTTCTATGTTCTGGAGGAACGCAGGAGAGTTGTTTGGTGATGAATCACGTTAGAGAACCCTAATCCTTCCAGAAAATCGGAAACAGATGCCCAGTGTACTATGGGCTAGGGCAGTTCAATTTTTGCACGACAATAAATCAAGGTAATTTTGGTTTGAACTCAATTCCTCAACAATCAAGCGCAATACATTTACAGGGTGAGTCTCTTCAAAGGTCCTAAATGGGTGGGACTCACTTGCGGCAAAGGCGCGCCGTGATTCGTGATTAAGAATTGCTACCGTATTCTCACCCAAATAATTGTTTACCTGGTTAGCTGATAGCGTGCCTTCGCCGTAAGTAAGTCCCACCCATTTTAGACCCTTGAAAAAACTCACCCTGTATATTCAATTGAATTATAATTCCCAATTACCAGGGTTCGAAGGAAAGTACAGCAACTTGCAGGTGAGGAATTTCACGTTTGGCGTTGGCTATCAAGCAATAATTTGAACGCTTCTAATCTCCAAGCTTCAGGAATTACCGGAAACCAAAAAAACTAAAGTATGACAGGGGCCGGCCTTCGAGACAATTGAAGGATCTGTAAATGGTCTGTCCTGCTCGCCTACACCTGGTCTCAAGATTAGGCACATGTTTGATCCCAATGTGTGAGTTTATCCGATGCTTTTTCAATGGATTAAATTAGTTTATCGATTATTTCAACTTTTCAAAGTAGTAGTTCACCAATTATTAATTGACTAATCATTCTCACACTCCCTATACGTGCTTCTTTGGTGGATGGGGTTCTTTTTTACGTGAATCGCACTAAAATCGTATTGAAATGAATTCCATATCCTGGCTATAATTTGGGGACGATCATAAATTTGAATTTAACCAATTATAATTACTCAACACTCTCCACTTTCCAGGTTCTATCGCTTTGGTGAATGCTTTACTGAGACATTTGCACCCTTATCATTGAAGTCACATATGTAAACTTAGCCCGCGACTTTATTATTTCTCAATTTCTCATATATACTGAACAATTGCTGCTCAATTGCTCTGAATTGCTCTACATATTTCGTTGGCTGTCGTGAAAAATGAGGAAAACAATATTCAATTTTTCTACATCAAAGTGTAGCCTAAATTTTAACTCTATGTTTCGACCAAACGATGTGTGTACGATGACTGATGAATTGATGATATACCAAATGATTGCTCTTTCCTCGCTCTTAATTGCTCCGCGCTCAACTAAAATCATTCGGTCACGGTTTTTTACGAAGGAGCGAAAAATGTGTTTGTCGAAGCTGAAATGGTAATGGAGCGGGCCATTTCACAATTAAGGTGGTTCTTCCACGAACCGAAATATTGCAGAAGATCCTAATTTTTCACTATGTGATAGTTAAAGTACCTATTAATACTCATACAAAGTTTGACAGGGGGTCATCGAGCAAATAATGGAAAAAACTGACCTTAAATTTCGAATATTTATCACATAACCTGATGGCAGAATCTCATTACGAACGATTGAATGAGATATTTGTTATACGTAAATATTAAAGATCTTTTCCAAAAACGAGTTGAATATAGTATGCATCGCGAGGATTTCATAAATGGCAAGAAAATAGTATGTCATCGGAGTCTGCGACAAAATATTCAGAGTTGAAGTGATAGAATTTTAATTTTACGTGAAGATTTGACGGAATTGAGACGTTTGGCGACACCGCGATACGTCAGTTCATAGCGTACATCAGAGAGCTCCGTCCGAATAAAACATCATCATGTCATTGAGGCATTATGGCTTTGTTTAAAATTAAAAATATGTAAATTTATTAATTTTCAACGGAGCCCAACTGAAGCACCTATGAAATTCGGCCCTCTGTGAAAGAACCACCTTAAGACCTACCTTAACGAAAATGTTGCGCGCTTCCTTGCTCCTCTGCCGTTTCTTGAGAAAGGTAAGATTCGTATGAAGTTTCATCCTGACGAAGCGGGCTTCGTCGACAATTTTTAGGCGCGGATACCTCACGGCAACAGGGTTGAACTGAGGATATTTTTTGTGATTGTCTGTGATTGAATGAGTTACACTGTTTGACAAAATTAACGGTAACTTTATTTCTAATCGAAATCATGAAGTGAATGGAGTACACAAATATGAGATGATGATGTGTAAATTATATGAGAAGTCCAGAGATGGGATGGACTGGTTGTTATGGGTTCTGATGCTAGACTGACTAAAGATTGAAACTTAAGCCTAGTGTGTGAAGAATGGTCATGTGAGTAGGAGAAGTTTCCTTTTTAAGGTGATTCTTCACCCCAGGTAGAAATCGTGGCTCGGCAGAAGCTAGCTGCCAGCTAGTTGTACTAGTTATTTATCTTGGCGCAAGATAATTGAACGATATTGGTGCAAGCTCGGTATGTAACGCTCATTCGAGCTAGCAGCAAGCTTGATGACTTATCTTGGGCCAACCTTTACAACGTAGCTAATGCCAATATAACCCAATCAGTTTGGCACTCGCTTAGCGGTTTCGTCTGAATATACGTGAAATAAGAATCAATATATATGATTAATCATTATTGGTACATTGCAAAAAAAAAAAAAAAAACAAGTAGCTCAACAAGCATTACCAATTCGCTAAGAAAAACGCCATCCGATTTGTTCGACCTAACCGGGGTTTGAACCCAATTCCGCTCGCATCACTATATTACTAATCGCACGCTCTACCTACTACGCCAAACTATCCTATTGCTACTACATCTCATATTTTCCTTTATTTCATCCCTGGTAGAAAATCAACCAGATTCTCTGGCCATTCACCATCTTATGGGCAGACAATCTGGTGAACGATCTGCATTACGTACATTTGAGGTTGTGTGTAACTTCAAAAGTGAAAACTAAAAAATAATACAGTGCGACCTCTCAATAAGCACGCCCGCAATAAGAACACTTCCCCAACTTCTCGCTCGACCACTACCCCCACTCCGAGCTCGAATTGCACTTGGGTGCGAATGAGAGAGAGAGACAGAGAGAGTGAGTCACTGAAGAGCGCACGCATGGTGGGGGTACTCGAATTCTTGCAAAACCTCTTCCCCTTGGGGGCTTTTGCGTTCTTATTGGGAGGTCGGACTGTAATACAAATATTCAAAAACTGATACTATTTTTAATATTATTTAAGAATCTGGCGAACGATTAATATCACGTACATTTGAGGTTATATGTAACCTCAAAAGTACAAACTCATAAATAATAATAGAAATATTCAAAAATTGATACTATTTCTAATATTATTTCAAATTAATACATTATTTTCTGCAGAAAAAATTCTTACCTTGTTGTCATTGAACTTTTCCATTAACCTGCATTTCTAACATAACCTCAAATTACACCTCAGATTCGTTCACCAGGTCCATCAAAAGAATCAGCCCAGATACATATGTCATTCTGGCCAGAATCTGTCGTCGAATTGATGAGGTATCTGGCCAGAAAATCTGACCAGAATCTGCCTACTCACCAGAAAATTCAACAGATTCTGGTCAAACTCTGTTCAATTTTCTACCAGGGATGAAACTTAAAATTACGGTGTCAAATTAAGAACTACTGGACATGTCAATCTCACCGATCAGCAATCATGGTTCATCAGTGTCAAACCGAGATCACGATTTATGCGCTATCACAAATTAGGTTAATTTATATGGAACATGCAATAATAAAACTTCGTGATATACATTTTATTCATATTATGTGCTTCATCAGTAACAGAACAAAGTTATCTCATATACTAGTCGCCGTTCTGACATTTTTTTCTCATAATTTATTTCCCAAATACAACTAACCTCACTTTTTGCAAAACAGCGTGTCTCACGCATACAGAGGTTGCGGCTAGCTACGAGTACATAACCTCAAAAATCACAGTGTAAAGTATAACGAATCTTGAAATTACGCATGAAATTTAGCTAGCAGCAGTCTATGCTGAACCTTAGAGCAGCGACTCTCGCACGTAGATGGGTCGCGGCTAGATACAATACGAAGAGAGTAACGAATCTCGGGAATGCATGTCAAGTATAGCTAACTGCGATCTAATTTTATCTAGCCATAATATATCTTGGAACTCGAAACTACGAATATAGCTAGCGCCAGTCTATAGCCAATATCGCGGCAACGTGTCTCGCAAGCCAACATAATATGTGGCTAGCGGCTAGGCTGAAACTTTCTTAGCCAAGACAATTTTCTATCTGGGTACCGTCACTTGACTGAAATACTACCGTATTTTTGGTGAAAAATACCGTCGTACAACTAGATGCGAACCGTATTTTTGAAGTGAAAATACAGTCATATATCTCGTTACATACCGTATTTTTCGAGGAAAAACACCATATACATATGATTGACATACGTGACTCATACCCCGTGTAGAAATTTACTGTGGCATGCCCTAATATCAGTATGGGCCACATCGGGCGAATGTATGGCTTGCCAAACTTGCAACACTGCTCAGGCCCTGAAGTGGCCCGCATGTGGCGTGCCTTACTATCAAAATAGGCAATACCAGGCGGATTTGTGGCTTGCCAGATTTGCAACACTGCCAGGGCTCTAACGTGGCGCCGGTATCACTGCGCGAAGAACCGAGTTCGATTAATCGATTTCAATTTGTCAAACGGCTGCCTGCAGCTCAGCTGTTGCGTTCCATCGATGTGCATGTTAATTCGAGGTTAGGGTTCCGGTATTCATGAGAACAGAACGTTATTGTTCTTTATTGGAAGTAGAGTTTATACATTTGTATTTGTATCAATAGGTGCTGCCACTGTTAGGCATCCTAATGAGTTAGGTGTTGCTAAGCGAACAGGTGAGCAGCATAATCTAGTTGTAAGAATATAGTCGTACAGGTAGTACTAAAGCAATTGTGGCACCATTCATTTCTATGTATCAATTGTATTGTATAATAAACCTTATTAATTATTCTTACGTAACTTGATTTATTTAAAACATGGTAGCAGATCGTGGTTGCTGAGATTGCGAGTTCACAAAAAGAGTTGAAAAGTGCAGAAGAAGAGACTAGAAGAAATTGTGAAAGTGAACATTCGTTAACACGCCGCGAAACAGAAGACCGTTAAAGTTGAAGAAAAATGGCCGGTGATGGAAAAGACGATATACGTATTCCGGTGTTTGATGGAACCGACTATTCCAGTTGGAAAGCAAGAATATTACTATTTCTCAGAATGAAAGAGTGTAAAGAAGTAGTAGAAAGACCCCAGAGAATTGGTACAGCTGGAGATAATGCGGCGGAATGGGAAAAGAAGGATGTAAAGGCAATGAATTATATCTGCGGGTCCGTTAATAATAAGCAATTTGAATATGTGAAACATCTTCCATCAGCCTACGAAATAATAAGAAAATTTGATCAGATGTATTTAAAAGAATCTACAGCACTACAAATCATACAGAGAAATAATTTGGAGAGTATAAAATTAAATGATTTTGTAACGATAGACAAATTCTTTGATGAATTTGAAAAAGCAGTTAACGAGCTAAAATCAGCAGGGGCCACAATAAATGATCAGGAGGTGCTGAATTATATGTTGAAGGCTCTTCCCCCAGAATATAGCCACATTGGAGATCTGATCGATGTATTACCAGAGGAAGAAAGAACGGTCGAGTACTTAAAAAGTAAAATTAAGATAAAGTGCATGCAGGAAAAGAGAGACAAAAATAAAAGTGATGGAAATTTAACGAATTCAAGTGCGTTTAACACGCAGACACAATACAGACCAACATGCTACAATTGTGGTAAACCTGGGCATGTGCAAAGAAATTGTAGAGGATCAAATGAACGAGGCAGAGGAGGACAGAGTCGAGGCTGGACGAGAGGTAGAGGTAACGATTACCAAAGAGGAAGAAGCAGCTACAGAGGTCATGAGTATTCACGAGGAAGAAACAACTACAGAGGACAACAGAGAGGAAACTATCGAAGAAGTGGAAACCAAACACCGAGTCATCAAGAGCATCAACAAGAGTCACAAAGCTATTCAAACGCTTTCATAACACAGGTTAACAGAACAGAGGTAAATAATGAGAGTAACAGAGATGAAAACAAGATCGAGTGGATTTTAGATAGTGGGTGTACAGATCACATAATAAATGATGATAGATTATTCGATGAATATATAATGTTGAAAAAATCAGTTGATGTAAAATTGGGAGATGGTCGAGTAATGGAAGCCACTAAAATTGGTCGAGTAAATTCCTTGTTTATAGTCGATGCAAACGAGATTCAAATCACATTAAACAATGTCTTTTACGTTAGGGATATGAAACAAAACTTGTTGAGTTACGCTAAAGTCACAGATAAGAATACAATAATTTCCTATGAGGACATTTCGGAAATATATAATCCATTCGAACAATTGGTAGCGATTGCACGAAAAGTAAATAACATTTATAGATTGACGAGTTATATTAAGAAATCAGAGAAAGTAAAACAAGTGAATAATAGTCAAGTATCTGGTAACAATGATGGAAAAATGACTGAAAAAGAAAAATGGCATCGTACGTTAGGTCACGTAAATTTTAATTACTTGAATACTATTTGTAAGAATGAACTATTGGATGGATTGCCTAAGAATTTAGAAAAGGAAGAAATGAAATGTGCTATATGTATTGAGTCAAAAATGCATAACTTACCCTTCGAAAACGACAGAAAACGAGCTACAGAAATTCTAGAAATTGTACATACAGATTTAAATGGACCACAACCGACTGTGGGAAATTGTGGTGAGAGATATTTCTTATCTTTTGTAGATGATCGAAGTAAATTGGCCAAAGTATTTTGCATTAAATCCAAAGACGAAGTCTGTAAGCGTATGGTTGAGTATGTAAATTTAGTTGAAAATCTGACTGGTAAAAAAGTAAAAAATTTGAGATGTGACAATGGTAAAGAGTATATAAACAATGAGGTTTTTGAGTTTGCAAGGCAAAAAGGTATCAGTATTATGCCGTGTCCACCGTATGTGCACGAATTGAACGGAGTAGCCGAAAGATTCAATAGGACGATAATGAATTCAGCTAGATGTCTATTAAAAGAAGCCAGAGTAAATGAAAGATTTTGGCCAGAAGTTGTCATGGCTGCGACGTATTTGAAGAACAGAACACTTGCCAACACAATCGAGATTAAAACTCCATATGAAATATTTTTCAATGAAAAACCCAATGCAAAATATTTACGCCTGTATGGCAGTCGAGTTTTTGTTAGAACACCTGAGTCACAGAGAAAATCCAAATGGGAAGATAAGGCTAAATTGGGAGTATTACTGGGTTATACTGATGTTGGATATCGTATATTAATCAATAATAGAATCATTGTAGCCAGACATGTCGATATAGTTGATAATGAGATTAAATATGTTGGTTTCAATAGTAATTCAAGTGCTGAAATGAACAATGAGCTAGGTAATGAAAGGTTAAATGATGATATTAATAATGATGAAAATAAAATTGAATCAGATTACGAGTCTGCTGAGTCAGTGGACGAATATAGAGATGAGATTGTAAAAGAGACTCCATTGAAGAGGTCTACAAGACAGAGAAAGCCAAACACAAAATATAATGATGACTTTGTAACTTATTGCGTTTATGTAAATTATTGTAATGTTAATGATCCTAATACGTTTGAAGAGGCGATCGAAAGTGTCGAATCTGAGAATTGGCAAAAGGCAATGAACAATGAGATAAGTAGCATTGAAAAAAATAAAACATGGATTCTAGTGAATAAACCAAAGGAGAAGCAAGTTATTGATGTTAGATGGCTTTATAAAAAGAAAGCAGAGGACGTTTATAAGGCTAGATTAGTAGTCAGGGGTTATCAACAAAAAGAACAAATAGAAAATACTTATTCACCAGTTGCAAAAATGGAAACGTTGAAAATATTATTAGCGTACTGTTGTCAGAATAAATTGAGAATCGAACAGATGGATGTAGAGACAGCTTTTTTAAATGGAACAATTAGGTCAGAGGTGTATGTAAATCAACCCTTAGGATATCAGGATGGTACAAACAAAGTTTACAAGTTATGTAAGTCACTATATGGGCTTAAGGAAAGTCCCAGATCCTGGTACGAGTGTTTCCATAAATTTATGAGCGAGTTAAAATTTGAAAGAAGTAAACATGATTATTGTCTATATGCGAAAAAAGATGAAAAAGATCCTGTATATATAATAATCTTTGTTGACGACTTATTAATTTGTAGTAAAGATTTCTTAAAAATACAAGAGGTGAAATCTAAACTGTCAAATCGTTTTAGAATGAAGGATATGGGCCAAGTGAGTAATTATATTGGTATTGACATTAAACACGATCTCGAAAGAAATGAAATGACCTTAAGTCAAGAAAATTATATCAAGTCATTAGCTAAAAAATACGAGTTGGAAAATGCTAAACTGTATAAAACCCCAATGGAAATTAATCTGAAACTTGAGCCAGCTGATGAGGTAAATGAACAAATAAAATTTAGAAATTTAATTGGAGAACTACTATATATTAGTACTGGAACGAGACCAGACATTGCATTCAGTGTTAACTATCTGAGTAGATTTCAGAGTTGTTATGATGAAACACACTTTAAATACGCCATGAGAATTCTGAAGTATTTATATTTAACTAAAAATTTGAAATTGACTTATACAAGATCTGAGAGAGTAGCTGTATTAGATTGTTTAGTAGATTCAGACTGGGCAGGAGATATTATTGATAGAAAATCTACGTCAGGGTATATTGTAAGAATGTATGGAAATACAATCCATTGGAAATCTCGTAAACAAAAATCCGTGACTAAATCTTCCACTGAAGCTGAATATGTTGCGTTGTCAGAAGCTTTAACAGAAGTTACGTTCATAAAAGGATTATTAACCGAAGTGTTTAAAATCGAATTTGATGCACCAACAAAATTGTATGAGGATAATTCAGGAGCAGTTTCTATTGCTAAAAGTGGTAATTTATCTAAAAAGTCAAAGTACATTGAAGTACAATACCATGATATTTACGATCATTACGAAAAAGGAAAAATTGATATTGTTAAAATTGATACCGAAGAAAATATTGCAGACATTTTGACTAAGTCATTATGCAAGCCAAAGTTTGTTAAACTAAGATTAGAATTGAAATTAAGATAAATACAAGAATAAAAAAAATAATAAAAATTGATAAAATACACATGTAAAGAGGCGTATTGGAAGTAGAGTTTATACATTTGTATTTGTATCAATAGGTGCTGCCACTGTTAGGCATCCTAATGAGTTAGGTGTTGCTAAGCGAACAGGTGAGCAGCATAATCTAGTTGTAAGAATATAGTCGTACAGGTAGTACTAAAGCAATTGTGGCACCATTCATTTCTATGTATCAATTGTATTGTATAATAAACCTTATTAATTATTCTTACGTAACTTGATTTATTTAAAACATTCTTCATAAAGTTCAAAGTTATAGATCAGTGGTGAAAATTTAGTTTTAATACGAGCACGTCTAAAGTCTTTATACGGCAGTCTGGGTGCGCAGTTCGAAGTACGCGACAGATCTCGCCATAACCTCACTCTTCGTTGATCAAGTGTGAATCTCAACTGGCGTCAAAGTGACTTTTCATGCCTATGCCAAAAAAAAAAAAATGGTAGAGGCGCGCCCGTAAACTGTTTTTGACTCGAATAATGATCTTAGAACTCGCTTTCGGCTCGCCTTGAGCTGGTACTGAAATTATTATCCTCGCGGAAAAACACTTGGTTTTCGGGCATGCCACATAATATACTACTATTAGAACTCGTATCATGAAATAATGATCTCGCCCGTATCATAAAATAATTCATCTCGCCTTGACATTGATCAATCATGATACGGATTGGTAAGATGGAAATGTCTTTTAACTCCTAATTCGACACCTTGATCATAAGTTTCAACAAATAGAAAGATATCATACCGATGACCATAGGGTAGTTTGGCGTAGTAGGTAGAGCGTGCGACTAGTAAACAGCGAATGCGAGCGGACTTGGGTTCAAATCCCGATAGGATCGAAAAAATCGGATGGAGTTTTATAATCAAAATATTATAGATCTATCTTCCAGTGATTGAAAATATGTCATAAAGTTCACTTTTTTAATTTTTATGTGATAAAATCGATATCTCAAAGCAATAAATAAATCACACTTAGTCGATTTGTACGAATATACGCAGTTTAGGCACGGCCGTGGCAGAAATCATGGCGCGAACGTGGTTCCTCAATGGCAGCCTCATCCGTGCCCGGTGTGGGGCGGTATCTAAAATGGTAACATTTGACCAGGCCCCTAACAGGCTGCCACAGCTCAGCCAGACCTGGGCCACATCTGTATTCTGGCAACCTTTTCGGGATCCGGCTTGAGCCACAGTACAATTTCTACACGGGACCCTGTTCATGCGTACTTCATCTGCCATTACGACTGCGAAAATTTCACTCCAATACCGTATTATTAGGAATCGTCTACGGTATATAGACGGTATGCATCCGAGTTCAAACATACGGTATTTATTCCTACAAACACAGTTTTCCTACGGTGTGGTTACTGTGTTCATACTTATACCACGTGTTCACGGTTGATATACCCAGCGCCGATTTTATCAATAGGCAGACTAGGCATTTGCCTCGGGCGGCATAGTTTGAGGGCGGCAGATTTTCAAAGCGGCCAATTCTAAATAATTTTTATTAAATGGTGACTCCTGCATCGTTTGTATGTACCTCAATTCATAGAAGAGAATTTATCGGACAGGACGAACCAATTTTTAATACTTTTTCTTTTGACCGAGGAGAGATTTTTTTTCTTATCGAGCGTGTAATCCCCAGAAAGACCGGAAAAACGGAAAGTGCATTATAATCTTCTTCTTCTTCTAGTAAACATCCCTTCAGCCCGGGTTTAAACCGCGACCTTTGAAACTGTACTGCGATGCCTTATCAAATTAGATCACGGTGAAGAATTAGTATATTGTGCACTAAGGGCGTGAAGTGGGCTTTTTTCAGACCGACTGTGGAGTTTGTAGTACGAGTCGGAGGCGAGCTAGCACGAGTCGAAGACGAGTAGTGCAACCACACAAGGTCAAAAAGCCCACTTAGCCCTTAGCGCACACCATATTTTGTGTGACAGCACGATTTTCGCGTTTTTCTTCATTATTTATATTTTTCTGGAAGAAATTTAAAAATATTTTAGCGGGCGTTTTCAGGGTTTTATTGCCCGCTTATGCTCGAGTAGCGGGCAATAATAGCCCGAAAACGCCCGCTGCTCGACGTAGCGGGCAATAATGACCTGAAAACGCCCGCAGCTCGATGTAGCGGGCGTTTCTATTTTTAATTTTTTGCCCGCGCGTCTGAAAACGGTAACTCACGGCCCGCTTAATGGGTCAAAAAAATGCGAAAATCGTGCACGTGGTGCAAAATTAGTACATTTCAGTACCAGTACGGAAAGGCTTTTTTGACGAAACGAGAGGTTTACGAGGTTCGTCAAAAAGCCTCTACGTCCAAGTAACGATTATTATTTTTCATCACGAAAGCCGAGAAATCACGACGAAGTTGCGATTTTGAGGTTAGAATGATGAAAAAAAGATTATGATGCACTTTCCGTTTTTTTCGGTCTTTCTGTGTATCGCACGCTCGATAAGAGGAAGAATGTCTTTTCAGACAAAAGACAAAGTATTAAAAATTGGTTTGACTCGTCCGATCAATTCTCTTCTATGAAATGAATAATTTCTACTGAAAAATAATTAACCCTAGAACGCATGTACGGGGTAGAAATCTACCCCAGTGGACTTTCAAACTGCGCTCCTAAACTGGAAATTGAGTTACGTTTAGTTATTCAAATCAATTTTTCACCAACTAAACTTCGATGAAATGGAATTTACTTTCCACCATTCTCTTCTTTATGAAAAAACGAAGAGATTGGTGTACTTGCGAGTCCCATTATAGCTCTAGAAACGATTTTATGAACAAGAAACGCATGGGGTAGATATTCACCCCAGTCATGAGTTAGAAGGTAGAAAAAAGATACGTGAGTTCTAGGGTGAATATTTTCATATCAAGAACGGGGCGGGATTCCAGAAGTGCCTAGGGCGGCCAAATCGTAAGTTCGGCGTTGGATATACCGACGTTAGACGTTGGTCAAAAGCCGTCACCCACACAGCACAATGTCATCCACAGGACATCCACTGTACATCTCTTACGTCCGTCGCGGATATCCCTAGAACATCCCATTATATACATAGGACGTACCCAGGATGTCCCGTGAACATCCAAATGTCCGCTTTCAAGATATCTTTGGGACTGTATTATGGAATATCCTGTGGATATCCGTGACGTCTGTTGTACCACAGTGGTACATCCCAGGGCCCTGTATTTGCATCCTTACATAGTCCATAATACATCCATCGGATGTCAGGACCTTTCGTAAATATTCGGAGAGAAATGGAATAGGTTCGTGAAAGAAAGTGAAAATAAACTTTGTATGTTCGATGAATATATTTTTTAAGTTGTATATATATATATAGTATACATATATTTATATTTATATAATATATAATATAGGATATCTGTATCCCCTACTCGATATCCTATATTATAGGGGAACGTGGGGCAGAACGGGCAGCGGGGCAGAACGGGCACCAAAACAAAAAAAAATAATGTGATCGGAAATGATTTTTTATAAAATATGGCGACGTATTTTGGATCAATAATGAAAAAAAAAAAAGTGAATTTTTTTTTTTAAAAAGTAAAATAAAACGGAAAAATAAATAATTTTTTTCTGATTTTTTTTTTTTTCATTATTGATCCAAAATACGTCGCCATATTTCATAAAAAATCATTTCCGACCACATTATTTTTTTTTGTTCTGGTGCCCGTTCTGCCCCGCTGCCCGTTCTGCCCCGCGTTCCCCTATATAATATAGGATATCTGTATCCTCTACTCAATATCTATATTATATATAATATAGGATATATGTATCCTCTACTCAATATCTATATTATATATAATATAGGATATATGTATCCTCTACTCAATATCTATATTATATATAATATAGTAGGGGATACAGATATCCTATATTATATATAATATAGGATATCGAGTTGGGGATACAGATATCCTATATTATATATAATATAGATATTGAGTACAGGATACAGATATCCTATATTATATATAATATAGGATATCGAGTAGGGGATTATATATAATATAGGATATCGAGTTGGGGATACAGATATCCTATATTATATACAATATAGGATATCGAGTAGGGGATACAGATATCCTATATTATATATAATATAGGATATCGAGTTGGGGATACAGATATCGTATATTATATATAATATAGGATACAGATATCCTATATTATATATAATATAGGATATATGTATCCTCTACTCAATATCTATATTATATATAATATAGGATATCGAGTAGGGGATACAGATATCCTATATTATATATAATATAGGATATCGAGTAGGGAATTATATATAATATAGGATATCTGTATCCCCAACTCGATATCCTATATTGTATATAATATAGGATATCTGTATCCCCTACTCGATATCCTATATTGTATATAATATAGGATATCTGTATCCCCAACTCGATATCCTATATTATATATAATATAGGATATCTGTATCCCCTACTCGATATCCTATATTGTATATAATATAGGATATCTGTATCCCCAACTCGATATCCTATATTATATATAATATAGGATATCTGTATCCTCTACTCAATATTTATATTATATATGATATCGCATATTTGTATCCTCAACTCAATATTTATATTATATATAATATCGCATATTTATATCCTCAACTCAATATCTATATAATGATTCATATCTTCGGAAAAAATCTCTGAATATCAATATTCTCACTATACACAGAAAAAAAGATTAAATTGGTAAAAAAAAATTTTTGTTCCCATAAAATTTTCTGCAATTCGCATTGTAAACCGAAATTTTCTTCAGTCAATAAAAAAATTTGCTTGAGCCAAGACAATTCTCTTGGTTTGAAAAAATTTTTACGTGGCTCGGGAGATTTTTCGGTCTTCAATATAATTTTCTTGGCCCAAGTGAACCTTTCTTTCTGTGTATGGTCGAATGGGGATATCCCCAGGACGTCAGACATATCTTGGTAATGTGATGGAATATCCTATGGATGTTTCGATGATCCTGGACATATACAGAATATCCATAGGATATCCGAATGATCCTGGATATATATAGGCTGTATAAGACATAAAAAGGACATTCGATGGACGTCCTGTGCTGTGTGGGCAGGGTTATCTGCGCTGATTTTTCTTCCAGATAATCAAGTATCCCGAGTAAAAGAGACTATATATACTAGGGTGGTCCTTATTTAGGGCTCGGGCGAATTTTTCATCAGACGCCCCCCAAATCGACTCCAGATAATTCAAAAACAATACTCTCAATTTTTCAGATTTTTAGCTAGACTTTAACACTTCCTGCCAAGAGGGTGGATTCTCCCATTTGAAATACACGTGTTTCGGCCATATTCTCAGGATATATTTTATTCCAAGAGTGAAAGTTTTCAAAAAAATCTGTAACTGCGAGATTTCAGTGTTTATTGGTGCTACTATTTGAGAAAAAATTTCCAAGGAACAAAAACATTTTTTCAGAAATATGGCTAAGGAACTTTCGATCACAGTTTTGACAAGGATTAACCCCTTGCGAGATTCGTCACGAATTCTGGATCAGCCTGTATACCACGACGTATATATGTATTGGTTTCACGAGTTATGGTTATACAGGATGATTCAGGATTCGTGATGAATATTTTACAGAGTCAATACTCGTCGAAATTGAGCTCGAAATTTTATGAGCCATTTTATTTAAAAACAATTTCCTCAATTTTCTGAAATAATTTTTTTGTTCTGAAATAATGTATCGTATTCTTACAGACTATTTTCTGTATTCTTGTCATAATTTGAAAAGTGACCCTAAAAAATTTTGTTTGAAGATACATAACTTTGACACGGTGGGAGATAAGAAAAAAAACAATCGAGGTAGGTTTATCAGATAGTACTACAAGGTACCACAGCTGCGAAAAAATTGAGAATTGTGATGGTCCAAGACCAGGTGAAATCACGTGAAATTCCCCATATATAGTTCTTCAAAGCTCTCGAATTTTGTTTTATCTCGCTTGTATTCTGATCCGTATACGATGATTTTTTACAAAAATGCAGGGCTTCAAGATCAGTGAAATACCCGTGTGGAAATCGTAGTTGGGAACTGGTCGGGAACGAGCCAGTTCTTCCCGCTTTAAAATGGGCGCCAGGCAGCCCGGCTGGGCAGCCCCCGACCGGGCTTGTAACGCTCGACTGGCCAGCTTGAACCGGGTTGAACTATCCGGGTACTGCCTGTTTTTTCCCATCTAATACTAAAACACGGAAAATGATAGAAAATTTTCCGATCAAAAATACAGGTTTTCTCGTGTAATTTTCGACTTCGAATCGATCCCGACAGGTCCCGGGTCCTCAAGATTGAAATTTTCAGAAATATCGACGGCTGAACGCGAAAAATGATAGAATCTTTTTATATTAAAGAAATAGTTTTTTTGGTGGCGTTTCTGAAGCAGAATCGATTCTGACAGGTCCAGGGTCCTCAAAATTGAAAATTTCAAAAATATCGACCGTTAAAAACGCGAAAAATGATAGAATATTTTTTATCGAAAAAATCAGTTTTTCGGAGTATTTTCTCAGCTTTCCCGATTACCGCCCTAATACTACTGTGAAAGGTGTGAACGGGTTCAGGCCAGTTCTCCTAGCGGGGAAGTAGACAATTTTACCCGTTTATAGACCAATTACAGTTTACAATGCGGGACCCGTTCGGGGGCTGGCCAGTTGAACTGGACTTGGGATCGCCTGTCCGGGGACTAGCCAAAAATTGGGCGTTCCCAAGCAAATTTCCACACGGGACGGGGGGTTGCGCTAAAAACGGGTTTGCCCGTCCGGGGGCTGTACAGTTAAGCTGAAGACGGGATTGCCCGTCCAGGAGCTAGCCGGAGATCGGGTAACCCCAGCAAATTTCCATATGGGTAATGATCATGCAGGACCATTTTTCGGATCTGATCAGATCTGAGTACTCATACATGATCATACATGATCATATCTGAGCATTTTTTCCCGGGTTGAGAGCCCACTGCAATAGGCCCAAAGGAGGGCCTGGAGGTTTTATTTGTACCCTCCATAACCTCCTTTGAATCATAATGTCTAGTTCCTGCCACTTTTGTAGGTTCAAGTGGAGCTAGTCTGACATTAAACGTACTGAATTCGTCGTAACCTCCTTTGACTCCTCAATACTCCCAAGATTTGACAGATTCTTGACGAGACTACGAGGTTTGAAGGAGGTTCAAAGCAGGCCTAAAATTTTAACTCGGGATATCTTAAGCTGAAATATTTTATAGAATAATCATAAGGAGGGGCCGGCATGACTGCCTCGTTTTGACGACTCCAGTGTTTTAAATAACTTCCTATATGTGGTCCAGCTTTATGCTTGCGTGACAAATAAAATGGTGTGTAGCCATTTGTTGCTTTGATATTAACGTTGGCACCGAGGATTTCGACTAAATACCTTATTAGATCCAGTTCAGGTTTTTTTCTAAGTGCTGTATGCAACGGTGTGTAGCCAGAAAAAATTGAACATGGAATTCGGCCATTGATGTCGGCACCGTTTTCGACGAAATACTGCACTGACGAGCGATGATTAACGTCGGCACCTCCATCAACCAAGCATTGCACTAGGGGTATCACATGCCGATGCCGGGACACAGCATTCATAAGCGGTGTTTTATGATGTTTATCTTCAAGATTGATATTGGGATCCTGCCTGGGCAATTCCGCTACTAGTGATTGTCCGAGTCGAATTGAAAAAAATCTCACAATACCGATGTTATATTCCTTAGCTGCTACGTGATACAATGTCCGACCACGTGTACGACAATTTTCCGTCAAGTCGAATTCCCAGGAGTATTTCTCTGGCGCGTGATCCCTGCGGCACAAAAGACAATTCAAAAATTTTCGAATAGTCTGGTATTCCTCCTCGATAAGAAACTCTTCTACGAAGAATTTCTGCACCTGCAAATCACAACCGTTGTCCTTCAACTTTTTCGACAGAAATTTGGCAGTAAAGTACTCTGCGAATGTGCGATGGACAAAGTGTGGTTTCCCGTTGATAACCTGAGTAACGATGCCACTTCGCTCTTCACCCTCATCTTCATCTTCTTCATCTTCGGATGATGAAGACGTCTCGTCTGTTTTATGCTTACAGTTCATCAACGCAGTCACAGTATTTTCGTCGAATAATGCTTTCAGTGCCAACTCTTGATGCGTCATCAAGAATATTCGTCGAATAGCCTTTCTGTACTTCTTCAGTCTTACTAGATTCGTGTGATCACTCGATAATTTCTTCTTGAGACAAATGTAGAACTTTTCATCAACAAAGCACCCGTACAAATCGGTTATATAGAGTGGTTTTTCCGATGACTCGAACCGCTTCAGTTTTTCTTCATTTCCAACAGGAAAGGCCTCTGCCACCAACCTGAGCTGCAAAGGGATGCCAGTGAACTCTTGCATCTGGGAATTGATTAACTTCGACAGAATTCCCAACACCGCACTCGCATGCTGCTCTAAATTTTCTTCAATCGTCCCGTCGGAATCATTTGAGTTTAATTCCCTGCCCCAAAATTTTGTCAAAAATTTCATTTGGTTTTCTCGATCGAATGGCTGTAGTACGTGAGAAAATGTACCGAATTCCCGTTCTAAAACCTTACTTGTGTGTGGCCTGGTCGTAACGAACAGCCTTTTTATGGGAATATTCGCAAGTGATCGAAGCAAATCGATCACTATCTTCCCAAAGTGTGGACAGATCTCGTCATACCCGTCGATTAACACTGCCGTTTCGCCGGTCACCTTGACAATTTCTTTGAAAACGTTACGTTCAAAATCGGTGCTGAGATTTGAAAGCTTGTCCACTAAGAAGTTGACCGCTCCGTTTGTATCATCCTTTTCGAAAGTTCGCTTCTCCTTTTCTTTATTCAGCACGCCTGTGTGTTGAGTCAAATCGACTCTGATTACCAATAGACTAGATTGATCATGTTTAATTTTCCCTGCCAAATAAGTCAATAGAGTAGACTTGCCCATTCCTGCCGTGTCGGAAATGATAACGATTTGACGTCTCTTGTCGTGTTTTGCTAGTTCATCTTCTGTCAGGCCGTTTGCTCCTGGTCTCTTGTGATTATAGTAATCCATACTTGTATATCTGAATGCTCGTAAGTTGGTGATACTTCCGAAAGACTGCTGCCAGACAAGTGCCCCTGTTTCTCCTTGCAGCCAGTGAATGTTGCGTTCCGGATTCTGTTCACATATATTTCTGAAATGATCCGCCTCTCGGCCACTCTCCAAAATATAAAATTTGTCCGAATCGAGTTTCCTCAGACTACATTCATCGATTAATTGATTTCTATTTTCAGTTGCCACTATTTTTTCCAAAGCTTCTTGGTCAATGCCACTAATGGCAAATAGGTCTGATATGTTTGAATCTTTGAGAATCTCTGCCTTGATTACCACGCGCTCAACAATCGTTCGAGGTATGTAATACTTTTCAACATCATCCAATCCCTGTATTTCACTTCCTATCACTATTTCTTCACCTCGAATGAGCTGAATTAACGTTTTTTTGTCTATTAATTTGTTGAGAGCTGATAACTCCTTTGAACCAATATCATCGGATTCGTTACTACCGAATATTTCCTTGAAGCTGATCTTTTTTTTGTCGTCTCCCTGAAATTTGATGACTCTTTTTTCCAAGAGCTTCTGTCGCGAACGTTCCGCGAGAGCGATAATACTGTCGTCAATTTTGATATCGTCTCGGTCGCTGAAAATTTCTCGGACAGCTGGACTGTCGTTTTCGTGAATGATGAGAATTAATTTCTTGCCAGGAATATTTTCCAAAATATCACGTAGCCGACTCAACAATGAGTGCGTATTTTCATTATCACCGACTAACCCGCAGTCAATTACTAACAAGTCGTGACTAATTGATGATCCGAAGGCACATAAAACTTTATCCGTGATGTTTGGTCGCGAGAGTTCTTCCAAGCGTATAAAAATCGAATTGTCTATCTCCGTGTACCTTTCTGATTCTTCTACAGCTTGGTAGACCCTCAGAGCTATTAATAAAGTTGGATTTAAAGACGTGAGTATCAATGGAGAGGTCCGCGACAAATCAGTACCATCAAGAAATTTCCGTAAATCACAATTTTTGTCTTGAAACTTGATGTCATATTCTTTGAGCTCTGCTGTATAAGATAACTTCAGGCCAATGGTAATGTGAGAGCACATCTCACAATACAATTTTTGGAAGAAAGCATCAACCTGTTCGCTTGATAGAAATTTCCTGTGTTTTCCCGTGTTCTTAAGCAAATTCACCATCATATCTTGAAAGCCATCCCCAATGAAATTCACATTGCGCAGATTGAACTGGTGAGAGGCACCCAATTCATTCGCTATTATTGGGCCAAGTTCTTTTTCGTTCGGTTGATTCACGGCTAGAATGAATTCCTTGAAAAAATCCGAGATCTCATCGTTGGATGCACTTGCTTCCGATTTGAGCTTGTCGCGCAGAATAGAGGTCTCGTCCACGAACTTGTGAAAACAAGGTGTTGGCCTCGGTTCTTCGTCCCCTTTCATCTCCGGCACTTTCAATAAATCGTATACTTCCATGTCAGTCACCTTGATGTCTTTCAATTTGTCCTTGTCAAGCCCCATATTAGTACAGAGAATGAATTCTTTTGACTTGCTTGTGTCGAATATTGTATTATTCCTAATCTCACGCCAAGAATTGAAATATTTCACCATGCCAAATGGGGGGTTTTTCGCGGTTGATAATAAGTGTTGATAATTGACCATCCCACAAGCTTTTTCATGCTTAAACTGTAAAAATAGATGAACTTTTCCTCTCTCGAGGTCTTCATATTCTAAAACTGCGTCATCAAACTTTCCAGCCTGCTTCATTTCTGTGGCGAATCGGAATAAATATTTCTTCTTCCGAGCCCGATGCACAACAAGCATCATATTTTTCCATTGATGTACGGCCCCGTGAAGATCAAAGCCTTCAGATCGCTCGTACGATTCGTCGCTGCCGTAAGGTGGTAATTGATTGATCTCTGCCGCATTGGGGATCTCCATTTGAACTTGTTTTTGTCGAGTCAGTATTACTATGATATAGTTCTACTGCATACCCGCAGAGTTGACCAGTACTGGTATCTGAAAAACAGGATGAAGCATTACACATACTTAGAAGATGAATTGTAATTTCGCCAATTGTTTTTCTATCGAAATTTGTTACAAACTACATTCGTATTCCCCACCCCTTGAGGACCCGTGTCGGTAGTAGCACTCCGCTACGTCCGGTATTCGTAAAGTAAGTATGATAGGAAAGGGTGGAGCAAAATGGCACGCGCGGCAAAATGGACCGGTGAGGCAAAATGGACCAGTGCTATTTTTCTTTATCTTGATGTTTTTCATCGTTAATTATTGACCTTTTTGATCAACCATTTTTTATTGATTCTTTTTTGTGGTTCATTTCGCCCCACCCTCGCTTACAAGCAACTCACGGACTACGATTCATTACAACTCTGTTACGATACAACAAAGTCGATTTCAGAACAAATATGGAACTGGATGCGCGTCATGACCTGACGGGTCGAGCGGAGTACTTGCCGGATCACCAAATACACTTATCGAATCAATTGACAAGCTGCATGTACACCCAGAGAAAAGATTTATTTAATCTAAATAAATTTTATTTATATATGAACCTAATAGAAAATTTATTTGCCGTAAATAACTTTTTCATTCACGCGAAATAAATTTTTTATTTACGCGAAATATATGTAGGGTAAGGTTAAATAAATTTTATTTGTTTTAAATAAATAATCTATTAGGTTCATCATTCACACAAATCTTTTCTCTCGGTGTAGCACACTTTGGGGTATGCAATACAAAAAAAATTGTAACCTGGCTGAAAACGAGGACACGGTTTCGTTCAGATTGATCTAATTTCATAGAAGACGGATCGAACTCCTGATATAAAAGCAAATGAGCTTTCAGTCGGAATGAGAGTGATATTCAATTCGTATTTGGAATGAAATCTTCGATTTTCGCGATGAGCAAGAAGCCGTGTTTGCACAATTGATGCCGACTAAGAGGTGGCTGCACGAGCAATGTGAGGTTTATCTTTTTACCATTTCCGTTCGATAAATAGCTGCCGCGCCCGGTGACATGACGCTTTTTATTCAGCAATGACTGTCATTGAAAATCCGTACATGATTGACAGGATAATATTACGTTGGTTAACTACGAATTTCGCGCACTGATATTCTTGTGAGCTTTCGAATCAAATTTCCGCACGTTCTGAATGTAATCAAGCAAATTCGAGCACACCTAGAATGCTCCGGATCAATCCCAAGATCTCATAATCAAATTCTATCGAAATAGGATCAGAAGAAAAAGCAATTGCCATGACTTCATGTCAGAGAATGATTCTACGGAAGGATCTACAAAATACCGAAGTAGAAATGAATCAGTCATCTTAAATAACTATCAATTCTTTCAATAAAGGTCGAATCGTGAACTTCTTCTGACTCAAAAATAGAAGTGAAATGCCATGTTTAATATTCGCTGCTGTTTTCCACCTACCTGACTCACAGCGATTTTCGTTTTTCGCGAAGGTCCGAATTATCTCCGAAGACTCAGGTAAGGCCAGCACGGAAGTCGATTTTGTCAGCAGGAATCCCGACTGTTTTCCACTGCTCTGATATGTTCGAAACGTCGTGTCTTTGCTTCTGAATTAGAGACCAGAACGGAGTAATTAGTCAAAATAAAAAGTGCAGCAAACTAAAACGTCTGAATCAACAAGTAATTCATTGATTCATTGAAATATCCGGACATGGACGTTGACATCGATTCTGAAACAGCGCAGGAAACTGAAAACGAACGATGCGAAAGCTCACCTTCAATCGTGGACCGAGATCACCGTGGCTATGAGATTACGTTTTCTTCAACATCTCCAACTGCTGTAACGAAGTTGAACAGATCTCTATAACTGATCACAACCTCGTCCCTGCAGTCACTATGGAGTGGTAATATTCGGAGGCAAGGCAAAGTTCTCCCGACTCTGAAACACTATCAATATCCAGAATTAACCATAGAAGCCGATTTTTTGGCAACATGAGTCAATTTTGACAGTGGCGGACATAGTTATCGGTTCATTTCTGTTATACAGTAGCACTAACGAGTATGAATCTCTTCCCTTGTATGCGTCAGTAAACGAGAAGAAACACATTCGTACTATATCTTCTCCGCTCGGCTCAGGCAGCTTGACTCATACGTATAAGCAAGTATCCTGTCGAAAACTAAACTCCAGCTGTTTGAGACGTAATTCAATGACGCCGTTTCAGTGATATCGCGGAAGAGCCCAATAAACACCAGTTCGTATAAAAAACGTATAAAAAGGTCATATCGCTGTTCCCTAACAACAAGGTTGTAATGCAGAAATCAAAAAAATAGAGTCGCTATTCAGAGAATGAAAAAATAAGGCCGCTATACAGAAAGTGGAAAAATAAAGTCGTTATGCAGGAATTGAAAAAATAAAGTTGCTATTCAGACGCGAAAACAATAAAGGCGCTAAGCGCGGGTGGTGATGATTGCGCGGTTGGCATCACTGATCGCGCCGGCTGAATAAAGGTGAAGAGAAAATTTTCGCGATTGGGAAATTTATAATTAATTTCAATTGAAAATTGAAATATTCTGCAGGAATTTTGTGTAACAAAATAATAAAATGCTCTACTTACTTACCTTACTCATCCATATATGGATGAAAATAGTTTAGGCACTAACGCGAGCACAAACTGGCACAGTAAATGAAGAATATCCTATTGCCTGGCAGAAGATTGACTTAAATCCAACTTTTCTGAAGTTTGGCTCATTTTTGATGCACCTATGTATCGAAAATATTGAGTAAAAACTCTGTAGCGGAATGTCTTCATAATAAAATAATATAATAATCGTAGATAATATTATATAATAGATAATATTAAGTAAAAACTATGTGGAGGAATTCATAATGTATTCTAGATTTTTCTTCGAATAATGCTGATTAATGCTAATCAATTCGCAGAAAAATCTAGAATACATTATGAAGACATTCCGCGACAGAGTTTTTACTCAATATTTTCGATACATAGGTGCATTAAAAATGAGCCAAACTTCAGAAAAGTTGGATTTAAGTCATTTTTCTGCCAGGCAATAGGATATTCTTCATTTACTGTGCCAGTTTGTGCTCGCGTTAGTGCCTAAACTATTTTCAACCATATATGGATGAGTAAGGTAAGTAAGTAGAGCATTTTATTATTTTGTTACATAAAATTCCTGCAGAATATTTTAATTTTCAATTTAAATTAATTATAAATTTCCCAATCGGGAAAATTTTCTCTTCACCTTTATTCAACCGGCGAGATCAGTGATGCCAACCGCGCAATCATCAGCACCCGCGTTTAGCGCCTTTATTGTTTTCGCGTCTGAATAGCAACTTCATTTTTTCAATTCCTGCATAACGACTTTATTTTTTCACTTTCTGTATAGCGACCTTATTTTTCCATTCTCTGAATAGCGACTCTATTTTTTTGATTTCTGCATTACAACCTTCTTGTTAGGGAACAGCGATATACTCTACGTTTATCCAGAGGATGAATGTTCCTCAGTTAAACGGATAAGCAGCAGATTTATTGGAAACGTTACGTCGATACGTTTAACATTACGCAATAAACAACGCTTAATACATGTGTACCACTTGAATATTTGACCAAATGATTCGTCGCTCAAAAAAAAAAATCAAGGCACCTAAAATGAATTAATTACAATATATGAGGCGTCGATTAACAACTACTAATCGCAAACGATCGTACGTTATTACAAAGTGAGAATTTTAAGATTAGAAAAATTTCGCATTATTGTTGGGGCCGGGATTCGATCCGGGGACGTTCGCATTTGCTTGTATTACTATTCGCACGCTCTATCGACTACGCCAAATTATCTCTTGACAAGATCGGTCACTTTCTCGTAATTGTTTTGGATTTTGCATCTGTCTCATATCAGTGATATCAGTGTTTTAATGCAGCTCCTTAACTAAACATCTGAGCTGCAAGTATGTTTTCAATTTAATTTCTTGCCTAGAGTTCCACACGTTCTCATTCGATTTGATTATATTGCACGTTTATTATTGAATCGGAAAAAACGTATAAATGACGTGTAGATATGACACTGGCGTATAATCATCGGAAGGAATTGAACGTTTTTATAGTGTAACTAAAAATGCGAGAGGTATACGTTGATTTTTTGGCCTCCGAAGACGTTTTGAGGAAATGTACGCAATACGTGTATGATATGTGTAGCAGTATACGTGCGTTAGAGCGCTTCGTACGCGCAATTGCATACACGTATCCTTGTCCAGGCTAAGAAATGTATATATCACGTTAATTTACAACGTATTCGTTGTTTGGATTATAAATGTATATTAAAGGTATAGGAAATCATTTCTTCGTTTAAAAAACGTGATTATTGAACGAATATTATCGGATAACTGATAAACGTGTATGATATACGTTTTATAAAAGTATGATGGTATATGGGTACCAAAAATCAACGAAGAAGACGTGTATCTTGGCGCTGCCCAGGCCCTGGCTAGTTATCCACGAAACTAGACTGGCTATGGCCAGGAGGGCTGTCCAGAGCCAACCCTGGCGTGTAACATATTTCTACTCAGCACCTAGCCAGACAAAGTGATCAGGGTCTAGCCAGTAAACAGACCAGGCTCGAGCCAGCAATCTTACACTGTAAAAAATGTATACATTAAAATCAATGAAAAGTGCATGAAGCAAAAGTTATGAACGCACATGGAATCAAATTAATGTTCATCTTCAAAATTTTGTAAAATGTTTATTAATTTCAATGTCTGATCGTTGAATTTCATGCATTCTTTTTTTTCGAGATTTCAGATATTATACAGTAAAATCAATACATACTGATGAAATTATGATGCACGTTAATTGATTTTAATGCGTGCATGTGAGTGCGTAGTTTCATGTGTTGTATCACTATTCAGGTTTTCCCGTTCAATAAATCCTGATTGCATCTAAAAAGATTTCTTGGAAAAACTATCAAATTGGAATCATTTAGTGAATCCACCAAATTTTGGTAAAAGAACGTTTACTATAGGGAGGCCGAGCCCTCCCCGATAGATGCTCACTTAGAACTCTCAGCAGAGGTATGTCTGCTTTTACTGTGGCGCTTGGCCTGGACCTAAAGACGTAACCGTTTTACTTTACTTGCGAGAAAGGTTTTTAGGCAAACCCGTGCGCCGCCGCTGCGCCCACAGATGGCGCAGATAACGACATTGAAAATTGTGCATGAATTTCAATAACATTATGACGAAAGTAATGTAAGAGTAAATTATATTTAATGTGCATATCGATGGTTTACTAACGCAACCTCGTAACTCAAAATCACTGGTTTACAGAAGAGACGAAATAGTACTTCGTGATACAAGTGCGAGAAAGCGATCATTATACGCAGGGTGTGACCAACTTCACAACCTTCGGATGGTCGCTCTCTCGCTTGTGTATCACATAATACTTTTTGTAACAAATGCATGAGAGGTGCTGCTTCTCGTGCCTGCCGAGAGGAGCGCGCGAGAAGAGTGTGAGAAGTGCGTGCGAGAAGAAAGCACCAGTGTGAGAAGTAAAATCAGGCCGATTTGCGCATGCGCAGCATTGTTATTGTATCCATGGCTGTAAAGCGCCACTTAGGCCACTCTCTGCAGGCATGAGAAGTACCACTTCTCATGCATGCGTTGCAAAAAACATTTTATTGCGACAAACCAAATCAAGAACTTCTAATTGTTTGTTGCCGATTTGAAAGTTTTATCGTTTTTTTATAGATGTGAATGATAATTATACTATAGAAAATGTTTTGAGCTTAGTTTTTTAGTGAATTTCTGAGATACGTGTTAACTTTGGAAATCGAGTTACGAGGTTGCGTTAGTAAACCATCGATATACATCAAGTACCATTGCAAGCACTGTACTGAATTTTAGTTACCATATGTATTATTTTTCATGCACAAGATCATGAAAATGAATGAATACCTATGATTTTCAATGTAAATGCACATTAATTGATAATTTCGGAACGTGTTCTTCAAAATTAATGTGCAAATGTGCATTAAAACTGCATTAAAATTAATAAAAAATTTTACAGTGTATGAGTGGCTATTCATGAGGATATTCATTAAAGAATATCATAGAAAATACGTTTTATATGAGATGTATGTTTTATTATAAAATCGACATTTTTATATCTATGGATGTAATGAGTATTATAATGATTTTCTCAGAATCCATGACGAATATTTTACGGGGTCAAGAAAGATTTTTTGTTGTTCGTAAATCAAGAAAACAATGTTGGACATATTTGTTGTAATTGAAGAAAAATATTGTTTTTGAAAAAAAGCTAAGAAAATTTGCATCCCAATTTTGAGAGGGCTTGATCCTGTAAAATATTCATCACGAATCCTGAATCGCTCTGTATATTGAAGTTTTGTCTACGCTAGAAGCATTTCTCTGTAAGAGCAGAAGTGCAGGCGCACGTATGAAACTCTTGATCGTAAATTATATAAGATAGTACTACGTATAGTATGTATTCATTTCAAACATATAATTCAAATTCAAATCCGAATTAAAATTTTACTTATCCGTTTCAAATTTGGCTAAATATTCTAAATATCCGATTCAAATTCGAGTTTAATCGAAAAAGTTGACTCAATTCGAATTCGAATCAGATATATTAAATATTTAGGAAAATTCAAAACGGATAAGTAAAAATTGAATTAGGATTTCATTGAAAGTGGAATTGCAATAACGAAAAATTAAATGCAATTAGTGTATTGTCTGACATTCCTGATCATTGCTGACTAGTTCCTGGAGAGTTTTGCCAGGAATTATGCTGTTATGCGAGACATCTTGTCAGTCTGGCCAGTGCCAAGCCAGAGCCTGTCCAGGCAACGCTAGCCAGTAAAATCCTATCAGGCTCTGGACAGTAGCCTGGCATGCCAGTACAAATTTCTGCACGGGAAGGGAGAGCGTGATTCCGATTTTTGTGGTTATCTCGAAAATTCAACGCCTTGTAGCTTCTAAACCCTTCGAGGTGAAAAATAAATGTTTCATGCATTTATTTTACCCAGAAAATATGTACAAAAAATTACAAAAGAATCAGAAACATCGAGAAATATTTTTGACCAAATCCATCCAGCTTGATGTGGAATGACTCGTTAGATTGACGAGTTATTTTGCACAATTATTCATAAATTAATAGAAATTCTGTACTAAACGATAAGAAGCAGAGCAGAGATAACAACGTTCTGATCATTTTCACCAACGAATCGAGTAACCTGCGGGTCTTTTCGCGATTTCATTCGACTGGCATATCGCGTTCACATATTGTGTTCGCAACAGCTGGACGCATGTAGGGGGGGGGGGGGGGGGGCAAAACGGGGGTACTTAAAAAATATAAAGTTTTCAGGAGGAATTTTTTTTTTGCGGGCAAAATGGGGTACCCCTCCAAAAAGTGAGATAAAATTTTTTACTAAATTTTTAGGGTACCCCGTGTTGCCCCGACTATCCCGTTTTGCCCCCCCCCCCCCCATACTCGCAGGCGCGGATTTAGGGGGGGTCCCAAACGAAACGAAAAAAAAAAAACTAAAATGTGCAATTTCGATTCATAATTTTCGGTATGTTCTGACATGGTTTTTGTGCCTGAACTCCAGACGGAACCGTGATCCCCCCAAATCGAAAGTCTAGATCCGCGCCTGTATACTTGCCTACAAATACACGTATGATTCGTGCTTCTACGTAAATGCGGTTTGATAACCCTGCAGGCAGGAATCAACAGTTGCGGAATTGAACTCTTGGAGCTCTCCCATAACGAGTACGATGAAGGAGCTTTGATAAGATGCGATTAAACGAGAGAAACGGAGAGAGAGAGAGAGAGAGAGAGAGCATATTTATTTGATCCTGGAGCATACGCTCCCCAAGGACCACAGAGCAACAAATTCAAAATTACAAAATTACAAAGTTACAAAAATTACAAAAATTACAAAATTCAGGTTCGTGCCAAAATAAGAAATAGAAGTTAGAAATGCAGAGAATAAAATCAAAGTATAACAAGTACAGAAATTACAAAATTGCAAGATTCAAAATTCAAGAATCAAAACTCGGGTTCATGCACAAAATAATAAATAATAAAAGAATGAATAAACAAAATAAGATATAAAGAATAAAGAATAAAGTAAAGTAAAGATAACAAGCAAGTACCTAATTTAAGGTAAAATAGGAAAATGTGAGGACCAAACGGGTCCAATAAAATAAAATAAGAAATAAAATAAAATAACAGCAAGTGGAATATGAAGATAACAAGAAAAGTAAGTAAAGAAAGGTTGAAAATAAAATTAAAATTAAAATTAAAGATTAATTTTAGGAGAGAGAGAAACGAAGGGACATCAATTTGTTTTTGAATCCACGAATTTCAGGAGATTTAGGAAGTTCGTCGTGGCTCTAATCAAAACCAATACGTGATGAGTTTGTGGTCGCCTTTGATTTGGTATTTTACTAGGATTGCTGTAGAAATTATTGAACCTGTACTGATGACAAATGTACTGTAAAAAAAAATGTTTCAAAAACTGAGCAATCATCTTTTTCCACGATGCTCGTTCGACTGACAGAGTCGATGAGAAATTCACAAATGACGGCATCTACATATTTCATCAAATTTCAAATAACTCGGTTATCATCATAGAGATATAAGAATAGAGTACAGGAGTCAGCCGAAATGGCGATATCGGAATAGAAAGAGAGACAAGAACTAGGGGGTTGAATGGTCCTTGTTTAATGACGCATGCGCTGTGCGTTTATGTTGACAAGTTGACAAGAACATAACCTGCATTCGGTGTTGCGTTTATACAGTCGCTCACTACGCATACGTCATTAAACGAGGACCATTCAACCCCCTAGTTCTTGTCGCTCTTTCTATTCCGTATCGCTGCCACTTACGGACGTTCTGCTGACTCCCGTATAGTACTCTATTCTTATATCTCTATGGTTATTATACGGAAAGTTTAGCCCTTCATACGCGTGTGGAGGCAAAACCTTATCGGTTGAAGTATCCGAACAATAAATAATCGCCTACATGTTTTCAGATTGATATTTTTCTCCCAACACTCACCTCTTCATCTGTCTTCATGTGGAGCCAGTGCAGTACTCTAATGTTCTCCAGCAGCTCACACGTCCACTTCACTAACGAGACTGCCGCGAGACTGCCGCGAATGCAGGCGCGAATATGTGGCGGGGGACCATCGAAGCAATAGCCCCCCTCCAAATCTCAGGGTCGCGGGTGGTCACTCACGCATCAAGGCGCGAATGACTACGACGAGGAAAGGAATCATAAATTACCACTACACAAATTTTTTGTTGGTGTGCAAATGCGCGGTGAGTGGGGCATACATGGATCCACACCATGTTGCACCGCTCACGGGCGAGCAGGTTCATCTTTCACTATCAATATCCCAGAAACTGCTACTTCAAAAATTCTTCAATTTTCACAGAATTTTCGGGTAAAGTGCCTCTTAAATCGTACATTCCTTTTCAGCTCGGCGGTAGCATTTCATTAGCAGATATAACCGAGATACTGCGAAGTAATCAGAAGTTTTTGATCAGACTAGTGCAATGAGTCCATGAAATACGTCAACTTTACGGATTTTTTATTTCTTCAACGGTGCTGCGGATCATGCTTAAGTTCTACGCGAAGGGCACCAAGGGGGTTGTATACAATCCTGCGAAATTCCACACGGAGAAAAAAATATCGCTGTCGTAGCGATCAAGTGGATCGCGAACGTAGTATCGTGATTATTACAAAACACTTTCATCATTTTCACGATTCTGTAACCTGATTTGTTGTATGCTTTATATCTCTATAATAACTTTTTACGTTATCGTCATAATCATTATACATATACTGTTATACACGAAATGGTGAATACTAATTATGCCGATCCAAGTGTATTGTGAATTTGACGAAACGTATAGCGATCATAAGGAAACGTTTCCTCACTACAGCGAAACGGATCGTGATTATCACGATCCACGCCTTCAGCGCCACCGAACATAACCAAGTTCCTTAGTCCTGACTGTCATAAACTAAACGAAAATTTCAAATGAATCACGCTTGAAAAGAAATTGGTATCTATGTTGAATATTAATTAAAAAAAACATAATATTCTTTAATAAAATATATTTTGTGTTCACAAATTAAATACAAAATACTAATCTACAATAACCTCAAATTTTGAAGCATAATATTTACCAATATAATAAGTGTAAGTTAGCTTTTCATGACATCGTCACATGCACGATTTAGTGAAAAGTCACTATAAGGAAATGGAATTCCAACCATAGCAATATAGATGCTCACTATCCAAATCCATGTGGATCGTGATTATCGCGATCCACATGGATTGAGCATATGCGTATACAAAGTATAGTCACACGAGTATCGTGATAATCACTATACTGTTTCGTGATGAGAGCGATATTTTTTTCTCCGTGCATGTCAGTGGTAGCGTTTTGGGCTAGTCCCATAATGACCTTTTAATCAAGTTACACCGTTTGTATATACCGTGAAGTTATGAGGAAGCGGAACGATAGGCGTGCCATAGTTCGACCAACACACGCTCGCGTTGCGTACGTGAGCTGCCAGTGACTGCGAGTAGAAGCTCACCCACGCAACGCGAGCGTGTGCTGGTCGAACTATAGCACGCCCATCGTTCCGCTTCCTCAAAACTTCACGGTATATATCACAAGAAACACGCTTTCTCGACCTCTATATCGTCCTATGAATCATGCGTCGCGGATCTGAGTCAAAGCCGCGGTACAAGTTCAAACTCGCAAGTGCTTCAGGGTGGGGGGGATATACTTGAATTTTACCGACCGGTCTATTTCTCGATTTTCTCCGGGTAGGCCTTATGCCTGGGGCCCGTCTAGAAATGTAACGCTTACGATTCTGGGGCCCGAATAATTTAATTGCCTGGGCCCCTAACGGTATGCCCGCGTAGCGCCTCGATACGCTAATCAGGCCCTTGATAAGCCCTCTGTACTTCCCCAGTATCCTTAGTAGAAATTTCAACCGGGCGCTAGCGAGCCCGATCGGGCTAGCCCTCATATCGGCGCCCCTGCACGGAGAGAAATCTCAAGTAAATATTGCTTTGCACGTAGAAAAACAAGGTAAATATTACCATACCACCTAGTATTTAGTCCGTGAAACAAAAAACGTTGGAAATATCAATATGTCACATGGCGAATTCTACTATTTTTCACTGTTCTTAGTCCCATGTTGCCCAGAACTTAATTTCAAGTAATTTTCACTTTTATTCTATTGGCAAGGATCTATGCAGCATGGTAATATTTACCGTGCTGGGTAGTTCGTGCTACCTTGTAGCGATGTGAGCGCGACCAGACAACAGAGCGTGTCAGTTTTAGGTTATGTGAATATTCGATGGATCGCGCTGAAGCAGACGGCATGGTAATATTTACCGTGCTGGCATGGCTATGATGCACTGATCTCTATTAATTACTGGATGGGGGATAGGCGGCTTTGCTGTGGAAATTTTTGAAACAATTTGAAGTCCTTTATTTCCTTACGGTCGCCATTTTGTTTGGGTTGCCCTGACAATTTTGAGCGGGAATTTCAAACGGTATATGCGCTTGATTCGCTCGGAGGTCACGTGGAGTGGCACAGAGACTCAAAGCAAATGGCCACCACAGCCGTTCAATTGGTTACAGGAATTTCGCGCTATCCCCCATCCAGTAATTAGTAGAGATCAGTGCTATGATGACATTCTCGCAAAGTTATATCAGACGGAATTTTTCGATACTGTGCTACATAGGAATTATTACCTGGCTCCTACAGTCGTCACATCTATGTTTTTCAGAAAGCCTAGTAACATTTACTGTACATTTCTCTCCGTGTGATTTATTTTCATGAAATTAAAAAGTAATACTAGTAGAAAAAAAAAAAAACGAATTTGGCACTTTTTATCGTCAGTTGATCCTACCTACGCATTGTATCGATGAAATCGCATTTCATATCTATTGAAAAAACCACCGTATTATTATGCCCGCCGGGATTTTAACCCACGTCCGCTCGATTTCTAGTCGCACGCCCTAACCACTACGCTAAACTACCACACGGAAAAAAATAATTGTTCGTTAGCAAATAAATTTACCTTGCCTCAAGTAAATGAATTACTTGTCTAGTAGCAAATAAATGTGTATTAAGATCAAATAAATATCTTATCAATCGGAATATTTCTCCATAATACAAGCAAGTAGGAGATATTCAAATCAAGAAATCAATTTGTTACCAACAAAAAACAGATGACGAATGTGTCTCGGATCTTCCATCCAAAGCGACCACTTCCTTGAATATAGCAATATCTCTTTGCAACAACCAAATTGAGTATTGGAATCGAAAAATTTCATCACTCGTATTAAATAATCTTGTTGTTTTACTTCAGGCATGACCGCTTTTTTGTTTTAAAAAAAATATGTTTATGGCAACGAAATAAAATATTGGAATCTAAGACATGCAGTCAAGAAAATTAATTAATAGGCGCAATGATAATTATAGTACGAAATCTAATAAACTTTTCTTGTGATGAGTAAATATGAGTTGAGTAAATTGGTTTACTTGAATCAAATAACTTTTTTTTTCCGTGCATATAGCATATGACCCAGCACTCTCCTACTTGTTCAGGGCCTATCAAAGTGTCAAGTTTTTACTCGAAATATTTCAATGTCATCAAAATTTTGCATTTGCAAGACTAGATTGAAGTCCTTGCATATATTTATATTTATATTTTTATATTTATATTTATGAATATACGAGAATAATTTTGTCAAACAACTATTTTATTATTGCTTTTTTCATACACTATTATTCGCGTTTATGTATAATGAAAATGAAAATAACATGTAGGGGAGGGTGGAGCACAACGAGCCTCATAAGGAGAAAAAAAAAACTCTAGAACTATTCTAGAAAATAATACTCACCCCACTGGGGCTCAAGTACGTCATCACAACTAAAATCCAACTATCGAATCCCCAATAAAACCCTTCTGGGGCCCAATTCGGCCATCACAACCAAGTCCCAGCTATTCAATCCCCAATAGAACCCGTCTTGGCCCTAATTAGGTCAGCACAACCTAGTCCCAACTATCAAATCCCCAGGTACACCCGTCTGGGGCCCGATTAGGTCATCACAAGCAAATCCTGACCATCACATACCCAACAAAGCCCGTCTGGGGCCCGATTAGGTCATCACAAACAAATCCTAACTATCAAATCCCGAACAAAACCCGTCTGGGGCCCGACTAGATCACCACAAACAAATCCCAACTATCAAATCCCCAATAAAACCCGCCTAGGGCCCGATGGTACCTTAGGCCTTCCCCACTTAATTTCTGCACGGGCTCCCGTGGTACACAAGATGAACTCGCGCATGCGCATGTCGTGGAAGTTTATTTTCTTCCCTAGGGAGCGGGAAGAAAATAGCGTTTTACTCCCTCCTTACTTCCCTATAGTTCGGAAATACGGGTCGGAAAATCGGTGTTTCCGTGCATGTGTGATAAAAAATATCGTGTGCATCAAGGAAGAATAGGTGCTTTCTACCTCGTGTGATTGTGCGGCCCTCGGCTTCGCCTCGGGCTGCAAACTTCACACTCGGCAGAAATCACCTATTTTCTTCCCTTGATGCACAATATACTATTGTGCTTATCATCACAACTATGCGATTGGATGAACTTGAAAACGCGGCCGCAGACTCGAGCTTGTTCTGATAAAAGCCACGATTCTTCATGTGGTGTAAAATTTGACGATATAAAATAATGTTTTAAGCCGTGCGATTTCCTCGATCATTTTTTTTTTCCCTACAGCCTTGGTTGGCCTAAGATCAGTAAAATCGTAAAATTCTTAGATCCTAGTCACAAATTTTACGATTGTTTTTCAAAACGACAAATCGGGCGACGCAATAAAGATGGAAAGCCGTTCGTCTTTTCGGTTGGTATTTCAATCCGTTAAAGTGATTCTCGAACTCTATAATAAAGTTTTTTCGAACGTCCGTTTCGAAGAGCACGTGACTTTTCTGATACAAAAATCTTTGATTTTGATTAAGTACTTTTTGATCCCATCAAACGGAATACGTACCGGCAACACTAGCAGAAACCTCACTCTGTTATCATAAAAGTGGGGTTTCTCGATACGACGATAACAAGTATGAATAGAAAGCTTCTGCGATGATAAGCCCCTCCCTGATTCGATACCAGGGATGACTCGCCCTGTATAATCACGCATGATAGGCATACACACGGACTGGCATACAGTATAATGAAGAAGAACTAAATTTATTGGTTGGTAGGGATATATCTTGGGGATGTAACACAGTTACTAGCTCTCTTTTCCTCATCATCGAACTGCCTGACTCCAACCAATTGCCTAAATAAAATTCTTTCTTTACGGAAATCTGTGTTTTGACTTTTGCACCCCTATAACCAATACCCGATTGGGCATTAACTTTTCCTCATAAAATCAATGAATGATTTACCAAACTCCTAACAAACATTTCAGGAACGTCTAAAAAACATGGAATCGGAATAGAAAATATTTTAAAACGATGACGATGGTACGCAGGTATTTATCAAAACAGACTATCTACACATGCAATATATGCATCTTCCAAAGTATCCATTCAGTAATCACATAAAACCTATTGATGCATCGAAACATAGTAATCACATGTTCATACATTCACGCCTCACATGAATTACCTATAATCATTATAATCGTACAAATTAAATTTATTGCAACTAACTTACTAGCAGATTAGAAAGAAAGGTGTCTAAATCTACCTGAAATAAGTTTCACTGAAAAACTCTCAAAGTCATAAATAGGAAAGTAATTTGAGAATGAACACGTGAAACTCAAAAGAGCGAATAAACGCGAAGGCCCCAGGTATAGGAAGCCATATAAGTCCCAAACAACCCTTATTACTCCAAAAAGTCAAAACGGATGACAGAAGAAAGGACGACACGCCGAATGTTGAAACTTCAGAGCCTTCTTCAAACCAGACACGTCTACAGAAGACAACGAGAGATACAAATTTCAGGAAAGTCATGTGATAGTTCCAAAGAAAGCGAACATCGCAATTGACCGGAAAACGAATATCGCATACGAAAATTGATCGCATAATCTCAAGAATCGAGCCCCAGTAGCTACTCTATATTTGTCCACAAACGTGCGTTCCGACGTCACAACAATTCCAATAGTTAGACTCTAGATTTGTCCACAAACGTGCGTTCTGACGTCACAATAATTCCACTAGTTAGACTCTAGATTTGTCCACAAACGTCCAATCCGACGTCACAATAATTCCACTAGTTAGACTCTAGATTTGTCCACAAACGTCCAATCCGACGTCACAATGCACTCGCATTTGTTTTCCGTTGATTGGCTGTGCGCAAGGGGCTGCGCGTCCGTATGGCGTCTGCGCGAGGCTGAAATTGCTAGCAGACGGCAGACAGCCGATGGAAGACGGTACGTGGTTTTGATGTCCGTCCGTAAAATTTTCACTTAAAAATAAGATAATCATTTCGTAATTCAGCCAGGGAAAAAGTGGAAAAAAAAATAAAAAAATGGCAGCGTTAACACGAGATCTGGTAGGAAATATGGAGGAAAAAGAGCTGCAGTGAGTCGAAACTTAAAACTTGAATATACTATGTAACATGTATTATAAAATGTTGTTATTTTTAGGTTAAGAGACTGCCTGAAATTCCCAATTAATAAAATTCGTTAAATAAAAAAAAATTTCAAACGGCGGAAAATTTAAATATTCATTTACAGATTCGACGAGCTCACATACAACTGGGTCGACATCACAAATGACTTTTTTAGTTCTGTTCAAAGTGAGTTTCCTCGCTCTCCTCCTCACCCGACTTATCAATCAATATCATGAATTTTCAATAACATTCTATCTTCCACCAAGGCTTGGAGCTTGGTGAACTATTGCACGACGAATTGTTCGGCCTGTTCGAAGCAATGTCTGCTATAGAGATGATGGACCCAAAAATGGATGCTGGTATGCTGTGTAACAGGGGAAACAATAAACCGTATTCATTTAAACAGGCGGTAGACTCGGGGGCAATAAAACTGGACAATTTATCGCAGTCCGAAGTCATAGGGATAATAGATTCAACTTATTCCTGCATAGTGTCTTGGCTGGAAGGGCACAGCCTGGCACAGACCGTGTTCACTAATCTCTATCTCCACCAGCCTGGTCAAATATTGGACAAATCATTGAGGACTTTCTGCTATGCTATTTATAAAATTATTGAAATTATTAAAGACTGTATAAACAAGGCGATGGTTTTTGAAGAGGAAGACTTTCAGAGCGTCACTTACGGCTATAGACTGCAGCAGGATATCACAGAGCAAAAAACTATCGCCATGTTGAGAGAGGTGGAGGAGGAACTGCATAGGAAAAGCAGGATAAAACCTGTCGATGATGAATCCAATCGAGAAGTAAGCATCTCTTGATTGTTCATTCCATTGGTTTTTCGCTGCATGAACAAGAAGAACTGATATGTCTCTCGAGGATTGAATCCTGGCTCAAAATGCTGTTAATCCAACCAGGGGTGTAGCCCCTTAATAATAATTGTAAATTTCTTGCAGTATAATGATGCGCTGGCATTATACGCGCGCATACGGTTCACTAAAATGTTTTATCAAACCCTGTCTTTGATGGGAAGGAAGGATCAGCTCCAGCAGAACTTGTCAGATTGTCAAAGGCTCTTAACGAATTGTTCTGACATGATGCAAGTCATGTTGAAGACAGTTTACCGCGGTGTAAAAGCCGACGAATTGTGTTAGTATAGTTGGTGCATATCTGCATGATTTTTTTGGCATAAAATGATGAAAAGAGTCCATTCGTTTCAGCCGATCATCCAAACATTATGGGCTTTGATCCGATGGTAAATCAGCGATTGTTACCCCCAACGTTTCCGAGATATACGAAAATCAAACCAAGAAGCGAGGCGTTGGAGTACATAGACGAACTATTAAACAGATTGAAAACTGTTAGCAAAATAACAGGCTATACTGGCTTCCATGGTGCTTTGGTAATAAACTTGAACATGAAATCCTAGGAAAGAGGAAATAGCGTCTCTCACCCTTCACTTGATGAAAATACTGAAAACCGATCAAATTTCAGGATTTTTTTTTAGAGTTTTCACGCCAGAGTCCGTGCATACTGTCTAGATCAATGTTGCAAATAGTTTACCTTCCGTTAACAAATCGGGTATTTGGTACCCAAAGTTTTGGTGACGTATTGAGAGACGCTGCCAGAGCCTTCATAGCTCCGCCAGCTCTGATGCCGAAAATAACACTGCTGCAAAATCACCAGGCAAAAGATTACGTCGATGGATTTTTGGGCCATTGTGTTTGTCTGTTTGGAAGTTTGGTACAACTCAGTGGTCACAATCGAGCTAGGCAGAGAGATAAACTAGCCCATTTGTTGGAAGACTTTGCCGCTTTACAAGATGAGGTACATTGCTGAAAATTCACTTTCACTATTCTCCGGTTTATTCTGAACGTTATTTCCTCAGGCTGAAAGAGTGGACTCCTACCTACACACACTCTCTTTAAAGAGCGACATGCCCAGGCCTCATTTAGCGTGTTTTGGTACATGGATATTGTACCACACTCTGCGTGTGATGGTGATGTACCTGCTGAGCGGTTTTGAACTCGAGTTATACTCTGTCCACGAGTATCATTACATATTTTGGTATCTGTACGAGTTTTTATACGGATGGTTGGTGTCAGCTATAACAAGAGCAGACTCTTTCCTTATGGAACAGGACATACATACAGAAACTCACAAAGGTAGAGGGGCTAAGAAGAGTGCGAAGAACAAAAAGAAGAAATCCACACCCAGGCCGTATAGTTTAGAAATATTAATGTACCAAGCGATGCAGAATATCTGCGGGGGATATTACAAGGTAAAACTTCACATTGAGAAATAAATTTTTTTTTTCCCCATCACTGCTATGCTGTGAAAATATTAATTTCTGCAACAAGTGCGCAAAGTTGTTCATATCATTTTTTCAAACAGTATGAAAAATTCGTCTTTTCGTAAATTTTGCGTGTGCAAAGTGATTACCTTGCGTACTAGTGGGAGAAACAGGAACTCTTCCACCCGCGAAAACAGGCACAAAAAGTCGTATTTTGCGCACCGCGTTTTAAAAAGTAGTTTTTTTTATTTACTCAGTCCTTTCAGAGCTGATTACTGGCACTTTGTAGACATAATATTGACAATCTGAGTTGGTAGAGTATTTTTGCAAAGCATAGTAGTGGTTTGACAAAATGACTATCTTTACGTCCTCATCCAAAGAAACGAAGAAAGGAAGAATTGGAATATTGATAGTTTTTATTTTATTATTTTTCAGGCTTTGGTGGGATTTCGAATGGACAAAAAAATCCCTCTACCAGAATCGCAGTTTGATTCTGAGCGAGTTAGATACGAGCACAGATTGTTGCCTTTTGCATCTTTGTTAACACCTCCGCCGGTGCATTATCAAGAATTTTTAGATATGACGACCGCCCAAATGCTCAACAGAGAAGTAAGTTTATTAAAAAAATGAAAATGACCAGGCTATACGGCGGTAGAGATTATTTTTTTCAACGCAGTGTGCGAAATTCGACTTTTCGTGCCTTCTCTGCGTGTGCAAAGTCCCCGTTTCTCGTACTAGTACCCAAAGTAATGACTTCACACACTAGTGCGAGAAAGAGACACTTCGCACACGCGAATGGCACGATAAATCGAATTTTTCACACTGTTTGAGAAAATAGTATGAGCAACTTGTGCCAAAATCACAAACCATGCGCACTGGTTGCACAATGTCATTGAAACTTGTCTCAGTGCTGAAAATTAGTTCTTTGAGACTGCTTATAAGAAGATACTAAAAATATTGACAGATTCGAGCTGCTCAGTGAAAGAAATAGTGAAAGGTTCTAAATTTCAACCTAACTACTCCGAATGTTTCCATTCGATTTTTGAAAGTTTTATAACTTCGAAATTCTTTTATCCCTAAAGTAGTTGTAATCGAAACTTATGAGTGAGAGTCTGAAGCTTGTTTTCACGACCTTCAAAATTGTGCTAAAAAAATTCAGATCGATACGACCTTGTCTGAAAATGTCGCTCTTTTGAATCAGGAAACGGTCACAAGTGAAATGCAGTACCTAGCCGGCTGTCGACACTTTCATCAGGCTAGAAACATGTTGGAAAGTGCCTTGTCTCTGTATCCAGCGAACGTGCATACCGTTAACGAGGTATAATGTCATTAACTATGTAATAAAATGGATAAAGATACATCAGAGTGGCAGTGAGACCGCAGGAAACCTAATCTAATTTCAAAATTCACGGATATTTTAATTCGTGGTATAAAATAGTCAAGAAAAGGATTGAGTTCCGGTTTTGGGAAAAACTTGGTTTTTAAGGCCACTTTGAATCTCTGTCCTGAAATATTATCCAGTAATTTTAACTAATTTGAGATTAACGATGATTTCAGATTAACGATTTACTCAAAGTATCGAAGACTAATTTTATCGTATTGAAACTTTTGGCCGGTGGACATAAACGGGATTCTACGGAGCCTCCGATTTTCGATTTTTCATGCCATCAACATTTTCCATTAATCAAACTCACGTGAATAAATTTCGTAGTTTTATCATATTATATACATACATACATACATATAGCTAAATATTTATTTTACGCTTTGCCACACGACAAAACGTAGATCTATTATATTTTGTTGAAAACTATTTTCGAATTTGTACAAAATCTAGGAACTTTTCTTTACCCATCATTATCATTATCATTATTTTCTTTTTTTTCTTTTTTTTTTTGTTGGTTCTTTATTATCAATTTCTAGAATTTTAGATCAATATCGCTGAAATTCTGTAAATAAATATAAGAATTTTTTTTGTTGCAAAACTTCTAAGTCTTTTTCTCTCTCCCTCTCCCTCTTTCTCTTCCTCTTCCTTTCCCTTTTTCTTTTCATTTCAATTTTTCGGTGGATTCATGTCGTCCGTAAAGGTAATTCGTATCAAAAGTAGCCCACGAAGATATAATCATGAGTCATAAGTAAAGCTGCCTCTGTGACACGGGATTATTTTCGAGATGGGTTTTGTCGAAGCGGCAGCTGGCTAATTAGAGCTGAACGAAATACCCTTTGCTAATGATTTAATCCCAATATTCTGAAGCGTTGGAATTTCTCTTTACTAAGAGATCAAACAGGCATTTTGTAAAGGCAAAGAATAGTAATACAAAAATTTAGGGCTTTATCAACGGAAACGTTGGTATTACGAAAGAGAAAAGAATTTTGTAGCAGGATCTGGACCGGCGCTTGGATCTTAGCTGAAACCATTCAGCCAATTCTAAGAAGAAAAAGAAGAAGATTAAGACGACGACTCTTCAGTGAACTGGAACGTAGCGTCGCCATTAAGCTTCGATTTTAGCAGGAGGCATGGCCAATGCTGAATTAAAAGTGACCGAAGTTTGAGAAAGTTTATGTGTTTCAAATTGTAACAGTGCGGTGAAAAAAAGAAAAAATATGAATTCAAATTGCCTGTATGGAATGCGAGATCGAAAAATTCTGAAAATTGTATTTTGTTAGCAGAAAGTTCCGTTCCAAAGTTCGTCTGTGGTTATCCGAAGAAATATACAAAAGTTTTGAATTTTTTTAAAGTTTGGACGTCAGCCATTTGAAAACCGGAAGTAGTATAGGTCTGAAAAGTTTATTGGGACAGCATCGCGGGGTATACGAGTTTCGTGCCAAAGAATGTTGAAACAAAGATGCATTGAATAAATAGAGAAACAAATGATATTCGAAAACCGTCTTTTTATTTGTGGCTTTCACTCTGATAAGAAAAATCCTAACTTTTTCGTTTTTTGTTTATTGGTTATTAGACAAGGTTAGAAAATCTTTGATCGAAGACATGGTTCTTGTCGTGGAAGTGGAAAACCGTATGATAAAAAAGCCCTTTTTGGGTGGATGGCGGCACAAGATTACGGGCATTGAATATTTGAATGCAAATTCTCAGACCGGACCACGAAAGAAACGAGTACCATGGAGTTCGTTATGCACGCAACCGATTCAAACCGTGGAAACAAAGACTCGATTTACCGAAACGCTTGTAACTCGCGCGACTCAGATGTGGCGGTAACGTGTTATTTGATGTTGGAAATTTGTTTTGTCATATAATCAGTTGCGTCGTTGATAGCTCCGCCATGAATTCTGAGCATAAACAAACATGGCGTACTTACGTCAAAAGTAGATAATTTTCTTTCGCTATACTAACTGCTTTGTGACTGCTGAAAAATCGAAGATATACACACTTTTCGATTCTGCAAGCACAAAAAAGTACTCCGATGACAACATTTTTCCCAATTTGAGAATCAGTTAATAATGCAGCTAGGCTAAAGTCCGGAGATGGAGCATTATGAGTTTGGCAATGGCGGCCATATTGCAACTCGAATTTCAAAAACTTTGGATACTCGTAGTTTTATGTATACATAATACTATATCCTTTACAGAAAAGATTGTTACATTCCGAATGTCTCAGACCAATACATAGCACCAAGACCATACGAGTCTTACGAGGTGATGCAGTCAAAATTGAACATTGATGGTAGGGTTAGAATGATCCAGAAATATTACAGGGCCTACAGAATCGCTAAGTTCATAAAGGAGTCTGCGGCCACTTACAGACAAGTTGTAGCCGACTGCAAACGGCACGAGGAGGAGAGGATTTTGGCATACAAGTAATTCGTAGCTATAATTTTGACAAACTTTTCAGTCCGCCCGCACCAGTTATGCACCTATTTCATGATGAAAACTTTGCATCAACGAAACTGCGAGCTTTTACCACTCGTTCTTCTTTTACCTGCGAAGTCCGTTTTTTAGAACGCTGCTTTTATCAGTTACTCTTTATCAATATTCCGGTTGACTAACGACGAGTAAATTTTTCCCATTTGAGACAGGAAAAGGCATCAACAGGATATTATAAGGAAGACTCATCCCTCGTCAAGGTCCGACTTCGACATGTTATATAATCTGATGGATCAGTGGAAAAATTTCCAGATGAAGAGAGTCTCGCGTATTTTTTTCAAGGGAGCCCAACGAGCGGCGAGTGTAATGTTACTGAACAGATCGGTGGATATGTTAAAGGATATCGACAGGCAAAAGCAGTGCGTTAAAAATAAATTTTTGGAACGGCAAAGCATGGAGTTTCTGACCTTTCACTGTGCACCGATCAAGTGGAACGGATATAAGGCTAAGACTACGGAAATGGTCACCGTAAAAGTGCAACGTGCCCGGGAGCTTAAACGACTCCACGATAATCTGATCAGAAGCAACACCAGCGTCGAAGAACGCATAGAGCTGTTGGTCATACTGAAAAATTCGCTCAAAAATCATCGCTGCTACGCGGTGAACGAGCTTGTCTATTTACTCGATCAAGAAATCGAACTGAGTAGCCGAGGGATTAAGAACATGTGGCTGGACCAGTTGAGGCGAAGAATTAAAAGTATGCATATTGTTCGATACTTTATTGATTATGGGGTTTCCGGAAAGCTTTGATTCGTCGTTACTTTATACCCTCGCAGATGCATTTCTGTACTTTGTGCAGAACATCGAAAATTGCACTTGCAAATGCAAGGACGATTTATTATCGCGAGATCCAAACTGTGAAGAGTTGAGAGTTCCATTGGAAACCACGATGCTATTCTGCAGACGGTGCTTCAGACTTTTGCCGTATCATAGGTTTTCGGCTCACGTTCGGATGAAAAAAATCTTGTTCTGTTCAGGTTCATTAAATCACGCAGCTAAAATGTCCAGATGCTTCAAACTCATTTCACATATAATTTTCCCACTATTTCACGTACCCGTATTATTTCAGCCTGCGAAAGCCTGGTCGTACGTAAACAGGCGCGGATAAACTATAGCCTTTTTACCTATCTGCTCAACGACATTCGAGCTGATGAAATGAAAAGGAATTGTTTTTCGAGCCTTATATTCGTGATGCGTGTACCAGGCATATGTCATTTGGTTAACAACCTTTGGCACGGTCGATCAATCATCAGTGAAAACGACGATCTGTTCAAACTAAGACTCGGCAGATTTGACATCAACGTTGAATGGTCACCGTGGAATTGTATTCTGTTAACTGAAGAGGAGGCTGAGGCTCATTACTACATCAAAGATTTTCGCACAGTTTATGCTCAGAGTTTGCTCGACAAAATATTCCTTATTCAAGAACAAGCCAAAAGTCATTTCAGGTTTGATTCAAGCCAGAATTGTAAATTGAGTTGCTTTGGAATGTATACTTTGAAAAGTTAAACTTACGGGATTGTGTGAACTGATTTGCATAATAAGTATAAAGTATAAAGTTACTCGTATTTGTTTAGTTTAGTGTGTGGATCCTCAATTGCCAATTGGCATTTCATTAATTACAGGGAGTTGGTGATATTTGAGAAATATTTTCGAGAATCCTCGCGATTCTACATGGTCCAAGAAAGAAAGGAATACAAAGCTCCGAGACAATTGGAAAATTATGTTCCTCACGAACTGGAAACGTGAATAACCGTATGAAACTGAAGAGTGATAAGAAATTCTCAATTTCTTCTGACTATCGGACACGCGAAATTCAGCTCATGTCAAAAGTCGATCAACGGCATTGTTCCATTGTAGTATTTTATAGTTACACTGTCTCAAATATTAAAATGCATTAAAACTCGATACGGAATTATTAATTTCAACCCAACACGAATGAATTGTCGAGGGGACAGAATCTCTACAGTCAATGCAATTTTTATAAGCTGATCAACTGCGTTGTCCGAAGACCGTTCACCTGTAGGAAAATTTAAAGCTTTCCGATTAATTACCTATGGCTTTAGCGCGATCGATCAAACAAAGAATTTCACTCCTAGCAACCACGATTCCGACGCTTACCTGCCGCTACCTCTGACGAATCGTTATTAGTATTGAAATGCCTGTGCACAAGAAAGACGCCATAAAGTCCCTTCGGGAATTCGCGTATAGACTATTTGCTATTTGCTATACCATTCCAAGTTTCGTTCAAATTTGTGGTCGAGTAAACTCTAGGAACTGGCCGTCCTTTGTGTCTCAGAAGATGAAACTTAAGAACTAAACACTTTTTACATTAATATGGATATTTATGAGCTGATGCACAAATCGAGTATGTGTTGTACCTGCAGGTGAATCGATCCAATTACGTTAGTTAAATTGAAGTGAATTTGTGATTTGTGAAAGGCTTGTATGAATTACTCATGCAGTTAGTTCATGCAACGAAATGAGCTACAGCCATTAAACGCAATGAAGATAAGGACTTGAAACTGAAAAGAAAAGAAAATGGTCATTGTAGTGGAGGTAGTCGATCGTAGCGTCAGAAAACCCTTTTTGGGTGGTTGGAGAAACATAAGAACTCAAATAGAGTATCACAATGCGACGACTCAGACGCGTCCACGGGATTCAAAAGTCCCTTGGGAGTCCCTGATGACCCGAGACACGCAGACGACGGTGTTAGTTGACGGAGCGACTGGAATTCCCTTAGAAAAAGGTAGCCAAACCTTCGATAATGGAATCTACGTGCCTAGTGTATCGGATAAGTACTTACTGGCGGGAAAGTTCGAACCCAAAGAGAGAAAAAACTGTTTTCAATACGGCGCAGCGCGTCGTCGGTACCTGGAGGCATTCGCTGTAAAAATACAAAAATTTTACAGAGCTTATCGGACGCGTTCAATGATAAAACACTTCGCAGCAATATTTCGGAACTTGGTGCGGACCAATGTGAGCTTTTATCGGGCCTCGCAAGAACAGCATGGAAACAGACGACAACTTCAAATCATCAAATCTACGAGCCCTCGGACTCGAGACGACTTCGAAATGCTTTACAACCTGGTGGACCGCTGGAGAATCGGAGAAATCGATCGGGCTAATCAGACGTTTATGAAATGTTCGAGGATGGCAGCTCACGCGATGATTCTACGAAAGGAAATTGAACTGCTCAGAGCTATCGACAGGATGAAAACCGAAGTGAAAAGGGTGCAGGAAGAGAAGCGAAATTTAGAGTTTTTGAACCGTCGAGCCAAGCCGATTACCTGGACGGGATATAAGGGGTGCACAGTCTCAATGGAAACATTGAGAGTGCAGAAAGCCAAGGAGTACAAAAGGCTCTACGAGACAATGTCGGACGGGGATTTAACTGTCGAAGAACGTTTGAATTTGCTTTTGAAAATGCGAGACTTCCTGAAGACTCACAAGTGCGAAGCTGTCTTGGAAATGACGTACTTGATTGACCAAGAACTTTGCTTGCTCTCGAGAAATATACACGAGACTATGCTCGATCAGTTGAGAAGTCGTCTGAAATTTGCGTTCCTGTACTTTATTCGAAACGAGAAATCTTGCGAGACGAAATGTCGTCTCGAACAAGAGGATCGCCAGTTTGAAGAGCGCCACTGGAATGCAGACTTCTCCAAAAGGTCTCGTCCGAACGAAATGACTTCCAGACTTTGTGGTAGATGCGGAAAACTTCTTCCGATTACCAGATTCGGGTTGAACCGACATCAGCGTATTTCCATTTGCTTGAACTGCGAAATCAGAGCACCAAAATCTTCCGTTCGCCCGGTCTACGAGCCGTACGAAGAGATGCTACGAAGGGTGAGGAAGCACGAGGCGAACTGCAAGGCCTTTGAGAGCGTGGCTTTTGTCATTGGGCCTAAAGGGGTTCGGCACTTGGTGAAGGTTATTTGGCATGGTAAATCGGGGATTTCTGAATGCAGTGATATACATCAGCTGGCGCTTGTCAGATTTCAAAGAGACGCGGCATGGGCACCGTGGAACACCTTGGTTTTGACGAAAAGGGAGGCCAACGTACATGCCGGTCTCGAAGACGTCAATCGCGTCTATAGCAAGAACCTGATGGAGAGGTTTTTGCGAAAAAACTTACAGGCCAGACTCACCTTCAAGTCCTTGGACGTCTTTGGCGGAACGGAAAATCAGCACGAAGATCGTGATACCTGTACCGATTTTTGAAGCAAATTATTTCATGGTTTTTGCTACACCTGCTTCGAAAGTTTGATTTTCGAGGCCTGTGTAGCGTGCGCAAAGTACCTTATTTCCAAAGAGTGGAAAAAAGGAGAGATAGCATATGCGCACATCGCAGATAATCTACTTTACACACTTGTGACTGTTTCGCGCACTGTGTCATGGCGGCGGGCAGTAGCGATGTGAGGTTATGTCGATTAGGTAATCTGTCTCTCAAATCAAACTTTCTTCGCAGGGAGTTACAAAAAATATCGTGTGATAAAAGTGCGGATAGGCAATATCTGTCTCCTGTCATTATGGCACTTGTCGGATATTGCCTACCTTCCGTACTTGTATTACAATATACCATTCTCAATCTATTCCTGAGATTGTTCACCTGGTTTTACATGAAGAAAAATTTTTTACAATCCATTAACGATTCTCGATGTTTAATAAACTGTTATTAATGATAGAACTCGTCTAAAACTAATTATGAAGTACTTTATCTATAATAATAAAAAAAACTATATCGTATTCATGTTAGTTATTATATGCTCTGGATAATTCATCAATTTGCAATCAAGAGATATGAAAACACAATTTTATTCAAAGAAATTTACTTCCTGAAGTAAGAACAGCTGGAACTAACTGCCCGCGCTAAACGGCTAGCAGAGGAACAAAAGAATTCGAGTCAATGAACTCCCATTCCCTTTTTTTCCCCCGTTTTCCTTTCTGATCCTTCTCCGCCTTCCGCACCTACCCGAAAATTTATCCCTGGAATTTTTCCAATCAATTTACACCCCCAAATTTAACAATGACAAATCGGCAGGGAAAATTGACCGGTGATTATGTTACGGACAGATTCAGGGATTTACCTGCCCGCGGGGAATTTTTGCCCCTTTATACTAATGCGGATAATATTTTTTTTTCTTTTTCACTTTTCCGTAGTGTTTGTTCAATATAAACTCTTATTCTACGAAGATTTTTTTTTCAAACGCGAATACAGGTACGTACCAATCGACAGTTTCCCTTTTGTACAAGATTAGGTAAGGCGAGGCAAAACCATATTAAGATTTATTGCTAATTTGAAATTCTGGGGATTAACTTCACCCAATTTCGAATTTCTCTGTAGGTATACCTACCCATCCGTGCAGCGAAGACTTTCAGGCTATTTATCACTCGTTGTATAATATGCAGTAAGTTGTTGGTGTTTCAACTTTCAGATTATTGGCTAGCTTGAGAGTTCTCAAAATTTTGCGAAAAATTTTCTGTTTTCCATAATTACTTGCGGGGAAACAAACCAGATTTTTAATCGCATATTATTTTGCTCTCACCCCGAAATTTTACAGTGTCTGATACCCGAGTAAGCCTCTAAAAAAATTTGAAAGACTCTTCAAGAATAAAGAAGATAATTGAATTGAAAAAATTGAAATCTATTTATCGTGAATTTAATTACTTTGAGAAATTATTCAGCGACGTTCAAAAAAAAAATTGTTCGATCGCATTGGAATTCTGTGAAGCGTACTCGAGTAATAAAATAATGAAAGAATTTCGGCGTGAAATCAAAAATGAAGAATTTCAACTCAGTAAAAACATCAAAAGATGTAATTGAAAGTAAAGCTCGATTCGCTATACGCCAATCAATATTTTATAAAAATGGTGAAAATTTTTCGATATTTTTTACCCAATTTATATAAATATATATCTACATATTATGCGTCCATTGAATAGTATTAAAAATCAGAATTTTCATTCCAAGATTATACTTCCGAGTTTTATGTTATACGGTGGTATAGGTGGAGCCGCCGAACTCGCCGGGGTTCTGAACTCTGAGCGATTTTCTCTCGCAAACGTGTCTCTGGGGTGAGATTTGAAATGAAATTCTTTTCGAAAAGCTTAAATAAACTTGAAATCTCAGAAGACGTACGATTCACCGAGGTTTTCCCGCAGGCCGCGAGCTTCGCGACTGAATAAACTTTGATAAAGTGGCTGAACTAAGAGATTAAAAATGTAACAATAAAATGATCAGAAGAGAAAAAAAAAAAAAAGAAAAAAAAATGAAAACATGAATAAAATTCTATCCTCATTCCCGCTTAGCTCTAAACCTGCGGTATACAAATATATGAATGTATATCATATTATTTCGAATGGAAGCTGCGAGCCAGATAAATACAATAATTCACCTCTGATATTGAATCATGGATAATAATTCTCGATTCGAATAATTCCTTTTTCATTTTTTTTTCGCTTCTCTCTCTCGACAGAGAGATATAGTGAGACCAAAGTTCAAGCGATTAATATTACAGCATCCAAGAGACACCATTACCGCATTGAGACAATTATTGCGGGCTTCTTCGACTGTCTGCGATATCTTAAAAAAATATTGTCTTTTCATATTAGTAATACGAAGGTTGAAAAATAGCGATAAAAATAGTGCCATATATGTCTGGTCTGCGATTGATGTAACATCTTTTAAGGAATTCGGAATTCTGGTTTTAGAACAACATGGTATATATGGTAGATTATTTCAGTTTATTTCATGTATACAGCTATAGAATTGAATGCAGAATTTATAGAATCTAAAATCAATCACATCATATAATTATGATGATACCACTTCGCCTTGTTGGGTAGTTGTTGGTTCAAAAATAGAATACTTCACGTCAATTTAGACTCGTCTAGTCCATACTTTGACAGAATGAAGGATTTGCTTGAGAACATCAATAACTGCAGTATCTAGGTATCGGAATGACCCTAGATGGATTTAATATAATATCTGTCATATCTGCGATGACGATGAAGTCTAGACACATTAAGTTCATTTGTCATATTGTGGTTCAAGTATCTCGTTTATTCGTAGAAAATAAAATTGAGTTTAAAATCTACCCTTATACGAAGTACTTTTCCATTCGTCTCCCTCTTTACGCAGTAAAGAAATATGGATCTTACAGATTTACGTATGATTTTTGTAGAAGAAAGAAAAAAAAAATATTCATACCCTCAACAATAAAATTCGAAAATGACCACAACGTCATTTCGCGGGTAAAATTTGAAGTGCGATGTTTCGAGAGCCCCCATAATGCTAGCGAAGTGAATTCACAGCAGCAGATAACTCCGAAAACGGTATCGTTTAGCACTAATTCTTTATGAATAGAGGCATGAATGGATACATTTCAAATAGAAATTGTGGTATTAGTATCATGGTGAAAGCCCTGACGTATGGAAGCGTTGGTCCTTCAGAAATCCAGCTTACTGATACAAGGTCGAGGGTTGATTATACGAGAGTCGAATTGTAGTTGGCTGTCGGGTAGATACATACCTATACCTCATTCACTCTGTAATAATTATACAATACGAACTACACGAGATCCCGTATATATTAAACTCTATTCGGTGACCCTAGTGGACCGTAGTTGTTATTCAAGGGCTTATTGTTATCGTCGTCGTCGTCGTTCTCGCTATTACCATCAACCTTATTTTTATCCTAATTATTATTATTATTATTATTATCATTATTATTATTATTATTATTACGAAGTAATTATGTGTTGGTTCCGGGTGCAGGCTACCTGTTCTCAAGCTCTTTCACCTTTACCTATTTATAAAGGCCAGGCTGGTTAGAGGTCCTCACCATTTATTCATCACAGTGTTCCTGGAGGTCAGCAAAACGAGGAATAGGAACTTTGTTTCTTGAATAATTATTTCATTTACGTCGTTATGCGGTTTTCTCTCACTGGCAAGTTTCATGTATTCATCCCCCCCCCCGATCCAGTCGAGTCAGTTTGAAAATCGGTACCAGTTTTGGTAATTTGTTTTTCAACACGCTGTGCGTAAAGTTCGATTTTTCGCACGTTTCGCGTGTATTGTGTAAGTGCGAAAGATAATTATGGACTCGTGTGATTGTCACCCTTGCTTCACTCGGGCGAAGAACTTCACACTCGAGTATGAGAAGCAACGTTTTCGCACTGGTATCGAAATAGTAGATTGTGATACAAGTGGGGAATCAGGGACGAGGTCCCTGTCCCCCCCCGCGTACCGCATCCTTTTTTTCATGAAAAATGTATGACAATCTTCACTCTACAACGCCATGATAGTGTGACAAAGTGGTGTGACAAAGCTTTTGCCACACTTCTCAGAAAGGACTCATTTTGTCCACTGCCTTACACGCAGAGAAAGTGAAGGTTTACATGCATGTGTTATGAAAAGTATTATTTCGATCGAGTATTCGTAGAGTACGCCTTTTTGGTCGTGTTTTGCAGTTGCTCGATCGAAAGATGTTGTTCGCACCTCGGCCGTAAAATCCTACTTCACGGCTTAGGTACGAAAAATACTAATTGCCTAGTTTGTCAGTGGTGCAAAGGGCTGCAGCTAGAGACATAACGGAAGAGACAGAGGATGAGGAGAGTTTGGAGGGTAGAAACGGGGGTTTATTATTACGTGAGATGTGGAATATAAAGTGAAGCAATTACTCGAGAGGGAGAAGAAGAGGGATAGGGATAGGGATAGAGAGAGAGACAGGGCGAGGAAGAGGCTCTGGAATAGGCTTTGCTTTTGAAATTAGAATGGCTTGGGTAAACCTAGATGCGAGCCTGGTTGAGCCCATAAATTAACTCGATCTTAACTACGATATAGATAAGAATATATCAATGTCACCGGAACGATTCGTTTTAAATGCAAATAGGCAAGAAACTCTTCGGCTATTCGGAACCGAGTCACCAGGTGCTGGGCTCCACGCAGCCGGTTCACTTCTTCTTCTTCTTCTTCGCAACGTCTTCTTCTTCTTCTTCTTCTTCTTCTTCTTCGAGGTACTCGCCCCCCGATATTCTCACCCCCGATTCTTCCGTCCTCTTCCTCTCTCTGAGATACTATCGGAAATTGAAATAAAGTAGTTTCAGGTTGGCTTCATGTGGTATATAACGCCTCTTCGGCTCACTCTCGAGCACGACTTTTCCAATAAAGAAACATGACGTTGTTCGATTACCCCAGCCTCTTTTCATCACACTATTTCTACAGTAGACCTATTCGTACGTCGTAGACCATTCTTATGTTGAAATGATAAGAAAATCATAGAATATCAGCAGCAAATTAACAATTAATAATTAATGAATGCCGGACAGAAAATTTGACGCTTCATTAGAGCCTGTTCATCGAGTATACGACGATCACCTTTCAAGGGGGCGCATATGTGTTCAGAATGTACAAATTGGACACAGTTTCGGCGATCGTGGCGACACATAGACATCCTGTTTTAGGCCTTTATCCTACTATCATAATGTAACTAAATATACTGTGCGAATAACACGAATAACTGAGGAGTCGAGTTTATCTCTTCAAAATGATTTTTTTTTCTACCAGGAGACCTTTTTTCCGGGTATAAATTCCCGGAGGATTCTTCTATTTGTATTCAATGTCTTAGCATGATCTTTTAAAAACAAGGCGCTCGAATCGTCCGCTGTTTGCTGTCCCTTTCGACCGGGTATCCGGGCCATTCTGAAGAAAGAAAAACTCACCCTTGTACATCCTTCTTCCGGTTAGCAAGATTGCTCTTAACGAAAAACAAAGTGATCGTATATACGAATCGGGATGATATAACAATATTTAAAAATATCATCGACAATGAAACATAATGTTATTCATGATGAGTTGCCATTTTTTTTTGCTACGTTCGCACGGGGGAGAATTTTCATTTTCAATCTGCAGGTCTTCCATGTATGTATGTCAGGGTGGTCCTTGATTTGATCATTTCCGAATTTCAATGTTCGGTAATTTGATCAGAAAAAATAAACCGCGAAATGTCACAAATCGTGTTTCGTTCAGATGGGAAAGTTCAAGGGCTTTGAGGCAGTACTTAGAATTGAGATATGAACCAGGGGTTTCGACGAAATTTTTTTGCTATATTTCGGAGACCTTCTGGCCCATGAGAGTAGTGAAATTCGAATATGACCGAATTGAGGACCACCCTGATGTGTATAAATTAATATACTGGATAAGCACATAATATATACAGCATGATGTTTCAAAGCCGCGTTAAGGTTTCAGGAAGCCGCCTCAGTTTCGAAAGATTTTCGAAAGGTCGTGGAAGTGGAACTGGGAAGAGAGTTGGACCGTGAGTTTGGCTCGTCGAACTTTCCGATTATCTGAAATTTCGGTCATTTGCAACCAAGTCCAATAATTCCGCAGTTCGAACTTCGGGAACGACGCCATGTGACCGCACCACACCGCCCAACGTCTTACGAGAAAATCTTAGCGATTGTTGAAGCGTTTCAACAGTGCAGATAGATTATATTTTTATGATACACCCCCTACCTATAAATTTTACCCTGCAGGCGACGAAATCCCCCAATATCTACAAGGGCTGTTATTCCCTTGAACTTAATCGTTAATAGTTAATGACTTGTCAACGAAGTATATAGGCAGTACCTATACCTATATGGAGGTCGATGTAATATAAGATGGGAAAATTAGATCGATGAAGGGTAGGTTATTATATCTACATTACGTGCTGGACGAATTGTTGTAGGAAGTAGCGGAACCGGGAAAAGCTTTTGTCAAATTACAAGGTTAATTGATGAAAAGTGCATTTTAGTGTAGATACCTATACTCTCTCGTTCCGCGCCACGCCACGCCGTTCGGTTACTTTTATGCTAATGAACTCTGGCATAAACGTCCCACAAGTAATGCGATTTGCTTTAATTTGCAAATGAGTTTTGCATCCCAAGTGCTTAATTAACACCGTGTCTCGACGCGAACGAACGAATCCGTCCAAATCTCTATACATTCGTTCGCACTCATTCATTCATACATTTCTGCATAAACATATAAATACACGTGAATATATCGCGTGACTATAAAAGCAGAAAAGCGTGCGAGCCGTTTTACGCCCTTTTGTTAGCGATATGCCAAATGCGATATGTATACCGCGACGTAGTGTGTAATGAAAAATAAACGCTATCATTTAATCAAAACCAAAAAGACGTATGCGATATATGCAGATACGCCTTTATGGTGATTAAAGTTTCGTGTAGCATTAAAAAGTTATATTACGAAACAGGCGTATTGCCAATTTTTCTGGCGTACGCCCTTATGATTTCAGTCACAGTATTATTAATTCTAAAAAGACGATAGATCTTGAATGTACGCCCTTTTACTTGCACTGCACGTCTTTCTATGTGAGGATGTTGGTATACGCCCTTTTGTTATCGAGCCCAACGTTTTCACACATACGCCCTTGTGCTATTAGGCACATTATCGGTAATACCAGAAAGGCATATTATGGACCTGCCTATACGCTCTTTTACTTTCCGCGACTTTATACCGTGACAATCTCAGCATGCGGAACGCCAGGGATACCAACCCAAAACTCGTTAGCAGCAGTTTAGTAACTCACTAGATGTTTCTAGTAAAATCACTAGAAATCACCAGATTTTTACTGGACATCACTAGATTGTGAGTGATTTCACTAGGAAAATCTAATATAAAGTTACTAAACTGCTGCCAACGAGTTTTGGATTGGTATCCCTGGCGTTTCGCATCCTGAGATTGTCACAGTACGTGATCCTGTTGGCATATAAACCGTTTTGTTATGGTACTCATGCATTACTATATGATTTATTATATACAATAAAATCATCGATTTCCATTCATCTTTGGTGATGTCACAGTTATGAATCACTGCGATGTAAAAAAAAAAAAAAAAAAAAATTGACCCTTTTTTAATAAGCAATTTTATAAATTACAAAATTACGTAATTTAAGCCCTCAACTATAGTCACGGGTTCAGGTACTTGAAAAAATAAAATTCAGGGTATCCACTTAGTCTCACTTAACTTCGACCTACACCTCATAATTGTTAAATCCACGGATCGCAAGTTGAAGGTAATGAATTAGATTTGTGATTCGTCAGCTCGTTCGCGCATTTATCGCTCGGAAGATTTTCGCTGGGCGTACAGGGGGCAGGAAGCGACTCGACTGTAAAACCGGTGGGTCTCTATTTCATTTTATAAACCGCACTAAAAATATGTATTTTTTTTTCATGGTAAAAAAATATTCCTTCAACTCAACTTTACGCCTTAGGATTTTTTTTTTTTATTCGAAATAAAAATAGTTATGTGTATACTATAAATTCGGAGGAATTGAGAATCGTGTTGGAAAAAAAAAAAAAAAGACATCTCCTACGATACAGAACGTTTCACGATCAGCTTACAGACATCAGAAACTTGAACCACCTGCCATTTTTCACAATGTGAAAATTAATCTTCGAAAAGTTACGATTCAGTTATATTGCACTTGTTTGCAACCAGCTGACTTCAGAATATATATTATAGCAGGAAGCTTGTGAAATTATATCTCAACAGATGTAGCAGAGACAGGGCAGAAACATTTCAAAAGGACCGCCACGCACACGGCATAGTTCTGTGTTTGCTGTTAGGCGCAATTTTGGCGTGAGGGTCTCTCGAAAGAAGAAATACGCCGCCTTAGTATAAGAGGCGTATGGATAAGCTTTAATCATTAGTTACGCGCCAATTGAATTGGCAATACGCCTGTTTGGTATTACAACTCTTTACTCTTTAAGGATACGTAAAGTTCGACTAACTATTCAGGCGTATCTTCATCGCATACGCTTTTTTGGTTTCGATTAAACGATACGTACGCCCTCATGGTTTTACAGTTTATTTTTTATTGTACACTGAGCGGCATACACCCTTTTGTTAGCGATATGCCAAAAGGGCGTAAGACGGCTCATACGCCTATTCGCTTTTAATCACACGAGTCTTGTGAAAATATATGGGTTGTATTTTGGTGGAAGAAGATCGTCGTGAGAAAGAGTGAAAAAAGTAAAAAGAAGAAGTTTAGAAGTTTACGAAAATATATCCATAAAATTATCGGGGTAATAAATTTAGAAGGAAAAAAAAGTTCCTCCCTTAACTCTGAAATAATTTTTTATCAAACGAATGATTAAACGATTCATGAGTCAGTGATTGATAAAAAAAAATACAATTTGGTTATGATCGGATTATCGTTGATGTAGTAGGTATGTATATGTGCCTCGAGGTAAAATAAATGAAAAAAATGTAAAATATAGGGTAAATGTATGTATACGTACCTTCGGCGTGGCGTCGTCAATTGAATGCGAAAAAAAAGGGGGTGCGGAAAGAGTAATTCGAATGTTACGAATTAATTTGCGAGAGCTTTGAGTGAAAACGTTTGCTCCAACTGATTCATAACATGAACACGATCGTAACATAAATTTATAGCGATGTATTGCCGACGCGCAATTAGGCCTCTGTCGAATAATTGGCATTTGGACTAATTGCATTTCAAAATCCATCGATACCTGCGGACTATAATGCTTAGGCAGCTATTATATCAAATAGCTACTATTATTGATTGTAATTTGAAATTTCAATCCAATGCATCGCCCGAGGTCCGAAAACCGACGTCGAGTTATGTGCTTGCACTTCATCGCATCTCACTGCGGTATACTAGCGGATTCAAAACTCGAGAACCCTGGATCTCGAAGGGTGTAAATTGTCGGAAAAAAATGAATAAAATATCGGATACCAAACACTCCACGCATCACAGATTTCCAATTCTTTTTCATCCAATTATATACTTATTTTTATTTTATTCTGAAATCGAAGAAACAAAAGACGTTTTTTCAAATACCAAATATTATACATAGTCGTCGCAGACCCCGTTGCTGGTTATTTTCTTGAAAATTTCTGAATAACTCGCTAAAGACTGAAAAACTCTGAAATACTTTGTAGAAAGTCCCATAAGCTCCGGTTATCTCTGAAAGTATTCTAAAAAGGTTCTGGAAATTGGAACACTATGAGTATTATTCGTGATTTTGCAGAAAACTTTCTGACATTTTCAGAGAGTTTCATTAAAATTTGAAATAAAGAAACAAAATCAATTTCGTATAGATTTTTCGTTGTTCATTCGAAAATCTTAAGAAAATGTTCGGACAAATAATGGAAATTATTTCACGTACATAATGAGATCGAAGTTGTTTCAACGCAATCCAATACTTGGCGTTAAAAATAGTTTCGACCAATTTTGCAAAAAATATTCTGAACATTTTTTTTTACAAGTTCTTGAAAATCTACAACAATTTTGTTGTTGTTATTGTTGAAAACCTTAGCGGGACTCTGAAAATTTGTGTGAAAAAGTTTTGGGGAAATTTCTCACGGTAACTTATAAAGTGTTCTAATTTCGAGACTATCTATATCAAAATTAGAATCAGAGAATCATCAAACTTTTTACAAAGTTCTACACGGTTTATCAAAAATATTCCAAATTTTTTTAGGATATAATCATGATATGTCCGCCATGCAGTAAGATTCGATTCTATTTTATATGATTCAAGTTATTTCCGATTCGAATGGAAAAAGCATTTGATTGCCAGGCTTTTTATTCAGTTAGTTTACAAATAAATTTAGCAGTCTGCAGACTATACAAAATTGTACCTACGCAATTAGAAATCGGATACCTATTTTTAAAGTGGTACATGATCTTACCTCTCGAAGATGATATCTTCGTTAGAAGCGGACGCACTAATAAAAAATCCACTGAAAAAACATATAATTTTCATACTGATTCGATCAATTACTTTTTATTTGGAATGAGAAAAAAGTTCATTTGATATCGAAAGATGTTGGAGTGTAATTGATGTACATACTATATCGTAGAGGTGCGCGGTATTTCGGTACCTATATCGAAAATTTTCGGCATACGTTCTCTCGAAATGTGTCGGTATGTAAATCGACTGTCAGTACCGATACCAAAATATTGAAAACTCGGTATATATTCGAAATACCGAAATTTCGGTAGACAAAATCCAATTTATTCGTTGGATACCGAAATACCTAACTATCTAAGGCCTGGTGCAGAGTACCTCAATTTTTACAATATTTATTTCCAATTTTTTTACCCGAAATTTCGATATTGACCGGAAAAGTAGACCGATTCAAATAAAAGTTAGTACTCGATGGTCTTTCGGGCGCTCATGTGATTCCGATCTGAAATCAAGATACGAAAATTCAAGATAAGGGATTGAAATTGTGGAAAGCAGTCTAAGTCACACGATAGTTTCTATCCAGGGTCTCCTTTGTGTCGGTCAATGTGAGTTTGGAGGCAGAGTGGTGGGGGTAGAGAAAATTACATGTCGATTATTTTTGGAGACAACGCACTGATGTGTCGAGTTCGAGAAATCCGTGTCTTTCGCACTTGAAACTAAACGAATGAGCCTTTCATTTCGAGTTTTGAGACCGAATCCGTTTTGGTTCATTATACGGAAACCCAAGCGCTTGAAAAACGAGTTCTCGATGCAATTTCATCTGTGGAGAAAATTTCCGAAAACCGAATGAATAGCGATTTCCTAGTTTCTGATACGCCCAAAAAAAGAATAGTCCAATTGTTCTAGTTTCGAACAAATGAAATATAAATATGATATCGCTAGGTACGATTGGGATCCAGGGTTATAAACTAGCCAGTTTTTGTTCTTGTTTCGTATTTCGGGCAAGTACGTTGAGCCAAAAAAACTGCAATTGGAAAAAGTTCGGGTATATTGGTTAATTGAAACACTTCAAAGCGCCCAATATGTTTGTATACTTTGCAGTGTATGATTTCCGCACTTGTGCGAGCGATAATTATAATGGATAATCCAACCACTCGGTGAACATAATCAAATAAATATGGAACTCTGAGGTCCCGTTGACAGAAACGTTCGAATTTACCTTTCAAGTAAAGCCAACATTAACAATTTCGTCTTCTTCCTCGTCACGGTCATGCTGGCTGCCTGTATTGTGACTTGATATCCTGCGATCAGTGAGGGAGAGACACACTATTGATTTCTAAGTAATTCTTAGTATGTGCCAAATGGAATCGAATTTTGTTTGCAAAACTCCCGTCGCGAAAATCTTAAAAATGAGGTCAAATGATCAGTCTTCCAAAACGGCTGCACTGTCGTCGAAGTCTAACTGAGTGATGCTGCAATCGACAATCAGGTTTTCTGTTCGATTGATACACAAGACCTTACACCGTGTTACAAATATTCGTATAACGTGACAGAAACAAGAGAACCTCGGTGCTCGGGATATTTTTTGGGACGTTGATTCCGAATCTCAGGTCTGAAATTCCTAATTCAGAACGGCGGTTCCAATCTGAGTATTTGAATTATTCAAATATTCGGGATATTAGTTGCAGCAATGTTTGGACTTCGGAATTTTAGACCTCAGATCCGGAATCAGCGACCCAAAAGACCCCCGAGCACCGAGGCAGACTTTTGCATTAGTTGGTCCGGTCGAGTTATACGAACAGGGAACATCAGTAACAGGATGTAAGGTTTTGCGTGGTAATCAAATGCAAAAGCTTATCGTCGATTGCGAGGCACCAATTAGACCCCAACGATATAGCGCTGCCCGTTAGCCCTAGTTGGTTATTTGGTGTAATTTCAGGAACTTTTGCGGTGCAGGTAGCTCGAAGAAGAACGAAAAGGTTGATTTGATTTGGCACACCCTAACGTATGGAATTTGTCACACCGAGAACATGCAACTGAATGTAGGTGCATCTTGTTTTAGGATGGCAATACTGCAAGCAATATCTGTCTTGAGAGCGTTTACGATGGGACTGGGCGCTGCGAGCAGAGCTTGTGTAACCATTTTCCTCAAATCGTTAGTTGATGTCCCCTTCATGGGTACAAATGAGTCAGAAAACGTTATTTTCAAAGCAACTGAATTTTCGAAATTATTCGTGATTTCTGAGGTCATGTGAACTGACATTTTAACGAATATAGTGATACGAGCTTTCCTTGTACCGCTACCTACCAGCGTGGGGGCTCTCACGTCAGTTATTGCCTGCAGTATTGCCAACTTAAGGCGGAGTGCAACGTCTTAAGGCCACGGCCGGGTACCCTTCACCGCGGTAATGCAGAGGTTCCCATACTGTTTGTTCCCTTTGACCGTTCTCGCTTTCGAGGTTTTGACAAACGTTCCAATCCGCCCCACCCTGGCGAAAATGAGATGTACAGGAAACGTGAGAAAGCGTGTAGGAAATGTAAATTGAAACAAATTCACACTCCGGTCACACTTCTTTGTTTCAATTTACATTTGCTTCGATATTTTGTACATCTCATTTTCGCCAGGGCAAGGAAGGACTCTACTAAAATTTGGAAAAAAAAATCATTTTTTGATGTTTTGAATGGCTTAAAAAGATCCTATCGAAAATCGCATACCACAATATGGTAACATGCGTATTGAAGAAGAATTTCGATCTTCTGCGTTGACAGTAAAGACGCAATCAACCTTTCGCAAAATAATTTCCTGCGCCTCGCTGCGAAAAGTTTCTCGCGTTTGACACTTTCATCACAAAAGGTTGACATTTTTTTTCAAACCTCATGCTACCATATATTACTCCAAAAGTTGCGGATACATTTTTTGATTAGCCCCTTTTTTAGTCATCGAAAAAATCAAAAATTTATGTTTTTCAAAATTAGATAATAGGACACTCCCTTGAGGGATATTTTTACTCCTTGCTATTTTAATATATAGCTGCGTATAATTTCTGCTTATTTTGAGCTTAGTTTCCTAAGACCTATATTCATTTTTCTGAATGCTTAAAATGACATTTCGAGTAGTAATGTTATCCATGAATTAAAAACTGTGAATCATTAGATTTCCATCACGGATTACAGTTATTGCGGTATGTAATTGGGAAGAAATTTGTGACAAAATACAATTTTCATTTGTGAATAAACCTATAAGCGATTACAAAATTTTTATGAATAAAACAATCAGTAATTAATTTCAATTCAATTGATAATAAAAAAATATATTTCATTTAATATTCAGTGAAGATGTTGTCCTCCGTACCCACTTTAAATTTTGTAGAAACCTCATATGTAGTTGAATTCGGCGAAAAACTGCCAAAGATCTATAGGAAATAAAGAATAATGAGGAAGATATTGCATAAGACAAACTATAGTCAGAATCCTTACATCAACATCAGAGTTTCTGTATATATATATATATATATATATCTATATATGCACCCACATACTCCGCAGTAAATTAAGTGAAAACCTTTCAAGTACTAGCGAAATGATCTACCCTACCCACGAGCACGAAACTGCTTTCAAACTTTTTAAGGTTCGCGTAAAAATTACATTACCTACCTATTTTTCCCACAAAAAGTGGATTTATGATTCTGAATATTTTTTTTTCAGAATAAGCAGAAAAAAAAACAATATACTCCACGTCACACAAATCAAATGTTATCCTCATCTTCATTATTATTATTCTTCTTCTTATTATTATTATTCTTATTATTGTATAATCTATTCATGAATTATAAGATCTATAGACTGTCTCTTGTTAATCTCTGGCCTTCCAATTCCACTGACTAATCTTTGATATTTGATTGTTGACACGTTAAATGAAAATTGTTATCGCAAGTCAACAAGAGACCCACCAATAAATATTAAGTTTTTGACAAATTGAGTTGCGGAATCGAGTTTAAATTCTGTCAGACTGATTACTGCAGCACATGGTGGGTAAAGTTTAACGTGATTAATTCCGTACTGAATTTAAGCCTTCGCGCAGAGCAATACCTACAAGCCGTTAAAGCCGAAGGCTTGGATTCGTTACTGTTCTGTATAGTTGCAGGTTGTTGGTAAGCCTTGAACGGATATAAAAGTTGGAGTTTTTTTAATGAACATTTTTATTCAACTTTTGTTGTTGTTGTAAAATACGATCAAAATTTTTATTACACTTCTATAATATCGCACGTATAGCAGAAAAATATTTTAATTTTATATCAGAAAAGTTGCCGCAGCTTTTAGTTTACAAAACGTTTCCGAACGTTCGAAAAGTTACTCGTCAGATATGATATTTTACTAATTATACATGTTACCTACTACCGTGAAACGTTGAAAAAATCGTTATCGTTCGATAATATAACAGGATAAGCTTCTGGAATTGGAGCACAAGAGATGTAACAGAAATGTCTCAATAAGAGCAGTTCCACGCCCGCCGCTAGGTCCAAGTTCGGCGCGAGGGTCTCTCGCAAGTAGATATACGCAGTCTGAGTATAAGTCGCGCACGTCTGAGCTCGAAATTATGTTTCAGACTATCAGACTTTCAGTTTCATGAAGCACGAATAGAATAGAGGTATAATCTGAATTCTGACTGAGACGCATGAAACGTTCGATATATACCTTTCAAAGTTATATTCCAGACACAATTTCAAACGTTGTGTTTCGAAGAAGCATAAACCTGACTGAAATGTTCTGTATATCGTGTCCGGATAATATGCAGATAATAAGAAAAATAGTAAAAAATAAAAAATAAAAATAGAAGCTAAAGAACTAAGAAGAAGAAAAAATAAGTGGAAGAAGAAAAATGCGTTACAAATTACGTGGAAGAAATTTTCTAATATATCAAAAGGTTTCAGGGTAGTCGGTAGACTATACAACCGTCTGATTTGTGGCCATTTTTATTGCGAAAAATTTCATATGGAGGAATTTAAATTTGTTTCCATTCTTTATACAGCCACCGTGGTCTATAGGTACCTTAAGAGAAGAGGGCTTTGTGTTTTATGGCATTGAGTATAGAACTACCCGCGCCGGATGCACTGACGTCGTCTCGCTTTCGGCGACGTCTTCTATACCTTCTACCTTTAAAAAAGTTTTCAATTCAAATCCAACCATCGCGCCTACGGTACGTGGACAAAGAATAAACTACAAAAGGATCCATGCACAGCTTGACGGATTTATAATTATACCAAAAATAAAAAAAAATAAATGACTTGGTTTTTCGTTTTAGCGTTCGATAAATCTAAATTTTAGAAACACTGTTTTTAACCATTCAATTCTTAAGATATTTTTATTTCTATTTTTCTCACATTTTTTTACATTTTTTAAAACATTCTTTCAAACGAATGTCTGACGAAAATTTACCGAGAGAGTGAAAAAGAGAGAAAGAGAGGGACCGAGGGCGTTATAGAGGTAAAAATACGGGATGTGGTATATCAGATGCCTTAGATCGTCTACTCGTCGTAAATCACGGAAAATCTCAGTCGTTGGATTTTCCACCCGTAGTCTAAGCTATACTTTCCGACGAAGAGCCACTTCCGGGTTGTCAATTTCACGTCTAATTTAGCCGGCGTTTCGTTCGTGAAACAGACACGGCGGACAACTTTGACAATCGCTTTTGGGGGCGAATCATTAATTTCATTTATCTCTCCATCCTTATGCCTCGCCATTTGCCCCACGGCTGATTATAGAATTAAAATTCAAAAATACTGAAAACCGAACGAAATTATTAACTCTGATATTTATCACTTGCAGATTTATCATTCGTTTCACTTTCCTTGAAGCGACACGTGACATATACCCATATGGAACTAGAATGATTTCGCAATGTAATAGTACCTCTACACTCTACAGGATACCCTCCAAATGAGTGTCTAGACTTTTTTCAAGCCCTTGGAAAGTAGAGTGATGTAATTTCACCCTTATTCGCATTCAAAACATCCATTAGCAAAAACCATTTCAGTACTACAAATTTTTCGCAGAAAACTCGATTACTGCATACATCACTGCAGTCCATGGAAATCAACGACTACATATCGCAGGGTGCCCGGATTCAAGGGTTCTACAGCTCTGCTTTACCTGGTCTGAGGACCGGGCGTGAGGGTCAGGTGTATCTCCTATTACCTGGGCCAAGGGGTCATCTTTCAACCGTGAACTATCGCTCATTATAGTAAACAGTTCTGAAATTTTCGTATAGTAAATATTGTTTACCGCTATTGCAACGGTTCAGTTACCCCCAATGGGGTAACGGATCAGGTACTCCTGTCCCCAGATGCATTTACAATAATATTTATGACGCGTCTTAGATTTTTTAACAACATTAGCGACATTTCAAGAAGCAATATTACAAATTTAGAAATACAGAACAACCACTGAGCTTCATTAAGTGAATACTTGAGCTACGAAGTGAAGCGGATTTTCGTAAAATCAAATCGATTTCTTCCCCACTTTGTATTCATCATTGCGAAAATGCAGGTAATTCTTCTTGTTCTACTCAAGCTTCTGCTCAATCCCCCGACTCCTGACTCTCGACTTTGAGAGAACGACATCCGCGCGCTATTTTGAAGTGGATCTGAAGCTCAATTGAAGCCTGCAATAATAGTTATGGATAAATTCTTAGGGTAGTGAGTTTAAGTGAAAGACGAAGACCGGGTGACTAGCGAATGGCTCTCGCCCTCATCTCTGCTCTCGCTTAAATTCCTTAATTTCACTCAACAGGGAGTAGCTAGATTTTAGATAACACCAAGCTAGCTTAACACTCGGTGCTGTAATCCGCGCTTACAACTATAAGTCCCGGTTTCAGTCGCTTGCGTCCCTCTGCAAGTATGCGAACCTTTGTTAAGTACGAAGCACGATGCTCAGCTTACTCGCATGTCTGCTGGCTACAAAGATAGGTGTACATTTATCACGTGGTTCTTTGAACAACATATGCTGACCCATATCAATTTTCAGACGTATTCCTGATATCCAGTAGTAACTTTATACATAGAATGAGACTCAACACCAAAGGTATGACAGGTTTGAACGCGAATTCTTTTTTCTGCAAACTTTCTACAGATACAATGTATCAAATTTACAGAACCTTGAGTTTTGATTGGTAAGTTTTAGAGGTAGATACGTGCTACTACGTTCGGTTGAGCTGTGTTGCTTCTTAATCCCTAGTATGACCGCGTTGTGGACTCTAGGTAAGTAACGTTCAGTCAAGCCGTTCCTCTCAGACGCTCCCCGTTTTTTTTATTTTTTTTATTGTCATCGCCGTCTGGGGGATTCGATCCTGGGTCCTTTGGATTTGTAAGCGCGCTCGCTGCCGCTGACCCATGCCGCTCCACTAGTACAATGTATGTAGTAATCATACGGCGTTATGAGAGTCACATGCGCGCAGTACAGAGTAAAAAATTGTTTGTAAAATTTAACACAAAAGTTTGTGTTAACCACTTTCTTTACACAAAATTTGTGTTATTTCAACGCAATCAGTTTATGTCAAAAAAGGAACACAGCTTTATGTTAAAACTAACACAAAAGTAGCACTTTCTAAATGTTACTCTCAAATCAACACGAAATTTCAACATAGTTTTGTGTTAGTTTTAACATAAAGCTGTGTTACTTTCTTGGCATAAACTGATTGTGGTGAAATAACACAAATTTTGTGTAAAAAAAGTGGTTAACACAAAATTTTGTGTTAAATTTTACAAAAAATTTTTGACTGTGTAATTATTGTTAAGTTGGTTGTATCTAGGTTCTTAATCGACAAAGGTATTTCCGATCTGTTGTGAACATGATTGGATTTAGTTATTAGTGATTACGAAAATAGCTGTACTTGATGAAAAATGGCGAAAACTCACCTCATAGAAATTGAAAAATTTTGAACATGTTCGTGACGGTATTGGAGATCTCAAAGTTTCTCATTTCTCTTCAACGTTACTGTAATCTGTTCATTTCTACATGAAATAATTTGATACAATCAGTTTGATAACGGTTCCTAACTTATTGTTTCTAATGTTACAATACTACAGTTATACTAATACCGTTCAACTTTCTGACCAGATAATGTCCAGATGAGATGTGTTTCCCAGGCAAAATGTAAACGAGTTAATTTTCCTGTGTTAAATGGGTAGACATATGTATATATATCATATATACGTATGTACATAACAACGTATTATAGTTACGCGAGTGCAGTTGAATGATAAGCTTTTCACATACCTGTACAATACTATACAATTACTATAATGGAACTGTGGGAGACTCTTGAAGATGACATTCCAACTTCCGGCGGTGTATATTGCATCTATTTATATTTACTCATTTTTTTTTCCATTTTTTATTAGATGAATTTTTTCCCTTTTCACAATATACCGAATGTATATGAATATGAACACGTCCGACTATAGGCTGTATACAGAATCGTACCGTTCAAGTGAACGTGTATATCGTCGAATGAAATTTTTTCAGGAAGAGATACACGCGCGATATGAGTTGAACCGAAATGAAATCGTGATATAGTATTATTTGGGCGTTTAGTTCTGTCGATATAGAGGACCTAAATCAAACTCAGGGGGCCTACTGCAATCACGTGCTTTACGAATATATACAACATTTATACGCACTGCAGATGTATAACTGTACCTATTCCCACTACGAGGCACGCCAACCCAGGCAACGATTCGGTGCTACGCCGCCCTGCCTCCGTTTATTGATAAATCGAGATGACGAAGATCGACGAGCATCGCTCACCATATAAGCACCAGGCAAAACGCCCAAAACTAACCACGAAATATTTACACCGCACTAACCAATCGCTCTCTAACTTAAGGGGGGGCTTTGCTCAATTTGTTACCAACTTTTCTAATTTTTCTAATTTCTCCGAAACGGCGCTATCAAACGGATTGTCCTTCTGACAGTCGATGTTTGACGAGGAATGAGCTCGATCTGGCAGGTGAAAATTAATCGTTTCGATTATTTTATTTATTTTTTCATCGCCAAGTATGGGCGTGCCATTTATTTCGACTTATCAAAGCTTAGGCATTAAAAATGCGAAACATCGTTACTGAGCCCGATTCTGTATGGAATTCCGAACACTAACCATCCCAAAACATCTTCGTCTTCGACAAAGATAAAGAAATGGCATGTATTCTACGATTTTGTGGTACTAATTAGCAAATGTCAACGGCTGGGAACATTATATTAGTTCACAGAACGCCCGTGAGATGTCACCGCGCGCGAATTTTCGGTTTTTTGCAACGCAACACTAAAATCATGAAAAAATTCTAGTGAAACTTTTCGAGAACATGTTATTATATGAAGTATATTTCGTTTTTTAAGGCACTCTTCCCAAAAAGATTCACTAATCTTTCGAAACATGATCAAGTTCAAGTTCAGATTCGTAAGCCATCGGTAGAACTTCCAAATATTTTCGACTCTCTAATTATGTGCAGAAAACTAAGCTTTTCCGGATGAACGAAAAACTTTTTTCACATACCATGTTGATATTTGTTCTAGAAAATTGTGAAGATAAAAAAAAAAAAAAAAAAACGGGAACAAACTGTTATTTCATGATAAGACTAAGAGGAAAAGCTGATTTCTCAAGTAACTTTTGTAGTATCAAAAAGTTGTCTGTTCATCCGAGGGAAGTTTGTTTCCTCAGCAATTAGAGAACCGGAAATCTAATATATATTGAAGCAGTATGGTTTCTCCGAGTACTTACGACGACAAGTGGGTTTGATTGCAGGTAAATCCGGGTTGCATTGAATATGTTTTGAAATACCATTGAACTTCTATGTAATGAAATTGGGTTGAAAAATAGCCTTGTTTTTTTATATATATTTATTACCGGCTAAATACTAGAATCATATAGCCAAATCTATACAGATGTCAACCTTATTACCGCATCCCCGATCGTTCAGCTCGACAGAATCCTCAAAGCTTTACTAATTAAGGCGAGAAGCGAGTAATTAAAGAGAACGAAAAACTACGTGCCCCGAATCCAAACGACCCGATGCGATGCCTTCAGTCGATGCTGTTTGAACTTCTGCGATTTGGTTGATCTTTATCTTAGCCCGGATTAAGGACTCCCCGATCACAGTCCTGCATAAGAATAGATACGGTAATAGTAGATACGGTGATTACGAATTTAGGTATCACAAAAAAGGCAGGCGATTTCGGAGAGAAAATAAAAAGGGATTAACAATTCATGCGAATTATTCAAATCCCCAAACAGCCGGTTTTTATTCTTTTTCATGTTTCTGTTTTTTAATTAGGATTTTTTTTCGTTTTCTCCTTTTTTTTTGTCTGTTTGTTTCATTTTCAATCGGCTGAAAGGGACCCTCCACCGGTATATTTCCGACTGCCGTAATTATAGCCCAATGCAGACCATGTATGAAACTGTTCATTAATTCATCGAACGAACAATATGAGATTAAATTGATCTGTAATTATTATACGCAAAGCGCAGTCACCTATAGCTATCTAATTATTGCAAAATTCAAATGATCAAAGTGAATTTATTTACAGAGTAACCAATACTGTGTTAAGGTTATATATATGCGTGAACCATTACTTTTTAATTAGCGTGAAAATTACAGGAGCTAGTTTGATTTTTGATCATTATTAGAACGGGGAAAATCCAGCCGCATATGTCGAAAAAAAATTAAAAAAAAAGAAAACATCCTCTGGAAAATTTGTACGCAGGCAGAAATAAAAACTGAAAATGAAAGAGATTGGGTCACACGCATATCTGGGTAAAATACAATTTTGGGTATTTTTCTTTCATCGATGAATTTATTGGGGTAAGAATGTTAGTTTTGTCAAAAGACAAATATTATTGTAACCGGATTGAAATGTATATAATTATTTGTTTTTTCTTGAGTCGCAGCGATGGGTAGGATGTAATTTGAAACTGAATACCGTAATCATATTTTTCCAGTCACATATTTCGTCGTCTGGAAAATGAATTATGAAAAGCTTTAACGGGGGTTGTAAAATCTGTCCGGTTAGCTGATACTTCATCTCGAGCTGTAAGAGTGGCTAAGTTTAGTAGTAAACATAAAAGTCCTGCAGTGAGTGGTCAAGGATTGGGGGAAAAATAAAAGCTGCAGGGAAAAGGAAAGTAGTTGGTCCACTTGGTCCTACCTCAAGATTAAGACAAATAACTAGCTTAAGAACTGTTGTTTGCTTCGCCCCATCACCGCAATAGCCTAATCGTTTGGAAGGAATTTCCCTCAGGAGGAGGTCGACTGGTCGGATGACGAGAGGGAGGCCAAAGTTGGGGTGGAGTGAAACAAGAAATAAGAAAAAGAGCGAAGAGGGAAGAGGGAAGAGGGAAGGAGAGGGGGAGGGAAATAAGGGAAAAAGGGAAAGAAAAAGGAAAATAAAGTCTGAATAATGGAAAGACGGTGAAAGCCAATTTACCATCAGCAAAAAATATCTGCTGTATCGAGCATCGATTCTATTTATTATCCAACAAACACAAGGGAAGAATATAGCGCTTACCTCGGAATCTATCGAATATACTATATGTACAGCAATTTTTCATTTTTTTTTCCAGTCTTTACGAGTAACTATTATTGCTAGTCTTGTCTTAGGTACATAATTATTTTCCTAATTTTTGGATTTTTGGTTAGAATACAAGTAGTCTTGAAAATCTTGTTCAGTAAAAGCACAAACAAGCTTAATACCCGATTTTAAGGTAAGCTTTTGAACAGTTGGGTCTTTGAAGTGATTTTCAAATCTATAAGAAACCCGGTATGTATACAGTACCGTTCATTAGTTCGAGATCACCTTTCGAATTTCTGATCACGAAGAGAAAGAGAGAGAGAGATAGAGAGAAAATATAAACTCTCAGTGGGAGAAGAAAATCGTAGAAAAATTTCCAACTAAATAGCGTTTTAAATTATAAGGAACAAAGCTTCAATTTGCTTGGTTTTTTTTTTTTTTTTTATTCAATTCCTTGGCGAATTTTGTGTACGTTACTGGCGATACTAGAGACTTTTCCAAACGCTTGAAATTTTTACGAGAAATGAACATAGAAACATATATTTAGAAAAAAAAATAAATATTGCGAAAAAATTTAACTCGCGTTAGAAAGCAAGTTGTACGGGTGGGAGATATTCACTCCGAGAATTATCAAACATTCGTATAAATTAGAAAACGAGATGAAAAATTAAAAAACAAAAAACACTTCTTCCAGGGGTTAACTACTCTTGAAGTCAGATGTACATCTGGCTGAGAAGTCAGTTGAAGTCAGTTGAAGTCAGGTGAAGTCAGTTAGTCAGTTGAAATCAGATAAAGTCACTTGAAGTCTGCTGGAGTCAGTTGAAGTCAGTTGAAGCCAGTTGAAATCAGTTTGAGTCAGGTGAAGTCAGTTGAAGTCGACTGAAGTCACTTGAAGCCTGCTGAAGTCAGTTGAAGTCAGTTGAAGTCAGTTGGAGTCAGGTGAAGTCAGTTGAAGTCAGTTAGACGGTTGAAGTCAGCTGAAGTCACTTGAAGTCTGCTGAAGTCAGTTGAAAGGAGGTGAAGTCAGGTGCAGTCACTTGAAGTCTGTTGAAGTCTGTTGAAGTCAGTTGAAATCAGGTGAAGTCAGGTGAAGTCACTTGAAGTCACTTGAAGTCTGTTGAAGTCTGTTGAAGTCTGTTGAAGTCAGTTGAAGTCAGTTGAAGTCAGTTGAAGTCGGCTGGAGTCAGTTGAAGTCAATTGAAGTCAGTCGACTTCATGAAGTCTTGAAGTTAGGTGTACGGTCACCTCGGGCTTCTGCATAAACAGTTTTGCGCAATGTACTGAAATTGTTCAGAAGTTGGAAAAGTTTCTAAAGAATGTCTCGTGAGAAAGATTTTTTTCTTTTCATTTTTGGTTTATAGAATCTTTTGTATAATTTTGTTCACTGTTTATAAAATAAAGAGAAAAAAAAACCCTACGATTCCGAAATCGAAAAGTAATATTCGCACAGTAATTTCCGAGTTACGGCGTCTTTTGACTTCGCTAAATAAAATTGCAAAAAAATGTGAAATTCCTAAATTGAAGCTTATATTCAATACGTTTCTCCGTTTATTTTCCGGCGAAGTGCGAGCATTTTACAGAAGAACAACTGAATTCCTGACAAAGAACGGTGAAGTAATGTGAAATAAAAAAATATCAATTTGGCGCTGGTTCTTTCCGATTTGACATGATTTGTTGAAATTTTTTCATGATTTTTTCTCACCGAGGTATCAACTTCAAATCAATGGAACTTATGAACGGTGCCGTTTGTAATATACACATCTATTATATTCACCAATTTACCCGTGATTAATTAATTTTAGCTTTCACCCGTTTATCACTGTCGTATAACTTTTTAACGAGTTGAACGGTTACAATCAAATTCGGTAATAAAATGCGCTGAATAATTGTCACATCCGATATTGGTTTTGAAAAAAAATTTATCGTTGGGTCTTTGAACGGTTAGAACAAAAATGTATTTCCAAAAAAGTATGCAGACGTATTTTATTCAATACGAATTTTTATCTCAACTCTAACCCCTCCCACCAAGAGGGTGGATTTCCCCATTCGAAATACACATATTTCGGCTATACTCTCAGTATATATTTTATGGTAAGAGTATTAATTTTCAAAAAAATCTGTAACTGCGAGATTTTAGTGGGCAACTTTTCCAGTTGTGTTTTTTGAATTTCATGAAAATTTTGTGGTATCCTCAGAAGGCCTAACGAACATGCATGTTGGAGACACTTGTCAATGTAAAAAGTCAAAATGTCGTAGAGCTACGTTTTATTTTTGAAATTGATCCTTTTCCACAATTTAATGGACATACTTCGAAACAAAACTCCTATTTCAGATGTCCACTTTTTCGGGCACGTTTCTCAATTATTTTGAAAAATCGTTGGAACTCCAATTTGTGATAGTAGATGAGAAAGTATTTTCTTATACTTGATTTCGTCGTCGATTTTATCGTCTCTATTTGTTCATTTTCTTTTTGAATAAGCGAAGGTTAGAATGAATGATGAAGATTATATACGTACTTGCGGTTTACCTGGGCGAAGATAATCAATTATTCTCATAATTGTCAGGAACGCGAGCATATACATACGTAGGACAAATATCTGAGCTTTTAATTCATGCTTCGAGTCGGCGAAAGTCTTTCGATAATTGCGAATTAGTCGGGAGATTAAACTCCTGAGGCTCTTAGCGGTGGATCTAATTTAAACTTTGGAGAATTTCAGAAATTCCTTCAAGTATATCTCTGGGAACTGAATAAAACCGCGGATGTTGATCATGCAAAGGCAAACTAGTCAGTATAATAATCCGATATTAATTACGAATATTAAAACCTTCTGCCAATGGTTAAATACAAAGTGAGGTTCCTCTCAGACAATGATAATCAAAATTCAAATCTCGAAAGCTGAAATCGATCGTTTTCCATTATCCTGAAGATTGAGAGGTTGATTAAAATTATAAATGCCTCGTACCTACCTAGATAAGTAAAATAAAATTCTGAAAAATATAATATATCTCTCTTAAGGCCCATCCCTAGTCGCCCACCTCATTTTTGTCGAAAAAAGGCGAGGGGGGACACATTTCTATTATTATCCGAGTCCAGGCGTCGAGGACGCAGAAATCAAAGCCAACGCTGAGTAAATTCAAATTCAACTCCGATCACATGCTCGTTTCGTGCGAAAATAGAGCCTACAGATGGTTTTTACGTAATTCGAATGTCAATTTCCTCGGTGGCCATGATTATATGAGACTCATCCGCCGAGTTTATCCGGCCCGGGAGGTAAAACAGGCTGAACATTACACGATGCATGATCACTGACAGCTGACCATTTCGATCGGTGTGTCGGAGAGATTACGTATCATGTAACGTGGTGGCCTGCCAAGCGCCCCTACGACCTGTTTTACCTCCAGGGCCAGCTTAGCTCGGCGGACGACTCTCATAATCATGGCCACCGAGAAAATCGACATTTGAATTACGTAAAAACGATCTGAAGACTCTATTTTCGCATTCAACGAACATGTTTTTGAATGCATGTGTTCGGAATTGAGTTTTAATTTGCGCTTAGTTTTTTTTTGCGTTTTCGACGCCTGGGCTCGGATAATAAACGAAATGTGACACATTTCGACCAAAAGAAGGTGGAGGACTAGGAATGGGCCTTGAAGTAATACAATAAATCAAAAGTAATAGAAAATCCGCTCGATTTTAAATTCAACTTCATTCTACAGCGCAGAAATTTAAAGCTCGCGAATGCGACGACGGATCCAAGGCTAAAAAGATTCCCATTGTCACTTACATCGTATGAAATTATTCGCTCTATGGAACTACGGCAAAGCGAGTGACCGTTGAATTGAAACGAACGATCGCCTGGCGGAAAGCTAGTTTTCGTTTCCTAGAAAAAAAAACTAGTCGATCGGTTGATTCGAAAATTTGACTAGACTCAAGTTGGAACAAAGCCTATCGATGAGGACCAAAATCATTGAAATCCGTTGAACAATTCCCGAGATATCATGAAATGAAGTTTTGTTTTCTAAATTTTCTTCTCTGAATAACTCGGATACTACGGGACCGATCGAATCCAAAATCTGATCAGTTCTAAGTTGGGAAGAACCGCATCGATTGGTACAAGGAAATATAGAATCCGTTGATTCGTTCTCGAGATATGATCGAGAAAAAATCAATCACAACACTCATACCCGGATCACGTCCATCTCGAAACTGGAGATTTGGTGAACACTGAACTTTTCATTTTCGGGGTGATCGAAGTAACTTCCCTTCATGCAGAACGGGGAAGTAACCGAAACCGATAAAATCTTCAATTGTTTGTTATAAATTTTGTTACTCTTTCAATGAAACCAAAAATGTCGAGGACATATAATACCAAAAATATAAAAGAAATTATTTCATGCCGCTGTTCTATTATCTACGAAAACTTCATTGATCAGCTGAAGGCTGTCAATTTCTATAAGGAAAAAAAAAAAAAAAAACAAAAAAAAACAAAACACGAACTTGATTAAAATTCGCGAAAAATTATACCTGTGCCAATTATTTGGCTATCCGTATCGCCATGACGCGTTGGCGTGTATACGATATGCGATTTGACGTGCGCTTTTTATCGACACGATTTTTGCACTCCCAAAGTCACATGACGTGATAGGTAGCTAGCAAAAAAATTGACACCAAAGAAATGAGAAAAAAAAAATGAATAAAAAAGAAGGGAAAACCAACTGCAAAATAATGTGACGTTATTCATTTCTCTCTCTGTTATACTCTACATATTATACTGCACTCTGATGAAATGGGAGGCGATAAATTTTCACTCATTCTTTTCTCCTTTTTCATTTTTCTTAAATCTGCCTCAAATCATCGATACGTGAATCGATTATTCATCCATAATAGTAAAACACGCAAAAATTTTCTATAACGACTCGGTGTTTTTCTATCGCCGGATATTCTCGATTTTCCTTGCAGTTTATATTATAGTTTCCTCGCAATATTCATGGAGATTACCATTAGTATTCATCATCATTTATATTGCGATAGGAAAGACTTATATATTCCCCATAAACGATCCGGTATATAAAAGCGTATCGAAATGCATTTGCCTCTTATATGATCTTCGTTGCGGTAATTTGTTCAGTTTTTACTTCCAACGTTACTTTCTTTGATCTTCAATGTATCACCTCGTTACGTCTTGGCGTGGGTAATTTGAATCTGCTAATTAGTAAATTAGCGGGTTGCGAGAAAGAGCGCTTTTATACGCGTCGGAAATTTCAAGCTTCGAGGAACTCCGGGTGACTGTATCTATTTTAAAATCGCTACCCCTTCAGGGTGCAGGTTTTTTCACCCAGACGTGAAAATAAAATGAAAAAATTGCAACAACCGCGAGCTACGATTTCTCATACGTCAAAAATCCCAATTTGGATGGAAAACGTTATTTGTATCAGGGGAGGCTCCAGCCTTGGGGATAAAAAAACTAAAGGTATTTTCCACGACCTTTTTTTCTGCTGAACACGAATCTATCACAACTTGTTACTATAACTATATTTCAAGAGACGCACACTGCCACTTTGGTCCAGATACTCCAAATTTCCCCCCAATAATAGAAATATTGAATACGATACAGATAATTATTCAACAACTGGATTTTGATCGAAGGTGACCAGAGTGACAGAAAACACTTGTTAAAACATGAATCAAAGCCTCGGGAGAGATGGGGTCATTACCTTTAGTGGAGAGATCGAGAAAACTGATTTGTTGCAACACCTGCGGCTTCGAAAGTTTGATTTTCGAGACAGCTGTTGAGCGTGCGTAAGGTACCTTATTTCTGAACAGTGGAGAAATAGTATATTACATACCTAGGGCAGTAAAATAGGGAAGGTCCCAGATCACATGTAATTGTCGTCCGAGGCGAAGCCGAGGTCGACAAACATGTGATCTGGGGCTTTCTTATTTACTGCCCGAGGAGTGTGTACGATTTTTCGCATCGACGGAGCCGAAAAACGGGAACTTCGTTCCGCGCAGCGGGACGAAAGTTGTCGCTTTCGGCCCGGAGGTGAGAAAAGAAGAGTTAGCGCATGTCCACATTGCAAACACCCTACTTTGTGCACTAGTGCGTTTTTCGCGTATGCGCAGTTCAAAGTAAATCAATTTTACGCGATGTGAGGTCATGTCAATTGATCAATCTGTCTTTTAAATCGAACTTTCTTCACAGGGAGTTGCAAAAAATATCGTATTGCCTTCGGCTCGTGCTGCAAACGCACTCATCAGATATTGCCTACCTTCCGCACTTGTATCACAAAATACTATTTTCGTTTTGCGTATGAAAAAAAGAAAATCGCGAAAAATACGATCATCCTTGTCATATGCTGAAGAGCTTGAACTACCCCTTCGAAATATATATATATAAAAATTGAATATAAATATATACATGTATATTAAATTGACATGTTCAGTTACTTTTGTTAAATTGTCAACACAATATCGGAGGGCGCTTTCATCTTCATTTAAGAAGCAAATACTTGCAGAAAATAATTTGTCAAAAAAATCATGTTTACTCATAAAAGCGAAGTTTCATTTTTACCCTAAACAACTAAATCGACTTAGGAATTTACGGACTTATCGCTTGCGGTTTAAACTTTTTCTTATCTCCATTCATTCGAACGTACTTACTGACAGGCAGACCAAACTAATGTTTTAATTGCACCTCTCAAACGAACAACGTCAAACTTTCACTTCCGCGAGGCAAGAAAACACCGGCTGTCTCTTCCTCTCCATTTCTCTCTCTCTCTCTCTCTCTGTCTCTCTCTCACACCCTCTTGATCGTGTATCTCCCACATTCTCTGTTCCGTAAATTATTTTGCTCGACGGATTGATCGAAGGGAAAACTTTTTTCCACCTCCGCTCCGGAGAAACGGGCGGAAGTTTTTTTTTTTTTGTTCTTTCCTTCTTTTTTCATTTTTCTTCAATGCGATAAATAACTGCGCAGATATTTACGTGAATCCATAATTGCTTTTGTGATTGAGTAGAAAAAAAAATTACACATTATAGCACCTTCGGTTTGTTTGAAATCTTCCCACGCGTGGCGAAAACAAAATTCTGACAGCCTTTACGGCTTGAAATACAGCGTCGAAATTTTGCGATTTGAGATTAGTCCACACTGATTTGCGAAAGAGATATATCCTACGCGTTATTAGTAACTCCATAGTTAGTAGAAAGAAGAGATATATAAGGTGTTGCCAGCCGGGTGTTTCTTGTGAGATTTTCATCTCATTGGGTTATAAAATATGGAAATACGGCTCTTTTTAATCCTTTTAGTAAAGCCTGGCTATACATACTGCTATAAGGTATTACTCAGTTTACATGAATTATAAAGATGGTCTGATGTGATGTGTACCCAGACGCAAACACCGACGTCGTATAAAAACGTTAATCTGATTTTTCGACAAAAAGAAGATGTGTGTGTGTGTGTGTGTGTTTTTCTTTTTTTTTTTAATTTAGCTGCCTGTTGCGAATTTTATTCCGAACTTTCACCTTCTCTTCGATAAAATAAACGGCGAATAGCAATAATTAAACCCTTAGAACTTTGTCGTGAAGGAGACAAATTGTTGCCCGATTTATTATTTTCTCGCTTAATTAATTAACCGAAATTTAATTAATGGAAGAACAAACTTCTCTCTGAAATACAGTGGCAGGATGTGAAAGGCAGGGAACATCCTCCCTTCTTTCTTAGGACTGATTGATTTCATGAAAAAGTTTCACGGTCTTAAAACTCACGTCTCGATGAGCAATACCAATTTTTACTACGGTTCCTTCCCCGACAAAAACTTTATGGGTACTAAAATAATTTGAAAAATATCATCCCCGTATTAAATTTCTCAGCTCGGAATCAGACCTCAAAATTCATACAGGTATAGGCACTAATATTGATTTCATAACTCGAACGCGAAACTCCGAAGTCGGAAAATCATGGTTAAAAATTTTGAAAGTATCCTGCAGATCTCGCCAAGTCAGTTTTACGAACCATGATCACTTTGATGTGTCTGACATGAAATGTAACTGAGACTTATGAAACGTTTCAGATACGTTTCCGGCTTATACTTCAGACGGGTTTCAAATGTTATGATATCAAAGCAGCCATTCCGACCTATCCGACAGATTTCTAAGACGCAACAATAAGTAAGTAACTGTTACATTTCCGGAATCATAACAAGATTGCATTGCAACGTTTGAGAAACCTCGTTCCAGTCTTTCGATTGGTTCAATAGCCACCCTTGTTTGAACGACCCAATGTACAATTCTGTTTGTAAATATGAGAGAAGATAATGAAATGGGCGAAGAAAAAAGTACTGCGGGCACGTAAGAACGACTGAAATCGAGACTCGAGTCGTTAGACGAAACTTGATTACTATTTTATGAGTTCTTCATTTCGGCTTGGCAAGCAAGCTCACTTGACCCTCTTGTTCTCTTCGCCCCTTAGGGATACCACGATGTCAGTGTCGGTTTCCCCTGGGTATCCAAAGACGCGTTTGTGCCTATAGGATGCGGTCAAAGCTTTGTCTATTGTCCGTCACTTTAATTAAACTGATGAAGAAATTTTTATTACTAAAGTATAAAAACTCGCCTGAGCCTCGTGGAGGAAAACAGCGTATTGTAGAATATTAAACGTTCGCAGGAGAATCGATCATGTGTTACGTATATATATTCTTCATTTTATGGTTTCATCATTTGGCATTGGGAAAACAAAAAACACCCTAAGAAATGATATGCCATAAGAAATATATATACCAGACAAATAAATACTGCAGAGAAAAAAAGCCCAATCATTTTTGTTGAGCTAGAAAACTCGGTCAGTCTGCAATCGACTGAATTTGTCGATTACAGTGAGGAGGGGGAAATGGAGAAAGGAGAACAGATAAGGGAGGAGAAAAAATGGAATTTCTTATCGGATGAATCTGACATGTCTGATCGTGAAACACGGAGGTAGGTCATGTAATGATCGGTGCACACAGGGTGTCCCTTTCAGATACATACAGTGTAGCGAAATCGAGTAGTGGAGGATCAGACAGATCCATAAGAGAAAAGGTTATCATCCCGAAAATGAACAGTTCAGTTTTTTGACGTCCATAGCTAATCATCTCTGACCATTTTCAGATGGACTAGGTGCGGGTATGTGTGTGATCAATTTTTTTGTCCGTCGATATCTCGAGAACAAATGACCCGATTTCATCCTTCCTTGTATAGATCGATGCGTTTGGTTCTAACGTAGAACTGATCGAATTTTGTATTCTATCGGTCCAGTGGATTTCGAGTTATTCAAAAAACAACGTTTTGAAGAAAAAAATTCAAGTAATGATATCAAGAGACTGAATCGCTAGGATTTGTACCAACTTAGATCTGGCTGCATTTCGGGACTACCTAATCTAGTAGTTTTTCTGTGTGTTTTATTCGAATTTACGCTCATAGTTTTCTCTATTCTGAATTTATAGATTTCGCGATTAGGTTTTGCTATGGTAAATGTGTGAATGGGGTAAGTACTCCGTTCACGTCGTGTCTGAAAACCGATAACTCCATACGTTATGTAAAATAAAAACCAAACATGTCTAAAATAATTCAGAAAATCATTTGAACTCTAGCAATGAAGTAGATTTGAAATTTTGTCCACCCAACAGAAACTAGATTTACATAGTAGCGAAGGATATGTATGTGTGGGTCGCCTTTGGGAACTTGGTTCTTTATGGGTATATATAGGTACATACACATATACCTATATTTGCGGAGTTGGTCGCCTCAGCCGAGAAATTTTGCTAAGGTCAGGCCTCTGCCGCGCGTTACTCCGAGTAATTAATTTTCACCACCATTTTATCACAAGTTCAAGCAAGTTTAAGAATTCTGAAGGTACCTAACCCTCGCCCTCACCACAATACATTGCCCCGGTAGAGAATATCGTCTCGGAACTTGAAGCTGTTACATAAAAGCCAAAATATATATATACAATCGTGCAAGATGGAAAATGCAATAAGTCGTTGGTGCCAGAAACGGAACAACTTCTTGGTATCAGAGTCGCATCTTCATTCCTTTTTCATCGAAGACGTATAAAACATGTCGAATCGTAGAAATAAAGTCTTATGAAATCTCACAAGAGCTTCAGCATATCACTGAAGTCTTTTGTAATCGCAAAAAATATTTTTGAAACCGCATTAAATCATTCGAAATCTTTCTGAATGCCTGAGAACTCGTGAAATCCGCTGATGTCTTGAAATCCCAATATCTGGTGTGCGCAAGAATTTGTCAATGAATAAACTCCCTCCTATGCATCCAATGTAGTATGAATTATGATAGGACAGACTTAACTGAATTCATTTCTGAACAGTGAGAAATTACGAAGGAAACAAGATGGTAATTTGAGGAAGAAATCATCGATACCAAATAATGAAATTGCTGAAAACTTTTCCTCGAGTCCAATACTGTCCCACACACACACGCATAACATTTATAAAAATGTGCACTGAAATTTTGTTATGATTTCAGGAACATAACACTTACTTAAGGGGCCATTAAAGTCGCTTGGAAACTCTGACGTGGGCTTCTTGAACTTGGGTATGATGCAAGTGTACCCCAAGGTATCCCTGCACACTGCTAGGATGTTCTAAAGGGATCTATTTCTACTTTCGAGAGACCCTCGCGCTCGAATTGCACCTAGCGGCGGGCGCGGAACTACTCCGTGCGTAAGACGTCACTTTTGAGATTCTCTTCAATGTTTCTGTCACATCTCTCGAAATGTAATTTCACAATCTTCCTGTTACTCACCTTTCCGAAGTATTTGCTGTGTGCCGCGCTCGTAGCGCCCTCATTCAGGCGTGCAGCCCATGTTAAATCTTATGGAGCAAAACGTAGTTAATGCGGCCGCCACCGATGATAGCGGGCGTGCGTCCATAAGAATACATGTTAAATTGCCAGAGCGCTTCGATCGTTTCGGTAATCCCCTCCAACCAGCGGCTCACAGCGAATAACTATTCGCTACGTTTCACAGTGGTCCTAAGTCCCAAATAGCTGGCCAAAACTCAAAATAAGAAGCTTCCATTTAAGGTATTCGAAGTACTGAGTCAGGTAGAGGGGTGTCTTCCACGTCCCTTCCAAAGGTCAGGTAGCGACAGATGTTGCATTTAGCCCATGGGGTCTCATTCGTAACGGAACCCCCGAAGAGGTAGTATCGACCACGCACTAGTCTCTGCAAACTACGCTATGTTTAGAGTTGAATAACTGCGAGTGAAATTGAGCAATTTTAATTTTGCAAAATGGAACTTCCGCCGGAAAGTAAGTACATTTATTATATCAGCAGAGTTTTTCATATCGACGACACACCGATCAACAAAATGTGTAAACACCTATACTGTAAATTTAGGTGCCGGCGATGAAAAAAAATTGTGTGTAGGTTGAGTGAAAGTTAATAATTCTACAGAATTCTGCGACCCATCGAATCTCACGTTATTCTTTACACTTTTCAGTAAAATATAGCCATAAATTAGCTGCCTAAAACTGCTTTTTTCGTTTTGGTGATTTTTTTTATGAATAGACGCCGGACTTCACCTCGACCGCAAAGTCAAGTGATTGGTTCTTCAAAATTTGGTGCTGAAAAATTTTGATTCTAGATAATATTATTATTAGTCCATCGGATGCTACTATCACTTTCATGACGAATTTATTAATTCTTCAAAATTATATATTGTTGTCTCAGCATAAAATTGATTCTTTCAGGCTCTCAGAATAGCAGTGAAGAGATTGGTTTTACTCGAAAGGAACTATTTCATTTGTTGGTAAACCATTTGAACGACAACGCCAATAAATCCCACGGAATCATTGAGATGATATTGTCCGAAAAACTAGGTGCCTCTTACACATTATCGGCGAATGAAAAGCAAACGATTCGTCAATTATTATACGACATAAAAAAGAGGTGGCGAGAAGCTAGGAGGACCGAGACGTGGTTTCTAGAGAAAAATACGGATTGGTTGAGCACATTCGTCGCCTTCGCTAACAATAAGGAAATTTTAAAGAAAAAGGGGGAACCAGCTGCACTTGGTGGCCGTACTTCGCAGAACTTTGAGGACTGCCGTAGCGAACGGACGAAACGAAGGAGAACTGAGGGTATTCGTAACCAGTCCAGTACCGGAGAGCTTGCCTTTGCCACCCGAATGAGTCTTCGAGCTGGAGAGAAATTTGATGCCGCGAAAGTGATGAAAGACGCTACCTTGGACAGTTCCAATAAAACGTCGAAATACAGGCAATCTTTGAGCGCGGTTTCTGACAACTGTTATTTCCCTGATGCTGCTCTTTCTCTGTTAATTGAAAACCATATGTCCAAAGATGTGTATCAGGCGATACGATTGGGAGCACTAGAACATAACTCGAAATTGTATCCATCGTACAAATCTGTGCTACAGGCAAAAACAAAATGTTATCCACCTAAAGATGACATAACTATAACTGAAAGTAGTGCTGAGGTAAGACTTCAAGCACTGTTAGATCATACAGTGAATCGCATATTTTCAGTGCAAGGAGATGTTTTGAATTGCCTCTCATCCGATAAAATTTCTCAAATGAATTTGATTTGCAAATGGGGATGCGACGGAACATCTGGTCAAAACACTTTGGAACAAAAATTTAGCAATGATGGCGGAGATAAAACAGATACAACCATTTCCTTCACTTCGCTTGTGCCACTGCAGCTTATCTTTGTTGATGAAGAGAATGAAGAGGAAGTAATCATTTGGAAAAATCCGCGGCCCTCCTTCCCTCGATTTTGTAGGCCGATTAAAATTGAGTTTTTGAAGGAAACTGCAGAAGCAACGTGGAATGAAGTAAAAGGCATCAAAGAACAGGAACAGCAGCTTCAACCTTTTAATGCGATTATTAACGGAAAAGAAATCAATGTCTCATACAAATTAGCGTTAACAATGGTTGATGGTACAGTTTGCGATTCAATATCATCTAATGCATCGAGTCAACGATGCTATCTTTGCCACGGTACATCGAAAGAATTTAACGACATTGACAAGATTTTGGAGAAAAAGATAATTGAAGATCATTCGGAATATGGAATATCTTCACTGCACGCGTGGATTCGTTTTTTTGAGTGCCTCTTACATATTTCTTACAAATTAGAAATTAAAAAATGGCAAGCACGTAAAGAAGACATCGAATGTCGTAAAAAGACCATACAAAAAGGTTTCCGTGAGAAATTGGGACTTTTGATTGATCAGCCGAAACAAGGATTTGGTAGCACAAATGACGGTAATACTGCTCGTTGTTTTTTTCAAAATTCAAGTATTTCTGCATCCATAACGGGACTGGATGAAGACTTAATCAAAAGATTCCACATAATCTTGCAAGTAATATCGTGCGGCTTTGAAATAAATGTGGATAAATTCGAAGAATACGCTTTAGCTACAGCCCGAAAATTTGTGCTATTATATCCTTGGTATTGCATGCCCACTGCCGTACACAAACTTTTAATTCACGGGCCAAAAATAATAGAATTTTCGATGCTGCCAATAGGACAGATGTCAGAAGAGGCCCAGGAATCTTGTCATAAATATATGAAATCATTTAGACAAGACTTCTCTCGAAAATGTGGTAGAAAACAGAATATGGAGGATGTTTTCTCGCGACTTTTGATTTCGTCCGACCCCGTCATTTCGAGTTTGCGTAAGCTGCCAGTAAAGTCAGCTAAATCATTATCGCGTGAAGCAGTCGCATTGTTGAACTCGCCAACTGTTGACGAAACAAACGTGGTTTTAATAACTGACTCTAGCGATAATGATGACGACAGCGATTCCACAGATAGCGAGTACACTTTCTAAGCTGAAATAATGTAATATAGGTTCTAATTTTTCATTAAAGAAGCACTATCTTCGAATTTGTATTATTTATTTTCATACTTTACCAATCTCCTATATCCCACGTATAATATATGGGGAATTCCACGTCAGACCAGGAAACCCAAAACCCTCACTATTTGTATTGACTTAATTATCATATATGATGCTTGTAGGGTTCAATATGACCAAATTAATTTTTCCAATTTTTTTCTATTTATCATTCCTTTACAATAAGGAGAAAACAAGTTTGCCAATGGGAACCGATTCAAAATTACCAAAAAAATCATACGCACTCTGTGATGGCATAGAAACATTCTCCATCAAAGATCAAAGTGGAACTACGATCAACGACCGAAACAAAAAATCAATTGTTAAAATTATGAATATTTCGGATGATTTTGTGATTATTTTAATTTGCCAAAGGGACCCGATTTGAAATTACCAAAAGAATCATACGCATTTCATGATGACATAGAAACATTCTCCATCGAAGATCAAAGTGGAACTACGATCAACGGCTGAGACAAAAAATTAGTTATTAAAATGAATAATTCGGATGATTTGGTGATTTTTTTAATTTTTGACAATTAATTTTTTGTCTCGGTCGTTGATCGTAGTATTTTTGATGGATAATGTTTCTAGGTCATCACAGAGTGCGTATGATTTTTTTGGTAATTTTAAATCGGGCCCCACTAGCAAATTTGTTTTTTCCTTATTGTGAAGGAATGATAAATGATAAAAAATTGAAAAAATTAATATGATCATTTTGAACCCTTAGAAGCATCATATACGATAATCAAGTCAATCTAAAATAGTGAGGGTTTTGGGTTTGCTGGTCTGACGTGGAATTCCCCATATGGAATAACACATTCTTTTGTTTTTCCATAATAGATTCGTAATCGCTGACTTCGAAAACCCGCGAGTATCAAATTTCGTAAAGATCGATTCAATTTTGAAGAAAGTGATCCGCCATTTTTAGCCGCCATCCTGTTTTTTGAAAATTTGACATCAGATTCGTAATCAGCGGCCTCGAGAACCTCCGAGTACCAAATTTCGTTGAGATTGAACAATACCTTCTGGTTTTTGCCAGCTTTGTGGGATTTGGAACCACATGTGCGTTTCGAGAACTAAGATCTCGCGTTGCTCGAAAACTAGTTGTCCCACGACTTTCTGGTAAAGGAAAATCAGTTTTACATTTTTATGAGGAATCTACCCATATACGGTAGTGCGCCCGAAGTGTCACCCTGTATAATTGGTTGCTTCGTTACCGTAGTGTCAGTTTTTCTGTTTTGTCGGTTTCTTTCTCCTCTCTTTTGTCGTTTCTTTTCTATTAACTTCGGGTCTGCTGATCAGATGGCCCAGATTAGGGATGATTCTTCTTCGTCGACCCTCGATTTCTGCCCGCAAAATGTTGAACAAAAAGAGGCAGACATCGTCCTCGAAACACTTATAACCCGCGAACTTTTTACAGCTGGTATCTAATTGTGATTTATTTATCGCCCCTTTTCACCCCCACTAAGTCGCTCTTTCTCTCTCGCTCGCTCTCTTTATCAGCCCTTTCTCTCTCATCCACGACGTTCATATATAGAATCCCCGATTTGTCATCGTTACGTCTCACCGCATCATCCCACCGATAGATTACTTAAACCCTACATTCATCCACGCTTGTCCTCGTCTTGCTTCAGCACAGTGCTGTATCAAGGGAACGGTCCCACTTAGTGCCCCGTGCCTATCTCTAAGAAGCAAGGATTGATAGACGTATACGGTGAAGTACGTGTGAGTTTCCGAAAATTTTATCATCTCAACTTTTTCTGGTCGAGTTTTGCCGCAAACTAAACCCTATGTGCTGGACACTCCACTGTATAACAAGACGTCCGTTTTCACCGAGATCGTAAATTTAGCCATTATTGAAAATCCCTTCAGTTCGCTTACGCGGCTGGGAGTGCACACATATGGGTGCTGGAATGGAGTGGTAAGAATTGAAAGATCGAGAGAAATCTTGCGGGAGAGTTCCCAGAGGAAACTGGAGACTGCAGCAGGAAACTGGAGAGACTTTGCTTTCTGCACTCTGGTTTATATTCTCCTCCGACAAGACGCGGCTCTCGCACCTTACTCGTGGTACTCTAAGGATATAACTTTTCCGAACCTATACAACTACATGTACCATAAACTAAAGCCGCGAAAGCCTTGTGTAATCAGAATTTTTCATGTATAGGTACGTACGAAATTTCAGTTCCAGCCGGTTTTTCAAATGATTAGGTAATGTGTCCGTAAAAAAATGGTTATAACTCGCCATATACATTACTTGGTAAAAAATGGTGTCTTTTTACCTCCCGCTTAATGTCATTCGCTACATCAGATCTACGAATAATTCAAGGTGTGCATTTCTGCAGTAGAAAATTTCGTTAAAACTGATCAACGTCATGCTTACCAAGTTATATTCACCACGAAGAAACTTATAAGTGTCCCGCTTTCTTGAGACGTTGAGAAAAGCGAGGGAGAAACCACCGTAACAATAGATGCTTTTTATTTCCATGAAAGTTCGTTCATAGTTAGAAGGAAAAGATTAATTCCGCTATCTGATTGAACAAAAATTTCCAGCCAGCCATAATATAGAATCTAGATATGGAATTTCGCCATTTCCTATTCCAACTTATTCGGCAAAATGGATCCCAAAAGAATCTTGATCGTATGCACGTGATGAGCCATCTGTTTCATCATTGGGTCCGAATTTCAATCCTTTGCTGTAATTTCATTAAGAAAAATAAAAAACGGAAGAAATTTAAAAAAATAAAGAAATTGCGAAAGGTGATTCTGAGAGATTCTGACCTCTTCGATGTGACTGGGAATCTTAACCCTTCTTGCAGTAATAAATCACAGGCATGGATATTACTGACACAAAAATGGGTCGGGCTTGGATCTCGAAGCTCGACGCGAGGCTTGGGCTCGGGGTTTCACGATGTCGATAAGTTAACCCGAGTAATCGGGTAGAAATATCGTACCTGATATACGGACTCGTGCACCCCGTGTACACTACCAATTTGCGACGTCACTTCCGTTTACCTTGGCTTATATACCTTACTGCTCGCCGCCCACGTCAAAGGGTCGCGAGACTAAACGAGAATGCATTATTATTTATGCCTACTTAGGTATAGGTACGTATACACACACAATATCGGATTCCGTCGCTCCGAAAATATGCAACCGGAGGTACATTTTTCTCCAAGGTGAAGTGAAACGTTTGTCAACACCTCGAAAATGAGAATCGTAAGTTCTCCGAAACGACTGAAATGATCGCAATGAAACCTTGCTAATTACACATTATTTCGGTAGAAAGGGCCTGTGTATTCCACTTTTACAAAATTTTACACAACATACATTTTGAGGTGACACTTTGTGTCGACATTGCACTCAGTATACTTGTAAACCGAGCGGTGGCGCTAGTGAAGGATTCTTCTGTCACTTTACGTAACATGTGCGTGCTGCTCTATCTGGCGGTATGCAGAGGTACCAAACAGTGGGAAACCTCTGCATTACCGCGGTGAAGGGGACCTGGCCGTGGCCTTGAAACGTTGTATTCTTCTCCAACCCTAGAAGAAGCAACTGGGGGACAGATGAACTCCGAAATTTCTCTAGAAAAATTCACTTTCGCTTCTTTTCGTGATTTTCGTTCTGTTTGAATAAGTTTTCTTCACTTATTTTACTTTGAGTGAACATCCGTCTCGTGCTAAGGATAAGATCGTCAGAAATTGTATTTGAGGATCGTGAAAATGGACCGAAACCTTCAGCTTCGGGAAGAAAACCGTCAAGATTTTTGTCGGATACAATTCCTCTTCAGTCAAGTTTGAAATCGATTTAGGGGTAGGCGCAAGGATGGGTGCGAGCTATAACAGCAGAGCTATTTTCGCATCGTGTAAAGTAATTAGTGCGCTTTGTGCTTTTCTTCTGCACGGTAGTCACTTTATAAAAGAGCCTTGTTGATTATTTTTCACCCCTCCGTGAATAAGAAACCCTTTGGAATCCCCGGCTGGGCAACAAACACCCTACCTTCTTCCATTACCTACAATGAGCCTCCGTTTTTAACCTGCTTTGATGTTGCGTAGGTTAGGGTTAGGGATATTTCACGCGTAAGCGATCCCTTGGTGCCTGCCCCCCTTTTCTCTACTACCCCTTGACAACCTCCTCTCCTGCTATTCGTTTCTTTCTAAACCAGCCATTTTATTCCCGCAGCATTTTTTCTCTCTTTCCAGAATTAATGAGCTTTATTTCAGCAGGATTTACATATCTCACCGCAAATATCATCCAATTGTTCCACAAAAAAAAAAACAAATAACAACAAAATCAAATTTAAAAAAAAAAAAAAATCACATTGGGCTTTTGTCTTACTAATTAATGACTTCACAGACATTTTTCGATAACGTGGGTATAAGGTACAATTCTTATTCTCTCTCAAAAGGTTGATTTTATCAAAAGAGTTTCGAACACAAACAAAGTTCTGCGTGTTCTTTTGATGAACCGCGGTACGGTTTATCTCGGAACCGGTTGAGTCTATCGAAAAGTTTCATAACAAAAAAATACCCGATTCGACGAATTCTACAACTTTTATTCAACACACTTTTGCGAAAAATTAACACCTGACAAGATATTCGAGATAAAACAGCCCTGAAATGTTTTTCGCGCTGATCGATATACCGATGTTCTTCGTTCGTATCAATGGTACTAGACATTAAACTATACACTGCGAATACATAACATGTATGCGTTTATCCACTGTTTGTACGATTTACTCAATTGCCCAATCTACCAGAGTTTCGCCGATGCCCAAGCCCGATTAGGTTTCTAGTTTACTCGTTACGACCAATTGGCCTTTTAGGTAGCGTGGACTGTGGCCAGGTATAGACACCTATTCGCCCCGAGGGGGCTTCCTCTTTAGCTTTTACATAGAGAAAGGTGAATAGATTCCGGGGTTATTGACAGGGGGTTGAAAAACCTTTCTCATCACCCAGGGATCGAAAGTTACCTTTCGGACCCTATTTTCAGGGGCGAAAGTGGCACATTCTCTTCCAGTTGAATGTTTTAATAAATTGGTACGCATGCTCCAAATGTTTAGCGCATGCGAACTTGTTTCATTTTTAATATAGTATGTCATATTTTTCTTCCATGGTGAGTATACAATTTTATGAACTCATTAATCATTATGACTTGAGTTAGCTAAAGATAACATTATTTTGAATTAAATTTTTCATTAAAAAAGCCTATAAAAAAAGCCTGAAAAATAACGCGCTCTTGAAAATTGCAGGGTCTTTTAGGTACATGGAGATCTACCTACAGTCCCATTTTCATCAAAAAAAATTATGCCCTTTGGTCACAAGACGAAAAACGAAAGTACATTGTAAAATTCTGGGGCGAAAATATTTTGTCGAAAATCTTGGATATCACAGCGTGAAAGGCGAGAGTTTTCTGATTCTAGAACACTGGTCGGAAATATTTTTTGGACCCCCCGAACCAAAGATACGTACGTTTGATGATAGTGCGGTGCGCTCAAAAACTGATTTTTTCATATTTTGTAAATTTAATAACTTCTGAACGAGTTGAAATCGGGGGGTATGACTCTGGATTTGTTGTTAGGGATTGGCCAAGAACCAAAATCTCGCGTGGCACTAAAATCGGTGAATCATGCGCAGAAAAGTGTCCCGGATGAGCGAGAATACCCCATATACTTTAAAATAATTTATCCTATATACAGGGATAAAAAAAATTCTTGAAATATTTGATTTTTCTTGCACATAAATTCACGTTTCTATACCTATAGTTCGTTCGTATTATTTAGTAAGAATAGAAAAAAAAAAAAAAAAACGGAATATATTTAGGAATTTTCAATCTGTTTGAGGATATACAACGCGATTAATTAAGTGCTCGAATCTTGCGTGTGCGAAATGTGATTTATGAAGAGGTGAAGAATGATCTTTCTGAAATTCCGTTTGACTCGTAAAAATAACCCGTGAAAGTATATCACAATTTGGATTAAATGGATTCATATTCATGATGGGTTTACCAAATCGAATTTCCCTAGGTCTAGCCTAGACAGCATTTTTTCGAATCAGTCAAAATATACGGCTTTTTTTTTTTTAATGTTCAACAGATTACCCGGGGGAATTTTTAACTTCCTATCTGAAAAGAGGGAAGCTATTGTAATCAATCCGGAAATGAAAAGTTGAGTTTGTACCAGATCTGCACGTTTTGAGGTCCAGAGAATCCCCTCAATCTGTGCGATCAATTTTTTGAGCGACGATAATCTCGAGAATGAATGAACGGATTCCAACCTTCTTTGCATCAATCGACGCAGTTTTTTCTAACTCAAAACTGTCTAGATTCTGGATTTGGTTGGCTTATTAGTTTTCGAATTATCATATAAATATCAACCGAAATATCTGTGTGGATTTCGGAATTAATCGATCCAGCAGTTTTCGCGTTCGAAAAACGCAAAAAATCAACTTTTCGCTCGTGACAATATTCTTTTTGTATTGAATGAACCTTTTCACTTATGTAATACTGTTTTTTGAGCCAGATTTTTACCTTTCCAAGAAGAGCAGAAATTTGTTTCATTCACTCGGAATTTCAATTCCACATAATTTTTAAGACTTACAAATTTTTCTTTTTTTCAAGGGGTAATTTATTGTCTAACAAATTGAGTTCCGCTTCAATAAAGTTACTTATTCACGGAGTGAGTTTAAATGGTAATAAAAATAAAACTCGACACGATACTCGTATACGAATATTTAAAACGAACTTTCATTTCCAAGTTATCATACCAGAAAAGCGAAATTCCTTTAAATTATTCAAAGAATCTTCTGAAGCAATATTAAAATTTATCAAATTTCAACCAAATTAAAGATAAGTTCGTGAATTTATGCACAACGAGGTAAAAGTTTTATTATTCAGAAGTCCGAAATTCAGACTGTAGAAATTTTTCGTCATATTTAGCATTCAATATCAATTAGGAATAACACCAAGTCGTTTAATTAACATACGTATATATATCGCCTGACTAAAAGCAAATGAGTCGTTTTACGCCCTTTTAGCATATTGCTAACAGGTACATACATTTTAATAAAAACCAAAAAGGCGTTGCAAAATATGAAAAAATCAGTTCTTTTTTTTGTTCTTCTTTACCAGTGCTTCAGCGTCAAAAGACTCCCACCTTTCACACCCCGAGATTCAAAATTTTCGACAAAATATTTCTGCCCACGAATTGTGCATTGTATTTTTGTTCTTTGTTATGTCACCGAAGGGCATAATCTTTTTTTTTTATAAAAATTGCACTGCAGGTAAATCTCCATGTACTAAAGAGACCCTGCAATTTTCTGAAGGGCCTTCTACTTTGTTTTTTTTATCTAATTTTTTGTATATTTTTGTTTTCAAATCAAATTTTCTTTTTTTTTTCAACTGATATTGTTTTTTTCACAATTCTACACCTCGTATGGAAATCATCCGATTATTTCGATCATTTTATAACTGTTTATATCAAATATGTAGGGAAAAGAAATATTCTTACGATCAACTTAAAAAATATAGGTCCTATTTGATCGTAACTTTTCATTTGAATTACCTAATTAGTAAGGGTATTAAATTATCGTTATTATTTTTCAATCCTCATTGGCACGATAATTTTTCATAAAACCGAGATTAAAGCTGCACCGAGTTTTCTCTAGCGTAAAATTGTGCTCACCTACTATTCCCGTGTGAACAGAAGAAGCCTTAATTCGCGTGGACAGGGGCAGATTAAATTTATAATAACTTTTAGAATAGGCGATTAGTTAGCGAAGGGAAAATTGTGCTTTCAAATTTAAAATCCATTATCAAACCCCCGTAATATTTGAATATTTTCACAAAACGTGTTATTCGCAAAGCTGATAATGAATTATTTGGTTCTCTCAAGGGAGGTACTCCGGAATGTTTTTGATAAAAATGATTTCTTCATTTTTCTGAAATACCGAAGAAAAAAAAATTGAATAAAAAAATGACCTCCAACAAGATTTAAATTGTTGTAGCATATATGTGTGTTGTAAAAGAAATTTCAATCCTCTCAGATGAAAGTTTATGCGCAATATTTTCGGGGATTTTTGATTCGATTTTTTTAGTGCTAATTTAGATAACGAACAACTCGCGTTTTTATCAAAATTTCACTGATGTCCCCCTCTAAGTTCGTTCCTCGAAATGCTGACATCTACGCTTTGGAGGAATGTTTCATTCCCTCGTTTTTGCCACAGCTGGATTTTTCGAAATTCGAAGGGGATATTCTGAAACGATCTCATTTCATATGTGATTACTGATATACGCCCTTTTGTTATCGAGCCCAATGTTTTTACACATATGCCCTTGTTGATACCAAAAAGGCATATGGATCTGCATGTACGCCTTTTCACTTTTTCGCGGCGTTAACAGCAGTTTAGTATTTTAGTAACTTACCAGATTTTCCTAGTAAAATCACCAAAAATCTAGTGATTTCTAGTGATTTTACTAGAAACATCTATTGAGTTACTAAACTGCTGCTAACGAGTTTTGGGTTGGTATCCCTGCTGGGCCGCATCCAGAGAATGTCACGGTATGTGATTCTGTTGGCGCCCGTTTGTCATGGTATTCAACTTTTTGGCGCATCCGCCGTTTTGCTTTTAGTCACGCGATATGTGACCCTGTTGGCATGCGCCCTTTTGTTATGGTACTCAACTTTTTGGCGCATCTACCATTTTGCTTTTAGTCATACGATATTATTCTGGTAAAATTTGTGCAATTTCGAGAAGCAAGAATGACCTCTGAATAACAGAATCCATAAATCGGAACCCCTCTTTAAATTAGTGGATCGTTACGTACAAGGCATGGACCAAAGGCCCCTTGATTCTCATTTTAATATATTCCCTGCACTTTATTGTTTACCATTTACTACTGTTTGAAAGTCGAGAAGCTTCGAGGCGCAGCGCAGTAATTACGAAGTCAGCAGCTCCTCGTTGTCCCAAGGATTCTTGAGCCGAGGTCTCGTCGCCTTCCGATTTTACCCTCGAGATTTTTTACGTATATGTAAATCTATTATGCACTCAGGTATCTACGGACTGGAAACTCCAAGGAGGTGTAGAACTTGGTCAATAATTGAAGAGACCAGCCATTATACATACTGTACCTACCTGTATAATATAATAAATCAGAATTGATTGAACATTAGCGGTGGTTTCAACACCACAGAAAGTACCAAAAAATCATGCTTCGTTTCTCCATTTTTTTCTTCTTCTGATCATCGGAAAACTATCCAAACCTCAAATTCAAAACACGGTCAAAAAGAATATGATTTTTCTTCTTGTATTTACACGAAATACACGAACATATGTTCAGAATAGTTGAAATTGAATAAGACGTAAAATCATCATTGGAATATAAAATATAATTAGTACAGATCTATAAATTGGTGGAGACCTTTGTCTTGGCCTACTATTGAACATAATAAAAGTCCTGACCTCTCACTGGACGGATCGATCCGCCATCTTGAATCTAAGGTGCTCGAATTCGGTTTTTTCATAATATCTCGGTAACCGTTGATCCTATTGCAACGAAGGTTATCATAAAAAATGAAGCTTATTGAATTATCTATAACAAAGGTTGTATACATTTTTTTCGTACCTTCAATAGTTTTCCTTTAATACACCGATGAATACGTAAACTAGTGAAGATATGAAGAAAATGGGGTCGCAAAAATTTTTACGAAATTGAAAAATGTTCGAAGGTCACTGAATCGAGTTACGAAAATAATTTAATTAAGAAAATCACTTTTTGACGGTCCCTCAAGAATTTCTGAAAAATAAGATTCAAGAAAAAATATTTCCAACGTTTTCGTGCGACCGCTAAATATTAATATCAAGGTGTGACATTCTTGTGCTTTCACAGGTGTGGATTATGAATAAATATAGCGGGTGGGATTAATAATAACCAAAAAAGCAAACAAAATTAAAAAAAATTAATTATTTTAAGGATAAAAAAAACATTTGTTTTCGAAAATAATCCCCTTCTTTTTCTCTACATCGCGAATCTCACCCTCTAGATCCGTTCGTTAGTCACACCTACGTAAGCACAAAATTTATCACGCTTTAATATTAATGTTTGAAGGTAGCTCGAAAACTTTTGATATGATTTTTGTTCTAAATTTTAAAAATTCTTGAATGACCCTTGATATTAAAATGTTTTCATACAAAATTCTGGGTACAACCATAAGTAGGTTTTGATGATATGACAAGAAAATACAGGTGGGTAGAATTCGCGATTGTAAAAAATCGAAAAATCGTTTCATACATCGTGAATTCAATTATTTTCGAAATTCTTGAGCGACGTATTCGAAAATTGATCGATCGCGCTGAAATTTCGGTGAGCGTATAGGTAGGTACTCGCAACTTCTCAAAACTCTAAAATTCTGGGTGAGTTTCTGAAATCGGCTGTGTAAACTTCCGGGAAACAAATCTTTCTGAAAATTGTAGTCCGGTAATGTTATTCCAAATCTGAATTTTTACCTTTTGAGACTTCCGAAAGTCGGAACTTCAACCGGGCCTTGTCCCACTTTCTAGGGACACGATATTCAATTAATTTTTGATTCATTTCTCGAAAATGTCTGAGCCTAGACCCAACGTGGGTAAGCGGCTGCTTAATTTCATTTGTGACTATAATTCCGATGAAAAAAATTGAAAAAAATTTGAAGCACAAATCAAATCGCTATGGAATGTTGCTAGAATATTTCTATAGGGAACGGTGGGGTATAATAGGCCTTCGGGGCGTGATGGGACCCATAAAAAGTTCTTCGTTTTTTTCGAAATTCGTAAAATTTACGAAAATTGTTTACTATAAACAGTTCGGCCAAATTTACAAGTTGTGAAAAAATGATAACATTTTTTGGGGGGCCTATTACGACCCGCGATATCCCATAAAAATATTCTAGCAACATTCCATACAGTGATCTGACTTCTCTCCATTTCTTTTCCAATTTATTTTCCATCGAAACAGTCGAGGAAAAAAAATTTGAAGCGAACACTTGCCCATTTGTGGTCTAGGCTAAAATATTTTGATATTTCACACAGGGTTTTCATATGTGTGTAAAAATCTGCAGACATCTCAAGATCCTCTCGAAGCCTCGCGGTTGTGTATATGTTTGATCGCCTGTAAGAAACTGGAATCCTTTGTACCGTGATTCTTTCCCATTACTCGTTGGATGCTGTATTTTTTACTTTCGTTTTTACTCACTTGTTTGTATTTTCAAGCTAACCATTAGGATGGAGCAAAAAAAAAATGACTATTTTTTATTCCTGATCTGGCGTGAAAATATGTGAGTTCTACATATTTTTAGGAATCCATTCCAAAGATTAGCGCGATTGAAAAAATTTCGGAGATCGCTCAGGAATTTTAGAAAAATCCTAAAAATAGTAAAAAACCGATTTTTTTTAAATTTGTGTTTTCTCACTATACATAATTATACTTTCTGAGAAAAAAATGATGAATCTCAAGAATTTGTAGGATTTTCAAAGTGATGTGACTTTTGGTGTTTTCGAACGACTTTTAAATATAATTATTAAAGACTTCATTTTTATTCCACTCTGATATCACATGATAATGAATAGAAATGGAGAACGAGACACGCAAAAAAGCATGGAGATAATTATTACCAGTACCTATACCTCAATTGATAACAGAACAAAAAAGGGCACTCGATGAGAATAAGAATCAGAAACATGAATGAAACAAAGTTAATTCTTGCAATTTGATATTCTTAGCATTAAAATTATGATAATTATTACCATAACTTTGAAAATTTCAAAAAAATTTGATCGACTCATAAAAATGAATATGTATATACATATCTAACTGTAATTTTCGAAGGATTCAAGAAATTGAACGCAAAAAAACGATTTTTGACTATTTTTCTAAGATTTTGAAAATTCTTGAGTGATCTCTGAAAATTTGTTCAATACTGCTTCAAGCAGGAGGCAAGCTTTTTGGCGAGGATTCTTAAAACATGTAAAACTAACATATTTCCCTGCGAGATCAAGAAAAAAAAAGTTAGATTTTCATGGGCCACCCTATAGTAAGTATTGATGAAAGAGAAGAAAAAAAAAGAAAAAATAAACACTCTCAGACACAACAAACAGCAACGATTAATTACGGTCTCGTTTCACAGCCGAATGCTTTTTTTCTTTGCCCCGCAGCTAGGTTTCCTTTTTATACGTATGACGATTATTTTTGCTGTGACTGATACGCACGCGTTTCAAAGTATTAATTCTGCGTTTCATCTGTCATCGTTTTATTTATTTTTTATATTTTTGTTTTATTTCATTTCAATTTATTCTCCTTTCTTTTTTTTTTTCAATTATGATACAATTATACCTACGATGTCTATAAGCAGCCTGATCGACGTTTTGATGAAATACCGTCGCCTCGTGTATATATATGTTATTGATGTCGGAAGATGCAGCGCTTGAGATGATAGAAAGAAAGAAGGAAAGGAAAAAATAAAAGGAAGAAAAGAAAGAAAAAAAAAAAAAAAATGAACAAAACAAAAGTAAAAGGAAAAAGGGATATGAAATGCCTTTGACAACTTGCCAACATGTTATCCTTTCGCTACACTCACGATCAGCAATCTAAAGCACTGCGGATCCTGCAGTGCGTTGACAGATTATTAGTAGTATATTTTCCCTTCTTTTGTCTATTTCTGTTTTTTTTTTTTTTTCTCTTTTCAATTCTCGCAGCTTTTGTTGCTTTGAAAAAGAGTCGCAGTTGAATAAAGGAGAAGATAAAATCGAGCTTTTACTTGAATATTAGAAAATTTATGAGAATATATAAATCGTGTAGGTATACGATATTTATCAATTTATTACAGTATTATGGTATATTTCGATGTGATTATTCCATCATTATGAAACATTGTGTTTCTAATAATAAAAGTCAAGAAAGAAAACTTGACAAGAGACTCGAGATTTCTGAAATTCGACAACTATACGTTATACATACCAATACTCAGTAAATATTGGTTCGAAAACTATATGTAATGCCCGATTAAATGATAACACAATATTTGTCCCGCGCCCAACTTTTGAGCTCCATTACTATACGATCTCCCAAAATCTCACCCCTAAGATTCGGAGATATGCCAGTATTTCGTATATCCCGGTTCACATTGCGGAATGATCAGAAAACTATAGATCTTCATTACGTTTGCCAATTTTTCTTTCGAACGGATGTACGTATTTGAATAGAATTCACAAGGCAGATTATCACGCTATATCTCTGTTGCATTGCTATAAAGTAATTGAGCCGCTAAACCGTTCTTGCAATAATTTGAAGGCTGATTCACATGAACGCAGCACACCTATTCGAGACTAAAGAACACTCTGGAATGAGCCTTTACTGCGATATTTGCAAGAAGGGTATATAATTAACGCCACGTCAGACTAATGGTGACTAACCCAATAAAGATATAGCATTAGTGAGCCTTGCGATGAATTGCCAATTAAATAGTCACACAATGTATATTCTACACCTAATTTCCGAGCTCCGTTATCATACGATCTCCCAAAATCTCACTGGTGAAATCCGGAAATATGCCAATGTTAGAATTATTCGTGATGAACTATTCTTCGGAAATACACTTCTATGATTTTCTAACGTATTGGATGCCAAATGATTATTTCCATGAAATTTTTGGAATGCGGGCAAAATGTTTCAACTACTTACTCCGCTCAATCGATGATGTTTGTTTCTGCAGTCAACATAAGGTCCAGTATCGGTATTTTCACGAAGAATGGTTGAAAAAAGATTGTCTCGAAATATCCTTAGCGAAATTGCAATATCTGCAATGATAGTATCTGAGGTTATGAGTTCAACGCGCTAAATAAGAGCGTATGGACATGTACACATACATATCTTTGAGTGAGTTCGGAGGGTAAGGTTTTTCATGCAAAACGTTGGCTAATTGGTATGTTGGTCTGGCACTCTGTTACGTATACGTGGATATATAGTCCGTTGCAACTGCAGGTACGGAATACACAATGGCATACCAGAGAAGAAGAAAAGGGAGAAAATGGAATGGTTCTCCGAGCTTCTTCGTAAATATATGGTTTAGTTTTTATTTATTGTTTCGAACCAGAACGACCGTTGAGTTTTTGTCTCAATCTCCATCATATTCTCCATTCTCATTTACATTTTCATGTATATTTATTTATGCATTTATTTATTATTCACCACTTATTTTTAGCCCCTTTTCCACCCCGCTTCCACGTTTATGCATTCAGTTATATTTCACCTTATATGATACTCTCAAGAGAAATACTTACTTTACAGTTATTTGAACCCCCGTGAGTGAAAGAAAATTATTAAAACGATAAAATTGCATTCTCAAAGCCACATTCCCTGCAGGTTGAACAAGCCCCAGATTTGAATCAGCCATTAGTTTTAAACTTTACCAGAACTAATTGGCAAGAAAAAACAAGCCCAGAAAGAGACGAAAAAGAATGTGTTTTCCATAACACGCGCATGAAATGAGCCTTTTTTCATGCTGTCGGGCGTGGGGCAAATCACGTGTTTCGAACGTGACTCCCAAATTTCCACTCGGCGGGAGGGAATGTACTTTTCCTCCTACGGTTCGATTTCTCTCGCTGAGCCGGGCGGGAATGTACAATCCCTCCCGCCCCAGCGCCATTTCCAATCCGATCGACGCGCATCAAGGAAGGCCCATTTCGTCCCTTTATTATTAAAAATACAGTGTGCAATTAGGTGGGGGGGGGGGGGGGGGCATTTCTACCTCGGGCGAGACATTTTTAGCACTCGTCTCACCCTCGCTCGAAATGCCCCCCCCCCCGGCCCTTTGGTTGCACAATATACTATTTTCGCAGTACTTTTCGTCAGCTCACAAACTTCACGTCATTTCCGTCTCGTATTTCATAGAAACAAACGTTGAAAAAATCAATCGAGGTAACTATCGATAACTAATATTCTTCAATTCAGAAACTTACTGAATACAGAATTCAGTATAATTGGTTTGAATTCGAAAAAACATTTTTTGATTGGGAAATATATAAAAAATATACACATATAAAATTGTAACTCAATTCATCTCCGATGGAAGCGAACGCTCAAATTTAATGGGATATGGCAATTTTTCATTCCGGTCATTCGAATGTAAAGTCTTACAAAGGGCCTAACCGGGGTTTCATATGAAATGTGCCCCTAAACCGATTTGGACTCCCTATGTGCCAAATTGTAGCGCCTTATTGAATACCAAGTTTCTCCAAATTTCCACCTCCCATCTTCACTATTACGCTGGGAGCTCGGGAAAACGTGGTTTTCAGTGTTTTTGCGATCACTGCGCCATTTTTATTTCGAAAAATATGAAAAAAATTTGAGCTCTGGCGGACATTGACGCGCATGTTCCAGAATTTTTCCAGATTTTTTCGTGTCAAATTCAACCTGTTACAAATCTCTAACGACGTATATTGTCGATTTCTGATAGAATTCGGAGAGTGACTAACCTCCTTTTTTTACAGTATGAACATCTAACCGTGCTTGGTTTTCTGGACATTTTTTCAGATTTTTCGAAAACGTGAGCCATTGTTGAAAAAATCGAAAATTCATTTTTCAATCTTTTTCCATGCAAAAAATTAACTCAATTATCTGGACCGCACATTTTCGTTGTCTCATGATGTTCTGATACAATTACAAATATTTTCTGATCTTCTAAATGACTGAACAAATTTATTGCTCAGTGAGCATATTCTGTTTTGCCTCACTATATACTCATACATTGTATAAACTGTGTAAAAAGTTATCAAAGCCGAGATGTATAAAACTGAGAATAAATTTGTTCACTCATTTAGCAGATCAGAAAATATTTGTAATCGTATCAGAACATCATGAGACAACGAAAATGTGCAGTCCTGATAATTAGGCTAATTTTTTGCATGGAAAAAGATTGAAAAATCAGGTCTCGATTTTTTCAACAATGGCGCACCTGTTTGAAAAATCTGAAAAAATTTCCAGAAAACCAAGCACGGTAAGATGTTTATGCTGTAAAAAAAGCAAGTTAGTCACTCTCCGAATTCTATCAGAAATCGACAATATACGTCGTTAGAGATTTGTAACAGGTTGAATTTGACACGAAAAAATCTGGAAGAATTCTGTAACATGCGCGTCAATGTCCGCCAGAGCTCAATTTTTTTTCATACTTTTCGAAGTAAAAATGGCGCAGAGATCGCGAAAGCACTGAAAACCACGTTTTCCCGAGCTCCCAGCGTTATAGTGAAGATGGAAGGTGGAAATTTGGAGAAACTTGGTATTTGATAGAGCGCTACAGTTTGGCGCATAGGGAGTCCAAATCAGTTTAGGGGCACATTTCATATGAAACCCCGGCTAGGCCCTTTCAGAATTTTTCATCCAGCCGTTCCCGAATCATCGGTTTTTCTGCAAACCTCTTTTTCGGATTCTAGAGAGTCGAGAACGTGAAGATTTGTTGAAATTAGCGAAAGTCACTTTTCGACCTGAACCAATACTTCTCTTTTATCACTATTCACCATAGGTGATGAAAAGTATAATAACATAAAAAAATTTGCTAAAAAGTACCCATTTTTCATATATATTTATTTTAGGATTGCGATCAATCTTACTCGAAGACTTATTAGAGAGCTTAGGGAACCATATTATGAGATTGAGAGAAAAAAAGAAAAATAATAAGGGTAGGAATATATAACCACGAGCTCAAAAAAAGGGCAAAAAAGGAGAAAGGAGAATAATAAGAATTCCCGAGAGAGGAGAAAGAGGCTGTTTCGCGGTCACTTTGCGATTATAATTAACAAAGTCGACTTTTGAACCTCGTGGCACGAGCAAGTCGTGTAATAATTATTTTTAAGTGGGACTTCACCTGGACAAAAGCCCAGAGTCGCCAAGTTAACGAGTCACTCGACCAAGGGCCAACTTACTTCTTTACACCGAAAAGAATGAATCGACCGCCCTTCTCCTGTTGGCTATGAAACCCCTGATTCTCACATGCAAAATTCAAGAAAAAAATAGAAATGAAAAAAAAAAGAATGAATTTCAGTTTATTTTTCAATCGCGATTCAGTCCATATTTCAACAATAATTTCAGATATTTCTTTTCCACTTTTTGTTTCTTCGAATGAAAAAATTGGATATAATTTTCTTTCCTGATTATTGGTATTTTTTGTATCGATGAATAATCATTTCAGATTTTTTTCGAGTTCAGCTCGCGCATACCGTGACAATCTGAGGATGCGGAACGCCACGGATACCAACCGAAAAACGGAGCCATTTGTGGGCAGTAAGCCATGCAGTGAACTGCTGCAGCAGTTTAGTAATTTATTAGATGTTTCTCGAAAAATCACTAAAAATCTAGTCATGTCCAGTAAAAATCTAGTGATTTTCTCTCTGTATATATTATTGGATTGCTGCGAAATGACAATGATTTGACGATATTTGAAATTTGAAAAGAGTTTTCCGAAGATATTTTCAAATAATTTCTAATCATGTTTCAAAACGCTTGAAATCAGTCGCATAAAAATTGATGTTGACATCAAATTCGTATAGCGCTTTATACGGTCGGGAATGAATTATGATCGTTGATCAAGGCTGAGACTGATTTGGCTTTGAGTTACGTGTTTTATCAATTCTTTGTGCATAAAATACCCATTTCGATAAATTTCTACAGGATTATAATTACTCATTTTTCATGATCATCACTTTTGTTACGAATTTTGAAAAAACGTAAAACTTTTCACGGGTCCCAGGTCGATTCCTTATGAAATGCCCCATACGTATAATCTCTCAAATGTGGGATGTGCTTTTGAGCTCGTTTGTTTAATGCGGGGGAATTCTTATTGCTGCATATAAGCTTGATGGTTTCATTTTGTAACTTCGCCGAGGTGTCGCTTTAGCTGGGTATAATAAGGTAGGGTATAGTAGTTAGCTATCGCGTACAGAGAGAACTGGGAATATTTTCTCTCGCCAGGACTTTGTACATCCGGCAATTTGCCATTCTCAACGTAGAAAACGAGCTTAATAACACCACCGTACTCGTGACAAAGTGTTGCAATGTTCATTTTCTTTCATTGCATATATACATATATATACATATCACATCTTTTCACTGACTGTGCGATACGATAATATTGGAGAAAAAAAATTCAAAGAATCAATTCGCCACCCGGGTGAAAATAATTCTATAAATTATTTCTGAAATTTCCAAACTTTTCGTCATTTTTTCCACAAGAAATTTTAGCTTCTTTTCTGTTCTCTTTTCTTTCCAAGTTTGAGTGGCAAAAAAATTAACCAATCATTTTGAAAAATTACGAAAATATACCTACCATTTTTTTCTTTCTTTTATTTTATTATTACTTGTGTGTTTTCTATGGAAAATTTGCGAAAAATCGTTAAAATTCCTAATGATGGGGGGGAGGAGGAGATGAAAGAGAATATGAAGTAACATACAAAAAAAGAAAAGATACATGTACACGTATCCTACCGATCGCTTTCAAATTCTTTTATTTTCATTTTTTCCGCTATCTAGAAAGCTCATATTTATATTATGCAAATAAAAATTTCTCGCAATATTCCGAGAGGACTAGATGAAATACGTTTCTCTTGAGAAAAAAAGTCAAATAATCATCGGGAATACACAAAACGGTGAAGTATAAGTCCGCAAATAAAAGTCGAGTAGATTTTTTTCCATCGTCAATGCAACGACCTAGACGACACGACGCGACTGAACCTGTAGCTGGATGCAGTTCGAGCTCCCCAGGTCCTCACCCTCTTCGTCATCTTTGTCCTGCAGACTCTTGATGTACATGCAGCGTTTCGCTATTTGCATACACTTCAAGCTGTTATATTAACAGCGCGTGAAGAGATGATATGGGAGGTTCTGATTTATACCATTTTATACCAACCTAGTTTCTAATAGTAGGTATCATGTCATTTTCAACCTAATATTATGCAGCTAACTATGCGCCATAGCTGCTTCTCAGATGTGCATCAGTAAGCCTTTTCTTATTTCATTTTTGCATGTGAAAAAATTTACAGATTTTTGACGACAAAATTTTATTCATCACAATTTGCAGATGAGAAATTTTCTTTTGCCGCGCTGTAGCTTCGAGAATTATGTCGTTGAAAATCTGTCGAAGTTTCATCAAATATCCTAAATATTAGATTATTTTTACACACAATGGTTGAGGTTGGGGGTTTCCGTGGAAAGATACGGTGGTCAGTTGGAAATTATGTAATTCCAATTGCCTGACCATAGGCGCGCTGGTCGTTCCGCCGTTGGGAAAATTCACGGTGTATACATGTATAACATGGAGAAAAATAGCGGGGTACATAAAAGCGCTGGAATAGTGTAGCAAAAGCTGGCATGGCTGGTATAAATGGAGCTGGTTTCACTTCGTAGGAATTTCTGTACCAGCTAGTAGCAAAGGTTCGGTTTGGTTTGCCGAGTATTTCGAAGCCCGAGCACGTACCAGGTGTAGTATATATCGGCGGAAGAGAGAAGATACCTTCGGTTATCTTAAGACGAGAGGCTGTGTAATCTGGGACATCGCGCAGTATCCTTTGAGGAAACTTGTCGTTGAGACAAGAAAGCCCCGATCGACAGACAAAAGCGTAGTCGAGGTATGTCCTAGGATACACGTGCCTGTTTAATACACCGAGAGCCTTTCTCTTCCCATTTTTATTTTACTTTTTTTTCCACTTCTGATTTTTTGCTTTCGTTCTCTCTTCTCTTCTCTTCACTCTGCTTCCCTTTCCGTTCAGTCCTATTTACCTCTCTGTTCTTTTTTATCAACCCTTTCGTACTCGGAGAAGAATAGCCGATGTCCTATCTAGTCATATGTGTAATGAAACATAGTAACGTCCGTTGCTCTGCATCAGCAGCTACTTTGTCCGCCGATGTCTATATTCGCGAAATATATCACAGAAGTGACTTTTTTCTTTTTCGGTCCGAAGAGAGATCGCCCGGAATACTATTTTTGAAATCACTATCCGAAGCTAATAGTGACCATCAATCGAATTGAGGAGTTCGATGCAATAAGGACTTGTAGTGGCTTGTCACGTTCCGAGATAATTGAGAAAAAACACACCATTCATTCAGTTATAGATATTTCGGAATGATCTTTTTTCAGGCATGCTCCGTCGCGATACCAACTAGACCTCATGTTGACTGTGGAAGCAAATATCACAAGTTGAACAGAATAAATTGTTGAAATATGAGCCACATTGCCCTTATTGCAAAAAATTGCCTAGAAATACAACATTTCACGTCCAATACGTTAGCAGATCATAAAAATGCTACTATTCACGAAGAATAGTACATGGGGAATCCAAATACTGTCATATTTTCGAATTTTTGAGAGTGACATTTTGGGAGATCGTATAGTAATGGAGCTCGGAAGTTGGGTGCAGGATAAATATTGCGATATCGTTTAATTGGGCATCACATATAGTTTCAAACCAATTAGTGAAAATGCTCATTGACTATATATCTTTATTGGGTCAATTACTGTTAGTCTGAAGTGGCGTTAATTATATGCCCTTCTTGCGAATATCGCAGTAAAGGCTCATTCTACCTCGAGTGTTCTTTAGACTTGAATAGGTGTGCTACGTTCATGTGAATCAGCCTTCAGATTATTGCATGAAGGATTTACCTGCTTAATTACTTTACAGCAATGCAACAGGAATATAGAGATATATCTGTAGTAAAGGCGATAGAGAGAAAGAAAAAGATGGAGATAAAAAAAAAATTGGCAACCGTGAAGAAAGTCTATAGTTTTCTGGTTGTTTCGCAATGTGAAACGGATCAGTCTGGTTAGGGATTTCAGAAATTTTCTTCAAGGGGACCAATACAGCGACTTTTCGAGAAATTATCATAGTCCGAAATCAATTTATTTCATCACCAAAGTTCGTTTCACATCGAAATATTTTTCTTTTTCCAAATCATTTTAGAGCATCGTTGAACCGATTCAGGTCATCTTGGATTCATTTTGATCAGAAGACAAATCCTCATCATGTGAATGTAGGAATTTTGAAAAATTTTCGTTTTGGCCAAGTTATTTAAGAAATGAGTGATAATAATTTTTGCAAATTTGGTAAATTGATCATAACTTATGACATAATTTTTTATTTTAAAATCCCTACATTCACAAGATGAGGAATGGTTCACCGGAGAAAATGAGACGTCAAGAGATTGAATTGGACCAACGGTGTGCCAATATCCTTACGACACATGATTGGGAAAAAGAAAAATATTTTGATGTGAAATGAACTTTGGGTATGAAATAAACTGATTTCGGACTATGATAATTTCTCGAAAAGTCGCTGTACTGGTCCCCTTAAGGATCTGAATTCCTCTGCCCAGCCGGTTTGGCAAATTTTTTAATCATCTCTAAACGTTGACCGAATCATCAGCTCGATCAATTAATTTGAAATTATTTGTTTTCTGCTGATCAACAAACTTCGACATCTCATTATTTTGGAACTAAAGAAAACTCGCTTCATTATCATGTCTATGTAAGCTTCAGGATAAAACGGATGTGCAATAACTTTTGGACTTACAACGCAAAATATTTTCCTAAACGATATTTTTCAGCCTTGATTTGAATGCGTCTGACGGGTAAGGTAGTGTAAATCATTGCCTGCACAGACGTTGGCATATATCCTTCAGCTTTTAACTACTCGTTCAGAAAAAGAACGAAGTTATTATCATAATCACTTTTTTATTTTTCCAAGTTATTAAAAGAATGAAATTTAAAAAAATCATTTCAAAGATAATAATGAATTCGGTCCCAATGGTTGGGATTTAATCCAACTTAAATTTAGGTAAACTTTGGGTTCAATCGATGCAGTAGTTTTTGCGTTGAGAGAAAAACGAAAAAAAAAAAAAAAATGAAAAAGAATGAACTTTTCACCCGTAATATACATTCCTTTTTCTTTTAATTAAACTTTTTCACTCATAGAATAACATTTTCTGAGCTTGAAAAATCCGGGCGCGGAAAGTTTCTGAGGCTGGCCTATCGAGGTCGACCAACCTACCTGCTTGGTCTATCTTCTTTAATTTCCTTCCCTCGCGTTATTTTCTATGAAATAAATCTGACAATATTGTTTTCTCGGTGCTCGCCTACCTTTTTGAGTCCCGTGCGTTTGTCTAATCCTCGAGCCTCTAAGCGACGCGGACTTTCCACCCGTAAGAAAAACAATACACAATCAGTGCAGACTTTGTCCCGACCGGCGACCGAGACGCCTAGGCTCCGATACCCGCGAGGGACGTGCTTCGTTGGTTTCGATGGAGAACCAGGTTCTGAAAAGTTTAGGAAACAAGAGTCGATCGTCGGACGAATGATACCGATGAAAAACTTCTTGGTCTCGGAAAGAAAGGGCGAAGGAAAGAAGAGAGAGAGCAAAAAAAAAAAACGAAATCTGGCTGAGCAGGGTCGTCCGTCACTCCTTGGGGTCGACTTCCGGTTTGTTTTCGGCACCTTGGTGTGGCGCGACGGTACAAAAGACCGGCGTCCATCCGCGTCAGAATTCAGGAGGCAGAGTTGATTCCGAAAAATTTTCATCCCTTAGAATTCCTCAAGGGCCAGCGGCAATAAAGGAAGATTTTTCGTCAGGCCTTTACGACCTGGTATTATGAACGATTCTTATCTATTTTGGTATTAAAACGAACGTCGAATACCTGCACTTAAAAATGGTAGTTAATACAACTTTAATAATATCGGCATTTTCTTCGATGGATATTTTTAAGTAGCTCGCGTGCAGACGCTCAGATAGGTAAGCATTAAAACGTATCGATAAAACCTCGACTGACAACTAATCCCACTTTATTCATTTCAGAAGTTTAATAAAAAATTTCCGAAGAACCGCTAAAACGATTTAACAGAAATTTACTGCCTTCCAGCTCCAACCAGGATCATTTTTCACACTCCGGAACCAACGGAAGATCAGATAATATCATCAAGCAGATGAGCTAAAAAAAATTTGGTATTTTGACGTCCGGGTTATTGAAAAAGGATTTGAACTATTTTCGACGATGTCTTTCAGGACAGTCAGATACTAGCGAATACAGGCTTGCTATATCCTGCGCAACCACTTTACAGTCACATGAAAGCTTTCTGCATCCTTCCTTCTATTCCATACCAATTAGATGCTAGTAAATAAAAACTTCTGATGTGTTAAAAAATTGCCCCGCACTACCCGAAAGCTTTTCACATTTTGACTTACACCACGTCTTCCACATTACTTTACATGGAAGTTTACAGTATTTCTTCTCTTCACAGATCGTGTTCTACAGCAATCAGATACTAGTGAACAAAAGCTTCTGATGTGCTGACGATAAGCAATTATCTTGCATCACCTGAAAGCCTCTCGAACTTCGAAATCTCCAGTTTTAACTTTTCACACCTTGTCTTCCATGTTACATCGCATAGAAGCTCTTCGTTCTATTAATTCCGAGACTTTGTATTCCATAGTTATCAGATACTAGTCAACAAAAGCTTCCGAAATGCTGAGCAATTAGCAATTGTCTTGCATTAGCTGAAAGCTTCTCAAATTTTGTCCTCTCAAATTTCAACTTCTTATACCTTGTCTCCCATATCACATCGCATAGAAGCTTTTTGTTTCATTACTTCCTAGAATTTGTACCTTATAGTCATCAGATACTTGTAATTAAAAGCTTCTGTTGTGGTGAGCAATTAGCAATTAACTTGCATCGCCCGAAAGCTTCGTAAATGTTGACTACTTATTCCTCATCTTTCAAATTACATCACATAGTAAGCTTACTTTCTACACATTGTGTTTCACAGTAAACAGATACTAGTAAATAATAGCTTCTGATCTGCTGACGATTAGCAATTGTCTTGCATCAGCTGAAAGCTTCTTAAATTTTAAATTATTATACCTCCTTTCTCAAAGTAAGCTTACTTTTCACAGTTTGTGTTCCACAGCAATCAGATACCAGTATAAACAAAAGCTTCTGATGTGCTGACCGATTTGCAATTGGCTTGCATTACCTGAAAGCCTATTAAATTGCTTTCACATTACATTGCGTAATAAGCTTTTCGCGTGGTTTCTTATCACACCTTGTGTTCTACAAAGAATCGAATACAAGTGAATAGAAGCTTGTGAGATCCTTGGCGAATGTCTGACATCACAAAAAGCTTTTTACATTCAGCCTTGCACATGATTTCACCGGAAATTAATGGGAGAAGGTATTTTGTCCCGAGGCAAGAGCTGATGAGCTTTCAGTTCGTGCCTATTTGATCAGCGTGCAAACTATGTCTCGGGCTTGCAATGTGAGGAAATAGTAAGTGTTCTCCTTTGTCTGGTGTCATAGAGCGTGAAACACTTAGGTACGGTTATTAATTATTATGAGTAAGGTTATGTGTACAGTATAGTATAGATTTAGTTTTCGAGGATTTAGGATATTGTGTATCCCTCTCGTGTTAATCCTGCCGAAGTAATCGGCGACCTTGAACACGATCGACCCGGTCCCTCGTCATGGTGACAAATGTATCTTGGTTCTCTCGAAATCTCTAAGCTCGACGATTTATATCATAGTTGGATTTGCTATTTTCAGAAAACCAAGTGCAAACTTACGCAGAATTACTCAAGGTTTCGAATTTCGGAAATATAACAGTTACTTATTAGTTACTCTTGGATTTTAGAAATTCATACTGATATCGGATGTACAAAAGGTCATACGAGTATCCAGTATACTTGGATGGCATGTTTTCTCGTTCGAGAGATCCTCGCGCCGCGCTTGCACCTAGCGGCGAGTGCGGAACTACTCCGTGGTTAAGACGATCCTTTTCAAATCTTTCTGCACTGTTTCTGCGACGCCTCTTCAAAGCTGATTATAGAAGCTTTTATAGTTCCGAAAGATAACTGCGTGGACAACGTTTTATAATGGAACTAACCACCAGAACAAGATAAATAATGCGACATTTCTGATATTCAATTGGAACATTATGTGCTGTATATGGATATACGGTTTGATCAAGAAAAATACGCATCAGGAATTGACCGTATATACCGGGAGTATTCGTGGAAACGCTCCATAGGGGAGTGAGAACGCCAGCGTTCAAGCAACTCAAAAATCCAGCGAGTAGGTTTTATTTCGCATATTGCGTGCCCATTGGCTGTGTGGGAAACAAAAGCTAATCGCTTGGTGTTTGAGTTGCCTGTAAGCAGGCGCTTCCACTTCCCTATGGAGCGTTTCCACGAATACTCCCGGTATGTAATAACAGTTATAAGTATATCGTTCCAGAGTATAACAGGACCATATAGAGTCGGGGACGAAGGAAAAAGCGATCATAAGATAAGAGAAGAGAAGAGAAGAGATCGAAACGTTGAAAAACTGACCTACGACAAACGCGCGAACGTACAAAGGGCGGCCGAGCGGTGGCGGGTAGGCGTGGCAGGCTATGCTGGTACCGAAGCTCGCCGGGTTGAGGGTTGAGGGTTGAGGGTTGTCGGCGTCGGGGGCTTGCGAGTAGGGGTTGAAAATAGGGTGAGGAAGAGGAGGAGGTGGGAGGGGGTTAGACGGAGACGAAAGTGGACCACTGCTTCAGTCAGCGGCTGATCGTCGCCGCGATCGCTTCGTGAGCAAGAACTCGACGCGTTCTAGAAAAAAATATTTCAATTAATTTGTCACCCATAAGTGTTAACCATGTAGTTAAACCGTTTTCAAATAAAACGATAAAAAGAAAGAGAGAAGGAACAAGAAAAAAATTTGAAAAAAAAAAATTTCCTTTTCCGGTGTAATTGAAGATTGACTTTTTTTCTTTTTTTGGTAAATCAAAAATGACTGACATTCATGCCTCTGTATAGAAACATATTTGTAACACTTCATGTTTTGTCTTAATTTTGTTTCACCTGCACCCTTATCATTGTCTCGACGTTATTGTTAGGAGAGTTCTATAAATCTAGAATCATGAAGCGTAGTGACACCGCGGCTGGGTTCAACCCGGAAGTCATTGTGCTTTCAAGCTCGAGTGGTTTGGAGAGAAATAGTTAAAGCTCAAGAGTTTTACCCGCCTTGGGCATTACTTGGATAGGAAAATCTGCGGGCGACTTACTTTTCAGCAATTTATTCATCGGATAGAATCATTCAGCCATATTATCTAAGAGCACATTGGATTCGTTCATGGTTCAAAGATTTCAGGATGGAAAGGAATCGAACTTATTTTCATCCCTTTAGTTTCATTCAATAATTTTTCAACTAATTAACTCTGTTATACCAAGATATGCGGGAAGCCTTACATAGCGAAGTATTTATAATATAGTCGCGTTCAGCTATTAGAAATTAAAACGCAGAATGGCGCAGAGCCTTTATTTTTATTTTCTTTCAAAGCGAGGTAGGTTCCGCCAGAGAGAAGCCCGCAGGATTTCATCAACCCAGATTCACCTCGTAGTTGTTCGAAAGTTGCATTTTCAAAACTTTTATTTTTCTCGTTCTAGTTACAGAGCCTTGTGAAGAGAAGAGTTTCTCAACGCTCCGCACAGTATAATGCATGATATAAAGTTTTGCGTGCTGCACTTACAATTAGTTATGCGGTTTTAAACAGGCTGGAAATTAATTATTATACTCAAGAGGTTTGAATTATTATATTCATAAGAGGAAAAAAAAAAGTTAAAAAATTAAAAATTACGTTACCAAAAAAATTCAGAAGTCGAATTAGAAACGAACGGCGACGGTGCAGATTGAGAAAATTGACTGAAACAGATCCAACTTTTTTCTAATCAAGTTTTGTTTTCTCTTTCCATCTGCTTCCCCATCAGTTGAAAATATATTTCGCAGCTTTTCGCACCGCCGCGTTTGTTTGCCCTGAAATACTCGGAGCCGTTCCAGTAAATATTGTCGTAACTTGGCAAGTAAATACGAACCCTATAACAAAGAAAGCTAACTTCTTTCGTCTAATCTATTTCCTCAGTCGGCACACTTTCCAAACTTCATTCCTTTGCCGGCGAATCATTTGTTGCCTTTCGGATTATATACTCTTCGATGAACAGTCGAATAAATTCAATGTTATCCTAATTTGCACTGATATCGTATTTCGATAATTTCGTATTTTTCCATAAAAATAAAAAAACAAAAACAAAAAACAAAAAGGGATCACAGCTTCGGGCATTAATGACTTTTACTAATTCAAGGGGACCAGTACAGCGACTTTTCGAGAAATGATCATAGTCCGAAATCAATTCATTTCATCACCGAAGTTCATTTCACATCAGAATATTTTTCTTTTTCCAAATCATGTGTCGTAAGGATTTGAGAGCACCGTTGGACCGATTCAGGTCATCTTGGATTCATTTTCTTCAGAAAACAAATCCTCATCATGTGAATGTAGGAATTTTGGAAATTTTCCGTTTTGGCCAAGTTATTTAAGAAATGAGTGATAATAATTTTTGCAAATTTGGTAAATTGATCATAACTTATGACATAATTTTTTATTTTAAAATCCCTACATTCACAAGATGAGGAATGGTTCACCGGAGAAAATGAGCGTCAAGAGATTGAATCGGACCAACGGTGTGCCAAAATCCTTACGACACATGATTTGGAAAAAGAAAAATATTTTGATGTGAAATGAACTTTGGTGATGAAATGAATTGATTTCGGACTATGACAATTTTTCGAAAAGTCGCTGTACTGGGCCCCTTAAACAAATCTCGACATCCTCGATCCGGTGGTATCCAACCGACGGTCCTACCAAGATAAATAGATCTGAAACTTTACATTCGAATGACGGGCTGCTGACTTTCCATATTCTTCACGTGCTTGACAGTAATTCCGGTGATTACATGGGTACAGTGAAAAACCGTCCTTGTCGTATTGTTCAGTCTTATCACGAGTTCGTTAGATTGTTTGTGGACGTGGATGTGTGTTCATCTTGCCTTTACTTGTATGTTGAAAAAAAGTTACCGCCTATGGTTCGCACAGTCTGCCACATTCATCGGGACTTTGAAGTGTGAGGAATACCGCCTAAATTGAATTAGTCAAATTTCTGTGCACAGGCCTAATTTGAAGGCAACACTTTACTTACTCGGTTCGAGATGAACACCATCGTAAACTCGCTTAACTCAATTCCCTTTAATTTGGTAACGCGTATTTCCCTACTTACCAACTCGATCTAATTATCGTCGATCATTAAGTACACCCGCGTTCGTATTCCCACTTTTATTTTCCGGTGAATAAGTCGGTGTCTGCCTTTCCCAAAATAAATGAAATAAATAAAATGAATAAAATAAGTAAAATAAATTTGCAGTTTTTCCTTTATTCCAGATCACAAAAACGACCATATCTCACGTGAATATCAGAGTGTTTTCAAAATAAACTATCACCCATAACTACCCTGTATTCGAGCAAAAAATTTAAAAAAATAAAAAAAACTTTGAAGTAATCAAAAAAACAAAAAAAAAAGGACAACACAGTTTTGTTAAAAGATTTTGTGATAGTCGTTGAAGAGGGTGCAAAAAATAATTATAAAAGTAAAAAACCAACGGATAATGTGAGGATTTGATACGCGAATTGATGAAATTACGCAGAATGTGAAGTGCGAAGAGAACGGAGAAGCATCAATAGCGAGAAGAAGAGCTCGCCGACCAGGAATTAAGGTAAGACCTTGATTTTATTTTTCCGGTTTGTAAACCCGCTGTTTTTTTTTCAAAATATTAATTTTCTGAGGACTATGCTCAGCGTCGAAGCAAGGAAACCCACGAAACTATTTCTTTTTTCTTACCTTCTTTTTTCGTCTCCACAGTTCGACGTCGCCTTTTCTTCCGCCCTTTTACCTTTTACCTTTTCCCTTTCACCTTTCAGCTTGTTTTTCCTAACTCCATGGACCATGGTACTTTTCGCTGATCCATTTCCACGGCGAGTTTAATTTCTTTCATCAAACCGAGGGCGTACCCGGCCTTCACCTTTTGCACGCGGTTACATCGCTGACATCACCTCGATGGGACAAAATAGAAAATTGTATTACCAAATTGGCCTGACTCTTTGCTCGACCATCATCGTTATGCAATTTACTCAGACCGACCGATCGACCCTAGCACTTAAACCTATTACTATCAACGCCATAAAGCTGTTCAGGTATTACGCAAACGAACATTTAAGGGGGCTTCCGCAGTTGGAATGGAAATTATTAGTTGAGCCTCCGAAACCTTGATTCCCTTCTTTTTCAGGTTTGCCAAAAATGTGTTATTTCGTTTTGGTAGAATTATTTCCTTATAGCGAGGATACAGAATCAACGCTTGCATTAGAAATTCTGATTAGCGCATCTACGTATCGCTTCTAAATTTTCAAATTCTACTTACGACCTCAAAAGTGAACACGAATCGCAAAATCAACACGATATATGATCAATTTTAATTTTTACTCGGAATTCATTCATCGATTGTTTCGCAAAACGCTTTGATGTCTGGATTAGATTTTCAAAAGTGAAAATCAGAACCTCATTTGCCAGTAATTCGTTCCTTCAAGCCTGCAGTTGGAACTTGTAGATTGGAACAAGAGTTTCCAGTTCGACTTGGAATGTTCCATTTTGTAACCAACGTATTTCCTTTAAAAGATACTCAAAACCTAATCGAAAACAAAAAGAAAAATAATTCTTATTTTAGTGTGAAACTCGAGCGCAAATGAAACTCAATTTTGACGGTACGGAATTTCCACAGCAAACAGATCATCAGAATCATGAAAACGAAGCGCCTGTGGATGTGCCTTTCGAGCCATTGATTGGCAAATTTAAGCGGCCCGATTTATCCGAAGAAAAGAAAATCAAGTTTTTCGAAATGCATCAAAATTTCGGTTATTCAATTATTTTTCATCTGCCGATTGGCAGGTCAGATCAACCTGTCCGTGAATGGCTCGATAGTCAAACTTGATGAGAACAAATTCCGCAAATTTTAAGATCCTAGGTCAAGCGGTTCCGGAATCGAACATCGTGTGGCAACGGTTAAAAAATCGATTTCGAGTCGTCATTTCTTAGATTCTTAGCCACGTGATCAATCAATTAGTCCAAATCGCGCAGTTTCGTGTAACATACTTCCAAAGTCCTATAGTATCAAAATTTTCATCACTCGATGGTTTGGAAATCAATCGCGAAAAAATGAGGCTTTAAGAAAACAATAAAAAAAAGGGACGAATTAAGTTTCAATCTCGTCGTAACCACGTGAAGTTTCAAAATCGGGGGTATGAAGTAAGAAATAATGACGGAATTCTCCGGTATAGGTATAGGAGAAGATGATATCGAACCATTTCGAACGTTTGGTTGGAGAACTATTTTCGTAGCCCTAGTTCGGGTCTCTAAACTCATTGTCATCTTGGATTTCCTTCAGCGTTTTCATCGTTGAAAGAGGAGAAAACCCGAACCTCGCTCCTGGCTAAGCATTTCGAGTATCGAAAAGATCGTCGGCTGGGATTCCCCCGCACGTTTCGGCACAATTTGATGCCTCTGGGCTTCCATTTACCACCATCACGTGATCAATTCCAACGGTGTCCCTCTCGAAAGGACATTTCTCATTCTACCTCAAGGTTCAGCGTTTGCCTCGAGCCGAAATTCTCCACGCTCTATACATATACTATATTCATAATAAAAAGATAAAAAAAAAGATAAAAGGAAGAAGAAAGATCGTCTTTTTCAACACGCTGTGCGTAAAGTTCGATTTCACGCACGCTTCGCGATGGAAGGTGATTCTCGACTCGTGTGATTGCCACCCTCGTTTCGCTCGAGCGAAAAACTTAATCGCACTAGTCCGAAAATCAACACTTCCGCACCAGTATCGAAAACGCTCTTACCATACGTGCAGAAATGAAATTAGATTGGAACAATTATCGGTGTATTTCTTTATTTTTTTTTAGTTCGTAGCTCGGCTAATTGTCTAGACTGAATAATAATCCATGAAACGTAAAGGCTATTACAATTCTTTACGATTTTACCCCAATATCAGTGAATTTTACGATCAGAAACGGCGTGCTGCGCTCTGATCCCTATTCCCTCGTAACAAATCACAAGTTACACTGGTACAGATGCCTGGGCTGAATGCTAGTAGGTAATACAGCTGGTTTTATAGCAAAGTCGAGAAGGATTTTTTCTGTGACATAAAATTAACCTGGAATCTCGTACTTCGGTTTGAGAAAGTGGGGCAATATTTCGCGGTCGGTAGGAGCTTCGCTTCGTGTCGGGGTGCTCATGCTGGGCTGCTGGGGTGCCGGCTAGCTCGGCTATACATTATATCCACGTATCTGGCTCTGGGCTTTTGCGACGAAGAGAAACCAAGGGAAAATGCGACGGGGATAGCCAGTTGTTAAAGTCACAATATATACCCAACTACCTACTTCGAGCGCGGTGTGGTTACTTCCGTTGAATTTATTATACATATTCAGGGTGTCCCTTGAACCAAAACTTCCCATTGCCACACTTGATGCGCAGTTCCAGACCGAAGAGATGCCCTGCAGCCACGCGGATCTACATCAGACGTCAGATGGGCATTCTATGTTATCTCGACCAACCCCTGACCCGCGACGATCTCGGATTTGATCGATGTTTTTTTTTTATATTTTTTTGTTTTCTTGTCATTCTTCCCACACCGACACTCAGAGACGTTTCGACATATTTTTTCCTCAGAATTTCATCGCAAATCGTTATCTGTTTGTAATCTTTTTTCAGCATATTCAATGCGCCAACTTTAAATTTCGCAAATCTGACTCTACGTTCATGATTTGCAGTGACCCAAAAAACTTATCGTACAAACTTTCATTCGAATCCGTTCATCCATTCTCAAGATATCATCATGTTTATTTTATGTTTGAAATTTTGGTATTCAAATAATTCGAAAAGTACCGAACCGATCAAAGGCAAAATCTTAGTAGTTCTAAATTTGTAAAAGCCGCGTCGATTCAGACCAAAATCATAAAAATCCGGTAATTCGTTCTCGAAATATCGTCGGACAAAAAAAAAAATGATCACATACGTGCATGCGTGCATGCATAAGTACATACATACACACACACAGACATCAATCTGAAAATGAGTGGAAGTGATTATCTGGACTTGTGAGAACTCAACTTTTCATTTCCGGGTTGATTACGATAACTCTCTTTTTTCTATAAGAACAGAGAAACCGGAAATTGAAAATAGAGTGTTAATTTTTTTGAACATCCTAATATGTATGCGTATACGTCTGCGGGAAACCTCTTGGGATATCCAGCTGGGTCGCTTCAGTAATTATTACTTAATTGTGTTATATACTTGGATTTGGAGATTCATCAAACTTACGCACGACGCCGTATAATATCACTCGCTAACTTGCGGTTGATAATTAGATTCGGATTAAATCTAACATTCTGATCTTAGAGCACCACCACTCGTGTTTGGAATAGTTTCATCTCTGCAAGAAACCGCTTGACTCTATTCATTCGCGGGGGTTACGTTGCTTTAAGTATATATATATACAGGCTCACGGTAGTTATCTTAATAATTATATCCCTCCAGCCATAATTCCGCACTATGAATTCTGGGTAAATTGAGAGAAATTCCACGACCGTTGCACCCAGTTCAGTCCAGATATTTGCGTGTTTGAAGAACTAATTTCATTCCAAAAACGCTGTTCTCTGTTTTTTGAGAATCCATGTAATTATGATTCCACGTTTTAACTTCACATTTCAAAGAACATGAAGTTATTGTAATCACCGCGCGAAAATGGAACTTGGAGATTCGCCACATCTACGCGGTTTGCGGTCCAGAGAATGTATGTGTGTGATCGATTTTTTGTCCGTCGATATTTCGAGAAGGAATGAACAGATTTCATCCTTCTTCGTATCAATCGATGCGAGTTTTCCCAACTTAGAACTGATCGGATTTTGGATTCGATCGATCTGGTAGTTTTTGAGTTTTTCAAAAAACAAAACATTGAGAACAATACAAATTTAACTGATGATATCTCGAGAACTGATTAATGGGTTTTGACGAACCTGGTCTTCAACAACAGAATTCGTCGAAAATCCATTTACGGTGGTAATTTCTCGTTTTCCAAATTCCCGTTCGGTATATCATAAGACAGAGAATTATCTGGGTAACATAGAACGCTGCCGGACTCATGAATCGATTCATCAATCAGTTCAGAAATCACCTTCGCGTTTATTTTGTACACCCCGTTTCGGCTAATCTGGAGACAGATTGGCGATTACAGGTCGTTAAGGGGTATGATGGGGTATAAGCACTTTTGGAAAATCGATTTTTTTTGTTGCGTTTTCTTATAGTAAAATATTTTAAAAATATCGTGTCAAAATTTCAAGTCAATCGGAGCAAAACTCTTGAAGTTATGGACCTTTAAGCCGACCCTCCTCATAGACCGGAGCTGCTCTTGAAAATATACCTGCGCGCAGCTGCCGCATAGGTGAATTGTTTAGATACACGGTGATCCTTTTGCTCCATTGTTGATTTTCGAGAAGATTCTTGATTCTTGATTCTGCTGCTGGAGAAGTACTTCGTGGAGCTGGAATCGATGATTCAGTGTGGGTTGAAAAAATTAATTTTTTTTCTCCACCTTTTCGGTGTTCAAAACTTTAAACGCGTTTTTCTCGAAACCACTTTTTAAAAGTCCGTTCCAACGACTGTGCAAAAACTACTGAACCGATCCTTTTCAAACTCGGTACACTTTTTCTACATATAAAAATCCTCCCCCCAACGATCTTTGTTTTCAATTTTTTTTATATTAAGGTTGTTTTCCACTTAAAAAATGACGAAATTTATCGTCAAAAATCGCGTGTTGACTTAAAAAAATCACAACAAATTTAAAAATGAAAAAAAAACCTGAAAACGATCGTTGGGGGGAGGGAAAACTCATACTTTAACTAAATATTGCAACTTTTTTGATTTCCGATAATTCGACGTTGAGATATCGCTGGAACCGTAGATCATCTTTTTGAAAAGGCGTCCTCGAACATGCTCTGTCACTGGCTCATTACTCGATATTTTCCTCCAACAAAAAATACTGAATGTGGTTCGAATGATTCTTTGTAATATGAAAAATATTTAAATTAATATACTTTAACCAGATGTCTGAAAAAAAATTCATAAAAAAGCGCTTTTTTTCATGCACTATACCCCATTCCCCCCTTAATAAATATTTCACCACTTTTTAGTCCTTCATATGATGATCCATCCAGGTATTCATATCGACTTAATAAACATCAATTTTGAATGTGAAACAGGCACATCAATCAATCAATTAACGCGTAATAAAGGAATAAAATTTCACATACAAAATATTATAGTGAAATTTGATTTGATTATAGTCGAATTTTATATTCCACTCAGTTTTTTTCAAATGTGAATGATATGAGTGCACATTTCGTGACGAAAGCTTTTTATTCAATATTCTTGGGATCCACAATCACTGGACTTGTGCTCTCTCCTCATTTGTGCGGAATTTTTGCATATTAGCGATGCGTAATTTTTTTTTTTTGCAATACCCGCTTCGAGAATCCGATTTTCGAGGCCTGTGTGGCGTGCGTAAAGTACCTCATTTCCATAGAGTGGAAAAAGACGGGTTAGCGCATGCGTACGTCGAAAATACTCTACTTTAAGCACTAGTGCGGCGGGCAGTAGCGATGTGAGGTTATGTTGTTGATTAATCTGTCTCCTAGATCAAATTTTCTTCGCAGAGAGTTACAAAAATATCGTGTGATACACGTGCGGATAGATAATATATATAATCTCATTACGGCACTCGTCGAATATTGAATACTTTCCGCACTTGTATCACAATATGATATTTCCGTAGATTCATTAATTCCGAAGGCTTTTTACACGGTTCTTTTTTTTTCTTTTTCTTTTTGCACTTAATTCATCCCTAATTCTCGTGTACTCGGCGTGATTATTTGCTCTTTGCGTGCCCCCAGTCAGTGATATACCTACCCCAATAAATCCTTTTGCTTAATGCCTCGATTCTGAGCTCAGAGATTTTCGGAATAGGCAGCTGCAACAGATTCGTGGTAATTGGAAACGAATTTTGAAAGAAAATCAGCAAAAATTTACTGGAGAAGTTATTTCTACGCAAAACTTTTGTCTATAGTTTCGGATTCGAACAATCGAAGGATTCAATTCCTGACGGAATATCACATGAACGAAATCTTTCATGTCGATACCCACGTTCTAATATGTCGTAACCCACATTTGTAAAATTGTTCAGGAGGCCATGAAAACGCTTCACTATTATCATTGAAAAGATAGGACTTGACGGGATGGAATATTTATTTAAAAATAGTAAATCAACGATTTGACCGCTAAAACTTGAACATAAGCTGCACAACATTATTATCATTCAATTTTTCAAAAAAAGTCAATTTCTGAAATCTTGTGGGTTACGACGTATTAGAACGTGGGTATCGATGTTCTTCTTGATTTTTACTTCTCGTCAATTTTTATATTTTTTCAGCAACTAACTGCAGGCTATACTGCTGATTCATACCGGCGCACCCTGCAGGTTTCTCCTTGACGAAACTCGCGTCTTTGAAGACGGCAAGGTTTCGCCTTGAAAGGAGAGTCTGAATCTATTCGAAGCTCGGCATACTTAATTGTATTAGCCGATGATACAGTTACCTAATAGTTACTTGCTCGGGAACTTTGATACCTATACGTACGAAAGGCCGACTTTCGTCAAGTTTTCACCCTAATTGAACAAGTTTCAAGCCAACATAAGATGCTTAACCTCTGTACCCATGCACAGAGGGCTGGGCACCATGTTTGCCATGGTGAATCTCACAACGCTTAGCACCGCTCAAATGGACTCAAAAGCTGTTTACGTCAAGTTCAGGGAGCGTAATTATCCTTTTCCCAATTATGAGCCGCACGAATCTCAATATATTTGATCACGAATTCGATATTCATATTGTTGATGTCCTTTTCAACTTCCCGATTCTCTGTTTTCATAGAAAAAAGGAAGTTATCGCGATCACCCCGAGAATGAAAAGTTGAGTTTTCACTAGATCTCCACGCTTTTCAGTCTAAAGAATCACCTCCAATCATTTTCAGATGGACGTCTGTGTGCGTGTATGCCTGCATGTATATGGCTGCATGCAAGTATGTGATCAATTTTTTGGTCCAACGATATTTCGGAAACGAGTTACCGGGTTTCAATGATTATGATCTCAATCGACGCGGATTTTCCAAACTTGGAACTGAATAGATTTTCGCTTTGATTGGTCCAGTACTGTTTGAATTATTAGAATAACAAAATTGTAAAAAATAAAATAAGAATGATGATATCTTGAGAATGGATGAACGGATTCAAATGAAAATTGATACTACAAGGTTTCTTTGGTCGCTGATCAAGAATTCGACATTGTGCTTTCCACTTCGAATAACGTGATGACATTATTATCATTATTCCATTTCGAAACGGTCAGCCCAAACTCGCTTGTTAATGTCAAAGAATCGGGTGATGGGATCATTTTTTTGTCTGCCGATATATCGAGAACGAATTGACGGATCTCGTCCTTCCTGGTATCAGTCAACGCGTTTTTTCTTGTTCTAAAACTGATCAGATTTTGGATTTGATCGGTCCAGTAGTTTTCGAGTTATTCGAAGATTGAAATTTCGACAAAAATTTCGTTGTAAACTAATTAAGAACTGATTTTTATGAATTTAGTCTCATCTACCTAGCAAATTCTCATTTGATGTTATTGGAGACTAGAATTCAGCAATATTCGAGGTAACAATAGAAGGTGTCTTGTAGTGTCCTGCAACGTCGAAGGCTTTCGACTTTCCAAACGGAAACGTGGCTTCCGCCGTGTGGCTAGATTATGGAAAGTTATGTACACTGTCGGCTATAAAAATTGAACAAAATGAATAAAACAAGGTCTGACCCGGTTCGGGATCCAGGCGACTCTCAAACTATGTGAGTAATACTGCATGGTCAACTCCTTATGGCATTTCCCATAAAAATGAGTAGAGTTCGCGCTACTTCTTCGCCTCCATTTATCCAATTTCTATTCGAAGGAGTTTGATTATCGAATTGACTTTTCAGTTATTCAACCATCATAAAAATTCGTGATGTCTTTTCAGCTTGCATCAGAAACGCAATAAAAATGGCATCCTTCTTGTTTTTTTGTTTTTAGAATTCACATTCGACGTCGCGATTTGAGATTTGTTGTAATTTTGTGAGGATTATTTTTTATACATTTTAGCGGTTGAAATTACGGGGAATCACCCGTACGCAGGATCGTTCTACGACCAATGTGTACACGTTCATATTTCCAGTTGCGTACCTGGGCGCTTGTAGATCATTTACCTAGATCGATGTATCTAGATACGTGTTATAAAAATAGGAAATCGATTCGGGGCGACCCGGGGCGACCCAAATTCTGGCAAATGGTCTTTGCCCAATAAAGCAATTAGGGTTTATGGGTTACCAATTTATTGAAACAATAAGACTGTTGTCTACAGACTTACTAGTTCAGTAGTGCGTGCCTGTAAGGGTCAGGCAAGACCCCCAGTCCCCTTTCTTCGACTAATCGCAATTCCATTCAAGCTAAATGTTCCGAAATTAATAGTTTCCTAGATTATTCGATCTCGTTACCAACTCCGATAACCGACGCAGTTTGTCAAGTTAAAATAAGATTCCCTTCATATCTTGAATAATTTTCACTCAAGCTGCTTTTTAAAACTTATACAGTCGACTGCGCATGCGCGAGTTTCGTCGTCTGCTCAAGCAGGCTGGCCATCCCGAGTTTTAGCTGTTAAACTTTGTTTTTGGCGGTGATGTAATTGGTACCAATTCTTTATCTTAAAATCTCAATTAATTGCGGTAATGATTCGAAATGGCTAGAGAAGCATTTATTGTTGAGATCAAAAATTCATTCCGAACCGCTGATTGGCTGCCTGGTTGATTCGATGTATCGGCTCATTTACAGAGGATTTCTTTTATCCAATTACAATTGAATACTAGAGGTCTAATTGTAAATGATCGTTGCTTGGAAGGAGCGACGCAGCTAGATGGGAAAAGTTCATTCAATCGCGTTCATTCAATACAGTAGGAATTGAATGAAAATAAAAAAACAACATAACCTCGATTGGCTACTTTACGCATAGGTATATGCGTAATATCACCTCATATAATTTGTATCTTATTCTTTTCGCGTAATATCTGACGATGAATAATGAAATTCAGCGCAGCTGCCAGTTGGCTGAACATTTTTTGTAAAACTTTTACTTTTTTCTTTTTTTTTCTATTAAAAAGTTCATCAAAGCTGATCTCGACAATGAAATTTGTCGAAAATGGTCTCAGCTGACTCGGGCTACGCTCTCATCTCATCCAGTTCCTCAATTATTAATGTATTACAAAAAGCCAATCAGCAGAGATCCGACTTGGCTAGACTTAGGAAGTTCCTCTTTTTTCTTCTCCTTTTTTTTTCATCATTTTCAAGAGAAAAGATCAAGGTTCAACTGCTCAACTCACAAGTAAAGGAGCTTTTAATTTAATAACCAAAAAAAAAAAAACAAAAAACGGAGGGGTTAATTGGCTTCTGCGGCTAATTTTATTTTATTCATTCTCAAAACTCTCATCAATAGGTATGATGTATATATATTAGGGTGGTCCCTAGTTAGGGAATTCAAAAACGATTTCCTAATTTTTCCCGATTTTTGTCTAAACTCTAACCCCTGCCACCAAGAGGGTGAATTTCTCCGTATTCAAAATACACGTGCTTCGGTTTTATTCTCAGTATGTATTTTATTATAAGAGTAATAATTAAAAAAAAAAAGACACTGCAACCGCGAGATTTTAGTGGGCGTTGGTGGTAATATCTGATCGAAAATTCACATCATCATACCAGGCAATCCATACAAATTGCATACCCTCTAAATCTGACTTTTTTTCAATTCAACAGAATATAGTATCAACATATGGAAAGGATCAATGTTTCGTATTTTTTTCTCCCCCTAGCAGCACCAATGCGCAAGCGAATCTTATTTTGCGCACGTAAACCGCATTTTCCGCATGGGAACTTCATTTTGCCCACGATTACAAAATGCGTTGGAAAATCTGACATTTTACGCACGCAAATTAGTACGCAAGATCTAGGCGGGACACGGCGTTAGAAAATAGTACTTTTCGATACTAGTCCGAAAGTATTGATTCTCGGACGAGTGTGAAGCGTTTCGCCCGGGCGAAGCGAGGGTGACAATCACACGAGTCGAGAATCATTTTTCGCACGTGTATCGAACGTTGTTTTTCAAGATAACGCGCGTGAAGTTGAATTTAGTGCACGCGAAGCCTGCGCGCAAAATTGAACTTTGCGCAAGGCGTGTGGAAAAATATATTATAACGGTGTACCATTATTGATTATGTTCAATAGAATTCATTTTTCCTCTCAGGAATGGGGGTTTTCGTCCATTCCGTCTTCACGATCATTATTACCTACATGCTTTGATCACGTTCGAATTTTCCCATATATATTTACATTTCGTGAAAGATGGGGCCGTATTCTTCAACGTCTTTATATACAAAGTATCTCGTTTTTTCATATCTTTTCGTTTTACGTATTATACCTACACACATACATATATATATATATATATATATACTTACTTTCTCGGTACGTGAAATTAAATTTCTCTCTCTCTCTCTCTCTCTCTCTCTCTCTCTCTCTCTTTATTTACCCGGGTTCATTTTTTTTCCAAGATTTTTGTTTACATAAACCGTCCCGTCTTTTCGTATACGGGTGAAATTTAACATTCTATGTACCGTACCGTACGTTTCGCTGTACAAAATGTGGACTGAAAATCGTGAGCTGCATATATATACGATATATAAGTATACAGGGTGGTACATTTTAATCGCACCCCAAATGGATATCTCAAAAACTAAAAGTTATACCAGAAAAATTTTGTACATAAAATTTTCAAGGGTTTCGAGATGGAAAGTCAATGCTAGTATGTGTTGACTTGTGGTTCTCGCCACTTCCGAGATTTCGCAAGTAACCGTACGGATTTGAGATAGGGAACACATATTTTAGTTAGGAGCAGCTGATAGCGAGATCAGAGACTTATTCAGATACAAAAAAAAAAAATTGTGTTTAAATTAGTCTTTGATCTCGCTATCAGCTGCTTCTAACCAAAATATGTGTTCCCTAACTGAAATCCGTGCTTATTTGCGAAATCTCGGAAGTGGCGAAATCCACAAGTCAACACATACTTACCAGCATTGACTTTCCCCCTCGAAACCCTTAAAGTTTTGTATGAAAACTTTTTCTTTTATAACTTTTAGTTTCTGATATATTCGCCTGGGGCGATTAAAACGGACTACCCTGTATGTGGGGTATTCGACGTGAAATTGACCTGAGAAAAATCCTGACCCCCTCAAAATCGGTTCAAAGTTTGTAAAATGTTTTTGTTACTTGATAAGAGTAGGTCGCATTTTTTTTTCAAACTTTTATTCGAAGGCGTTCAGATGTTACCAGTTGATATGATATTATATGGGGAAATCGGCGTAACGCAGAAACTGTATTGATTATAACAAAAAAAGTTTCAGTTTCAAGTGAACTTTGAAGACATGGTATGCACAAAAAAATATTGAACCCCCGAAAAGTTGAAAAAGATAATAAAAACATGATTTCCCGGATTTCTCGTAAACCATAAGTTTTTTTTTATTTTTCCAAAAATTTTGGCTTAGAAGTTATGATTTTTTGTTTCCAAACAAATTAAGTGATAAATTTATTTATAGCTTATGAACCAATTTCGAGCCCATGATGAAACTTACAGATATTTTTTCACACTAACAGAAGAGTGTTCTGTGAAATGATTTGATTTCACATCATTCATATGAAATTTTGAAACACGTATGTACTACAACACGCTATTTCACACCAAATCCAAAAAAGTTTAGAAGATATTAAAGCCTATTTTGCTCAAGTTGTAAAAATCTCTCGAACATTTCCACAATTCGAACAAAATGAAATTTAGCCAAAAAAATTTGACCGAATGCCGCTGACGTGTATTTTGAAAAATTTAATTTTTGATGGTGACGAGATTTTGTACTTCGACGCGAAATCTCCATCGATTCGACGCTGCTTATATAACGGGGTAAAAAATTTTTGCGAAACGCAAACTTTTTGTTCTTTTTTCTACGGATTATAAAAAAAGAAAGAAAAAAAAAATCGTGAGTAAAAAGCAAACGGTTTATCGGTTGTATTACAACTATATTATACAACATTGCGCTCGTAAGGGGTTTGTCGATATTTCATAGCTATAGAAATACATATAAAACCGTTAATTTGAAAATCTGACGGCGTTTTAAAGGAAAGCGTACTCGTATTTATTAAAGGTTTAATATACGATATACTCCCATCTACCACATCGATATAAACTGATCAGTGAGCTTTGTGTCAAATGACGAAACGTGAACGGATCGGGGTAGTTTCGTTTTTTTTTTCTTTTCTCTTTTCTGATAAAACGTTTTATGGGGGATGGGATTTATGGGAAAATCGTCCAGCGACATTATCTACTTTTACCTTCTCACCTTAGCTATAGCAATCTCACCGTTTTGTCGAAGGATCTAGATTCGAGTGTCACGTTGAAAGTTCGACGAACGCGTAGGTGTATGTACGTGATAGCGAAGCAAAACAAACAAAGAAACAACCGAGGAAAACGAAAAAAAAAAAAAAAAAATAGGAAAAAGATATCGAAACGGGAAGAAGAGGACTTCGCTTCAGCGATCAGATATTTTTCGTAGATTTTAACTATATCATTGAAACTTTTTTTTTATTTTTCTGACAAGAAGAGACTTTTCTTCTCCTCTCTTTTGTTGAACTAAAACTCGTCACCGTCCCGATAATCCTCATCTATAGAAACGATCGCTTGACTATAGTAGATAAGTTCATTCGACATGAGCATTATCGATCTCCAACTTTTCGAACTTGAGTTTACCCGCTCATTATATTCCACCGGGGTAGATATGGGGCATACTTTGTCAAACTAGTGGCTACTTCTCTCGGCTTTCATCTTAGGTATCAATTAAAATTGTCGGATCGTAGTACCTCTTGAAAAAAACATTTTCAACACAGCGTGCGGAAAGTTCGTTTTCCCGTGCCTTTGCGGAGCGCGCGGATAGTGATTGATCTCTGTACTGAACCGTATTGAGCCACAAATTTATGTGCAGGGATCACCAACCTCTCGCCCTCGTTACGTAATGTACTATTATGATCTGTTTCATCTAGGGGTGAATTTCGCCGATTTTTAGACCGCGAAATTGGACTGAATTCGAGAATTAATTAATAGTGGAAAAGATTTGTCTCTCTTTATCACATAGCGTTCAATGAAATATCGTCTGGCGTATAATTCCGGCGACAACTAGCATCGAATATCATTTTTCTGTTTTGGTCAGGGTTTTCGGGCAACGTAGCGTCCCGTATCGAACTGTTATGATCTGCCGTTTCTGGAGCAGAGCCAAGCGTCGCAGTAGCGTTCAAACTCCATCTCACGTTTCTGGGGGGGTTTCAGGGCGTTTCGGTTAGAGCCGAGAGATAACTTACACAAGCTTACAACACGGGGTGTTACTCCCCTCGCCCCCATCAGCATCAGCCAAGGCATAGATTCACGAGAAGCATTGTTCGCGGCGAACGGGGAACGTTCGAGCTTAATCGTTCGAGCGCTGACCGCTAAAAATATGAGGTAGGATGGAATCATATCGGAAGCAATAATTCTGTTTTTACCAAGGTGTAGGAGATTTGGTGGTAGGCCAACGTACCGGAGGGGAAAAAAACCTTTCAGTGGAAACCCACCGGGACATTTTTTCACTTTCTTTATTTGCTAACCTGTCGATGATCTATGAATAGCTATTCTTTAATCTTCAACGATTCAGGTGTCAACCGCAGACTTTTCTCCACTTTATTACACTTTTAATCTCTCTTTGCTATCAGTACCCATCCACACGGCGCACAATCTTTCACTTGGATATCATGATTGTTATTCCAAAGTTACCTGTCGGAAATGTAACAGGAAACTTTTGGAATTATATTTCAGGAGACGCACACTGCCACACTGGTACAGATACCCCAAATTCCTTTTCAATGATCGAAATATCGAAGTCGATACGAATAATTATTCGAGAACCGGATTTTCATTGAAAGTGACTAGAGCGACAGAAAACACTTGTTAAAACATGAATCAAAGCTTCGGGCGAGGTGAGGTCGAAATCAAGAAAACCTCTTTTTTGCAACACTCGATTCAAAAGTTTGATTTTCGATACAGCTGTGTAGCGTGCGTGAGGTACCTCATTTCCGAAGAGTGGAGAAAAGGAGAGTTAGCGCATGCACTCTACTTTAAGCACTGGTGCTTTTTTCGCGCATGCGCATTTCAAAATAAATCAGAAAGTCTTTTCCATGCATCTTCTTCTTCTTCTTGCTTTTTTCGACTTATCGCATTTTTTCCATGCATCCAACTGCTTCTCCTCCGCTTTTGCCATGAACTTGTCATTCTGTCCGTTCCTGAGAAGCCTTTCAACTCTTCAAGTGGGCAGAGGTTAACCAAAGCTTAATCGAAACTCAGTTTGAAATTCCGTTGGAATTAGTGGAACTAACTGATCGTCAGTAGCTCCGATCCGACTCTTAGTGGTTACCTTCCATCTCCGATTTGGATAAATTTGAACAGCATGTTTCCCGGGAGTCTCGAAGTCCTGGTCACTGCATTTGACTGGAATTCGAACTCGTCGATTCCTCCTCTGGCTATTTGGTTAGATTAGTTGCGTGTACTTGCTGCAGTTGGGGATTCCACCTCTGAAGAGAAACGCTTTACTACAACCTATCTAGGACCGAAATCTCGCTACGTTTTAGAGACCGGCTATCCTAAACTCAACAAATCCCCAATGCTTCCAATAGAGTAGTTGCACTAAGAGTCGACGTTCCAAACTGCTCCAGGTCAACTTGGTTTCTGCTGATCGCGTACTGCAGTTTCATGCTGCTTCTAAACTACAAGAGTTTATAGTTTCGTGTCGACAGATAAACGTCGATATGTGAATTTCATCTCCATTTAGGAGTTGGTTTTATTTCATCATTCGGGAAGTACAGCAGCTACAGTTACAGCTCTAATATCAAGACAATCTCCAAGTGGAATATCTCTGGTTCTTTCCAAGTAAAAGAACCAAAAACGACGAGTGCTTTTCAATCGTTTCTTATTTTCTTATTTTCAAAAAAAAGATGTGCAAAATTTTCCTATTCGTTTTATTCTACCAGGAGGGTGGGCTGTCTTTGTTCCAGACTGCTTGAGACGAAATTGTTTCACTTATGACCTTTCAGTGCGAATTAGATTCACAAAAAGTCTCAATTTATCAGTTCGAGTGATCGGTATCGCATTTTATAAGAACGTATAAGACGTTCCATAATGGCTCCAAGTTGTAGACTTCTTTCGACTCGTTTCTTTACCATTCCCTATAGAAATGGTAAAAAGATTTATAATTTGATAGGAAAGATATTAAGTGACGTAATAAATCCATACACGTATATATATATATATATATGTATGTGTACACTTCTACTTGGGTTGAATTATTACAGTATAGCCATGCTTTAACGTCGCCGTTTATTTATGGTATTAGATACTAGCTGGAGGAACTATTAGACAAAGTAAAAATTGACAAGAATGTCGATATTTTCTTCTACCACCTTTCACATGTGCCATATGGGTACACACAGGATACCACTTTCTGTGGCACCTAAAATCTGCAACCGGGGGTACACCTCTTTTTAAGGGGACCAGTACAGCGACTTTTCGAGAAATTGTCATAGTCCGAAATCGATTTATTTCATCACTAAAGTTCATTTCACATCAAAATATTTTTCTTTTTCCAAATCATGTGTCGTAAGGATTTTGGCACATCGTTGGTCCAATTGAATCTCTTGACGTCTCATTTTCTCCGGTGAACCATTCCTCATCTTGTGAACGTAGGGATTTTAAAATAAAAAATTATATCATAAGTTATGATCAATTTACCAAATTTGCAAATATTATTATCACTCATTTCTTAAATAACTTGGCCAAAACGAAAAATTTCCAAAATTCCTACATCCACATGATGAGGATTTGTTTTCTGAAGAAAATGAATCCAAGATGACCTGAATCGGTCCAACGGTGCTCTAAAATCCTTACGACACATGATTTGGAAAAAGCAAAATATTTTGATGTGCAATGAACTTTGGTGATGAAATAAATTGATTTCGGACTATGATAATTTCTCGAAAAGTCGCTGTACTGGTCCCCTTGAGTTGGCAATACCATGTACCCCCGATTGCAGATTTTAGGTGCGACAGAAACCGGTATCCTGTCTGCACATACTTTGCGATAAATCGTTTTTTCTTATTTATTTCAGCCGGTTGATCAATGATACGACGAAATTCCTCCCCCTATCTGAATAGACAAGTTGTCCCTAAATCCTGCGAAGGGGATGTAAAAACGAAATTGCTCATAATTGGGCCCAGTAGGTAAACGGTTTCGCGTCACGCCCGGAGTAACAATTCATTCTAAGTCTTATCATCCTTCGCCCAGCCCGTTTTATGCCAGGCAATTTTTATCGAACCTTAGCTCGTTTCATAAACATCAAATTTGCGGAAAGAGGAGAAGAAGAATACCGAATAATAAAGGGCAGACGAGAGTGTTTTGAACGCGTAGAACCCAATGGGGATATTCGAGGAACCGTTTCAGGTAAAGGTATGAAAAAAGTAATATGGCCGATGCTGCAAAGACCAGCTTAAAGGTCCCCTGTCTCGAAAAATAAGCAGCAGGAAACTCCGGGGTTTACGGTCGCCACTTATTTTTATAGTTTTCATATATATATATTCGCGATAGATAAATGGCGCCCATATTTTACTTCGTTCAAAGTTTCGCTCGTTATTGAGGCATTCTAAGTTCGGCCAGTGTATACCCTGACTCTATATACACCAAAACGTATATATGAAGATGATATATTCTACCCGCACACTATGTCACCAAACAACCGATTCCAATACTCAAAATATTGCTGCCCACCCTTTGCGCTATACCGCGCGAAAAAGAATTCATCAAGCAAGGAATAACGCACGGATATAGTACCTCAGTCGGGGACGAACTCGATACAGGAACAAAAAATTGGCAGAAATTCGTTGTAACAAAAGATTCATGAAACATTAGATTTTTGCAAAACAAAAAATTATCGGCTCTGATCGAAAATTACTTTTGAGCATTTCAAAGAATTTTCACGCTTTCGGGGGCTTATAGTTGCCGGAAAATAGATTCTTAGATGAATGACGATCTCTTTGATATCGCAAACGGCAGGAGAAAACGATCTGAAATTTACAATCGTTTGTAATTCGAACTTTAGCTCGATTGCCGGCAAAAATCGACTTTCAATTTTGGACTACAAACGTTTTTTTTTTCTTTCCCTTTCATTTTCACATGAAAGATTATCTTTTCCAGAGTTCGAATCGGTGGTATAAAGCGAGTTTTTCTATCATGACATAGTTTTAATCGAACTTTTGAATTTACAATTGTAAAAATTTGTAAATTTATAGAATGCTGGTCAGATATTAAAATTATCGTGAAAAATTGTCTTTTTTGTTAAATCTCAACCCTGAACGATCCCGCGATTTGACAATTTTCCAACAATCTTCGTTTTTCCGAAAATCGCCATCGAAATGCAAATACATTGAGATCTTTCGGAGCTATACTGCAATAGGAAGAAAAAACATCAAAAAATATCAGAAATCGTGTTTTATTCAAATGAAAAAATTCGAAGACTTTGAGGCGGTGCTTAGAATTATTGGGCTAGGAACGTGGGGTTCTGGCTAAATTTTTGTGTGTATATTTGGGGACATCCTGGCCCATGGGAGCATTGAAATTCGAAAATGATCAAATCGAGGACTACCCTAGCATACATGTATGTCAACATAATCCGGATCCCGCCAATTTTGATCCCCGTATCGTCTTTCTTCTTATTTTCTTATCTAGTGTAGGAATTTTCGAAACTAGATAGAAGAGACTGAAACATATACAGGGAACTGCGAGATAGGAAGAGAAGATCGTTGTATACCGTATAATACAGATATACAGATAGAGGAATTTATCGAAATATTTTGACGTGACCGGCTCGTAAATATTGTGATATGATATCCGAGTATAACGCTACGAAATACAGATATGCATTGTTCGTTTCATTGGGAGTATATATACATATATATATATATATATATATATATATATATATATTTATGTATATGTATTTACCTGGCGCATGGTTTCAGTATATTCGCATAGCTGGTGCAGAGGGTTGAGTAGAGTTTATCCGATTGCGATAGTAAAAGTTTTCCAATTTTATTTTTTCTTCGAAAACTGTATACTTCCACGTATTTTTCCACACTCGTTTCTATACGTTCATCAATTCTATCTGACTACTTCATGTTGCATTTGAAAGAATTTTTTTTTTCCTTTTCCTGTTCTTTTCGTTTACCTATTTCGCCGGTTTTAAAACGGAATAAAATTTCCTCCTAATAGTTAGCTTCGTCCAGATTATCAGGAAATCGTATTTTTCCAATCTTTCAAGCGCTGATCTCTTTATCTTTATTTCTTTCCCTGCAGGTATCGCTGTTTCACTTTCTTACAGTCTTATCGCTTTTTCTTTCGCTTTAAACTCGCTTTTATTTCGCTCTAATTAACCTGATTCTACTTTTCCGTTCAGCTTTTGGAAACGGGGGATGAGGATCGTCGAAAAAACTTTAATTAGATGTATTTTCCGATATCTATTAGATTCCAATTTTCACTTTCCAATTTTTCATGTCCTTCCCTCCCCAGAAATTCCATCGATATTATAAACTTTGCAGTCCATTCGGTTTCGATTATCAATTTGTTCAATTGAAAAATAAGAAAATGATTGTGAAGTAAAATTTTTGGTTTGAAACGAGAAAAAAAATGTAGGTATTAGATAATTCCTGGTTTCTTGATAAGTCCAAACCGGGTTCTTCGCACGACGATAAACTGGAGATCTTGAGATGCGAGAGTTCCTCAGGAAATCCGAAAGTCGTACATGACGAAAACAGGAATGGCACGCGATAGCTGGTGTTAATTAAGTTGGTAATACATATCTAGGAGTGTTTCATTCCTTAATTACGGGTAATCATACTGGAATGCGATTACTAATTGGACCGTACAAAACGCCGGCTTAACTACTCAGTAATTTTGGAAAACAAGACTATGTAGTATAATAATCGGGGTGAGTATCAGCCGGTTGTTCTTCGGGGATACTAGAAAGTGAGAAATTAGTAACAGGAGTGTCACAGCTGTGATGAGTTGAGCAGACTGCATTAAACGCGACTAAAGTGAAACAAATATGTTCTCCCAAGTTAATGAGACGTACTAGCTCGAAATTAGCTCACTTATATTCGATCCTTGAAAGGGGACGTTTGAATGAAGCCATTATCTTCAAGCCGGATTTCTTTGTCTTGGTTAGTCAACCTCGTAGATATAATTCCACCGTAAAACTGTACGACTTACCTAGTACCTACCACCTACCAGGGTAAAAGTCTGCAAGTAGACCCTCCTTGGTATACGTTTCACCCTTTTGTCACTTTCCCTAACAAATTCATACCGTATAGAAAATGCAAACGTCTTGTTCACAGCTGGGTGTATCCGATATACATATAGTACTGCGTGAGGAACTCTTCGTATATCAAATAATCAGATGATTTATCGGCCTTCTCAGAGAGAGAGATACTCTGAAAAGCTTTGATAAACAAGATATCTGTATATTTTGCTAAAGGGTTGAAATTCATGATCTTGGAAGTAGTTTGGCTATTTTGGGAACCTGGGGGGCATTACATCGACACTGCTTACGAAGAGACTAGCACGTTTCAGATTTCTTACGAAAACTAGCACGTTTCGGCTTCTCACGAAGACTAGCGTGTTTCGGCTTTCGCCGCGAAAACTAGCACGTTTCGGATTTCACCGCGAAGACTAGCACGTTTCGATATTCACCACGAAGACTAGCACGTTTCAGTTATCTCCGCGAAAGCCATCATGCTTTGATTATTGTAACGAGGATTTTCTGAAGATTTGTGCGGTGTGCGATGGTCGAAATTAAAGTCAATTTGCGGATGTAGAAGTGCGTTTTTTTGCATCAAAATAAACTTATGAATATTCTCGAAATTGTGTCGTCGTGGAGGGATTGGGAAAATTGATGCTGTTTTCACAGATTCTTTACAGATGTTTTAAATTTCTGATTGATTCATTATGGAGCACCCGAAAAAATTATTCGAACATTTGTTAAATAACTTCAATATGTCGTTTGTATCTTTCACAGCACACAGTTAGAGAATGATAAACTGTTGCAAAATAGAAATAATATCCGTTTCAGTTCGACCAACATAATAGTCATCGCGGCGAAATCCGAAACGTGCTAGTCTTCGTGGTAAATATCGAAACGTGCTAGTCTTCGTGGTAAATATCGAAACGTGCTAGTCTTCGTGGTAAATATCGAAACGTGCTAGTTTTCGTGGTTAATATCAAAACGTGCTAGTTTTCGTAAGAAATCTGAAACGTGCTAGTCTTCGTAAGCAGCGTCGACATATTTGTTATTAGAGGGATTGTACCCTTGAAGGGATAAAAATGAATACGTTTTTTGTTCTGTTTTAATTCAATGATATCAAATGATGGATAAAAACGTTTGCCTTATTGCCTTTATTGCAAAAAAAATCGCCTAGAAATACAACATTGCCGTCCAACGTATTAGGAAGACATGGAACTGCTACTATTCGCGTAGAGTAGTTCACCACAAATCCAAAAGCTGTGATATTTTTGAATTCTACAAGTGATCGTATAGTAATGGAGCTAGGAAATTAGGTGCAGAATATACATTGCGTTATCGTTTAATTGGGCGTCACATAGGTTTGTGGAACCAATTCATGGCAATGCTCACTAACTCTATATCTTCAATGGGTTAGTCACCATTAGTCTGACGTGGCGTTAATTATATACCCTTCTTGCAAGTATCGCAGTAAAGGTTCATTCCGGAGTGTTCTTTAGACTCGAATAGGTGTGCTGCGTTCATTTGAATCAGCCTTCAGATTATTGCAAGAAGGGTTTACCTGCTTGATTACTTTACAGCAATGCAAGGGAGATATAGTGATATATCTGCAGTAGTGAAGGCGATAGAGATATGGTGTGTTAATCTGCCCTGTGAATTCTGTTCGAACACGTCAATCCGTTGAAAAGAAAAATCGGCAACCGTAATGAAAATCTGTAGTTTTTCGATCATTCCGCAATGTGATCCGGGATATTCGAAACACTGGCATATCTCCGGATCGTACAGATGAAATCTTGAGAGATTGTATAGTAATGGAGATCGAAAATTAGGTGCAGGATACACATTGTGTTACCGTTCAAACAGACATGACATGTATTTCATTACTTTAGACACTTCGTTGCAAGTGCAATCTCAGAACTTTGTTCTTCCATGAGTCTAATTGTTGCTAAGGGTCTCATGGACGACCACTCATCGAGGATTGTAGGAGCCGTCACTCAACAAGATATAGTCTATATTATTAATCCAAGTACACAAGTTGGCGAAAGGGATGTTAGGGTACAATACATGTAGAACCAAACTGATGTGTGCGAATTTCGCTTTCTGATCGAAATACACCAACTTCGAATACACATTTGGAAACCGCGATAATTATAAGAACTTTGCACAGTTGATTATGCCCGCGAATTGTATGAACTTCTACGAGTTTTCATACATTATTTTCAATTACATACGGAGCATTCCGTGTCACTCTTCAGAAAATAGAAATTTTCGATGATTTTGCCCTGAAATGTTGTTCAGAATCACCCAGTTGAATCTAAATAAATTCAATCCTTGTGGTCCTTGGAAAACCGCAGATTTTAGTTCTTCAACATCGTCGTTACGATCAACCGTTCCCGATATTATTTTTTCCTCTCAGTCGCTGAAGTGACGCAAAATATGTTCCATGATATGCAAATTCCACACTTCACAGTTGACAAAATATATGTGCTTCAGAAGTTTTGGCCAATGGTTACTGAGGTGGGAATATCTATGACTAGATGTTTTTGATAGGGCTGAAATAACTAATGATGGATGGAAAAGAAATAAATAAAATGAAGTGGACTGGGGGCCGCGATCATATTCTCTACTCTATATTCATACATCTACTCGTATATCAGTATTTATCGTTTTTTATGAGCTAATCCCAGGAGCCCTTGACAGCTGTTTTTCACCCGGAATCCCCGAACGTTTTGCGTTTGTATTTATAGCCGATATAGGTAGAATCGCGCATTGCTTCGATCCGCGGGACAGCCTGATGCGGAGCAAATAATGTCTCCCGAACAATCTACTATCGGATCAATGATGATTTGAAAAAAGAACGCAGGGAATCGACGTGGGCCACCCTAGTATGCAGGGTGTCCTAGAACTGAGTGCAAAAAATGAAGAGGGTAATGGACGGGGTCAAGCTGAGTGAATCGACCTATAGAACATGTGGTCTCCGAAACACCGTCCGCGAGATACGGTCGCTCAAAAAATCGCGCTAGGCGCCGGCATGTAGGCAACCGACTGCACAGCTGGCATTGGTTAGCGCTTCATTCATGACACTACAGAAGTCACGAATTTCGAATGAAAACATGAACGAATTCAAAAGTCTTATGACCCGCATGAAAAGTCGAGCGTGCTTATTAATTTAGACGGTTGACGGATATCTGGCGTGTAGTCGGTTGCCTACATACCGGCGTCTAGCGCGATTTTTTAAACGGCCGTATCTCGGGACCGGTGCTTCGGAGGCCACATGTTCTATAGGTCGATTTACTCAGCTTGACCCCCTCTATATTGCCGTTTTCATTTTTTGCATTCAGTTCTAGGACACCGTGTATAAGAATGAAGATAAATCGAACGAAACGAAAGAATATTTTCAGCGTATGAACAACAAGCCGTTGAGTTATGCCGGAATTATAATGATATAAGAGTCTTATTATTCAAAGGATAAACGCAGAAAAGGTGGACGGGTTTCTCCGCGAAGATCTGTTGCCGATATCGAAGCTTGCAGGAAATTTAAAATTCTTGGATGAGATTCCGGCAGCTGATAAAATCTCGCCAAAAGTTCTCGAGAAATTGAGAAGAAAAGAAACGAAGTTAAAAGGGCTTTTGAAGTAACTGCGTGAATGAAATGGCGGATTTCTTTTTTTTATTTTTTTTTTTATCTAATTAGTAATGAAAATTCCTCTCTTTTTTTTCTCTCTTCTCTTCAATAGAGATGGCAGAAATCTTTTCCTCGTGTAATCAGATCGAACGAATCAAAGCAAAACCCCTTTCATTTAATTTAGGTTGCATAAAAATTCAATGGCTTGTGTTAATAAATGAAAATATTATCGGCAAGGTAAAAGTAATCTCATTTTTTTCTCTCTTTTTTTTCTTTCAACATTCCGGTTTTCTGTTTCCATAAAAACGGAGCTTATTGTAATCAACCCGAAAATGAAAAGTTGAGTTTTCACTACATCTCCCCGTTCCCAAGTCTAGAGAATCAACTCCAATCATGTTCAGATGGACGTCTGTGTGTATGTATGCACGTATGTGATTAATTTTTTGTCCGACGATATCTCGAGAACGAGTTACCGGATTTTTATGATTCTGGTTTCAATCGACGCGGCTTTTCCGAACTTCGGACCGTCAGATTGTGGCTTTAATCAGTTCAGTACTTTTCCAATTATTTAAATAACAAAGTTCTGAAAAATAGAATAAAAATGATGATATCTTGAGAATGGGTGAGCGGATTTGAATGAAAATTGGTACCACAAGGTTTTTTCGGGTCGCTGATCACCGATCTGAAGTCAGATTTGCGAAATTCAAGTTCGGCGTATTCAATACGCGGAAGAAAAACTAAAAAGATTTGGATTCCGATGAAAATTGGCACTCGAAGATTTTTTGGGTCGTTGATCACGAATTTGACATTGTGCTTCCAAAGTTCGAATAAGATAATGATATTATTATTATCATCTCAGCTTCGAAACGAGTTTGAAAACAGAAAGTCCAAAGGCCAGCCCATGTTCTGTTTTTTTTCCTCTTCCAAAAATTTCATTATTCAAATACGAGACATTCAGCCAATCAAAATTGCATCAAGAGTAGAGAGCCTCGCACATTCAGCTCTTGATTTATTCATAATTACACCTTGATACTTATTTTTTATCGCATACAGCTTCATCCCCCAAGATGAACTCCAAGTTTCACCCTCGTTTTCCTATTTCCGCATATTCACTGCGGTGTTTGTTCAATGGCTTAGCCACCATCATAGCGTTTGGTCAATTTATATAGGTAATTTACCGTCAAAATCAACATGTGTTCAATAGGTCGACAATTTTGTTGATGTTTGTTTTTTTTTTCAATTGGAAAGTTATTATAATCAACCCGAAATGAAAAGTCTAGTTTTCACCAAATATCCACGTTTTGAGGTTCAGATGAATTAGCTCGTACCATTTTCAAATGCACGTCTGAACAATCTTTTGTCCGCCAATATCTTGTAACAAATGAACGGATTCATCCTTCTATATATCAACCGATCGATGCGGTTCTTTCTTACTCAGAACTGACTAGAATTTGGATTCGATTGACCTAGTGGTTTTCGACTCATTCGAAAAACAAAATTTTGAGGAATTTTTTTTTCAACAATGATATCTCGAGAGCTTTGCAACGGATTTTGATAACTTTGATGTCAACCGATGAGATTTGCGCCTACTCAAATCTGTTCCAATTGATGAATTAATGGACCCAGTAGTTTTCAAGTTATCCGAAAAACAAAATTTTCAAGATAAAAATGTTGATTGATGATATCTCGAGGGCTTATCAACGGATTTTTATGACTTTGATGTCAATCGATAGGGTTTGCGCCAACTCGAATCTGGTTGAAACTCCGAATCGATCGATCGAGTAGTTATCGTGTTGTTCGTAATACATTTATTTTTGCTTGTACTCGAAGTTATTACTCATAGAAAACTATTTCCTGAGCTTGAAAGACCAATCGAGGTCAGCCTTCTCACCTGGTCGCTTAACGTAAAACCGATCGCTTAATTATTGACTGCTTCACCCTACACAATAGCGTTCATAAGAAATATCTTCCGTTTATTCGCCAACTCGTAGAAGATAAAAGCGGTACAAAATAGAAGACCAAAGACTCACAGGTGAAAATCGAACTTTTAGGCGTGGCAGTTAGAGTTGGACAATGCGAACGAGTTCTAAACTCGATGAAACTTGATTAGGCAATAGGACAAGAAAAGTTTATCCGTAACTTGTGTCGGTGGCAAACTATACCTAACTCGATATCGAGGCCAATAATTTTCTCTTTGTTTTACCGGAATGTGATTAAAATATAAGACATCAGGTCTGGCGTAGCTCCCAATTGATTAGACAAATGGAAAATAAAATTAGTCCCAAATGAATAACCTGAAGAAAATGTTTTTATCGCATTTCATTTTGCAGTCCTGCACCTCAACACGGAGCCAGCGGGTGTTTTGTCTGAATGTTTAGGTTGCAGAGCTTTCAGGTAAAGTGGAAGCGAAGTGTCGAACCGGAAGGTTCGGCAATTATTTCGAACGACCTTTTTGCTGTGTTTCTACCTTCAATTTATCGACCTCTTGTAGTTTAATATTAACGGGTGAACAACTCGCGATATAACTAGCGCATACACGCGTAATAATCTCGGAAGGTGACCTTATTATTGTAAAAGAGAGAATGAATTTAATTTCACCTGGTGTCATGCAATTCACAACTCGCCAGCGCACCAGACTGGCTGGTTTAATTAAGTTAGAGACTTCCCAACGCTACGGTACACTGCAGAACAGTACATAGCAACTTTCTGGTTCCATATAATTTACACAGCGTGAGAGTTTTGGCTAACGATTGAAAAAAAAAAAAAAAAACAGTAGAAAAGTCGAAGAAAAATAACTAAAATAATTATGAACGTAACTAGCTACTTCGCAATGGGACTGATCTGATTGTATCATAATGACTGAAATATGTTATGATAAATGTAGCGAAATTTACCAGACTTTTTCAGGCCAATTCATTTCGCGATTTATAAAACTTCCGGCTCATCATTTGGATGCCGATTTTTTATACCCAATAAAGTAACGCACAAGCGTATAAGATACTCTGTGACGTCATGTGCGTGGAATTGGACCGTCCGGTTTTCACCAAGTCCAGTTATCAAACTTAATTTATCCTTAAACGAGTTACAAACAAGTCGAAGCGATTGACTGTTGGTCCATATCATCCACCAAATTTTGAGTAAACACAATTCTTGTTATATTATATGATGATGGTGTTCCGCACTAGTTCGGAACTCGCGAGGACATGATTGGACGTTAATAAAATTTTTTTTCTTCTTGGGAAGATGAGTGCTAGCAATCGAGGCGTGAGTTTATATGATCCTTGAGCCGATATACCTCACGGACAAACCGTTCGCAGGATCGTAAAAAAGTTCCTAGCTCCTATATCTGAGAAGTAAAGGTGATTGACGCGCAGTAAGGAAATCGAGGAAATAGTCCTGAGGCGAAACTGATCGTCAGACATCTGCGACTTGCTGTGTGGAATAAACTGTCGCCTCTATAACTCGTTCCCACTCACCTCCTTCCAGCCCAATTAAATCCTTGCATAACTATTGACTTTACTCTGCAGGATTTATTATCGAGGTAAGTAGTTCAGACTCTTGTATGTATACGAGCTTAGAATCGATCGAATAGATAGAACCAACTTGGTAAGATAGAGGTTCACGGGGATTTAGTTAAAGATTATTTACACAGTTCGAATTAATCCAGGAATCAGGATCCGATTTATTACCTAAATTGAAACACAGATAGGGTATTGTATCATGATTAGTAACATAATCCTAATCGCTTTTTATTCTGTTGCATGTATTACCCGCACAGTTCAGAACGTTTTACTCGGATATCAGCTTCCATTTTTACAATGTATATCTCAGCTCATACCATATTGAGAAAACGTTCCAAAATGGTCGTCTTATCCATGGTGTAGTTCCGCACTCACCGCTAGGTGCAAGTTCGGCGCGAGGGTCTCTCGGAAGTAGAAATATGCGGCCTGAGTACAACTTGTACCGTGGCAAACATGGGCAATTACAGATTCCGAAAGCACAATCAGATCCGAAATGTAACTCTCGACGTGTGGTTATATTAGTACGAATCTTCTGTGTATGGTAAAGCGGCTTGGCCGAATACCCTAACAAAAAAAAAAAAAATTATCTGTGTATCTGAAATCATACCAAGATTTTATAGAATGTAGTATTTAGTGCTTATGAAATCGACAATGAATTCTACTACATATGAGTGCACGAAGATGATGATAATGCTGAGTAAAATATCATTGTGAACGTTCGGTATTAGATTTTCCTATACAGTCATTTCTCGTCACAAAGTCAAAGTTCTTCAATGGGAAGAAGGAGTTCCTATGTTTAATCATCTAGCGCTTTGGAGTGTTCCGTTTTTGTCTTTTATTTAATATCAAAATTTAAGTTTCAAGAACGAAGAGAGCTTGCTTCCTCAGTCTCTGCACTTACTCGAAAAATCAATCCACATCGGATGAACAGAGATCCTTTTGATTTGATCATTTTTGGCGTAGAAAATTGAAGAACTAGCGATCAAAGACCTCACTTTCAATCTTCAGTCGAAATACATATTGTATCATTCAAGTCATTTTTGCAATATCGATGATCTGTTTGTTCAGCTGATGAAGGGTCGTGTGTTTATAGCACCATGAAGATCACCTGGGTGGAAGAATGAGTTCATCCTGAAATTTGAGTCGCTTTTGATTTTACACGATCTACTATTGTCGTGTGATGACTGAACATCATATCCTGTAGGTTACAGAATTTTATATGATTTCGTTAGTTCGGTAGAAAATTCCGATTACCTACGATGGGGGAGCTATTTTTGCATATAGAACGTTTACGCTATGTTGAATGAAGTCTAGAAAAGAAATGTATGGCGAATCGAATATCTCACCAAAAATCTTCGGTTGCAAAAAGTCGCTAGTTCCGACATTTGAAGAACTTCTTTTCAAATGAAGTCTTTGAATCGAAGATTGAAAAAAACGAAAGAACTGTGTCGCAAAAAATTATTCTCCTTTTTTTGTCGTCATTTTGCAAATTGCGGAAGTGCATTTAATGCAAATTGCAAGTATCGTCATATCACCGGAACTAATGAATAAATATGCGATAAATGGTTCGGCATTATAGTCACGGAACTTTTCTCGAGGACACGCATGGCATTAGCTAGCTTGGTAAGTGATCTGATAACGCGAACGAAAGAGATAAGACGCGCTTTGCAGGGATATAAATGGAACAGGTACACCCCATGTTTGGCACAAGTGTTTTTGCATCATCACCAAAACGATCAACATGTACAAGACGATTGCCATCTTGGTATTTTGCTACCTGTCGGGAACGACAGCGCAACTCATAAAACTCGACGTTCTGGGCTTACCCGGGATTGCAAATCTGTCTCGTAAGTCTGAGTCATGATTCCCTAATTTTTCAACCGCTAATTTGTAACGGATTTAAGAATAGTTCCAATTGTATATTTCTCAGTGGCTGGCATACCCATCTTGGGTGGTTAATCCAAGAGGCTGGTGATGCGACTGACCGATGAGGAAACAAAATTTCATTATGTATTTCAATGATTTGGAAAATGAATAAATCCCACCTCGATCTTTAACAGTGCTTAGACTTGGTCATATTCTTATTCAACAATAACCCTCCTGTTCGTAACTCTTGTTATCCTAGGATGTAACGTCGCCTGGCAGTTTCTGATGAATCCATATCCGCGCCTTAAGTAATCTAGAGTTCTTACCTACTATTAAGTTGTAAAAAGTAAGTGTGATTCCATGTGTTGCGCCTGATCTGGGCAAAGTTGTGAGATTAGTAATTGCGGATCTGGGTACAAGAACGACTCAACATAGTTTAAGTAGTTTTTGATGTTCTAGTATAGTGACGTCGTACTATACCTCGACATATTATATTCTGTGAGTTTCAGAACTTCATATTATTTTGTTAGTTCATGAGAATATTGCAGTTTTCACGACGGGGAAGCCGCTTTTATGCATACAAAACGTTTGCGCCCTGTTGGCAAAAGCTTAGACGTGTAACACGTATACGCTGAAATTATTCCATTAATGATCATTTTCATAATCGATGTGACTAAAATATGGGAGATTTCAAGGTACCCATATTCATTCATCGTAGAGAAAAAATAACGACGTGTTCCGCAATTCCAAGAATATTTCAACATGGATTCATAAATAATCAGAATTTACGGGAGTTTTTAAAGAGTTTTTCATACTTTACCAGAGTCATTCAGAAAATTTTTAGCGAATGATCAGATGTATATTTTCATCAGGGTCGTAATATTTTCGAATTCTAAAACATCAGCACAGTCTTTTATTCAACAAAACCGAGATAGCATAAGAAGATTGAATTTTCTGTCATTAATTTCAATGCACTACGCTTTATCGTATTTTTCTTGAAAATCAAAAACAGAAACAGAAAAACAACAACAACAACAACAAAGCTTTGTAAAAACCGTTCATCAATTTCTTGCAATGCAAAGTTTCAATTCACGTTACCAACATATCAGAGTCTTTCTAACAATCGCGTTCTTCATTTCAACTGCATCAACACAGCACAGACGAAGGTTTCAGTTTGATAGCAGAAACGTTAAAGGAAGAGTTGTCTTTCGGAAATATATGACAGGAAGCTTTACAAATCATGTTCGGAAATCATCTATTAAAAGGAGTAATGCAGGAGATGTCAAAGGAGTCGCTTCACGTACGGAGTAGTTCCGCGCTCGCCGCTAGGTCCCAGTTCGGCGCGAGCGTCTCTCGGAAGTAGAAATACGTCGCTGGAGTATAACCCGCGCCCGGCTAGGCTGAAACCAACAGATACTCGATACTAGCAACTAGTACGACGTTTTTTCTATCAGTGTACACTAAACGTAATGGATTCTGATCCGGACGAGTTGGACAATTCTAGAAACAGCCTATCGGCGCTCTGGATTTTTTTAATCCAGAGCGCCGATTCGCTGTTTCTAGAATTGTCCAACTCGTCCGGATCAGAATCCATTACGTTTAGTGTACAATATTTCTGCGATTACTGGGTTGGTTTGAGTTAGATAATGAGTTAAATATGGGTGATCGCAGATTCAGAAATTATCATCAGATTTTGCCAAGCTCGTTTTATGCAACCGAAACTTAAGAATCGTTTTAGGGTTACGATCCAGACAGTTTTAGAATCTGATGTTATGGGAGCGAACATTTTTCCTTATCTGATACGTTTCTAAAATGCAACAGCAAGTAACTGACGTGACGTTTCCGAAATCATAACAAGATTTCAGTCCAACGTTTTAAAAACCTATCTGAAACGTTATTTTTAGCGTGGTTGAAGTCAACTATATGAGAGACGAAGATGAAGGTTCACGAGTAGCAACTTTCACCTGAAAAACTTGAGAAGATTAGTGAACTGCCGTGATGAAACTGTGTTGTTAGAAAGTTCTCTTTAAACATACCACGGTAGTTAAAAAATGGAGAGATATTTGTCAGGGGTGGCAAAACACCCTCACCTTTCCACTAACCAAGTTACGAGCGAGAAAGTGAAGAGAGTAGCAAATATTTCGCGAGTAGGACCAGAGTACCAAATATGTATGTATGTATGTATGTAGAATACAGCTAGCACCGCGGAGATAGGTACAGTCTATTACTCCGTACCACAGTTTATGTCCTTTTTCGGGTACCGTCGTACACAGAGCTAGGATATCAAGCCGCAGCCCACAACGAGGCCCTTAGAAGTTAGCAGCGCGGGTTTAGGTAACAGTTATGCCTCTTTAATGACGAGAGTCCTGCAGGTATACATATAAGCAGTTGGTTTGAATGCCTGCGGGGGTTGTATGCAAACTTGACGGTGGTAAGTTATAGAGGCGAGGAGGCAAACGGTACGTCGTTGCGTACCTTAAGATTTCCCATGGGTCAGATGCTTCATCCTGGGCCGCGCGACTGTCATTTATTTCGCCAGCACTTGTAATCATATATTAATGGTACACAAGCTTTGAACATCGGTGAGAACTTCGGTCACCATATCCGGATTGACGATTGCCGCAAGCCGGTATTCCACATCCGGAAGGCACTGACCACCGAGCCTGAGAGTCTTTAGTGTTGAAACTTTCATAGCCCATCACCACTTCACGATTGTATAACTAGGTATGTTGCACCTGATCATCGTTTGGTCGTATAACTGTGCATCGCTTTGAATCCCAAGCCTGATGAATTCTCGGAGCACTTCTCCTGCGAGAAAGCATTGCGAACGCTCGAGCCACCTGTTGGCGACCAAGCTGCGATATAATCAAGGTCTGAGGATGTGGATGCAAGGACGAATTAAACCGAGCTACCGAGATTGACTGGGGTGACTTTAGGGCAGGGTGCAACATTCCAAGGCCACGGCTCGGACCCCTTCACCACGGCAAAGCAGAGGCTCCCCCTGTATGGTATCGCTGCATACCGCCAGATGGCGCAGCATACGTCTTCTAACAAGCCATTCCAAACCCGATGTTATTCATCCTTTGTTCGTATTTCAGGTCAGCTGTTAGTTGGGTGAGGTTAGCCGTACGCAATCCGATATTGATTATTTGTATTTATTGTCAAGCGGGAGCAGCATGCACATGTTACATAAAGTGATGAAGAATCCCTTACTAGCGCCGGTGTTCGGTTAACAAGTATACTGGATGCAATGTCATACTTTTCAACTAATTCTCATACTTTTCACATTCCAATGTGAAATATATGAAATAAATTCGGAATTTTCTTCAATCTCTGTGCGTTTATTCATTTCTCAAGCGAAAGAGAGATAGATAGATAGATGTATTTATTTATGTCTATAACAATATTAGACAATGGAGCCACAGAGTATTACAAGTGGGTTACTCTGTGACTATGCAGAGTAAGGGTACAATGGTGCAATAAACGAGTACCTACTTAAGACTAAGAGCGAAGTCGAAGCTAGAATTGGTTTATCAACGCCTAACAGATACGTGGTCGCAACCACGATCGGACAGTGCGAAAAGCTCGTGCAAGTAAGCAGGTTGCCCGGAACGTGGAATTACAAAAATCTGAACAAGAAGAAAGTAAATCCGTCTATCCTTAACCCGAAGCCAGCCAAGCTCCCTCCGATACGGCGTGATGTGCGCATCTCGCGGTACACCGCAGACAAAGCGGACGCAGGTGTTCAGGAGCCGCTGAAGTTTGGTGTCAAGACCCGCCTGCAGGTCGGTGAAGACCACGCCACAGTAGTCGGACAATGGGAATATCAAAGTGACCACTGTGAGTCTACGTAGATTTTTTGAGAGCGGACGGCGGGACGCTGAAAGCTGCCTGAGGGTGCCATGTACGCGGCTAGACACAACATTAAAGAGAGAGAGAGAGAGAGAGAGAAAGAGAAAAGAATAATTATTGAATGGATAGAATAAATTGGAAACCCTTACGGAAAAAAACCCTCAAATTTAAGGGGCAAATTCGCACTCCCAAAGTTTTGGGGGTTAAACCATGAAAACTCAGGGTTTACCCTCAAATTTTACCCTCAAATACAGGGTAAACCCTGAGTTTTCATGGTAAGCCCCCAAACCAAAACTTTGAAGGTGCGAATTTACCCCTTAAGTTTGAGGGGTTTTTTTTTTCCGTAAGGGAATATTCTTCAATTTTTGTTCATTAATTCATTTCTCGTGTGTGCATCGAGATCCCACCTTGAAAATTACGTGCGTTATGTAAAATTTTCTCAGCTTTTAGAAAAAAAATATTGAAATTTATTTTTTAATTTGGGCAATGGCAAAAAAAACCGCTTTTTAGATTTTAAGCTGAATTTTGAGAACTTTTCACAAGAATGAACGGAAAACATACAATAACTTCGAAAATGAAAGGAAAAAAAAATTGGGATGCTGTTTTTCGATGATGTAACATAGAGATGAGAGATCACGTACTGTTCACAAATATGCTAACAGATAGTAGTAAAACACAAGTAAAGTAAAGATTGAACTCTACATTACACATTTACAGTGAGGAAATAATTTCCACAATTCATTACGAACAAATTCTACTAAAAGTAGTGAGATCCCCAAAAAATCACCTCTGGTGCAAAAACCTTTCGCCAAGTACATTGATGTGATATATATCCCGCAAACACCCCTCCCGTGCAAAAACTCCCGAAAAGTACCTTCCACGTAAAAAAAAAAAAAAAAAAAAAAAAACAAACCCAAGATTAGTTGCTACTGCCATAAGTACCTACATCACGTTAACTTTTTCTCAAATTCATAATTCGGCCTTCCAATCCATGGTTTCTATAGCCTTTTGTAGAAAATCACGAAGTCACAGCGAATATTGGCCCGCCAAGTACCACTACCTCCAAATTTTCATTTTTCTATGTTTTCTGTTCGCAGCAATAGAAGAGTCAATTGCCCATCACTTTATCTATGGTTCTACGTAGAAAGACAAGATGGCTATGGAAACCATGTAATGGAAGGCCAAATTATGAATTTGAGATAAAGTTAATGTGATGTAGGTACTTGGCAGTAGCAACTGATTTTGGGTTTTTTTTCTTCACGTGGGAGGTACTTTCTCATTTTTGAGTTTATTTTTGCATGGGAGGTGTTTTTTCGGGGGATATATATATCACATCAATGTACTTGGTAAAAGGTTTTTGCACGGGAGGTACTTTTTGGGGATTATATCCTGGGATAACAAGAGTTACGGACAGGGGGATTGTTGTCGAATAAAAATGATCAAGTCCAAACACTGTTAAGGATCGAGAAGGGATTTATTCATTTTTCGAATCGCTAAAATACATGATAAAATATTGTTTCTTCATCGGTCAGTCACATCACCGGCTTCTTCGATTAACCACCCAAGATGGGTATACCTAGCACTGAAAGGTAGATAATTCGAACTATTCTTCAATCTGTTTCAAATCAGCGGTGTTAAAATTGGGGAATCATCACTCGGACTTACCAGTCAGATTTGCAAGCCCTGGAATACCCAGAAGGTCGAGTTTTATTAGTTGCGCTGTCGTTCCCGACAGGACGCAGAATACCAAGATGGAAATCGTCTTGTACATGTTGATCGTTTTGGTGATGATGCAAAAACACTTGTGCCAAACATGGGGCGTACCTGTTCCATTTATATCCCTGCAAAGTGCACCATATCGCTTCCGTTCACATTATCAGATCACGTGTGAACTCCGATAATTTCATGCGTGTCCTCGAGAAAACTTCCGTGAATATGACTGGCTATTTGTCAAATGTTTATTTATCACTTCCGCTGATATGCCAATACTTGCAATTTGCATCGTGTATACTTCCGCAATTTTTAGAATAAAAAAACGATTAAAAAAACTATCGTCTCGAGCACGGTTGTCTTCTCACTTTCAATTCTTGATTCCGGACTTTAGACTTGTTTGCTGAGTTTGATCCGATGTTTTCAGCACCCAAATATATATTCTGATTTCAATATGTACGTCAGAAAGGCGATAGATTTTCGAATAAAAATTCTTTTAAAAACGAGTGATCTTTCAAAAAGTCGTTAGGTAGTTCAAAACGAAAGATTGCATTTTCCTCAGTCCCGCAGGACTACGAGATGAAAACATGTATTCGAAGATCGGTAGGGTGTCGAGATGATTTTGTGTATTTTCTCTTCAGTTTGCATATTTCGTAAGCTGTAGTCTCGTCACGCAACGAATCACGACGACTTGACGAGAGAATAATCTTCCTAATCCTAAGTGTGCGCGGCACCCCCTTCGTTACTATTCACTTTTACCCACTTGCAAACGCAACAAAATATTCCTTTGAAGATTCGCAGCCTTGCGGCTGTAGACCAACGTGAGTTTATCATTTATGTAACGGTACAAAATAGGCGCATATGTATATGTATAGCGAATACACAGAAATTCGCATGTATATATTTTGATTCTTAATTGGCAAAGACAAGAAAGTGTCCGCGATTCTATCAAGTCTGAGCGAAATTTGAGATTCAAAATTCAAAGACTCGAAAAGTTTGACGGATACTTGACGATTTCGGATAATATGAAAGGGTTGGTGTCTCGTTTGAGGGAGAAAAATACCGAAAGTAGGTACAATTAAGTTTGAAGAAGAGAAGAAAAAAATGAAATAAATAATTAGCATTTATACGCTCGTACGTATTTTGGTATACCTATAGTACGAAATTTGAATAAAGCCGCTACCCAAAAAGGCTGAGAATTTTCTCTTCCCTTCAACTTGCCATTTGCACTCTTTCGCCTCGCGGGCAGAACGGAATTACGAGTTTTTCGAACTAGCTGGGCACGAGAGGAGATAAACTTTCACATTTTAAACAAGAATACATTCAGAGTCTGTAGACCATACGCGGAATACTTATGGTTTTAAGGAAGAACCGGACGGATCCACCTTCTCTCGCTAAGATGAAATAGGGAGTTAGACTTTTCATTCTACCCTAAAATACAATCTCTGTGTACAGGTCGGCTTAAGTCAAATGCTACAAGTGTTATTCGCATACTTGGTATGCAGCAATAATCAATAATTAGAATTTTGAGAATTCCAGTTCGCATTTCGAGTTCCGAATTTCGCCCGTTTCGATTTTTCAACTTCAAAAATTGTATCCAATGATCAAGAAGTTGCAACTAGTCATTTTTTTCCCAACACAAAAACCAGTGAATTGATTAGCTTCAAAATTTGACCAGATTTAGAGTTGGAGAAAATCCGATCGATTGAGAGAATATGAAATTCGTAAAAATCCGTCGATCAGTTATCGAGATATTACTGATAAAAATTCTTTTTGAATCAATAGTAGGTATGATTTAGTGACCTTGGCTTCATTTTATTTTATTCAAATTTGATGAGAATTTTCGGGATTCAAATTTGCGACTGGATTCATATTGGTATTATTTTTCATATAAACAGTTGAAATATGTCAAATATATTTAGAAATGAATTTGGATAGAATATAAATAGATTTCTGAAGGAAATAAAACAGACCTGTAATACTACTTTTCGATACTAGTGCCGAAAGTGTTGATTCTCGGACGAGTGTGAAGTTTTTAGCCCGAGCGAAACGAGGATGACAATCAGATGAGTCGAGAATCATCTTTCGCACGTGTATCAGACTTTGTTTTTCAACACGACGCGCGTTGAGTTGAATTTTATGCACGCGAAGCGTGCGCAAAATCGCACTTTACGCACAGCGTGTTGAAATTAAATGTATACGTAGATCTAATAGATATATCTTTTTTATTTCAGAGCGTTCGTCACTGATTGTGGAATTTTTTATTCAGTAATAATATTCATTTTCGAGATCCTTGCGTTGCAGTTTGCAAGCGAATAAATGTGATTAATATTCAGCGTGGGATTATCGCTTGATAAAATAAATGACAAATCGACTGATTCAAACAATTCAACCTCGTTAAATAAACATTCAAATTCCAATAGCAGATTGTGACAATTTATAATAATTTATTATAATCTGAGAATAATAATTCTGGCAAAAATGTGCGGTGAAGATATATATAATAGGTATAATTCGATTTAGACGCGCTAAAGAAGCGAAGACTCAGGGTTTCAGATTAAAAAGGGTTTTGTGAAAGGGGTCGCGAGCCTAGCCGGTCGGGGGCCGTTATCCGTGAACCACGGACGACCCGTAAATCGATTGAACAATCGAGAAAAGTCGTTCAAGGCAACCGGAGCGCGTAGGTATACATATATATATATATACATATATATATATATATAATACTATATAGCCTGTGAGTTATACGGGAGGAGGTGCGTTGAATCTTCGCAGCAATTTGTTCGCGGTGGGGAAGTAAAGAAAAAAAAGGAAGAAAAGAAAAACAAATGCAAAAAAAAAGCTAAAAAATAATAAAACGGAAAACTGCGTAATGATTCGAAACCGTCGTTCATTTACGTGGAGCAATTTTTTCCGTCGAATTAAATCACGCATTCTTGTTAACGCGCCTGCGGGGCTGCTACTTCAACTTTTAGTCAATAAGATATTACTACTGGTATGCCTCTATACTTTTATATGTATATAACGTGTATATCGCGTCTCTAATGCCAGAAAGACATAGTCTGTAGTAGGAAACTCTGAAACCTTAGCATATACCCATTTTTACGAGGATCTGACCATTTCCAAATTTCTATCCGCCATATTGGATCTGCCATTGAGAATTTTGAAATTCTGTTGTTGAATTTGGATTCAACGAGTCCCCAAACCCAAGGATACCAATTTTCAAGTTTTTATCCGCCATTTTGGATCTGCCATTAAGAATTTTGAAATTCTTATATCAAACTTGGATCCAGTGACCCCAAAAGCCTTTTTACCGTGCTCATCAGATTTTTTAAACACTCAGCAGGCTCAGAAAAAAATAATAATAACTAAACTTAGACTGAAAACCCGCATGGTGTTCAAATAGAAAAAGGAAAGAGCTCGTCGGCACCACTTAGAATCAAAATTAAGGAAAATCCCCTGGCTGAACTTTTTTTTTGTATTTATTCGGAACAAATTGCGATTCACCCGGATGAATGAAATTCAAAAACACCCCTGTTAAGGGACACTCTAATATATAAATCCACCTTAAAAGCCAAAGAGGCATAACATTTTTTTTTCTCCGGCCAATCGCATTAGAATAACTCAAAATGGATTATGAGAGAAAGAAAAAAAATGCCCAAAGGGCATATCTTTTCCACCGCAGGGCCTTTTGGTTTTAAGAGAAATGATTTGTTCTTTTTTTTTCACTATTTAGTATTTATGCTATTTTCATGTTTTCAAAGTGATCGGCGAACTTTGAGAAGAGTGACTCATGCCTTTTTGGGCTTAGTATGTCAAAAAGGTACCTATATAGCACGTATTATGCCTTTTTGGTATTAGAGACCGCGCGATATAGCCAATTCAATTCGCGGACTTTATACCTTTTACCCTTATATAACAATCCATTTGAGTAATCTACCGCAGTCAGGTATTCAGGAGGAAGAAATAATCCAGTGGTAATCGAATTTCCTCAAATATTTCAAAATTATATTACGAATGGGAAGTCAATTTGTTATATAGATATAATATCACGTCTTATAACTACGCAGTGAAACGTCGCATCGATGGATATAATATATGGACAGATTTGGAAGGTGAAATCGATTGTACAGGAAACAAAAATAAAAAAAAAATACGAAAAAAAAAATTATGAGTAAGAAGACGGAAACGAGACAAGTTACGAGCGGAGTAATTTTTTTTTCATTTCAAGACAAAAACTGTTGGATCGATTAATTCTGAAATTCAAATAGATTTAGGTTGTAACAAATCCTATCGATTGAGATCAAAATCATGAAAATCCGTCGATCAGTTATCGACGGATCATTGATCAATACTTATTTTTTCTTCAAAAAACATGTTCGTTTCATGCAAAAATATGGAATTCTCATTGGTTTTACGAAATTTGGCTTTCAATTTCCTCGGTGGCCATGATTATGAGAGTCGTCTCCCGAGTTCAGCCGGCGTTACACGATGCGTGCGATCTCTTCGACACACGAAAGTGTGTCGGAATAGTCAGCTGTCAGTGATTACGCATCGTGTAACGTGGTGGCCTGCCAAACTCGATGGATGACTCTCATAATCATCGCCCCCGAAGAAATTTCTTTTCAAATTTCCTAAAAACAATGCGAGTTTTCTATTTTCGCATGAAATGAACATGTTTTTGGACGCATGTGTTCGGAATTGAATTTGAATTGGCGCTGTGCATTTTTTTTTCGCGCTATCGACGATCGGCTCGGATAATGATCGAAATGTCTTCCTCCCCCCTTTTTTCCGACCAAGAAGAGCTGGGCGACCAGGGATGGGCCTTGAAATTCAATTTTCAGATACGCATACATTATGTGAGGTATTTAATTTGAAGGGAGAAAAAAAAAGGATAAATACTATAAAACTTGTTTAATCAGAAACAGAAGCCGCTTGCAGCAGTAGCAGCGGCAGTAGTAGCAGCAGCAGTAGCAGCAAGAGAAAACTTTGCGATTTATGTATTAAAATTTGAAATAAATTTGAAGAATAACAATAAAAAAAAAAGAAAAGTTTTATGAACGAACGATCCCTTGGGGATAGTATTATTATTTTTTCTCTCTTTAATTGCAAGGCTTTGGTTTGCTCTCTCTCTTTTTCTCTTCCTTTCTATTTCTCTTTATCCTTCTTGTTCACCGTTGCGGAGTTTGCCACGAAGTTAATCCGTCTGGCCGATGAACGTAAAAGAGGAGCTCAGACCATGATGAAGAGAAGCAAGAAGAAGAGAAGAGAAGAGATGGTAAGGAAAGGGAAGGGAAGGGAAAAGGAGACTTGTGCGCAGTCAACCGACACTGAAGAGGGCCACCTCGCCCTAATGGCTCTAACTTACTAACCGGGCAGCAGCAAAGTGCACCCCACCGCACCTCGTTCAAGGCCTTCTAACGTTCCGATGCGCGATTTAACAATAATTTATGACGGACTTGAGGGGCAGAGAAAAGGCAAGATTTGATCGTCGCAAAATCGGTGCCTAAGGGTAGTACGTACCTTTTAAGGTACGCGTGTCGCTCGTAATGTTATAACCACCTCTAAGTTGGGTCAGATTACGTTATAAGTTATAACCGTTCCACATAATATTCCATCAATTATATATCAGCGAAGGATGACAGATTTGACTTGTGATTCGGTTGTTATATACTTCGAAAATTTTCAGAGTCTATTATGCCACAGCTTATACCGAGTGGAAAGTTTCAAACTATACAGTCGACTGCGCATGCGCGAGTTCTGTCGTCTGCTGAAGCAGGCTGGCCATCCTGAGTGTTAGCTGTCAAACTTTGTGGTGGTTAACGTCTCATCCTCGCTCGAAATGCCCCCCCACCCCCCCCCCCCCCCCCCCCCAGTTTCACAATATACTATTTCAACACGCTGTGCGTAAAGTTCGATTTTGCACACGCTTCGCGTGCATAAGATTCAACTTAACGCGCGTTGTGTTGAAAAACAAAGTCCGATACTAGTAACGAAAAGTATTAATTTTTGAAAAGATAACATTACAATATTGTTACGATTTCAAGTTTTATCATGAAATTTGGAGGAACTTACATTCGAATGACTGGAATGAAAAACTGCCCACTGAATTTGAAAGTTCGCTACCGTCGGAAATAAATTAACTTCCAATTTTATACGCGTATATTTTTCTTTGATATTTCCAAATCGAAAAATGTTTTTACGAATTCAAACCAATTACTGTATTCTGTATTCAGTCAATTTCTGAAATGAAAAATATTTTTTATCGACTTTTAGATTCTATAAATCTAAATTTGCCGAATGAGCTCGAAAATCTGCAATAATTTTTGTAAAATTTCAAGAAAGTAAAATGATCAGGTTATTTCTACCAAAATCATGCGTAGTCCTCCAAAGTTTCATTGCGATTGATTGAGTTCACCTCCGGAGAATTGAACTTTTCGACGAACGTTGCACTTCCGCCTTAGGATGGATAATGAGTAAAAGTTGGGCAATCATAGAGCGAAAATCCATCACGTCATACAGATTTGGAAATTAATCTTACAAATGACTTATCCAATAAATTTGGAAAAACGTAGCAGTAAGATAGTGCGTCAACGTTTCAGAAACCTCTCTGAATCGTTCTGTCTCGTGTTTTGTATGGGATGCGCAGTTGCGCACGTCAGTGTCTACAAATGCTAATATATTCCTTATATACAGATTGTCGCCGTGCAGTTTGGGGGTTGATTGTTACCAAGCATAATGCTCAGGTATATATTGGAGGGTAAATTATCTTCAAGAAGCTCGGCTGGTGCAGGTGGTGGAATTCATACTGCCAAGTGCATGAGCTGTCTGCACGCTCTCTTAGTGCAGGAATATAGTTAAGTGAAACTCGCGGGCTCCTCCGGAGCTTTGACTTATATTCCTGCCAAGTCCTAACGCATAGTTCTGTATAATCTAGACAAGACTAGACTAGAGGCACGGAGGATAGTTCCTTCCATTGAAATCACAGGGATTAATTAGCAGACATATATATACCCACCCTGCGTGACTGGGATTGTTTAGAACGCAACCATAATGAATCTGAGGTATTAATTAAGGGCGACTGTCGAGTAAAACGCCGTTGAAAACCCTTTCCAGTCCTGAATATACATTTTATTTGTTGTATTCCGCAGCAGGAAAAAAGAAACAACGGTCTCAAAAAAAATCACTAAAGCTTCTCGCACACACGGGATGTGTGAATATATACCTATATATGTATACACACGTGTGAAAAAAAAATTCAACCATATACCGGCGCCTGTTCGCTGATTGTAAGAAGGGTTTCCACGCTCTCAGTGGGAATGAAAAATCGTCGAAACCTTTTTTAGTTATCATTAGTGGAGGGATGGGAAGTTTTGATTAAATATCTCGCTTTCACATATAGGTATGCGTTCCGTATTATTTACTTCAATACGTACGCCATAGGGATTCGGAGAAGTATTTAATCCGTTAGATATATATATAACTTGGAAGTAATGAGTTTCATTCTCTTGTAACAAGGGGAGAATCATTTTGTTCGATTTTAAAATTAGCGATTTTCACGAAAAAAGATCTCCGTGGGTTTTGGGGCTCACTGAATCCAAATTCAACAACAGAATTTTGAAATTCCGAATGGCGGACTCTGAAACCCTGGAATACCCATTTTTACGAAGATCCGACCATGTCCGAATTTCTATTCGCCATATCAAGTCCGCTATTTTGGATTTTGAAATTCTGTTGATGAACTTGGATTCTGCGACCCCAAAAGCCTTCTTACCGCGCTCACTAGATTTTTCAAACACTCAGCTGGCTCAAAAAAAAATAATAACACAACTTTGACTGAAACCAATGTTATTCAAATTTTACTTTGAACCAATTGATTCACCCGGAGGAATGAAATTCGAAAACACCCCTTTCAAGTCACACCCTAGTGCATACGTACGCCCTTCTACATACGTCAATGAACTTTAACCAAGTGGAAAAATTCCTCCAAAGCTGATTAAAGCTCTGATTAGGTTTCTGGAATGATGAAGTTTATCGCCGGAAATATACCGATGTAGATGGCAGAGGGAAACCCGGGTTAAATGACGCGGTGAACCGCAGGAGGATCGTGTTCGTGCCTTGTTTAGCCCAGACCGTGAGATCCGGGCAAGGCTGTCACGTCGCCTCGCGTCGTTCTGAGTTAAGATTTTGGATGAGAAAATTGGGTTTCGTGAAGAGAGAGATTTTTTTTTTTTTTTTTCCCCACAAGAAAGGTACGCGTCATGAAATCTATCCGAGTTTTCAACCTTTTCATGTCGCTCGTTTTGCTCATTGTAAGGGATACATTTGAACCTCGAAAAAAGTTGGGTGTATATTTTATTTCTAATGTCAAACCGCAGTAGCTCAGAGATCCACGTCTTCGTCTGACGTTTAAATAACTCTCGGTGGCGGGTTACGATTGAAAAAAAATAATAATAATACATTGTCATTCACATTAATATCTCTCATCATTAATTCCCACCTGATGCAAATATAATAGTACTTTTCGCTACCAGTGCGAAAGTGTTGATTCTCGAACGAGTCCGAAGTTTTTCGCCCGATCACACGAGTCAAGAATCATCTTTAGCACGTGTATCAAACTTTATTTTTTAACACAACGCGCGTTAAGTTGAATTTTATGCACGCGAAACGTGCGCAAAATCGAACTTTGCGCACGCAGTGCGGAAAAAATTAATATGATATATAATAAACAAATGAACAGGGGCTTCACAGTCAGAGGGAATCAAAATTGCGAATCTGTTCACGAAACTTTATAGCTCTGACCACGGATAGGTACAGAACTTTTGTACACATCATAGAAATACTTTTTTTCTCTGAAAGTCTGTCATTGAATTGATGAATCTGTACTAAATACTTGAACTTTCCCCCTATAGATGGACGTAGCACTATGTAATTATCTTGGACGCTTTCTCGCAAGTGATAATCTTACAACTTTGTTTGTACATGAGTTCAATTGGTGCCAAGGGACTCATGAACCACTCATCGAGGATTATCACGGCTGCGACTAAACAAGATATAGTATATTATTGTTCCGCAAGTACGTGAACTCGTGGAAAGGTTGTCAGGGTACAATTAATGTACAACTAAGCTAATGCGTGGAAATTCCGCTTCATGATTGAAGTGTCCCTTAGCTTTGAATAGACAATCAGAAACCGCAATCATCGTGAGAATTTTGCACAGCTTATTAGTTAGTAGTCCCCCAAACTTTCATTGCGATTGATCGAGGTCTTGACGGAAGCTGCAACCCGCCTTGAATGACGTGTTTTTCATGTGTCGAAAATTTGACTAAAATTGCAAAAAATGGAATAATGAAGATCCGTCTTTGACCTGCGTTTGTCCATCTCGCGCAGTTCTTCTCATTTATCTCTAGTTTACAGGCAATGGGTTTCTCGTTCAGTTTCATACAGTTCTATATTTCTACCCTGTCCATCACTGATCATAATAATAATCATCATCATCATCATTATCGTGATATTTTATTCTCACTCCTACGACCGCTGCTTCTTCCCGGGAGGCTGCGCGGCTCGTATCGTATATACTATAATAAACACACTTTCCTCTTCGTGTTTCCTGAGTTTTATCATATTTTCTTTCCGTTCAAATTTCTCGCTTATACCCACATGCCCGTTGTATCTGCCACTCAGTAAATCCCGTGGTTCTTTTATCATGCCGTATCCTGTTCCGACAACAATATTTTCGAATCAAAGAAAGATATTCCCCGTATTCTGTATCTGTCTGATTTTTCCAGTTGTGGGATTCTAGGCCTTCGAATGAACAGCTCTTTCACTAACATACAAGTCTCACTTGCTCATCTTTCGCCTCCTCAAAGCTCTAATCGATCGGTCCATTTCGGGTCGAAACCGGCAATTAACTTCTCACGCTTCAAATCTCGGAAACCAGAGCCTCCGTCTATTTGCCCTTAAAATTCAACAGCCGCCTCGAGATTTCCCCGGATTCCAGGTAGATACTCTCTTCTTCCCTGGGTGTATAATTAATCTGCGGTTAGGCTGTAAAACGGCTTCGACCTCGCCCACGTCTGGTCTCGTCTCGACTTTTCTGTGCCAATCCATTTCCAATAAATAAAGTATTTTGTTGTTAGTATTATGGTATTGGTTTTCTAGGATTTCGGTCGTAGCGTCACCTCAAATGATTTTTTCTTGCATTGCTTGGGACCGAAGGGATGATCAGGATTTTTTTCTGATTTTTGTTCGTAGTGACATATTTACGAAATTCCGAACCGTTAGCGGGAAAAATACACGATTTTCACTATGTACCAAATATATGAGTCACGAACTCTTGAACAGAAACCCTTCATTTGCTGATAATTAATCCTTTGAGGATCGGACGGGACCCGGGTCACCGCTCGTTTTATTTTTGGAACTGTTTGATCGTTTTATTTATTCGTTCGATTTATTTATTTTCAATTTGGTGTAGGAAACGGAAAATTGAAAATAGTTCATCCGAAAAATATATAGGTAAACCAAAAGTAACGAAGTCGAATAATTTTTGCGCAAATTGGTATCGACGTATCGTCTGCGAGTCGCTAACTACAAAATTGAGTTCGAAGTTGCACTCCAACATCTCGGATCCGACATTTCCAATCGCTAGATTTTCACACCCAAAGTTCGTAAGTAAAAAGAATTTCAATACACTTTCTAGCATTTTTCCATTTCCGTACGCCACATTGAATTCACTAGTTGGAATCCGCAACTTTACGGCTAGATTCGTAATCAGCGACCCGAAAAACCCTGAGGCAATGTTTCCTCGTGAAAGTTACTCCGCTGAGTTTCTCCAGCTATGAAAGGGTCGAAGGCGTGTCCGACAGTGAACCAATAAAATTTGAGCTCATTCGGAAGAAAAGCTTATCGATCATCCATCGTTTGGTCATCACTTTGAGATTATGATTTTTGATCGTAATATGGCCGGCCATTTTATTGGTAAACATTAAAAAGCGTGCGTTATTGCTGTGGACTTTATGGTTCAGTTACACCTGCATGCTGTTGGTTCAAAGTGGCTGTCATTCATGAAGCTGTTGGTGGTGACGTTGAAATTTACCAGACATTTCTACCCCATTTATCCCGCGCTATAGCCAGTCAAGACTGCGTTCGTGGTGCAGGAACTAACGCCGTCGAGTTCCACGAGGCGATTGTCATTCAGGTTGAACTCAGCTCGGTTGAAATTTTCGGTTAAATCGTTTCGAAAATAACTGGGAAATTCCCTGTTCTTGGAATTCACCCCGAAATACAGAATTTCATGGCCCGTTCTTCGGCCCTCCATTGTACATGGATATGTGACCGTCGCACAGCGACTCGCGAACGATGCAAATCGAGTTCAGCGAGGTACCTCTGGTGATTTTTGTGGAATTCTATTAGTCTAGTCAAATTATCATAAGGTCACTACCAATTTATAGATCTTCATGAATCATTTTCTCCATTTCTGCTGATTCGACTGGACTATAGAAATGATGGCCTATCGCATCCATGCTATGAAAACACACTGTCTGTAAAATTGGAAACAAAAATTTCGTCCAATTTCAATCCAATTCGACAAGTGTTTCATAACACTGACCCAGCGTGGTCTGATGATGCGTTTTGAATCTGTAATTACCCAATCGCGTAAGTCTGGGATGAACTGATAAATGAAAGTTTGTACCTGCAGTATCTAGTCAACGTTCAGGAGTCAGGCGGTATGTTTCTACTCCCGAGAGACTGCCACGCGGTAGTTTCGCCTAGCGGCGAGCGTAGAGCTACTCCAAACCGAAACGAAGATGGAGGCTGACAACGTTTCAGAAATCTAACCGATATATGATCTGAGATGCTAAAATTTGAGGTCGTTGGGGACTATGAACGAAAACTCGATACGCAGTTCCCCTTTAACATAAAGTTGTTACAGAAAATCCGACCCAAAGTAGCTTCGCTAATCGTAATTCCGCAAGATTATTCTTTAATAAAACTTTTTTGCGACGAATTTTATCCCCCCTTCCAAATTTAAAGCGAGAAGATAACTTCTTTTCGAATCTGTGTGGAAAAGCTGCTGTTTCGTATTCCAAAACTTGAGGTAACCTTATGCAGTGAAATTCAGCTTAATTTACGTGCCTTCTTTTTTTGTTTCTTTTTCTTTTTTACAGCGGTAAGGCGGTTTCTAATGAGACGTAGGTACCGTTATATGGCTTGGGTTTGTTTTCCATTTTCTCTCATTTTTATTTTATTTTATATTTCTTTATTGTTTCATTTCTCTGGTATAACTACACCAAGAAATTTTTCAGTTGAAATATTTCAGCTGAATTTTTTCAACAGAATTTTCCTAATATTTCTTCAATTTCGCGTTACGTTCCAGAATTATATCCCAAAGTTTCTATATCTGTCAGTTCGAAAGCTTCAATCGTATTGTTCTTTGAAATAATCCCCCAAATGATTTTGGCCCACGTTTGATTTTCTACCCTTTCATTGTTCTCCCATATCTCTCGAATATATCAATAAATTTGATTTTAATCTTGAATTCGATGGATAAACTCGAGTTCTAATTTTTTTTATTCCACAAATTTTATTTTTTCTCACACTTCACCTGTTGACGCTCTTTAAATTCCCCAAATTAAATTGTCGACGTTAACGTCAGACGCACGTGCAGTCTACGTCTCCGTTAGTAGGCAGACTAACTCCGCGGTAGTCCACTAAATCGGAAAAATCTGGTGGGATTTTTTCTTTTTTTTCCTTTTTTTTTTTTTTTGTCTAACCAGAAGAGGGCCGGGCGGGCTGGTTTAGGGTGGTCTTTGAGTGAGGTGACCGAAGCCCGAGGGGTGCGTCACGTGCAATCAAAGCTTTTTTTCTGGACCGCTCCGTTGTTTGCGTATACGTCCGCACGTCTACACGGATATCGTTCAAGGGGATGGATTCCCAGTAATTGGTTTCTTTCACGTTTACGTCTCCCACTCTGCTTACCGTCCTCACCATGGAAAAAATTTCATTTAGAAAACAAAAAAAAAATAATAAAATAAATATGAATTTTCGTTTCGATTAACCGTAAAAGTTCCTTCATCAAAATTTATGGACTGCTTTATCTCGTGTGTATCGAAGGAAAAAAAAAAACAAATAATAATACAAAAAAAAGCAAAAACGAATGGCATACAGCCGAAACAGCTTCAGTCATGGAGTATTTGGCCAAGCGAGTCTTTTATCATTGTTTTTTCTTTTTATTCTTTCAAATATGGTATATTGTTTTATCAGCGAAAGCCAACCATCGTTGAAAAACTTGTAATAAAGAACCCTTGCAACAGTCATAAAGTAAATATGTAAACCGTGAAGGGGAGTATTTTCATTTTTTTACTTTGTATATTACGAATGAAATGAAAAATAAAATATATATATATCCTCGCGTAAATTACAGTAGGGGGGGGGTTCTTTTTTTTTTAAATATTTTTTCCTTTTCTCTCGCCGTTTTTTTCTCCCAATTTAAACGCGAAGGTTTATTTTTGGTAAATTTTACAGCTCTTTTTGGTATTACGCACATCAAAGCTAGTCGGGACTCAGGTCAGGAAAAGTTTTGCCATTTGGTTAAACGTTCGAAATAGCAGCAGCTCCTTCGCCCTTCGCCCTGTATTAGGTATATACATCTCGTGAAATTATTTTTATACCTGGTACAGGAGTCAGAGATATTTCCCTTTGAAATCAGGGACTCCTCGCTAGTATGACAGACCGCCACGATCAGTCATGGACTGCTAAATTTTGCACGGAGAAAAAAAAAAATATATATATCCTGGAATTTAATTAATATCATGATAAGTAAGCCGGGGATTTAACAATGTCGTACCTTATTGTACACTCCGGTGGTTGATATAAAAAATTTCATACGAAAAAAGTCGCGAATGAAACATGGAAAAAGATTTACTACCGTAATTAGTGAGTTTTTAATTCACCGGTGAAAATTAGCGGAGATTTTAAATAAAATTAAACCGGGACAAGGAGAAGGAAGCAGGACATTTTTTCATTCTCAGGCATTTACACGTGTAGCTAACCGCACAGCCCAGAACGTTTTAGTTTGATGTCAGAAACGTCACCAGCTTTCATCTTCACAATATTTCTGTTTCTTCATGTTACAAAAAATTTCGAATAGTCTTCATCTTTCGGAAATGTAACAGGGAATATAACGAAAACGATACAGAAACGTTAAAAAAAGGGTGCCTTACCCACCCAGTAGTTCCGCGCTCGCCGCTAGGCGCAAGTTCGGCGCGACGATCTCTCGAAAGCAGAAATATACCACCCCGAGCATAACTCGCGCCTGGCAGAACTCAAACCTAAGCTTACTAGATACCTATCCGTACGATCTGGTATTTAGTAATGTACAATATTTCTATGGTAAATTCGGATCGAAAAAGCCTCGTCGGATCATTCAGGGATATATCCTAATCAGTTTTGAAAAATCATGTTACGAAAGCTAAGATTTTTATTCCTCTTACAGGGCAACATTTCGGAAGGTACGTAGAGCGATACGCTTATAACAGTTGAAGAAAATAAACAAATCGTGTTTCCATTTTTTTTGTCCATTTCATTCTCCAATTAGAATGTGGCATTGAAAAATTGAAAAAAGTATACAAAGGGAGTAAAATTGCACGCAGAGGCAGAGAGTATCTGGAGGCTTTGATATAGAAGCCTGCGGACAATCCTGGACCTGGATAATCATGGATCAGGATTTAAATCTCATCTTCTAGAAAGGAAATACAGGAGGAATCTCGTGAAGGTATAAGATAAAAGAGGTTCGACAATTTTGTAGAATTAAAGAAATCCCGTACCGATCCGACAATCCGAGTGGACTTGATCGTAACGTTGCGTCGTGGGCCCTGTGACATTTTAAAGGATCTTCGGTCTTCGTGAACGAAAATGATTCTCGTATATTTTGCCATTAGATAATATTATCAAAATTTCAATGAATTATTACATCGCAGTTGTTAATTGCACCAGGAAATTTGCCTGGCTGTGACTCGAAATTTTTCGAATCATTTGTATCACTTACAATTAAACGTGTCGCCTTTTTCTTCCCTTTTATCCCCTCTTCTCATTCCTCTCACCTCTTTGCCCTTTCCTCTTTCTCTCGGTTGATAAAACGTCGCCTGGTTTTTCACATGCCGGCAATCCTCTAATGGCCGCTTATCTGTCAACTCTGGACCGTCGAGCCGCGGGGTATTTATCTCTCGATGAAAAATCTGCTAATCTCATCTCCGGTGCGAGTCATCTCGACCATGGCTAAGGTCTGCTATCTGTAGATTCGGAGCTTAGCATCGGTACCCGTTGCGAATAATCGAACTTCACAAAAGCTTCTATTTTTACTAGAAAATCTCACATCTCGACATCTGACAATAAGTATATAGGAAACACGAGAATGTTGAAACTATGTGCCGCTGCAATACATCATCGCAATTTTAATTATCGGAATTCAGTGACAGCGAGATATGTAGCTAGTACATACGTATCACGCAGTTTCAACTTTTTTTCTTCTATTATCGACGAGGAAAAATGATCGGAGAAAATATATTTCGCATTTCTCCGCACGAGGCTGTGAAGAATTACTTTTCCTTAATGAAAATGCTGCATTTTCGCTCGTTAATCAAAAGAAATTCTGATTTCAATCCATGTTTGGCAAAACTGTTTCACGATCCGTTCCCTCTGTTTCGTGGAACCTCTCTATTTTCTCAGAAACTTCTAAGGGAATGGAAAACCCAGGTCAAAGAATACCACGATATTCGTCGGGTAAAATTTTTAACAAAATTGTAAAGGATTAAAGAAAAATCGACAAATGAAATTGATTAGAAATTATAATTAAATTATTCACTCCATGGTTACAGAGCAATGGAATATACGAGACAATTACCAAAGTTTAGTGGAGTAGACGTAAATTGTTTGGTCTTGTATAAAGGTGCTAGAAACTTGGGTGATTTAACTAAATGCATTTAAGATAACTCCGCAATTTATTGAAGAACGTATAACGCGGGGTTCCAACCATTCTTAAAACCGTTGTAATTGTAGTTTGATTTCTGATGTACAATAATTGAAGCTATAAACGCGTAGAGAAATAAAGCCATTGGAAATTTTAGAATTTTTCCTAGAATGTAGTGTGATTCAAATAATTGAAAATCCACGAAAATCATTGAGGAGTCAGCGGAACCCCGTCGTAATTTGGTAAGCTTGTGAAATCCACGAGTCGCCCCCATAAGATTTTGCAAAATGTTACATTCCTCGAGGGCCCAAAATATTTCCCCGACTTCTATCCCAAATGCAAATCAGACCCCAAGACTGATTTATTGCAAAGGGATAGGTTTTTATTACTCCTGCTCCTTCCTTGTTGGATATATCCTCGTAGAAGTGCAGCTCGAGGCGATAACCACTCGGGTTATACTTACAAGCGGGTTACTTTTACTGTGAGAGAGCGGAGAGCATGTTGCCATCTGTTCACGGCGGAGCAAAGGTACCTACTGCCCGCACCCTCGTGTACCTGCTATAATAGCGAGAGCTCAGTGTGCGTACTTACCACTAATAGAAGATCTCTATATACCTACGGATACTGATCAGCAATATACGTAACGAGAGTAAATCTTGAAACTATACAGTCGACTGCGCATGCGCCGAATATTTCAATTTTATTGGTCGGTGAGATCGTCCCGCGGTGATATTTTAACCTGCGAGGCACGGGTAACAACTTGCAAGCAATGAAGCGAGAGCTGTCGAACTCTCGTGCGTAAAGTAGTCAATCGAGGTTATGTTGTTTTTTATTTTCATTCAATTTCTACCCTGTTGAATGAACACGATTGAATAAGCTTTTCACACCTAGCTGCTTCGTTTCTTCCAAGCACCCATCATTTACAATTAGACCTTTAGTATTCAATTGTAATTGGATGAAACGAATCATCTATAAATAAACCGATACATTGAATCAAGCAAGCAACCAATCAGCTGTTCGGAATAAATTTTGACGTTTCTCTCATACAGAAGATCGACTTTTGATCTCAACGATCAATGTTTTTCCAGCCTTTTCGAATGACCACTGAAATTAATTGAGATTCTAACAACAAAAATTGGTATCAATCACATCACCGCCAGAAACAAAGTTCGACCGCTAAATCGCGGGATGGCCAGCCTGCTTCAGCAGATGACCGAACTCGCGCGTGCGCATTCCGCTGTATAGTTTCAAAATTTTCTCTCGGTATATACCATTGTATAAGAAGAAGATTGAAGGTAGATATTACAATATTAAGGGATACCCGCACGGAAATAGAATATATGCGAAAATATATGCGACATATATGTGACATATTTGTTTTTGGCCGAAACATATATTTTTATATATTTGATATGTATCTCGAATATATGTCAACATAAATGTTGCGGCATATATGTCGCATATACGTCGACATAGATGTCAACACTATCAAACATACATTGTTTTTGGCCGACATATGTATATGTTATAAATGCGACATATATGTTGCATATATTTTTTGCAATAAATATTTTCGCGCGGGTAGGTATGATATGACGTCATGATTACAGCGTGAATGTTTCATAAAAAATTTGTAATATTTCGACTTTTTGGGGTATAATTTAGCAAAAACCACATTACTGTACAGTTTACCTAGATATGTGATACCATCGTACGTTTTTTTTTTGTTTATTGTCCCTTTTTTAATGAAAAGGAAGTTATTATGATCAACCCGAAAACGGAAAATCGTTTTCACAAAATCTCAACGTTTTGAGGTTCATGGAATCACATTTGACAATTTTCATATGAACGTCTGAGTGAGTGTTTAGAAAAAATTGAATTTTTCAAAGAAACAATTGCAATTAGCCATATCTTGAAAACTGATCAACGGAATTTGGGTAATTTTTTGTTTCAATCAACATGATTTTTCTCCTACTGGGATCTGGTTCATTTTGAGAATCAATCGATTCGACTGAGTACTAGTTCTGTGTTTGGAAAACAAATCAAGAAAACGCTTGTATGATACATTCCTTTTTCTTTAATTCAAACTTTACACTCATAGAAATTGCTATTCTTTGAGCTTGGAAAATCCGACGGAAAGTTCTTGGGTTGGTTCGTCGAGTACAGTTGACTTACCTGGCTTGTGCTTCGAAACAGATAAAAAAAAAAAAACAATGTGAACAAAAAATTGTTCTTTTCTTTTTTTTCCAAGCCTCATGGGATTCCTCATTAAACAATCAATGGATGTGTACATGCATGTTTAATCCCATTTCCTGTGGCACCGGGAGACGGTAAATTATTAAATAAAAATTGTATTGTACATTATCTTCGTCCGCCTGATATCTAATATGAAAAAATGAAAAACAAAAGAAATCGTGTTTATAAATCCGTACTTGACGAAAAAGGGTCTCTTCGGGTTGACAAGATCTCACCCCACTTTCGAAAGCGGATAAAACAAGTGAATTTCGAAACTTCTCATACGTCGTGTGTTCAAACTTATTGGATATATAAAAAAAAAAAAATGGGTGGAGTAAAAATGTCGAATTTTTGAACATTGGTTGCGAAATAATTCCTCCACAAGCGGTCAAATCTGTAATTCATTTGTATTATAGTTTGTTATAGAGTTTATCAGAGCGACGGATCCCCATGCTATACATGTTAGAAACCAGGAAAATAATTCATCACTCGGTAGGTTATTTTCTCTGAGATTTACCGGCCAAGTACTTGAGAGTATTTTCTCAAACTGTCGGGTTACAATGGGCCGTGAAATTGTTGGCAGACCTCTTAATAACTTCTGTCATAAAACGAGGTAGCCTCAGTCCACACTCGAACAAGATTATTGTAGATTGTACTCCATAGTTTCCAAAAGTACTAGGGTGTCCCTTGAAAGGGGTGTTTCAGAATTTCATCCCTCCGCGTGGCTAAATTGGTTGAAAATAAATTCAAACAGAATATCTGCCGAAGGATTTTCCTTAATTTTGATTCCAAGTGGTGCCAGTAAGCTCATTTCTCTTCCCATTTACATAATATCGGTTTTTAGTACAGATTTGGTTGATTTTTTTCCTGAGCTAGCTGAGTGTTTAAAAAATCTGATGAGCGCGGTAAGAAAGCTTTTGGAGTCGCTGAATCCAAATTTGATAACAGAATTTCAAATTTCTTCATGCCAGATCTAATATGGCGGATAAAAACTTGAGAATGGATATTCCTGGGTTTTGGGGGTCGCTGAATCCAAATTCAACAACAGAATTTCAAAATTCAAAATGGCGGTTTTAATATGGCGGATAGAAATTTGGAAATGGTCGGATCTTCGTAAAAATGGGTGTTCTAGGGTTTCAGAGTCGGCCACTTTTAATTTTGAAATTCTATGGTTGAATTTGGATTCAAGGACCCCCGATACCCAAGAATACCCATTTTTAAGTTTTTACTGTGAGTATAAATCACAATATTTAATCGTTGTTTGCATTTTTCCATCTTCCCCCTCCACCAGCCGCTGTTTCCTCTTTTCCTCTTTTTTTACCTTCTACCCATCCCTCACCGCCGACCTCTCACCTTTCGTCTTTCATCTTCCATGGCTTTCGTGTAGCATGCATTCTATCGTGAAAATGTTGTGTCCTGTAGCCTAATTGCTCGAAGCGAGGTAAACAATCAACGAGGATAAAAACGCGCCCGGCGTAAACATGATAATTTGTATTTGCTCAAAATTTTCGTCTGATCTTACCGTGTTTTTTCAACGTGATATATACATATATAATATTATAATATATATTATAATTATACCTACGCGAGCCTGCTTTACCGCGCTAATATAATTGGGCCTTCACTGCTTTGGAAAGCTGAAAGGATTTTCAGAGTCGCAAGATGATCGATTTTTTTTTCTTTTGTTGCTTCGATTATTTGCAGATCTAATTTACACAGCACCGAACGTGTCAGTTCGATATAGCAGAAACGTTACCAGCTTACATTCTCACCTGTTCTTGGTGAATATTTTCCATCACTAACTTTTTCACTTGATGTATGCTATTTTTCCAATTGGCAATTAATAAAATGAAACAAAAATCTGCACTAAAATGACGATCGCAGATGTATCACCACTCAGTGATTACTCGCGAATAGGTAGGAGAATATAACGCGAAGGTTTGTTTTAGCTGGAAATAAAACCTTTCAGGATTTAACAACCCGTAACGTTTCTGTATCCTGTATCTTTTATATTTCCTGAAGACATAACTTAAGAGGTCTTTGAAATTCGGGGTAGAGAAAATCCTGCAGGGGATTAACATGTTCTTTTTCCTCGTGGGCAATTATCATTATGGCGATATTATTACATTAAATCATGATATTGATTGCAATGATATAAGGAATGGTGTACACAGGGTGTCTCAGAACTAATTTTTTTTTCTTTTCAACCTGTTTAATTTTAATGAGCAATTATTGGTATATTTTGCGAAAATATATATACCTACTATAAGCATAATTAAAATTCTCACCTAATTATAAAGACCCCCCGCGATAATTTTTGGGGGAAAATTTTCAGGTGCGACTTAAAAGTTTTAATAAAAAATTAATCAAGGAACCCTTTGCGTAAAGAGAACGAAATTATTGAGGGGGAAGATAGGAGATATACCATAGAGGCTTCTATTCAAAGTTAAATTTCACCAAGTTAATCATTACCTTTGAGTCCTGAATTCTGTTTACCTAGTACACCATGCTAGCATAGGGTGGGTCTCCTTATCCTCAAGTTTCACCCAACTTGCTCATGGGATACTCTTGTGCGTTTAATTAGGAACACTTTTATCCTAATTTAGTACTTTCTCTCGCCCTTAACGTTACCCCTAGTTTCAGCTTGGGCTTTTCCCTTAATATCAACTTACCCATTCCATAGAAAATTTCGCATTATTTGCTTCGGATTGCCTGTAAATTCTGTTCCGTATCGCGTATCCCTTTCAAATACTCGTTATTATCATGTAAACAGGTACAGCATTGCCCATAATTGGCCGGCGATTAAAATTTCTATGAAAGCACCGGAGAGTGCTGAATTCTGGAAATCTTTGTTCCAGATGTAATCGTGCCATTTTATTTCTCGACCATGATGAGAGGGAAGAGCCCTAATTGTGGTTTATAAGTATTAGCAATACTTACACGAAAGATCGTAATTGGCATTTCTGTTTTTGTTGCATCGAGAATAATTTGGTTCATTCAAAACCTCGGAATTTTTTTGTTGAAATTTTTGCATCAAGTCCGTACAGAATTTTTCAAAATTAATCCGTAGCCCTGAACGCGGAGATTTGACAATTTTTTTATTTACTATTCCGAAATCCTTGATTTGTCATCAATGTTGAAGTTGTTTTTATTCCTGCATCATTATTATCCGACGCAATCTATGGACAAATAATTGTCTCGCAGCAAAAATTCATAGAAATTTCTCTGAAATCCCTACTTTGAATTTTGGTTCCTGCACAAAAGCTTCGAAACATATTTTGAGGTGAAAATTATCGCCAAGGGAGTCATAATTTGCAAATCAATATGCTGAGTGTTTGAAAAATCTGACGAGCACGGTGAGATGGCTTTTCGGGTCAAACGGGACTGAATCCAAATTTGTTAACACAATTCCAAAATTTTCAATGGCAAATTCAATATGGCGGATAAGAACTTGAAAATGGATATTCTTGGGTTCCGAGGGTCGCTGAATCCAAATTCAACAGCAGAATTTCCAAATCAAAATGGCGCACTTGATATGGTGGATAGTAATTCTGACATGCTCAGATCTTCGTAAAAATGAGTGTTTGAGGGTTTCAAAGTCCGTCATATTGAATTTCGAAATTCTGTTATCGAATTTGAATTCGGCGATTCCCAAAACTCGAAGAAACTCATTACCAATGATAATCGATGAATTTAATTTTTGTATAAAATTTCTTTTTGACTTTGAGCAATTTTCTTGAAAAAGTTGATGAAAGAAGAGTGTGTCTCATGTATGTACATACACCTCTAAATCAACGCTGAACGTAAACTTTCTGGATGGTTTACGAAGGTTGACTAACAGCCCCGTCTTCTTGACTTACTCGAAACACCAGGGTTAAGCCGCAAGTTGCGCCAGGCACGAGGCTGTTGACAAATCCTTGGGCCCCTGCGAGGATCACATGGCTTAGGAATCGAATCTACTTTCCTGCACCTATTCTTTTTTCATTCTAGGCTCGGAGTTTTACTGCAATTTGTTTCAATTTTTGTTTTTTTTTTCCACTGGAAATGGGGGAAATACAACTAAAGCAAAGTAAATAACGTGGATGACATTCCAAAAACTCGTAGCATTCGATTTCAGGTTTCCTTCTTCTGCATTTTCCGAAAGCTTCATTCTTTAGGAATATTACAAACCATATCAGAGTGTAAATTCTCGAAATTGATGAAACGGCAGCCCAAAATGTGAAGTGGGGAGCAGAATCTGGATTCCTTCTTACCAAAAACGTTGCCTTCCACCGTTTTGAAAGCTCCTAGTGTTCTTAAACGATGACTAGGCTGTCTTAAACAAAATATTCAACAAATCTTTTCGAAATGGTTTTTTTCTTTGTTCCACTAGCGAGGAGTCCAAGAAAATACATTAGCCTCGGCATTCTAATACCGAAAAGCATTCAGTTTAATTCGTCTGGCAGGATATTGCTGCGATACCCACGACTCCATTGCCAAGAGACGCTAAGGCGCGATGCAAATGTTTTTATCGTCTAGTAATCTCCGTCGACTTTTCTCTTGAACATTTTATTATCCGTTATCGTTATATCCTATCAGGAATTCGGACAGTAAATAAATTACTCCTCACCCTATCGATAATTGCCAATTCGAGATCTTACGATAAGTTTGATCAACTAATCATTACGTCTTATTCTGTAGACCCCTCTAATTACCCTCCCCATTTTTTGCAGTCAGTTCTGGGACACCCTGTATATCAGGGTACGTCCGGGATATATGGCCATATTTTTGTTGGGACCTTATATATGGTTGGCAAACTATGATGATTGAAATAATATTTTTGGCTTTACCGCAAACTTTGAAGATATTTCGAGATATAGGCAGTGCCATCTATCAAGTAACATAAGAAATATTAACGCCGGCCATCTCTCCCGTACGGCCATCTACCCCGGTTTTGCCCTAATTACTATCCAGATGGCAGCAGAGTTTCGCTCAATTTTCCATTTACTAACACTTCATTCACTTTATTATACTACGTCTCTATAGCGAGTAATTAATTAACTTCATTATAACTTATTTTACAACAATAATAATTATTATTATTAATAATTCATCGGCAAAGGTATATCTCCAGCTTTGTCAACGCTCTCTGTTTCGCTGCTCCAAGACTTGATTTCTTTCCATAAGTTTTTTTGTTCATTTATTTATTTATTTTTATATTATCTCATTCTCCATTACATACCATAGCCTCTAACAAGTTTATGGGCCATTTCGGAGGCAATAAAACCGGACGAGAAACTGATCGAACGAGACGGTTCGATAAAATGGCGATCGGAGATCCGGACGGATTCAAATATATTTTCTGCAAACGCTTTTCCCATTTTCTGTTTAAATCTAAATGAATTTTACGTCCAATTACAGCCAATTGACGATTTTTTCTTGAAGGGATTTTTGTAGTTCGCATCAAAAACTTACGGGATATTAGTATTTCATGGTTTTTTCTTCTTCAAATTGGATCAGGTGTAATTACACAGTTATGCCCAAAGCAATATGCAATTAACAACATCTGCCGTCAGAGTGATTATTAATGCGAAGATTTTTATTATATCAGAGCTATGAAATCCCTGGAGTAAATTCCGTGCCGTACGCAAAATTATTCGACCCGCACTGATTGCGAAAACGAAATCGCATCTTTTTAACCGGAATACAAACACTGTAGCGTACTGTGTACGTTCAGTAATTTTCAATTTCATCATCAGCGAATTATATCGCATAGTCGATATCACTTCTCGTTTTTATTCCTTCGTTTATTTTTTGCTTTCCTGTTTTTCAATTACCTATTCCAACAAGTGTTTAAAAAACTTCTCATATACCATTGGTTTCATGTGAATGTCCAAGCCCCTCGGGCTTACATTTGTATTCAAGCTATGATACATTATACAAGTTGTCAATTTCGGATATATGAATTGTGCGTTCGTGGAATGATGCGCAATTCCAGTAAAAAAAAATCTTAATTAAAAATCTTAATTAAAAAAAAAGATTCTTTACAAATACACTTATACAACAAACCCACGAGTGTATTTCACTCCCGAAATTCCCGAGGATGAAGAAATATTTCGAGAATCTGAATCACGAAATAGCGGAGACGAGTCTGAAGTTGTGATAAAATGTTAATAGAATCTCGGCGTAACAGATGTCACACGGATATACGCAGTGGCGCAACAAACATGGCGCTGCGTCAGTCGACTGAAATCACATTTTGGCGATATAATGATTTCTCGCACTAGCCCGGTACCGATGAATATTTAACACACAACAATATTAAGGCAGTAATGGTTTAGTCACAATACCAACTCGAAGAGAAATCTGAATTCTCAGAATTTAACGAGCAAAAATTTCAAGCCGATAATGGGCTCCATGTTGGGACCCATAGCTGGCGAAGGATGTCCGAGGGCCCCGTCCATCTCACCCACGAGTTTCCGCGCATTTATATCGAATAGAAAACATATATGGATGGATAGGTGTGATCAATTTCAGTATTCTGAAACATGACAGGAAGAATTGTTCATCGATAAGCAAGAATCCCGAATCGACAATCAAAAGCACTACATGGACTCATGAACTCAGCCTTGCGAAGGTGTAGTTCGAAGAATGAACACGTGGCGTTGCGCTTTTAGATATTTTTTAATAATTTGAAAACGCCTCACGACATTTTTATTTCAGCACTTGATAGCGCTCAGCTATGATTTTTCAGACTTTCTAAAAATTTTAAGCATCCTCAATTTTTGATGTCCCTTTGTAGTAGATGTAGATGATACAAAAACAAATGTAGATTGCTCTACATGAAATAACAGCATTTTACATCAATCGTAGGGATTCGTCTATTCGTGTATCGGGTTTATTTAAATCTAGCTCAACGCGTTAGAGTCATTTGTATTAGTGTACTGTGTACTACAGCTACAACGACCGTGCAGTTCGGTTTGGATTGTCAGCCATTGCAGGACAACGTGTTCAGCCTGACTGCACAGCCTATCTACCTTGAAACATTCGTAATTCTCCACGGTTGGAACATGAGTGCATTTATGTATAATTAAAACGTAATCAACGGTTCAAGTAAGCCGCGTGTAAAATTTTAAAAAAATTTACAATTAAATATATATATACAGGGTGAATTCTCTCCGGGGTCCCGAAAGGGTGTGGCTGAAATCGGCTGAGACTCCACCTCCCCTATTCATACTTGTTATTATCAGGGGAATGATTGCCTTCATGTAACAAACAATCCATTCAGGAATTAGGGTGAATAGTATGGTGTCTCATTGTTTTGACAACGCTACATGAATTTACGTCTATTATGTAGATATACAACACGGCAAGAGCCAGATAAATAGTAGCTGACAATGAGTGAGAATCGCTATTCTGAAAATTACAAGAATGAATAGAAGCAGTCTTAGCCCAATTCAAGCCACACCCTCCCCGGACCCCGGAGAGAATTCACCCTGTATATATATACTTTTTTACCGTGCAGATTTCCTGACAGGTTTTTGCACATTACCATTAATAATGGACGATGGCTGGGGTTGGAAGAAATTACCGGATTTGAAATTATCCGTTTCAAATTTCATTTGATCTATGAATTAATGAAATACAGAGTCAAGGTATGAACTTTATTCGATTTTGCTTTAGCGATGCAGATCGGCACTGTCCAGTCACGCAATATATAAATTACAGTGGAAGACACGCGATTAGTTGAACCATACACTATCTACGATTGCCAATTAAGATTTCCACGCTGTTCACTACAACCCTAGATTTTATCAACCTAAACCTGACAATATCTCGCTACGATCTTTGCGGCCAACCGAGACCGAGGAACCAAACACAATAATACAACCCGAATGTCATCCGCTGCAAAAGATGCAATCCTTATTTCAGTGTGCATTCAGTTTTATTCTTGAAAAGGCCATGATCGAGTTCGATGAAATTGGCACAGTGAATTATACGTAAGAAGACATAAATTTTGAGTCTGGATCGAAAACGAAGCAAATTAATTCAAAGAAATATGCAGAAATTAGAGACATTTTATCAGATGGCTCTCATGGATCGATTCAAGTTTTTTTTTTTGTGACGCTCTACAGCATACCAATGGGATAGAAGAAACAAAAATGGTAAGGGTTGTGGCCAGGTCGGAACGACGCGAAACGCTTAATATGCATCAGTAGAATAGGTTAATACGTGAAAAAATTGCCTCAATTCCGTTGCGGAAAATTTGCTTATTTTATGCCCGTATAAGAATAGAATAAATTGAGTATATTAATCGGAATAAATCGTGATTCTCTCGATCGGATCGAGTTAGGGGTTTGATTATCTCCGATTGTTTCGCTATCGAGGTGTCGTTCTCCATATATTTTCGAGGAATTTTATTTTCGCCCCGGGTAACGCGCGCTTAATAAGGGTGCTCGAATCGTTGAATTTATTTCCACGTTACGGACGCGATCAACCTACGAGAAATAAATTGACACTTGGCCGCACACCGCCGCGCCGTACCACCCGGACGTATAGAGGTGGAGGCGGAGGCGGAGGTGGAGGTGGAGGCGGAATTTCCGACGATTTTGGAAAGCCCTCTTCTACCCTCTTTCACCCATCCCTTCGAGTTACGAACCCGCTGTCATTCTGGCCCCATCACGCCGAGTGGAAAACTTTATTCCATTACGTCATTACGTATCGAGTTACGCGGCACAGACCGAGAGAAAAAAAGGAAAAAGGAAGTCATGAAAGAGCGGAATAAATGTGCACCTGGGAAGGGAATTGCCTTAGGGTACATGCACTGGGCTGTGCCAAAACAAATCGACTTTTTTTTTTTTTTTCAACCCCCATTGACGAAGTCTCTAGAATTTCGACCAATGATTGACCTCCCAAAAGGGCAGCACTATCATTAGGGTCTAGGTCGTGCTTCAACCGATAATAAGGATCTTCATTCAATTACCTCGCAAAACTTTACATCGTTCAACTAATTTTCATATAACTCAACCGGAACAAGTAGTTAACGAAATTCTGTCTTGGTGCTGGGGGATTTTCTTTTCGGCTCGCTGCAGATTCTGAGGCCGAGGTCTAAGATTGCAAATTCCAAACATTGTCACAACTAATCCTGAATATTTAGATAATTGAAATATTCATATTGGATCCGCGATCTTGGACCTCAGATTTGGAACCAGCAGAAAATAAAAAAAAGAAATGGACTGTGATGACTTTTCGGAAAATTTATTACCAAACGTAATTCTAGAGATATTCGCGATGTGTTAGCTCGATATAAAAAAGTTCAATTTATTTTGGTACAGCCTTACACACGCAGAAAACTTTTTTTTTCACTGAATTGATTATTTTTGCATTTTCTCAGGCCACAATTTAAAGGCAGAAGAAAGAACCTTGCGTCAAAGTTTATGTAAAAAGGCATAAAAATCGGGGTGAAATACTTTATTCTAAGCGCGTTAGCCCTGTGTGTGGCGGGCTTGCTTATATTAAGATATGTGCATCTTGTTTAAAAGCACCAAATTCTCCGGCACGGTTAGATAATAAATTCATGCGAGTCCCTAAGTTGAACGTATGCGGGACATTTTCCGTGCTTACTCAGAAATCCGATTTTTGTTTGGTACCCGGAGAATTGTGAAAAAAAAATGAAAATCGAGGTAGGTTTATCACATGAGTGCTATATTATTCGAAAATCTTTGATGTCGTTCATAATTATTTAAAATATCATTTGAAATCTTTTGACATTATGTATAATCATTTGAAATCATTTATAATAAGTTATTTAAAATCTGTGTAATCCTGTGCAATAATTTGAAAATCAATTTGAAACTTTTTAAAATAATGTGAAATCATAGAATTTTTTTTTTTTTTTTTAAATTTTCTGAAATCAGCAAACGTATGTGTAAAATCTTTAAAATCACAAAAAACTTTATGAAATCTCTGAAATCACAAAAAAAAAACTTCATGAAATCTTTTCAAGTCATTTGGAATGATGAAAAAAATCTTACATTCGTATGTTTTGAAATATTTTGATATCGTTTGAAATCCGGTGATAAGCAGAACTTATTCAAGTAGTCGGGTCCCTCGGTCGATATTGTTTCCGACCTATACAAGCCTGAAGTAATAGCTGCGCATACATTTTCGTTTTTTATTGTATTTTTAATGTCGTCGGTCCCTTTCTTCAATCTATTTTTTTTCATTTTGCTGCAACAGTTGACATTGATTATTCCTTATTATTCTATAATTTATTGTTTCAATTAATTATACCGTCGGTTATAAAATAAATAAATAGATGACTCACTTCCAGGTATTCAGTTTCTAAGTTTTCCGCAATTTGACAGTTGCATAATATATGAAGCACTTGCCTATAAAACTGAATAGAGTTTGATAAAAAACATCGCAAAATCATTGTATAACCAACTCGAATATAAGTTTCTGTAAGAATTCTCATGAAATCTAAAAAAACCATTGAACACATATGAATTTTCCGAATTCCTTGTCGGAATTGCATGAAGTTTTTTAGCTGTGATAAATGAATGCGAAACATTGAGAATTGGCGATCATCATCTGCATCTAAGACCAGTCATCCCCTAAACAGGATTGAATTTGTCAAAAGTTATTTAAAAAAAAAAATGGAATCGAAGCCAAGAAGTCCAAGATAAACTATCGGTGATAGCAACTGATTTTTTACCGATTGATTCCAATCTTTCATTGAAAACCACAAATGGACTGCAAACATGCACAGACAGTTGGTTAGTGGTCAATTCCAGTGTGACTGAACGTGTGCATTGACTTTAGCACAACCCTCAAACGCAAACATCAATTGTACTATGTGCCTAACTGATCATCAGAATAGCCCTACATCCACATAGCTTTACCCTTTGCACACAGTGAATTTGCACATACATGTAAGCGGGTATATAAGTATCTACATACATGCTATATACATGGTGAACAGGAGCTAATCGATATATGTACATTGTACATACATCTAGGCGTATATGTATAGCTTGTATTGAGTAGCGATGCATCGTAATTACCTATGACATAGGTTTCAGAATCAGCTGCAGCTGTAATTACTCTCGAAGCATGAGACTCCGGTTCCCGTAATGGTTACTCCTCGATAATGTCCTGTGAGCAGTATGGACTCCTATGCATCATATACCGTTTCATTTAGATATATAATATAAAGAACGTTACAACCGACAAATTTCGCAAAATTTTTTCAATCTTCGGAACGTTGTAAACACTTATGTTTCGGAAATATCGTCAATAAGCTTCGCGCGAAAGAAACATTCAAAAAGGTTCGCCGTACCCATTGAACAGTGCCGCGATCGCCGCTAGGTGCTAGTTCGGCGCTGGGTCTCTCGGAGGTAGAAATACGCCGCCTGAGCTTAACCCATGCCTGGCTGCGCCCAAACCGACATTCAGCAGATATGTTTGTACCGTTGTACGACCGTTTATCTACCAGGGTATAATATTTCTATATAATCCAGTCTGATGAGAAAAAATTGAAAAAATAATTCGTAAATTGGTGGAGATCTTGATCTTGGTCTACTATTGAACATATTAAAAGTTCTGACCTCCAACTGGACGGCTTGATCCGCCATTTTGAATCAAAGGTGCTCGGATTCAGTTATCTCGATAACTATTGATGCTATCGTCACGAAGGTTATTATGAAAAATGAAGCTTATTAAATTGTCGATAAAATGAAGTTTGATACATATTTTTCCTAGCCTGATTGTAATTCTTGATAAAGTAGTCTTCGGAGTAAATGTTGTTTTTGTTTTTGTTGAAGGTTTGGCTGTGTACCTACCTTCGTAGGATAGCATATACTTTGTGAAAGTTTAGCTTTTCCAAATTTTCGAAGCTACCGCGCTCTCACAAAATGTAAAGTATATGTATACATATAATTTGAAGCGGCTGTATACGAAAACAGCTCCAACAAGTAAACCCACTTTCAAAAAGAGATTCCATCCGTTTTTCTCCCTCTATCTTCCTCACTGGCTAGATCGGTCTTTCCTTCCCTTAGCAGACGACGTTTAGACTTAGGTTTAGGGTTCAGGTTAAGGTATACGTCTCATGCATTACGCATTGCGCCAGGGTAGCCGTGCCACGGCTGAAAGGGTTAGAGATGTTTGACCCGGGTGGAAATTGCTGAATCCTTTTCACACGGACATACATACCTTCCTTCCTTATTTCCTGGAGGCTACCTACGGAAAATACCTACATACCCACCTGTCCCTTTTTTGTTTTTTTTTTCCTTTTTTTTGTTTTGTTTTGCTTTTTTTACTTCCATTTTTACCATCTGCGATAAAAATAAAGTTGCAGGTTTGTTTATAACGAAATTTTCAATAAACTTTGGATTGCCCCGCGACTGGATATCCTCGTAAAAAAAATAATAGGGATATGTTGTGCCTGCGCGTGAGACGATAAAGTGAAAACGAGAGGGATGGCGAGAGAGGCAAGGGTTCGGCGAGTAAGAGAGAAGGAAGAAAAGGGTAAAAAGTATCGAATCATATCACAAAAAACAAAAAAAGTTCTTCGTTCAATTTTGAATACACACATACGCATAGGCACACATACCTTTTTATTATTTTTTATAATACGTTGCTCGGAATGAGGGTCGTGCACGTGATGTGAAAGTTATTTGCCCTTTCTCAGGCAAGGAAAAGACTGGAAATTCTTAAGTTTAGAAAATCAATTGATCGACACATAATTCCAGCAAAGTTCCCATTCATTTTCCATTGAATTGTATATGTGGGGAATAGGGTGTCCCTTGAAGGGCTGTCTTCGAGTTTCATTCATCCGTGTGCAGGCTCAATTGGTTACAAATAAATAAGACAAAAGTTCTGTCAGAGGATTTTCCTCAATTTGGATTCTAAGTCGCTGAATCCAAATTCAATAACGGAATTCCAGAATTAAAAATGGCGGACTTGATATGGCGGATAGACGTTTGGAAATGGTCAGCGATCTTCGTGAAAATGGGTGTTCTACAGTTTCAGAATCCGCCATTTTGAATTTAGACATTTTGTTGTAGAATTTGGATTGAGCACCCTCAAAATTTGAATCTGAGATATCGAGCTCGTTTCGGGCTGATTTTGTCAGGAAATAATCGAGGTATTATCAAACCAGGTAAAGGCTTCAAATACTTTCGCACCGTCAACCAAGGCCCTCGTTCCATTGCATTCCGGTAGTAATCAAGTTTCATCTTGAAGATTACTGATTTTTTTACAAATACCTTGATTTTCTCTGGTCAAAATCATCCCAAAGTGAATCCGATATCTCAATGTTTAGCCAAATTATAATTTCTTTAGTCGCAGTATTCGTTTTTCCTGGGTTGGTCAAAAATTCCGTTCAGAGTATTCAATCACAAATTCTAGAGATTATTGTATTCTAGAATTCTATTGAGAGCGTGAATTGAGGTACTCAAATAGCCAGAGAAGAGAGAAAGTAATGCGAGAGACTGGAGAATGAAAATAATAGAAAATAAAAAATAAGAGTAAGAAGAAGACGAAAATAATCTCACTGACTAGGAGCATAAATTCGGCGGAGCTTGTAGGCGTACGAATTTGCCACAGCTGCCAAACTCCTTACTATGAAGCTAATTTCGTCCTGGCAGCGCGTTCGAGTGTCGAAATCGGGGCTTTAAGGACCTTCGACTTGCCCATAGCTCCCGTTCACTCGTTTCCTTTTCGTGAAATACTTCCATCCAGGGAAAGCCGAGGAACAGCTTAGCCAACCGATGTGGAAGGGGAGAAATTGGGAAAGAGAGATATACCGGATGATCGATATCCTTAAAGCAACATCCAGATGATTTTTCAAACCTCACCCGCCGAACTCGCTCGGCTGTACAGTTGCCAAGATTAAGTGAACGCCAGGCTTCTGCACTCGGAAGATTTTTATCAAGGAGTTTCTATCAGTGAAGAAGGTCTTCATATCACGTGAAAATGGGGCATTTCATGCCAATTCGACTAAAGTCTAACACCGACCATCTCGTATAATGATCCATGTTCCTTTTTCATGTTATTATTCCAGTTACAGAACGAGCTCACATTTCTTTCTCGAACTGTTTACTTACATTAGACATTTTTTGAAGCTTGAACATCTTTACCCCACAGAATATTCCCCACTACGGTGTTTCTCGAAGGGAGTGTTCTTGAATTTCGTTCCTCCACGTGTGGCCCAATTAGTTCCAAGTAATAAAATAAAAGTTCTGCTGAAGGATTTTCTTCAATTTTGATTCTAACTGGTGCTGGTAAGCTCATTCGTTTTCCCATTTGAATAACATAGCTTTTCAAAAGCAAAAGCAAGTTTTCGCAATCAACCCATGCAGAAGTGAAAAGTCAAGTTTTCACTAGATATCCACGTTTTGCAGTCGAGAGAATCACCTCCGAACATTTTTGGATTGTCATACGTGTGTATGTATGCACGTATGTGATCCGTGTTTTTGTCTGACGATATCTCGAGAACGGGGTACCGGATTTTTATGATTTTCGTTTCAATTGACGTGACTAATCCAAACTTAGAACTGATCAAATTTTGGCTTTCATCGGTTCAGTACTTTTCGAATTATTTGAATAACAAAATTCTAAAAAATAAAATAAAAATGATGATATCTTGAGACCTGATGAACTGATTCGAATGAAAATTGGTACCACCAGGTTTTTGGGTCGCTGATCACGAATTTGACATTGTGCTTTCAAAGATCGAATAAGATAGTGAGATTATTATTATTATTGAAGCTCGAGACGAGTTCAAAAACGGAAAATTCAAAGGCTGGATCGTGGTCAGCCCAAACCCGCTTATTTTCAGTGAGAACGTTCGTTCTTTTGTCTGTTTATAATGTACAGTATTGAAGAAAAAAAAAATATTCCGATTCATTGAGCTCAAATTCGATTTCATAACTTATTTATCACCCTACAAAGTTTACTTTTACTGAACATACTTTCTAGGTCGTTGGTTACACGACTTTACGACGTATATGAAAACCTGCATTTGGTTTATTCTCCAGGATCCTTAGCAGAACTGAAATAAACTTAGTTATCAAATTATGGATATAATGTCCATACCTTTATTTCGGTTATTGTAATTTAATTATTCTTCGGAAAATTTGTTTTATGAATTCCCACTGTTTCTGTTATAAATAATTGTTTCAGATCGCATTCGAGCTTACGATGTATAAATTTCATTGAAGTAATAATCAACGGAATTTTTGGGTGTAAAATTTCTTAACGATTATATTCATAAGTACGATTAGACGGCTTGTTACCCATTGACGATTTACTTTGCCAAATAAATGTTGGCACTTATTTACCCTCTGGTGAATTAAGGATTGGATCGTTTCGCCCGCAATCGCCCCCTCCCCAGAAATAAGTCTCCTTCCTCTTGAACGATAACCCTAAACAAGTGACGATAAAAGGAAGTCGGACGTAAGAATCCTCCCTTGGTGATAAAGCTAAACTTGTTTTAACAACCCCTTCGAAATACCTGTCCATCTTTTCCCATGATTAAACGGTTTACATGGCAACGATAAGATTTATGTTTATTATTCCAACTGGTGACACTCGAACGATCTCTCGCGGATTGTTTCAAAAGGCAAAGGAAAGTCATTGTAATGACCCCGAAAATGAAGAGTTCAGTTTTTACCAGATCTCCATGTTTTGAGATACAGAGAATCCTCAATAATTTTCGAGAACGAATGATCGGGTCCCATCCTTCTGTGTGCCAATCGATGCCGCTCTTCCGAACTCAGAACTGATCAGATTTTGGGTTTAATCGGTCCAGTAGTTTTCGCGTCATTCGAAAAACAAAATTTGTGAGACAAAAAAATGCAATCGATGATATCTAGATAATTGATCAACGGCTTTTGGTGATTCTGGTCTCAATCAATGAGACTTGCTCCAACTCAAATCCGGGCCAATTTCGGAATCAATCGATCAGGTACTTTTCGTGTTGTAAAATGAAACACCAGACACACAATAAGGTAATGACTTCATATCATTTACGAAAACGTATCTGATCGGTTCCAATGACTTTCAGTCATTTCCAGATACTCAAAACTACTTCAATTGACCCTCCTAATGATCGTTGACAGTTTCAATGAACGAATTCATCCAATTGAAAATGAGAATATATCCGATCGTTATCGTTACCGAAAATTTGTTTCATCAGCGTTGCGTAGTAGCTGGGAATATCTAAATTTCGAACCCCTTCGTCTTAGTAGAAATATTGTTGTAGTTTTCGTCTAGCAATTAACGGTCCAGTGAGTATATGCGGGTATAGCGTGGCTTGTATAGGGCTGCAAGAGTGAATATATATATACACTATCGATCATGTAATTAACTTCGGTGTTATAATCAAAGTTTCCACCAAATACTCCGTTTAATCTCTCCAAAGTAGTCCAACATGCCTCCCTCCAGACCCGAAGTTCTTGACCCTAGTAAGTACGGTTTTGTGTTCATACGGTCAAGGTTGTTGAACGCGTTATCCTGCCAGTGTACATGTACATATGTCTCACACATGTATGCACACATATACTCGCATTGGTGTATACGGACCCTCGTTGTCCAGTCGCACACTGAAATACATACATACACACATGCATGAATACATACATACATACTTTCATTCCCCCTGCAGGAACAACGAACTTCTGTACAACGTCCGAAAGTGGACTCTGGAGACTACATTTCATACCCTCAGTTCCTCGACTACAGTTGAAACTCTTTTTCTCGTATAAAGGTAGGGAGCTTTAGGTGCCTATAAAGATACTTTGACCATTGGCTGTAAACACACGTTTATCTATAGGCACCTGTACCAGGGGCCTATGTATTGCCTCAAGTTTCGAAGTCAATCGTTAATTCAACACCACTTGACCTGGCCTAGAGGTGGGCAGGTAGGTAGGTAGGTAGGTATTCCTGAAACGTGTGACTATCAATAAAGACCTGGGAAAGGATTCCACCTGATTTAGGTATCCTGCACGCCCTCGTGATTTGTGTTTCAACGACTTTATCTTCTCTCAGAGGATTTCGGACGATTTAGCCAAGCCTAATCCGCTCTTTGAGCCGATCAAACGAAATTCCGAGTCCAATTATTCGCATTAATTAATCAAGAACGCGCCTTTAAGAAAGAGGAAACAGTTCATCATATGGTGAAATGCAAGTGCTCCTTTTCCTGTTCATCGATTTTGATCAAATTTCCGTTATCATTGTTTTCTGAGTCTGCTGAGTGTCTCAGAAATCTGATGAACACGGTGAGAAGACTTTTGGGGTTGCTGAATCCAAATTTGGTAACAGAATTTCCAAATTTCCAATGGCGAATCCGATATGGTGGATACAAATTTGAAAACGGGTGTCCTTGGGCTTAGGGGGTCGCTGAATCCAAGTTTACCAACCGAATTTTAGTATTCAAAATGTCTTGAGATCCAGAAAATCGCCCCCGAGCATTTGCAGCTGATGGCCGTCTGGTTGTGATCAATATTTTGTCCAACGATATCTCGAAAACGAATAAACGGATTTCATAGTTTTTTTATATCAATCTCTGAGATTCTCTGTTACTAAGAACTGGATAGATTTTGGTATTCATCGATGCAGTAGTTTTTGTGTTAGAAAGAAAAAACCGAGCCTTCATTCAAACATTCATTTTTTTCTTCCTTCATTTCAATTTTTTTACTCATAGAATACCATTCTCTGAGCTTGAAGAATTCGATTCATCAGCTTCTATTAGAATCTGACTGACTATTCATTATCCACCCGTGCTTGCATGTAGTATATGCGGCTACTTGTTGATGTGGTTTGCGAATAAAACGCAATGAATCGTTGCAACAGAATGGGAGCAGAGAAATTCAACGATATTTGAAAAAGGGTAATCATCAAGACTGAAGTACACATCGCGTAACTCCTTTGATATATGAACTAGCTATGAAATTGGTACAACACAGTGCCATGCATAGAGGTAAATTTCCGCGCGCCTAATTATCCGGATACTCTGTCGGAATAAATTGGATTTCTAGGAATATTTCAGGCCGAAGTAATTGCCACGTTCAGCATTCTTCATTTGCCTTTCTGTAAGATCAAAGGAACCGAAAAATTCGTTAAAACTATCATTAGGTCAGGTATACTAACGTATCATTTTTTAAATTCACGAATAAAGATAAGTTCTTTTTTTTTTCATATAAATTTGTACAGAAAATATGTCGCCAATTACATAGATCATAAAATCATATTGGTTCCGTACGTACGATTTTTCTTTTTTCTCTCAGCTTATATTTTCTCAGAATTTATATCTATAGGTACCTAAAAAACGCGGCGAAAGATTAACGCAAGCTATAAGCTGTTAGCGAAAAAGTTGAGTTTGATATTTGTGTTATATAAAACGTGGTGTAAAATTGTGCGAGAAGTTAGAGCCAGCTGATGGAATGAAAGAAAAAATTTTAAAAATTAAAAAAAAGGAAGAAAGGAGAAGAGAGAATAAAAAACGAGTGAAAACTTTCCTAGAGATTATTCCTTTTTGGTAATATTCCAAGATTAATAACGCCGGCCGACAGTTATGAGGAGCAAAAACTGTTGAAGAAATTTTTTTACCGTTTTATTTTATTTCTTTCATTTTTTTCTTTCATTTTTTCTCTCCAACGTGATCCCATAAATATGTAATTAGGGAGCTTCTACCTAGCTTGAGGGTTTCGTGTCGGAGCAACTTTTTCAAAGTGTTTGCCCACGAATGATTGATGAAACGTGAAACTTGTGGCCTGAAACATGTAATATATATCTTATCCGATCCTCTCGACAGTAAAAGGCACTTTCCGATTACGAAGAGTCGATAACTTTGTAGAGTTTCAGAATTCTGATCACGTATTTCAAAGGGGTGGACCGCGGATTTCACTGCCCGAAAAATTTATTTTTACTCCTGAACAGTTCAAAGGATGAATACTACATAGACGAGAGAACTGCGCTTATAATTACAAATGTAAAAACGATATGAATCGTTCGGGAATATTTTTGAAACAATTTATCTCCAGTTTTTATACGAAAAAAAAAAAGGAATAATTAATGTAAATAAAAAAGAACCTGTGGCTGTTAATTAAAGTCTCGCTCATTTTTTCCTTTCTTTTTTTTTCAATTCTCTCTGCTTGCTTTTAGATGACTTTCAGGCATATGCGGGCAAAATTAGCGAGTCTTTTGTTTTGCCTTTAATATGGGGGCGTTTTTAAATTACAACGACGCTTTTTGATTTGTTTTCACCATTGCGAGGTATACGGGCAAAGTCGAGAGGATTTTGTCAACGTGGTAAGTACTCGAGTCCTCGTTTCTTTGAAACAAGAAGTAAAGCGAAGGAAAGAGGGGATAGATTAGAATAGGATTTATTAGATCCTCGGATTAAGTCCCTTGAGGGCAAACATAATTACAAAATATAATTACAACCGGAGTTTCGCAGCTTTTGATTTAGGAGCGCGGTAGCCACGGCTTAAAAAAAAAATAATAAAAATGATAAAAGAATAAAAATCAAAAGTGTACATCAAATGGAAAGGGAAGATTCACCGGAATGAGAAATGGTGAAAAAATAAAATGATAAAGGTACGCCGACGAGGAGTTGTATTTTTGAGCTTACTGTTCCCGATCTCAGTACACTGCAGAAACTCGTCAGCAATGATAATGGCGACATAGTGATTGACATAAAAGATGAGAAGAGCATATCCTGATTCCTGATCCTCTAACAGCGTGCGTACCCACGCGTTTGGGTAGCTAAAGATACGCATTTCCCTTGTTCCCAAGTCAGTCGTGCGTGCGAATAATTTTCTCTGCTGTGTTTGGATTGGGTTTAAATAGTTGACTTTCTTCCTTCTTGCCTCTCGTGTAGCATTAGTGAAATAATATCAAAATTTTTCCCCCGTTATAATCCGTAATTGAATATTATTCCGACGATTGAATCCGCTGTGGAAAATCAAGACGAATTTATACCAGCGAAAATGTCGAGGACATTGTAGTTTTCAAATTGGAGTAGGTTGAAGTTGACCAATTACTGTTCGGCCCTAGCGGCGCGTGAGAGAAGCGACTGAGTGCGGAGAGGCTCGTAATTGGCCGGGCGTCGACGTGACCGTTATTTTTCAGCTAACGCGATCCGCGATCCGCGCGGCCGTCGGTGTATAAACTTCAACTCTCTTTCATTCGGAAACTATAAAAGCCTCGAATTTTTTTCCAGCACAACTTTGTCTCAGTTTTTTCCAAGGAATACACCCAAGAGACTCATGCTGAGATCGGTCGAGTGTTGATTTAAAAAACGCTCGAATTAGTTGTCACCGTTATACCCGATAGCCTCTCTTCGCCACTCCTGCATCGTCCCCTCTCACCATCATCTCACTCTCACACCTCGTCAGCATTCTCGAGGAACAGGGTGCTAAAGCGTAAGTACGGTAAAACCTTTATGGTACCCATACAACCATGCCTGGACACGGACGCAGCCAAATACAGGCACCATGGCTATACAAAGCACGTTACATATACGTGTATATAATACAGGGAGGGAGAGGGCCTCTGTATCCCCGTTATATCGACTCCGTGACTCCAGCTGCATCCGGTCCAATCTCCGAGGGCTTGGAATTTATTTCTTTCAATCCGTGGGTAGTGATGCCGTGTTATCTAATTATCGTATTTTCTCATCGCCTTGTTCGCGCTTGGTAATCGGTTGGCGCAGACAATCTGCTGCTAGTATCTACCATACAACACCCCGCGTCAATTGTTCCATGCAACTAGGTATGTGCTACCTGCTTGTATTTATGTTACCCTACACCGTAAATTTATATCTAAACCAGGTACACTGATACCGTGAACAGAATTAGGTATGCAGGGTGAGCCAACGTTCGAATGAACCTGCACGTAGGTACGTACATACTGGTGGATACACCCATGTATATGCATATGATAACATTATAACTGGGAGCTGGAACAGAGTCGTGTTACAAACTAAGGATATGGGCGAACCTACGTGAGGTCAAGGACTCTTGTGGCTTAGATTAGCAATTTTCTGGTCTCTAAATGGTCGTAGAATGAATCTCTATCAGATGAGGAGAGAACTTCTGATTACTGGGAGAAAATTTCTGAAAATTTTGTCCCGAGGAAACTGTTTTGTTCCTTTGTACGAGAACCCACTTGCGGATCATTGTATAGTAGATACTTCATGATTGGTATGGCGTATTAGGTTTCTTTTAGAAATTTTTCAGTAAGTCCACACGTATACGAATCGAAGCAGTGATGTCGCAGGCGCAGGGTGAGGGTATGAATAAACCGGCTTTGCCGACTGTTTAAATTTCAATCGCTTCGAAAGCTTGTGGGTGTATGGACCGGTAGCAATCCCAATCCAATTTTTTGAGGGATTTCACGTAATATAGAGCGAGCGGATAAGTCAGACTCCTTGGAATTCACAGGCTCAAGGCTTACCAGTTTGTAAAAAGAAAAACTTTTCGGGCGTTCTAAGTCCTCCGCAGAAACCCTCTTGGCCCAAGGATCTAAATCTGGGCAGTTCTGACCCACGGACTCTCGGAAGTTCAACCCTGCGTCTTAGCGCCATCCCGAAGGCTTACTTACGCCTATTATGGATAGATATTTACACGGAGATTAAACCTATGAACTTTAACATTAATTATACAATAATAACAATGACAATGGTAATAGCATCGATTCATATCAACGAATAATAAAGATAAATTTACAAAACCACTTTCTATCATCACATCTAATGGACAACTTTAGAAGACATTCATACCCAGATAACATAGAACGTTTTAGATAGGTAGGGTTTTTTCAAACGTCACACTGAAATATTATTACAACTTCAGGAACATCACAGTTATTTACTGCTGCATTTTAAAAATGCATAAGATAGGTGGAATTGCGTACGACTTCATGACATAACATTTTAGATGCTTTTCTACAATCTGTGATGTTGCCCATTACATATTTTGCTCATGATCCAACTCAGATCTCAGTGTCAAATTGGATCGAAATATAGCAAATACAAAAAATAATTAGTACAGATCTATCAATTGGTGGATACCTTTGTCTTGTCCTACTATTGAACATAATACAAGTCCTGACCTATTACTGGACGGCTCGATCCACCATCTTGAATCAGAGGTGCTCGAATTCAGTTTTTTTCATAGCATCTCGGTAACCGTTGATCCTATTGCAACGCAAGGATCAATAGAGGTCGAGATATGATGAAAAAACTGAATTGAAGCACTTTTGATTCATGATGGCGGATCAAGCCGTCCAAATACAGGGCAGAACTTTCAGTATGTTCAACAGTCGGTCAAGGTGAAGGTCTTCACCAATATATAGACCTTCATGAAATGTTTTTTTCCGAACTATCAACGCACAATCGCGTAAATTTGCGATATGAACATTATACGGATGAAAGATCGTACGAGTATCTTGGCCCAGTCCGCACTCTGCAGACGCGAGTGATACTCAGACGGTATGTTCTCACTTCCGAGAGATGCTTGCGCCGAAATTGCGCCTAGTGGCGAGCGCGGAACTACTCCGTGCGTATGCAACCCTTCTGAAATGTTTTTATCACCTTTCTGATATCTCGCTGGAAAAGTTCGATACTGTACGGGCAGGTATTTCTATCAAGGGCTGATACCCGGTTAGCAAAGAGACAGCCCTTCTGCATCAATGCTATTTGATGCAACAGACAATATTGTCTGCCATATAAAGTTGAATTCTCTTTTGCAATTTCATACTCCTTGGACGTAGTCTCCTACCTTTATTTGTTAGAATGGGCAAAGTGCCCAAGGCTAAACTTTATATCACGAGTTGAACATGCATGTGTATTCTACGTATAAGTTACATACATACGTAACGTTAGAAAGGTATACGATGTAGCCGTGGGTGTAGCAACGACGTCAACTACGGCTCTTGGTGTTAGGAAAACTTATTGAGAGCTATTCACGTGGCTGGCTAACTAGTTTTCAGAGTTCTAAAGTGAACACACATACACACATGTTCGTTTCGCACTTCCACAACGGTTCTAGGATAACACTAACGAAACACTGGAAAATTCCTTGGTTACATATCGCGTGCACAATTTTCCATAGGGACTTTGATGAAAAATTTAAAATATGGATGAGATTCATCGTATCGAATGCATTTGAATGTAGGGTGTAACTTGAATGTTAAAATATACACTAGGGAATTAGTACTTTTAGTTGTAATCTTAATTCTTAACTCAAATCGTAACATTAAGAGAACATTTAGCCTCAGAGGTCTCAGAGTTTGACTGGTGCTTTGGGAAGGGTACGACCATCAAGGTAACCCTTTGGCTAAGCGTGATATAACAATTTGGGGAAAGTTTGGAAAACCCGACGGAAGTTAATATAATAATCCACAAAATATCTCCCTCTGAGTATGAAAATTTAATGCGATCTCAAAACTTTTCGAATATAAACGAAAACAACATTTTTTTCAAGTATTTAAAATATTCTCTCCATTCTACACTAAAAAAATAAAATAAAATGAAAAAACGCTACAAAATTGGCTCAAAAATCAAAGAAGTTTTTACGGTTCTATCGACTTTGAACATTTGTTTCTATGCCTGAACAATTTCCTCGTTTTCTTTGTTTTTACGATAAGTTTCTTGGACTTGAAAGTTTTATTGAAGTTCGCTGAAACTAGACTGATTTTTGTTATTTTTTTCGTATACGTGGATATAGTGTTTCCTAAATATTTGATCAGAGCGTCGATTAAAGCGCTTCTACAACGCTGGCCATTATTCTTTGATAATTCTTACCTCTTTTATTTTTCGCAGTTTGTCTCCCACCCCGTTTTTGTTCTTTTTTTATACCCGACACCTACGATGTCTGCTGACCGTCACAATACAAGACGGATCACCCAGCGGTCTTGTTATGTAGTTTGACATTTTTCCCGCCAAAAAGGAGCCTCTTCTGTCAAGGCGTCGTTCAGCGGTTTAAAGTTTCCGCCACGCCAGAGGGCGATGCGACGCGCTAATCGCTCTCGTCAATCTAGATTCTCTGTTAAATGACCTCGAGCTTGGCGCCGCGACGCGGTGGTAGCAATTAAACGCGAGGTATACAGCCTTCTCGCTCTTTCATCCGCTTCCATATTACTTATCGTTCTTACCGATTAGTTTTTTTTATTACTTCGAACCTGTTGAATTATGCATTGAAATAAGACCGGAGTTTCCCTATTTTATCCACCCCCGCGATTTTATCTGAAATTTTAGTGTCCCGAGGAAGTGGTGAACACTTATAAATTCTTCACTATCTATCCTCTCGTCCATCCGTCGAATAACTTTTCAACAAATCTAACGGTTTTTTTGAGAAAAGTTTTTACGAACTTATACTGAATAATATTTTAAGATTTTCTGTAAAAATATGACTTTTCAAATAAGCATTAAGATCGCGGCAACGACATTTTCTTTTTATTTTAGGTATAATTATAAAAAGCTCAATCATTCGATGGAAATGTGCAGAATTTTTCACCCAAACTTTCCGTAGAGTCCATAATTTAGATTTGTAAAAGTATTTACAATCCGTGGTAAATCGCCTCCCAAAATATTCCGGATTTCGAATTTTGTATTTTTTCTTCAAACTGAAATCCGAGCTAACTTCTGTAGTTGATAAGAAGTCCCGACTGATATATCGTCCGAGCTTATCTTTGGAAACCTGACATAGGCCTGATTTACGGGTGGCTGGTTCCTGCCGAAAAATATGATGAATAATGAAAGTATAAAGAATTTTACCATGCCGAAAAAAATAGACAAATAAAAAAATTGAAAAAATTGACGCGAAACCTTTTAAATCCCGTTTTTGCCGCACAACTCCGTATAGTAAATACGATTTATCGTTGCGGTACCAAAATGCTAAAATAGAAATGACTAGAAATCGAACGAGTTTTCCGGCTCAGCGCGAAATGGAATGATAAAATAATAAAGGGGTAGTACCTATCAATAAATTAAAAAGGAAAGGCCATTTTTGCAGTCTGCAGTTTCGAAAATAAAGTTGTTAAAATTTTTTTCGCTACTGATGTTCTAAATGATAGACTCTGGAGTAAAGTCGGTCAATTTTAAGTACTCGCTCAAAGGGGATTTCCGTTTCTCATATAATTAATACAAAATAAAGAAAAAGAGATTTTCACTTAACAAAAATTACGACTTGGCTACAAATTAAGATAACCAGCTCGTTCCGGGCTCATTTTGAAGAGGAAGGGATGGGGTATTTCTTTTATATTTTTTATTTAACACTTTTGCACCCTGAATTAATCCCTCGTGCAAAAACGTTTCGTAACTCATGAAGGTCAATCCTAAAGCCCACTCATTTTGTCTCATCGCTAGATTTTTAGTGATTTTACTAGAAACACCTAGTAAGTTACTAAACTGCTGCTGTAGTTCACTGCATGGCTGACTGCCCATGAATAGCACCCTTTCTCGGTTGGTATCCCTGGCGTTCCGTATCCACAGATTGTCACGGTATATGGCTTATGGCTTGAATTCATCTAGATCTAATCATCCATCTGTCAATCTCGTGCTCCACACTTTTCTCCCTACGAAGGGGTGCCAGCATCTGTCGCAGACGGTTATCAAAGTGGAGATTAATTCATTTCATATTCCGGAAGTAGCCATAATTAACCGTAACGAAACAAAGTTTGAACGCTTCGTCCTCGCGGTCTCGGTCTCGTCTAAAATTACCAACCGCCGCGCAGTGGCTGCCGCTCGCTGCAAATGTGTTTTACTAATTATTACTAATTCCACACGGTTGTAAATCGTTGTCAAGGGTCGTTTATGGGTACCGAAGAGGGGAAATACCGCTAATTGATTTTTACCCCCTCCCGGAATGCCTCCTGCAACCACACATATTTTACCCAACCAGCGTTTATTGCGCACCTTTATTCCTGATTCTCTTCAATCATGTTTTATCACTCTCATTTTCAGATGTTCCAGATAAATTCATCTTAATTTATTCAACGATTGTTCGAGAACTTCGGGTTGACAAGAAAAGAAAATCTAAAACCACGTAGCAGGCATTTTTTTTCGCCCACAAAACCGCTTGCAACTATTTCCAAGAACGGATGTGTGGTTTTTAGTGTGAACACGATGCCGAACGAACAACCCGACCGATTTGGCTCAAATTTGGACAGAAAATCATCGACACCTAGACGATGTTCCAATAGCTTTTCCAGACCATCTCGACATCTGGTTTCGCAATGGCGGACATTCAAACTTTCGCAAAATTCTTATCTTATACATTTTTCAAGATAATCCAACGATCTTCGGAACACAACTTTCTGCCGTTGGAATACATTTTCAGAAAATTTTCCACAATTTTTGAACGCACGCGTGAATTTCTTCCTTGCTGAATTCCAGACGAAGCGCTGAATCGATTTGACTAAAATTTGTACAGAATCCTGTTCTTATCCAGCAGACGTACGTCTTAATAAGCTTTTCAACCCAATTCCACCTCCGGTTTCGAAACGGCGGATACCAACTCCGACAGTTTTTGAGATGATTCAGCGAACTTTGGAATACAGCCTTCCGCCATTGAAAGACATTTCTAGGAATTTGATGATGATTTTCAATTGTTTGGGTGTATGTGCGAGTTCCTCATTTTCATTTTCGCCTCGAAGAATTCAAATTCGGAACAATGGAATCGGAAAAATTGCAAACCGTTTCAAGCAATTTTTAAGCACTTGTAATCAGTCAGATGGATTAAACGAGTTGGATCTAGAGGCTGTGGCAGCGACGACGATGAGAAAAGGCGATTATAAAACTGGCTTGGTCAGTCCGTTTCCCCGTATGAATAAAATTGTGAAAAATATTAGGCTGGCGAGGCAGAGAGGTATGAAGAATGAAAATTGCGGTATAAGAGGAAACAGCGTGACTCTACCAGGACCAACGACAACTCCAAGAATTATCGCAGAAAGTCGTAAACTGTTTCATTGCCGTAGCGAATGTCCCGAGCGTTGAAGAACTGCCTTTATATTCTGGCCCTGTTTTAGCCCGGTGCCAACAAAATGGCCGCCAAAAAGAAAGCCTCCAGCTCTAAATGTCTATCTCACTATCGCATTTCTTATGTCACATTTAAACTAGTCCCCTAGGCTTCTCTCTTGGTACTTTACTTTTTTGGTGATATCATTTTCTTGCTTTCCGTGCCTCCGCCGTAAAAAAATTTGGGAATTATGCGCCATTTTGTGTATAATTATGAAATTTCGTCAAGTAGAAATGTTAACCTCACGCATACAGATTATTTACACTAACATCGCGTTAGTGTATGTAATCGTCGCCATGACAGAGCCTCGCAATCTAGCGCCATCTACGCAAAGTTTGATCGATGAGGATCCTAATTGTGAGGAAAAAAAACAAGTGAGTGAGTCGACTGACCTCGATGGCCAAGCCTCAGATTTTTCGAGCTCGAAAAATAGCCTTTTATGAGTAAGAAGTTCGATCAAAAAATAAAGGAATGTATTACACGCGGAAAGGTCTTTTTTTTTTAGCAAACCCAAAAACTACGAGATCGATTAAATCCGGAACTCAACCAAATTCGAGCCGGAGCAAATCCTCAAATTTCTTGAAGAAATGAAAATCGTGAAATTCCGCTGACCAGTTCTCGAAATATCGCAATCGATATCATTTTTTCAAAAATTTTGTTCATCGAATAACTCAAGAACTACCTGGTCGATCAGATCCAAAATCTGATCAGTTTTAAGTTCGGAAAAGCCGCATCGATGAGTACAAAGAAATATGAAATCCGATCATTCATTCTCCAGATATCGGTGAACAAAAAACTAATTACACCCACAAATCCAGGCTAACATCTAAAAATGGTTGGAGATCTAGTGAAATCTGAACTTTTCATTTTCAGAGTGATTTCAGTATCTATCGTTTTTTTTTTTTTTTTTTTTCTGAACGGGAAGTCAAACATCGTTGGTTCATAGATTCGTGTTGGTTAATTAATTTCCGGTGCAATATAAGCGAGCCGATTTTTCAGCTAATGGTCGTTTAAAGTTGGCGATCGTATTTCAAACTTCAAAGCACGTCTGGCTGGTCGCCAATTTTTTTTTCTCATACGTCGATGAAAATTGTCACGAATTACCTTAACGACGACAGTTATTGTTTCAACCATTTCACGTTATATACTGGGAGAAATATGTGTGACGAAAATTGTCCCCAGTCTCAATTTATACTCGCGTAATATAAGTCTGAGGCGAAAATTTCATCCGACAAAAAGTGAAAAATAAGATAAAAGAAATGTACGTATTATATTTCGGGTAAAATGAAGCATAACATGTAGTTTCCGTCTTTAAATCAGCCTATTCTTCTCTCTCAGCTGGTACAGATTTATATTCAAACCGTAACTGCATGCACACGGAATTCATCTCTGCAAATGTTTGACACCATGATGGTATCTGGTATGTGTGCATACTTGTGCAATTATGTGCTACATACACACATTGAAGCTAAGAAACCTTCCCGATAAAAAATTCATTACTTTTATCCAGTTGAGTTGAAATTTTTCACTAGAGGATGTCGACTTTTCATCCGACCGTGAGAGTTGATTTTTCTTTAAATCTGATAACAGTCACTAATTTTCGAAATAAAACTTATACTAGAAGGGGCTGGAACCAAAAAGACGAAAATAAAGCCTTACCAAATTTTGAAATTAGTAGAGAAGTTAGGGTGTCCCTTAAAGGCGGTATCTTCGAATTTCATTCCTCCGTGTGTATCAATATTGGTTCCAAATGAATAAAATAAATTCATAGTAAGAAGTTGAAAAGATGCGAGTTATTCAACAAAAATAAATTCACCCTTAAATTCAAGATGGCAAACCTGCAGCCTCTTGTGATCCAGCGTCCCTACAGTCTAAGACTTGACAGAATCTCTGATAAAAATTTGTGTGACGAGTCGAAGTATCAGTAACTATCTACCAAAAGTGTCTTTCCAATAAGTCCGACCGTTTTCGCACGGCAAATTCTTAAAAATTCATCTAAGAAATTCAGTAAGAGTGGATCCCGTTGTGCCGGTGCAGTAAACGTGGGCTAAGAGATAAGCTTGCAGAATTCTGCAATAACATTCTGTTAGGTAGAATTTATAACATGACATTCAATCGAAGTTTATCGGTAAGAGAACAAGGTGCACATAGAAAAGCTTATTACACGGACTTTACCGTACCGAGTAAGTGAATTTAACGCAGGCATAAATACTCGTCCGTTATTCCAGCTCCTCCGTTCTTCTTTGCATGTATTTTCTCGCAATTTTCATACCGCGCCGTTCCGTCTTTTTCATGCGCTTGCAAATAAACGCCTGAAAGCAGAGAATTTTTGCATCACAGATCACGGCTCAACGCGCGTCAACCCCGTTTACATTTACGTTTACGGATGGGAATAAAAGTCGTTTGGAATGAAACAATATTGAGGTAATCGCGACAGCTGAGATTGCCACGTGTGAAATACAATTAATACACAGTACCTGTGTACAGGGTGTCCCGGAACTAAATGCAAAATATAAAGAGGGTGATAGAGCGGTCCAAGCTGAGTAAATTGACCTACAGAACACGTGGTTCCCGAAGTACCGGTCAAGGGATATGGCCGCTCAAAAAATCGTGCTAGGCGCCAGCATGTGGGCAACCGACTACACACTAGTATCCGTTGATGCGAGTCATAACATTCGAAAATTTCAAACAGAAATAGTTTGGATTTGAAATTTTATTATGGAAACAAGTAATGTTATTATTGTGTTTGGCGGGAATTCAATGTCGAAAGTGTTTTCACTCGCAATTCTTGACTTCTGAAGTGTTATGAACGAAGCGCGGACCGATGCCGGCTGTGTAATCGGTTGCCTACATGCCCGCACCTAGCGCGATTTTTTGAGCAACCGTATTACGCGATCGGTACTTCGGAGACACATGTTCTACAGGTCAATTTACTCAGCTTGACCCCCTGTATGACCCTCGTCATTTTATGCAGTTAGTTCTGGGACACCCTGTATACGTACGAATGCAGTTCGATTTTTATTGCATTAAAAATATATCAATATAGCTACACTAGTCGTTACTAAAACAATGTTGCAATTACAACTTTTGTTACCTGTATTGGTTAATCAATAAAAATATCGAATTCTAGTGATAAATATTCATACTTCACTAATTACAGTCGCAAGTATACATCTAGTCCATATATTTGACGAGGCATTTGAACCCATTCCGAAAAAAAAATTTCCCAATCCCTTTCAATCAGATCGATTTTTTTCACGAGACTCTAAAATCCTGGAACACCCCTTTCTACCAAGATCCGACCATTTACACATTTCTATCCACCATATAAAATCCGCCATTTTGAATTTTTGGATTCTGTTGTTGAATTTTGATTCCACGATCCCAAAAGCCCGCTCACCGCATGCTCAGTAGATTTTTCAAACACGCAGCAGTCTCAGAAAAAAATAATATCTGAACTGAGACTAAAAATCCGTGTTATTCAAATGGGAAAAAGACTTAGAATCAAAATTGAAGAATAGTACATTGTGATACAAGTGCAAGAAAGCGGGCTTTTGACGAAGGCTCTGAAATTGGCCGCACGAGCCGGAACACCCTATTATACATATTGGTATCCAGTAAATAGGGTACCTAGCCTGTCGCTTCATATATACTATATTCGTATCGAAATAATTGAATAATTTTCTGGCTTTGGTGTTTTTAAATATGCGAAATGGCCAGTATTCCTCGTTGACCCAAATTTAGCATAGAAAATTTATCGTTTTCCAACATGGATCGATATTTCATCCGACTGCTGACCAGCCGTTCCACGAACGACTCGCTGACTCATATTTTTTCCACCCTGGGACTAAAAATAAAAGGTGAGAGAGAAATAGTGAGGACAAGACATAGAGATAGCGAGAGAGAGAGAGAGAGCTGAAAAAAAAATACAAAAAAAAAACAAAAACAATACTTGAAAACAAATGAAAGAGGGAGGGAAAGTGGTGCTGCTGACCCACGTTAGCGTTGTACACAACATACAGTGCCTACGCATATACTATGTGTATATATATATACATACATGTACGAGAGTTTGTCTGTTTTTTTTTTTCCGGTATGTATTCATGCATATATGTTGTGTACATACATGCGTAAATGGTCGACTGTCTGTCAGATTTGCTGGTCCGTCTGTCACCATCAGCCCCGCGTCGAGGCTTGAACAGGAAAAATTACAAGCAGGGTAGAATAATGGCAGAAAAAAAAAAAAAAACATTACAAAACGGCTCGAAAAGAAAGGATAAAAAGTGAGTAATAAAAAGTCTTCACAACCGTGGATATACAAAGGCATTTTTTTTTCGACTATTTCCTTTTTTTTTCAAAAATTCTATCAAAAATATTGTTCTGAGTGATGAAAAAATAAACGCTCTCAAAATTTGAGCTCTTAAGGGGAGGGGATACCGGATGTGTTACCGACACCGCCTATATCTCCGAAACGGGGCTATCAATCGACTTGTCCTTGCGGCAGTCGATGTTTGACGAGTAATGGGTTCAAACTGGTACGTTTGATCGGATGAAATCGGATTTTTTTTTTTTTTTTTTATCGAAAAGCGTGGTCGTGCCATTTATTTCGACTTATATCAAAGCCTACGGATCGAAAATGCAAAATCGGCTTCCTGAGCCCGATTCTGTATGGCATTCCGAACACAACCATCCAAAAACATCTTTGGTTTCGACAACGATGAAGAAACCACATCTAATCTACGTTTTTGTGGTAATTTTCGCGATTGTCAAGGGCCGTGAGCGAAAATGGCCGCTCACGGCTGTTGATATGATGTAGTGGTTCGCAGAACGCACGTGAGATGTCGCCGCACGCCCATTTAAGCTTCTCCTTTTACCACCGCTGTTACGTTGGTACACCGTGTAAAAGGTAAAAGGAGAAGCTTAAATGGGCGTGCGGCGACATCTCACGGGCGTTCTGCGAACCACCACATCATATCAACAGCCGTGAGCGGCCATTTTCGCTCACGGCCCTTGACAATCGCGAAAATTACCACAAAAACGTAGATTAGATGTGGTTTCTTCATCGTTGTCGAAACCAAAGATGTTTTTGGATGGTTGTGTTCGGAATGCCATACAGAATCGGGCTCAGGAAGCCGATTTTGCATTTTCGATCCGTAGGCTTTGATATAAGTCGAAATAAATGGCACGACCACGCTTTTCGATAAAAAAAAAAAAAAAAAATCCGATTTCATCCGATCAAACGTACCAGTTTGAACCCATTACTCGTCAAACATCGACTGCCGCAAGGACAAGTCGATTGATAGCCCCGTTTCGGAGATATAGGCGGTGTCGGTAACACATCCGGTATCCCCCCCCCTTAATATTAATACTTATAGAGGTTGTACATCATCACGAGTTCTATTTCCCATTCAAATAACATATGAGAATTTTTTTTTTTTTTTTAAACATTGGAATTTTCTAACTCGTCAACGGATTTGTGTATTGATAAGACGAAGACATATTTTCGTAGGGAATCGGATGTTCTACAAAAAAGGTCTCTTATCATTTTATGATAAATCTACTCCTTCAAAAGTTATTTAATGAGATTTTTTTAAATAAATTTACTTTCAAATGCGAATAACTAAAGATCCTTTAGGAATTTCGCAAACTTTGTGAAGAAAAATCTAAGTGAAATGAAACGCTCTACAAAAAAAGGTTTCATGACATTTTACGATATGTGTGATAGTTCCGCTGAAAAAGTAAAAAAATCTTGAAATTCATTATAAATTCAACTTTGACCTTGAATAACTTTTGAAGGAGTAGATTTATCATGAAATGATGAGAAACCCTTTTCTGTAGATCATCTGATTTCCTACATCAGCACACAAATCCATTGACAAGTTGTCAAATTTCATAGTTTAAAAACAAAACAAAATTCCATGTCATTCAAATGGGAAATAGAAAATCGCGATGATGCACCTCTGAATATCAATATTAAGAGCTTAAACTTTGAGACCATTTTTTTCTCGTCATTTAGAACAATATTTTCGGTCCAAAGGTCCAAAATGGGTGGGACTTACTTGCGGCAAAGGCACGCCGTGATTCGTGATCAAGCACGCTACCCTATCCCTACCCGGATAATTCTTTACCTGATTGGCTGAATGCGTGCCTTCGCCATGAGTAAGTCCCGCTCATTTTGGACTTTTGAAGAGACTCACTCTGTATATGTAGGAATATTGCGACAAAGGTTCAAGCGTGAACGTAAATAGAAAAATGAAATTGAAAATAAAATGAAACTGAAAAGAGAGAGAGAAAGAGAGAGAGAGAGAGAGAGAGAAAGAGAGAGAGAGAGAGAGAGAGAGAGAGAAAAACGGGAAATTTCAGAAAAATAAATAAAACTAACGGCAAATGTGATTTTTGTGGAATAATTCAAGCAGGAAACGTAATAAATGCGATTATATTTTCTACCGTCTGCTGTCGTTGATATATCTATGTATATGATGCCAGACGAGGTAGAATTGAATAGCAGTTGAATAATATAATGGCATTTGTTATTTTAATAAAGTGGTATAAATTTTTCATAAATATTCAACGAATTTTATGATGTAGCAAATATATTTTTGGGATTTAATTATAAACGGCTCAGATGATTCAGTGTATATGACAGGTTAAACTCGTATCCATTAATAAATAATGAAGTAGCAGTACTTTGTACGACTGTTGCGAATGTTGGTCTGACGATGAGTACCTACAGGGATCAGCTTTTGAAACTTGATAAAATAAACCGAGTACTTTTTATTTTACACTACCCACATGGCGATATAAGATTTATCATCACAAGAGAGACTCATTAGAGAGCTGCACTCACTTTTGGTTAAGTGACTTCTCACATATCGCGTGATTAAAACCAAAAAGGCGTATGTGATGTAGATACGCCCTTATGGTTATTCAAATTTTATGTATCTTTAAAAAGTTATAATACCAAATAGGCGCATTGCCAATTTTTTGGCGCATATGCCCTCATGGTTTTAGTCACAGAATTATTAGTAGGTACCAAAAAGACGATAGATCTATGTGATTATGTTGGCATACGCCTTTTTGTTATTGAGCTCAACGTTTTTACACATACGCCCTTGCGTTGTCAGGTAAATTATTGTTAATATCAAAAAGGCAGATGGATCCGCATATACGCCCTTTTACTTTTCAGCGATTTTATATGTGATCCTGTTGGCATCCGCCCCTTTGCTTTTAGTCACGCGATATCACATTTATCTGTCCCACAAAATTCAATTTGAATGTGACTTTCCAATTTTCAATTCAATTTTGTAGGTGCCAATAATACCTACTGCAACTTTGACCGGGTTCGGGGTCTCACCATCTCCGATTTTCTTGTAACTTAAAACATCCCTTATTTCAATCACAAACGTCTATAACTATTTCGTTCAGTTCCTTTCGATCCGACGTAACGAGTATTTGAATTGTAATTTTTTTTCTGCTTTTTTGAGACGATTCTTTTGTATCGTCAATCAATATTTCGTAATTCGATATAAATTTTTCAAAACGCCGTGCGCGAAATTCGACTTCTCGTGCCTACTTTGCGCGTGCAAAATAATTACTTTGCGCACTGTGGGAGAAACAGGCACTTTGCATACGCAAAAGGCACGAACCGTCAGATTTTTCACACTGTTTTAAAAATTATATATGGTCTGAGCAACTCGTGCTCATTAGTGATTCTGGCACGTTGGTGAATCACCAACTTTGCGCCCTAGTTGCGCAATGTACTATATTCCGAAAAACAAGTCAGATCGATGATAAAAATTGCGGGATGATATGTAAATTATGTCATAGTGTGAAAATCGACGTTTACAAGCATTTGCATACACATTCAAAGTAAATGAAAATACTTTCATTCGAAAGAGCAGAAAATACTGCAAGAAATTTATCCTCTCCTTGTCACCTCCCTCCTCGAAGACGGTATACAAATCATCGAAGAAGTAGGTTTTCAAGACAGTCAAGAAATTTACAAATATTAGTGTGCATCACAAGGGTGATGCAAAGGAATCGAAAAAAATTGGGATGAACACGTAATGTGGGACCTTTTCTCAGGTTGTGAAGCGGAAGAAAATCTCCGACAGGGAAAGGTATCTGTAAAAAAGTAGGATAATCGAACGAAGACGATTCCAAACCATCATCGATCGACCATTTTCTCGTCAGATAACGAGTGGATGGCACATTTAATCCTCACTCAGGGGCATATATATATATATATAGAGTGAAGATAATTTTTTTTCGAAAATTCGCGACTAAGTGTGGGCTTATCTGGAGTTCGACTCAAGAAGTTTGGAAGAAACTGTGAAAGTTTTGCGAGAGTGATGACCGGCTTTCAGGAAGCTCTGGTACATGGACTGAGCACTTCACCTGGGGACTTTCAGTACGTTTACCACGACGAAGATTTTTTGGTACACCGAGGTTCGCCGACTTTTTTTTCTACGCGATGAATGCTCGAGACTGGCTGATGATGCATATTAAGTAATTTGCAAGTACGTATACAGGGTGTTCCAGAACTGAATGCAGAAAATGAAGAGGACCATGTAGGGGGTGAAACTGAGTAAAGTGACCTACAGAACATGTGGTCTCCAAAGTACTGGTCGCGAGATACGGCCGCTTAAAAATTCGCGCTAGGTGCCGGCACGTAGGCAACCGACGACACAGCTGGCATCAATCAGCGCTTTTGTCATAACACTTTCGAATTCGAAAATTTCGAACGAAGATACTTTTAAGAACAAATTTTATCACGGAAACAAGTTATGTTATTGTGTATGGCGAAAATTTGATGTCGAAAGTGTTTTCATTCGACATTCTTGACTTCCGAAGCGTTATGAATGGAGCGCTAACCGATTCCAGCTGTGTAGTCGGGTGCCTACATGCCGGCGCCTAGCGCGATTTTTCAAGCGGCCATATTTCGCGACCGGTATTTCGTAGACCATATGTTTTACAGGTCAATTTACCCAGCTTGACCGCTTTTATTACCCACTTCATTTTCTGCATTCAGTTCTGGAACACCCTGTATATGGTTTCTGCCATTGACGTATGTATAATCTTGCTCACGCGAGGTACGATCCATAATGCATAGAATTTCGCTAATATTTCAAGCCTGAGTCTGCTATCTCTATTGCAAACTTCCGGTTCCGTCGGAATTCAGCTACAAATTTACACGTTATGAATATACACGGTGGACGAATAATTTACTCCTTCATCCGTTCATTCTTTCTTTTTCCATTCTTATTGTAAGTCCAACGGATTCAAAATTTATCATGAATCATTAGAAGAATGAAATGCTCACAATGTCCATCTACAGGGTATCTGATCTTTTTTTGTTCTTACAAATTATCAGTCGAAGTTCAGGATTTATAGCAATATACGATTAGTGGTTCAAAAAGTTATGTCAAAAATTCGAAAATCGCATCATTCTGTTTTAAAATCTAATTTATGGCAGACTTCTGCAGGTTGTGATTTATTAGCGAATAAAATGGGATGACCCGAAGTTTTTACCGTCAAAACAAATGCTCGCTTCTGTAGATTGCATTATTGTATTTTTAATATAGTTGCATTTGGTTGGCCTCGTAAAATTTCGATTTCGCCATCTTGAATCAAAGGTGCTTGAAGTCAGTTTTTTTTATCATATCTCGACAACTATTGATCCTATCGTCACGAAGATTCACATAAAGAATTGAGCTTATCAAATTATCCATAAAAAAAGGTTCAATACATTTTTTCCATATCTTCAATAGTTTTCGTATAGTTTAACATGGTTGCTAATAATTTGTTGTTGATATTTCGAATGCGTAGAATCAGAGATTCGAGTTTACGTATTCATCGGTATATTAGAGGAAAACTGTTGGAGGTACGAAAAAAATGTATTCGACTTTTGTTATGGAGAATTCAATACGCTTTATTTTTTATATGAACTTCCGATACAATAGGATCAACGGTTACCGAGATAGTATGAAAAAACTGAATTCGAGCATCTTTGATTCAAGATGGCGGATCGAGCCGTCCAGTTAGAGGTGGGGACTTTTATTATGTATGTGTTCGATAGTACCTAGTCCAAGATAAAGTTCTCCACCAATTGATAGATCTAATGATTTTTCTATTCGCTATATTTTAATCCAATTTCACTGGACTTAACCCCGAAATTGATTTCTTATCATCAAATTCAGCATAGACTTAAACAAAAAAAAAAATTCTCATGAAAATAACAATTGCGTATAAATCATGTAACAAAAATTATATGATAATTTTTGTATCAAAAATCAAGTTTTTTTGCATAAGTGAAATAGCTTTTTTCTTTGCTTTTCTGATTGTTAAATTTCTCGTGCAACTTTGTGCAAAGAAAAGTCACACGTATAAGGTACGAGATGAAAACGCCGTGTAATTTTAGTGGCGGGATGTTAGCTAACCGCGCGTTTGACCCAAATCCGATTTCGAAGCTCCTGCAGAGCTAATAATACGAACTGGTTTCTAATTACCCGGGAATTAACGATCCGTTCGAAACCCGGTCGGTTACTGTCATTTTCAGGAGGGAAGTCAACAGGAAATAGGTACCGTTGGTCTAACAAATTTGTAATTGAATTTAAGCGGCTAGGTATACCGAAAAATTGGCTATTTTAGGACTGAAATGATTCTGACCAACCGTTTCAAAGATTTAATTATATTTTCAAGTCTATAATTTCTCAGAAAATGAACATGTATTAAATGAATAGAAAAGTTTTTCAGGCGTTCATTGTTGGTCTGGAAAATTTCGGAAAATAAACAAAAGGCTTGGGTGAATCAAAAAATTAAGCATAAAATGATTTTTGCAACATTGTGCACACTTCGTGAATGAATTTTTTCACAAACCGAGTCAATATTCTACTGACTCGGTTTTCTTCACAGCCGATGACTGGTGCCTTTCGACATATTTCAAAATTATTTAAGATTCCATGAAATCCGTCTTGCTTAGATAGGTTGCACCAAAGTCAAGGTGGTTTTCGTATAGGGTACAAGTCGCCTCGTTCATCGGAGCTTTCCAAAATTTAGAGGGGATATTCTACATTGATCTAATTGCAGTTATTTGTGAACGTTGTTTTTGCACGAAAATGTTGCACAAATTTAGCGCTCATTTCTGAACTCCCAGAGCTTTAATCGTCGAATGAATGAGAGAAAGTCAAAAGTCGAATTGATGATGCAAGTAATTTTTGCAACATTGTGCACACTCGGAAATGACTTTTTTCACAAACCGAGTCAATATTATACTGACTCGGTTATTTTTTACAGCCGATGACTGGTGCCTTTCGACATATTTCAAAATTATTTGAGATTCCATGAAATCCGTCTTGCTTAGATAGGTTGCACCAAAGTCAAGGTGGTTTTCGTACAGGGTACAAGTCGCCCCGTTCATCGGAGCTTTCCAAAATTTAGAGGGGATATTCTACATTGATCTAATTGCAGTTATTTGTGAACGTTGTTTTTGCAAGAAAATGTTGCACAAATTCAGTGCTCATTTCTGAACTCCCAAAGCTTTAATCGTCGAATAAATGAGAGAAAGTCAAAAGTGGAATTGATGATGCAAGTAATTTTTGCAACATTGTGTACACGTCGGAAATGACTTTTTTCACAAACCGAGTCAATATTATACTGACTCGATTATTTTTTACAGCCGATGACTGGTGCCTTTCGACATATTTCAAAATTATTTGAGATTCCATGAAATCCGTCTTGCTTAGATGGATTGCACCGATGTCAAAGTGGTTTTCGTATGGTAGAAGCCACCTCGTTCATCGAATCTTTTCAAAATTTAGAGGAGATATTCTGAATCGATGTAATTTCAGTTTTCTGTAAACGTTGTTTCTGCACGAAAACGTTGCACAAATTGGGCGCTCATTTCTGGAATCCCAGAGCTTTAATCGTCGAATGAATGAGAGAAGGTCAAAGGTGGAACGGAGCAACGGATATCAGCCTAATTCCTTCCTGATAACCGATTCTACCCAAGAAGGTGTCTTTGCCTGGAGCCTTTGGAGCCGGGAAATACAATAGAAGCTTCTACGGGTCCCGAGGGAGCTGGAATAGCCAATGGGATTTGATGGCTTGATCACGTGTCTCCCGTTGTTTTCACCCTGCTTATTCGAGGCGCATTTTCGTCCTCGAATTTCGGACGGTTCGAGGTAGTCGGTTGGATAGAATTGAGAATATAGAAGGATATAGGAGTATAAATAAGGCTGGAGAATCGAGACAGGGAATTATGTGGAAGGCGGGAGGCGTAAAGTGGGAGGTGGGATGTGAAAGAGAAAGAAAAAGTTTATAAAGTCTGTTTCTTTTCGCAAGTTTGGAAAAAAGAAAAAAAAACCAAGAAGAAAAAAAAAACTTTCTCAATCTTTGGCTCGTCACCAGCGTAGATTTAACGTCTCTGCAACCGAAACAACGGTTTTGCCAATCCCAACGGAATGTTATTCAATGGCCTTTCCAAACCTGTATCGCGTTGTTAAATTATTAATCAGTAAAGGTAATTAAAACTCCGAAAGTCAACTGCTCGTTTAGAAAACCTTGTAAAGTTACCCATGGAACAGAAAATAATTAAAAAAAAAAGCTTTGAAAAAGGTTCAACTTTTATTCATGACATTTGAGTGGGTCGCTTTCAGGATGCATCCCCGAAGTTAGCTCGCAAAAAAAAAAAACCAATGTTTTCGCTGATATATTCACGGCATATGATTAAGCCAATAATAATTGCCTTTCCCTGAAATTGCAAACACGAAAAATCACGCGTTAATTCGAATTTGATTTTCTACATTTTTTTTAAATTCGCTTGTCAATTACAAAAAGCAAAGAAGACGAAAGGCTATTTCGTACCTACTCCTCATCGCCTCGGTGGTATAATAAAATTATTTGCTTCGGTATAAAATGACTTTTGCTAATTTCAAAGGATCTTCACGTGTTTTCAACTTTTTGTATCCGAAAGCAAGCTTTCAAACAGTTTTCGTGTGTTTTCATATTTGTTCCGAACGGATCAACGGCTTATCGAACAAATCGGCTACTGGTTCTGTTGAAACAAAAATATATTGTTCAACTTCTTTTGAAAAAAAAAAGAAACCAAATGAATTCGTTGTATTTTTTACGATCGTTCAAAACTTTTTGCCGAATTTATCAGATTTTTGTATTGAATCATAAAACATGAAAAAATCTGCAAGTCACAAGATTTTAATTTCTATATCCTCGTTTAATTTGAATGGTTGTTTTTACGAGAATAAAAATCGACTTTTGTTCTTTTTACATGAGTTCGTGTTTAAATATAAATTGAACATTTTCCAATTTTCTCGAAATGAGCAACAGCGCCCCATTATCTACTTGTACGTAAACATTTAGTAAGCGTTCATACAGTAGATGTTTTGGCACAGAGACACCGGATCCTCCCGCAAAGCTCCTATTTCTGGGTTAAGCTTTTTTCCAGAATTTCATAATATCTGGAATAGTGTAACTCGGGCTGCAATATGGTGTAGAGATATTTTCTACGGGGCAAGCGAACGAGATGTTGGCAGAATCGTGGTCCTGGGGATGTATACACCTACGCATACACGTACACACGTACACATAAGGATACAGCTACGAGAAAATGCCCAGAATTTCTGAGCTCTGGGTATAGTTGAGGAAGAGAAAATGAAAGGAGAGAGGAGAAAAGGGGGTTGAGGGAGGAAAAATAGGGACGACGAAAGAGTTAAGGGAAGAAGAAGAAGAAAAAGCAGGAGAGCAAGGGGCTACAAGAGATCCAACCCTTACGCCTCATGTGTTTCGTTTGTCTTTTGTTTTCGGCCTCGTAAAACTGTGCGAATTACAACGTCAACCTACACCCCCTTCCTGCGCCTTTCTACCCCTTTTACTTCTCACAACCACCGACGGATCCACATTTCGCACTTGTTCCTCTTGATAGCTGCTATACGCTTAGATAACCCTGGCTTATGCGTGTACAATTCAGATATCACATATCGCACACCTAGATCTAAACTAGGACAAGTCAAAAAACTTGAATTTTGAGTTATCATCATTTTTGTATACCCTGATACCATACGCAACTAACCACAAGAACAGATTCAACTTGATGTTCATAATCATGACGACAGATTGCACTAACTTGGTTTTGCTGAATTATTAAATAATCAATAATAATTATATAATAATAAAATTATTGTAATATTGATAATAATAATCAATGATAATTATCATTAGTAATATTATATAATTATATTTGTCATGAATAATAGTTATTTAATTAATTAATTATCCAAAGGCATAATTGGAGCAAAACGTTTTTTCCCCATACTGGAAGATGAGATTTTTTGACTTGTCCTAGTTTAGATCTAGGTGTGCGATATAGGTACATCTGGTACATATACGTATATGTATGTGGGAGGCATGTTCTGGGGACAATTTTTCGAGCGAGCACATGGTTTGAGGACATTTGTATACTTTGGGGCCAGGTCTCAAAGTTTTTACATAGTAAACGCATACTTCGAGGACATTTCAGGATATATATGAAACGCATAGTTTCGCACCAAAAGGTCATTTTAGACATTCTCATTTATATAGAACAAACGCATGGATTGAGACCGCTAAATTCATATATGAAACCGATGATTTGAGGACATTTTTAAACATATATCAAACGCATAGTTTGAAGCCACCAGATTCATATATTCAACCGATGATTTAAGGACATTTTTGAACAAATATCAAACGCGTGGTTTGAAACCACCAGATCATATATGAAACCGATGATTTGAGGACATTTTTAAACATATATCGAACGCATAGTTTGAAGCCACCAGATTCATATATTCAACCGATGATTTGGGGACATTTTTGAACATATATCAAACGCGTAGTTTGAAACCACCAGATCCCTATATTCAACCGATGATTTGGGGGCTGGAACTAATTTTCCCGAACTTCTTATTATTTTCTTCATCTTCGGCCATCTGCTGAATTCTGTCACTTCGATTCTTATTAATGAGAAACAATTCTTATCGGAAAAAATGCCCTTTGGTCACAGGACAAAGAACAAAAATACATCACGGATGAACGACTTCACGGAAAATACAATACGAATGAACGACTATACACACGGAAAACGCATAACGCATGGTTTGGGGCCATTATGTCCCCAAACTATGCTTTACGTAAACATTTATAGATCAAATTATGGGGTATTGTTGCTCATTCGGGAGACTTTTCTGCGCGCATGGGTCACTGCTTTTAGCGAAGAGCAGCTTTCAGTAAAATTTTGATGCAATAATGTTTACCCCGTCTCGAGAAATAAAAAAATAAAGAAATAAAAACTGATTTTTTAATATTTTGCAAATCGAATAACATTGAAATCAGTTCATATCAGCGACGGGGCGCGGGGGAAGTGGGAAGGGGGTCGAGGGGGAGGGGGGTGTCTCTATATTTGTTGTTAGGGGTTGGCCAAAAACCATAATCCAGGGTGGTAACAAAATCAGTGAACCAAGCGCAGAAAAGTGTACCGGTTGAACGACTACACGGAAAACGCATAACGCATGGTCTGGGGCCATTAGGTCCTCGAACTATGCTTTACATCAAAAATCATGGATCACACATGACGCATGGCTTGTGGTCACTATGTCTCCAAACTATGCTATATATGAATCCTAGATTATTGTATGTATAGATAACGAATGGTTTGGGGTCATAATGTTTCCAAACTATGCTTTATTTAAAAAATTATAGATAAGATTATACGTATGGGGTATTCCACGTGGACCGGATCGGTTTTTGGCCGGAGGTCATCGAATCCGACACCAATGCAGATTCAGATTCCTTGTTACTACATGAGATGTCCCCAACAGTTACAGAGCATGAAAATAATTGGTTCAATTTATATCGCTTTCATAATTATACCAAAAATTTAATTACGACATTTTCAACTCTACTAATCTCAGCCATGCATGAACAAAATCATAACTTTCCATAGTGCATACTACGCGCATAAATGAGCTCTTTAAAAATATGTAGCACTTGAATTATTTTTGGAATTCTTGAACATGTAAAACTTTTGAAATATGCGATTTCTTTGTTCTTCTACTTGAAGGGTCTAACCAACAATTCTCATCAGAAAAAATGCCCTTTGGTCACAGGACGGAAAACAAAAATACATCACGGATGAACGACTACACGGAAAATACAATACGGATGAACGACTATACACACGGAAAACGCATAACGCATGGTTTGGGGCCATTATGTCCCCAAACTATGCTTCGCATAAAAAATCATGGATAACACATAACGCGCATGCCTTGGGGCCATAATGTCTCCAAACTATGCTTTATGTAAACATTTATGGATCAAATTATGAGGTATTGTTGCTCATTCGGGAGACTTTTCTGCGCGCATGGGTCACTGCTTTCAGCGAAGAGCAGCCTTCGATAAAATTTTGATACAATAATGTTCGGCCTCTCTCGAGGAATATTAATAAAGTAGACTCCAATCTTTCATATTTTACCAGAAGGAATGAAATCTCTCATTTCATTACTTATTAAAAATCAATTCTGATCAAAAAAATCATGCCCTTTAGAAACAGGACGATAAAAAAATACATCTCAAAATTCATGGGCAAAAATATCTTGTCGAAAATATCGAATCTGTCGGCGTTGAAGGTGGGAGTTGTATGATTCTGAAGTATGGGTCGAAAATATTTTTCGGATTCCCCAAACGCAAGATACGGGCCTCTGAAGATCGTGCGGTGGGCTCAAAAACTAATTTTTTAATATTTTGCAAATCAAATAACATTGGAACCAGTTCATATCAGCGACGGGGCGCGGGGGAAGTGGGAAGGGGGTCGAGGGGGAGGGGGGTGTCTTTATATTTGTTGTTAGGGGTTGGCCAAAAACCATAATCCAGGGTGGTAACAAAATCAGTGAACCAAGCGCAGAAAAGTGTACCGGTTGAACGACTACACGGAAAACGCATAACGCATGGTCTGGGGCCATTAGGTCCTCGAACTATGCTTCACATCAAAAATCATGGATTACACATGACGCATGGCTTGTGGTCACTATGTCTCCAAACTATGCTATATAGGAATCCTAGATTATTGTATGTATAGATAACGAATGGTTTGGGGTCATAATGTTTCCAAACTATGCTTTATTTGAAAAATTATAGATGAGATTATACGTATGGGGTATTCCACGTGGACCGGATCGGTTTTTGGCCGGAGGTCATCGAATCCGACACCAATGCAGATTCAGATTCCTTGTTACTACATGAGATGTCCCCAACAGTTACAGAGCATGAAAATAATTGGTTCAATTTATATCGCTTTCATAATTATACCAAAAATTTCATTACGACATTTTCAACTCGACTAATCTCAGCCATGCATGAACAAAATCATAACTTTGCATAGTGCATACTACGCGCATAAATGAGCTCTTTAAAAATATGTAGCACTTGAATTATTTTTGGAATTCTTAAACATGTAAAACTTTGGAAATATGCGATTTCTTTGTTCTTCTACTTGAAGGGTCTAACCAACAATTCTTATCAGAAAAAATGCCCTTTGGTCACAGGACGAAAAACAAAAATACATCACGGATGAACGACTACACAGAAAATACAATACGGATGAACGACTATACACACGGAAAACGCATAACGCATGGTTTGAGGTCATTATGTCCCCAAACTATGCTTCGCATGAAAAATCATGGATAACACATAACGCGCATGCCTTGGGGCCATAATGTCTCCAAACTATGCTTCATGTAAAAATGTATAGTTCAGATTATGTGGTATTGATGCTCATTCGCGTCACGTTTCTGCGCATGGGTCACTGCTTTTAACGAAGAGCAGCCTTGAGTAAGATTTTGATACAATCATGTTCAGCCTGTCTCAAGAAATGTTCAAAATGTGGACTCCCATCTTTCATACTTCACCAGAGGGACTGAAATCTTTCATTTCGATTCTTATAAAAATCAATTCTTATCGGAAAAAATGTTTTTTTGGTCACAGGACGAAGAGCAAAAATACATCACGGATGAACGACGTCACGAAGAATACAAACCGAAATGCGACCATACTTACGGAATACGCATAACGCATGGTTTGGGGCCATTATGTCCTTGAACTATGCTTCGCATACAAAATCATGGATAACCCATAACGCGCATGCCTTGGGGCCATAATGTCTCCAAACTATGCTCCATGTAAAAATTGATAGATTAGATTATGGGGTATTGTTGCTCATTCGGGACACTTTCCTGCGCATGTGTCACCGCTATTAGCGAAGAGCAGCTTTCAGTATAATTTTGATAGAATAATGTTCAGCCTGTCTCGATAAATATTAATAAATTGGACTTTAATCTTCTATATTCTACGAGAAGGACTGACATATTTTATTTTGATTCACATGAAAAATCAATTCTTATCAAAAAAATTTTGCCCTTCGGGCACAGGAGGAGAAACAAAAATACATCTCAAAATTCGTGAGCACAAATATCGAATCTGTCGGCGTTGAAAGTGCGAGTTGTATAATTCTCTCAGCAAACACAAAGATCAATTACGTAACGGTTACATGTCTGGTACGTAGTAATGTCCGCCACAAACGTGAAACACAGACATACACATCGCTGGGCCATCTCCGCGATGTGTATGTCACCTATACCGGAACCTATATGAATCATAGATCAGAGGTCGGCACGCTTGGCGCAATGCGCCAGCCTGGCTCTAAGTGTCAATTACTACGGCCGTAAGCCCCCTCGATCTACCTGAGAACGGTCAGTTGTCCTTACCTGAAAGTTCGATGGTAGGAGCAGCGTTCAGGAGAAATAAAAGGAACTAAGGGGTGTGCGGTCTATTTGGGACGGCAAAAACTGCGTCTGACGGTCCAAGTCTTTTTATACCTGCATATTCCACCCATACCTGCCAAATTCCCAGACACGGCGTTGGGTCCTTGGCCTAGTGAGCGTGCCGACCCCTGTCATAGATTATTGTATGTACAGATATCGCATGGCATAGAGCCATTATGTCTCCAAACTGTGCTTTATGTGAAAAATTATAGATCAGATTATGGGGTATTTTTGATGAGGCTGAATCTAGCGGCCGGAGCTAGCGGCCGTTGAGAGCGCGCGAAGTTATTGCAAGCGAATATCGAATTGAAATTTCGTATTCATACGCACGACTAACATTCGAACTGAGAGAAAAATCAAAATCCCGGAAGACAACCTTTGGAGAATTATGAAATATTGGTAATCGCTCACTAACGGCCTAGCGGCCGCTAGCTCCGGCCGCTAGATTCAACCTCGTGTATTTTTGCACATCCGGAATTTTTGATTGGATGTTCTTCCGTGATTTCAATAGCGAACGCGTGGTTTTTCCAACAAAACCTGCGGAGTCCCCTTTCAACATAATTGATCTGTGTGGGACATCTCACCTGGACACTAAAAAGGTCTTCAAATGAAAAATTGTATCTAAAAATTGATTTTTATCCACAAGCGTCTTGATATATAACCAAGTCATTTGCAAAAAAAAAAGCGACTAAAATGTTCTGTATGCTCCTCCTCAATAATATATTTGGTAACATACACAGGAATTCAGTTTAAACATAAAAAAAATCGTCAGGCAAATCAGTTTGCTTGAATCATACGTAGCTGATAGTACACGTAGTGTCGTACATTATATAACGTATGGTTTGAAGACATGACCTGGAACCATGCATTGTATACTTGAATTGGGTTAATTATTCAATAATCGCATATATATGACATTGATTGATTAGACACCTCTAATCTAATATTCCTGCATCTTGTATACGTTAAAAAAGTAGGGTCTCAATCTATGCGTTTAATATATTGTTATATGGATATATGCTCACTCTTGATAGGCATACTTTGAAGACAGAGCCTATTTTCTGTTACTAAGTATATAGCATGGTTTGAAGACATGTCCTCAAAACATGCTATACAAACAAATGACCCGAAAACATGCATTAGTTACTAAAACTGTCATAAATTTTGAAATATGACCCATAAAACGAAAATTTAGAAATGTCACTATTTGAAAAGCTTTTTCGCATATACGTATGCTTTAAAAAAGTAGGGACTCAAACTATGCGCCCTACATACATATATATATATATATATATGGATATAGATATATATATGTAGTATTTGTGTAGATACGATCAACGTATTGCGTACCCACGTTACGTCCGTGACAAATTTAGGGAAAACCAGGGTGAAACGGGTACCCGAAAAAATTCGGTAGAAAAAAAAACAACAATATGTACATGGGGCATTCCATATCAATTCGACCTGGGCCTGACCCTCGACCTCTCAGATGTGACCCGCGATTTTTTGTATCATTCTTCTGACTCTGACTAGCAGTTTTTTTTCAGATGTTTAAAACAAATTTTTTAGCACCTCATGAATTTTTCAAGTATTTTCTTCAACACCTCGATGGTGGTGATAGAAAAATCCGACAAAATTCTCAAAAATTCTGTGTCAGAAATGAAAATTTTTTAACAAAAATTCATAATGTCTGGGCTTTTGCCTCGATCTGTTCCTTTTTTAGCTCGTTGCGAAGAAAAAAATTGAAAAAATAGAAGCGGAGATCAATACACCGTGGACTGCTGCTCGAATATTTCTAACGATAGCCAAGGATTTTTGAAAATTTTACAGTTTTCATCAACATTTTTTTCTCTGGAATATCAATGCAAAATCAAAGTATTATCGTATTTCGAAACTGCAATGATCGCGTGCATCACTGTGAATGATTTCACGATTCCTCTGATGATAAATGGATCTGTAAAAAATATTTGAAACTTATGCAATAGGAAGCACTTACCTGGACTTTCTGCTGAAATGAAGCAGTAATCCCTGGAGTTTAATTCCGATCGGTTGTGTGCCATGGGAGAAATTATACGAATCGCGAAAGCTAGGTTTTCAGATGAGGGTGACCGTTTCTATTCTTCAAATGCAATTCAATTTAAACTCGTTGGAATTTGGATACAGGCAATTATTTTCTGTTTTGTAGTTTTGGATGGAAAAAGTAATATAAAAAAAAACAAAAAATTCCAGACTAATAGAGTGTACGTTTTTCCAAAATCTCACTTGTAAAATTCAAAGATATGCCAGGTCTATGATTTTCTGACGTATTGGACATGAAATGTATTTTTATACAATTTCTCGCAAATATGAGGGCATACAGCTCGCATTTCAACAATTTATCTTACTCGATCGATGCTATCGAATTTCGCGGTTAACATAAGGTCTTATTGGTATCGTGACGGAAAATGCAAAAAAGGTGGCTTCAAAATATCCACGACTGACTGAATGGTGCATTTTTCTCAATTAACTCGAAACGTGATATTTCACCACATGCCCTTATTGCATCGAACTCATCAATTCCAAACTGCTGTCCCTCTCACATTCGATTTTCAGATGGTAAAAAATTCAATCAAAAAGCTCGGTGCCTCAAAAAGTACCAACCAAACAAATTTGATCAAAATCAGTCTTCGAACGACACACATCTCCCTCCCTTTTGCAAACTTCTCATTCGCAATGATCAGTGAGAGAAAATTGTGACGTTCAATTAATGCAATTTCAGCACTTATTCTGATGCATTCCTACTGGACAATAAGTGACGGGAAATTTCCAAGAAGCAACAATTCATTGTACTAGAAGATTGTGCTTTTTCGATTCGCGGTCATTTCTCGACCGAGTTGAACAAAGGGCCGTAAGTTTTTTCGGAAGATAATACCTCGATAAAAGTTGCCCTGGTAGATTCTATGAAACTCTCTCTATCTCTCCTGATTATTTTCGTTCGAGATAATATCTCTACAGGGTGCTTATTCTCCGTAGAAGATAGAACTTCGATTCCACTTGACCTTTGACTTGACAAACTATGAAAAAAAGAAGTCTGAAAAATCTCGAAACACAAAGGACAAAGCTCGAAGTGGAGTTGGCGCAAAGCTTCGGGTATATAGCTATCTACTCTTTTGACTGACAGCTGTGAGCAGGTATCAGTTATGTGGCTGTCGCCAAGGATTGACAGGAGGACATGGATGGCGGCTCACATCGAAGTTGGAAGGAGAGACTGAATATCGACGCGTACTCAGAGGAAGATTCGAGTCGACAGGAACGACATATTACGTTCCCTCGTGGCTGTCGATTACCCGAAGAAGAGCTCTTTGACGGTGTCTCATCCGCTTGCGCTTGTCTCTGATCTCGTTTTCTCTCTCGACATATTATTTTGCCTCTTCAAACGCGAAAATATCTCCTTTCCAAAGACGTAGGTAGATTGGGGATGTTCGGAAAAGTAATCGACATTTTATTTTTCCTTTCATTCCCACGACCGTGAATTTTATGGTTTTGAACACGAAACAAATTCTCGAAGAGGTTGCGCGCAGCATTTTTCATCTTCGTTCAACTTTCTAGTGCCCGTTAATGTGAATTTCGTAATTTTTTCAAACTTGGATTTCGAATTAGTTGCAAAGGTTTCTCGAGATCTTGAATATTGCAACTGTTCTGAAGAGGTTTCGAATGATTTTTAGTGATCCATAAGATTTCACAGATCGCAAGTGATTCCAAATATCTATAAAGTGAATTCGAAGAGTTCGAAGGTTTCATAGAATTCGGGTGATTTCAAATGACTTGAAATGATCGCGAAGGTTCCAAAAGATTCCAAACGATTTGAAATGATTACACTGAAAGTTGTGATATTACGAGAGTGGGTGAAGCTATGATAGAAATTTCATTTAAATCGACTACGCACCAAATTTCCGAGTCATTATTAAGTTGTTCCCAGCCATATTGGTTAATTAAAGAGTAATTAATATATCTGAGCTATAGCAGTAAATTAATTTTCTATTCATTATACCAGCCGCGAGTCTCTTAATATCTTGATGATAACAATTACGCTTTTGAAACGAGTAGCAGAGAATTTCCGTTCGCTATAATCTTCAGAGCAATTTATTTTCTTAATAGATTATTAATTTTGACAATCTGCTCATTCCTCTCACTATACCTTCACATTCCAAGTTTCTGCACACTTTCGTATACTTCATATTATGTCTACAGGGTGTCTCAGAACTAAATACAAAAAAAGAGGGTGATAGAGGGGGTCAAGCTGAGTCAATTGACCTACAGTACATGTGGTCTCCGAAGTGCCGGTCGCGAGATAGGGCCGCTTAAAAAATTGCGCTAGACGCCGGTATGTAGGCAACTGACTACCCAGCTGGCATCGATTAGCGCTCCATTCATAACGCTTCAGAGGTCAAGAATTCCGAATAAAAACACTTTCGACATTGAATTTTCGCCAAACACAACAACATTACTTGTTTCCATAATAACATTTGATATCTAAAGTATTTTTGTTTGAAATTTTCGAATTTCAAAGTGTTATGACTCGCATCAACGGATACTGCTGTGTAGTCGGTTGCCTACATGCCGGCGCCTAGTGTGATTTTTTGAAGCAGCTGTATTTCGCGACCGGTGCTTCGGAAGCCACATGTTCTATAGGTCAATTTACACTCGGACCCCACTTATTTGACCAACTCGGGACCGGGTACCTTCAGTTATTTGACCAAAGTAGGGGTCCCCACTTTCCGTCTTAAAATGGCAGCCGCTCCTGCGCAGTTGTACATGCGCAGTCCCACGCTAGTTCAGACCCGTACGTCGTAACACTTTGTCTCAATAGTGGGGGTAGAGGGAGTCATATAACTGAGTCTGAACTCCGTCAAATAACTGGGGCCGTCAAATAACTGGTGGTCAAATAAGTGGGGTCCGAGTGTACTCAGCTTAACCCCCCCCCCCCCCCCCCTTACCCTCTTCATGTTTTGCATTTAGTTCTGGGACACACTGTATATCAACTTGTCTCATTTCTCAATATCATATTTAGACAGGTTGATTACCAAAGTTGTTCAGTCGAAATTCTAGCTCAGCTTTAATAACAGAGATCGCTGAATCCAAATTCAAGAACGGAATTTAAAAATTCATAATGGTGGACCTAATGATCAGATATCTTCGTGAAAATGGGTGTTTTAGGGTTTCAGAGTCCACCATTGGGAGTTCAAAAATTCTGTCATCAAATTTGGATTCAACAACCCCGAAAGCCTTCTTGTCGTGGTTATCAGATCTTTCAAACGCTCAGTAGGCTCAGAACAAAATAATAACTAAACTCACACTAAAAACCTATGTTATTCAAATATGAAAAGAATGAGCTTACCGGCACCTCTTAGAATGAAAATTGGAGAAAATTTTTTGGTGGAACTTTATTAAATTTATTTCTAACCAATTGAGCCACACGGATAAATGAAATCCGAAAACACTTCCTTTGAGGGACACCCTAGTACATAGTGACTCCTTATTCCGAATAAATAAACGGTTCAATTATTTTCCTTGCCAAGGTTTTATGGCCTGTATATGTTACGTATAGACTTGGTTGATTGCGAGTCAGAGGTTCCTTTACGCTTTCTTGTTCCCATTTCCGTCTCCCTATTTTCCGCATCAACATTCACATCTAAATTTACGTTCACCGCAAACTTCCGTACCTTTTTTTATGCACATCTTTCGTCAAAAATATCACATGTAGAACTTTGAATTTAAATTCCATTTCACATTCCGCATTTCACACTTGCGTTTACACGTCTCATACCATTTCTTATACCATTTTCAATCACCATACAGATTGATTCATCGATATGTGAATATTATCAAATGGTACTGCAATCGCTTTACCAGGTGTATCGAAATTTCTGCTCGTTGCATGAGATCATCTTCACCGATAAACTCCAGCATTACTTTCCGCTTCACACAAAACGTCCACCCTCCAATAAGCTTTCAATTTACAATAAGGTAGGTAAGCTTTAACCCGGAGTTGTGATTTTGTGATTGGCCGAAGATAAGCGAGGTGATTGCGGCCGTGCGCATGCGCGAGCGCGAATTTCGACTAATAGCATAACCTCGGATATCGGCTGTGGGAAAATATGAGATTTAAACCTTCTGCGCGAGCGACGTAGTTGATCGGATGAGAGGTGATCATCATTTGTCGGTATTGCGTTCGATTCACCAGAACCAATTATAGTTACGGAGGATTGTATTTTTTGCGATAAAAGTGCCTTAGCTTATTCTTTATCTCCAAGGCGTTCGCGTTGGAAGCAGTCCATGGCGAGGCAAAGAAAGCTAGAAGGAAAATATTGAAAGAACGTTCGCTGAATAGCACTTGATTCTAGATTCCAACGCAGAAACCTCCCTCGCCGCTATCCCCCCGGCCCGTTTCTGCGCCGGAAATCCCATCATCGGAAATAGCAATTCTCTCCATATTTGTGTATCTTGGTCCCTGTGGGCTTCTTCTTCTTCTTTCATAGAGACCCTCCACTCTATCTTTCGCCTCTCATACCTAGCCCCTCCTATTCCTTTGCCTGAAATTACTACCGTGCATGATATTCGACTGAACCCCGTCGTATTCCTTTTCATAAAACATATAATCTATATGGAGTAGGTATTCACTAATATTATGCGTAAATCGTAGAGCAATAAGTTTTGAATAGCATTTCATACAAATTTCTGAAATGCAACATAGTAAGTAACAGAAACCTTTTGCCAAAACTTATATTTCTATTATGTTTTCCATATTCGGTTTGTTCTTACGTTTGCCATCATAAGTATGCAGTACGTTTTGAGACTGACAAACCCGAAGATTTATGGTCTCAGCTGATACGTGGTGGTATATTGAGAAATGTACTATATGATATAATATACATGGTTAGACATGTGGCTAGAATTGACTTCATTTTGAGCTCGACGAGTTTGAAAAATGGAGAATTTCTTTCTTCTGACGTTTGAGAAAACCGTTGGGGTTAAAATGCGTTAAAACTATAGTTGTATGTTGTCAGGTTCTATCGAAAAAAGATCCCTCTTACGTCTGACTAATAGATTTTCCGATCGCCCGGGAATTCGTTTTTATAATTTCCGACAGAAAATCGAAAAATTTGTATGATTACTTGTCGGTATGATGAAACGAACGCAAAAGAAATTCGCAACTTCCTCAATAGCATAAAATAAACGAAGCTAAATAATGTGGATAGTCAATACGGAAAGTGAATTTATCCGAAACTCACAATGCCACTACCCTGACAGCATTTATTATTTCCTAATATTGTAGCAACATTGCAGCAAGATTGTAATATTGCTGCAATGTTGCTACAATATTGGGCGATATTAAATGCTGTGTGGGTAGCAAATTTCTCGAAATAATCGCAAGGGATGAAATTTCGAAAGACGAGAATCAAAAAAAAAAGAAAAAACTTTCAGACCGACATCCTTCCTTAACGGTCAAACAGTTGAAAGCACGTCCAATTTGACATGAAATGCATATTTTTATTCTCATTTTGCTATGGGCCATAAAAGATCTACGCATATAGCGAATACCTACCTAGTTTTGTATACAAGATTCTGGCGTCGATTTCACGGAGTGTCAACCTCGGAGAATAAATTCTACTCGTGGTTACAAGGCAGGGTGCGTCGCTACGCCATCTTTGTTAACCCCGGGGCGAATTTTGGAGACCCAAAGGCTGAGAGTAGAAAGTCTCCCTCGTCGCGCCTTCGAGCTCGTTCTTTCATCCCGGAAGCGTTAACTTGTATGTGTGTGTGTTTCGTTGAAACATATAAAACTGTATAGTAGCTTTGGTCAGTATACATATACATGGTGTTGGATTGCGGTGGGCCGGACGTTTAGAAGCTTTTAACGTCGTTAGAGCTTTTTAAGCTTCGCATCACGCCACGTACCCGGTTCCCCTCTTTGGCTGAGACTCATTCTTAACTTGGAAAAGTCCGATAAAGCTCTATGATTTATGTTTCTCGTGTTCGGCTACGTCATCGGGAAAAGCATGGCTTCGAATCAATGGAAGTACCAAGACTGGCCGCGCGGCACGCTGCGAGGTATATCTCGAATGAAAGGAGGCATAGATATGAAGAGAGGAAAGGGAAGAGTGAGCGAAAGTCCTGCCACTGGGGTGGCAATTCATTGATGCATTATTGAAAACGTTGGGCGGCCTGAGTTCGAAGAACGAGAGGTTGGGCAGGTCGAGAGATGCATTTTAATCAGGGAAAAACGACTCCCCTTTGACGCATTCTAACGGCTAAACTTTCACATCGCAGTTGGTTGCCCGGAATTGGTACTAGGAAACTGTGGGGTTCGAGGGAGGGAGTATTTCAACGATCCTTATACTTAAACGCTCGCCTTGGCTACACTTGTGGGGTATGAGGTGATCCCCACGTGCCTCATTTCAGTCACTATTTCGCACGGTGTGCCACTTGCAATTGAAAAGTTTATCCGCTTTCGTGTTTATCTTCATTTAGACACCTCTGACTACGACCATATTAAGTATTTATATCTTATTTTATGAAAGGATACTGAGAAAAAAGAACGAAAATTTTCAAATTATTCATACACGTTTCAATGGGTTGTCATGGAAGACCGACGTCATACTGTGAATATACATTTTTCAGGAGATTGAAATACGCAGGGAACTGCGTGTCTCACCTTTCGAATTTTTCAAATAAAAAAAAACGAAGGTTACGTGCACGTGTTTTTTTTTTCTTCATAATATCGAATGCTGCAAAATTTGACTCCTTGGAATTTTTGAATTGTGAATATTGAGGGAGTTGATGAATCCTAATTCATCAAAGCGGAAGGCCAGAAGCTCAGAAAGTTGGAATCTGTAATCCGATAAACACACAAGGACTTGAGTAACCTGATGTTTCTTAGGTTTCGCGAATAACCCAAAAATTACGAAAATAATTTTTTTCAGATTTCGATGCTTCGAAATTTTTACCCTTATACATTTTGCAGTTAATAATAATAAAATCATTTCTTTCTGAATTATTGTTCCGAACATAGTATGTATTTATTTTTCGTTTATCGGCTATTTTAAACATCATATTTACTCTAGATTCGAATGTTTTCAAAATTCGGACTTTTCGATATATTTTATTCTATCTCCTGTTCCTTCTAAGATCAAACGATCCGAACATAAATTTACGGATTAGTATACAAAGTCCAATCCTCTCGTCGTTTCTCTATTCGCATTTTCGAAATTCAGAATATTGGGCATGTTGTATAATATCAGTATTTCGGAATTTTGAACCCCATTATGAAACAGTTCTAACGTGAAAAATGTATGAGGAGATTGAAAATGATGAAGAGCTCAGTGTAACATTGTCGAGTATATAATCCCAGACAACTGAGAAATGAATTGAAAGGATTTGAAATTGACTCATCTTGAGATTTACCGATCTGTAGCTATAGGTATGCCTCGAAAGCTCAAATTGGCTATTACAGATCTCGATCTTGTATTCTTTTGAATTTCTTCCGATTGATTGACTATCGATCCTTATTGCATCATATCCTAGTCTAGACATAATCCATTTGGTCTTACGAAAAATATCCAATCTTATGAACGACGATTCATTTTGAAACTTGCTAAGTTACAATTTTCGAACGATTCGAAGAACCAAATGGTTGCATTTTGGACTTTATACAGGCGTTTGGCAAAATATGGCAACTACTTCGATTTTTCTAACCTTGACCAAATTAGAAATAAAAAAATATACCGAAAGGAAATTTCATGACATTTCATTTTCTTTAAATATACGTATAGACACACTTGGAAGAAAAGAAAAAAGCGTTTAACGACCCACCATCTCCCCTAATATAAAATTGACGTCCTATTCTTTCCTTTTTTTTGTGCGAAAGAAAAGGGAAAAAGAAAAAAAAATTGGGCTCAAGTATGCGGCAAATGGAGGTGGTCGAATCTTTGAATCCTCATTAACACAAGACTCGAGTATATAATTGCTGTTATCCAATTGGCTGACGGCGACAGGTATTTCTCGTTAGTGCCTACTTACGGTATCCTCGGTTGTAAAAGTAACGCAATTATATCGAAGCTCGAGTTTCAAGTAATACCTAATTGTCAAACAAAATGGCGTTGACGATTTCCCCGCCGAAGCGAAGGCTTGATAATCCGCACCATTGTTTTTTTTTTTTATTCTTCTTTTATTTTGCCTTTTTTCTTCTCTTTTTTATAGCCTATGGAATTCTTTCCTGACGAGGAGGGTCGCGAAATTACGGTGGTTCTCGAATTAAGCTCAAAAACGACCGGCTATATTCAACGTCCTCGTATAATATACCTGGCTGTAGTTTAGCCATCTTTCTACAATGGTAACCAGCCAATTACCTCAACTAGTATACAGGGTGTCCTAGAATTGGAAGCAAAAAATGAAGAGGATAGTAGAGGAGTTCAAGCTGAGTGAATTAACTTGTAGAATATGTAAAAAATCGCGCTAGGCGCCGGCATGTAGGCAACCGACTACACAGATATCCGTCAGTCGTCTAATTAATAAGCGCGCTCGACTTTTCATGCGAGTCGTAACACTTTTGAATTCGAAAATTTCAAATCAAAATACTTTCAACTTCGAGGTTTATTATGGAAACAAGTAATGTTGTTGTGTTTGGCGAAAGTTCAATATCAACATTGTTTTCATTCGAAATTCTTGACTTCTGAAGCGTTATGAATGAAGCGCTAACCAATGCCGGCCGTGTAGTCGGTTGCCTACATGCCGGCGCCTGGCCTTTTTTGACTGTGAAAAAGTTCGAAAAAAATCACATTTCAATTTGTCAACGTATCCGTGGCGAGTCTGGGGATCGAAAAATGTGCAGAAAATTGAAGATTTTTTGATAATTCTAGTCTACGCCATAATGACGACATCAGTATTCAGTAGGCTACCGAAGCCTATTTAGTTTTGGCGCCATTACACATTCGAAGGTCAAACTATAACTTCAACCAAATTCAAGTAGGAGCTTCAAAGGACTCTCAGCCATGTCTTCTCGCGATCAGAGTTAAACATGGCAGACACTTGATGTTCGTTGGAAGTTTCGGCTCATAGAACGTGCTCGCCAGTTATGGCTGTCCTAAACGACCAAGCTTGCATTTTCAGCGTCAATATATTATTAGTCTAGTAAAAATGCCCGAAAGTGAAGACTTTTTGAGGGGTTAATCGCTTTTTTAATTGAAAGTAGGTGAATGGATACTGAATGATACCCCGATGAAATTCACGCGCCCAGCCCCCGGCGAACCTGAGAAGCGGGGGTTGGAAGGCTCAGAATCTCAATATCTCGTAAACTAACCTCCCGATCGTAAAATGTTTCGAACAGAAGTTGCTGAAAATAAAATAATACACAAAAAGTTATACCAAGTTCAACTCCGTATTTCTACAAATAAGGGCATTAAACCGATGTAAAGATTCGGGATTGACACACGCGCAGAACATTGTAGGGAAAGTGTATCAATGAGTGCGAGCGTTGCAGGCATGTATAGCTTTGTCTTTCTCGTTCAGTGGTTTACCCCGAATCTTTACATCGGTTTAACGCCCTTATTTGCAGAAATACGGGATTTAACTTGATACAACTTTTTGTGTGCTTTTTTTTATTCAGAACAACTTTTGTTTGAAACATTTTCACTATCGGAACGTCAGTTTTCGAGATATTGAGATTATAAGCCTTTCATCCCCTGATTCTAAGGATTGCCGGAGGTTGGGGGCATAAATTTCACTGGGGTATCATTCAGTACCCATTCATCTAGCTTCAGTTAAAAAAGGCAATTTACCCCTCAAAAAGTGGACTGTATCTCTATGAGCTCTTTTATGGGTAGATGTGAATAGCCTTCATTTTTGGCAGGTTCGTAAGTTGGGATTTTTCCCTCTAAGATCAGATCGTTCGCCGTTATCGCAGCAGTCAGATTCATCACGATTCGAGAAATTTTCAAAACATTATCTCGTCTTCTCCTTTGTATTTGTATCAAACAAAGGTGGAGAAGGGTGATGGTGAATTTTGATTGTAGCTATGATGTTAATATAGAGAACAATCAACCCTTTACATGTACATGTGTGTATAACAAGAACACAAAGGCAGTGGCAGCTCGTACAAGAGCGCAAAAGACACGTGCCAAAGTTATTTTAGGTTGAAACGACCCCATGCTAGATTTTCGCCCGAGGAACCCTCGGTCTTCGCGGTTTTTATCGCGTCCACCTTTTATCAACCCGCATTTTGCGGTCGTGCTCGTGGCGGCCCTGGAATAATTTACTTTGGCTGCCGGTTATTTTTTGCTAATTTTCAGAAGGACCATCTGATAACGGGCTTATCTTATACGGATACAGAGGGCTTACCTCTCTCTCGGTCCTGCCTAGGACAGAGGTGGACTGGGTTAGGTACATTGTTGCTAAAAGGGATTTGATTATGAATGGAAAGAGGGAAAGGCGAGGAGAGAAGAGGAGAGAGAATAAAAGGAGAGAGAGATCATCATTGAGTCTCGTTAACTTTTCGGTTTATTGTACGTTTCCCCGTGACGGCCATCTTGTAATTTCGACAAAACTTTTCAGTTCTCAAAGTATATTTTCGCCAAGGTTTGCTCTTGATTAAGCTCAAGCAGTACAAACTGTCCAACTTGGGGGAGCCTGTACAAATGATTTGACAAAAATCCCCAAATAATTTCTACTATGCGGGGAATAATAAAGCTTCTGAATTTAAAAAGGCTGCGTGAATTTCTTCAAATTACATCCACAAACGAGGTGGAAAAGTTTCAAAAAGCTCATTACGTCACAAATGCTGAGTTCTTTAGTTGAAACTTTTCCACCTCATTTCTGGATATAATTTGCAAGACCCTTTCCGAAATCGGTTCATGCCTTCTCACAATAAGAATTATTTTCACGGCTTCACAGCATTTCCAAAGCTTGATCGATATAGAAGATCCAAAGCGGTGTACTACTTTCCATTTTCTTTCTTTCAACGAAATTTTGTGCAATAATAGCTTGAATAATTTGTAACTTGAGAAAAATCGGTCAAGGGATTTGGAAAGCCAAAAGAAAGGGAGAGAAAAATCAAAAATAATGTGCTTTTAGAGAAGTATGATTGTATTCCAACATCCTTTCGTACGATTCGATTGAAATTTGTCTAGTTAAAGGAGATGGTGGCGTCTCCCAAGGACCATCACGTTCCTCGCTAGGTTGTAAACATCACATATCTCGAAGACCACTGCACGGATTTCAATCCTGGTTTCTTTTCAAATTCTCACAAATTCAATAGCTGAAAAAATGATGGAATGGATTTTCGATGGAAATTCGTTTGAGCATTTTTTTCCCGCGAAAATCGACAAATCTGCAAACAACGTGATATACATCTGAACAGAAATTTTCCTACGGTTTTTGACTCGAATTTTTTCAATTTATGGATAAAATTTTGAAAGGTTATAATATGACCATGCGGATTGAGTAATGTTCTCTGCTGATAACTTTTTCGATGAAATATAAACTCGGTTTATAACTACAGTGCTGTAGGCATACAATTGCTAAGGAATATTAATTATCGCGTTAAACTTCCGAAGACTGTAACGATTAATCACTTTTAGGCAGGATTTATGTTTCTTCGTTTAGCTGGTCGGCGTTTTAGCGAAGGGTAAAAATCCGCTAAGTTTTTAATCTCTTATCTTCCGCGGGGACAGAATTATCAGTAAAGTTGCATCGCGGATTAGCGAATTACCGATTTACCAAAAAAAGATTTAACGATCGAGATTCCATTATACATCTAGGTAAGGTTTGTCAATATTGAGTTACGTGGATAAGTCTTGTTGATTGGCTTCGAAGAATCTATGGAACTGGATTACCTGAAAACCGCTTAAACCGTATTTCAAATTATTCTGAATCGCAGTTTCAGCATTTCAGCATTCTAGCATTCGGTTTATTAGTTTCTCCAGTTTTTTTTTTTTTCAAGTTTCTCGACAATTTTGAAGAACGAGAAAAACCACCGTCTACCGCAGGGAAATGTTCGGAACAGCTGGCACAAGCGTATAGTCTGTTTTTGAAGTAGGCCACGCAACGCGGATAATCCCAGGTTTTGATATATTCCCTGCAAGATTATAAATAATGCAATCGACCCGCGTATCCTGCTGGGACAAACCGTATACGAGACCGTATTATATTAGAACATGGTACAATCTGGTGTACTCTATACCTCCCTACGTAGTGGTACACAGGCTGGACCACGTGGGAATATCGAAACGCGATCCACCTTCTGCGTATAAAAATGATCGGTATATCGATGTCGTCGCTTTTTGTAAATCGGCAAGTACCCAAGTTTATGTGAAAAATCTACTTCACCTACGCGAGAGGCGATTTCGTGTGTTGGAAAAAGCGTCTAGATCCTATATCTTGGTACATATTTCGGTTTTTCCTTTTCTTCAGACTGAATCTGTGAGAGACGCAGTTATCCGATTTTTTATACACGCTGATTTTAAGTAGGAGAAATTTGAACTGATCCTGAATTATAAGTAATTGGAAGCTTGTATTAATGGCGGACTTGATATCGCGGTTAGAAATTCGGGAACGGTCAGATCTGTGTGAAAATGGGGTACTATGGGGTTTCAGAGTTCGTCATTTTGAACTTTGAAATTTTGTTATCAAATTTGGATTCAGCGACCCAAATCTCATCAGATCTTTTAAACACTCAGCAGGCTCAGAAAATAGTACTTTTAAATACCAGTGCGAAAGTGTTGATTCTCGCACTTGAGTGTGAAGTTTTTTGCCGAGCGAAGCAAGGGTGACAATCATACGAGTCGAGAATCACATTTCGCATGTGTATCGGAAGTTGTTTTTTTAACACAACGCGCTTTAAGTCAAGTTTTATGCACGCGAAATCAAATTTTACACACAGCGGCACTCAAAATCAAAATTAAGAAAAATCGTATATTAGTCGAACTTTTTTTTGAATTTATTTGGAACCAATTGAGCCCTACGGAGGAAAGAAATCCGAAAACACCCCTTGTAAGAGACACCCGAATATTCAGAACCCACAAAATTAACAAAAAAAACAAAATATTACATACATATTTCAGAAGTTTTCGAGCGGCCGCTAAATATTAATATTGAAGTTAGGGATTGTCCGTGCTTTCGCGCGTGTGGCTAACAAACAAATATAGAGGGTGTGATTAATAATAAAGTAAAAGAGATATGCATCATTTTCAGGATTAAAAAATACGTATTTTTTAAAATAAACCTTTTTTTCTTCTTTTTATCACGGCCCTCACCCTCTATATACGTTCATTAGCTATACCTACACCCATACAAAAGCACAAAAAATGGAAACCCTGATTATTAATATTTGGAAGTAGCTTGAAAACTTTTAACGCAATATATTTCTTTAAACCTTACAGATTTCCAAGTGACCCGTAAAAAATGATAATTTTCCCGAGAATTTTTCACTCTTCTACGGATATTGATTACGAGAAAATACGGAGGTTGATCTGTGTCGAAGAAAAAAATAAATAAAAATCAGAAACGGATTTATTGCGAATTTCTTTGTTTTCGAAACCTTTCAAAATCGTTTGATCACGCTGACATTTCGAAAGGCGTAGTCAATCCAAAATCATAAAATTTTGAGTGTGAGACTGAAAATTTGATATATTTCTGACTATTGCGAGTGAGATTTTGTGGAGATCGTACAAAAATAGAAAATTTCGTTTGATCAAAACAAATTTTTTGTTCAACCAAATAAATTCTTGCATAGCCATACAGGCAGATTCATGTTTGCTTCATTCAAAGTTATTCTTTATCAAATTTTGTCCATCCAGATCAATTGAATATTCGTTTGAACCAATCAATACATGGTTTATTGACTAAATTGGCTCGATTGGTTGACAAATTATTTGGTTCATTCAAAGATATATCGTGTGATTGAAAGCAAAAAGGGGTATGAGCCGTTTAACGCTCTTTTAGCATATCGCTAACAAAAGGGCGTAGGTGTATACCGCTCCGTGTATGATGAAAAATAAACGGTAAAACCATAAGGGCGTACGTAGCATACAATCAAGACCAAAAAGACGTATGCGATGTAGATACGCCTTTATGGTTAATAAAGTCCCAACGTTTTTACACATACGCCCTTGTGTTGTCAGGCACATTATCGTTAATATCAAAAAGGCATATGAATCTGCATATACGCCCTTTGACTTTTCCGCAATTTCGTATGTCATACTGTTGGCATACGCCCTTTTGTTATAGTGCTCAACTTTTTGACGCATCGGCCCTTTTGATTTTAGCCATGAATTGCAAACAAGGAATAAAAAAACAAAATGCTCATCTTTTTTTCCAAGTCTATAGGAAATTCGATCAGAAATATTACTCGGGTAAGGTCTGCTGCGTTCTTTCGAATCATGCTTTATATGTGTACTGTACATGGATTATTGCAGTGAGGGAATATTGACTCGACGTGTTTCTATATTTCAAGAAACTTTCAAATTATTCATAGTTCCCGCTCGATTGCATGTATACAAATATATGTCTTCAGGACCCGAGATCTTAACAATAAGTTTGAAAAATTTTAAGGGGTATTTTCTGCCCGAAGGTATAACGAATTGGCTGAATCTTGCGGGTAGCGTTCGTGCAGGGGGTTCTGCTGAAAGTAAAATGTTGGTAAGAAGGTGTGCGTCATCTTATAGCATATTCAAATTCAAAGTTTCCTAGAGCGGGAAAATTTGATAACTTCAATTTCAAAAAGTCGCAGATATCTCTATACTTACCGCATACATGTATAGGTACTACAGCGAGAAACTGGCAAACTTTTGTTCGTTTACGAAGAGAAAAGTGTGTCTGGTATTCGGCGGATGGGCGCTAGGCGTCTCTGCGCATGTCGAAGTTCCTGAAGTTTAAACTTCGAAGTACACAGCCGAGTGGTGAATCTATATAGTTAAATCCTCTTTGAATTTGTCTTGAAACGCGTAGCGTACCTAAGTACCTACCTACGCGGCGCTAATTAATCGCGAGCTGAATGATTAATGCTCCAAAGTTTATCTTGACAATTTTAACGCATTGAGATATCTCACTTACCTATAATATACCTTTATCTATCCTTTGCAGGCGTCGCGTCGCGTCGGATCGGTACGCCAAGGCGCGCCACACCACTGGAAATTATTCCTCGTTGAGTTACACAGCTGACTTTGGCGTCGCGACGCCGCGGCCGCGGCCATGCCGCGCCGCGACGTTGGCTTGGAAAACATTGCAGCCCATGATGCATATTCATCATCTGGGTCTGCTTTTATACTTATCTAGATGAATGCCAACTTTGTTAAATTGTATTTGTACCGGGAATTGGCACAAGCCATTTCAACTCCTCAGACTTTAGCTACGCTACGTATAATTCCATGCCCGCATTCGGAATCGAGCTGACTTTGCTATTGTGTTGAATCATAAGGCTCGCTTTTGTCTCTAGATATAAATGTACAATACACATAGGTTCAACGAGGAAGAACGAGGATCAAACTCCTCGGCACTTCGAAGATATACCTATATGTATGTATTTTTCTCCAAATAAGAAAGGATTTTCACCAGGCAAAAAAAAAAAAGTTTGGGCTGACCATGAGACAGGCTTTGAACTTCTAGTTTTCGAACTCGTTTCGAGCTAAAATGATAATAATTTCATTATCTCATTCGAACTTGGAAGGCACACTGTCAGATTCGTGATTAGCGATCCAACAAATCTTCGAATACCAATTTTCATCAAAGTCCAAATGTTTTTGGTTTCTTTTTTAGCATATTAAACATGCTTAATTCAAATTTTGCAAATCGGACTTTGGATTCGTGATCAGCGATCCACGAAACTTTGTGGTACTAATTTTCATTCGAATCCGTTCATCCATTCTCAAGATATAATAATTTTTATGTTATTTTTTAGAATTTTGTTATTTCAATAATTCGAAAAGTACCCAACCGATCAAAAACAAAATCCAATCAGTTCATAGTTTGGCAAGGCCGCGGCGATTGGAAAACGTGGAGATTTAGTGAAAACTCAACTTTTTATTTTGGGGTTGATTACAATAACTTGATTCCTTCTCTGAAAACCGAGAAATGGGAAGTTATAAAAATCAAGAAACAGTATCCCAACCATGAGGGAGGGGGGGAATGCTTTTTTATGCCCGTCTGAATTTGACTGTGAAATCCTGCGAACTTCTGATTGTTTCATCTATATGTATAGTACACCCTATAGCTATTTTTATCACAAAAATCTGTCCCCCATTGACAATATTTTTGCATAAAAATGTAAGCGTAGATCTGAATAAAGTCGAAAAAGTAACCATACAAACATATGTGCCTGTTTTCCGGAAACTGCCTCAATCGCTTCGTAGCTGTCATATAGCAATATGATTAGCACCGATATAGAGTCTGACTATGAAACAAGTAGAAAAACATCGTAAGATAGTTTGGCGTAGGGGTCAGAGTGTGCCAGTACACGGAAAGAAATCTGTTGCAAATATCGCATGGAACGCTATTGCTACTTTCGCATTCGAGTGTTCCATGCGAAAAAGATACGAAAAAATTGCCATTATCGCATGATAACCATGCTATTTTAGTATGAAAGTGTCCCATGCGAGAAAGGCATGCACCAATGCGATTATCGCACCAAAGCGATGCGCTGAACGCACGGATACCTCCGTACTATAAACGCAAGGAGGTCCATGCGAAAAGAGTATGGGTCTCGAGCGTTTCGAAGATTTACGAACTGCGCATGCGAATTTAATAATTGTAAAGAATAATAAAACGTGAAGAAATAAAAAATAATAAAAGTACAGTATGACGTAAGCCCGCGTACCTATATTTTTTCAAAACACCCGCGCGCACGCTAGCTTAAAAAAAATATAGGTTGCCGTGAGCATGCGCAGTCCATAAATCTTCATAACGCTCGGGACCCATACTCTTTTCGCATGGACCTCCTTGCGATTATAGCACGGAGGTAACCGTGCGTTAAGCGCGTCGCCCTTGTGCGTTCTGCGCATCGCTCTCGTGCGAAAATCGCATCGGTGCATGCCCTTCTCGCATGGGACACTTTCATACTAAAATCACATCGATTCATGCTAAAGTAACATGAATCGATACGATTTTAGTATGGCACGCCCATTGCTTGTTTCGCATGGTACATTCCCATGCAATATTCGCAACAGATTTCTTTCCGTGTAGCAATGCAAGCTATCGCCAAAGGGAACAGTTCAGATCCCCCTCAGAGTCAATGTTGCCGCAGTTTGCTTAACGAACTATAAATAGTATATACGCTTTGATCCATACGCGGTTACTCATAAGTGGTTGGTTTCGAATTGGGTGTGAACTCGTATTTAATTACCGTTTTCACTAATGACCCCGCAGTAGTGGTCCCAATACCTCGTTAGTCAAGTGGTATGAAAAACTGTTCCAAATTTATTTTTTCCGTATACAGTTTAGTACGAAAGAGTTAAGATTGCACCGAAAGGAGGTATATTGCTAGAATTTCGTTCACTATTCAGGCCTTTTGTTCACTTCGAAGATAATTGTAACGTTCAACCACCCTCAAAATTTGAGTCATATCGGTTCAGTGGTTCTTCAGATATCGATGTAGAGAGATAATTAAAAATGGTCGATTTTGCGGAAAAGAGATTCACACCCTTGGTTGAAAAATTACATAACAAACTCCTTTCTTCCTCTCTGAATGAAATCCAGATCGATACGCCTCCTTGTGCTTTTTCATTTGGAATCAACAGCGTCTCGGGAACTCTTCACTTCTGACACTGCTCAGGTTAAGGGGGGGGGGGGGGGGGGGGGGGGTATACCCGATTTGTTACCGACACCGCCTATATCTCCGAAACGGGGCTATCAATCGACTTGTCCTTTCGGTAGCCGATGTTTGACGAGTAATTAGTTCAAACTGGTACATTTGATCGAATGAAATCGGGATTTTTTATTTTTTTTTGATCGAAAAGTGTTGGCGTGCCATTTATGTCGACTTATATCAAAGCCTACGCATAAAAAAGGCAAAATCGACCGAGAGAGCCCGATTCTATCGAGAATTCCGAACATAACCATCCCAAAACATCTTTGTTTTCGACAACGATGAAGGGGTCAGTTGTATTCTACGTTTTTGTGGTAATTTTCGCGATTGTCAACGGCTGAGAGCAGCTGAGAGCGGCCATTGCCGCTAATGTTAATATATTAGTTCCCAGACCGCCCTTGAGATGTAGCCAGGCGCAAATTTTTAGCTTATTAGTGAGAGGCGATTTGACTGCAGGTCGAGTCACGTGGTTACAGGTGTATCAACGTAACAGCGTGGCGACATCTCACGGGTGGTGTGGGAACTAATATAATGACATTAGCGGCAATGGCCGCTCTGAGCTGCTCTCAGCCGTTGACAATCGCGAAAATTACCACAAAAACGTAGAATACAAGAGGCCCCTTCATCGTTGTCGAAAACAAAGATGTTTCGGGATGGTTGTGTTCGGAATTCTCGATAGAATCGGGCTCTCTCGGTCGATTTTGCATTTTTTATGCGTAGGCTTTGATATAAGTCGACATAAATGGCACGCCAACACTTTTCGATCAAAAAAAAAAAAAAAATCCCGATTTCATTCGATCAAATGTACCAGTTCGAACCAATTACTCGTCAAACATCGGCTGCCGAAAGGACAAGTCGATTGATAGCCCCGTTTCGGAGATATTCGACCGGCCGGTAACAAATCGGGTATACCCCCCCCCCCCCCCTTAAGGGTCCCCTCACTCTTTTCAATCACTGGTGTTCATGGCTGTGATAACTACTTGGGGTATAGCATAAAACGAAACGATTAATACTCGTCCCATTCAAATCACGAATACGATTTGACTTAATCTATATTAAAATGTTCAGGCGAGTGTACCGATATAAAAATGTTCATTCAATACACCTTACCTTGTAGGGTATCATAACAACACGGAACGTTGCACTGAACTCTTGTCGTTATTTCAAAAACATAATATTTACATGTTGTTGTGTTTTAAAAATGTATCGCGAGCGGGTGAAAATATAACATTTCAGCCCTGTCTGGTATATAACTCTGAAACGTTTTTTTGCAACGCCTCTGTATAGTAGTGTGACGACACAATAATATCTCAGAGTTTCTCTCCACGCTCACTACGCGCCGCATCCAACTCGCTTCGCTCTCGCTAGCCCCATGCTAGGACTACGCTCAGCATATATACCGATCACAAGCGACTACCAATGTCCACCACCGTACACTGCGCGCGTCTAGGGCACGGTGTGCTCGGCTCTCAGCCCTACTGACGAGTCCGGCCGAGTGTACACCCGGACGAAAAGCAATACCACATCTTTCTAAAAGGTTCAATTCCTTCAGTAGTAACAAGCGCAATATAACTGAAACGTAAATTCTTGAACAATCATAAACGTTGTGAAAATAGATGCCGCGGTAAACGTTTCTGATATCTAACAGAACTGTTCCGTACTGTATGAGTGGTCCCAATTGTTATCAAAATTCTGACCATTGCAGTGTATACCTACATTTGTAGTATAATAATTATTGAGGAATGGTTAGGTTTAGTTTTGATTTCTGGGCTAAGCAATCGGGCGGGAATGGAATCGTAATGATCCGAAATGTTTTGAGTAAATTACCAGAGAGAGCGCGAGAGAGTGCTATCGGTTGAGATGTATGGGGAAAAGAGCTGATAGAGTTAAAGCTGAAAGTATCCCTGAAAATTTAGATGGAAGCTTCGTGCGAGTTAAGTCTTAATGGATGATCTCTCCTTTTCCTTTCCGTTTTACCTCTCGCTTTCACTCCTTCATTCTTTTCTCCGCTCCACCAGTTGCTACGGCCTAAGAGCAAAAAAAGTTTTTTGTTTTAAGCTTATTGAGGCTTTCAGCCAATGCTTCGAGAACGAGACGGAATAGAGAGCGAGAGACCAAGAAAACGGGGGAGATTTTACCACCGTGAAACTCAACCTAGCAGGAATTAGTTTCAGTTCCAAGCTCTTCAGCCTGAACTTGGACTGCCAAACTCTCCAGCTGCTTTTTTTCTCTCTGTAATTTTTCTCGCTCGTTTTATCTTTCTTTTTTTTATACTTCATTTTATTCACTGCTCTCATCTCTCTCTTTTTCTTACTTTCTCTATTTCACTCTCACTCCTCCGCTCGCTCAATTTGCTTCAAGCTTTTCCACACCTTGGCAGCTCGTTATACTCGAGAAAAAGGCTCGCCAATCTTACCAATCTTTCGCTTCACTGATACGCCGTATAGATTTTGCAACGCGTCCGAAAAATTCTCAGCGCCACTTTACCGTCCCTTCTTTCACCCCGCTCACCCCATCACCCCATCTACAATTTCCTTTGAACTCCCGTCTCTTTGTGCCAACCGAGGCCATACTGTCTCAAACACCTTTTTCGACGTAAGCCTGCAGGGAAGTATAAAAGCAAAACTAGTTGCAACTATAGCAGTGGTCCACGTTAAAAAAAAGTTTTCTTTCTTTTTCCGGCATCAATACTTTGTTCAAAATTGAGCACAGTACATTTTGATGAAGTGACAATTACAAACTACGGTGTCCTTCGTGGTTCTGCATGTGTTTCAACCATCTACAAACATCAGCTGATATCCCGAGCTTTTTTTCCCACTTCGCTTTTATCTGGAGTTGAATTTCCGCTGGACAGTACCGTGGAGCTGGGAATGAAGGGTTTCTCTTCGAAAGAGAGTACCTGGATTAGTCAATAACCGTAAAAACAAATACGCATATCGTCTTTGTATATTGTATCCGTACAACAAGAATTGCACCAGGTGGAAGAGATCGGAGATCGGAGAGCCCCGTTTTAGTCCGAATGTATGTTTCGCATTAAAACATCCCCCTGCCGTATTCAATGAAAAAATCCCGCGATGTTTCGAAGCAATAACAAGAAGTAGTCTGGTAATGTAATAAACCCTTGCAGAAACGAGCGAAATTGTTTCCTCTGAAAATAAAAATTCAATCAGCAGCCATTACCGAAGAATCAATTTTTCCAAGTCATCAATCAAGTCTAAAGTTCGATTGAAATTCCATATTGCGAGGTGATCGTAGGGGAAATTTATCTCCCGGAGGTGGCTAAACGTAGATAAGTTTCAAGTCAGTGTCGGGGTCAGAGACAGGGCTGATCGTCAGGAAAATCCAATAATTACTTTCTCTTCGAGGCTAGTAGCAGAGGCCAAAGGCCAGGGACCAGGGGAGCCGCAGCGTCGCTGGTGGAATACAATTTATTCCTTTTTCTTTCGAGGATGGATTGAGAGACTTGCGGCTCAACCTTTTCCTCGATAGACTTGAGGAAATTTCCATCCTACATGAATATTGGGATTTAACTGTCAAATTTCCCATCATTCTGTACTAAATTCGACGGCTTTAGACCGGCCGACATCTGCCCCTAATTGTTTCCCCCATTCTTCGGGAATTTTCCTGTCGTTCCGAAAGCTCAAAGATGGAATTATAATCTGTTCGTAGCGTTTTCGAGGAAACAAAAAAATAAATGATAAAAATAAAGAAAATCATTTCCTGTTCTCTTTTCTCGAGAGTGGAAATCGTGGGACGTAATTGAAATTGAAGAAATTTTTTTCAGCCGGAGCTTTCCACCAGTTCCATTCTCTAATTAGCTGAATACTTCAGGTTGAAGTGAGTGTAGAACGTTCAGATGATAATAAAGTACCATTGAGCTAAATTCATTTATGTTTTTCATTCAGTTCAAAAGTTCGTAAATAGTGCTTGAAAATGGATTACCAAGTACCTACCTAGTGAAGCTCAGTTTGAAGTATCTTGAATAATTTCGAGCGGTTTGAAACTCAAAAAATGAGAGAAATAAAAATAGAATCAATAAATAATAAGATGAAAGAAATTCATCAATTTTTTTTGTCGAAGCTATACGCGTCAAAAATTGAGGGGAAAATACTACTCAAACTTTATGGAAATGTAAGCGTGACAAGTTTTTCAATTGTGTAATACCTATATCCATCTTCAGAACACTTTTTTTTTTCCTCTTCTTTTCCTCACCTTTCTTAGGGTCCTCGACTCTCTCGAATTCACCGGGTAATTCTCTGGGTCGAGGCAATATTTTCTTGGCTCCTAGGCCAATAAAGTCCTTGATATAATGTCCCTGAGCCGTGCTCTGTAGGACCGAGAGGTAGAGGTACCTATACAAAAATTCTGCCTGATACGAATTTTCGGCGACGTCAAAAATACGCCGAGTCGAATGGAAAAGAAAATTGAATGTGATTTTCGGAACCCCGAGGATCATCGGTAATTCACGCTTGTATACGGCACGGTTACCCGCGATGAGAGGCTAATTTTTCTCACAGATAATTCGAGGAGAGAAGAAAAACAAAGCAAAAGGGATCTTCTACCCTTACGTTCCTGCGAAAACTAATTAACATTCTTCCTACATAATTATAATTCGGTTATTACAGCGAAGGTTGTGAGGTTAGGAAAATGGAAACACGTAGACACGGTTAAATGCGGGGGATATTGAGGAAAGGTTGGAAAATGTTGGACTAACAATTACTCAGCCGAGTGTTTCGGGTAACATGAGAAAGCTTGTTTTGGTTGTGTCATGTCGAGTCGCCGAAGGCAGGTTTCCCTCCTACACGAACCTCGACTACGCCACTGCGCAAAGACTCAAGTCCCTATTACACGATGCGGAGGAATGGGAAATAGGAAATAGGTTATAAGAAATAAGGAATAACGGAGTCGGGAACGTGTAGAAGCTATTCATCAATACACGCAATAAGAAAATATGCAAGGAAAATAGGAAATGTGGAATGTTTTTCCGTAGATTTGAACGTCTCTTTCGTATTCCACTTGATCAAGATTATGCCGCGATCATTTATCGACTGTTATTATCATGGTTAGAGACCCTCGTGACCCAAAAAGCATCATGTTTTGAATCAAAATGAATACGAAATTGAAATATTTATCTAGAATCGTTCGAAGACGAGGTTATGTATGATCGCCAATCTTTGTTTCCTTCATCCGTGATCGTAATGATTTCCATATTTTCATGGGGTTTGGAATGAGGTATTCAGATTATGAATTCAATGAGTGTGGTTTGTACAATGTAGTTTTTCATTAATAATAATTATGGATGCAAGCCCGAGTTGAGTTACTTTATTCTCTGATATTGAACTGTTCGCCGACTTCCCATAGCCATCACGGCGAAACTATTAAACTTACAAAAAAAAGACAACAAAAATGAAAAGTACCATTGTTATAGAAAATTTTATGGCAAGTTGTAAGTATTTTTACGATCAGCCACAGGAAACCGAAATATTCGCGAAAATATGATTTTTGGTGCCGTTTACCCAAGATGGCGGGGGAAGCACAGCTGATAGAGATTTAGATTTTTAGTATGTTGATCAGGATGTCAGATTATGCATTTCCATTAACTTTTAAAACTGTCGCAATTATTGTAGCCAAACTGTCAATTTTTACGTCTATTGACTGGCCTCATAGGCGAAACTCGTGGTGTATCTACGGCGAAGAACTTAGTTTATGACAAAATATGAAATAACTTAAAGAGTGAAGTGAGGGGGCAACGTGACAGCTGTCGACTTTCCGAGATGGTATAAGAAATTATAATATGCTACAAGACGTGACTCATGTTGTCAGAGTTTGAATTTTTATTAGAATATACTTCGGGACCACTTCGATACTCCTCAGGGACCCGGAATCGAATGTATCGCATGAATCAGCTTGAAAGTGCGACAGTGGAAGCAGCCCGTACCCGTCAGGCGTTCAGGAGTGGTCCAATTTCGTTCTGTGTCACCCGGCCAATCTGCACACGAAGAAAATTCTAGCCCATACAACATGAAACGCAACCGGAACCTCACAGAAACATCACAATGAATGATTACGTTTTAGGTCTCGAAGTTTTTTCTTTCCCAACATTTCTGTACTCTTTTAGCGTCATTAAAAAGAGATTACGTATCCTCTTGGAAAATATACTTTTTTTCATGTTTTTATTTTATTTTTCTCAACTTTGCAGCATTAACAAAATAATAACGAGGGATTTAACCGAGGAAATTTTCTGATCGGATCCATCAATCGGATTTTCTGAAAGGATTCCATCCCTTTTCATACCATACACCAGAGTCTACGTTAGTCGATTTCGATTTCCAGCCGCATATTTCTCGCTTGTGAAGTTGTCACTCTGGGAATGACATAAGTCATGTGCATACAATCGGTTTCTTGAATTAACGGTGGTGGCGCTGCTAACGCTTCATCGCATCGTGGCGAATGAAACACGGAAATGTATCATCGAGTACCTAGATGTTTGATCATCGATAAAAACAGTGCTTTCATCAATTTTTTAAACGGTACATCTGGAAATATGGAAAGCACATCACTTTGTCGTGTCAATCTACTGATCAGATTTATCAGACGTCTTTATTATTCGTGTCTGGGACCGCCATTTCTGCACTTCAGGCCTTCGCCACCAGGTTCGCATATCGAATTGGGTCTTTCAATTGATTTGTGAATAATCGATCGGTACATTTTCCGGTTCCGTATTGACAGTGAATTTCCGTTTTTTGGAGTCGATGAAAATGTCTTATTACATAAACCCGAGAGTTTTATATAAATAGTGGACAAAAAAAAGAAGAGCTTTTGTCGATTGAAGCCAATTTCTAATCCACCCAGTCAGATCATTAATTATATTTTTTTATGAAATCATCATCAACATTTTTAATATATTTGAGGTTTTTCTACAATTTTCTGTTGCCAGTATCAAGTCGAAGGCAATTTCCTTTTCCATGAGAAGTTTATGAGACATTACCGAAAATCACGAGGCTGAAATAACTTGAAAAGCTATTTGTTTGAGGAAAACATGGTTGTTGGTTGTTAGCGAATAAATCGGCTTTAAGCGAATTTGAAAATCGTCGCTATCAAACTCTCTCGTAACTCGGCTCAGTTGACTCATCGCCAAATATATTTTGAGTACACTCTAGTACGAATATATACCTACAGGTATATCAGCGTATGCGTAAGGCTTTAATACCGCACGGGTTGAGCCGTGGATAAATTATGTCAAACTGTTCCGGTACCTCTCTGGTTTCTCGTTTTTTTTTTGTTCCTCGTTTGAAATTGCGCGTATCTATGGGAGATCAGAGCTGTTGGTGTTTACCAGAAATATTTCCGGTAATTCGAGTTACACGGTGGATAAATTAGGGCTTCCAAAATTAATTAGCAGTGAGGCTCAGTGAGGATTGGAAAACGTTAAACATGTTGACCTGTTCGGGTCGTATATCCTGCAATCAGTATCTCTAATGTGATACAGAAAATGACAAACAAAAACGAAATTAAAAATACCGCAACAAAGGAACGAAGAAAATAAATAAAAAAAATGGCCAAGTTTCGTATTCAGGAGGATATTATTTTGAGGGAACGTTTATTCGATCACGCTATGTATTCGATATTATAGATATAGGTATGTAAAAAGAAGTGAGGAAATAAAAAGTAAAGTATAAAAAAGACACCGGATCGCGAAGTGACAGTTGGAGGGACACTATGAGGGATATTACAGGAAGAAGTGATATTATTCCAAGGAAATTGAAATTCCACCCGCGTCAATAAGATGCTCAAGGTTGAAAAGGCTTTTTGATAGCCACTTCTTCATGCTCCAAAAATAATAGCGATAGTCATTCGCGAAGTGGGAAACAAATGTAGATATAAAGGACCATGCAGCCTTCCATTTCGTAAGAGAGAAAAAAAATAGAATAGAGACCTCATCATCCTCAAATCGATTAATATTCTCAGAAGCTTCTTTTCTTTCAAGAATACCGAAGTAATAGGCAGAATTTTGGTAATCAGTTGCAGCCAAAATTAGAGTAGCTGTCTCAAGGTGTCGAATCAACGATAATACTTAGGTTTTCAATTCTTCAGTCTCTATAATTGTTCGTCGGAAAAAATTCCATCAGATGGATGTACGGGAAAATGATTCGAGTAATGAACTTAGGTTTGGGCACATTTACGAATTGAAAAATTCAAATTTCTACCACCGCGAAAACCAAAATAATAATAATAATGTCATTATCTTATCCGAACTTTGAAAGTTCGTGATCAGTGACCCAAAAAACCTTCTAGTACCAATTTTCATGAAAAACCGAATGTTTTTTTTTTTCGGCATATTGAATATGCCAAATTTGAATTTTGCAAATTAGACTTCAGATTCGTGATCAATGACCCAAAAAATCTTGTGGTACGAATTTTCATTCGAATACCTTCATCCATCCTCGAGATACCATCATTTTCATTTCCTTTTATTTTAGAATTTTGGTATTTGAATAATTCAAAAAGTACTGAACCGATCAAAGCCAAGATCTAATCAGTCTCAAGTTCGATAAAGCCGCGTCGATTAGGACCAAATTCATTGAAATCCGGTAACTGGTTCTTGAGATATTGTCAAACAAACAAATTTATCACATACGTGCCTACTAGGGTGTGCCAAAAAAAATTCAAACGCGCATCAACATTCTGGTAAGCATCTCAAATAGAATATCTCAGCTAAATATGAGCTCCTAATATTGATATTTAGAACTGCCTGTTTTAGTTACTAATTTTAGGTACTAAAATATGCAGTTCTGAATATCAATATTAAGAGCTCATATTTGGCTGAGATGTTCTATTTGAGATGCTCTACCGAAATTTTGATGCGCGGTTAAAAAAAAAATTGTTTTTCCCAGAGTCATATGACTCCATGACGCTATGACTCAATGTTTATAGGCGAATATCTCTTAATCGGTGAGAATTAGGAAAATTCTATCTCAGTACTTTTTTATAGAGCGTGAAATTTCCTATAATAATCTGTATTTAAATAGTTCCTAAATCAAGCCGCTGACGAGAAAAAAACAATTAAAAATTTTTCCGATTTTTTTCACATGTTATTCGAATGGAAAATGGAAGAACCAAAATAGGCAGTTCTAAATATCAATATTAGGAGCTCATATTTGGCTGAAATATTCTATTTGAGATGCTTTACCGGAATGTTGATGCGCGTTGAATTTTTTATTTTTATTTTTGGCACATCTTAGTGCATACACATACGTTTATCTGAAAATAATTGGAGATAATTCTCTAGACTTCAAGACGTGAAGATCTAGTGAAAACTCAATTTTTAATCTTTCGGGTGATTGCGATACCTTAATTTTTTTTTTAACCTGTAAACAGGAAAATGACAACTTAAAAAGAATTCAGCAGGCGTTACACGATGCGTGTGTCTCTCCGACACACGAAGCTGATCGAAACAGTCAGCTGCCAATGATCACGCATCGTGTAACGTGGTGGCTTGCCAAACTCAGCGGACGCGTCTTATAATCATGGCCGCCGAAAGAATTGACATTGAAATTGCGTAAAAACAATGAGCATTCTCTATTCTCGCATAAGACGAACATGTTTTTGGACGTATGTGTTCGGAATTGAATTTGAATTGACGCTGTGCACTTTTTCTTTGTGTTTTCGATGCCTAGGCTCGGATAATATTCAAAACGTGCCCCCCCCCCCCCCCCCCTGTTTCGACCAAGAGGAGGTGGTCGTCTAGAGATGGGCCTTAAAGGATCCAACTATAATTTCTATTTCGACTCGAAAATTATGAAAGGTGAATAAACAGTAGATCCTTCAGTTTAATATTTCGACCAAAAGGTCGTCTGCAGCCATTACTAGGGCCTTTTTTTTATAACTGACTTTGGGATGGACGACGAGCAGCGAGCAGCGAGCAACGAGCAACGAGCAACGAGCAACGAGCCGTGCCTTAATATAAACTAAACGGCGTCCGTGGGACAGAGAGCGAAGTAGGTAATAGTGAACCTTTAAACTTCGAACAGAGTTGGGGGCCTTGTAGATTAGACAAGGGGTTCGCGGTGTTGCTGTACTGTATATGGGGTTAGTTAGCCGAGCCCCACGTGGTTTTAAGGTTCTTAAAAAGTTATCCGTTTAATCCGTTTTTCCCCGGTATTAAACCATTAAATAACCAGCCTCAGGTCTTCGCCTAACGTCTGGGAGCTTCGGCTTTGCGACAAGTTCAAAGAGCAGTACAGATAGGTACTCCATGGTACCTAGTGCCGTACAATTTACTCGTATGCTCAGGTATTCATGTACTATATAATATCGTATCTCTCTATGTACACACACGGCTGTTTAATATGGATTTATGTAATATCTAACAGCGAAAATGTGTACATACAGGCGTACCTAACGCGCGTGAAACTTGGGTAGAATATTCTGAAAGATTAACTATATAGCAGTCAGAAGAGTTAGTGTGTCGAGGAACAAATGTGTAACTAAAGTATAACCCACCTGTACTTCACTGAGCCAAAAATTGGATAACAATTGGAGAAAACTGCTTGAGGATTGCGTTGGAACTGATTTTGTTAACGTTTCTTGTACTTCCAGTTTCCACTGATCTTCGAGCCTCTGTGATGTGGCACTATTTTTCAGGACTCATTCATCCACCAGGGTTTTAATACGTGGATCATTCGGGCTCTGCTATCTCGAGGAGGACTAATGACGTCATGAAAAGGGATTTTCGAGACAAAAGTTTGATAATTTTGAAAGGAGAATGTAATACAGGCTCCCTAACTATTTCTCAAGGACTGTTACTGCGGCTAAATCCAAAGTTCACGACGTGATATCTCATAAGAGAGCTCATGGAATGGTACGACGTGAACAGGGGGTCGTTGAAATTGTCTGAAGTAGGTATGTAGTCTGAGGAGGTGTGGGTGGTATGAAAACGTAGCGTTCTATTGAAAAGTACTTCGGTGTCCTCTAAATGTCATGGAAAAAAGTGTCTGAAGGAAAATCCCTTCAGTCCATAGAATTTATTTCCCTCTTTTATAGAGCTATTACCAAACCTTTGTCCACAACATTCCATTTCATGATCGTTAGTTTTTGGGTTGGACTACAACGCTAACACTCAACCAACTAGTTATACGTTTATTACAGGGTATTTATCTCGGATGATGTTGAGAGACTAGGGTAGACCTCATCGCAAAGTTTGACAGTAAATTTCCACTCAAAGTAGAGAGACTTTTCTGTAACGTTGCGTTGTACTGAAATAGATTCCTATCGTTTTAGAAACATGAAATTTATAATCTCTCCGGAATATAACCACAACACCAATTATATCTTGGCTATAATAACAGAAACATGTTGTACACTGATAGACAGCAGGTCAGATTGTTGGTTCGAGTCAAACCAGGTACGACTTGTACTCAGGCCGTGTGTTTCTACTTTCGAGAGACTATCGCGCTGGTCTTGCACCTAGCGGTGAGCGCGGAACTATTCCGTAAAATGAAAGCTGGTGACGTTTCTGACGTGTAGATGAAACGTCTTGTGCCGTGTAGATCATTTTCGAGAACGCGATTATGATTATTTTTACAAGTATCCGCGAGCTGCACTTCATATTTATTTCCCACGGTTTTGTATTGAGAGAGAAAATGAGAGAGGGAGAGAAGCTCTTCGATTTATGCCATCGACGTCGTCTGGTATAAATTGAATCCGTCTTTGATATACGGGTGACGAAGGCGTGCTATCGACGATGGGAGACAACCTTGATCAAATTTGGTTATTTCATCCTAATAACAACCCCCTAGGGTCTCTGCGGTGGGTTTGCAACTGCCACCCACAGAAGGACAGATGCTTCAGGGCCATTAGGACAACGTTGAGCACGAGTCTCCGTTAAGCAGCGGCCTTAGATAACCAATTAATTAAAGGATAATCCGAAATACTAATTTCGCGCCCCTAATTATACGTCACATAGAGTATTGTATCGATTCTCGAAAGGAACTTGGAGAGAATTGACCCTCCTAGAATTAGTTGGATGGTATTCCTTTTCTGGGAAAAAAATCATACTGTAGTCGACTGTATACTTCCTATGCCTATGTGATGGAAGAATTGTGTTTTAAAGTAGCTAAAGGAGAAAAACTTTTTTGGGTCTTATTTGTATTTGTTACTTGCAAAAGACAGATTGACAATAGGGACTGGTATATAAATCAGGTTGTTCCTTCGAGTATTGTCGTGGAACGATATTTTATTTTTCTTCATCTTCGTCTTCAAGTCTTATTTATTCTTTTACCGAGTCTCTTTTCGCCCTGGATTTTTCCTTCGTCCCATGCGACTCCTGAATCGAACGAAAACTTTAGTTTTATAGCGCTTATGTCGATAACTCCGAAAAGTTGTTTCCTTGCCCGCTCTTACTCAACTTTTCAAACAACCCCATGTTATCGTCTTAACAAGTAAAAGTCGGTCAATTGGCTTTAGTCGTTTTCCAAGCCAATTCACGCTAAAATGGCGCTACGAATACTGGTTGACATATAAAAAATGAAAATCAACTCATAGGAGAACACCAGCTCGTGGAAATAGAATACAACCCAATTAACGATGTATTTACACTTTGAGTGAAATTTCAGACCCAAATTGCAAGGGAAGTTTGAACTAGAAATTCAATCGCCAATTTCGGCAAACAAGTTCTCTTTTGGCATATTTTGATGAGCCCTAATTCATCGGAACATCGATTTCAAGTTAATTAATTATCTCGTAGTAATGAGTCGGAGTAAAACATAGCTTGAACTCGGTGTTCGATTTCAATTTTAATTACCTATGGCACGTTCGTTGGCCAACTTTACAGTACAGACAACTCATTACAGCTAATTCGCTCTGCTTAGCGCTCCACTTCTAGTAAACAGAGCTTCAGAAATGATCAATCGATGTAATCTGCATGCAACGAATTTAGCTTCGTCAAAGGTCCTGGTCCAATGATGGTAACAAAAAATTCAGGAAAAATGGTTAAAAAATTTCCTGCCGAAAAATATTCTGATAAAATCTATTCCAGTCGTTAAGAAATCCGTTCCCTCAGCGAGCATTTTCCTTTAGCGAAAAGAAAAAGCCTGACCGATTTCTTAGCTTCAGCCAGCAATTCCCCTTTATTTTTTTTTCTTTCTTTTTCTTCTCCTTCTTTGTACAAAGGACTTTTAAGCTGACCAGAAGGGCTTCGCTCGATCGTTCGACGGAACTGTTTCACTTGAAATTGAGTCGGTGGAAATAATGGTGCGATTTTACTGAGTAAGGTATCTTTTTTTTTTTTTTTTTATTGGTTGAAAACTGTTTCAATTGTTATCGCAATGGCGAGTCTATAACAAATTTCGTTACTCGTTATGGGGGTCAATGGATTTTGCATCGCGAGTGTAAGGCACTTATCGAATTATATGGATATTACTCTCGAGGGTGAAGATCAAGCTGGCGCTAGTATTTTTTCTGACAAAATATCCGGATGAAACCAGAGGTGGGATATTTCTTGGTTATTTTTCTTTTTTTTTTTTCAATCCAAGAAATTGTGGCGATCCTTAGAGAATGCTGAGTTCTGGATACAAGATGGCTTCTGACCGCGCTTAATTTGTGGCTTCGGGACGTGGCTATATGTGGACAGGAATAGTGGTACAACGTCAGTATGAGGTCGATTGGTTTCTCTGGATGAGAAACAAAAACTGAACGAATACGATCGATCGCCTTTTACTCCGTGGTCACTGTTTCTAATTTCCTGGCCTCGCGCAAAATGAGAAAACTGAAAGGGGTAGAGGTATACGATGGCTCGAGTAATGAAAAGCAGAAGTAAGAAGTAAGCGAAATGAGAAATAAAAAATAGAGAACAGAAAATAAAACAAAGTAAGAGTAGGAGAAAAAATAAAAAAATAAATAAAACAATCCGAGCACGAATTGGCACGTACAAATACAGACAGCGTTCGGCCACACCGAGTTTAATCAAACGGAACGACAAAAAGGCCGGATTTCTCAGTGCTTCGGGGACTCCGCGGACGTGGAACTACATATAGACAGTATAATGCCATAAAACGAGGTTAGCGAAGAAAACCCAGAAAGATTTGTACAAAGTAATTGAATGCCAACCGCAAGGCATACCTTAGCTGTCAGAACAATACAAGCATGTACCGGCATGGCTATCGCCATGGCTTCCTGATGCACTGATTGATTAGTTCATACTTCACAAATGGGTGAATGTACTTGGCTCTTTTTTCATCCTGCAACGCCGTTGCTGCTGCACATATCGAATCTTTGAACCTTAGGCATTTGCATTCGATTTGAACAGTCCAAATCGTAGCCTTCATGTGAATTTTGGTTCGCAAGTTTGTCGACATTTCAGTACATTGAATTACACATATCCCTCTTTTCTCATGTTCGTCTTATTCGAATCCTTCGAACACTCATTTCTAAAAATCATTCGAAATCTTTTCATTATAGATATGACTTGAAAAAGTATGTTGTAAAAATGTCCATCTTTGCTCTTGAAAAATGTTTTTCCGATTTTTTGGGTATCGTTATGGATATCGGTATGGGATTTCATTCCTCCAAGTCTATAACAATGATGATTTGAGGGATGAAAACCAACATGAATTCCTAATGGATGTTGCCAATCATCACCGACATTGTTGCTCAATTTCAGAGTTTTTTTTTTACAAATAATTGGATCTTGGAGATAAAAATTGATTGGAACCGTCGAAAAGTCCGTGGTTTTCAAATGAGGAAAAGTAAATTTTGGCGAATCTTTTTGATTTATTCAATTTGGAACCCATTCATGTATTCGGAGCGAAAAAAATCGGCCACAACCAAAATGACTGTCAGTCTAATGGGTATACGTTATGCCGAATGTGAATGTACAGGTATGTCCATATATGGTAGGTATATATACGCATATATCGCAGCAGCGTGGGGCAATTCCCACGTCATTTTCCGACAATTTTTCTGATTTAATAGCAGAAATGAAAGTGGTTTTATTTCCGTCTGCTCCGGTTGGTATATAAGGCGCAGAACTCTTTTCGCTGTGGGTTGATTTCCCAGGGTGGTTTTTAGCCCTCTTGATTAACCCGCGGCCATTACGTGTCATTTTCCGCCTTCACGCAGCAAAGAGCTTTTGCAAAGTTTCCCTGTCGCAAAACTCTTCCGTATCTCGTCCTGCAGCGAGAGATATTATAATAGTTATACCCTTTTTTTTTCCAAATCTCATTGTCAACTTCCATTTCGCTCCGCTATCATTTATGCTCCGGCACAAAAACTACTCTAACAAAAAAAAAAAAAAAAAGAAAAAAAAACGAGGAAAAAATCTTATTTTACTTTCTTCTTTCTTTCTTTCTTTCTTTCTTTATATCATTCCTAAACTTTATTCATTCCGTTTATTACACTTCATTACTATTTTGAAGAAATACTAATTCACTCTCTCGGTCTCTGATTCTCTAAGACAAAAAATACAAGAAGTCTTTCGACACTTGGACTCGATAATTTCTTCATCAATTTCTGGCATGTGTATGAAGCATTCTTCAATGGCTCGCAGTCTATTCACCCCAATAGCAATTTGGCAGGTTCACAGATCGACAGAGAGAGGGAGAGCGAGAGAAAGGAAAAGAAGTGCGGAAATCGAAAAACGAGGGGAAGCGAAAGATTTGAGTGGATTGGGAGCGTGGCCTCGAAATAGTGGAATCCTAAATTCCAGACTAGTCCCAGCCCAAGCCTAAAGCCTAAAACCCGAAGCTCCGAGCTTCAAGCCTCGAAAGAACGGCTCGCTAGTGTCCGGTGCAGAGATTCTGGGAGAAGTTTCTTAGGGTACGACTGTAAATCTACCCCGTTCCAACGCACGATCAACTCAAGTAACACGTTTGGACATACGACAGGATTACATCTAATTCGAATTCGCAGGACCATTTGACCGGTCAGCACTTCTATCGCTAGTCCTTCCAACTCCCGAGATTATACCTAACAAGAAGACCCAACTTTTCTAAGGTCCTCGACCCACTCTTCTGCTGTTAAAAAAATAGACTGAGAAGGCTCTCCATTCTTCCTGCACTCTTGTCGGAGCTTTTCCCCCTTTTCCTGTTCTTATTATTCTTTGGCTTATTATAATGATTATTATTATTTTTGTATTCGAAATCATTTCTAGAATTATGATCTCCAAGTGTTGTTGTTGTTGTTGTTGTTGTTCAAGTGAGTATCGTTATTAGAGTAGAAACCCCGTTTTGTGAACGGAAACGTTCCTCCGTTTTCCCGATCGGGGGGGATTCGAATGGCACTCGATATACGCGTAAACACGAACAAGTATGATCACTCGTTGAGCTTAGCTTCGGTACAGGAAAAGGTGGGCTTAGGATTTAGGCCTGTGCACGGTGGTTTCCTGTGAAGGTAGGGAAGTAAAGACGGTGATCCTTGGCCCCTCGGCTGGTTATTGGAAAGTAATTTGGATCGAAAATCGGGTGAAAGCACCCATCCAGGCGGGAACCCATCCTGGCATTAATGTATTTTGTATTACATATTCATTCCCGTTCGATATTCAAGTTTTTCAGTACATCGACACAAAGGATCTTTTCGCTGAAACTTTTCACGCTTCTTTAAACAACGATATGAAAACTCGTCGGCATTTCGTTCCGCAGATGAAAACCGGAAATTAGAAAACACGTGTCCCCCAAGAAAGTGGGTGTAGTTTATCAATCGGTATACAAATACAGTTCAACGGAATATTTACATATATATATGCTGCTTATAGCAAATCACAATTCCATAGTAAAATCCGCTTGAATCAATTCACGCCGACTGCAATGAAATTTCAGACGGTTAATCCTGCTACACATGATTTTCTCAATGACCAAGCCTCTCAAATAGGATAACGAGTAAACTATAGGCAATTACAGATTGATAAGCATCACTAGATGGCGGTGAATCAGTCTTACGAAACACAACCGGAATCCATCTGAAATGTAACTGAAATGCATAAGACGTTTCAGATACGTTTCAGAGCTATATTGTGTATCTATATTGTGTGTTTAGTACTTTTGTTAGTTCAACGCTGATGTTATTGACATTCATGTAGCAGATCGATGGTGACCAATCGCAATGCGAGATGTCTTTTGAGATAAATGAATAAATAAATAAATAAATAAAATAATGGGCTGTATAGATATAGGTATACATATTATATGCGCAGTTTGTCGCGTTTGTAGAAGGTAATTTATCGTGCCGTAGAGTAAAGTTGGACGGTGTGTGAGCGAGAGCTGTTAAGCGCTTAGAGTAAGCCTTTAATATTATTGACCAAAGATATTCCCGTTTCGGAACGGATGGAATGGGTCAATAATTAATCATGCCGAGGCGTAGAGGTGTTCGTATTAACGTTGAGTCGGGGCTCCCTTAATAACTCAACCGTGTGACGTAACGTCATTAAGCAAACGTCGACTTGAACAATTATCGCAAGGCGTTCTTGCAGGAAACTGTATCCAGATATATACGACTGAATTTGCAGATTGTCCTGGTGTCTGGTTCGCCTTTCCTTTACTGATATTTCAAACATTTTATCCAATATACGCGTGAAAGTCCAATGGCATTGTTCTGAATGTAAAATGTCAGGGAAAAATACGAAGCCGAATTTGAGGGTTGATTTGTTTTTATCAAATAAATCTCCCATTTTCAACTTTTGACTAAAAATGGTTATCACCAAATTTGTGAGAAGTTGAATCTTCGACAACTCTGGCCATTAGTTCACATCTACAATCGATTTTTTTTTCACTCGAATACGAAATGAAGTGACGAAATTTAATGATCGCAGTATCTCGTTTATTTACAACTTCAGCGCATAAATGATCTGAAACATACTTATAGGAAATAAAATTCTCCACAACTTTGGCTCTCACCTTTTTTTTCTGGGGCTGATATTTTCGTACTCACGCCGACGGTAAATAAAAATAGGGATGTGAATGTCTTATATTTCTCGAAACATTAGAAATTTCGGGGCTTTTATCAGGACGAAAGATGCTAATGACCAAAGTTGTAGAAAATTCAATTTCCTACAAGTTTGGTACCAACCATTTTTAGTAAAACGTTGAAAATAGACGAGTTATTTGGTAAAAACAAATTCCCCCTCAAATTCAAGATGGTGGCTGACGCCGAAGGGTTGGCGTTCTGAAAATCTGGATTTAGACTACCAATGACCCCCCTTAAATGATTGGTAAAAGAAAATCGTGGCATTTAATTGATGCAATTTCACCACTTATTATGGTGCATATTCCAACTCGACTATTCTTGTTATCTATTCAATTCAGTTTATAGTCGTTGACGTCAATGCACTTAGAGACTTTCATTCCCAAATCAATTCTGCTATCGATTGGTTCGATTGTCATTAATACTGTATTGTATTGAATGTTAATTAATGACTATGTACCGTCAACGCGGAACTATTGAAATATCTTTATTCAAGCTGTTTCAAGTTTCATTCTTTACTCAATAATACTTGAATCATTAAAAAAAATCGTAAGGTCTTTTGTGTTCTAAAAAAAATTCGAATTTTCGATAGTCCGATGGACTTTTATGCCGTTTTCACAAATTCATTGGGGTATTATAAAATTATAAAAATGAAAATACTCGCGTTTTCGCAAACCGATTACAGAAATATTTCGAAAATGAGTTTTCTAGCATTATGTCGCATGTCATATGAAACAAAATTGTGTTTGATCAATGACAGCTTCTTTTCTCAGATGTTGTGAAAACTCATTATTACAGCCAATAGTACGTCTCCTTTACGGATCAGAGTTTCCGAATGTTTCGATTCATTGAAGTTTGTTGAACGCGGATAAGATTAAACTTACGTTCTTTGAAAGGCACGGAGTTTAATCATTCGAAAAATATCTTCGTCTTCCTTTGATACGGAAAATAAAGTATTCACACGCATTTTTACCAAAACGTTGATTCGGCTTGTGGATCCTCTTTAAAAAAAAAAAAAAACTTTTCTTCAACAGTTGATAGTTTTTTTTTCCCATTAGTTGGAAATAATTTTTACTCGACGTGGAGAGAAAAGTGAAAAAGAAAAATCAATGCAGAGACACAAACAAGAAAAGCGGATTGTAAAACTTTTTCCCGAATTTCCCTCGTCAAGCTTTTGTACTACGAGACACTCAAGCTTGTAATTGGATCAGTGAATAGCTATGCTCCAGTTGGTTCTATGTGTTGGAAAATCTTAAGGGGTAAAGCAAATAGGCTTGATTCTGACAATTTCGTGTGCGAGTCTGCGCGCGTTACATACATGCGAAAGTTTCCCCCTCCGGAGATCGTATTTCGTATAAAAAAAAAGTTATCATGCGATGTAGAAAGGGCAGGTGAGAAATAAAAACAGGCACCCAACAGATAGCGGAAAGGATCGCAAAGCTGTGACAACGATCAGCTTATCGGTAGACAAGGTTTCCCAAAATAGCCTACACGCGTAAAAAATTAAGTGATTTCAAGCCGGGGCCCTAATTTGTCTTTCCCAATCGCCCAAGAGTGTTCCTTCACTCCCAGTCTCGCTTCCTCGTTCAAAAAAAGAGAAAACGAAAAAAAAAAAAACACCACGAACAAAAATAGCGAAATCCTTCTTCAAACCTGGCCCTCGTGAATTATTGAACATCATTTGTCCCCGTCGTGGAAAAGTACTGTTTTGGGGTGGGGATCCTAACGATACGGTTCGAACTTGCCGGTTTCCTGAATCCTGCTTATCTATTCCACACTCCATTTGTCTATAGATGTTAAAGGTATGAGTGTTCGTATAACTATAATACGTAATGGTATGATGGAGTAATGAATAAATTTGTAATGTATACCTACATACGAACGAAAACGTAGCTGTGAGCAGAAGCTCGAAAGTTTGAATGAAAATTATGCATGCATAGCTATAGCTAGGTATGCTTAAGTAATGTACACACATTTATATTGTATATCTGTATAAGGCTCCGTGAAAGCTGATGAAAAGTTTCGCAAACCAGAATCGGAACTTTATCAGGTAGTTTCCTGCCTTTCTGTGGCTTAATGATGATGTCTTTCACCTGAGAGACTCGGGGACTACACACCCGAAAAATTTTCAGTAGAAACGTAAAGTCGGAGATAAACATACTATCTCGATTTCTAAGGGCAGAATTACTCGTAATATCAAATGTCGTACAAATTTTCGTATACTTATGGATTATTATCAATCTTATGGTATACGTATTAGTGCCCACCTACTTAACATAGAACGTTTCAGATTTGATAGAAGGTTTCCGCAAAAACGTTGCACTGATATCTTGATGTGAATTCAGAAACATGATCAGCCATTGGATTTGTAAAAACTGATTTGGAGAGATTGATGATGTTTCTTGAATCTGCAATTACCCCTATTTTAGGAATATTGTACAGTTAAAGATGAAAGAGTACACGAATATTTATGGTATATGTTGGTTTCAGCCCTACCGGGCGCGGGATATACTCAGGCGGTATATTTCTACTTCGAGAGACCATCGCGCCGAATTTGCTCCTAGCGGCGAGCGCAGAACTACTGCGTGTATAAAGCGGCCCTTTTGATTGCACCGAAGGTATTTTTTATTTCAAAGTAATCTTTGTGTTTGTTTTCATTTTTTTTTGTTCATTTTATTTTGTTCTTATTCTTTATTTTATCTTTATTGGAACGACACGGTGAAAACGTACACATAGTTGTAACTGCCGTAAAATAATTTGTACCAACGAGGGATGCGCTGGAATTGTGTAATTAAAACATTGATTAAGCACGGTGTAATAATTCTTCGGAAAATAATTTGACCAAATGTGCCCCAAGTGCCCAATCGACTCGCCCTCTGTTTGCTCTCTACACCCAAAGCTAAATTAAAATCAATCGATTTCTTCCCTGCGGTTTTATTTTCATTTATATATCGCGTGACTGAAAGCAAAAAGGCGGATGTGCCAAAAAGTTGAGTACCGTAACAAAAGGGCGTATGCCAACAGGATGGCATGTAAAGTCGCGGAGAAGTAAGAGGGCGTATATGCAGATCCATATGCCTTTTTGATATTAACGATAATGCGCCTGACAACGCAAGGGCGTATGTGTAAAAACGTTGGGCTCGATAACAAAAGGGCGTATATCAACATAATCACATTGAAAGACGTGTGAAAGTGAAAGGGCGTATATGCAAGATCCCCCATGAAAAGTTTGCCAATGGTAGTAATACGGCCCAGTACTGGTTCAGCCCTTACGGAAAAAAACCCTCAAATTTAAGGTGTAAATTCGTACTCCCAAAGTTTTGGGAGTTTACCATGAAAACTCAGGGTTAACCCTCAAATTTTACCCCCAAATACAGGGTGAACCCTCAGTTGGGGGTAAAATTTGAGGGTAAACCCTGAGTTTTCATGGTAAGCCCCCAAAATTTTGGGAGTACGAATTTACACCTTAAATTTGAGGGTTTTTTTCCGTAAGGGAGACCAGGCAGCCAATCTCGTTAGCCACGACTTAGCCAGTAATGGCCCAGTATTGGTTGACAAAATGGCCGAGTACCGGCCCTGACTCTTAACCAAGAATCGGTATCCGAAGCTGTGCCATTATCGGGCCAATATTGGCATAGCGGTTTCAGAAATATCCACCAGTACTGGCCCTGACTCGATAAATGAGAAACATTGTCCGGAGCTCCATCACTACTGGGCGAATATTGGCGAGCTGATATCAGAAATATTCACCATATTAGCCCTAAATCTATAACCGAGCCATGCCTGTGTTCCCAATGGTGGATAAAGAAACAATATTCGCCCATGCTTGGGCCAAGCTTGGTGGGGAAGACTTGTTAAAATGCCACCGGCCATTGCTTATCCCAGCATTGTCCCAACGGTACTAACCAACAATTGGATTTGACGCTTGGACCAAGGATAAGACAAGCTTGGCCCAATGTTACTTTCCTGTACTCAACGACAACTATTCAAAGTCTGATATCCATGCTAGGGAGGAGGTTCGTCATATTTTTTAGTATTGAAAGAAAAAATCGATCACGGCGCTGTATTGAATTGTCAGAATTCATAATCAAAAACAGCTTGATAAAATTATTCTTCTCCAAATAAAGCAGTGTCTTAGACTTAAAACCACCATAATTGTATAATATCGGAGGGGGTCAAGGTTTTTGATTCATTGAGATCACATGGAATTCTTCACACAAAGCTGTGCTTTACATAGGAAAACATTATAATTATTCCTATTAGGTAGTTTGGTGTAGTGGATAGGGCGTGCGACTAGTAATATGAATGAGCGAGCGGCGTGGGTTCAAATCCCGGTTAGGAGAAATATATCGGCGCCGGTTTTTTCAGCGAAAATGCGTTTTCATTCACATGCGGTGAATTATAAATCATCAACTTTGATAATAGAACGTTCGTCAATAATTTTTTTCATTACATTTTGTCGTTGCAATAATATGTAAAAAAAACCCGGAAAATTTTGGACCAAGGATTGGCAAAACACTCGGCCCTGGACCAATACTGGTTAGTTATTTTGGCCCAGTGCTGGGTGCCAAGCGTTGGACCGATCGTGTCAATCCAGCTATTTGCCGGGATTGAGCCACTCATGGCAATACGAGTTGGGCCGGAGTTGGTAAGGCCGGCGGCAGTACTGGTTCTGTACTGAACCTATGGTCTATCTTTTGATGGGGGCCATCGTCTTTCTGGATATTAATAATACTGTGACTAAAATCATAAGGACGTATGCGCCATAAAAATTGGTAATCCGCCTGATTGGTATTATAACTTTTTAAGGATACATGAAAATTTAATCACCACGAAGTCGTATCTACATCGCATACGCCTTTTTGGTTTTTATTAAACGATACTCTCTAAAAATGAAACAGTGGATTTTCACTAGTTCGCAGTGCATATCAACTATTTGCCTCAGCTATAAGTATACCACTAACAATTGGTGGATACACACTTTTTCAATTAGTGACATGGCAATACTAATTGAAGTAGTGAAATTCACTGTGGCAATTAGTCGGTCCAATAACTATTCTGATCAGTGATATTCACTTTTTATTTCAGTCAAAATATCATTTTATAACTGAAAATCACTCAAAATATTGGTGAAATTCACTTGAAATATTCATAGAAATAAGTAGCTAAATATACCCAATGAAACAATCAGCAGCAATCTGTTATTGAATAAATTTATTAAAATTGGTAGGATATTTGTACCGTAACAAAACATACGCAATAGTTCACGGTTTATACAATTATTAGAAGAAGAGACACCTAATGGCTGCATCGACTCTACTGTTGGGTAGAGGGTATGTGAAGATATACTACAGAAATGTATATGATCCCATGCAGTATGATCTTAATTAAACACGGCTGAGACGAGCCAACTGTATCATTATCGGGGACACTTTACTCGCGAGAATATATTCTCTTCGTCCGCCATCTGTCGGGCAGTCGCATATTCATCAACAGAATAACGTGAACACTAATTTGAAAGTCAAAATCACTATCATTAAGTAACTAGTGGAAAATCACTATTTCACATCGAAAAATACTGAGTCAATAGTGGTATTCAAACCACTATAACAGGAAGTGAAAATTTCACTAATTTATTGTGGAATTCACTGCTTTTGCAGTGAGTTAGTGGATCACTGTGACAAACAGTGAAAATTTCACTGTTTCATTTTTAGAGAGTACATACACCGTCGTGGTTTTACCATTTATTTTTCATTATACACGGACCGGTGTACACATACGCCATTTTTCTCTCAGTCACGCGATATGTACATACGGATCGCGATCGACCCTATTGCTTGATTTGAGTTTGATTAAAACCAACCCCATGCCTTACAGATAACTGAGAATTATTATTATTATACTATCATTTTTTTCTTGGTACCTTCAAATATAATCAACGAAACATTCTCTGTTTGAATTTGTTTTTTTTAATTATTCCAGAAAACTGTTAACAACGCAACCCTTGTCGTGGGTGTAGGCAGGCATATTTACGACTCCGAGGTTGCGTCGAGCAGCTATATTCATCTCGAACAAACCTTTTCGCTTCTCTTATTCGAAAGTCCGTTCCATTCGAGGGCTGGCTTTCTCCTGCCTCTTCTTATTCTCCTTCTTCTCTTTTTCCTCATCCTCATCCTTATCCTCGTCCTCGTCCTTGGTTACCCTCGAGAATTCATTTCTGATTGTCTCGAGGGGATATCTTGAATAGCTTTTAAATTATGGCGCTCTTCTGGCTTGAAATCGTGTAAAATTCAGTCTATCTTTATCACCTTGGTCCTTCAGAACTCAGCGTTTCGATTGCTCTTATTAAATTTTGCGAATCGCCAGCTGTCTGTGTGCTGTTTTTATTTCGTTTTTTTTCTCTTTTTCCTTCGACGGAATATTAATTATCGTCAAAGATTAATTGCGGACCTAAAAAGGCCTCGATATTTTTCAATAAAATTCAAATCAATATCACGGAGTGATTCTCTAATACAAATACTTACATACGAATTTCGATTATATGTGTTCGTGAACCAAAAAGAAGATTCTTTTTTTCTCACTCAAAAAGCCTGCAGAGACAGATGGAACCGGGGTTCAAGACGTGAAAGATATAATGCAAAGGAGAAAGGTTGGGCTGAAAACTAAAAAACATTTCCTCCACTTTTCTGAGTGCGTTGTTATCGTTTCAGTCTGTGGCATGAGTTGGGTTCAAAAAGTGACCTCTGACCCGCTCGAAATTCTCGGCTACAGTAAACAGGAATTTTCTAGCTGTTTACCCGGTTTCCTTCATAAGCCATTCTCTGGGTATAGTAAAGATTAAGTTCACCTGGTGCCAAAGCAAACGCGTGAACACAGAGATAATTTGTGTCCATATAGGAACAGGGGTGGATCTATCTTAGTCAAATCAGGAACGCCGTGGTATCGAATTTTTACAGTCTTGTCGTTAGGAGAAAACTGCGGAAAGATTTTATGAAATTTTTCACCACCGAACTATGTATCTCATCTTCGGTATTATGGTTCACATGAAAACGGCCGTGCGGAATAAGTTAGCCAAAAAAGAAGCTTCAAAAGTTGGAACTTTCCAATATGACGTTATTATCGGAAATTCAAAAAAATATATTCCTATGCTTATTAATCATAACGTCGATAATATTCAGGTGCTTTTTATCAAACTCCGAAATTTTATACTTCGGTTTTTTTTATATTCTATCAAATAAGTAGTTTTCCGAAGAAAAGCAGTTCGGAACTTGTTTTTAGTTGAAAACTTTTTTCCCGTCGTATTTTACTTCCGTTTTTTGTCTTACCCACGTGATTCATATTTTGGGTCTTTCATCACTTTGGATGCCTCATTGTGGTTCAACCTTGTGATATAACAACACGTATCGAACCCTTAGGCGATTGTCCATTTGTTGAAATGAACATCGCATTCGAGAATCGAACTTCCATTGATGTCTGCCCGTAAAATAAATACAGTTGTAATAATGCATCTTATCGGTTCATTGGTTTTCAGTTTTTTTCAACTTTTCGTTTCTCTGATGTCTGCCCGTAAAATAAATACAGTTGTAATAATGCATCTTATCGGTTCATTGGTTTTCAGTTTTTTTCAACTTTTCGTTTCTCTGTTTTCATATAACAAAGGAAGTTATCGTAATCAACCCGAAGATGATAAGTTGAGTTTTCACCAGATCTCCACGTTTTCAAGTCTAGAGAATCACTTCCGATCATTTTCAGATGGACGTCTATGTATGCGTGTATGTATGGGCACGTATGTGATAAATTTATTTCTCTGACGATATCTCAAGAGCCATTCACCAGATTTTAATGATTTTGGTTTCAATCGACGCAGCTTTTTCAAACTTAGAACTGATTGAATTTTGGCTCTGATCAGTTCAGTACTTTTCGAATTATTTGAATAACGAAATTCCAAAAAATAAAATCAACATGATGCTATTTTGAGAATGTATGAACGGATTTTGATAAAAATTGGCACTCGAAGATTTCTTGAGTCGTTGATCACGAATTTGACATTGCGCTTCCAAAGTTCGTGTGAGATAACGACATTGTTATTATCATTTCAGCTCGAAATGAGTTTGAGAACGGGAAGTCCAAAGGCTGACTCATGGTCAGCCTGAACCCGTTTGTTTTTTGTTCTTTTAGAGCGTATGGACTAATTCTCTTTACTCAAGGGGGACCTATAACAGAAAGTTATGCTGCGAAGTTCTACGCGAATTATCCCGAAAAATGTAAATTTTTCAAAAGCCTAAACATCCATAATCTTTGAACCGGATGTGGAAATGGTCCGAGTAAGTCACCGAAACATTGTCTACGTGCAGACAATTTTGCTCTAATTACTTTTCATCACCCATAGTGATATAAGAAAAATAGTGGTTTCGGTCGAAGACTGACTTTTGCTAATACAACGAATCTTCACGTTTTCGACCCTCCAGAATCCGAAGAACAGGTTTCTAGAAAAATATCGGTCTCTCCGATGAATCCGTGCGATGATCTCGGAAAGGGCTGGATGAAAAATTCTGAAATTTCGAGGACTTGACATCCGAATGACTGGAATGAGGAATTGCCACATCCCATTAAATTTGAACGTTCGCTTAAAAAAAAATTTGTGAGGTAATGAAAAGATACTGCGAAAAAACACTGTCTTCGTCGTCTTTTTTTGCTCGTTTTTTGACTGGTCAAAAACCTGAATACCTAGACGTGAGAAAATAAACCAAGGATTATTTTTCACTTTCTGCTAAATTATCTCTAGGGTTCAGTAATTCATTTCTATGTCAAAACTCGATACACCTCGTTACCTGCTGGCGTCGTTTAATAACAAATTTCTGTTTTTGATTTTTGTCCGGCGTCCACGTCACTGCGAAAGCGGTACAATGTTTTACCTTCCGTTGTCAGCGGGGTTAATCATGTTATTTATTTATGTTCTCTCGGCTGTACAAACTCTGTTCGTTTCTCTTTAATGTCGTCCTTTGATCTGACGCCGCGCCGTCGCTGCGATTGTTGGACTGACAATTAGTCCAAAATCCATGCAAGTGTTTTGCAAACGCAACTTCTTTCGCCTTGTGTTTTTTGAACCTACGTTAAATGGCTTTCACAATTTTTCGTTCTTCTTCTTCTTGGTATAATCAGAAACAACGGGAAGTAAAGCTACAAGTGCATTCCTAGGCATGGAAAAATTACCTACTTCCATTTTTCACCTACTCCGTAGAGTAATGCTTGTAGTAGAAACTCCAGAGAATCCAAGCAATTCAAGTGCTTTGGTTTTACCCGACTGGGCGTGGCACTCTTTTCCGTGAGATATTTCCCCCTGTTGCTTCTCTATTTTTCCATCACTTCTTCTTTTACTTTTTCGGCTTTATAAAGCTTCACTTCTTATCATGATCATTCTAAACCAAAGTTAGCTACAGCCGATTTAGTATCAGACGCAGCTTCAGAATTGTAATGTCCTCGTTACACGGTATACGTATCATATATCGATTGACCTCTTCGTCGTTAAGCAACGGGTCAGAGATTCCAGACTCTAAAACAGGTCAAGACTTCGTATATTTATTGTCTACATGCTCCTGTTCGCTTGAAATTCTGAGTCGACTGTCTTAATCGATATCAGTATTTGTCCCTGGAGCCTGGCAGTTGAGAGCTTGCCGACATGCATGTCATAAAGTGAGGTTTAACATTTTTCTTAAATGCACTGCCATGGTCATAGTCTAGTCAGTCCAGTCTGAATGCACCAAAATAAGTGTTGAAATTGCATTAATTAAATGCCACAATTTTCTTTTACAAATTATTGCAGGGATCATTGGTAGTCAGAATCCTAATTTTCGGGATGCCAACTCGTCGGCGTCGGCTGCCATCTTGAATTTGAGGGTGATTTGGTTTTTATCAAATAAATCGCCCATTTTTAGGTTTTGACTGAATAAGGTGAGTACCAAACTTGTAGGAAATTGAATCTTCTACAACTTTGGTGATCAGTATTTTTCGTCTACGATCGATATTTTCCGAATAAACCAGAAATAAAGTGACGAAAGAGTGGGCGTCCTAAGAATCTGGACCTAGAGTTTAGACTACCATTTCCCCTCTCTCCCCCTAATGATTGGTGAAACAAAATTGTGGCATATTTAATTAATGCAATTTAAAATCGCAACCTGATTTATTTAGAACTAATGAGATTTCGGATTTGATCGGTCCAATAATTTTCGAGTTATCCAAAGAACGTAATTTTAGAAACAAAAATTTAATTAAGGATATCTCGAGAACCAATCAACAGATTTGTATGATTTTGGTATTAATCAGTAGACCTCGCTCCAAATGTAATCTGCCATATTTCGGAATTAATTAATTCAGTAGCTCTCGTATCAGAATAACTAAAATCACCTTTTCTCATATGACCGAAATATGAATTTCTCGGTTGTTCACACATTCAGAGGTTGCCTCTTTTGAAACGGCTGTGAATCCAGAGTCATTTGCATTTTATTGAAAAAATGCTAATGACAGTAAATGTGTGAAAAAAAGAGAAAAAACTTAAATGTTTCAAATAAAGATTTTTGTAACACCATTCGAAATTGACGTTTTGGGATCTCAATTTTTAACTTGAATGTCTGTACCATTTTTTCCGATCTTTGCCACCTGCGCAGATCATTTCCATTTTATTTTATTCAATTTCGCAAATTATTATGAAGACTTCTGCCTGCGGATGAATTGTGGGATTCCTATCATTCCAGAAGTTATGGCTATGATTGAACGCACCAAAATCGGACGGAATTTTCACATAAATTAATTGAAACTCTCAAAAGCGAGTTTTTCGATGTATATTGAATTATACTACATATGAAAATGACGTTTCGATGGAAAATTCAACTGCGTTTATGAAATTTAATTGAAATAGTCTCAGTATTAATAAATATACAGAGTCCATCCGCAAATATAGATGCGAATATATACGAACAGACTGTGTCAAATCATCATCATATTCATACGTATCATCATGTTTACTGGATAAATACTAAAAAAAAAATTAGTGTTCTGTATACTTTACCTGTCCAATCATCCTCCGTAAGTTTTGTCTTGATTATAATTATAAAGAATTGATTTATTATTATGATTTTCAAAAAAGGTCGCGAGCTCTCGTATAACAGACCTCTCGACATAAATCCATCTAGTTAAAGTTCGCATAGATCAGTCTATCGCAAACGGGTTTACGCTTTCATGATTTTTGCATTCAAAACAAGGCATCAAGGACTTTTCATCATTTTTTATAAACCAATCTATGCACCTAATTACCGGAAATACTATCACAAAAATTTAGGCTGTCGGTGAAAATATGAAAATTAAATTTCCTTTTCTTTTCAAACGAATGTTCAAATTGAACAAAACATGCCCATTTTTCAATGGGCCAATATCTTCGTGAGAAATAGTACATTGTACAACTAGTGCGCAAAGTTGATTGCTTGGCTCGGGCGACGAATTTCACACTCGTGCCAGAATCATCAATGCGTACGAGTTGGTCATACTATTTTTTGAAACAGTGCGAATCATCGCGTTTTGAAAAATCTATTTCCCGAATGGCGAAGGCCCCAAACCGTGAAGGTTTGTGAAAATTCTCAAAAGTCATTACTGAACGGAACCACTACCATTTTCTGCTCGTTGTTTTGATTAGGATTCGAAATACAAGCGGAGTACTGTGCATAGGTGAAATCGGAATATAGAAGAAAACTTGGCTGGAGTCACTCCGCGGATTCCAGTCAAATGAAATTCGAAGTTTTGGCAATGTATAGGTTTCATATATAGGTATATTTCCCGGTGCGAAATTACACTGTTGGCAAATTGAACCCGACGTTATTTGCGAAAACCAAACTTCTTCCGCAAAGCTGCTGAATTATAACTTCTCTAACCGCAGACGCGAGCTTACTACAGTGTCGACGGCTTTCTACGGAATTTTCCGTGGGTAGTAGATTCAGCTACAAATATCCACGACCTAGCTATATATTACCTTCTCAAATAATTTTCCGATATCTAATTATATCAAAAATCGAAGAATCACATTTAATCGACTGTAATGCCTGGTCTACACGCTGTGTTGAAGATCGGGTATATTTAGGGGCTTAGCCAATCACTGAATTTCCACAACAGAATTGACCAATCAGTTGATAGATTTCTGAAGACACTACACGTTCAAGATCCCCACTTGAACACAGCATGTAGACCAGGCATAAATGGCTTTGATACTTGCGCGGCAACTCCAACGCTGGCCACTTTCATTGCGTGATTATGTTGCCACAAAATGTCGATTCCGTAAGATGTCGGTCTTTTTAGTATGAGACGCAAAATCGTTACTTGTCAGTCATTTCTTTGTCAAATGAGATGAGATGGTGCTCAAAGTGTGTGGCTTGCCACCGTCGAGTGCCTAAGTATGTCAAAGGTGCGATAAATCGAATGCAACTGTAAATAATTCCACGTTTTCTCTAATGATAACTGAATCCGTAAAAAAAATTGCAAAATTCTGAAAAGAGGATATGCTCGGGCACTTACTGCCGAAATTGAGCAGTGATCCCCAAGCTTTCATTCCGTTCGGTTGTGAGGTATGGGAAAAATTACGAATCGCGTTTTCGAGGTGATTAGAGCGTGTATAGCGCCATAAGTCATTTGATGCATACCCAAAACTATACACGATCGTGTTACGTGTAGGTCACAGGACGATCAATTGTGTCGTACATGCAGGAGGTTTAACAGCTGAAAAAAAATATACCGAGCGAATCTGAGGAACGTCGTTTTCCTGATGGTAAGGTACTTCGTTTTTTTTCTTTAAACTGATGACCTATCTACTGATATCTTATATGTCTATGAGTGATATCTACAGACGACATAGCGGTATTGGCCTAGCTGTAGATATCAGTCATAGACATATTATATATCAGATAACAGTAGATACGTCGTCAGTTTTCAAAGAAAATGAATTGCCTACCCATCAGGAAAAACCACTTTCCTCATATTCGCTCTGTATATATAGGTATATGAATGAAACCAGAGTAAAGAAAGAAAGAAATAAGAATTCCTGATGCTCTTCAAGGTTGGGGTTCTGTAATAGAGCAGCGAACCCAACTTGGGAGTGAAGTTTGGAAGGTGGAAAGGAGAAAAGGAGGTTAAGAGGAAAGTGTAGGGTGGTTGGTGGATACATAGCATATATACAGATATACATTTGAATGTTCAAAAGTTTCACCGTGTTCTGGCTCCGTAGTTTGTTGCTCTGTTGGTTTTACTCGTTGACATAAGAAAGGTGCGGCTCGCCGGTACCTAATACAATCATTATTCCAAACTTCTAAGATCAACCAATTTTGATTGCGTTTCATTAGCTCGTTTTTAATCCATAGACTATCGAACGGGCAAACAAACGGCTATAATATCTAACACTGTAGGGATATTTTGATAAGTATATCTTAGCCAGTTTCAAATCGCAATATGAGATTTCCTTCACCATTTTTAAACAATTTTCTTCAAACCATTGGTACCTACATTATAAAGAAATGTTCTATTGACCGAGTTTTTTTTACAGGTGACATCACCAGTATTTTTTAGATAAAATTCAAAGATTGATTGTCCTAAAGAAAAAGTTGTTGTCGGACTTTTACATTCATGCCAAATTTCATAAAGTTTCGATGAAGGATGCGACTCGTACCCTGCAACAAACACTTTTTCTTTTCTTCTTTGGTAGACTCAATCTATCTACAGCAAAGTCCATGAAATTCCGAATAGTAATTTGATTCTGAATTATGTTTTGAAATACAAAAATCATTTCCAAGGTGCAGCAGGGTGATTCAGTTTGACCGGGCCACTTTGTCAGGGTGCAGGATTCTCCTATCAATTCTAAGACCAAAAGTCCTTCACCAAAAATCCGTTGGATCTCTAGTTTTCGAGCTACGCAAGATCTAGTTGAAGCAATCCTGGAGCTCATACGTGACTAGGACAGGGCCGTCTTAATTTTCAAGGGCCCTGTCCTAGTCACGTGTGAACTCTAGGACTGGTTTAGCGAGATCTTCCGTAGCTCAAAAATTAGAGGTTCAACGGATTTCTGATGCAGGACGTTTGTTCTTAGAATTTATTGAAGAATCCACTCCCTCGAAGTGGTCCGGTCAAATTGAATCACCCTTATAAGTAGGCGTTTATATTCCTTTCTATTTATTTATTTATTTATTTACCGCATTTTTATGATTCTGGTCTCAATCGACGCGACTTTTCCAAAACTTAGAATTACTGATCAGATTCTGATTTTGATCGCTTCCGTACTTTTCGAATTATTCAAATAACAAAATTCTAAAAAATAAAATAAAAATTAAGATATCTTGAGACCGGATGAACGGATTCGAATAAAATTGGCATCACAAAGTTTTTTGTGTCGCTGATCACAAATTTAACACTGTGCTTCCAATGTTTGAATAAGATATTGCTAATATTATCATTTATATAATCTTGAAACGAGTTTGAAGACGGTCAAAATGGTCAGTCCGAACCCGCTTTTTGAACTCGAAAAGTCCGAACGGAAGTTATATGGCTGGACCGACTTATTTCCCTGTTTTAATCACAGTTTTATATTATGATAATAGCATGACCACCCTGGTGTACAGAAAAAGCTGACAACAGTAATGAATTTATTACCATATTGTAATAAGTTTCACCATTTTAGGGTGCATTAACATTTAGTTATACTTTTAGCCCCGGTAATTCGAATTCCCCGATGTTATTAGAGGAGCAAAACGCTTAGCTTGCTCACCTTCTTCTGCTTGTTCATATACTGTTTTTCTCTTCGAGAGTGGTCACTGTAGTTAGAACGAAAGAAAGAGGAGTTAATGAGGTCGATTAATCACTCGGAGGAGAGCAACCGCTTCAATTCGTCTTTGTCTACGGACTATCCGTCGAGTTTCGTTTCGCTGAAGTGTCTTATTGTACCGAAATTCATCTAGTCTCGACTTGGAAGACGAATTCGGTTCAGTGATACGCGATATAAGGGAAAATAAGAAGGAAAAATAACTATCCTGACGAAGCGTTATTCTAGCTGGAAAATTTTCTTTTCCAATTTTCTGATTTCACTCCGAACAATGTCCGGAAAATTTCTGACACACAAAATGCAGATTATTCATATGTTTTTGAGAAAGCGTTAAATTTTTTTTTCGTTCGGCCCTAAATTGTTATGGGGGGGGGGGGGGATTTGAGAAATTGTACGGGGTCGGTAAAAATCTGGTAAACCCTCCCCCTTAAGGTTGATAAAACCGGAGTTGAAATGAAATACTCAAAGTTTACGGTATCGAGGTTCCATTAACAATTAAGACTGCATTGAATAGCGTCGGGAAAGTTTGCGAAGATTGCCGCAGTAAAAAGTGAGAGAATTTATTATTCGATTCAAAGCAGGGGATGTTGTGTTTGAAAGATTCGATTGCGCTGCAGGGAACGTTTGCTTTAATTACTCCCCGGCCTTAATTAGCCTAGTAATTATCGCAAAATCAGCAACGGCACCTGTTACTTGATCCGCTTTTCTATACACAAACGAGCGTGAATTAGATTCGCAAAGATTTTGCCAAAACTAAGTAGATCCCGGGTGCATTTAACTATTATACAATTCTATTCCAAGATCTTGGAATGAATTGTTCCTTTAATTATTTCATTGAACAAGTAAAATTTCACTAGGGTAAACTTACCTAGTGGGATATAGACACGCACGTCAGCTTCTGTGTTTTGTTAATTGTTGGCAGAGTTTAAACAGGGAAACGTTACCAACTTCGACGGTAGTTTTGTCTGCTGAGTCTAGACTATTTGCAGTCTAGTTTCAACGCAAAGTTATATATGTTCAAATACCTAATAGGTCTACCCATGTAAAATAATTTATGTACAAGAAAAACGACGTCTTAATTTTCGTTTGGTTTACGTTAGCTAGATAATAAAAATTACTAACTATTATTCTATTCGCAGCCTGCACTTTTCCTAACGTGCAAATCTTTCTAAACTAATTCAGAAGGGTCTTTTTGCGATACTTATTATGGGTTTGGAGTTAGAATACAGAGATTCAAAGCGGTGGACCCCGTTGTTGCGGGGCAAATTTTTGAAGAGTGGACTGATTTATGTCGAAATTAATTCTTGACGCATTTTCGGGTCAGTTATTCCCAATCTGAGGTCAAGATATGAAGATTCAAAACGGTGGATCGAAATTGTAAAAATGAGGCTGAGGCTCGTGAAAATGGCTACTCAGAGTTTTTAGTGTCCGTCAATGTGAATTTGGTCATTTTTTCAAATTTAGATTTAAAATTAGTGGCTCCGAAAACCTTCGACTACCAATTTTGATGCAAAACCCATGAGTTTCGGTGTGAGATTCCAAGATTTTAGGAATTCGTAAGGTTCCAAATGATTTTGAAAGTTTCGAAATATTTCAAATGGTGTCAAGGATGCCGAATGATATCAAGTGATATCTATATATTAGTTATTTCAACAGATTCCCAGCGATTCCGAAGATTTCCAAGGAGATTTAGATGATTTCAGATGATTTCAAGAGGTTTCAAAATGATCTTTAGTGATTTCGAAGAGTTCAAAGATTTTGAGTGATTTCAAATGGTCTCCGACGATATTTCTGGGGATATAAAATGACTTTGAATTACTGTTAAGGTTTCGAAAGGTAAATGTCTGTGGAAAAACAGCTTGTGCCACCTTTCAGAGTTGAGATACAAAGCCCGTCGTGGGAGAATTTGTTTGACCATTACATCGAGACGTTAATCAGTCTTGATCCAGTGTATGAAGTCCTAAGAAATATGTCATGCCTTATGAAATCTTTGCAATCCGTAAAATGTTGTAAAGTATTCTGAAATCTCTGTTGAATTTGAAGAAATCTGATAATATCTCATCAACTCCCATGAAATGTTTTGAAATCTTTAACTTATATATTACGTAGTCGATGAAGTGCCTGAAGGTCTATAAAGTCCCAATGAAATCCCGCGAAGTTTTATGCGAAGTCTTATAAAGTCCATATCAAATCTCATGAAATCCCATAAAACCTAATATGATGTCCAATGAAGGCTTTTGGAGTCTCTGAAGTCATATGAAATCTTGGAAGTCTGGTTGAAATTTGTCACATCCCATGAAATCTTCGAAGTCTTGAAGTCCACCGGATATGCGTATATGTGACATGTTTGTTTTTTGCGCTGGTATTTATTTTTATAAATTTGATATAAATGTCGAGATATATGTCAACATAAATGTTGCGGCATTTATGTCAAAATAGATGTCGACATAGATGTCAACACTATGTAAAACTCATCAAACATATTTGTATTTTGCGTACATATATGTTATAATATATGCGACATATATGTTGCACATCCGCTTTCAGTCTTATTTTAGAAATTAACTGTTTTAATGACTAGCTCATATACCTCCCATTAAGCAGAACTTCGTGAAGTGAAAACAACTGTTTAAAACCTTTGTAGGTTTCGAGGGTAAAATTTTGCGGTATTCTCAACCAGTGAACTAAATTATGAGTAAAACGGCGAAATAGAGGAGCGAAGAAGTAGGATAGGGCAAAGTGGCATGGCGTATGAAATATAAGACGAGCTTTATCACGTTATAGCTGGATATGCTGCCCCCTTGAGACAGTATCGCTCAAAGTTTACAGTACAGACTACAACGTGTACAGTAAAGACGTATTCACGACTTCAAGACTTTGCATTGAGAAGACTTTCGACATTATTTCAGGCTTATTTGAGGAATCAGTTCAGGGATCATAAGGATAACCAATTTAGGACTTTTTTCAGCTGTTTTATGGGATGAGGAAGAACTGATTTTCGGTTTCATCGTATTACGGTGCCGATATTATCGACGATGAGGAATCACATGGATTTTGCATTTGATCGGTCCAGTAGTCTTCAGGTTATCCAAAGAACAAAATTTTGAACAACAAATTCAATTGAATTATATCTCAAGAACGGATCAACGGACCTTGATGATTCTTGACGCAATCGATCGGATTTGCCACAACATAAATCTGCTTGAATTTAGAAATCAACCGAGCCATTAGTTTTTGTGTTGAATAAAAATGAATTAACTTTTAGCGAGTAATACATCTCATTTTCTTTTTGTTGAACTCGTTACTCACAGAATCATTTTTTTGAGCTTCAAAAATCAGAACGGGAAATTCTCGGGCTGGCCTATTGATGTCACCCGACTGACCCGTTTGCGTAATAATGTTTCAAAAGTAATGAACGTGACGTACTGAGAATACGAGGCGCTCATTAAGTTATTCAGTTATGCCACATGAGATTGGCACTTTTAGCGTCGCAACTTTGAAGATGAGAAACTTAACCACTCATAAGTGCGGGTGTGAGTATAACAGATTTAATAATTTCTGGATTTCAAAAGTTTTCAAAAGATTTCAAAGATTCAAAAAGACTTCAAAGATTTGAAAGAATTTCAAAGATTTCATGTGTTTTCAAAAGATCTCAAATGACATCACATATGGTTTCAAAGATTTCAAAACATTTTAACAATTTCACACCATTTCATCAGATTTCATGAAGTGATGGGCGCAGTATACACCATATTCCAAGAGTTAAGGAATCATTTCAAATCGTATGAATGAAAAAAAATTTATATACCTATATATATATATATATAAATTCCAGACATTTGAACTGAACTGACTCGCTTTAAGGGGCTTTGCTAGTCGCGTGGGAACTCCGACGCGGGCCACTATTACTGTGTGATTACTAGGGTGTCCCTTGAAAGGGGTATCTTCGAATTTCATTTCTCCGTGTATGGCTATCAATTGGTTCCAAATAAGTAAAAAGAAAGTTCTGCTAAAGGATTTTCCTCAATTTTGAATCCAAGTGGTTCCGGTAAGCTCATTCTTCTTTCCTTGGTGGCTAAGTATTTCAAAAATGCGATAAATCGAGTGCGACTGTAAATAATTTCACGATTTCTCCGACGATACCTAAATCTGTATAAGAAATTGAAAGTTTAGAAAAAAACAAAATACGTAGGCACTTTCTGCCAAAATAAAGCAGTAGTCACCAAAGTTTTGTTCCGATCAGTAGTGTGATATTAGAGATACTACGAATCGCGTTTTCGAGGTGAACAGAGCGTGTGTCGAAGCCCCTTAACAAAAATTTGCTATCAAAACAGATAACTATACTGTTTATGATATCTCACAGAAATTGTGGTATGTGTAAAAGCGACTGTGTGGTCATAGCTATGAGGTGTCAGTTTTATACTGCGGGCTAACGACCCATCGTGAAGTGAATTTTGACGAGCCGGTCGTTCTACCTGGCTTTGCAAGGGATCGGGGTGTGATTTGGTGGCCCCAGGATTCTGGCAACCCTTAGCTAGAATACATCAACTGGACCCACCGAATTGTCCTCAAACTCAGAGGAGCGACTACGTAGCAACTCAACGCCAGATCCAATCTAAGACCACCGTATTCAAACAGATACATTAAACATACACGTGTATATCCAGCTTTGAGCCATTCGAAAATCGGGTGTCTAAAATTATTCCAAGACTGTGAGGATCAAACAGAAATTGTTAAATTAACTCTAGAACACTCATTGCTAGTTGAATTTCCAATGGTTTTTATTGTGGGCATATATTAGTCTGAAAAACTATTCTTCGTCGATTTTTCTTTGATTTTTTTCTGAAGCTTGATCTTTTGCGATTATTCTAAGCTATCGTAAGTTGAAAAAATTGCCAAAATGAGACATCGGAAGTATATTCTGTGAAACGGTCCGTAAGTAGACTAAGTGAGTTATCACGTGATCCAAAATTGAGAAAAGGGGGAATCGAAAGTATCACACCAACTTCCACCTTTAGGATCGAAAGAATTCACCAAAAATGTCTAAATTTTCATCACGGTGGTACGTTCCGCGGCAAAGCTTGTGTTCTTTCAATTTTCAATCCATCTGGCAACGATAGGTCGACTTAGGGGCTATTAAAGACGTGCTGATCAACTCGAAAACGCGGGTAGCGAAGACTCCCACACTACTTGACCGATTGGAATGAAACTTTGAGAATTGTTGCATAATTTTGGCAGAAAGTGAAGCGACTTTCTATTTTTAGAAGTTCTAACAAAAGGTTGACAGAACAATTATCGGCTCTAAAATTGTAGAATCATTCACGGTTGCACCTGATGTATCATACTATCCAGTATGATACCAGTCGGCGATAGGTGAACACACATTTCAAGCCCGGTCCCATTAGATTCGGTGGAGAATTGACCGAATAGCAGCTAATCTGCTTCTCGTTAACGTAAAACAAAGACTTCTCACTCATGCGATATTTTATGCCGACATTATAGCTATTATCAATTTAGTGTGACGGCGCTAGTGAGGTTTTCTCGCACCATCTGGTATATTGCTCGTGCTGCCACGAACGAGTGACATAGCAACGATGTGAACTCTGAAAAATAATTGAAATAATATGCTGATCATTGCGGTGTTTATGAGGATTGTTGCGGAAAAGTCACGACTCTGTATAATACAGCAAGCTTATCAGGTTTCTACCATTGAAACTGGTGAGAAGATGCGCGCTGCACCATCTAGCGGTGTGCAGAGATACCTCGGGGTACACCTGCATTACCCAAGTTCAAATAGCCCGCGTCAGAGTTTTCAAGTGACTTTAAAGGCCCCTTCAGCCCTGGATCTCACAGATTGGTCTGTATGAAAAAAAAAAAAATGAAAAAAAATTGAAAATCTGTCATAAATTTTGGTACGCTTCTCCGACGTCTGGTTGACTAATGGTTCCATGACTCAGGGAATTAAGGATCTTCGCCGGACTTCAGTCCTACTACACGTACATAGTCTTGTTCGAGGCGTTTGGCTCTCGTTTGGTTAAAGCTTAAGACAATAGACAACCCCCGCAGAATGGTCCAGGCCTCGGTTCTCGAGAATTTTCCATTCAACGAGAGGGACAATCCGACGTCCACAAGCCCCAGTCTCCTCCCTTGCAACCGTAAATTCAGTCTAATTCATTTGGGGGGTCCTTCTAGCTGGCTAACTAGCGTTAATGAAATGTTGCTGCGCCGGTGTTCCATTCGTCGCAAAAGTTTAGTCTAACTAAACTTTGCAGAACCTCGCTACTACCTATCTCCTCGTTCAATTGGCCAACGAATTCCACTCGCCATTATGTAGCCCGTTATGGTCGTATGTCGTTGTACGACATCTAGACAGAACTTTCATCCATGCACTCTCTTCGTCAGAACATTCACCCATATTAGATAAACTGCGAAGTGGAGGATCGAAATTTCAAAGCTCGATTTGCGACTCGTTCAGTTTTCACACATTGAGGAATTTAATGCAATTAAGGCGACTTGAGTACCCCTCAAAAACAGTTTTCAGCTGATGCTATTGACAATCACCCAGGACTTTCTGAGTGACCATCAGAAAATCGTTCCGGAATACAGTTTAAGATTATTCTTTGCATAATTTGAGGGAATAGCGGTTTCAGAATTTGTCTAAAAGAATAAAATTTTGTTTTTCACATTTTTTACAAATCGCTGTAACTTCTGGACCATCCAATCAGTTTTGACGATTTTGTTTTCAAATCTGCAAAATTTTGTACACTTTCAGAAAACTTCGAGCTTGTTTCAATTGGTTCATTTTTGAATAAGTTATGAACTGCTATGTAAAAAAAAATCCGTCTAGTTTTCTCAATCTGCCATCATACTCGATTCAATGATTGGTACGAAATTTGGAATAGGATTGAAGGTGAAAATCCGGACTTAAGTTCACCGATGGATTTAGAAATATGCTGAAAAATATTTTCGGAATGTCTGGTTTCAATCCAACATATATGAAATCGAAATGGATATTATTGATTCCAATCAACTATCTTTGAACGAAATGATGCAGTTTAAGTTGATTGACGATTCTTACGAATTGCGGAATCGCCTGAATTCGACTCTCGCTCTCAACCATATCAATGCTACAGAGTTTGTCGAACAACAAACAAACATAAAAAACCAATTAGTGATGAAACGGTTCTTTCGGGTCGAGAATTACCCCAAATTCTACCTGCATCTACAAAACCGAAAACTAAACTTCTTGAAAGTGTTAGGAAAGCTGTTGATTCCTCCTAATGATGAAACTGTGTTGTTACAGGGTCAAGATGAACGGGACAGAAGGACCTCCTGAGGGCTGAGCGCGGTACCTCAAGGCGCGGAGATGTGGCCAAGTACGGCTCTTCAAGCCTTAGGCGTTCTCGTCCTTTTGACCGTTATGACGACCAACGCGTCAGGTAAGATTTTAATTAAAATATTCATCTCAGAGGTATCGCATTTTTCATTCCGTTTCATTCTTTTTATTTTTTATTTCATTTAATTTTTCTTTTTTTTCTTCATATTCCAAGGATCCGTTAGGCCAGATACGATCTCATAATGAATATTCATGAAATAAACGTGCATTACAATTCCTTTCATCAAATATATTATTCGCCTGGTAAATGAATTTGGTGAAAACAAAAGGAAAAACGAATTTCAGATTTTAATGAAATTATTATTTTCTCATAACAAAATGGCGGCCTACCTTTTCTTCGTTTCATAACAGAGATGAAAACCACTTATGCAGTTTCTTCTCGCTTACACTGTAAAAACCGTGGACCTGTATAGACCACTTATCGTGGTTAATTTAGAAATTCAGCACCTATGGGTGTCAGAAAACCTCACACGGTGTGGGATTGACTCGAGATCGTGTTAAATTGACACCAACGTGTGGTCTATACGAGTCACACCGAATTTTTTTTTCACAGTGTAAATTCACGTCACGGTCACGTCGTGAGAAAAACCGACGGGTTTGGGCCACAATAATAAGAATAACGTCATCATCTCACTCGAACTTTGGAAACACAATGTCAAATTCGTGATCAACGACCCAAAAGACCGTCGAGTACCAATTTTCATCGGAATCCAAATGGTTTTAGTTCTATTCTTCTCCGCATATTGAATACGCCGAATTCGAATTTTGCAAATCTGACTATAGATTCGTGATCAGCGATCCAAAAAATCCTGTGTCACCACTTTTCATTCGAATCCGTTCATCCATTCTCAAGATATCTTCATTTTTATTTTATCTGTTGAAATTTGGTTACTTGAATAATTCGAAGAGTACTAGACCGACCAAAGCCAAAATTCGATCAGTTTTAAGCTTGGAAAAACCGCATCGATTGAGACTAAAATCTTAGAAATCCGGTAACTCGCTCTCGAGATATCGTCGGACAAAAAAATTTATCACATACGTGCATGCATGCATTTATACGTACATACATACACACTAGACTGTGTCAAAACAAAACGACATCTACTTTTTGTTCAGGCCCTTTCGAAAATAGTTAGTGCTTGATATCAAAGAATTTGTCCCCAAAGCCCAGATATGTAGCTCGAACTCAGAAGCGGCGCATTTGAAATACATCTTATTTTCAAATGCGCCGCTTGTGTGTTCAAGCTACATAGCTGAGCTTTGGGGAAATTTTTTTATATATCAAGCACAAACTGTTTTCGAAAGGGCCCGAACGAAAGGAAGATGTCGTTTTTTTTTACCCAGTCTAATACACACACACAGACGTCCATCTGAAAATGATTAGAGGTGATTCTCTAGACTCCAAAACGTGGAATCTAGTGAGAACTCAACTTTTCATTTTTGGGTTGATTACAATAACTTGATTTTTTCTAGAAAAACAGAAACACGGGAATTGAAAAAAAACAGAGATCCGTGTAACAGGTATATTTTGTTTATTCCGAACGATTAACTGATTCATTTTCCTTACTTGGTGCTTCATGTCGTGGAATGTATGTCGTTGAACATAATTTCAAATGCTTCTGGACGTTTTTGTTCTTATTTTGTTCTTTTTTTTTCTTTTTGCTTATTTAAGCTTTTGGCTGAGGCCTCATTTTCTGCCTTTCTTTTTACCCCGGCCGAGTCTCACGTCGCGTGACCCTGCTTCTAATATGTTCTGGCGACGAAAGCCAATTCCGGTTGGTCGCGGTAAAATTGGTTGAAATCCTTTCCCACGGCGCAGCTAGTCGGCTACCTACGCTACCTACGCCACCTATACTCTACGCCGGTATAAACGGCTTAGTCTTTCGCCAGGGCGAGCTTAATCCTTCATTAACTAAACGAGCTTACGGTTCCCCAAAATCTGAGCCGATAGCCGCAATAAGCGGCCATTTTATAGCACCCAGAGAACTACTTTACTTTTACGTAAGAAAGGAGATTGGTTTGAGAAATGAAACGGAAAGCAACTGTGTGAATGTCTGTAGTTGACGGAATCAAGCTCACTCGCCAAAACTGTAACAAGTTTCATCGAAATCCGAAGTTCGAATTTCAACGCTCCCATGCGCCAGAACGTCTGCAAATATTTACAAAGAAAATATGGTCAAATCTCCAGGTTCCTATGTCATTCTCAGTACTGCCCCAAAGGCATTTAACTGTTCCATTTAAATAACATACAATTTTTAGTACTTCGTTGTTATTTTTTACTTCCTATCGCATTATTGCTTCGGATAATTTCAAACTCCGTACACTTCTTACCTATAGTAGCAGGTATCCGTGTCAAATTTGAAGATTTTCAACGACAGAATTTTATTCATCCCAATTTGTAGATACGTAATTTTTTCGGTGCGATATAGCTTCGAAAATTACATCGTTGAAAATCCGTCGAATTTTCGTGAAATACCTACTACTACAGGTGAGGAGTGTAAACCAAGTTTGAGATTTTTCGGAGTTGTACCTACTGCAACAGGAAGAAAAAAAATCAACCGCGTAATGTCAGAAATCGTGTTTTAATCGAATGAGAAAATTCAGAGGCTTCGGAGCGGTACTTAAAATTGAGATAGAAACCTGGGGTTTTGCTAAATTTTTTTGTATGTATTTGGAGATGTTCTGGCCCATGGAAGTATTGAAATTCGCAAATGATCCTCATTCACTTGCATACATCCATTTTGAATCGGTTTTGGTTTTCAGAACTGACATGTGCCCGAACTAGTCTCTGATCGACGAGTGAAAGTTCGGAGTTGTGCAGATGCAGTGAAATTAAAAGCACTCATGCAAGAATTTGGGTAAACTGCTGTCTCGATTTTGGATATTGGGGTCTCCAATTGTTCAAAAAACAAAGCTCGATCCGATGAACAAATGAGTTTCCGTACTGTTTTCCGATTTTCTGGAACGAAAATCAATGCATCAGAGAGTTGTCTGTTCATCATATGGAGGCGTTTGTTTTCTGAACGATTAGAGACCCAAATATCCAAAATCGAAACAGCGGTTGATTCAAGTTCTTGCACTCAGTGCTTTTACTTTGTATGCATCTAACTCCGAGACCTAATGATTCACAGTTTCTAACTTTTGCTTGATTATACTTTGAAAAACTGGAAAAGTTCTGTAATGAAAGTGGTTTTTTTTTTTAATAAAACTTTGACACATGCCATTGTCCTCAAAATATTTCTCTTCGAGCGATTGGCGATACGAACATTTTTATCTTTTTTTACATCGATGAACAATTGTCAGACTTTAATAACTCAGTATTTATGTGACATTTCAGACAATTTTTCATAACGAAGATATAATTTTGAGTCAAGTGAAAAACGTATACAATATCAGAAAAACTGCGGCACAATACACATTGCGAAGACGGGAATCAGTCAAATCGAGTTTTCGCGTTAGGGGCTATTCTTCTTCGATTCTTCGACCCCTTACCCCCGACGCAAATATGTGCCAAGACTCCCTTTCTCTGTCTTTGGTTGTCTCGAGCGTCACCACGACGTATTACCTTCTTCAAAGTGACAGACGATCCTTCGTACGTGGGGCCATTTATCCAAAGAATCGTTTGCCATCCATCGAAAAACGTTAGAGATTCTTTTTCAGCCTGGAATAATAGTTGTTTACCCAGCCTTTCGTTTCTCCCACAGAGTTTGGAACCCCCGAGGTCCCAGGAGACATCGGTCACTTCGGGGATGAGAGAACTGGGGCTGAATACACGGTGGCCACTACGTCAACCACGACCACTGACCTCGAAGAATATCTCAAGGTCAACATCACCACGGAAAAATCACAGCGCGATGAGGCCATATCCTCAACGTCATCCAGCGTTATTTATACAGCGACGGAGGACACCTCAGCTGATGTAGACAGTAAGAAAGTTCCTTCAGGATCTGTAGCCGAGAATTTGGAACACTTTGATGACCCCAAAACTCGTCAGGATCAATTAAACGAAGTGGCTGCGGACCTGGGCGAGTTAATAGTCGAAAATCTAACTCCTGATCAATGGTCTGCAGACAAGACAAATGGCTCGAACATCCCCGAGGTTTCGGAGCTCGCTACCGTACAGACAGGGTTGATATTTGATGAAATTTTACCACCCGAAAATGCGAGAGCGATATCCTTTCAAATCCCAGCATCCAATGATGAGAATGAAAGAGGTGAGGGTTCGCCGGGTCTGCAGGGTCCGCCAGCTACCAACAGCGAGCACAAAGGTGTGCCGAATTTTTTAACAGAGATTAAAAATCCTCCCTTAAATCCCGAGGAAAATGGAAAAAGCCCCGCCTCGAAAGAGAGTTACACTAAGATAGTTTTGGACACGATTAATCTCAAGGATAAGAGCAATGATCGTTCTAGGCAACAAAAAAATCAGCTGAATCCAAAGGCTACGAAAGCCTTCTACGAAATTAAATCTCTGCTGACAACAGAGGCGGCTGTCGACCTCGAAGATTCACAAGATCCCGGGTCTCACTCTAACGTGAGAAAAATTATTCTACCAACAATTCCTTGGATGTCTAGTTCCATGGGAAAATATGGACCTTATTTCGAGGATGGACCCGAGGACAAAAATATCACTGCGAGAATCGGCTCCACGGTACTTCTCGACTGCAAGATTGGAATGCTTCACGACAAGACGGTAAGATGTAACATCCTCTTTAAATTTTTTACACCATATTTAAATTCAGGACTGTTTAATCCTGCACACGTTCTTGTAGATTATGTTCATTAAGAAACCTCTGCAACACAGAACGTTCCAAATAGGTTTCTCCGGGTAGAGGGATCAGCATTTCAAAAAGTCAATAAATTTTCTGTATAAAACGATCAAGTCAAATGGAAACGAGAGGCCATTAGTTCAAGCCTTGATATTTCTTATTCCAAGTCGATAATGTCTTCTCCATTATTCAATAATATCGATGCAATGAGAGACCATTAGTTCAAATCATGTTTTTTTTATATTGTATCATCCCAAGCAAGAAAAATGAGGCAATGTGCAGAAATTTTGAAGAAAAGACGGACCACATACCGAAGAGTAAATGATAGTATCAACCACCGCCTGAACCACTTCCAAAAAAAATTCATTTCCCTGATTGTAAAATCGATTTCAATTGTTCGATACTTACGTTTTCCGCACAAATCATACAAATCATTCGCAGCGTTGATGCCTGAAATTTGAGACTACATCACCGTACCATTAGCGACGCAGAGAAAATTACTTTTTGTTGAATTTGGTGGACTGAGAACCTGTCCAATAACATTAGTATAATATTAAAGAGGTTTCACCCCAAATGACACGACCCTTCCAGAAGGTTGATCGTTTAAAATCTCGGTACTCGTTTGACGACACAGTAATGTTGTAATCATTCGCTCGATTAACTGCTGCCAATTTAACTTTTGCATGTCACATTGTATGCTGATACAACATACAACATATTATGCTATACTGATCACCACATCTAGTGAACAAATGGGAATATGGTAATAGTGTTTTTTTTCTTGTTAAACCTTTGGCTTATCTCCTTTCAAGAACGGTAGCCTAATGGTAATAGTATTCCATATCTCTTCGACTCACCCTACATGGTAATACCGAACGTCAATTTTGAAGCCTGATGATTTGTTCCAACCAAATCTATAATAATTTCACAATAATTATTACAATTTACGACCAACAAAAACATCTCGAACATTCAACGGTAGTACATCAAACGCTTTTTTTGGGGATTTTTCCGTCGTCACGTTTACTTTGGCGTTTCTCTCAGGAATAGACAAAGGTTTGTGTATAGGCATGGTCTTGAGATAACTTTTTTCAGAACCGATCAATAGTCACGCTGTGGACCAAGAGAAAACAGAAGGATATTTACAAGTTAATTTTTTCTGTGTATGTACACGTAGTAAATTCGCTTTGTTCACTTGGATTGAGATCGTCCATTTCGAACACTGTACCATTATGGAAAACAGCAAACATTTTTTTCTCTTCTGAGTATACCGAATTTTGTAGACGTCTGGTCCGATTATGATAAATAAAAAAAATAAACCATAACCTTATTGATAGGAAATGGATTATTGACATACTGCAGCCTTATGCAATCGGAATACTCGCGGCAGTGCAGAATTCCCGAGAAGGAGGATCATGTCTGCGGTACACAGACGAACATATACGTAGATACAAATATATATATGCGACTATGCGTATATGCGGATCTTTGTAGTCCGTGGGCTACTCCGTATGTACTTCGGAACTAGCTATACATATGTAAATATACGTAGAAAATGTAGTAGCATTTGGATGACCTATCCAAGACGTTACCAACTGTCTTGCAAAGTTCTGCACTCTCCAAGGGGGATTTCAACCTCTCAACGTTGCTGTATAGTTTCACCATATACTTCACACACACGTACACATATAGGTACCTATATACATATATGTTTACTCGGTGAACAGTACTCTGGACGCTGAGCAAATGGTCTGCAAATGTATACAGGGTGATGTGTGAATAATAATCGGAGGAAAATAAGCAATGTAAGATTTCTATACGGTCTCCACACGACACGTATTTTTTCAGATAGGTTTCTGATCTTGTTATGCGACTTCAGATTTTGAAAATGTTCACTTCTATGACGTCACATTTAAAACCTGTCTGTAATGTTACCCTGAAACGTATCTGGGCCTAACGGTCGTACGAGTATCCAGTAACTGGTGATTTGATCGTAGCCGGGCGCGAGTTATACTCAGGCGGCATATTTCTACTTGCGAAAACCCTACGCGCCAAATATGCACCTAGCGGCGAGCGCGGAACCACTCCGTCGGTACGGCGGCTCTTTTGAAATGTTTCTGTTGAATCTTTTAATGTAGAATTTCAGAAATATTATGTTACATCTCCAAAAGATGAATATTGGCGGGTTGCAGCGTTTATCAAGGCCTCAGAAACGAAAGCGGTCAATTTTCTAGAACTACTCAATCAATCGCACTGAAACCTTGGGGGACTAAGCATGATTTTGGTAGAAAGGGCATGATTATTTTACTTTTTCGAAATTTCAGGTAAACTTCGCAGTAAATTTCACATGAACTTTCACAGATTCGAGTACCGATTGCGTAAATAGTGTGATTGTTCACTGTTGTCATGGATGATCGCATTTTCGAAATAATTAGGCCCTCTGCAATGAAAAACCACACATTTTGAGCCTCATTCCGTGTCATTTGATGCAAAAATGGCTGAAAATCGCCGAATCTCCTTTACTCATAACCAAAAAACCGACATTTAGTTAAGGTGAGACCGTGTACCGACATTGCACCCAGTATACTTGTAAACCGAGTGGTGGCGCTAGTGAAGGATCCTTCTGTCACTCTACGTAACATGTGCGTGCTGTTCCGGCTTGACCACAAATACAGATAATCTATATCCCACAAATACAGATAATCTATATCTGACTAACCTCACCAAACTAACAGCTGACCTGAAATACGAACAAAGGATAAATAAAATCGTGTTTGAAATGGCTGGTTAGAAGACGCGTGCTGCGCCATCTGGCAGTGTGCAGAGGTACCAAAAAGTGTGAACTTCTGCTTCATCGTGGTGAAGGGGACCCAGCCGTGGCCTTGAAACGTTTTAAGAAACGTTGGGAACATTGAAGCTAGTCACGTTTTTGATATCTAACCAATTGTGGTGGTAATTTAAAGACAACAGATAAAATTTGACGAAGAGAGGAAGTTCACCTATTCTACTTTTCGTATAGAATTGGAAAAATGGAGACAGCGAAAATGAGATTAAAATTTCGCGCAGTGGAAAGACTTCTTTTTTTTTTCCTCACTAATATATTTCATTATTATTTGATGCCTAATTCGATCCATTCTTCGAGTCCTTCAACCGCTGTTTGAAATAGTTTTCAGCGTTACACCCGCTATAGAAATGTTCAATATTTATACAGCTATGTGGCGGCACCTACGTATACCTGTATAAATACATATGTAAGTAAATATTGTATCTGTCCCCATATTCCATTATCTATACATATATAAGCACATGTTTGTGTGTGTGTGTATGACGTGAGTGGAGATGGGCAACATGTAGCTCTTCACTCTTCGGTTTACTCTTCCACTTACTCCACACTCCGGAAACTATAACTGAATTGAAATCGCGGAAATTTTGCGCTCTCGTATAAGAGGCTCATGCACATATCTCGAGCTTCAGGTGGTACTCACCACGAAAAGGGAGAGTAAACGCTAGGGGCTCTTCGAGGTAAATTGGTAGCGATGGTTGAAGGCTGCCATGCTCGTTTCTCGACAACACCGATTTGTTTTTCTCTGAAATTTCTCCGATTGTTTTTTTCACCTGATTGACTTTTTCCACCCATACGCCACCCAAACTCTCTATGAATGACTTTTTCAAAAACGGTCTCAACTCCATGAGACGTAAACGAAAAAAAAATGTGAAAGAATGTATTTTCAAATTCCAAATCTCAACTTAGGAATCGCTCCTTGAATATGCGTCAGCGCTTATTTTTCACTTAGTTATGTAGGTTGGAATGTAGAGTCGCGTAATGTAGGAAAAAACTATGTTTGAACTTCTCTATCGTCGGCAAATCGGAAAAAAAAAATAATAATGATAGATGATCACAGGAGATTTGGGCAATTATGGTCTTGAGGCTTGAATTAAATTCCTCTTGAAAATACTGTTTTTTAAATTCTGTTTTTTTTCTTCAGAGCCTCATTCATGTTTAGGTAACGTTACTGAAATGTAAAATGAAATTTCTGGAAGGGTATTACACCATTATTTGGCATACATATTACGATTAGATATACGAGTGACGTAATTACTCAAGATCGAATCACTCGGTGAAAAAAATTTGATAGAATTTCAGGGGGACGATTGCGAATTTTTAGAAACATCGAAGTTTGGAATATCAAAATTCCGAGAGGTTGGGTTACAGAAAGTTCAAAACTACGAAAGTCAAATCGTTCGACAACTCAAAAATCCTAAAATTGCGGTCTACTTCTCAAAATCTTCAGACGAAAAATAGTTCATGGTAATCGAGACCTTCTTTACCAAAAAAACAATTTTCTTCAATCGACAACCTCCATGTTATAAATACCAATTGATGGAATTTCGTGAGTTTTTTTGGTTTCAAAAAGTACATTGCAAGACGATTAATTTGATCAATTATTGGTTTCGATAGATCAATACAGCTCGAGTTATTAGACACTGAATGAATACGAGCGTGAATTTTAAATTTCGGAGGATTGGCCTGAAGGAATCTTTAGCTTTCGGAATTTTTACCCTTCGGTGTACTTCGCTGCAAAGTTTTCGAAATCGGCTATGCAGACTTTTGGGAATACTCTTTCTAAAAACTTTGAGTCGGTAATATTCAAGTTCAGAATTTTCACCGCTCAGGACTTTTGGAATTTGAAACTTTGTTCTGGCCCCAACTTTCGACAGAGTATTTCAAAGCGGAAACTTCAAGTTTCAAAACTATCATCGCCAAAATCTTCTGCAAATGTTTTTAGACGCCTGCACAGAGAATTTCGGAAAATTCATTTCTCATCAGATTTTGAAACTCTTCATTTGAACCTGCAGCTATACCTCTGCACGCTGTATACGAAAATTCTTCATCCATTACGTGAGAAATGAAAAAATACAATTTTAAGTTTTTAGTGATAAAGAATGGAAATTTGTTATGCCAAGTGCTAGAGACATTGGCTATCGCTGTATTCAAGATTTGATAAGAATAATCCCTGGCCATCTGTGTTGCTCTCAATCCTGAGCCAATTTATTTCGGCTTATTGATGAATATTCATGCAGTACCTATAATTTCAACAAGTCCGTTCAAGCATGTAACATCTTGGGAAACGATTATACTTGATTAAAGTTCGAAGTTGCGATGATGGACGGACGTTATTACAACATTGTATAGCCCAGATGTAAAACAGACCGGAAAACGAAGGGAACAGGTAAAGGAAGCAGAACGAATTTCATCGAGTTAATCGAATGAAATTTGAGCAAAAAATATAATTGAAATGGAATTGGCGGCGTATATAGTTTATCCATGCGATTGATTTTGGGGAAAATGAAATAAAAGAATTGAAAAGGTTCCGGGCTGATCGTTTCGTGATCACGAAGATATTGGTTTTAGTAGATTTTCAATTTAAAAAAGGATTTTATTATTGTGTGCTATGCCGGAATTCGCGAGGAAATCTGACAGTCGACGATAACCTGCGCTCACCTACCGTCAATTTATTCCGGATGAAATTTCGGCGATAGATTTTTGACCAGAAAATTTTATCGCGTCCCTAAAGCCGGCGTGAATCAATGGTAAAAAAATAAAAATACCCATAAAAGCTGGCGTGGAGAATAGCGCAAAATAAAAAAAAAAACAAAAAAAAAAAATTGATGGAAATGAATAGAGCTTTGCATAGCTCTAAATTTGAAACGAATCTAGCAGATGTTATTGCGAAATTATACAATACGGCAATTCTGTTTTCTGCGTATACTGGAAAAAAGTCTCGACTGCGTAATTTTTATTGCCCACGAAGAGGTACGTTCGTATTATAGCATGCGGTATAATATTCATGCAGACATTTAGAACGCCGGTTACAATGTTTTGGTACTTCAATGTATACCATGAAGTTTTTTTGGCGCCACTGAAATTTATTCCTTTCTATAATTAAACGATTTGAAATTCAATTCGAGGAGGATTTTTGTTCGTCAGAAATATAGGAAAGTTTTCAATTAGTGAACATTTCATTTATTTACAGACTATTGGGAAATCGAGTTTTTTCTTCATCAACTTTGAGACCTAAACAATTAGATAATTGCCTTTGTTTTACCGAAACATGGACTGGCCAGTAATACTCCGTCTTCTCCGAAATGAAGTGTTAGTACGTTATTCAAATATCCTCCAAATTGGAACCAGTTGAAATTTACTGGTAATAAATAAATAAGGGGGGGAATATACACCTAGCAGGGTTCAAAAAAATGACTTTTCAATTTTTCAATTTTCTTAAAATTTCAAAATTTTCAAAAAAAAACACACGTCGGGTCACACAGGTACCTGAGTCTGTGTGAGTTTAACAAATTTCATGATTTATTTATCGAAACATTTTCAAACCCGTTTTTTCCAAAAGAACATTTTTCAAACTGGTATCCAAAATATCTCGAAAGCCACCTAACCGATTAACTTGAAATTTCTTGTGGTTATTGTACTCATATAAATTATCTAGTATATGTGATAGGATTTATTTCTTTTCGATCCTTATTTTTGTTTTTTGGGCAAAACACCAATGATTTTTTTTCTTAAAAATCACTATGTTGAGTTCAAGGTATCACCATTCTGTCAAAAATTGATATTTTCGAAATCGTCTATGACATGTACAAGATAGTAGTATCTATTTTGATATCCTGTTTGATTTTTTTGTTTTGGATGATTCTTGACGAATCGCCAGTGGGTACCGTTCCGGCAGATTTTCTTATGACACTCCGTAAACGACTTCAGTACTCCATGAATTTGCAACATTTTTCAATTAGAAAAATTGAAAACATTCTCGAAATGTATACCTTTCACTTGAAAAATACATTCCAATAGTTTACCTAAAAAAATTCCCAAAATTCACCTTTTTTTGGTTTCCTGGTGTGTATTCCCGCACAGTAGACTGATGGATGATTTTTCTTATTGTGAAAATCTTGTGCATATTTTCGCAATATTCGTACAGCAATTATAAAAAAATGTATTAAATCACAATTGTTTTTTTATTCTTGCTATGAAGCCTGATGCTTAGTCCATTTCAAGTTGAGCTTTTGCTTGTTTGCCTCTTGCCCAGTTTCGTCTGTCCCTTCGCTTATTGGAAACCAATAATGTCTTACTATGCCACAGTCTAGGTCCTCCGAAGACAACATTGCTTCGTACATATTCTGATCAATGTTTATCGAAGGTTGAAATTACGATCAAGTTCGAACACCCTTAGTTTCAGTTATGCCGAGGGCAAAACTTGCGGACCATTTCGTTTGCTTTATCTATTGACTGTCGTAACAACACGCCGGTGCAAAATCAGCGTACAATTATAATTATTATCGGAGCTAACTTAACCCGCTATTATTGAGGTGATTTCGCTAAAAGGTCCCACGAAGAAAGATGAACATATATTTAGAGAAACGCGGTTGAAAGTTTGTTCTGCATGTTAAAGAGAGGGGACAATTCAACAAACAATCAAAATTACTGATTTCTGAAAATCAGCTTCGCTTACCGGATAATGTTGGTGACAGAAAAGTTATTTCAACCAGCTATTGTGCTAAACAAACTTTGAATGGATCGAAACATTCATACAAGGTATACTTATATCAAATTCATAAGAATTTTCTATTCGGTATTCTAAATGTGAACGATTTTTTCTGAAAAAATAACAAACAAAGTAACCCCTTCAGCAACAGCCCGGGTATGCTTGTCAGTATGTTGAAAATTATTGGTAATGTCCTCAACAAAATGACAAATACGAAATTGTTTGAAACAAGCGGGTTTGGGCTGACCATGAGCCAGCCTTTGAACTTCTCGTTTTCAAACTCATTGCGGGATGAAATGATGATGATAATAACATCAACTTGTTCGAATTTCAGAAGCATCATGTAAAACTAGTGATCAACGACCCAAAAAACCTTCGAATACCAATTTTCATCAAATTCAAATGTTTTTAGTTTTTTTTTCAGCATATTGAATACGCCAAATTCAAATTTTGTAAATCTGACTTTGGATTCGTGATCAGCAACCCAAAAACCGTGTTATACCAATTTTCATCCGAATTCGTTTATCCATTCTCAAGACATCATAATTTTTATTTTATTTTTTGAAATTTTGTTATTCAAATAATTTGAAAAGTACTGAACCGATCAAAGCCGACATCTAGTCAGTTCTAAGTTGCAATGCGGCGTCGATTGAGACTAAAATTATAAAAATCCGGTCACTCGATCTCGAGATACCGTCGGACAAAAAAATTGATCGCATGCATGCATTCATACGTACATACAGCACACACATACACACACACACACAGCGTCCATCTGAAAATGATTGGAGGTGATTCTCTAGATTTGAAAACGTAAAGATCTAGTGGAAACTCAACTTTTTATTTCCGGGGTGATTACAATAACTTCCATTGTTCTGTGAAAACAGAGATATGGGAAGTTGAAAAATGGCGATCAGTAGAGACTGTGTATACAGGGTGACCCAGAATGCGGTACTTTTCTCATACCAGTGGATTCGTCGTAAAAATCTAAGACAAAAATTATAAATGCCATAATGTCGAACGACAAGCCGTTTTCAAATAGGAGCCATTTGAAGTAAGCCAATACGAGACTGTCTCAGGCCCGCCACCGCTGGCCTAGCGGTTTTCACGCGCGTCACTGTCCACCACGATTTCGCCAACTGACAAAATGACGGTGGCGGCCCTGAGCCAGTCTCGTATCTGCTCTCGTATTAGCTAGCTTAAAACGGCTCTTACCTGAAAACGGCTTCCAATTAGACATTTGAGCATTGATAATTGTCGTCTCAAATTTTTACGAGGAATCCACTGATATAAGAAACGTACCACATTCTGGATCACCCTGTATAGTCAAAAATTCATATCGACTCAAATATTTAAGTTTAAAATCCAGAAAATACACTGAGTGTCCTTCTGACTTTAAACCATGGAAGAAAATATCAGCGAAATATCAACGAGAACGAAAGGGCTTAGTCGTTGGTCAAGTTAGCTTGGAATGCCAGACATAAATTTTTATTACAAAAGTTTGTTTTTCCATAAGTTCTCTTGAACAACTATATCGTTAATAAATTTTTCTACAATTGCTGTACGAATATTGCGGAAGTAGGCACAAGATTTTCACAATGAGAAAGGTCATCCATGAGTCGACTGTGCGTGATTATACACCAGAAAACCAAAAAAAAGGTGAATTTTGGAATTTTTTTTGGGGAAACTATTGGAATGTATTTTCCAAGTGAAAGACATACATTTCGAGAATGTTTCCAATTTTTTTTACTGAAAAATGTTGCAAATTCTTGGAGTACTGGAGTCGTCTACGGAACGCCGTAAAAGAATCTGCCAGAACGGTACCCAGTGACGATTGGTCAAAAATCATCCGAAACAAAAAAATCATACAGGATATCAAAAAAGATACTACTATCTTGTAAATATCATAGCCGATTTCGAAGATATCGATTTTTGACAGAATGGCGATATTAGCTTGAACTCAAAATGTTGATTGATGTGAAGAAATTTTGAAACATTCTATCATTGAGAAACTTACTGAATAGTAAATAGTAATGTTTTGAACTTGGGAAAATACGTTAGTTTGTTTGGAAAAAAAACGAAGGTTTTTGGCCCAAATTCAAAAGTCGATTTTTTCGGGTAGAAACAATCATTCAAAAACACGATATGGCAATTTTTCATGCCCATATCTTCGTATTTAATGTCCTGCGAATTCCAGATCCTTTTATATCAAGCCGTTTCCTCAAATGGTTTGGCAAGATTGTCAAACGGATCGAGAGATAGATCGATATCGGTCTAAGAACAAATTTTTGCGGATACTCAGAACGTCGAAAATGTCAAGATCTGTTGAAATTAGCGATAGTCATCTCCAACCGAAACCAATACTGTTATTACATCAACGAAGTGTTGAAAACTAAAACTATTGTGAAATGAAAAATTTTTGCCGAACTGAATGGCACTGCTTGTAAAACTTTTTGTGAAAATCTGATCGTGTCACATTCTCTCAAAACTCATGTCACGATATCGTGCAAATGAGGCACGCAAATATATCTGCTGCGAAACGATAGAGTCTAGTGTGTCCTCTGCATATATTATATACATAGGGGGCCTATACATACAGGGTGAATTCCATCCGGGATCCACAGAGGGTGTGGCTTGAATCGGCCAAAACTCCGCCTCCTTCTATTCATACTTGTAATTTTCAGAATAACAATCCTCACTCATTGTCAGCTACTATTTATCTATACACTCGAACTCCCGCTATTTGACGAACTCCGCTATTTGACCACACTCACCTTCTGCTATTTGACGGGTTTAACCCCCACTATTCGGCAGCGTTCCCCTTAACATCAGGGCCGTGAGTGACGCGGAGTGGCGTGAACTGGCTGCGCAGAAAACCGTCCACAAGGAGTGGGAGACCCCTACTTTCGTCAAATAGCACAAATGCTCGGTCCCGACTCGGTCAAATAGCGGGAGTTCGAGTGTATACATAATAGACAAAAATTCATGTACCCTTGTCAAAACAATGAGACACCATACTATTTACCATAATTTCTCGATGGATTGTTTATTATCTCAAGGCAATCATTCCCCTGATAATAACAAGTATGTTTAGGAGGAGGCGGGGACTTAGCCGATTTAAGCCACACCCTCTCTAGACCCCGGAGAGAATTCACCCTGTATATTCAGCCACTTATAAAAAAAAAAAAAAATAGTTAAAAAATTACACCGAATCGGGTTATATGATACGAACTCATTCACGAGATTTAAAATTTTTTGACATATTTTCGGACCAAATGCTTGAGTTTTTTCCTTTTTCATTTACACAGTGATGACTCGGGAACGGTTAACCGTAACGAGTTCCAAGGCCTACAACAAGGATAAAATTTATTTAGATTTAACTGATTGATTCTAACACACATTTTAGGAAAAATTATCAAATATCCTAATTTTTTAAAGGAACGACGCTCGATATCATCACCGACATAATGTCCTCAAATTCTGTACGGAAAGACCGAGTTTTGAGAATTTTTTTTCCCTTTGATGGGATTCTTGTTTTTTGGGGGATTTTCGATTTTTCAACATTTTTCGAGATAAGTATATCTGCACATAAATTCCGACAATTGCGATTCCCATGAATAGGGCTTTCTTTAACATTCTGTTTTATATCCAGAATAATATGACAAGAAGATTAGACATTGCTGATAGCATACATATGTGCCAGCTGCTTATTAAAATTCAATATTATTCATAGAAAAATGGAAAATCTATTATTAGAAATTTAAAACCCATGAAATAAAATACCGAAAACTCGGTCTTTCCACACAGAATTCGAGGATATTACGTCGGCCTTGATATCAAGCGTCGTTCGCTTCAGAATTTTTTTTTTCATTATTTTGCCCTAAAATTTGGGTCAGAATTACTCAGTTAAATCCCATACCCATGTACGCATTAGCTCGGCGTCTCTTTGTTCATGTGGCTATACATATGCACAAAGTAGTCTTTGCGGAATCATTTTTCCTTCAAAATATTCTGCCTTACTTCCTTCATTAAAGCGAAATTTGAGCTTTAAATTTTTTCAAATATCGACGATGGTACGAAAATGAAGATTTTTGAACTATTTCTGATAAGTAATGCTTTAGGCCTTAGAAGTCATTTCCAAAATGGTGTTCCGGGTTTTTTACGTCACTTTATGAAATGACGACGACGAAGTAGAGTCGACGAACATAAATTCCTGGTAATAATCAATTAGCTAAGTAATACGCGTCATTTCAGGTAAAAGGACCCACGTGTAAGCCACGAACATCTTCAAACTTTGTCTAACTTTGTAATCGGGAGCTATGCACAAATTAGGTAAACACGTGGGGTTACATTTCTTTTTTCAAACAACTTTAATTTGAATATTCTTCAAATTAGGGAACAAGTTGTTCTTTTCTACCTTTTTTCTTATTTCTTTTTTATCTTTTCCTTTTTTTAATCATATTTTTTGCACTTGATGAGGACTGGAGACCATTTAATGTTAGCTACATATTAGGGTGATCCTTATTTGGTGGTCGGACGAATTTTAATCGAAAGGCCCCCCAAAATGGTTCCAAATATTAAAAAAACCACCGAAAGTGGGGGTTTCTTGTCCTCATTTGAGAGCGGAAAATAAGTATTTTTGAGTCAGGACCCAATTCGTTAGTTTTTTAAGTCCCAACACAAAAATGCTGGTCCAATATGAAAATATTTGTCCTCCACTTCCGAACATCGCCACCATGCGGCGACGTCGATGTTGGTCGATTTTGATCGATCGGCTATCCAGTTAGAATATACAGGGTGTCAATTAAGTAACGGGACGGCTGAATATCTTCTGAAGTAGGATATTTTTTGAAAAGGTCAACATCATTCTTGAAGTGATTTTCGACGAGGAATTCAATGGTGACCTCGATTTTGACCTTGGCGATGACCTTCAAGGTTATTTCAAGGTCAACTTTTTTGTTTTAAATGGACACCCCCTTTTTTCACATCAGCATTCGAAAGAGCGCAGAATTTTACGTCCGAACACGTAATTAGATCATAGGGAAATCTTGACCTTGACGTTCATTCTTGGGTCAATTAAACTTAAATAAGGTGTGGATACCTCTGGGAATAGAAGCTTTTCAAATTCTCTCATCACGATCGAAGTTAAGGTAATCGTCAAAGTCATGATAAGGGTCACTACTAAATGCGCCTCGTTAGAATTGATAACTTCGATCGTCATGAGAGAATTTGAAAAGCTTCTATTCCCAGAGGTATCCACACCTTATTTAAGTTTAATTGACCCAAGAATGAACGTCAAGGTCAAGATTTCCCTATTATCTAATTACGTGTTCGGACGTAAAATTTTGCGCTCTTTCGAATGCTGATGTGAAAAAAGGGGGTGTCCATTTGAAAAAAAAAAGTTGACCTTGAAATAACCTTGAAGGTTATCGTCAAGGTCAAAATCGAGGTCACCATTGAATTCCTCGTCGAAAATCACATCAAGAATGATGTTGACCTTTTCAAAAAATATCCTACTTCAGAAGATATTCAGCCGTCCCGTTACTTAATTGACACCCTGTATATCAGTGGGTTACCTGAATCCTGACTCGAAGACTCATTTTCCGCTTCTAAATGAGGACAAACCCCACTTTCCGTTCGCTTGTCACCATTGGCGTAACCACGGGGAGGGGGGGGGGGGGGGGGGGGGGCACGGCCCACTCCAGGATGTTGAGTGCCCACCCCAGAAAGATTAAAAAAAAAAAGAAATTCAAAATTTCGGATATACATATAATATACCGTGAAGTTTTAAGGAAGCGGAACGATGGGCGTGCTATAGTTCGACTAACACACGCTCGCGTTGCGTACGTGAGCTTCTTGCTCGCTGCCAGTGACTGCGAGTAGAAGCTCACGTACGCAACGCGAGCGTGTGTTGGTCGAACTAGGCTACGCACATCGTTCCGCTTCCTTAAAACTTCACGGTGTACCCGGCTGAAGGGAAGTGAAGGATGGGCCCCCCCCCCCCCCCCCCCCCCCCCACAGAAAAGTCCTAGTTACGCCAATGCTTGTCACGAAAACTATGGTATGCAGCATGGACAGATTGACGGTGATTGTTGACGCGGGTGAAGTTAGCTGCACTCGACTGTGGCTCGGGCTTCGCCCACGCCTTCGTCTCGTTCAACCAACTTTACACTGGTCAAAAATCACTGTCGTCCGGTCCTTGCAGCATAATATACTATTTTCATTCCAGTCATTTTGGAACCCCTCCCATGATGGGCTGATTTTTTATTCTATTTTTTCTCAGCCCTTTCAACATTGTGAATGAGCGATTTCATTGAATCATAGATCTTTCAAGTGTATAAAAGCCCAGACGGGGGTCGTGCGTCATCGTGGGTCTCACGTGAAAACATTCAGAATTGAACACAGAATTTTTGATAATTTTTTGATAATTTTCGAAACGTTGAAACATGGTGTTTTGTTACTTCGAAATGTTAAGAGTGCTAAAAAAAATAGAAGAAAAAATCGTCCCATCATAGGAGGGGTGTCAAAATGATTGGAATGAAAAATGAGATTTTTGAAATTCAAAAAAATGCCAATTTTGAGATGGGTTTGAATAATTATTGAAAATTGACAGTTGGAGGAAAAAATCTCAGAAAATTCGACAGTGCTTTTTTGATATCGTCGAATCCTATAAAAATCGTGAAGCGAATCGAAAATGGTGAGGGATAATCATTGGTCGAGTTGACATGGAATGCTTCATGTATGCTGAAAGCTCAAGCCAGCGCATACACTTGGATAACACATGAGAAATAAAAGTTTTGATTTATCTTGATGCCCGAATGATTGATCATTGATCATTATGTCTACATATAATCATTATTCCGATTCCTATGGGTATTATGAGATTAGAGGTACACGCATTATCCACCTAAATGGATGTATCGAGGCACATTAAATCATCGGGTGTTCTAATGTAACAGGACATCTACATAATCCTCGAGTGAAGCAGCTTGATGAAAATCGATCACGATTTGACAGATATCTGTTACGTTATCATGCTTTAGGAAAGCAGTCGATCAATCAATAATCGTAGGTAGTGAAATTGAGTGTAAAGTATTCAAACTTATCAATAGTTTAGAACGTCTTGCAAGAATTGAAAACAAGGAGTTACACCTCGATCGACGAAAAATTAGAAGTCATATGAACTGAGAAACGGAGTATATGAGGAAATTAATTTTTCCACTGTTGTGAGTATAATAGCACTTCCCGACACTAGTGAGAAAGCGTTAATTCTCGGACGAGTGTGAAGTTTTTCGCACGAGCGAAGAAAGGGTGACAATCACACGAATAGAGAATAATGTTTCGCACGTGGGTCGGACTTTGTTTTTTAACACAATGCGCGTTGTTGAATTGCAAAATCGAACTTTACACACAGCGTGTGCCTAGTGATGTGCGAAAGTCTACTTTTGGTGCTCGTAGACGGTGCGTGAGGGGGCCTTTGGGTGCATGTGCTGAGAAATCGTACATTGCGACATGGGAGCGGTAAAACTTTTTCTGATCTCGTGTGAGGTTGCAGCACGAGCCGAAGGCGAATTACACGAGATCAGACGAAGTTTTTTCGTCGAGTATTGTACACACTTGTACTTCATGAGGTGTGAAAATGGGGGTTTTACCCACGCGAAACGTGCGTAAAACGTCCATTATCACACCGAGTGCAGTAAACGTACTTTTCAACACGCCGTGCGTAAAGTTCGATTTTGCGCACGCTTCGCGTGCATGAAATTCAACTTGATGCGCGTTGTATCAAAAAATGAAGTCCGATACACGTGCGAAAAACTTCACACTCAGCCGTGAATAAACACTCTAGCACTGGCATCGAAAAGTACTATCATATTGGTATAATACACTCGAACTCCCGCTATTTGACCGAGTCGGGACCGAGCATTTCTGCTATTTGACGAAAGCAGGGGTCTCCCACTCCTTGTGGACGGTTTTCTGCGCAGCCAGTTCACGCCACTCCGCGTCACTCACGGCCCTGATGTTAAGGGGAACGCTGCCGAATAGTGGGGGTTACGCCCGTCAAATATCAGAAGGTGAGTGTGGTCAAATAGCGGAGTTCGTCAAATAGCGGGTAGTCAAATAGCGGGAGTTCGAGTGTAGTGGAAAAATCAGTTTTCTCTACACCTGCTCGCAAAATTCCACTTCTCGTACCTCTTGAGCGGGCGAAAAACAGGATTTTCTGGCCCTCGGGTGGAAAAGTCGTTTCCGCCCGCTAAAAGCGAGCGAAAGAGAATCTTTGTCTGCCTTTGGGCGCAAAGTCCTGTTCTGAGCCCACTCACTTGGTCTGCAAAGAGGCATTTCTGCAGAGCAGGTGTTGAGAGAAATATCGTGTGCATCAGGGGCGCAAGGCTATTTCGGCGAGTGTGCATGCAGCACACTCGCAATATATTATGCCGTGTCTCAATGAGGGTCCATATTCGTCAAACTCGGCGTAGATGGCGCCGAAGTTCTTTGGATCTGTTGCGAGCGCAAAATCAAATTTTCAATTTGTACCAAAAATGTCAAATGGGTTGCGTGACAGCAAATACAGCAGTTGAACAGTTTTTCAGAAAACGAAAATTGCCATTTTGTTTACAATGACGTACACAACACTTTGTCATTTTTGATACTTTTTTTTTCTACATAATATTTATTGGACACGGGCACACGGCACGTTGCAATAAAATGAGGTTATGGTGGCCGGCTATATAGTCAACGACGGTATGGATCATGAGTATATTCGAGGCAATATTTGTTCACAATTTAGCCATGCGTAAATCGTCTATTGCGAAGATGAATAAGTGATTTGATCAATAATTCATTGAGGTATACATTATTTAGTACTAAGCACCTTTATTATACATTATTTAATTATCAAAAGTAAATTTGAGAATTAAATCTTCCCGCTTCTGTGGAACCAGTAACAGTGCTGCCCTCAACTACGCGAGGGTCCCAGTAAAAACCCTCATTGGTACAAAGTACACACTTCATGCACACTTGCCCTTGGACAAACCGGTAGTGACGTAATGAAAGGCAGTCCAACTCGCAAAGGCAGAGGGTGGAATGTTGCAAGTGTTAAAGGAACGAAATTGCATCTTACATTCGCCATTCCTCTACCCTTCGGTCAGCCGCCATATTGTGGAAGTATCTTCGACACTGGTGGTTCAGGTTATGTTCAATTATCAACATAAGCAACCCTAACGTCCAAAATAGTACGTGGGCAATAGTTCTTCGCGCCCTTGATACAGAATGTACTATTCCCATATACTCCATTTCTCAATTCAGCATCGAAAATTTTTGTTCAAGCCTATACAAGCCCTTAAATCTTAATCATGAAATGTCATTTCAATCCGTCGTCCATCTTTTTGCATCAGTTACCCCTTTCGTTCACAATCCAATATTCCTACGGGGTTGTGAACTACTCTCTATATACTTTACTCTGAGCTCCATTTCCTGCCTTTGGTAAATAGATTTCATTCTCCGCACAGTTTTCTATCCTCGATCGAAAAAGGACGAAACAAAATGGGGGAAAAAAGGATCTTCTTCTCGTCGCAGACTATTCCGCGAAACGCTGTTACCTCGTTTCGTAGAAATTATATATCCTTTTCCGAAGGCTCCCCGCGGGCTCGACTCGTTTCGAGGTTTCACAAGCTGTACGAAATCTGACCTCCGCTGTGTACGGATATTTTTTTCTTTGTTCTGTAAGTAATGGAAAAACCAAGAAAATTTAAACCAGAAGAAAAAGAAAAATGTATATATACCGAACGTTTACACGCCCGCTTCACTTTGTCATCGAGATAAATTCGGGAAACCCCTTTTCTTTCCCACTGAATAGAAGATCTCGTCACTGTCGAGAAAAGAAAAAGGAATAGAATGAAAAAGAAAACGGAAAAAAAGAACACCCCCGAACTACCGGAGACGTATTTTGCTCTCGACGCGTTCAAATCTCGTCAAAATCTTGATGTGAAAGTATCAAGAGACTCCGAGCGTACCTGTCAGCTTTACATAGCTATTCAGATACACCACCTAACATCCGTGTCATCTACTCAAAGCACTTCGAATCCCTGAGAGATGTGTATTATTGTCCGGAATACGAAATTTCCAGACCTCACAGAACGAAAGAAAGAAAGAAAGAGACAGAGAGAGAGAGAGAGAGAGAAAGAGAGAGAGAGAACGAGGAATAAAGAAAGGAAAAATGAAGAAAATAAAGAGAACGTATCGCCAAGTATTTTTGTATTCCATATCGATAGCCCCATTCTTAATTTGCATAAAGATGAGAAAGCTTAAAAACCTCTGAAGAGCTTAGAATCGTCGAATGGTTTCACACGCGAAATTCAACTTATTCAATAAATGAAAATTCCATTTCTTCATTTAATCGTTTCTCATCACGTTACCGATCTCTGTCAAAATCTGTAACTGAAGAATCTTATTCTATTTTTTTATTGAATTCAAGTTAATTTTTTTCTAAATTCTCTGCAGAATAGGGAAAATCAAATTTTTGTGTTCAACTCAATTGATTGTTTGATGTTTGACTGACCTTGTTTCTTTTTCAAATTCGATTTCAGAATAGATCATTTGCACTTTTGGGAACCTTGTTTCTGAATAAAAACAGCAAACTATCTGATAGTTCGAATCCGAAAATCGATCTGGGTAGAAGGCATTGCTTTCCCACTTCACTTTTTTCAAGAAAAAAAAAGGAGATGTTAGTAGCAGGGTTTTTCCGTCAGTACGAAGGGCGCGGGGATTCCCCATCCACCGTTGGTGACGACACGTATTTCCATAGGAAGCGAAATTTTGTTCAGCTCTCGTGGAATAGGGCTGTAAATAAATTATAATACAAAATGGAGGCTATGCTTCTTCTTCTTCTTCTTCCTCTTCTTCCTCCTTTTCTTCTTTCACGTTTCCTCTTCCATTTCTCGTTCTTTCCCCGAACAAAGAATTCCGCCTTGCGGCTCGCGCTGCACAGACCTCTCACCATATTCATGTTGAAGGATTCTTCACCCTGGTGTCAAATCCGCTGGTAATAATGGTCAAATAAGATGGCACTATAATAAAAAGAAACGAACATCAGGGAACGGCCCGTTTGTGATCGTTACGCACACGCCACACGCCACACGCCATTATTCCAACCCTTGAATGACGCTCGACGGAGGCTTTCAGTAAGGGCTGCTCGTTTCCTTTCCTTTCCGCTCTTCATGGAATACTCGAGTCAGTAACACAGGAAGACCCTGTAAACCCGTGTACTGTATAGTACACGCCTCACTGTAGCGTCGACTCGGGGTTGGACAGTGGTCGTTAAATGACCATTTCGGTTAACGATCTCTATTATCTAATAACGAAAGCTATAATGGTCACTTTGGTGTAACGTTGCAGCACACAAAGTGTCGGTGCACCAGAGAATCACCTCTGGTACATGATGCTATATCATAGAGTTATCTGCCTCGTTACTATGTCTTTTCCGCTGAGATATGGTTTACTTATTTTTAAACGTTTGACACGATTACAGGTGACCTGGGTACAGCACAGCAAGGACTCGATCCACCTCCTCACCGTTGCCAGGCTGGTTTACAGTGCTGATCAACGAGTCAGTCTCAGTTTTCGGTAAGTTATATCCTTCTGTGTTTCATTTTTGTATTTGTTATCCCTGCATTTCCCTGACATCTGTAGAAAAATAAAAATAAACTATTTGCCTCCGGTGTGGGGAAGAGAAGCATCTTTGTAGCCTATAGAATTGCCATTCGTTTACACAAACTTTGCGCCTCAAATTTCAATTAGAATCGAACTGCTCCAGCCAGGCATTTGATTTTTGTATTCCTCTTAGTTCTGATCAAATAAAAGGTGGATTCATAGTCAGAGTAGTCATGGAATTTCCAGGAAATCTTCTATACGAAGTTCTGTGGCCTCTCTGCAGATGACATTTAATAAAGTACGAAATTCTTTACTGAACACCGGAAATCATCCAGCGATATGGGGGAATTTTTGTGGTTCGACCTCTGGTGCCCCCATAGTTGAGGCCGGTACGATTCTTTATTTTTTTATCTACAAATCAATGGAAAACTTCCCACGCAACACAAAATGTCTCAGATAAGTTCCTGGAATGTTGCTCTGCACCGAAAGCTTGCTATTTTTTTAATTTGCTTATTATTTTAGAAACGTAACAGTTAAGGTGCTCGCACATAAAACAACGTTTGCCGTTTGACGGTTCATCTACAGGCCGTAACCGGCCCGTGCGCTCACTCATACATACCTGTGATTGGACGGCGCATTGTGTAAGTCAAGTAGGTGATCCGACAAACGGCAGACATCGTTTTATGTGCTAGCACCTTTACTTACCGTTGTATTTCAGAAACGTATATCGGATTAGTGAGAATGTCCGCGTTCATAAAATCATACCACGACAATTAAAACATATCTGAAACGCACACTGATAGCTGAAACTGTTTGTTAGAGCCCAGCAGGGCGTGAGGTACTTGCGAGAGACCCTTGCGCTGATCTTGCACCTAGCGGTGAGCGCGGAACTACTCCGTGGGTGAAGTTGCCCTAATGACAATTTTTTTGCTGTTTTGCTGTCGAGCATCGTGGAGTATAATTCCGCAAGTTTTGCGGCAATATAACTGAAACGTAACTTTTCCGAAGATCAAGAAACGTGCAAATGGGAGCTGGCAAAATATTCTGTGCTGTGTGGGTGCTTTTCAATATTACATAATAATTCCAAGTGATCTAATTTTGTCAGTTTAGGACCGTTAAGAATTCAGTGTTATTGTTCCATATCAGGTAACTCTGTTCATTAGAGTGCACTTCGAATTAAAATTGGGGAAAATCCTTGAGCAGAACTTTTTTCACTTCATTTGGAACCAATTGATTTACCTGGAGAAGTGAAATTCGAAAACACCCTTATATTAAGAGAAACCTTAGTGTTCATCCGTCCTGAAAACGTTCCAGTGCTGGAAAAACTTGAGGATATAGTGGCGGTTTAGCAGTCTTTGAAAGATACAAATAATTATTGTGAGACGAGAAACATTTTATTCAATAATTCTATGAAGATTATCAGTTCAATTTGGTACATGAAGAATTTTAAATCGCTTTCTGGTTGGGGAATGGCGTACCAAGCTTTCAAGCTTACCTCAATTCTATTCTCTCCAACTTTGTCCACGGCGGATTAACGCTGCGATCATGTTCAGCGGCACATTCCAGCTTCATGAGTTCGTGCAGAGAGAAGCGACTTTGGAGTTTGCACTTCTGTTCCAAATTCACGCGACCCCCAGCTCTATCTCATTCTCACCACTCCTGATCCTGCTCGTCCGATTACAGTAACTTCGTGTTTCAGATATCCTAGTAACTGGAGACTGCAGATCTTGTACGCCTCCCTAAGAGATTCTGGTCTTTACGAGTGCCAAGTCGCTACACATCCACCTAGGATTAAAAAAATCAACCTAATCGTTACTGGTGAGTACCAAAACCCAAAATTGCATTCTCGTTCATTAATTATCTTGTTTTTGCCGCCAATCAGGTATTAGGAAGAGATATAAGTGATTCGAGGCATATTTCGGAATTTGGGCACATGAGTAGATGTCCATCCAGGGTAATCCTTAATTCGGACATATTCAAATTTCAAGGCTACCATGGGCCAGAACGTCTCCAAATATATGCAGAAGAATGAAGTCAAAACTCCACACTCCTATCTTAATTCCAAGTAGTGCCCCAAAGCCTTTGAACTTTCTCGTCTAAATAACCCACGTTTTTTAGTACTTCGGTGTTATTTTTTACTTCTTATCGCATTATCGCTTCGAATAATCTGAAACTCCTTACACCTCTTACCTATAGTAGTAGGCATCCGTGAAAAATGTACACATTTTCAACGGCAAAATTTTATTCATCACAATTTGGAGATGAGAATTTTTCTTGGCGCGCTGTAGCTTCGCAAATTATATCGTTGAAAATCCCCCGTAATTTCATGAAATACCTACTACTACAAGTAAGGAGTGTACCAAGTTTGAAATTTTTCGGAGATGTACTGCAATAGAAAGATTTTTTTTTTTCTCATCAAAAGTTAGTTCCAAAAATATTTTTCTGAAAACGTGTCCTTTGACCGGAAATTGCCGGTAATGTTCATAATATATTGACGTTAATATCGATTGTTACGCCTGGGTCTAGCTAATATTTCTTCACCGAGACAAGATAGTTTCAAAGTAAAACGAATTTTCCATCCGAGTGGTGAACGAGTTTCCCGAAAATTTCGTTGCAAACTTGGATACAGCTTGAGTTAATCGATCGAATCTTTCTTCCCGGACTTTGAGACCCGTTTTCTGAATAACAGAGTGCTTATCCTGACCGTCGGCGGTGAATCTACCGTCCGTTTGACGTCTTTCAAAAAGCATGCATCTGCATGATAAGGTAATTTGAAACAACATGTTAAAATATGAATGATACCGATATCAATTCAGAATAAATATTGGAATGGTTTATTTTTTCGTGTATTCATCCATTCGATTATCGCGAAAACAATTCATTCCTATTTTATAGCCGAACATGTTTGACGAGCTTTTTGTTTGATTAGACGACACGTATCCGATGACTTGTTTGCCTCATGATAATTGGATAAACTTTCGTCGATCCAAGATGGAAACGGTGCAATTTCATTAAGGGAAAGAGCCGGGATTCTGCGCTGCCTCAAAAAGGTGCGTTATGTATTATCGGTGGACAGTTATGGCCGTAGACCGGCCACAACCTCATGCAAGCCATAAGATAAAACGTCCTGTTCGACCAATAAATACAAAGGTGATGGTAACCTATATAACACGAAACGGGAACTGGAACTGGAACGAGAACGGGTCGAACATCCAACATTTTCCAGTTACTGCCCTGTATTTCAAGCCCGGACTCTGCTGGGATCGTAGTACTTCCTTATCTCTGAGGCTCGAGGCCTAAGCACCGCATAAACACACCCTTCCTTTTCAGCTTTCACTTCTTCCTCTTCCTCTTCTTCTTCTTCTTCTTCTTCTTCTTTTTCTTCTTCTTCTTCTTCTTCTTCTTCTTCTTCTTCTTCTTCTTCTTCTACTTCTACTTCTTCTTCTTCTCCGCCTCATCTTATTTTTTTCTATTCATCTTCTGCCTTCCCTCCGCCTTCGTCACCCTCAGTACAGCTGATGGTTCCGGGATCGTAGCAACTCCCGACCAACAAAGTTTCGCCCATTTTTTCGCTACCCTTGCTCAAGAGATTACGAAAGCGGCCGTATGTCTTGAGATGCGAATTAACCTCTTTTTCAGGCATCTTATCCTATGTAGGATGAGATGGTGACCCTTGCCGCTCATGAAACTCTTTAGAAGGGAAAGGTACATGTACGGTCTGCAGAAAGGGGCTTTCTTCGAAATTACTCTTTACCTTCAATGCTGCAGTCTTGAGCGGGTTCTAGGCACTAACTACGCGAAAGCTCCGCTAATTAGGAACGAGTTTCTAACCACCCTTGATAAAAATTGAGAGATGTACTTCCCTCTCGGATCTTTCGGGGCGTTTTAACGTTAGTGCGATCCTCCCGGATTAAGATTGTTGGGTGTTTTATTGACCCTCGCGTTAACGATGATCAGTTCCCTTTATTGTCCCACCTTGGTTGCATCGGAAGTGTTAGTATCCTGTGAATCTCGCTTGATCCCCTTTAATTCGTCCTCAGCCTTAGCGTTTCATTGAAAATTTCTCCGAGCGGCAGCGGTCTGAAAGTCCATAATTATGGCTGAATCTTTCACGGAGGCTCCAGTTCGTCCTCGAATCCCCTAAACAGTTTAGTTGATTTTCCTTGGGGGTGAGGATGGCTTCTTCCCATCCACACCGGTATGAACGCGATTGCGAGGGGTAAGCTGGGCGAGACAAGAACCATTCGAGGGCATATAATATTATCCTGGGCTGTTTATTCAGACCTTAGCACCAGACTAAGAGACGTTCCTCATTGAATGAAGAAGGATGTTTTCGCAGCGGGCCTATTTAGTCGGGTGGAAAAACAGATGACGACACCTTGACAACAATGGGCCTTGATCAACGACCAGATAGATATTGTCTTCGTAGGCGTTACGCCGTTTATTGTTTCAACATTATACATAGATTAATTTAAAGTCTGCATTAAACAGCGGGGAATAATATCCCCACCCCCACCCCCAATAATAAATCAAGGTCTCAGACCAGCTCCATTCAGTGAAAGAAATCAAGAAAAACAAAAAAAAAACAAAAATTACCATGCTTCATTTTTGCATCACAGATTGTTTTTATTTTCGTCATCTTTTTACTTATACATTATACATATGTGGTTCTCGTCTTTTTACTTTTTATCACAGCATTGTGGTGCAAAGATCAACAATATCCTAGCAGTTATTTTTCCTGATATTTGTTCGACATTTATTGTTAATTATTGAAAAAAAAAAGTTCACAATGAATATTTTCAGATTTGTTTTTAACATACAGATTTTGTAGGTAACATATTACGTAAATGTCCGAAAATAATTTCCGACAATTTTTCCAATTCTCACGTCTTGAACATATCGGAATGACTCAGAACGGGATGATTCAGAAAATTAATAATTAGGATGAACTACTAATTATTACTGAATAACAGCAATTATAAGCCAATCGAAATACGCCTTTTTTTTATTAAGACGAGAAATTTTCACAATTATCATATTACCCTGCAGTTTCAAAGGGTTGTTAATTTTTTTTAATGATTAGCGGTTCATCATCGATGAAATACGATTTCGTTTATTCGTGACTAATTACTGACTCTTTGCATAACTAGTAAAGTAGTAGGTACCTTATCCGTAACTAATGACTGCATTTCTGAATAATCAGCAATTGATTCCTAACAAGTCACTGACTTTACCATCATCAAACGAGCTAGAATAATATTAATAATAATAATAATAATATTATCAATATCATTATCTTATTCGAACATTGGAAGCACAATGTCAAATTCACGATCACATAGCGACCCGAAAAAACCTTCGAGAACCAATTTTCATCAAAATGCAAATGATTTGAGTTTTTTTTTTCAGCATATTGAATACGCCAAATTCAAATTCTGCAAATCCGACTTTATATTCGTGATCGGCCATGCAAAAAACATTATGGTACTAATTTTCATTCGAATCCGTTCATACATTTTCAAGATATCTTAATTTTTATTTCATTTCTTAGAATTGTGTTATTTAAATAATTCGAAAAGTACTAAACCGATGAAGCCAAAATCTACTCAGTTCTAAGCTTGATAAAGTCACGTCGATTGAGACCAAAATCATTCAAATCCGGTAATTCGTTACCGAGTAATCATCGGACAAAAAAAATTGATCACGTACCTGCACACATACACAGGCACAGACGTCCATCTGAAAATGATTGGATGTTATTCTCTAGACTTAAAAACGTTTCAGGGTGATGAAATAGTAGATTATGCTGTTAGGGAGAGAGGTGAGCGATTTTGATGAGGGTGAAGTTTGCTGCGCGAGCGAAGCGAGGGCAGCTTCACCCGAATCAAAATCGCGCCTCTCTCCCGAACGACATACGATATTTTTTCTCATACATGCATCAAACTAACCCGATTTCAAGCGTGTTTTACGAGAGAGAAGACTCACATATCTCATTCGGCCGTGATATGTAGTCGTCGCATGCGCTTTCACGCGATTTGGTTAGGTATGAAGCCTAAGAAGCAAATGTGCGCATAGGCATGATAATATGAACGCATTAGTACACGATGCTGTTGGGGTGACGTACGCGATTTTGATTCGGGTGAAGTTTGCTGACCGAGCGAAGCGAGGGCAGCTTCACCCGAATCAAAATCGCGCCTGTCTCCCTGACAGCTTCATGTAATGCGTTCATATCATGCCTATGACGCGCACTTTTGCTCCCTAGGTTTGATAAGTAACCAAATCGCGTGTCTGCGCATGCGTCGAATAACATATCACGACCGAGGGAGATATGTGAGTCTTCTGTCCCGTAAGACATGCTCGATATGGGGTTATTTCGACGCATGTAGGATAAAAATAACTTTTTTATCACTCTGAAAACAAAGAAACGGGAAGTTGAAAATAATTAAAAAAAAGTAATTTTTGTTTTGCCGATTTCTGCCTTAGTGATATACGAAAAGTATTGGTTTCCGTCCAAAATGAGTTCTGCTAATTTCAACAAATCTTCAAATCCTCGGCATTCTAGCATCCGAAGAATAAAAAGATGTCATTCCCTCTGTCAACGTGAACGAAAAACTCACCGAATGATTACAGAAATGGCTTGATAAAAATATCCGAAATTATCAACAGCACTTTTACATTCCAATGCGGAGCATGCCAATTTAAGATATCTCGTTCGATTTGAATAGTGGCTTCTGCGGAAAGGAAATCGTTTTTCAAATTCTTTAACGGCAACCTATATTCTGATTATACCTAACAGTGATTTCGACAATTATTACGCGAGTTTGTTTTGTTGGTCGATAAAAAGTACCGCAACGCACTGAGCCAACCGCATTGTGGAAAGAGATATAATGTGGCGGATTATACCGTTGGGAAATTGCGTAGTGCGGTTTAAGGAATCGTAATCTCCTCGTATCTTTTAAGACCTTATTTTTCCACTCTCAATAAAGTACAAGACAAGACGTCGAAGTACTTGCACGTACCATGAAATGTACTGTAGTTCTATGTGATAAATGGTGTTTACTACTACGGGAATGAACTCCATTGTGGACTTCCGGCAATATTCCCGCGAGTTTGAATTTAAGTACGTAACAATTGGGTTTTGTATTTATTGAAAAGCGTTATGAAGCCGATTGTTATGTCATCTTCTCTTCGGCTTCGTCCTCGTTCAATTATTGTTCAAACTTAACGGTGACCTAGTTCACTGATTGAGGAAGAAATGAAGTGACGAGATTCTAACGCCGTTGAGAAAACCGTCTTTCATACTTTGACGAAAAGCTCATTTGGGAGAGATGAGGTAAAGGCATAACGAGAGAGACACGTGCCAATTTAATTGGGCAACGTTGTGTGTGTATCCACGTATAGGTATATCTTCCTAAACATGTTAACCCTCGTACCCAGAGGAATTAATCTTCACTATCGTTGCTGCTGGAACTTATAACTCTGGCCAAACGTGAGGTACGAACCCTCTCGACATCTTCATTTCCATCATTTCACCAGGCAGGACACTTAAAAGTATACTCAACACTCGTGCAGGCACGTCCCTTTATATGTACCTACTGCAGTTCTATATGTCTCCGGCATTAGTTACCACGAGCCTTTTTACAACCCCTTAGAATGTTCAGAAATTCAAATGATGTCAGAGATTCACAAAAAGACCGGCGCTCCCAAAATACCAAATTTTGATTTTGTTGAGTGCTACTTTGTCAAGGCTGTGGCATTTTCAAACCCAGATAGCCCATACAAATTTTTTCTTGATAGATCGATGGCTAGAAGTCACTCATATTGGGCATACGATATTTTCAAGTGGAAGTGATTCCCATGAATTATTCCGCACTAAATTTACCGACGTTCTTTGTCAATTTGCAATTTTCTTGTAATGAATGAGGCAAATGCTTCGATGCACTGGTGAAAGTGAAAAGCACGTGTTCTTGAAGTACCCTAAAGTTCATAGATTCAGATATAAAGTATAAATTTTATGCATAAATCCAGGGTTCAGAAAGTCGTTTGTTCGTTGGCAATTGGCGGGCGGGGGGGTGTAAGTAATTCGACCTTTGAACAGTTTCAATCCATGCAGAAAATGCAGCTGCATTTGAATGTTGGAAAAAAGTTGATATCTATTATAATGCGGGGTGGATTTTTCCGGTGCAGATCTCACCTTGATGTATATGCAAATTGAACGTGGTGCACTGCACGGGCGTGGCCGTGGTCTAAATAGCAAATTCAAAATGTCCTCGTTTCACGGTAATGGTAGTTTTGACTTTACCCATTTTGACCATAACCATTGCGCCTTTGAGAATCATCTCACATCCCCGAAGGGGCGCTCTTTCCCGTCCTCTCAATTCTCACCCCGTATAATTCTCCTATTGGTACGCTGGCCATTGCATCAACCGAAGAAGATGATCACCAGACTTTATCTCGCGTAAAGAAGTAATGGAAACACATTCGAACGCGACCTGACCGCTAGAAACTATTCGATTCGAGTTATTTATCGCCCTCAGTTTCTACCCTCCTTCCGGTTCGACATTTTTTTAATCTCACTTACTATCGACTTTGTTTCAAACTTTTCGAACTACCCCTCGTCGAACAACACTACATAAACTATACTACCCTACGCCATCCCCCGTCCTTGGTTGGGAGCACTCAAAAGCTCGTTAATTCATCAAAATTTGCGAAACTATTATCGTTTACCCAAGTTTTGTTCAAATGTTACATTCATTGCTCATCACCACCTGTCATCGGTTATCGATTATTGATCAACGTTGGACACACTCACTCAGTAAAGTTTCTTGTGTATCGAACAAATGTTTACTCAATCTTCAGGAATTTGCAATCTTCACGTCATTTCAGACCTGTAGGAATTATTCAAAGAATACGATCATGATCGAAAAGGTCCTTCGAGATTTAATAATGATCACTGATCATCATCGTCTGCGTTTTTGAGTTAACAGCAAAAATACTACAATTCAAGGGACTGCTGTTGATCAATAACAACAAGGCAACATTTGGTGGATGATTTCGTAACGATAGCTGAAAGCTTGATGAATTTTTGGTTCGTAAAATTTATCCGTGCAATTCGTTCGTTCGACTAATGTGACAAATGATTGGATAACTTATTCAAGCAAGATTAAACATAGATATTACTAATGAGCTCAGGTCTCTAAGGGTGATGATTACGACGATACCTAATCTTTCTTATTGTTACGAGCCCACTTGATGCTGACTTAAGTTCAAATGCGGTGATATTCAGGGTTGATGTACATTGAGAGCAATGGGTGGCTCATTATCACGATATGCTTCAACAGTTCCATTGTCGAAATGTGCGTTGTGCGTTCTCTTTTCGCAGTAAGATATTTAGGATTTCAGCATAAATAGGAGCAATAAGCAAGTCCTCGGATATATTGAGGTAATGCGATATGATAGACGATTTGTAAATAAATTTACAACAGATACGCGTATATCTAAGGATTTGAGAAACATTTGTCGCAAGTAGAATTATTGCGAGGCGGTAATGGACGGCGGCTCAACCCCAGGGAAACACTGTAATTGTCACCAGAGGCGTAATCACCCTCTAATTAATGAACTGACTGGTGCCACTAGTCGACGACAGTTATATTAGCGAATTTGATCATATCTTGTACTTGTACAAGATCACAGAGTGCGAATTTCCTTTCTTTAGGGGGTACACCCTTAGCCCATGTTGAAAATGTCGATCTCGAAATGTTCAAAAAGTGAAAAAATCGTAATTTTCCAACGTGCATAACTCCTTTCAAATAAACATCAGCTATTTGAGATTTTCGGAAGAGTAATGGTATTCGTAACCAAGAAAATCATATATCCAGGACGATAAAATCGAAGTACATGCACCTTGAGAAAAATGCGCGTGAGAAGATTGATTTTTTTACATCACAGTCCATAACTTCACTAAAAATGAACTAATTGCAACAAACTCAAATTTTTCTGCAAGTGTACAAAATTTTGCAGATATCCAAGAAAAAATCGTGAATATCGGTTGAATGGTTCAGAAGTTACAGCGATTTGAATCAATTACAAAAATTAAATCGTTGAAAAATGACTTTTTGACATAAAAATTGAAATTTATGAATAGAGTGCCGGTAATTTATTTTTAAAACAAATCCCGAAACACATATTCCCTCAAATTGTGCAAAAAATAAGAAAAATCTATTCCGGAACGATTCTGCCATGGTCACCCAGAAAGCCCTGGGCGATTTTTGACGGAACATCCCAAATACTCTTGGACCCTGAACCGATCGTTCTTTTCAAGCCATCCCGTAACTCATCAAGCTTCATTTTGAAAGCGACTTATTTTCTAAAAAAATACCTCGATTCTTCCCCTCAAAAATTGGCTCGGAACAAACTCGATATTTTACTTTTCAGCCAAGTTGTAAATTTTTCCCTGACTTCTTTTCAAATACGAGAACCTTGTGGGTAACGAAACTTTTCGACGACGATCATTTTCTGGATTATTCAATCGATTCCTATTCTTCTAAAAACGGCTCATATAAATCCAGATACTCGTAGTCTGCATTAAAAAAGCTGACACATCGTCGCCAAGTTGCCAATTTGTTGGCAAAATTATGAGTAAGTTCGGACTTGTGGAGTTGTAGACGAAAGAATCGGTGAAAAAGTATTTCGGCTGTCATTTTCGAATTCACAATGTTTCATTCCAAATCAATTCAACAGATATATGTTTCGGTGAGAGAAAATTGCATTTCAAAGTTTCTTGACTCATCATAGGCGAAGTGTGGGAGTTATGTATTTTTTCATAGTCTAGACGTCTACCATTTCGATACCGAGAGTGACGTAGGTCTGAAAATCTCATTGACACATCATATGGTAAACGAGTGCATGAATGCCTGTCAAATCTTATGTCGATTTTGATTGAATTTTCAAACTGTTCCTTGTATATCTCAAGTGACAAAAATGCACGAACGCTCGAAAAAAAGCCGGCTATTTTCATGAAAATTGTAGTTTACTTGTAAGTACTCGGGAAAATCTCGTTGCTGTAACTTTGTATATTATTTATGCGGTAGGTCTGACTATCGAACAATAACTGAAAGGTACTATGGGCATGGGTAGACTCAGATAGGTACTTGGAGGTCATGTAATATCAACGTTAACTTCAGAACGCCTACTACGACGGAGGTGACTACAAAAAGGGCATCCCCCCCCCCCCCCCCCCCAATCGGGAGAGATGCCCCACATAATTGCGGGATAGATGTCCCACCAAACTTACCGCAGTACAGTCTTCAGTACAATATCACTCGGTAAAGCATATATAATCTTTCGAGGGGTGTCATTCTTGTTGTATTGCCCCCCCCCCCCCTGCTGTGCCCCTCTTTATCTCGATTTTCCCTTCAATTTCGTGTTTGTCCATGTAAGTCGAGGGAACATGATGCAAACGGAGGCCCACTACAGATGGATGACGTGTGTTTGGAGGTATGTGGTCATTCATCACTCGGCATGCGTGGGCCTAAGAGTTGATTGATCACGGCATATTGGTAATTGATATGTAATCACCGACCATTATTGACGTAGCTTGGAAGCACGTGTGTAGAGGATCATGGGCAGGGCAAAAGAGAGGGAGATGGACATATTGGATGGAATGGAACACGCTTTGGGCCATTTCGTGGATCAAGCCTCCGACACAGCGCCAGTTATTTCCATCAGAGGTTATTGAAATCGGTGCTTATTTTGTTTTGTCCTCTTGTTTCCCCAAATGATACACAAATTATTCTGTTTTTTTCCAACTATACAGATATTTACACTGACATTCTTTCTCGACAATCTACGGATGGAGTTTTAGCTTTCTATTATTAATATACAAAGGGGGGGCCTATACAGATATGACTTCACCAATGCTGTGAGGCAATTTATACAACGTAAAAGCTCAAATCAAAGAACTCAAAAACTCATTTGTGACGCAAGGGGCGTTTTGAATCTACAATATTAAATGGGCTACATTATAGTTACCATGAGTGTAATATATATTCATTCAACAAAATTTGCTTTGGTTTAAAGAACTTCGAAGGTTTTCTTCGGTATCTTGTGCCTCATCTCGGAATTCAGTCGATCGAAATGTCAGGAGCAAGTAGTATGGTGAGCGTAGTAGGAAACGAGAGGATGTCGGTTGAGGTACTGTTAGCAATCTAGGGTTTTCGGTTACCCTGGGCAAAAAATATAGACCGTAAAAGAGCAACGAAAGAAGTCTGAAGTCTAGTGGGGAAAGAAAAGAGGGAAAACACTTGGCCACTATTACTGGACCAACTCAACACCAAGTGTATATCGTTACAGCTCCAGTCTTGACGATAGTCGACGACGCCGGAAGGGTCGTTGCGGCTGGGGAAAGACACCTCAAAGCCGGAAGTGTCTTGAAGCTTAGTTGCGAGGCTAGAGATGTTCGCGAAGAGGAGGGTGAGTCTGTTGTATGGACCAGGGGAGATGAAACTCTTGCCGAGAACGTCAGGTAACTAGACCGTCCTCCTTTCTCTTATTATATAATATTTCGCATTATTATTATTATGCTTTTTATTACATTACACATCGTTCAGAGGTCATTCTTTGTCAGTTAGCCAAGTGAACTTCCTGAGGCCTTTCCGATATCTTTACAACTGATCCCGGTGCGGATGGAGGTAGTTAGCCTTGAGCCAGACCCTCCGAAATCCTTTTGGGTGAAAATTTGAAATTCAATTCAAAATTGGCTGCAAAAGATTTTCGCAACGTTGAAGAGCATGCCTGAAGAATATGCTGATGATTTTGCTATTCGTTTGTATCAATAATTGATCGTTAGTATTTCGATATTCTCGGTATTCAATAATTGCAATTACCCTTTTTGATTTCACGAGAGAAATTAATCAAAATTATACAGCGTTCCAATCGTACAGACTGACCTCGACTATGCGTCACTCATTTCGAACCAATCAGTGATTCAAATTACTGTTTCCATTTTCCTCAACATACTTCCGCCCTTCCCAGCGTAATCATACAATCAAATCAATTCTACCAAATGCCAGAAATTCACACAGAATGCTTAGGAATGTAATGACCTAACCCACCCTTACTAGTCGACAGTTAATTAGTACTTCTTTTTATACCCTACACAGCATGAAATAATTACGACATATATTTCTGTATACACTGTAACAGTTTCCTATTTCTTACATTTATATTTCATACTCCATGATTATCACAAAACGGTACGTTATTTTTCTATAATTCAGTTTTTTAGACTTCTATTGTGGATTTTGGACATTCGCTGGTACACTCATCCCACTTCTTCAACCATCAGAAACTATGACTTGAAAATTCTAACTTTCATTTGATTATGCTTCGAAAGACCGATGAACTTCTGTATTGAAACTGTATTTTTACTGTTGTACTTTTTTTTTTTTTTTTTTTGAGAAAAGAATCATCCGCAGAACCCCTTCAGGTGAATGTACCTCAATATCGTCCTCACGATATTGACAAATGGAAGTTTCGTTTATTTCTAAAAATGATGTGAAAACTTCCGGAAGAAAGTATGTGTAGGTACACAATATCCTGCAGTGCAGTGAACAATCGCATCGCCAATACTTGAATTATTTGTAAAGTTGGTGCAGAATTGTCAGCAGTGCAGTATAAAGGATCGAAATCTCTTTATCTGATTCGCATTCTACTTCTTTTAGTGAAAATAAAACGACCGAGTCTATTGGCGGAGAGGAAGTCCACGTCGTAGTAAGCACTGTGTCAGTGGACAGGGCGACGCCAAGGCACGCCGGAAACTACAGCTGCTCTGTCCCCGGTCGGACTAGATCAACGGTCGCGGTTCACGTCCTGAACGGTATGTCTTCCCCTGTTTACACATTAAAAAATGACGTACTGAAAAAACAGAAGAAAAAAAAAAGAAAAATCATTATCTGGACAAACATCAGGCGTAGATAATATTTTCCTCATCCAGATAAGACGAATAATGATGTGAGTCAGGACTATGTCGAAATGTCCCACAAAGATAAGAGTGACGTTACGAAAAGTCGCGGCTCAGTTCTACAATTGCACTTGTTACTATCATGAAATGTTGCAAATGAGAATAAGCATTGCAGGGATATTTCAAAAGGGCCGCCTCACACACGGAGTAGTTTCGCACTCGCCGCTAGGCGCAAGTACAGCGCGATGGTCTCTCGGAAGTAAAACTCTACCGCTTGAGTATAACTCGCGCCCGCTGCTTAGCTCTTTTGTCTACTAGTGTGAATTGTTTTTATGGCAAATGGCAGTTATACGCGATTACAGGGTAAGTTTGAATTGTGAACCGATTCGGATACGTATCAGGGTTCTATTTCAGATAGCTTTCAAATGTTGTGTTATAAAGGCGGACCTTTTCACTAATCCGATAGAATTTTGTAACACAACAGTGAGTAACATTCATGTTTTCGAGATCATAACAAGATTTTTCAGTGCAACGTTTCTGTCTTTATATCGATTTGTTCGATTATCACAAAAGTTTGAATATAAGAAAAAATCCTGCAATTTTATTCTGGAATATTTTTTTTTCCGGAACCTCTAGATTTCTCAGATCTTATGCAGTATTCTGTTGAATCGAGTACTCTGTTTGACACGAATCTGCACCCTGTTAATTGATATAAACTAAATCCGTTTCCCCAACCCCTGAATAGAAAATACGAGAGGGTCGATCATCCACGGCGATTATCTATAAGATAAAATAATCTCTCCGATAATGTATAACACTGGTATTGCAGGTAGAGAGAACAGTTTTATCCTTGAATCACAGTGAAAGTATAAGGGAAGCCCGTAAGACGAGGGGAAAGAAAAAGTCGTTTAGATAAATGAGAGGGCGACCTCTTTTCACCGTGAGGCCGCGGCTCCTTCGGTCGCCACGAAAAGAGATGATAACGTAAATTAGAGCTCGTCTTAGTTGCTGCCTTCGGGATCGCGTCGTTCGCAAAGAAGAGAGCAAAGAGGAACCCAGGGAGTGGGAAAGGCTGGGGGGGTGGAAGTTGGTTTTTGCCTTGTTCACGGCCTATTTTTTTTCTGACGTATTTACGTCCCCCGCTAATGCGACGCCGGTTTTACGTCGGTGGTAACAAAAAATAGACACGTCAAAATAATTCGCAATTGAGGACTGTACTCCGCGTATAACACGATGCACATGTCGCGTGACTGAAAGCAAAAGGGCGTATGAGCCGTCTCACCCCCTTTTGGCATATCACTAACAAAAGGACGTACGTGTATACCGCTCCGTGTATAATGAAAAATAAACGGTTAAACGATAAAGGCGTACGTATCGCCTAATCAAAACCAAAAGGCGTATGCGATGTAGATACGCCTTTATTGTTTTCAAAGTTGAATGTATCCTTAAAAAGTTATAATACCAAATAGGCTTATTGCTAATTTTTTCGGCGCATACGCCCTTATGATTTCAGTCACAGTACTATTAATACCAAGAAGACGATAGATCTTGCATATACTCCCTTTCACTCTCACACGTCTTTCTATGTGATTATGTTCATATTCGCCCTTTTGTTATCGATCCCAACGTTTTTGCATGAATCTGCATACACGCCCTTTTACTTTTCCGCGAGTTGCGACATTATATTATGTGATGCTGTCGGCATATACGCCCTTTTGTTATGATACTCAACTTTTTGGCGCATCCGTCCTTTTTAAATTACACTCATGCATTTATGCAACGTATCCTGCAGCCTCGCCTGTTATCGTGACTCAAATTGTATTCCTTCTTCACCAAATTTTCACCAGCCACATCTTACTCCACTCACTTTGTCGAACTTCATCCCCCATTGTACAAACGATACCGGTTTCTGTCGCACGCTCGTGTCGCTTCATCTGTCAAGCGAGCTTTTTGTTTAGGGCATTGCCAACGTGAAAAGAGATGTACCCTCGGTTGCAGATTTTAGGAGCGACAGTCACCGATATCCCGTCTGTACATCGGATGCGTTAATATTGCGTGTGTGATAAATAAACGACGATGTTCAGCGTGGCATAGGAAATGAAGAAAAGTTTGCCACTATTCAAAATTGATTTTATTTCACCTTAGGAGAAAATTTCAGAAAAATTATTCTTCTTGATGAAGAGGTAGCATCTATTCGATTTCAAGACGCTAAAAGGAAACCCTGCGCAGTATCCTCTGGGTCTCAAAGAAAAAAAAAAGAGATATCGCCATGAGTTCTGAACACGTTTAGAAAAATGGCCGTCCGCTGGTATTTTTAGTCACCCTTTATGTCTGTGTGCCTATATGTACGCCTATGTTATCTATGTATATACCAAACATACCTATGTACAGGATATCCTATATATACGACGAGGGATACCATAATTTTTCCTGTACAGTAGGTATATACAAGCGGTATATACCTATACCTACGTGTGTTTATATACCTTGCCGTATCTTTTCGTCGTCATTTATCGCGGGGAAAAATCTTGAAAGAAAAACATTGTGCTCTCTTTTTTCTCTTTCTATACCCTGCAACTATTTACCCAACTTTCGTCGTTTCTTTATTTTTTATTTTTTTGTTTTTCCATCTTTTCATTTCTTTTATTTTTCTTAGCGAAATGCTAATCAACTCCTTGCATTATTAGAAGAAGCGGATCGAAATTCCGTGTCACGAAGCTTGGAATTCTGCGGAGGCTTAATTGGTTGACAACATTTTTGAGGTAGGTATTACATACATGCGGCGAGAAAAAAGATTTTGACGAGTACGGACAAGATTGAAGGGTATGCTTTGGCAGGTTGTTATCAAGTTTTCAATTTTCTAATTTGGAAATTGAGGTATATCGATGCGATCACAGGTGATAAAATTGTATATTATACATAGATTTTCATGAGAATATAGTCGAAGAAATGTTTATACTTTGTTTAATGAGTGCAATAAAACCATTTCAATATAAAGTTCATCGGAATCATGAGAGATTGAATAACTTGATCGAAACTTCAGTTTGATGAAATCATTTGAAATTTTTTGACAGAATTTGATTTCAATTTTTATCAAACTAATGGGTATGCGATTCGACTAATCTTCATGCGATTCAATAAAACCGCGCTTTCAATTTGACATATTGCCGATTGCCTACTTTTGATTTTGTAAATCCCAATTATTGCTGATTTGCTGATGTTTTTCTATTGCAATCTCTGCTCGAATCCTTCGACTTTGTTTACTGTATGACAACATTTCATAGTTAATTGGAAAAGTCAACATGTTTTAGGCTCTGTTATTTTCCGACCGATTCCGAAAAGTCCGAATTTCCGGAATACTTTATAAATTTTATGATTGTCAAAATTCCAAGATGAGGCCTCAGTCGTTCACAAGAAAAATGAAGAACCTGTGGAAAAAGACTCATCGTCAGTTCTATCGTATTTTAACACGCATTTGAGTATCATTCTCCTGTTTTCTTCCCCTACGCTACTTTGAGCCAGTTCTCTGTATTTTCTTTGTTAAGACACGCCCGTGTCGCTAGTTTTAGTCAATTCAGTTGACAGGAAAGCAACGCGTCGGTAAAACAGTCACGACCAAAGGCAATCGCGAGATCAGACTTAGCAGCAGGGGATTTGAATTCGATCGAAAGTAAACGACGAAGGAATAATAAGAGGATGAACCTGCTACCGTTCCCCCGCCGCAATCACTAGCACTGTTGCAATCGCAAGCAAGCATATTTCGAAGAGAAAGCTGAAAAGCTTCGAATATCCGATGAAGCAAAATTTTTCCTCAAATCTTTAGCTATCTCTCACTCGCTCATTCATTCTTATTTTATATCTCAGCGGTTTCCTTCTTTTATTCACCCGTTGATCCTTCAGCGATGATAAATACGGCTCTTCACGGTAATTGGCTGACTTAATTAGTTGGTTAGCCAGACAATTCACTCAGCTCTTTGTATTGTACCATTGCTTTCCTTGCACGTGCAGCTGTATAAAACAGGATAACTTCAAAGGTAGATTTTCCGGGAAAGCAGCAACCATATTTCACTGTATTATGCATTCTCACTTCGGATCTGGATCTGCAAATATTGTTTTGAATTACCAGAATATCTGAGTACAAAAGAAGAAAATTTTAATTTCCTCATAGCACACAAAGTTTCATAATTATTTCAGGAAGATCACATGATCGCAGGGTTGTACGGTTTCAGAAACACTGCAGTTTGCTTACCGTTATGTTTCAGGTAGCTTCATAACCTACCTATAAATGAACAGTAATAAGGCCGAAGCGCACAGAAATCTATAAGTCATAAGCAGAATGCATAGCGATAGATATACATATAACATCTGCAGTGAAAACCTAAAAGGTGAAAGCACACACAGTCCATAAGCCATAATAGACCAACCAATAGAGATTTTTTCTCACACTTGAATATGTCAGCAAATCATCTAGACTATCTTCTAAAATATAGCACGTAGATGAAAACCCCGGTGTTAGCCCCAGCAAAATCGCTTTGTGGAATTGTTTAAACAACAAAAACTGTCAAAAATTGTAATTTTTTTGCTTTTTTACGAATATCTCTAAAAGTGATGAAGGAATCGTTACACTGTCCATGGGACTTGTAGGGAATCGAAAAACCTACAAAATGTTTTTTTGTGCAATCGGATCGGTGCATTTCCCACTGAGAAAATCCGGAAAAACCTCTGGAAGTAGACCATTTTTCGAAAAATTCATAATTTTGATAAATTTGAAGCTGAACAAACAATCATGCGGCAAATGATAGATAATAACATGTAGTTTAACTGTACGCAAGATGGTTTCTATCTGATGTGTAGTTTTTGCACAATCGCGTTATAAACACTTTGAGGGCTTATCTTGTAAAATGCGACAATTTAAGAGAAAATGTCGTATTTGAATTCTATAAACGGCATCTGAAAGTAGAGATCAAAATCTTCACTTTGTATATTTTAGATTTTCACCTGGCATGTGGGAAATGTGCTTAAAACGTCCCTGAAAGTTGCTCCAAGCGCTCGAAAGTGTGTTCGAGACAGAGTCGGGTACCGGTAGTGGTGGAACGAGCCCCTAGCGCGGCGGGTTGCTAATACACTCTACTCCGCTGAATACAATATGACTACGTTGCTGCAATGTTGCTACAATATTGGGCAATGTTGAATGCTGTGTGGGTAGTCGCCCACCTCCTTTTGGTCGAAAAAAGTGGGTGAGGGACACACTTAGATTATCCGAGCCCAGGCGTCGGAAACGCAAAAAAAAAAAAAAAATGCACAGCCCTAATTCAAATTCAATTCCGAACACATGCGTTCAAAAACATGTTCGTTTCATGCGAGAATAAAACATTCTCGTTGTTTCTACGAAATTCGAATGTCAATTTCCTCGGCGAATTACGTAAAAACCATTTTCAGACTCTATTTTCGCATGAAACGAACATGTTTTTGGACGTATGTGTTCGGAATTGAAGATTGAATTGGCGCAGCGTTGGCCTTTTTTTGTGTTTTTGACGCCTGGGCTCGGATAGTGATCAAAATGTGACCCATTTCGACCAAAAGGAGGTGGGTGCCTACAGATGGGCCTTAAGGGGCTTTGACACACGCTCTGATCACCTCGAAAACGCGATTCGTGGTTCCTCCTACACCACACAACTGATCGGAATGGAACTTTGGGGATTACTGCTTCATTTCGGCAGGAAGTACCCAAGTTTTTTGATTTTTCAAAATTCCATCTATTTTTTCACAGATTTAGTTATCATCAGAGATATCGTGGATTAATTCGGAGTTGTACTCGATTTATCGCACGTTTGAAATACTTGGCCAACGGCGATAGCATATCACACATTTTTAGCACTATCTCATTTCATTCGACAAAGAAATGACCGAAAAACTGCGATTTGCGTCTTATACAAAAATTACCGACATATTACGGAATCGACACTTTGTAGCTGCATAATCACACAGTAAAAGTGACCCGCGCCATAACTTCCACGCTACTACCAAAGCCTCTTAAAATTAGGACACAATACTTATGGATACATTATTTATATTATAGCGTACGATTTTCACAATACGTCAATTAGTCTTTCAAGCAGCCATCTTTTTCTCATTAAACTGTGAACATTAAAATGAATATTTTCTTGTTGTCACTGTCCTTTTCTTAATTTATGAAATAAAAATAAATCCGTAGGCTACATTATAACCATACCATTCTCAAAATATAAAATCATAAGTATTTTTCTTTCGGTGGCATCAACCGAATTTCTAGTGCACCCTACCGATGCGCGTTTCAGTCGAGGACCTCTATGGCATCAACTGCAGGAACGGCGCCATTGTTGAATATTTTTGATAATTTGTTAACTGAGCATTGATCGAATTCTGAACTATCGTGTGTCTGATAATAACAAACCTTCGTTCGCTGCTTCCGAATTTGTGAATTTTTGAGAAATATGATGATTCAATTTCAATACAGCAAAATATGAGTACGAGCCTTTCGCAGAGGGTCGGTATTTTTCTGAGAATATTTGTACAGCTGTTTTCCTGAATTTTTCTTTGAATCGCGTAATTCTGTAAAGACCCCTCTTCAGATCTTGCAAAATGCATCTTTTTACACTGGATGGGAATTGTGGTGAGAAAGTCGTCTGGAATACTCTGAATTTTGGTTTATGGGAAAATATTGCGAGAGAAAAATTTCCACAGGATAAATTTAATGATGTAAGAAAGGACCTCCCGCAGCATAACAGCCTTTCAAATAGTGAAATATAATACCCTACTGATTCACCTTTTATATACATATGTATAGACTCCCTGCATAGACATTTTCCCGCTGCAGACCCGCACCATTTCTCGAAAAGCCTGATCCTTTTTCTCCTTTAATTCTTGCCGCTCTCTTTAACCCAGAGAGAAAAATGAAGAGATTACCAGTAACAGGAGAATTCTGCGGGTAGAAGAAGTGCGTGTCTTTATAAAGGATATTTCATGCCAACTCGGCTAGCATCTGACCCTCACTATCTCAAATCCGATCCATGATTTTTTTATATACTAGTACCAGTTCTCGAACGAACTCACGTATTTTTACCATATGTATTTCTCGAGCGTTATTTAGTTAAGAATTCATTTATAGGCTTAAAAATTTACCTATACTTTTCATTTGTATTTTTCGAAAATGAGAGAAGAATTGAGAATGAGAGTGAGAGTGCTGTTTCAAATGACGATCATTTTGAACCATCTCCGAAAGTGATATTCGTTTTTGTTCGGCCAATTTCAAGGTTCCAATGAATTTTGAATTCCTCATAGTAGAAGGATCTAGGGGTGGGAGTCAAAATTTCGAAAGTCCAAAACGTAAGTCCAAAAAAAAGCTAACTTTCTGATCCTGTGCTGAAAATATAGGACTCAGTCGCGGCTCACATTCATTTGAGTTGAAAAATATCTGAGATTACAAATCGCCAATTGCAGTATGACAAAATAGGGTTCTTGGATCCATTGATAGGTGAAGACTGCTGAAAGTTCAAACTGACACATTTTTGCGTTTTTTTTTTCAAGCGCTAAAAATATCCGATCGAAAAATCGTCGCTAACTTTGTAGATCGTGGTAGAATGTGTGTTTGCAAAACGTTTACCAATGCTATTGTCGATTGGACATTTCTTAGTACTTCAAAACCAAAGAACTGTTTTTTCGTTTATTTACGAATTTTCAGTCAAGTCTTACCGGAAACAAATCTCTCGAATAAACAGAAGAAAAAGTAGTTCCACTATTGGAAAAGGCAAAAGTTTATCGTCATTCAATACAGAATCGTCAAAAAAAATTTCAATTCTTTGATTAAAAAATTCCAAAGTAAATGATGTCTAGAAAAAAACGGAAATCTAAATAAAAACACAAACAAACAAAGTTGGCACGGAATATCCCATACATACATGTAACATTCTATCGTATGCAGGGCCGGAACTACACTGGGGCTGGCGGGGCAATGCCCCGGGGCCCCCGACCCGAGGAGGCCCCCTGGCCGAGGATGAAAATGATTTTTTCCTTTCGTTTAATCTAAATTCATATAATAAAAAATTCATAAATGGCGGGGGAGGGGCCCCAAATTTTGTCTTGCCCCGGGGCCTCCTCAGTCCAAGTTCCGGCCCTGATCGTATGACTTCCATATATTTATTTCCGAGAGCCATAGATAATATAAGCTCACCTGAAAGCCCTTCGATGGACAATAGGTATTCAAATCTGTATTAGTTAACCGAGAAAAATAAGAGCAGGAATCACGACCGTTGTGCCATTCACCTATTCAGGGATTTTTTTTTCCTTTATTTGAGAGTCTTTTTTCTGTGCGAAAAGATACGTGACTTCTGCAGAAAAAAATTTGGTGCCAATTTATTTCAATACTTTTTCTCCCCATCTTGTTCCCCCATGTCTCTTGAGGTAAAGAATTTATCTACCCGAGAAATGAGAAATGAAAAAATGGTCAACTCTTTAAAGTCAGGATTAGACGGATATAATAGAATTAGAAATCAGGGCTATAATTTTGACTCCATTTAATTATTCAACGATGGGAAGTTGAGTGAAACGCAATTGATAAAACAAAAATAATGAATGAATTAAACCTCAACCCGATTAATGATCTCAATTTTAATGTGCGTCCATAAGCACTCGGATCCTTACACCGAGAGTTTTCGGTGAAACTCTCGGTATAATCTCGTGAAGATTTTTAAAGAAATTTATTTCGTATGTCTCAAAAGCTGCCTAATTTCGAATAGAATTCTAGGTCAGAATAATAAAAAAAAATAGAAACCGACACATTTGAGGTAAAACTGATTTTTGACAATAATTGACGTTTATCGTTGACTTGACAACTCGAAAACGTCTCTCACTATTTTTTTATTCGTTCAATCTTACTTTTTTCTATACTTATTTCTCGCCACAATTGGTTTTGCGATATAGATGACCGATTTACGAGAGAATTGATTTCGCAAATTTTTCATCTTTTCGAAAAATGAAAGTATAAAAATTAAAAAATTCTCATCTTTCGGAGCAACGTGAAAATTCATAAATATCGGAACATATAGGCGGGAAAAAAATGTTTCAAATAGTAATCACAGAAGTGTAACGTCATAGAATGACCGAGTTGACACGAAACTTCCCTTTGTATAATATAATATGTTACCGCGTGCAATTATTCTACCTTAATACATATAATAACGAGCAAGATACATATTTCAAAAGTTTTGTACAAAATTACACTTCCATAGAAAATTGTTATACGAACAAACTTGGTTATAGAATAAAGCTCGGCCGTAAAGTTTTCATTCAATTTTTGTTCAAAAAGTCCATAGCCGCGCAGTATTAATTATATATGTACGCTAATTATTCTTCGAGGATGAAAATACAGTATACTATAATAATTCAAAACTCACTATAACTGCGAGTAAATTTTGGTCGACAAATTCATCCACTCAAAATCAGAGAGAAATTTGGTTGATTTAATCTAAGCATTTTATTTTATTTTTCTTATTTTATTTTTTTATTCGATATAAAAAATGTGAATAAGTTAATCAAAACATTGTTTAATTTCGCAGAATAAACTTAATAAAGATAATTTGTAAATTTGTTTTCTTAAAATAAAATAAGTTATCTAGTTGAGTCAACAAAATATTCCATTCATTTGATCGACTCAATGCATTTAATTAGTTTAATTGTTGTTCGCGAACACTATCTTCGAATGTAGCAAATAATTTCTTCAATGTAAACAATATTTTTGTGTAAACAAAACGATCTATTCAATACAATGCGAACATAATATACTATACCTGATCGTTTGATTGAAATGAGAAAAATAAGAAATAAAATAAATGAACAAAGAATTAGATTGAATGAAACAAAGATTTGTTCGACTGTGTGAAAAATGCAAGAGTTTTTTTCTGCAAAAAAGAAAACTTTTCCACCCTTGAACCGAAAATAAAATAAATGAAAATAAGCGTATAAATCTTCCCTCTTGAACCGTGAATAATGATGTTTAATCTACACCATTTCTCATTAAGGTGTACAGCTCAGAGTCGGATTAAAATAATCGTGGCATGAAATTTGAGAAAGCTGTTCAAATCGTCGTCAATACATTAACGGGGTGGGGTTAGGACGAGAAGGACTTTGTCACGTTGATAATATCGCCTTTTTTGATAATGCAAATGAACCGCGTGAGAAACAAAAACGTTTGCTGAATAAATTACAACCGTTGAGGTCGCCCCTTTTTCTTTTTCCCATTTCTTTTTTCCGTTTCCTCGCTCTCTTCTCTCTCGCTCTCTCTCTCTCTCTCTCTTTCACTTCGTGAACATCTTGGGATCTCGTTTTCCTCCTCGGCTCTGTGATTTCCTCTATTTCTTTGCGGAAAATTACGCATGCAAGGACTGAAAGATTGAGAGAGGATCAGGGAATGGGGACGGGAAACGAAAAGGGGAAGAGCAACAAAGAGACTAAAGACTAAGGAGAGAGCCTCTGCGATTAAGGGAGAATATCACCCTCGTCTTTTCTTTCTCAATGATACTGGCGGCATGGGGCCGGGGTGGGACGGGGTGGTGATATATTTCTTATTTTTTTCAGAGGTAGGTAGGTAACTAACATATAAGAAGGAATAGTTGGTTTGGCCGGTGTCCAAGATCGATGGGGAATTTGTCAATTCCCTGAGCTCCTTTTCTCTACTCGTACGTCATTCCGTTCTCTCTCATTTCATCCCTTCTTTCTTCTTTTATCTGCCGTGTCGACGCCAAAGAGAAGAGAAGAGAAGAGGAGAGTAAAGCAAAGCAGAGCAGAGCGGAGAGGAACCTGCAGCATGAAACCTTGAGAAATTTCTGGATCTTGAAATCTCTGCCACTCAACCTAATCTAGACATTCATCCACGCCCCGATATCTCTTTCTATCTCTTTGTAACTTATTTTTAACGTACATATGTGCGCTACTCTACCAATTTAATACATATGTGATACATCGAATGAGATTTGAAAAATCTGCGAAAATGCAACGATGCTCGATTTCTGCGTTTCATCACTTGAGTTATAGGGTAAAGTCGGGAGAGATGCCCCAGTGGGAGAGATGGCCGATATTCGATATCTAATAAAATAATAGTCAGATACCGCCACTGATTTTTTTTACTGTTCCTCGTATCTGAAATGACAGAAGGCACGCACGAATGCTCGAAAGAAACCGATTATTTTCATAAAAATTGTAGTTTACTGGTGAGTACTCGGACCATTTTCGTTGCTGTAACTTTGTATATTATTTACGCGGTAGGTCTGACTATTTAACAATAACTAAAAGGTACTATGGGCATGGGGATACTCAGATAGGTACTTGAAGGTCATGTAGTGTCAACGGTACCTTCAGAACGCCTACTACGAGGGAGGTGACTACAAAGAGGCCATCTCTCCCCAATCGGGAGTGATGCCCCACATAATTGCGGGATAGATGCCCCACCAAACTTACTGCAGTATTTCGTCTTTATGGTGATATTTATTTGTGGGTCGATGTACAGTCGTCAGTACAATATCACTTGTACTTCCAGACATGCCCCGAAAGTATACAAAGGAATACATTGCAGCTGCTAGTACAGAAAAAAGAGAAAATGCCACTAGACGAAAGAGATTCTGAAGAAAAATCTTCGGATTCTTTAAGTTCTTATGAAGATTACGGTATCGAATGCCTTGAAAATTACCGTGATACAAAGGAGGATGTAGACTGGCTGCAGTGAATTGGTTGTGAGAATTAGATGCACGAAAACTGCAGTACCATATATGTATGCACAGTAATGTTCATTAATGGGTTCGCGGTGGCTAACTTTCTTTTCTGACTGTTTCGGAAACGAGACTCCATTCTAGTCGTAATTCATGTGCCGATGGCCGAAATTATTATAATAATAATTATGACTCCTCATAAAAATGATATAATATGATTTTATTGGATTGTATGCGAAAAAGTCTGAAAAAAAAACAGTTAGCCACTGCGAATCCATTAATGAACATTATTGTACTTGATAGGTGCAAAATAAATTACTGAAAAAAATAAAAGCATGCTCAAAGAGGCGTAACAGGAAAATGAAACCATGTTTTCAATCATCTTTTACGTAAATTTTCAGTAGAGGCCATCTCTCCCTCGTGGGGCGTCTCACCCACATACGTGGGGCGTCTCACCCATACCCTTGGGGTGGGATGGCCGAAACATTATATTTGTTTATCGCAATTTTCATTAGGATAGAGTGAAAAAAAAAAATTGTCTTTGTATCCAAATATTACCAAAGGTTTATAAAGTAACTTGGTGCAATGCAAATATTTTTTCATGGAACACGTAATTTTTTAAAAAACATTTCCCTTAGGTGGGGCATCTCTCCCGACTTTACCCTATACCAGAAATAAGTATGCATATGTAGGCACGGTCGAAATCGACATTTGCTAATTTTTCGGAATAATTACGTTCTTGGCTCTTGAGGCGAATTGCAACGTTTGTCAAAACCTCGAGAGTGAAAACAGTCAGTTCTCCGAAACCACTCAATCAATCGCAATGAAACTTCAGGACACTACGCATTATTTTGGTGGAAGGGGCCTGATTATTTTACGTCTTCCAAATTTTTACAGAGAAATTTACAAATTCAGGTACCGACCACATAAATCGTGCGATTATCCACTTTTAGTCAATCGTTGCGTAAAAAGGGGGCAACCGTGCATTTTGGGTAGGCAGCGATTTTCTTATGGGCTTCCGAAGGAAGGTCGGCCGTGAGTGTAAAACTCAGTTTCCGGGACTGGGGGTGTTGTCATTCGGTCGCCATCTTGAAATTAAGGGTGTGATTAGTTTTTTCGATTTATCTCCGTAACCGTGAGGTTGACAAAAATTTTGCACGATGCATTTTTGTAGCTCATAAAATTATATATAACTTTAACTCATAACTTTTCCGGCTAAGATCAACAATTAAAAAGTTATGAGCAGAAAAAGATGACAAAGAAGATGATGAAATACTTCGAGGCGAGATAACTCTGGAATTTTAAATCCTCCAAGTATTTCATCAACTTATTTGTCGTTTGTTCTGCTCATAACTTTTTTGCTATTGATTTCAGCCAGAAAAGTTATACATCAAACTTATAGATAATTGTATAAGCTACAAAAATGTTTTGTACAAAATTTTTGTCAGCCTTACGGATACGGAGATAAATCTAAAAAAAACTAGTTACACCTTTAATTTCAAGAGGGCGACCGAATGGCATCACCCCCAGCCCTAGTTACTGAGTTTTACACTCACGGCCGACCCCCTTACGAAACCCCCAGAAAAAATCGCTGTCTACCCAAAATGTACGGTGAAATCACGAATTGACTGGACTACGTAGATAATCGCATTTTAAAAAAAGCCAACTTTTTAGACCCTGAGATGTGAAAAATCCGAACATCGAAATTTTTTGAAAACCTCTAATATGCATGCTGCTCCCGCTTGACAAAAAATACAACTAATCAATATCGGATCGCTCTCTCTCTCTCTCTCGTCCTTTAAGGTTGTTAGCTTGTAAAAGCGGTTGTCGGTAGACCTGTGTGAAATTTTACTGGTGGATAGCTTGAAACAAGTTCTACAACATGATACGAAGTTCATTGAATTTGGCCACATATTAGTAATAAAATAAATTATTGAAGTTTACATTATTTGCATACGTACATAGGGAAGATGCCAACTTTTATCACTCTCACGCTTTTTATGACTCAACTAGTCGGGAGATTTCAATGAAAAACTAGTATGTTATGAATTGAAATTTAACGAACATTTTGAGACTAGAAGCAAAAGTATTAGCTTCTGTAGCAAAATCATGTTCATGTAATAAAAAGTTCATGTAGTTCATGTAATAAAAAATATGGACCAGTTAAACTCAAGTATCTCTTCGATATTTGCGTATAAATCAGCGAATCAATTTTGTCTAAAAGTTGGCATTTTCCCTATGCACGTATGCAAATGATGTAAACTTCAATCATTTTTTTCATCACTAATATGTGATCAAATTCAATGAACTTCGCCTCATTTTGTAGAACTTGTTTCAAGCTATCCACAAGTAGAATTTCATACAAAACTGCCGACAACCGCTTTTACAAGCTGACAACCTTAACGACTTAACGCTCGTTACGAGCATGTAGTCAAAATATCGGATCGCAGTCGGCAAACCTCACCCAACTCACTGCAACTAACGGCTGAGCTAGAATACGGACGAAGGATAAATAAAATCGTGTTTATAACGGCTGGTTAGAAGACGCGTGCTGCGCTATCTGGCGGTATGCAGAGGCACCCAACAGTAAGAACCGCTGCTTTATAGCGGTGAACGGGACCCGGCCGTGGTCTTGAAACGTTGCACTGCGCCCGGAAATCAGATTTTTTGTCGTATATGTTGGTCTGTTTTTCGGTTTGTCCCACAAATTTACTGAACGATACCAGAAACGACGAGATCTCTGAAATCCACAGGACCTCGCAGTTGACTTATTTTCAGGCAGGCATGTATTTGGAGAGCCTATAATCGTATGAAAAAATCACCCAAATGAAAACGTTAGCCAATAATATGAGGTGACAAAACTCATTCTGTAAGAATTTTCCAATCATCGTGGATGCCGTTTTTTCGATGAAACACTCTTACTTCGGGATTTCCACTGCAGCGTTAGCCGTTATCGATTTTTGTGAAATTTTCACCAGAAATTCTTTGCAAAAATACGAAACTTTGAGACTATGCCAAAAGTGCTAACTTTGGTTTAGATGCCAGTTTTGCCCCCATCTCCCCTACGCCTGTAATGTTGTAACGAAAATCTACTTTCTGATTAGCTCTAACAAATGCTATTGCAGGAATAACTGTTGTTCATGGGCCGGGGCATTCAACGTCGCATTCTTATTCTGAAACTCACCCCATTTTTATTCTAATTTTATCTTCAAAATGAGCGATAACGTATTTCCAGTTTTCGATCTTCGATTTGAAGAAAGATTTTTCCTATTTTCACAGCTAGTTGTTGAATATAGTTTTGGAAATTTCGTTGCTTCTCATATTTTACCTTACCAAAATACTTCGTAGAGCGCTGGATCTACGAAAAAATTATTCTTGTCAAATTATTCCGTGCCTTTCACATTTTTTTTTCGAAGTATCGAGACGTGTTTTTGCCCCGCAAAAAATTACAAAAATTCGATTTTCGATGAAAGGACATTTATTGAATTTTGTGATTCTGTTTTTTTTTTTCTTCTTTTTTTTCTTCAATTTTTGTATGTAATCACGAAAATTTTGAGGCCTGGATGAAGATGAAACGAAGTTTTTCGTGCCACCGATATCGATCTCAATTTTTTAAAAACAACTGAAAGGTGAAGAAAACAAGTCGTATTTTGATTGAATAAATTGGACAATATATTGATTAATATAATTTCTCATTCGGGGAAGCTTATTCAATTAACGTAGTTGATTAGATTACAAATTTTCTTTGATGTTGAATTTCTTATTCAAGCGGTTAACTCCGCTTTGTAAACCCGGTGTGAAAGTATCCGTGAAATCTCGACTCGAAATTTTTCAAAATCATTTCAGATCTCGTGAATTCCTTTTGATAATTTCATCAATGGCTGTCATGGGAAACTTGAGCCGTATACAATTCTAAAAAGCAGTAGAACATTATTAGGGGGTGAATACACCCCGAAGAAGAATATCTTTGAAGTACAATCAGAGTCGCGAATATCCATAATCGAAACAGGGCTTGATCGAGATCGTTGAATTTTGTGCTTTCGCATTGACTGCATCTAACATTAAGACCTCATGGCGCAGAACTTCCAACTTTTCCTTATAATTATGTTTCAAAAGATTTGCGAACTACTTTGATGAAGCTGTTTGATTAGAAAACAAATATTTATATTCAATTGAACAATTTTCGTAACAAACTTCATGAGTTCTTGCATTACGTTGTAAATTAATTCCAAAAAATGAAAATAAAATAAATATAGATGGAACCTGAATTTCATATTTACAAATATTCGAAATTCTCGAATTCCGATCGAAATTACTTTCGATTGAATCTATACAGGGTCTCCCAGAACTAAATGCAGATAGTGAAGAAGGTAATAAAGGGGGTCAAGCTGGGTAATTTGGCCTGTAGAACATGTGGTCTCCGAAGTACCGGTCGCGAGATACGGCCGCTTAAAAAATCGCGCTAGGTGCCGACATGTAGGCTACCGACTACACAGCTGGCATCGGTTAGCGCTTCATTCATAACGATTCAGAAGTTAAAAATTTTGACTGAAAACACTTTCGATATTAAATTTTTGCCAAACACAACAACATAACTTGTTTCCATGATAAGATTTTATATTAGAGGTATTTTATTTCAACATTTGCACCCAAAGTCCTCCTTTGCGCACTGAATACAGGCACCCAAAGCAGGCTTTTGCGTAGCGAGAGGTTTTTCGCCCACCGATACGCTGAAACCTGCTTGCGTGCGCGCAAACGGCACACAGACGAGGACCTCCCGTTGCATGTGTCGAGAAATAGTACTTTTCGATACAAGAGCGCAAAAGCAGTAATTCGCGTACGTGTGAAGGCGCCTCACTCGCTAGCTTCGGCTCACTTTCGGGCGCGTTCGGGCCTTCACACTCGTACGCGCGTTGCTGCTTTTGCGCTCTTATATCGAAAAGTACTATTGTTTGAAATTTTCGAATTCAAAAGTGTTATGACTCGCATCAAAAGTCGAGCGCGCTTATCAATTAGACGGCTGACAGATATCTGGTGCGTAGTCAATTGCCTACATACCGGCACCTAGCGCGATTTTTTAAGCGGCCGTATCTCGCGACCGGTACTAGAGACCACATGTTCTATAGGTCAATTTACTCAGCTTGACCCCCTTTATTGCCCTCTCCATTTTCTGCATTTAGTTCTGGGACACCCTGTATGTTCATTGAGCGGATATTTTTCCAGCTAAGAAGTTTCCCAGTTCTTTGAGTATAGAATAAGAGGTAGGGTGAAGAAAAAAAAAAAAAAAAATTTGAATGAAATACGGAGTTGAAATCTCTAAATAAAATGCATTATTATCCGGACATAAGGGAAGTAGGAAAATTCTTTCTTCCGTGTCTGGAACCTCTGCTACTACTGCAGCAGTGGACTAAATTATGCAGTCTGTGCAGAGCGACTTCTAATGGAAATATTTCAAGAGTAAAGCGAATTTCGTTCTTCGTATTTTATTATTCTCTCCTTCACTTACTTTTCCCTCGTTCTTATGCATTCGAATTCGACTCCAGAAACTCTGGCCGATAAATCGCCTTCGATCTTGTCTAACGCGTTTCCGAGAGAATTAGAATAAACCCGTAAGGGCAAGAGGCACCCACTTCCTTGCAGCTCTTCGGCTCGTAGAAGATAGTTTACATCAAGGCTCGAAATTGGTCTAATTAATTCACGAAGACAACTATCTAGTGGTTCCTGTCTTCTTAAACATCTGTGTGAATGTTGACGGAGACCTCAAGATGTTACTCTTCCCTCGCGTATCCTGCCGCCCCTTCTATCTCTCAATTACAAAGTTCTTCGCCGCTGCAGGTCTGGCCTCCAAGACTTAAGACTTAAGACTTCAGACCTGGAACTCGAAATTCGAAACTCGAAAATACAGAGCTGAATTTCAGTTCAGCTAGTCTGGAGTGTCTCGCCCGCACTTTACACCGTTCTTGGAATTAAACCGTTCTGTTATTAATGACTAGAGACCCATACCTACCTCTTCTGCGTTACATATTCCGCGCCAGGACTCATGTCAGCCCTGCAGCACAATCTAAACTCAATTAATTTAACTTTATATCTTCCCTAAGAATCTCCCGAACTCACAATTAGACGTTGCCTTTTTTTCTCCTATCGCACGATTAGAGTTTGCAAAAAAAATTCAAGTTTAAAATAATCGATATTGTTTGCGTTTTTTAAGTTTGGAAACTTTTTTCGTTCAACTATGAAAAATTACAACTTTTCATATTTTTAATAGATTATGTAATATCAGGCTTTTTTAATTTGGCAACGCATTTCAGATGATGATGTGAATGAAGAGATTCGATATTGAATCGACTCCTTTTATCAAAAATTATATCGATTATTCGACCGGATTCGATTAGAGTGTCAAGATACTTTTCAGGGTCAAAATCTTGCTGAAAATATTTCTAATTGTATTACATATTATTCTTGACTGTTTTTTTGTTCTTGAGTAATCTTTCTTTTGCACAGTGAAGTATCCCTTTTGCAACAAGAGACAGGCATAGGCTTGTAATTATTCCTGCAGTTTGAATTCGATAATTGTGAAAAATACGAAGTCTCAGAAAACCACGAGAATAGTAATTTTAGATACTAGTGCGAAAGCGTTGATTCTCGGACGAGTGTGCAATTGTTCGCCAGAGTGGAGCGAGGGTGACAATCACACGAGTCGAGAATCATCTTTCGCACGTGTATCGGACTTTGTTTTTCAACACAACGTGCGCAAAAACGAACTTCACGCACAGCGTGTTGGAAAATCAATTTTCAGATACGAAATTTCTCGTGTCCGAGCTCATTTGCTTTTTTTTCTGTTTGAAGATACAAGTGATCAGTTGTGAAAAACCTGTATGTAAAGAAAACTTTTTCAGAGCGTATAGCGAAGATTCGAAAATAATTATTTGGAAGGTGTATGTATACTCCCTTGAATGTATCGATTTCGTCTGTTAAACAACTATTTCCTGTTAAATAACTGTCAAATGTCAGATATCTGCGACTACTGTTTCTCGGTTTCCATAATATACCGGGGAAATCCTGGGCTGCATAGCCCGGAAGCTCTGAGGAAGTATCTAGCCAAGTGTAGTTATCCAATGCGACAGGATATCGGCAACAATTACGTCGTATAAAGCGGGAGAAATCCGATATTGGCATTCCCGAGATTGCTACAGCAACGTTGTAGTATCATGATCATTATATCGACTTACAAGTACCCGGCTCTCGTCTCGAGAGGGTATTAATCAGCTATGATCAAGTTCTCATTTGGTAGTCTACAATTATCGATTGTAAAATAAGATAATTGAGTATTCATAGAAATTATCCCACGATGTATGAAACTGTAGCCTTATTACGTATCCGTTAGTTAAGGAGGTTCGAGCGGATCTTATGTAAAACGAATTTTCCAAGTTTACGATTTGAAACTTCGTATATATATATATGGGACCTTCCACGCCAACTCGACCAGTGTTAAACCCCGACCATCTCGAAATCATCTCAGGTTCATTTTCAACATTCTACTCAGTGAAAAATGCGTCCAGATTTTTTTCAGATTTTTTCATTCAGCCGTTCATTTTTTATAAATTCTTAAATTCCATTAAGAAAGCCCATTTTCAAAAATCTGAAAAAATACTCAAAAATCCAGTGGATGACATAGAACAGCCCCCGTTTTTCAACATGTGGAAAGAATTATTTATTAATTTTTTTTTGCACCTAATTCGGGATTGGGAAATTTTGAAAACCGAAAAAAAAACGGCACTTACGATTTGATCCGTACGAATCCACTCATACGATTTCTTTCATACGGTTTGACACAAATTTATCTCTGACACGGTCAATTTCAGTTTGCAAAATTTCAAAATTCTGAATAAGGTGAAAAAATAAATAGAAGAAAAATTCTTTCCACATTTTTGAGAATGGGGGGCTGTTCTAGGTCATCCACTGGATTTTTGTGAATTTTTTCGGATTTTTCAAAAAGGGCTTTCTCAATGGAATTGAAAAATGTAAAAAAATGAACGGCTACATGAAAAAATCTGGTCGCATTTTTCACTGAGTAGAATGTTGAAAAAAAACCTAAGCTGATTCCGACGTGGTCGGGGTTTAACACTGGTCGAGTTGGCGTGGAATGCCCCATATATAAGTGGAAATTTTATTGGTGTATTCTCAAATTTTGAGAACGATCTACCGTCTAGTTTCTTAGAAAAATAGTTTTAAATATGACGTTTTTGAAGTTCTTACACACAGACTCTTATGGCTGACGAGCTACCGTCATGACTAGTTTTATTATTTTCAATATCAATCTCCCAAGTTTGAGGAATGAAAAACCTCACGTGAGAAACTTGAATACTTGTGAAATGTCATAACATTTTAACAATATACCGTCACCGTTGTAATTATTGAAATAATTGAAGTTAAACTTGATTTTTCAATCTCGTTAATCGACAGTGATACATCCTAGTAAACGAAAAGGAATTGGGTATGTGGAAAACGGTATTAATACGAATTAGATGGAATTAAAAAGACCTGTGTGTCAATTCTTGGCAATTTTTTTAAATTCTTTTCAATTCGTGTTACACTAGAACCTCACTTATTTTACCATCAGCTATCTGACGAACTCGGCTATTTGACCGGCTCAGTGTTGCCAGACCGAAATTCTTCGCCGTACGAGATGGGGCCACAAAACGTACTAGAATCCAAAATTTCGTACGAGAAATTGCATTATGATTACGTCAACAGAAGACTATTAATTATCGAATACTTCGCTCTATTTAACAATGATATTATTGATATACTCTGAAATATGAATCAATCAAATACATGATATGGTTAACTATAACAATAAACTCATGCGATTTTATCTATAGGTTTAGGTACATAGATGTGCATAATTTGAATTTTCGAATACGTTAAATCATAATCATTTCTCGAATGTATTTTCTTATCAGAGAAAAAAAATAGTACTTTACTTCACTCCGTGTGATTTTGGACGTTTTACCCACGCTTCGCGTGGCTAAAACCCCCATTTTCACACCTCCTGAAGTAAAATTTTGTACAATACTCGACGGAAAAACTTCTTCTGATCTCGTGTGATTACAAAACTCGCCTTTGGCTCGTTCTGCAACCTCACACTCGTCAGAAAAAGTTTTACCGGACTCGTATTGTAATGTACTATTTCGATACTAATGCAAAAGTGTTGATTCTCGGACGAGTGTGAAGTTTTCGCCCGAGCGAAGCGAGGGTGACAATCACACGAGTCGAAAATCATCTTTCACACGTGTATCGAACTTCATTTTTTTAACACAACGCGCGTTGAGTTAAATTTTACGAGATTGAACTTTGCGCACGCAGTGTAGAAAAGAGCCTAACAGTGTGAGTAACGTAAGCACAGCGTATTTGATTCTGTAGTCCCCACTCTCTTAAATCGAAATAGTGACTATAGTGACTATTCACTATTTTCGAAGTGCAGAGTAGATTACTAATTCAAATAGTGGTATACTTTTCACTACTAAATAGTGAATAGTCACTATTTGATAGTCGAAAGTCACTATTTCGATTTGAAAGACCACAGTCTTCTGTATTTTTTCTTCTGTATATAATCATGAAGGATAGAAGGCGACCGAAGACTGTGGTGCCAACTTTATACCAGAGAGAATCAAATACGCTTGACGTACATTATCGACGTTTCACATGTTTTAGCACAAAAAAGTATAGCCATCAAGTAAAACAGATTTCTCAGTCTATCACTTCCGCTCCTATATGGTTTTCACGATGCAATTTAATTAGATACGTAGATTCGTTCCTCATCTAAGCGATTCAAAATAAATAAATAAAAAACAGCCATGAGTTATGAAAACGTACTAGATCGAAGCGAAGCGTACTAGCGTACCAGATTCCCTTCAATCGTACAAGATCTTGTACAATTGTACTAGACTGGCAACGCTGGACCGGCTCTGCCTCAGTTATTTGACTGCCTGTACCCCCACGACTTGACTGAGTCCCCTTCTTTTCAAGGCTGCGTATATGCGAAGTCTATCGGGTTAGCGTTGCGCATGGAAAGTCTGCGCAGTTCGCGACACGGAGAGGGGGCCCCTCTTCTCGTCAAATAGCTGAAGCAGCCCGGTCCGAAGTCGGTAAAATAAGTGAGGTTATAGTGTAATTCTGTTTTGCACATACTCAATTCCTTTCAATTCGTGTTCGTTTACTGGGATATTACTGAAAGTTTGGCAACGTTGCGGGAGCAGCTGAGAGAAAAGAAAAAGATAGAAATATAATTAAAAAGAGGGACGAGATGAGAAATTAATTTTTCCATTTTGCTACATTTTTTTTTCACTAAATTTCCCTTTACATCTGCAATGCATGTGTATCCAACTGTCTTATACATATACACATGAGAGCGCACTGTTGCCACATCTTTTCATCAAACCATTATGAGTCAAACATAACGAAGTCATTTCATTAGTTTCTTTTATTGAATGAGTAACAATTATCAACTTCTGAACTCATTATATTATTTTGAATGAAAATAATGAATTTTAATAACTATTTATAGAAGAATTAAGTAAGCCAAAAAATTCAAACACTACTTTGGCTCATTAGTTTCGCTCGAACCTCCTTAAATAATAGACAAACAATCATGATACTCGGCTTTTTACCTGAATCGATATAGTTTTACCACGATAAAAAGTGAATATTGATTGTCAAAAGTAATATTCAAATCAAACTACAATTCTGATAATCGGAATAACTGGACCATATAAATTTATTCACTTTTCAAACGAAGAATAACAAGACAGTTTGAAAGGATTTTTTCGAACTACACTGCAAGGCGATATAAAGGCGTCGGACCATGTGGCTGAAATGGACAGGGCCCTCGACATTTTTCGCCAGCTGGGTCCCAACGTGGAGCCCGTTTTCGGCTGCGAATTTTCGTTCGCTGAATTCTCAGGATTTAGATTGTTCTCCACTTCGGGATTGTGATTGAACTATTTCTGCCGTAATATTGTTGTGCATGAGATAGTCCTCGGTGCTCGCAAAGTACAGGAAATTATTATACAGCCGAAATGTAATTCCAGTCGTCTGACGCAGTGGCCATGTTTGTTGTGGCAGTGCGCATATCCGCGCTTCAGCTGCTCCAACGAGATTCTATCAGCATTTCATGACACGGCCTTTACGCTCATTTGTGGCTAGTCCCCACTGTTTAAACATTTGTACCCAAGTAACCATTTACGCATAAGAAATTCTTCAAATGTTTTTTCTCTCTCGAAAATGTAGAGAGCAAGATTCACTCGGAGGTGTACACATGTGCAACATTGTGCATGCGCCGAAACCCTCGTCGTAGGGCGGTCTGGTATATCTTTGAAATGCTTTCAAGATTTTATAACAAGAACTGAAGAATAGAAATGAAAAATAGTCACCCGTTGGGTGTTTTTTGATAAATGAACATCATTTTGTCAATCGAGTATTTCGCAAAAAATTGCGCACTTTTTTCGCTCTTCCGAACATCTACCTTCTTTGGATTCATCAATTAAAAGACTCTTTAATCTTTATGATTGTGATAAAATATTCTTTTCAAAAATTGCAGGAAATATTTTGAGAGTTAGTCATGGTGACGTTAGGAGCAGGTAACGGAATTTTCATAATTGAAATTTTTATATTCAGATATTACGTGGTTGATGAAATTTCTTTAGGAATCGCCTCGGAGAAAAGTTGCTTGATTCATTATTTTACCTTTTGTGACTTCAGGTGAACTTCCAGCCGCTGTTCATGACGGGAATGGAGTTTCTCGGGCTGTTCTGAACTTGTGGCTGGTTCATCTCACCATGAGCTACGTCTTCTCAAGATGACAGTGTTAAGGTGAGCCTAAATTTGTCCAAGAAATAAATTTTACAACCATTTTCTATACTCAATTTTCCATACTCACTGCCTTCGAGAATCCTATGGGGAAATACAGCGAAAATATACAATATAGGTGAAATATATCATTTAATTAATTATGTATCAAATTTAATAAAATGAGTAAAAAAAAAACTGGGAACGAGCGAAGTGCGAAAGCATACATTTTTCAGAGCGGCAAAGATGTGGAAAAGTTCTTTCAATAATTTTTACCTTTTCAGTCGTATTCCATTCGCCATCGGCTAATCTCAGTTTCGAATGAGTTTTTTCGGCGACTCATTGCAAAGTCTCGCGACTAACTTATAAGCCGCAAGCTTAAAGATGCCGTTGGGCTCTTATTTCTTATGGTAAAAATGTAATCACATCTTAAGGGAATTGAATAACAGATTAAAGTCAACACTTGTTTTTTCTAATCAAACCGAAAGCGGTCTCAATATCCCATGAATAATATGTGATTCAATTCGCTTCGTACGATATATATACCTATATTAGGGTGTTCCTTGAGAGGGATGTTTTCGAATTTCATTCCTCCAGGTGAATCGGTTGGTTCCAAACCCTGCTGGTTGCCGAAGGATTTTCCTCAATTTTGATTCTAAGTGGCGCCGGTAAACTCATTCTTTTTCCCATTTCAATAACATTTGGGTTTTTAGTGTAAGGTTAATGATTATTTTTTTCTGAGCCTACTGAGAGTTTGAAAGATCTGATAAACACGGTAAGAAGACTTGGGGTCGCTCAATCCGAATCTGATAACGAAATTTCTGATGGCAGATCCGATATGGCGGATGAAATCTTGACAATGAGCGATTTTCATGAAAACGGATGACTTGGGCCTTTCAAGGGTCGATGAATCCAAATTCAAAAACAGAATTTCGAAATTCTGAATGGCGGACTTGATGTGGCTTGAATCGGCTGCGATTCCGCCTCCTTCTATTCATACCTGTAATTTTCATAAAAACAATTCTCACTCATTGTCTACATAATAGACGGAAATTCATCTAGCCTGTAAAAACAATGAGACACTATACTATTTACCCTAATTTCTGAATGAATTGTTTATCATCTGGAGGCAATCATTCCCCTGATAATAACAAGTATGAATAGATGGAGGCGGAGTCACAGCCGACCTAAGCCCCACTCTCTCTGGACCCCGGAGAAAACTCACCCTGTATATTCCAGGCGTGATTCGTAAAACTGACTCGACGAGATCCGGGGGCTTATTCTGTGAATCATGACTGCGGAAATAACGGTCAAATAGCACTGGAATCATGAAAAACAATAGGCGGCTGCCAATGAGCTGCTCCTATTCCATGGATTGACATTGTTTTCTGCAGTTATTCTGCAGTTATGATAACGCCAGAGTTATCGAAGAAGGCCCGTGATGATGTTTTTTGAAGCTGTCATTAGCCATATTTTACCCAGTATCTAACTCAGACCAACCCAGCCGGGCGTGGAATGTTCTACGGCGGTGTATCTCTACTTTCGAGAGACCCTCGCTTTGAAATTCCACCTAGCGGTGAGCGCGGAACCACTGCGTGTATGCGGTGACTCGTTTAAAATGTTTCTGCGCGTCTTAGTAAGGTTTCTTGGCATATAATTTCGTGAGCTTCCCGTTATATTACCGAAAGATAACTGCTCGCAATGTTTCATGCGGTAGTATCAAGCGCAACATAACTGAAACGCAATTTTTCGGACCCAAGAAGGGTTAAAATGAAAGCTAGTAACGTAGAAAATTTGACTGGTCTGTTGTACAACAAGAGTAATTTGCGATCGTCTAGGAGTTTTTTCGAGACATTTTAACCAGTCCATAGGGTTGAAAAAATTTTATGAAAACATGGGTCAATTTGTTGTCATTAGATTATCAGAAACCAAAACCGGTCCCTTTACGACCAGCCTGTAGGTAGCTGCTAATTAGCGCCGAAATCGCCAACCTAAAATTTATATTGTGTTAGATCATAAGCTTGGGGTTATCAGAGGACTGAACTAATTCAGTTGCGGGAAAACTTTCCTACCCAACGTCACCACCGTATATATCCCTTTGAAGTCTTGCCAAGTTGCCAGATCAGCCGAGGTTCGACCAGTAGGATCGAATTTCACCGATAGGACACAAATTTTCACGAAGATCTGAACATTTCCAAATTTCTATCCGCCATATTAAGACCGTCATTTTGAATTTCGAAATTCTATCCTTGAATTTGAATTTAGCGACCCCCAAACTCAAGAATACTCATTTTCAAGTTTTTATCCCTATTTAAGGGACACCTCAATATATATTGCAGATTATGTACGTAGTTACGTAAACGTATGTAAATCGTTCGATATTCTTTTTTTCGTTATGTTCTCGAAAAAGCTTGATACTCTGCAGGAACGTAATTGCGCGTTTCTTTAGCCTTGAGGATTATATTGTAATTCGAAATTGGATGAGCCTGTATTAGAATAATACGATAACAGAACTCAATTATCGTGGACGACAACCCTTATACATGTAAGGATTGAAAGCTTGACATTATTTGATTGTTGACAGAAAACAATCACGTATACTTACAACGACAGTCTCTTTCTTCGTAAAACAACATGCGAGGCAGTATAAATGTTTCTATACAGCATGAAACCTGATAGAAGCCTTACAGAGATATCTAGCTTCCAACGTTCACGGTCTTGTACCTCTATTTTATAAATATCTTCATTGTGGTTCTAATATCACTAAATAAGTTTGTAACCTCTTTGAAAACGTTGTATTTCTAATGTTTCACTAATATTGAGCCTATAGGACCTTACTGCATAAATTTGAGGGATGATTCACAAAATCTCACTCGTGAAATTTAAAAATATTCCAGCTATTCATGAATAGTAGCAGTTCTATGATTTTCCGGTGTATTGGACGCCGAATGTTTCATTTCTATCCAATTTTTTTCTATAATAGTATGTAACTCGAATTTCGACAATTTATTCCGCTCAATCAGTGATATTTGCTGAAGCAGTTAACATATTAGGTCTGATTGGTACCGTGACAGAGAACGCCAAAAAATAAAAAATCGGTATGAAATATCCACAGCTGACCGAATGCTGCATTTTCCTCAATTATCTCAAAACGTGGTAATCCACTGTACGCCCTAATTGCGTCCGGAATTTTGACATTTGGAACATTTCCATGAAGTTTTCAACCATTTTTCGTCATCGCATAAGTCAGTGTTGGAAAGTAAATACGATACCAAATTCGTGATGAATGAACTTCCTGTCAATCAATTTCTCACCAATTGATTGGGGAGTGTACACCCCAGAAATTCACTTCCACCATATATGCATGGATACCCTAAACCTAAAGCTACCTATAGTTGTGGTACGTCGTTTTAGCGTATTTACTTCTTGGTTCTTCCTCTTTGACAAGGACAAAGGGTCGCCGAAATTGAACTTCAGTTTACCCCTGCTTTGACTGTATTAATCGAAAATTGCGTGAGTATTGGTATGTATGGGCACATAGCTGTACGTATAGATGTGATGTGTCGTAGCTATAGCCAGAGATAATTTCATGTGGTTTATCGGTATATCGTGCAGCAACATTGGACTGTGGACCAAACGGAAACTATATAATATACAGCTCTCGTAGCTAACAGCGCGAAGAGGCATATCTCTCGTATATGTATATGCTTTCATTATCAGTGCCCATACGTCATCCTGCGAGCACTGTGACGTCACATCCGTTCATCCCTCGTCACAAAACACCGGGCATCCCCTCGACACTCGGTCGGCACGGCAACCACATAGTCCCAACTGACGAAGAGGATTCTACTTGAAAATTTGAAAACGTAATTGTGCTGCAACGTTGATATGCATCCACGCAGGTGTATTATGCACAAATTTATGCAGAGTTCGTTATATTTTAGTGTTATGGCAACGCGTTAGTCCGAAACCCATAATTATTCCATAATTACATTCTGATGTAATCAGAATTGAAGCCATTTACGGAAAAAGGGCCCATGAGCCGAATCACCGATTAGAGAAAATTTAATTTATAGGTTAGACCGCAGTTCGAAATAGAGCAGATAGCCATTTGTTGTCCAACCGTCGTACCATTACAGACTATATTCGACATACTTTTTTCGTCTGATTTTTAGCAGCAAGTGGCTCCCGCTACTGCCACCAAAATGGTTGAACCTTTGCCAAAAAATGGGGCTTTGATGCATGCTGTGATCACCTCGAAAACGCGATTCGTAGTTTCTCCCGTATCACACAACCGATCGGAATGGTATTTTGTGAATTACTGCTTCGTTCCGGTACAAAGTGCCTGAGTATATTGTTTTGTCAAAATTTTCAATTTTTTTTCACAGATTCAGTGCTCATCGGGGAAATCATAGGATTGTTCACAGTTATACTCGATTTATTGCACTTTTGAAATACTCAGGCACTTGGCAGTGGCAAACTACGCATTTTGAGAACTATCTCATCTCGTTTGATAAAGAAATGACCGAGAAACTACGGTTTTGCGTCTTATACAAAAAATACCGACATCTTACGCTGTTGACACTTTGTATGTACTTCGAGTACTGGCGACCGCGTTCCGAAGATACGTGCCAGTCTACTGCAAAAATTCAATGATGTCATTGAATTCGTGACGCAGCATACTGCAACTATTACGGTTTGGGAGGTGAGGCAGTTGCAGTAAGAGTAGGAGAAATGACGGCGTTTCGTTTTGACTGCGACTTGAAACTCAAAGTAAAAACGGAACGCTCTCAGCAGTCGACCGTGCGACGTCACACTCGGCAGTATACTTCGAAACGCACCCATAATTACACGATGAAAGTCGAACGTGTCAGAGTTTCCACGCGAGTATCAGAGCCCCTTAATCAGTGCAATTTGCTTGCAATATGCACAAAGTTTTCTCCTCCTGATTCCGACTAGGCAAGGACGTTTCTAGCCAATATACACTCGGACCCCACTTATTTGACCAACTCGGGACCGGATACCTTCAGTTATTTGACCGAAGTAGGGGTCCCCACTTTCCGTCTTAAAATGGCAGCCGCTCCTGCGCAGTTGTACATGCGCAATCCCACGCTAGTTCAGACCCGAAGGTCGTAACACTTTGTCTCAATAGTGGGGGTAGAGGGAGTCAAATAACTGAGTCTGAACTCCGTCAAATAACTGGGGCCGTCAAATAACTGGTGGTCAAATAAGTGGGGTCCGAGTGTACTCACAACTTAAGGTCAATGTATTGAAAAAGAGTCGCCCATACGTTGCCAGAAATTATTTGTGATCTAATTCAACAAAAAATTCAGTCCTGTACAAAATTCAATTTCCAGCGATAGCAGAAAGTTCATTGCGTCTTCTTGCACATTAGTAAAGATTGAAGAAGCATGTGTCGCATGAGCAGTGTGACTTCGTCGTGGAAGTCGGGGTGATATTGGCAGACCGACGATGCGTGAGTCCAGCCAACCTTGTCTAAATTCACTGGCGATAAACGGACAGGCTGTTCACCACCTATCGGCACAGTGCGGTATTAGTTATCGGGGTACTTACAAGCGACTATTCCCAATTCGACGCTGCTTACGGAGACTAGCACGTTTCAGATTTCTTACGAAAACTAGCACGTTTCGATATTAACCACGAAAACTAGCACGTTCCGATATTTACCACGAAGACTAGCACGTTTCGATATTAACCACGAAGACTAGCACGTTTCGATATTTACCACGAAGACTAGCACGTTTCGGATTTCGCCGCGAAGATTAGTATGTTTGTCGAACTGAAACGAATATTATTTCTATTTTGCAACATTTTATCATTCTCTAACTGTGTACTGTAAAATATACAAACGACCTATTGAAGTTATTTAACAAATGTTCGAATAATTTTTTCGGGTGCTCCATAATGAATCAATCAGAAATTTAAAACATCTGTAAAGAACCTGTGAAAACAGCATCAATTTTCCTAATCCCTCCACGACAACACAATTTCGAGAATATTTATAAGTTTATTTTGATGCAAAAAAACGCACTTCTACATCCGCAAATTGACTTTCATTTCGACCATCGCACACCACACAAATCTTCATAAAATCCTTGTTACAATAATCAAAGCATGGTGGTTTTTGCGGAGATAACTGAAACGTGCTAGTCTTCGTGGTGAATATCGAAACGTGCTAGTCTTCGTGGTAAATATCGAAACGTGCTAGTCTTTGCGGTGAAATCTGAAACGTGCTAGTTTTCGCGGCGATAGCCGAAACATGCTAGTCTTCGTGAGAAGCCGAAATGTGCTAGTTTTCGTAAGAAATCTGAAACGTGCTAGTCTTCGTAAGCAGCGTCGAATTGATCTCCACGAAAGCAGCAGCCAGCAACCTACTATTATTCCCAATTATCCTGATAGAGTAAAATAAAATAATTTCAGGACACTTGCGATTATATACTAACATAAATCGTCGAAGACAAACTATTTACGGTGTGGCTATCTGGGAGGTCTTCAATTTCGGATTGCGTTACTTGATGAGATTCTTGTACTTCGACCCAAAAAAATCCGTCACGCGTGAGGTGTGGTCCATCAAAAACTTCCTATTGCTCGTTGAATGAATTTCAATGAATTCATTTTGATAATTTCCTAATTTTTTTTATAGTTTTCAGTTAAAACGTAGAAAAGTTGGGTTCTCGCCAAACCTCTACGTTTTTAGATTCAGGGAACGACCTCTGACCATTTTGAGATGATTGACTGGGTGTGTATGTTCATGATTAAATGTTTGTCCGAGGATATTTCGAGAACAAATAAACGGATTTTATCCTTTCTTATTTCAACCGATGCGGTTCTTCCCAACTTAGAATGTATCAGAATTCGGATTTGATTGGTTGAGTAGTTTTAGAGTTATTCAATAACAAAATTTCCACAAAATATATAATCGTCAATTAATGATATCCCAAGAATGGATCAACAGATTTTCATGATTTTGGATGCGATCGATTTGCAACCGAAATTTGGTTGAAGTTCGGTTAAGATCGATTCCGTAGTTTTTTGTGTTGTAAAACTGAAAAGAAATTTTTATTTTCAATTTTTGTTCACAATAGCTGACTTCTTTTTCTCCTAGAATTAAACTTTTCACAAATTACTATTTTTTGAGCTTGATAAATCCGGGTAGGGAAATTCTACGGTTGGCCTATCAAGGCCAGCCGGTTCACCTGCGTGTCTTTTACGTCTCTGCCATGAGATACGACTGGGATGTTATTTCCATATTCATCAAAAAACATGAAAGGCTACGAGACTGCTTTGCTGACATACCAAGGCGATTCTCATTTCCAGTCAAACCGTTCGAATCAAATTTCACTACTATACATCTTTATTTGAATTCGAAAGCTCAACATATTCCATACGGAATTCATCAAGTGCCGAACGTCTTTCATATACCTACCTGACTGCTACACACAGAACAGCAGCCCCAAAAATATCATGAATCAGCCTCATTTCTATTTCTCAAACTGTAATTGAAAAAAAATAGTAGTCTTATGAAACCCAAAAATGTCGTCCCAATTAAAATTGCAAAACTAATTTTTTCCTGATGCATTTCTCGCTCAGCCCTGATGATAGCTTTATGGTATTTTTTCTGTTTTTTCCTGAAAATTCCTAATGAATAATTATTAAAAAAAAAAAACACTCACTGCTCGATTAAGATTGCAAAACTAATTCTATCTAAAAGAATGTCTCGCTTCGTGTTAATAAATGCACAATGGTGATAATAGCTTCGTAGCTTTTATTACTTTTTCTTTTTTTTTTTGTCACGTTTTTATTTTTTCAATTTCCCACACTTTAACAGCGGTTGATAAGCTTCCGCGTTATTTTACGCCTAACTGACCATCGCTTTGTGGCAAAGTGTCGGTTATTCTGAACCCATTAACGGGCTGATAACTCGGTGGCATTTATCGACCTACATAGTTGGTATTATACAGCGATATTCCGTATTCCATACTGCAGTACACGCAGTATAGCATTTACTGGCGATATACACGCCTACATAAAATATGATGCCTCTATCTGTTCGAGGATCAAATAGAACCTGTAGGGATAAAACGCTTGACTTTCAAGCCGCGTGAATCTGACACACAAAAATCTTATCCCTTTATCATATCGGACATTTCTAACACTCTTTTCTACTCAGGCCTCCAGAATCTAGTGAGGCAAGAAATTTCTGCTCGATTTATACCAACACTGAGAGAAATGTTCATTACAATCGATTTATCAAGCCATATATAGGTATGTATTCGGGGCGGGCTATCGCGAATTTCGTTTCATGAAAGATTTTTTATACAAAATAGTTGATGATACACGAAACTTCTGATATATGCCTCCGAACTTTCCCGTTCAAATAACGTACGATTCTTAGTACTTCGGGGTTATTTTTGACTTCCTATCGCAACATTGCTTTTCTGAATATGAAACTCCTCACACTTCTTACCTATTGCAGTAGTACACTGAGAAAAAAGAGTGGTTGAATATGCCAAACCCATTTGGTTGATAGATATTCAGTTGCATTGAATGAGTTGCAACTGAAAATTTATTTAATTCTAGCTGTACTATTTGAAATGATCATATTTTTGATTGTTTCAACCAAAACGGCGTTTCCCTGCCCGTGGCAGCGCGTTTGTTCAAATCAACCACATTTTGTTTCTCAGTGTAGGTATCCGTGAGAAATTTACAGATTTTTAACGACAACATTTTGTTGGTCATTATTTGGAGATGAGAATTTTTTTTGGTGCGCTGTAGCTTCGAAAATTATCTCGTTGAAAATCTGTCAAATTTTCATGAAATACCTACTACTACAGGTAAGGAGTTGGCCAAGTTTGAGATCTTTCGGAGCCATACTGTAACAGGAAGAAAAAAAATAAACCGTGAAATGTCAGAAATCGTGTTTTATTCAAATGGGAAAAATTCGAAGGCTTTGAGGCGGTACTTAGAATTGAGATATGAGCTTGGGGTTTCGGCTACGTTCTTTTGTACATATTTTAAGACCTCCTGGCCCCTGGCAGCGAAAAACAACCGAACAAGAACGACCCTTGTGGACATATCGCAGGATGCATGTCGCATCGTTAGTTCAAAGCATTTTGGACTTTGGAGGGAATATTCTGGAATTACGTCATTTTGGATGAAACCAATAATACATAGAGGCGAGGTAGATACTGTAGTATAAGTTACGCGGAATGCCTCATAACTGGAGAGGAGATAAGATGATTGGAGTATATTTGTGGTCTCTTGTGGATCAGCCGTGACGTGGCCGAGTAAAAAAATTAAGGCTCTCCTCAAAATACGGTGTAAAGTTTTACTCGAGTAAAGTTGATAATCTAACTTCCTCGAGTAGCCATAGCCAGTTCTCCTTTTCTCAAGAGTCTCGGTAAGTCTTGAGACACGAGCTGAAAGTTTAAACTTTGTCAATTCGTTGGACGGGGCCGGGTTTCCGCCGAACGTAAAACAGGACTCCGTTCTCCACGCCCTCGGCATCCGTCGCTTTAATACATATGGGACATTCCATTCCAAGTATTATGTGAACCCGTGACCCTGACGCTCTCAGATTTTGCTCATTATTTTCTCTACCATTGCATCGAGTCCAAAATACGCCCTCAATTTTTTTTAGATTTTTCCAAACAGCCCTTATTTGGGAGAAAAAAATTTTTCACTGAAAAAAAGACGCCATTCTTTTTTTTATAAATCTGCAAAAAATTCCCAAAAATCAGTAATCACATGTAGAACATTTTGAGCTATCATCCATAATGGGCAATTTCTTATTCTCTATTTTTCGTTCTACATATAATCATGGATTTTTTGGGATTTTTTTCAGATTCATAAAAAATGGCGTTTTATCCAGAAAAAAATGTTAAAAAAAATAAGGGCTGTTTGGAAAAATCTAAACAAAATCTAAGAGCGTATTTTAGACTCAATGCAATCAGAGAAAAAATATTGAGAAAATCGAAGAGGGTCAGGGTCACGGGTTCATATATTTCGAATGGAATGCCCCATATATAGGTTATATGAAGTTATGTATATACAAGGCTATATCCACGGATATAAGTATATTGTATGCTGGCGAAATTTGAAAATCGGGAAAATTCGCGCTTTTGGATAAGATATCGTTTCGGTAAAGCTCACTCCCCCGACGTGCCTGAGCCCGAATTGCACCACTCAAGAAATTTCTACGCGATATCTTTTATTCTTTTTTCTGTTTCATACATTTATATATAGGGATATATTTTCTCATGAACCACTGTCGCCTCGGGCGATGGTAAACTGCCAACCCACTCTAGGAGATACACCTTTACTTATTCATTCGCCTACTTATCCTTATCCTTATCCTTATCTTGACATTTTTAAAAGGACCCCTCGTAAAGATACTCTCATTCCGATGTATGGTTTAACATACTTTTATACAAACGCGTGAGGGTGCATCCAGCTACGCGAATAATACACGTATCAAATCGTTCGAATATACAGGGTGTCCCACAAGTAAATGCAAAAAATAAAGAGGGTTATAAAGGGGGTCAAGCTGAGTGAATTGACCTATAGAATATGTAGTCTCCGAAGTGCGGGTCAAGAGACGATGTACCGGACGACATTTTGTTAAAACTGCATAAGCGGGAGATCGATGCAAAATGGGTACCCTACAAATTGGGTCAAAAAACAGAAACTACATTGGATCACGAAATGACAAATTGAAATAGATTCGTTTTTTATGGAACTTTGAGTCAGCTGCTCATTCTGTCTCAAAGAGGTGCAATTTTGGATTGCATCTGTGAAAATGGAGAATAAAAGGCTCATGGAATCATTTTCCTCATGTGATTTCCTTGACACATAGTATAAATATTTGTATACCTATGTCTGAAAGGAAATAAAAAAAAAGGAAATGGACATTTTATTTTTTCTACTCCCATCGCTGTGAACGTTAGAATTTGACACAAAACAAATCCTCCCTCAACTCTGAAAAGTGCCGGGATCCATTTTGCTATGTTTATTCGAGTCCTTTTGAACCCTAAAATTTTCCTGACATCTGATCTCTTTGAAACTCACGCGGCATGGGTTCTTTGGGTCGTTGCAGATTTGAGTCGGAATACAGGTTTTCCAAATAGCGGGTTCAATATGGTGTACTACCGGAATTTCGTTGGAAGTCGACAGTCTTGCATGAAAATCAGTGGTCGAAAGTTCTGGGGCAGTTCATTTCGAATCGAAATTCAACAAGCGGGTTTGGGCTGACCATGAGCTTACACGGAGAGAAATGTCAAGTAAATATTCCTATGCAGCATAGTAACGGTTACCATGCTCTATAGTTTGTGTCGCGCCGCTCTTATGTGACCGCATATACAAACTATAGAGCATCACTGAGCATGGTAACCGTTACTATGCTGCATAGGAATATTTACTTGACATTTCTCTACGTGTATAATCACATTCGTGCATACATACACACATAATCAGACGTCCATCTGAAGATGATTGGAGGTGATTCTCTGGACTTAAAAACATGGGGATCTAGTGAAAAGTTAACTTTTCATTTTCGGGTTGATTACATTAACTTTCTTTTTTCTCTGAATACAGAGAAACAGGAAGTTGAAAAATCATCAAATCCATATTGATCGGATACTAAAAACCCTAGGTAGCAATTTTTAGGCGACTCAGTTCACTTTCTACAATTTCGCGCTACCATTTTGAATTTTCTTATCTCGTCTTGAGACTGGAATGAGTGATCCCGAAAACCGACGAGTACCTACTGATTTTGAAGTAAATTTGTATAATTCTGCTCCACCGGCCGCCATAACGGGCCTACCGTTTCGAATTTCTGTATTTTGACTTTAAGTTCGGAATAAGCAACCCAAAAAGCGCCCTCATGAGTGAATTTCTAAAAATGTGAACGTCAGGAAAAATGGGCTGCAAAAAGACTAATAAATGTTGAAAAATAGCTTCTCCGATCCTTCTCAGAATCGAGATACAGAGCTCATTTTGTGGTAGTATTTGTTGTGTGTGAAAAACTAAACTATAGATTCTCTATGATACAGTAGAAAATTTTGAAAATCTTTTCAAACTTCGTTGTCGGTGACAAAAAAAATTTCATATCTTTGCGAATAATTGAGACACGGCTTGTCTTCTTATCGTTGACAATGGTCTGAGATAGGCTACACACGCACAAACACACGCATTCAACACATTGCCATACGCAGTTGCAACGCTGGCACGTTTGACCTTATTCTGGTACGTGCTTAATACACCCTTCCGGGCGGCTTAGGTTCATAGTGTAATATGGAAGACTGGCTGTGCACCGCTGTGCAGAAGATAGTGGCTGGAACAAACCAGCCTGCAACCTAACGAGAATATCCTGGCAATATACCGTCAGGATCTGGGTTTTGGAGTCTAGTACAAAGTCCAGTGCAATCCGACGCTATTTGTATTAAGCGTTGTATATTTGGGCTGGAGTATGATGAAGTTCTGACGTGAAAGACGGCTCAGCTATCCCCTTCGAAATTTTCTCTCGTCACAATAAAGAGCCTTGGAAAAGTTCAAGGTTCACGATTCAAACCATTTAATGAAGCGTACCGAAGGCCGGAAAAGGCTCTGGTTTATCCTTATTTTGTTTTCGAATTACCAGAAAGATACTTCACAAACTCAAGTTTAAGGCTGTGAGGTCCTCGACGTCCTCGGAGACTCGGCACAGAAAAGAAAAGGGAATAAATAACCTCCTTCAGGAAGTTTGACGAAGAAACCACTGTATAATTTAGTAATCCACTTTGCGCCGCATCTTCCTTGCCATAACACCCCCAAAAATGGTTCTCTTACCGTCTAGTACCATTTGCGTTCAGTTTACACCATATTTTGTCCCCTTTTATCATTTAGCTGACTATTTGTTGTTAGACTCGAACCTTGAGTCTATAATATGTCATTAAAAATTTTGTCAATACCGAAGGGGCCGCCACTAAGACTTTCCATACCATTACTTTTGGTAAAAGAAGAAGAAAACAGCTCGAACACGACGAAGGATGGGGTGGGTCAAAGGAGACTCCTCCATCGTTGAGGGTTGGGGATGATGAAGTACAGCTGAAAAGATCAGCTGAATTCTTTTTCACGTCTTCGAAATCTTGTCAAAAAATATTTAAACGTAGAGTACGCGAGTGGGTTCCGATGATCGCTGCAGGAATAACACCAATCGTCGGTAATCCTTGAGGATATTCCCACGAATGTTACCTGGATGATCCTTTCTCTTAGTAATCTAGAATGACAAATCTTATTGAGTTATGACAGCGGGTATAATTGTCTGTCTGGTCTCTCGGGGCAGAAGGAAAAGGGCGTGTCAAAACTCGAGACGTTATTGAACCACGGAGTTAAGGTAACTCCGTTCTAGTCAGACTTCTGATAAGAAATCGCTAATTAATTTATTAGTAAATCCCCACAATGTTGAGGGTGAGAAAAGGATAAGAAACAAAACTGGAAGCGGGTATAAAATACGTTTAATTATCGACAATTCATCGGAACTTTTATGAAAAACAAACCCCCCTCTGAAATTGGCGGACTTTTTGCGGACTGAGGGAGTTGTCAAGTAATTTCAACACTTTGACTAACTAACTCACTTTGTGGCCCATAAATAAGTGACGGACGAATTAATTAAAAGCTTGATTAAAACTCGGTCCAGAAAAATATTCTTCAAGACTCGCGTACCTCCTTCATTTTATAATAATCATAAATCATTTTTTTTTTTATCATAATTTTAATAAACAGAAAATGATATCATAGACGCATAACATTCTCATATTCCCATTTTAACAACATTATTTTACAAACGCAGTCTCAATTAGGAGAATAAAATAATTTCTCGAGCCAGACAAATTGGGCTTACATTAAACAAAATGAGTCTCACAGACCGATATAATATGTTTCTAATATAGAAGACGCTTTCGCTAATCGCGCAAGTCTTTATAGGGACGTGTGGCGACGCTAGGTGGCGAAGTTTTCTCGGAAGTAAATTAACCTGGCCCTCTGATAACCCGGAGCTTATGATCCGATCAAACAATATAACTTTTGGGTTGGCAATTCTGATGCTGAACAGCTAGCTATTGGCTGGACATGAATGGAGCAAGTTTTTCTTTTCATGAATTTGATGAGAAATAATCTACTTCTAAACGATCACGAATCAAGTCATGTTAGAAACAACTTCTTAGTTGAGTCTACAGACTAATTTTGCTGATACAACGAACTAGTTTTGTCAATTCAATACATTAGTGTAAACAGTTGTTTGAAAAACTCAATTCCGTTGTATTGATCTCGTGGCTTTTTAACTTCCCGTATCAAAAAAATTAAGTTATTGTAATCACCCCGAAAATAAAAAGTTGAGATTTCACTAGTTCTCCACGGTTTTAAGTCTAAAGAATCACCTCCAATCATTTTCAGATGGACGCCTGTGTATGTGTGTAGGTATGTATGCATGTATATGTGATCAATTTTTCCGTCCGACGATATCTCGAGAACGAGTTATCGGATTTCGATGATATTGTTCTCAAGCGACGCGGAGTTTTCAAACTTAGAACTGATTGGATTTTGACTTTTATCAGTTTGGTACTTTTCGAATCACTTAAATAACAAAATCCCAAAAAATAAAATAAAAATTATGATATGTTGAGAATGAATGAACGGATTCGAATGAAAATTGGTACCACAAAGTTTTTTGGGTTACTGATCACGAATTTGACATTGTGCTTCTAAAGTTCGAAGACGTTGATGAGATTATCAATAATATTTCAGCTTGAAACGAGTTTGAAAACGGGAAGTTCGAAGGCTGGCTCATGGTCAGCCCAAAACTCGGTTGTTTTGATCGAATCAGTCATCAAAATTTTGTTAATTCAACAATACTTTTCTCTTATGTATGCTGATCACATGTATAATGTAACCGATATTCGATAGTCGGTTATTGTATAGATCGTAGATAGATATCGTAGATCATAATCACCCTGCAGCAGTCACGTTTATGCAAACGTTAGTCGGAATGAATAATTAATCAACTAGTTGCGAACGACGAAGTAATTGGCACCGGGAAAATTAATTCCATCCGCGTATTCCGCGGTAATAAAATATAGATATCAAATAACTACATACTGTGGAACGATACGTCGAAACGTCAGCTGAAACTCGTAAATCTAATGAGATTTTATGGTGACCGCATATACACCTACGTACACACACAAACTGACAGCTAAATAATGTTCACAAATAATTGTATACAATATGCGTGTACAAAATCCCTATATATGTATATATATATACATTAGGGTGGTTCATTTTAAAGTTGTCTTTTTTTTTCTTATCTCCCACCTGAAAACTCGGTGCCAAATTCGGAAACAAAATTCTCATTAAATCGCAGAGCATGAAAAAAAATATTTACAGGTCGCTACCGAGGAATGAAAAAAACAACAATCATTTTCGATCTAACATTCATGATTGACTTATGAGCGAAAAAAAAAATTTTTTATAAAAAAAAAAAAAAAAATTTAACAAAAATGAAAAAATACCATGCTAATTTGAAAAAACTTGCTGCCGGTAGCGACCTCTAAATATTTTTTTTTATGCTCTGCGATTTAGGGAGAATTTTTTTTCCGAATTTGGCACCGAATTATCAGGTGGGAGACAAAAAAAAAAAATACAAGTTCAAAATGAACCACCCTAATATACATACACCTTATACCTATACAATGCAATGGTAAATATTCCTCGATGTAACATATATATTATATATATAATGCAACATATAATGTATATACTGGTAGTATGTAAACAAAGGTATTATACTGTTTCCGGAATTTAAAACGGGCCGTAGAAATGATTAACTTCCGAATTATTCAACGATGTAGTTTTAAGCTCACCTGCTTAAACCCGCGAGTTAGGGGTGCCAGATGATGATGTTTATTTGATGTACATAAATTACATTTTCAAGCTTTAATTATTGCTGAATATTGACAATGTTATGGGGTTGGGCCTCCCTCGAATCTTCGAAAAATCGATTTCCTCATTTGATACATTTTCCAAAAATTCTTCATTCCTATTACGTTTTTTGCGAAATTACAATATTCATCAAGTAGATCTTGGAAACTACTGACTCTCACAAACTATTCAACGATTGACTTTAAGTTCGTTTATCATTGATTAGTTTTTTAGTCAGCCATTTTTATTTCTTGTCAAATTGTCATTGGAATCAACATTTGGAAATTTGAATAAACTGAATTATTGTGTGGCCAAAAATAACTAACTTGTGAGTTCATGAATTCTATTGGTCCAATCCCTAATACCGGTTGTAGTTTTGCATAAGTAAAAGTTTTTAGATACCAAATTCGATCGAAATTGAACGCAAGAACGAGGATCTTTCATCGTTACAATATATTTGTTTTATACTAAAACAATTTTCTGACTGAATCTTTTTTTTTTTAAGATTGTAAATATTTCAGATATTTCATAAACCTGATGAAATTTTTGCTCCAAATCGTATCATGAATATTAACATGCTGCTACTTTGGCTGCTACGTATAATTTTGAATTTTGAAACTTAGTATGTGCAAAAAATTTCATCCTCGCAATCATAAATTTGGACTGAAACTCCGAGGCGAATATTTCTCGAGTTTATTATCGAAATATGTTCCGGAGCAAAAATCCGCACATGCTATGTCGACTATTCGGAGTAAAAGTTAACGTAGAAGAGATGGAGTGTCTGTGGAACGGACAGGTGCAGACCTCCATTTTGCAATTACTCTAAAAGTCTCGTTGAATCTTGGTTTACCAGATCTTGTTAATCGCACGATCTCAAGAGGGGAAGAGGGAAGATATCCTCCCTTAGATTGTTCAGCTTCTATTTTCTGAATCTGAGGAAGAGAGAAGGCACTGCTTGGAGCTTAGACAATTCCAATGAATTCAGGTGTAATTATACTTTGTGAGTATTAGTGCTGAGACGATGTTGATTTTTCATGTTTAAAAAATCGTTCTGATGATTGTAGACAATGAGCTTATCATTCATCAAGCCACTCTTCATGATTTAGTGGCATTGCCTAGTCTGCATGGTATTCATTTATCATTTATGATCAGATATTCATCCGAGAATTGAAAATCGAACTGTCAAGGGAATCACCGTTCGATAATTATACAAACATGGAAAAAATTTTAAACAGAAAATGCGACTGCAGGTTCGTTACAGCGTTTACGGCATTAAAATGCAATTTTGTATGCAGAAAAGGTTCTATAATACATGCAGCATACTACGTACATTTAGAAAATGGTCAAAGCTTCACAGGCAATTGAAGAACTTTGCGGTGAAGTGAGATCTAAATAATTTGACTTTTAGATTGGTACTATTTGCACTACGAGCTGCTGCAGTCGTCTCGTATAAGTGTAATTCCAGACTGTGGATCGCCGAGCGAATGAAATTCTCAAACACCAAGGTACATACTCAATCTGCTGCATAGATTAGCCAGAATTTATTCACCAAATAAGTACTGGCTCGCTGTTTCAACGCCTGTATTCATGCCATTATAACAGATTCTGAATACTATTAGAAGAAGGAAACAGGAAATGGGGTGGCGGTCCGAACTAGAACGAAATTCTTCACCTTATCTTATCTCGCGTAACAGTTATCTAGGTAAATTAGTTTTTTTCTTCCATCTGATTCAGTGGCTCTTTCGCCATTTTTATAATAAACAAGCGAGTGAATCGGATGACCTCGATAGGTCAGTCCTAGAATCGCCCCTTACGATTTCTCAATCTTAACAAGTAGAATTCTCCAAGTAAGAAGTTTGATTGGAAGAGAAGGAAGGGAATGATGAGCGATAAGGTAATCATTTTTAAACACAAAAACTGCTGAATCCATTGATTCCGCAATTTGACCAGATTTAGGTTGGAGCAAATGCTATGGATTGAGATTAAAATCATAAAAATCCGACTATTAGCTCTCGACATATCATGAATTGGAATTTTTCTCTCAAAATGTTGTGCCGGAATAAGTTGAAAACTACTAGACCGATAAAATCCGAAATCTAATCAGTTCTAAGTTGGGAAGAACCGCATCGATTGATACCAGCAAGGCTGAAATCCGTTCATTCACTCGAGATATTGTCGGACGAAAAATCGATCGCAACACACATCCTAAGGTCCATTTCAAAATGGCCGAAGCCGATTCTCTGGACTTCAAAACGTCGAGATCTGGTGAAAACTGAACCTTTCGTTCAAAAACAGGAAGTTGAAAAAAGTCTGAGCCACATAAATAATAGTTTGAATGTAATTCAGCTTGTTTTTCTCGCCTGCCCGTCAAAAGAAGTCGATACTGCTGCGATAATCTCACTCTTTTACTATGGAGACAGATAAAGGCATTGTAAGCGGGATTCAACCATTTATCCACATGTGGTGGTCCACCGCGAACTCTCTAGCCATGGGCACTTTATCTAGAAAGCACTTTGCACTATTCATAGCGTCTATTCGTTGTCCACAATGCGCACATACACCCGAATGTATTCAATAATTCATTTCTTCTTATTGTAGAACCTCCTTAGGTACATCAGCATACGTAGCCTTCTTATGCACATGCATTTATGCACAGGATTCTCAAGGCTAGTCTTCACTTCGATTTACCAAAGAAAACTATTCGTTGCCGCATAGCAAAAAATTAATTGAAGGAACTGAGTCGATAGAATATTTCATATGGTTAAAGGACTTCCGAAAATGGCGTGAGAACATCGGTTGATAGATTTTCATGAGTTCCAAACGGATTTCCATTCATCCTACTGCAGGACTGATGACATGATATAAAACTCCTGTGCAACGTGCAATTTCATTACACTTAGTTTTTCCGAACCTTTTACTTCTGGTTATTTCGTGCACTCTTACCCGGACTCTTTGCGAGGTGCCCCCCGCTCCGAGTTGCGAAAGTATTGAGGTGAAAAAAAATCTGGAAGCGAACGTTTCTTTGAAAAGAAGTCGCCCTCGCTTTCGTCTTCGCCGTCATGAGCTGGCTATCGGGGTGATAAAAGTTCCCCTTTCTTCTTTGATGCATTCGAGGCTCTCGAGGCGTTTGTGGCACTCTAGGAATTTGAAACTCCATCCAGTCAGCCGCAGGCAGGAAATACCTCGACTTAACGCCGCAGACGATTTCCAATGTATGTATGGTGTGACGTCGGGAATTTTTGCTTTTCCCGACAATGGGGTAATTTTTAGTTTTTTACTTAACCTTTTTGCTGTCACCTTTATTTTTATAATTTTTCGTTGGGAATTCTTATATATTTATTCGTTACGGATTATTTGCGGCTGAGGGCGCGTTGTATTCGAGGTTCTTCTCGTTTTACACTATAAATGATAACTAAGGTGATAGGATTTATGTTCGGAAAGTAAATGGATGTTTGATTATTTGTTGATCAATCGGATTTTTATTGATTATATTATTTCTTTTTTGAGATAGGGAGGAGAGAAGATGTAGAAGGTTAGGGAGTTGACTTCGAAGTGCTTTCAGAATTAGTTCAGAATAATGAGGATCCCTTGGCTCTGACCAAGGTAGGGAGGCAAAAGTGCGGAGGTAAGCATGCAGGGAATGATAAGGAGCCGTGGGAACGAAGTGGCTATGCCAGGACGTTACAATGGACGTTCGTATACCAAGACGAAAAGTCTATCTCACCTGCACGTATACAGATTAATGCTATTGCTTCGTACCCACTAGCGAAATTAAAAAAAAAAAAGAGCAAGGCGCCGGTACAGTACAATTCTCGAAGTTTAAGGAATGATGGCGTTCCACTTCTCTCTCTCTGATGCTGATAGCCCCATAAGTTGTTGGGCGAGATATTCGACCACGTAGAGCGAATTCGAAGGCTGTGTCTCAGCTGCGATGTTCCTTTGATCCGCGAGTGCAATCTGTTGATTCAAATCGAAAAGTGAATAAGATGATCTGCGAGACGGAAGAGCAAATAGTCACAAAAGATGTATAAAATAAACAGAAAAAAACTAAGGAGAGAACCAAAAATACTGCAGTTCAAGTAATCGGTTCAATTTCCTGCAAGTTTATCAGTCGAATAATTTGCCGGATATTATGACGGTCAATAATCCCATTATGTATAAGTATCGCTCTTTATTTTCAACATTGTGGTTACATTTGGTCACGTCAAGTCATTCTTCAACACGAATACAGAAATTCGTTCGCCAGCGCAAAAACATTCTGGATTGAGATAAAAAATTCTAATCACTATCTTGGAAGCATGTTTTGTCAAGTATTTTCAAAAATGGATGCATGGATGTATGCGTGGGTCTTTTTGTGAGAACGATGCTAAATTTGCACCCAGACGCAATGTTCCAGAAATTTTGGCAGACCGTTTCCACATCCGGTCTTCAAATGGGGGAATTTCAAACTTTGAGAAAATCCATCACTTTTACACTTTTTGATATAATTCAACAAACTTTGGGGCACAAAGTTCTGCCATTGAAATACATTTTCAGAAATTTATTGTTTTATCATTTTCAATTCCATCGCTTTACAGAGCGATTCCCTGGAAAGTGACGCGCCTAAAATGTAGGCAAGCGCGAAGTGCCTGCATTGAACAGTTTGAATACCGACGATTGGGTTTTATTTATCACGTGGGAAATAAAACCCAATCGTCGACGTTTGAGCTGCTCAATGCAGACAAGTCGCGATTGCCTACCTTTGAGGCACGTCACTTTCCAGAGAATCGCTCCGTATGTATGCGTTTTTTGTTAGCGCAGGATTCCAGATAGACTGCTGAACCGATCTTACTGAAATTTCGTCAGCATACTGTTTTTATTCACGAGGCATACCGATAAGATTTTCTGGTTTCGAAGTGGCGGACGTGGAGTTGAAAATTTGTTCAGATACTACAACGAACCTTGGAACACAACTTTCTGCCATGGAAACACATTTTTATGACTGTTTTCATAATTTCAAATTTCACCAGTCTATATAACCGAGTTTCCTGATTTCTTATATTCTTATATCTTGTTCTCTACGTGTTTAAAGTTTACCATGAATCGTATGAGTCTATATTGAAATTTTTATGATTTCCTTTGTCGCCGGGAATAATCTGAAGCACGAAGCGAGCAGCACAGGTACTATGTGCGGACGTGCCTTACAACAAAAAGCAAAGCTTTTTCGCCAGACTGATTGTTGAATATCATTCTCATTGTTTTATTTCATTTTGGGACGATGAGAGGGGATTAATTATTCCGATGCCGTTTTATTCATTGATATTAAAGCTGACGTTGATAGGACGTTGTCGATATACTGATTTGAAAATCAGCCATGTATTTTTAGGAAGATAAATCCTGTCGTTGATTTACACGCACCAATACCAGGACCAAAAGCGCACCGAGCGAAACCACCACGCTTGGGACGGCTTACATAAATATTATTCAAACTTTGACGTTTGACGGCTCAAGCTGTGAGCATTTTTAACGTATTGGCTATTGACACGGTCTGGTGGGTCGCCAAAAATTCAAACAAACATGCATTCGCATACATTTGTTGGTTGAATAACGAATTGACCTCGTGGCTTGAGGACGACGATATATCAATGTGTTTGCGACTAATCCGATCACCGAACGTTTCTATGTATATGTATGTACTTGTGACGTTGTTTATCTGTAGGAATGAAAAAAGTACTTCATATATATGGGCAAATCCACAGAACTTTTAACCCCCAGCGAGGAGCGATAAAATTGAGAATATTTCGTAAGATAACAATACTACGCACTTGTAGGTTTTTGGGCTAGTTCTACACAGTATTAGACACGTATTTGCACAATTAAATCTACTGAAATATATACAGTGCAGTTGTAACAAACTTTGAAAAAGAAGAAAATGTCGAAATCGCATGCGAGGCTAGCAAATTTTTTTGAGCTTTTAATGATATTCTACGAGCGCCCTTCCAGTTACCATTTTAATTCAATGTGTTTCAGTTTCACCTTTATACCCCAAAACATCACCCGCTTTGCCTCAGATGTGCTCCTCTCGCAAAAAAAATTGTTCGGCTACAAAAATGCGAGGATGAATTGAATTTTTTTTTTTTTCTGCAAAGTTAATTCCTTCACACGTACGCCCTCTGATGTATCGATAAATGAGCAATGCTGACACATCTTTAATTAAAAGAGGCATCTTTTGCGAGGTGTCGCATAACTGTGCCATCAATAGTGTCCATGCAGTAACAATTCGAAACCCACACGGAAATAAAGTATATGCGAAAAATATATGCGACATATATGTAACATATTCGTTTTTGGCCGAAAATTGAATATTTATATATTTGATATATATCTCGAATATATATCAACATAAATGTTGCGGCATATATGTCACATATATGTCGACATAGATGTCGACAATATCAAACATACATTGTTTTTGGCCGACATATATGTTGTTATATGCGACATATATGTTGCATATATTTTATTTCCGTGCGGGAAATGATCATCAGAAACGTAAACTGTGTATCAAATTCAGTTTTCACAACGGCACGTCAGAAATCTTTCTTGGTTTGACATTTTCATAATTGTAAACTACAGTTTCTCATACGTGTTAACTGAAGAAAATAGTGGCGTCACAAATCTATGTATGAATCGAATATAAAGTCATCAACCCTAGAATGGCACACAGACTGTAACAAAAAAAATCGGTATGAACTCGTATAGACCACATGTTGGTGTCAATTTACCACGATCTGAAAGTCAATCCCACACCGTCTGAGATTTTTTGACACCCATAGGTGCTGAAATTTTGAATTAAATTTTTATTTTTTTTTCAATCAAATAACTTGGACACCGTTGATCTCCGGCATTTTTCACGGAGGAATTTTTTTTTCTTTTGCGCGAGGGGTCGAAAGTCCTACTTTGCGTGCAGGTGTGATGAAAATGCATTTCATGTGAAAATTGTGTTTTTTCCAATATTACTATACCATAATTATTACGCCCCTGCCTGAAAATAGTTAACGGATGTGAATTATTTGTCTCGTGAGTCATGCGAAAACATACACCAAATCTGAGATATGTGCCCGTAGAATGGAAAAAAAAATAAAAAATCCATCGAAGTTAAAAGTTTTATGGATTTGCCCATACATATATCGATCGTCGTGTGAAAATATATAAGGATTTATTTTCCAAATGCAGGAGAGCTTGTCTTCTCAGATCACTTCCCGATTTTTCTAAATTCGCCAGTGTCATATACATATGGACACTAGGGTGTTTGTTAGAAATAGTGCACTGTGTATCAAGGGCGGAAAAAACTATATTACGAGTGTGCAATATGCGGCACGAGCCGAAGGCAAGTTTATCACGTATGGCTGGATTCGTCTCACCGAGAGGTACAACATTTGTCACGGGTGAAAAATCGGTTGCCATTCAAGAAAACTACGTTCGGGCTAATTTCTCACAAGCAGTACTACCCACAACCAAACTGATATCATCATCATGTGTCCCCCTCGAAACTATGATATTTTCATCCGAACTATTATTCGATAGCAGTTCTCATTTTAGAGATATTCTAATGCGAAATTTCAGATGGGACACCCTGTATACGGTACATGTATCCTCGATTAGCCGCTCTCTCAAAAGTTTCACGTGCTGTGCATATTGTTGTTTGTCGGCTAGGATGCTGTGGCCAGAGGAAGAGTAGTTCTTACCGAAGTTTCAAAACGAACACGTTTGTACTTTGAGAATATTGAATATCTTAATATGAAACATATTCACACGGAGAGAAAAGACTTGCAGTCACTGTACGAACGGTAGTGGCGCTGCTGTACTGCGAGTTCGAGGAGTAGCAACACGCTTTCGGGCCCCAGCTCTCCCAAAAGTGCGAGGGGCTGCTGCAGACGTTACACGAAAAAGCGGGACTGTTGCTCGCTCACGCCGTCGGTACAGTGAAAACCCGCCTGCGGGGCAGTCAGTACTCTTTGAGGAGTAGTGATGTTAGGTTATTCAAATTGCGCGGCGCAACCTCACGTATACAAACTATTCACACTAACATGGCGTTAGTGTATGTAATCGCCGCCATGACAGAGCCTCGCAATCTAGCGCCATCTACGCAAAGTTTGGTCGGTGGGGATCCTAAATATGTAGCGACAACCAAATGAATATAGCTATAATGATAATAGTCCAGTCAATCCATGATTTCGACCGTGCATTTTGGGTAGGCACAGATTTTTTTTCTTTAATTTCAGAGCAGGGGGGTAGCTGGAAGTGTAAAACTCAGTTTTTGAGACTGGGGTTATTGCCATTCGACCGTCATCCTTGAAATTAGGAGGGTGATTAGTTTTTTTGATTTATCTCCGAAACCGTGAGGCTGACAAGAATTTTGTACAAAGCATTTTTATAGCTTTTATATTTACCTGTAATTTTGATTCATATTTTTTCCGGCTGAGATCAATAATAAAAAAAGTTATGAGCAGAAAAATACGACAAATAAGCTAATGCTTAATTCACTTCAAGATCTGCTCATGTAGTCTAAAGAGATATGAACAGATATGAATAAATTGAATTTACTCACTAAGAAGTAAATAACGTTTCAGTAGGCATGCGTAACAATTATTGCTAGTTTGCATAGCATATACCGCGAGGAAACGGTGAAACAGAATGGACCGATCACCCACCCGGCGGATAATTCGTATTTTTATGGGGTTGGCCACTCGTTGCGCTGAAAAATCCCCAGGGTGATTTGGCCACAAGGTCGATGCAACAAGACACCCTAAGGATTTTCAGTGCAACGAGTGGCTATCCCCATAAAAATACGAATCATCCGCCGGGTGATTCGGGCCATTCTGTTTCACCGTTTCCTCGCGGTATATTACTTAAGGAATTCTTCTGTGACGTGTGATCAAATTTTCATCCGACGATATTTCGAAAAGGAATGAATGAATTTTATCCTTCCTTACATCAATCGATGCGTTTTTCGCTAACTTAGAACTGATTAGATCTTGCATTTGATCGGTTGAGTAGTTTTCAAGTTATTCAAAGACGAAGGTAAGAAAAAAGATTTCAAGAGATTTTCATGACTTAGGTCGTAATGGACAGGATTTGCTCCAACTTGAATCTGTTGGAATTTTGAAATAAATCGATACAGTAGTTGTGGTGTTGAAAAAAAAATTAACGTCTCATTCGTGATACATTTCTTTTCATTATTTTTTCAGACTTTCAATCATACAATGCTATTTGTCAGGCTTGAAAAATCCGAGCGAAAAGTTTCAGGGCTGGCCGATATCTGTGCTTGTTCCTGTAAATGGAAATAATATTCACTCATATTTATTTTTTGTAATCTAATAAATTCCAGCACACCTGATACGAGGAAATAATATCTGAATTATATTTCTCGGATTATACAAGCACAACACTTTATCAAGGAAAAAAACGTTATTAAAAAAGCGGAAACCGTGAGGAAGTCATAATTGCTATTTACCTAATGCGTTAAAAGCTCGTTCATTTGTATTACTCGGAAATTGAATTCACAGCAAATGGTCGAATGGGCTATAACAGCAGTTATCCCATTCATTTGGTAATGGGTAAATATTAGCTAACTCAAATACAGTTCTGTCAACGCCTGGCCCCCACTCGGATATCACGAATCCTCCATCTCGATATTCTGAAATTGTTTATCAACAGAACAAGCCTGTTTCTATCGTAAACAAATTGACAATCAATAAGCCAGTATAACAAATCTATACAGTTTGAACTGAATTTTTGAAACCATTTTTGTTTACATTATGGGGCAGTTTTCATAAAATCACTGCACTGTGCTGACGATGAGTACCTCACGTAGAAGCCAAAGCTACCCACTTCGTAATATGCAAAAAACATATCCAAATATTTATCGCTTTCATCGATTCGTTTTGCCGTTTCAACGGTGGAGATTTTCGAAAATTTCAAGTTACACATTCGTCGACATCAAGTCTTTGATCGCCTGTAGTCCGAAATCCGTAAGTTTAATAGTAAAAATAAGAACAAGATTTGTTATTGATCAAATGTACTTTGCGAGAAATGTTTGATAGATACAAGAGAACCAAAGTTGGAAATTTTTGTAATTCGAAGTGAGAATTCCACTTGACTTCATCGGTGGCCGTGGTTGAAGAAATGGGTGATAGTAATTCAATTAATTAAATAAGATTCTTTGTAGTGGAGGAAGGGAGTTGCGAAGTAGAAAAAAAAGAATACGGACGCATATATCGTTGGGATGAAATAGAAAAAGGACATCATTTTACCAACCAAAAATTACCTCCGGCTAATAAATTCACTTTTATTACTGTCATTCGTTCACCGCAATTATATGCCGCTCGGCGTGTATACGGGTATAGGTATACCTATGTTTGACCTAGGTATACATTGCTAAAGGTATATAACGAGCACGCTGTGCGGAACCTAGACTGCAGTATAAAGGGTGTAGTCAGTTACGAATATGCAAATACAAGTTTCCCCCCTTGATATTGGTGGTAAGCTATAGCTCAGGGGTTTTTCATGGCAACACCATTGCGCCACCGGTGAGGAGAATCAATACGCCAATGCGAAAATTTAGTTCAGATTTTTTAATATGGCTGAAACCAAAATAATGGAATGAAACGTAACACAACTTTTGTCGTTTATAGGGTGGAAGGTAGCTCTCGGTCCTTGAACTTGTAGACCATTTTTGTTTTCAACCTATTGGGAAGTCTAGCACTTGGACACTCTCTCTGGTGGATAAATTATGAACTAGTGCAAGTCGGTCGGAGTTTCCTGCCCCAACCCTCGCCACACACCGTTGGACCTACAAGTTTTGTATTCGCTCTCTGGCGGACTACTGAGAAACTAATGCAAGTCGGTCGAAATCTTAAGCTCTTCCCCTGCTAGACTTCCCAATATGATGTATCTTGGCGTCCATTATCTTCGACAATAAAAAAATATAAGTAACAAAAACAAAGAGATACAGATACTTTGTCACATCCCAACAAAATTTTTACCTTTCAAAAAATACGGGGAAAAATATGGCATTCATTCAAACAGGAAAAAGTTGTGTTAAAACAATAATGAAATCTCGTAACAGCTGGCACACGCACTAACACAATAAGCATGGCCACCGCGCCAAACGACTGAAAGCGCACATTTCAGCGATATAAAATTTTCTGCGGTCGCCGGGTATCGAGAACTGTTTCACGCACAATAATATCACAGCAGAAATAGTATAATCGCAATCCTCAGCTGAGAACCAATCTGATTGCTGAGAATATCGGGGGCAAAAATCCAAGGCTGCCCGAGGGTCCCGTCAATTCAACTCATACGGTCCCATACACATTCATGTCGAATACAAAACATATGCTGGTGAAGGGGGATAGTCGGACATAACATTCCAAAAAATGACCTGAAGAATTATTTCTAGATAAGCCGAAATTCAGATATAATAATCAAAAACACCAAATGTTTTTATGAACTCGGCCATTGAGGTGTAGTTCGAAGAATCAACACGTAGTGACGGTAGTTTTCAAATCTTGTGAGAAATATCATGAAAAATCTCCTGGACAATGAATCCTCCGATTTTTCGAATCAAGCTTTGTTCTTGAGAACTGAACCTGCATTTTGTAATGTTGGTAAATAATTTCAAATTTGTGTGCCCTATTGTATTGGAGTCATACACCGGATAAACTATTCCCAGACCCGTACGTGGGTGTGCGACTGAAGTAAACAAAGGGAATCAACGTGGTGCGAAATATCGTTCGCTGAAGCATCGGATCGCACGAGTCGCAGGCCCACAATTCACTATACGGTTCTATTTTGTATTTCCGATTTCCGGGGCGAAATAATACAGATCAACCTATCCGCTGATGGTAGTTTGGTTCGTACATTGTGTTCACCATTCCGGAAATTCAAATATCTCTTATTGACCCTGCGGCAGGAAAAGTAACCGGATAGAGTTGGGAAACGGGTTTTGGTGTTTATTTTTTCACCAACGTCACAATGATAATGAAACAATGCATATTTTCGTTTTGTTTCAGGAACGGCTGCAGCCGCGGTATACAAAGCAACGTTGGAAGAGTAGACTGAGGCAGAAGCAGTAACAGCAATGAAATAAACAAGATTTCCCATTCTATTGCACGGATTTAAGGCGCGCGCTAAACCGCACAGTATTCATGCGTTCCTTTTGGATAAATTAAAAATAAAAAAAATTAAAATAACTTTTAATAACGAAACGGGACGGAAAACTGACGACGTCGAGCCTCAAGCTCACCTCATAAACATTATACATAGGTATAAGCGAAACAGACGACAAGTGCGGACAGAGAACTGCATGAAAAAATTGGTGGCGAGGTCGAGAATCGGACCAAGAAAAGGGGAAAGAAAAAATTGATTGGAAATTTTGGGATAGCTGACGTTAATCGTTAGTGCGACTGATAACAAGCGGATATTAATTCCTTGTTATATAAATAATATATCATCATATAAAATCGGCTTATCCGGCTGACTATAGTATAAATTATGCAGACAATTTCTCTCCTATTGCGTCTTGGTCGGAAGAGATGTGACTTTTGGATCACGCGTATCTTCATTTGAAGGAAGACAAAGTTGTTCAATCTTGGAATTAATCATATTTTGTTACAATTTTAGATATTTTTATTGATCTTTTGTCAATCCTACGATTATTCCACTGATCTCTATACTCGTTAAATACATAGCTGGCATCTTTACTCCCGGCACAGGCCAGCCTGTACATTAGAAAACAACACAAGCACTGCGGTGGTTTATCTGGAACTAAGACGATCACATGGTTCGTTGGTTCCAGCGAAACAATCGTAGCGCTCATGTCGTTGTCATTGGTCTTCTGATGGGCACAGGCCAACCGCCGAGTAAGCTAGTCAGTCTACTTATATCCAGATGGTATTCGGTGTGTGCATGACCTTGAGTGGCTGCAAGTTCCGATGCCAGCGCTCGCAGTGGCAGTAAATAACATTTCCAGCAGAAAAAATCCGGCACTTGTATAGGCTAGTTTCGAATTGCGCGCCGAGAAATTCTACCCAAGCAGACCAAATCCTGTTTCTAGCGTTCATGCCATTTTTCGTCACTCGTGGCGCTACATGTCTTGACCCACATAGCGAATAGAGATTGGTGGATTTACTGGGTGTATGTTTTTTTTCGTACACTCGTTGTTGTCACGCAAATGAAATAAAATAGGTTACAATTTTCAAATGAGAGAAATAAATTAATGAAAAATCGAATTATGATAGAAAATGGTGAAAATTGAGTTGTAAAAATCTGTTGCTTGTGGTGGGAGGGAAATTCCTGTTGTGTATATATATATATTACATATTATCGGAGCTAGGTGTCGTACGCCAAGTCCACGCTCTACATATATCTATAAAATATAGTATATATATGTATAATGTATAATAATACTGAAAAGTTTCGCGTGACATTAATTGTGTAAAACGGATTAAGATTTTATCATATCGTGTAATAATATGTAAAGCAGTTTAATAATTATTCCTTTGTAAATTAGTATATAATATATAATATACGGACATAATATATGTATATATTTACATATATATGTATATCTACCTCTGTTCTTCTGTTGTCATTATTATTATAAATTTCATTAAATATGCTAATTAACAAAGGGTTGATTACGTATGTTAACACACACTTACAAAAAAAAAAAAACCTATATACCCATATATTATTAGAACCTGCGATTATTAAATAAATAAAAATTACACCGATATTCTTGTCATATTCCGACTAATTTTATATACATAACGTCGCTTCTGATAAGAATAGGCGCGGTATGTTTGTCCACTTATTTATCTTACTCGGAAAATTTTTCATCGATACTAATTATAATGTGCATGAATATTCAAGAATAATGCCGTAGTGAGAGGAAAAAAAGAAAAAGAAGAAGAAGAAGAAGCAGAAGAAGAAGTAGAAAAAAAAATAAACGTTATCGCAGCTGCTTCGGAATTGAAGTACGAACATTTCCAGGTAATTAAATTATCACGGACGATTAAATCACACGATTTTGTTCGAGCACAAGCACGAGCGAAACAATAAACCAGTACCGTGTAGATGCAAAAGCACATTCCTCTCTCTAATCTGTTTAATCTCGATTAATTATATTATGCAAATATCTTCTGAAGAATTGCGAGATTCCATTACCTATTATTATTATTATCATTGTTATTATTATTATTATTATTTTTATTATTATTATTATTGTCAGAAATAAATGTTCTATGTATAATATACAGGAAATAAATTAGTCGGAGACGGTCAGGTTTTCATTAAAGCGTTTTCTTTACTTTATTGTTGTAACGTTTCGGCTGGCGACGGCCGGCCATCCTCAGACTGTAAGATATTGTCTTACGAATTGTGAACATGTGGTTAAGATGAGGTTATGTATAAATGTAGTTTACAATAAACAAAAGTTATAGAGAAAGACTCTTCTTACATTATAGCTGCTGCACAGCCGTATTCTACAGTTTATTTAATGTTTATAACTCTACCAATCAACTTTGTTTTTCTTCATATAAATTTGAATCAGGTGTAAAAAGAGCCTTCCTCCATAACATTTGTTTTTTTGTAAACTTCATTTCTACATAACCTAATCTTAACCACATGTTCACAATTCTTAAGACTACAATGTTTTACAGTCTTAACGGGCGGGGGGGGGGAGGGGGGGAATACGCGAATTCTACCGACAGGTCTATTTCTCGATGTTCTCCGAAACGGGGCTATTAATCGACTTGTACTTTTGGCACCCGATGTTTGACGAGTAATGAGTTCGAACTAGTACGTTCGATCGGATGAAATGTCATCACCAACCGTGAAAATCGCGAAAATTACCACAAAATCGTAGATTGCAACTGGCCACTTCATCGTTGTCGAAAACAAAGATGTTTTGGGATGGTTGTGTTCGGAATTCCATATAGAATCGGGATACCATGGCCGATTTTGTATTTATGACGCATAGGCTGTGATAAAAGTCGCGATGAATGGCACGCCGACACTTTTCAATAGAAAAAAAAAAAAAATTATATCACAGCCCATGCATAAAAAATCTAAAATTGGCCGTGGTAGCCCAATTCTATATGGAATTCCGAACACAACCATCCCAAAACATCTTTGTTTCTGACAACGATGAAGGGGCCAGTTGTAATTTACGATTTCGTGGTAATTTTAGCGATTTCCACGGTTGGTAGCGGCATTTCATCCGATCCAACGTACCAGTTCGAACTCATTACTCATCAAACATCGGCTGCCAAAAGGACAAGTCGATTGATAGCCCCGTTTCGGGGAAAATCGAGAAATAGATCGGCCGGTAAAATTCGAGTAGAACCCCCCCCCACTTAAGACTTGGGAAATACGTGTTTCCATTTTTTTTTCCACTTGAACGGTCACACGGATTGCCTTAAAATTTTCACTGAAATTACTTCCAAGTGCGACAAAGAAGTGACAAAATTTTCAGCTTTCCGTTTTTTGCTTTTTTTTGTTGCCAAAAACCGATTCGGTTCACGTAGAATACTCCATATGTATACAGATTGAGGTGCTCAATACGTTTCTGAATTATATAGAAAAAAATATTAAGGCTAGACGAGGAAGCTCCGAATCAATGTAGCATGGCTGTCAGGAAAACGCTGTAACGCACATATAAGACCAATTCCATGTCAAACCGGACAGCTTTCTGACCTCGATGTTACCGATTTCGCTATAATTTTTTTTACAGGTTCTATGGATCAAATAAATTCGTCAAACAATTTTTCGTTTTTTTTTTTTGGCCCCTATTTTCCAAGTTACACGGGGGTGAAATTCAGCAAAAAGAGGCAAAAATCGAAAACATACTCCCCTTCAAACAGTCATATCTTTGATTGTATTCAACCTAGAGATTTCGTCCAGGAACCATTTCAAAGCTGTTGAATGACACTATTTTTATATATTTATTTTATCCTGCGATAACAAACAATTCTATTTGTTATAAACAAATATATTATTCAAACGTGATTTTCAAAGTGAGGGCCACGCGATAGAATTCTCAAAAAAATATGAGCGTATTTCTTGATCACTTCTCTACAAAATCGTTGAGTCAAAAGGATGGAGAAACGATGGAAACTATGTGAGAACGATTTGTTTATAAGTGACGGCGCGCGCTGCACCGTAAAACCCGGCTCGGGTACGTGTGGCTAGCACAAGGAAGCATCGGTGGGCGGATTACACGGTCATATCTTTGGTTTTTTCATCCTAGAGACTTCTTCCAAGAACCATTTTGAAGCTAATGAATGACACTATTATTATATATTTATTAAATTTCACGATAACGAACAATTCGATTTGTTATAAACAAATGCAATATTCAAACGTGGTTTTCAAGGCGAGAACCACGCGTAAAAATGCTGAAAAAAATATGAGAGTATTCCTTGATCGATTCTCTACAAGATCGTTGAGTCAAAAGGATCAAGAACCGATGGAAACCATGTTAAAACGATTGATTTATAAGCGACGGCGCGCGCCGCCGCTGAAAGACCCGGCTCGGGTACGGTTTTTCCGTGGCAGCGCGCGCCGTCGCTTATAAATAAATCGTTTTCACCTAGTTTCCATCGTTTCTCCATCCTTTTGACTTAACGATTTTATAGAGAATTGATCAAGGAATACGCTCATATTTTTTTGAGAATTCTATCGCGTGGCCCTCACTTTAAAAATCACGTTTGAATAATATATTTGTTTATAACAAATAGAATTGTTTGTTACCGCAAGATAAAATAAATATATAAAAATAGTGTCATTCAACAGCTTTGAAATGGTTCCTGGACGAAATCTCTAGGTTGAATACAATCAAAGATATGACCGTTTGAAGGGGAGTATGTTTTCGATTTTTGGCTCTTTTTGCTGAATTTCACCCCCGTGTAACTTGGAAAATAGGGGCCAAAAAAAAAACGAAAAATTGTTTGATGAATTTATTTGTTCCATAGAAGCCGTAAAGAAAATTAGAGCGAAATCGGTAACATCGAGGTCAATTTTTGATTTATTTTGTCCGGTCTGACGTGGAATGGCTCATAAGTGGTTAATTTTATTTTTCAGCAACGTAACACGTAGGGGTAACTATACCATTGAAATGCTGTGAAACCTCTTCAGAGCTTATGGAATCTTCAAAGTCGTTTTGTTCTTATTTGACATCCCATGAAATCTTTTGAAATATCCTTCAAATCACGTAAAAATTTATGAAATGTGTTGAAATCATGTATGAATTGTGTTGAATCTTTTCATATTATTTAAAGTACTATGAAATCATTTGAAATCCTACGGTATGATTCGAAATTATTTTAAACCTTCTTGAATCCTATGAAATCTTTCAAAATATTCCTCGGATCACGTGAAAATTTATGAAATATTTTGAAAATTTGTATGAATTGTTTTTAATACATCCGAATCCTTTGAAGGAGCGTGAAATCTTTTGAAATCTCGCGAAACGATCAGAAATCGTTCGAAATGTTCTAGAATCCTACGAAATCATTTTGAAATATTTAATGTCATCCGAAATTGTGTATATGAATTGTGTTAAATTCTTCAAAACGACTCACAATTCTTTCAAATTCATACTAAATCTTTTGAAATTGCGTGTGGAAATTCGAAATCATATGAACTCCATTAAAATCTTGAAATTCAGTGCACACAAGAATTTGAAAGTGGTCGACTCCTCAGAGTGGCATGGCTTTGATGTCCTTTTATTATACATATGAAACTTTGTTTTTCAACTGAAAGATAGTAAGATATATCGTCGACCAGTTTGGTCAAGGATAAAAATAAAAAATTGCTGTAATAATATTGATGGTTTTCATTTTCTTCAAGGAATCGTTTTATTTTACTGGCATCCGGCTTTGTGCAATATTCGTAATTACGTACACCCACGTACGCTCGTATACATAGGTGTGAATATCAGCTACCCGCTACGACGAGGGCGAAGTGATCCAAGGTAGGAGGGCAATTGGCTAAGGCCAACAGGCAAGAGCATAAAATACATAAATATAGATTGTGCGTAAGCCAGCTCCATACAGAGTAAGGTTTACAATACACCATAATACACCTACGTTTATAAGCAATAAAAAATCGGCTGGCTCGCCTTCCCGCGGGAAACAAGAAGGGTAGGTATATAGATATAATATATACGTGTAGTAATAATAAAGTAGGGTGTGCAGGGAATGAAGCAAGATCGAGTAAAATTGAGGCAAAACCCATGCGGTTGATGCAAAATATCGAAAATTATGGAAGACGACGTAAAAATCAGAAGCTCTCATTACGGAAAAATAAAAAATTACCCCACTTTTTATCAACTCCAAGATGATCAAATTTCGGCAATGCGATCCGAGCGCCTTGCGTGAAGAAATTGCGGTACCATCGACTTCAATACATGACTTTGGCCAATTTGACATGACAAATACGAAGATAATGAATAACACATGAAATCTGTATTTCTTTACAGGTTTTAAATGATACTTTGATGTTACTAATATACGGTTTACAAGATTAAACAATTCATCAGACCACAACTGAAGATTTTCACCGTATGAACCGCTCTAATCATATTGCCGAAACATCTATTACTTTTGGTCAACAGTAAGGTCAACTTCGTGGCCTGAAAGAAGAATCCGTAGAATTTCATCGAACTTGCTGATAGTGACGCGTGAACGAAACGAAACAAAACAGAATTCAGATAGGATCCCATGGAATTTTGAACCTCAATCATCTTTTGATATACTGTATATATGCAACAACCTAGCTTGCGGAATGATGTCGAGGGCTAAGGACCAGAAGGGCGTAACCCACATTTTTTCTACTTTGTTGACTTTGCTGCCATGAGGGCGTGTATCTGAAAATTTAACACGTGAACCCTGCTGGCAGCATCCGCAGTTTTTGTGGGTTACGCCCTTCTGATCCTAAGCCCTCGATATGTAACATACCATATGGAAACATATTTATCCGTATGCAAATAGGCGTTGCGTCTTCGTTTTATTTTCTCATAAACGAGGGTAGGTATGTACTATGTAGAGGGTACATTCCGCCCATCAAAACCGAAGTTCAGCCACTTTGCATTTAACCGCACAACAAGAATTGACGGGTACTCTTACCCCCAAGGATCTTCGCCTCACAGATAATATGTGGATTACCATAATCATGGTTGGATTATATTATTAAAGGTATATTATATATGTGAATATAGCTGTGTGATGTATTATTCATGTAATATATTATATATAAACATATATAGTTATATATGTATATACAGAAACGAATATTTACATACGCGTATAATGCACATATCGGAAGACAAATCGCGTGATTAAAAGAAAAAGAGCGTATGGGGCGTTTAACGTCTTTTTGGCATATCGCTAACGAAAGAGCGTACATGTATACCGCTCCGTGTGTAATCAAAAATAACCGGTCAAACTATAAGGGCGTACGTATCGTTTAACCAAATGCAAAAAGGCGTATGTGATGTAGATACGCCTTTACGGTCAATAAAATTTTATGTAGGGTGGAGCGGGGCTAGTTGAGCAACTTTTCACTCAATCTCTCATAACTCTTAGAAGGTGCATCAAATTTAATTGATTCCTACACTGTTGGATTCGTAATTCATCCTTCTTTAAAACGCCTACAGACGGAACAGCCATTTTAGATTTGGTTTAGAAGTTATTTGCAAAAATGCAAGAATGTTCCAAGTTGGTCAACGTGCCCCATCGGTGGGGTTAGTTGAGCAAGGTATGGGGGCTTGTTAACAATCAAATATATATTTATTATCATTACTACGTACTCTTATTATTATTACCTCTCCAAAAAAATAAAATTAGATGCAAAATAAAAGTTATTTTCAATCTTTAGATTATTATACTCTTTGTATATAAAATTATATTTTCAATAGTAATTATTAAATAAATAAATGATATTATATGAGATTACTATATTACGATAACTAATTGTGAGATCAAAAATATGAATAGAGGCTTAATGGCGTTGAGCAAGCATTGCTCAACTTGCCCCAATCCGACTTATCGAAATAAAAATTAGTTCATATAAAAATAATAAGAATTAGAATTAAACCACCATGCATCATCGAAAGCTTAATGAATAAGTAAAATTTCAATACTTACTTTATCGTAAATAACTGATGTTGTACGAGTCCAAGCGAAAAATAAAGAACACCTTATTTTTGATTTTTCAAGCAAGAAAAATACAAAGCGTTCTCCCATTTTACTCGATCACCGTATGGCAATGGTCAATCGCGTAACATGTTCCCCACCCACGTCCCTCTCTTTTTGCCATTTGAAGGTTTGTCGTGCGATCCCTAGTTATCGAGATATTTCAATTGCCCAACTTGCCCCTATGCTCAACTAGCCCCGCCCTACCCTATCCTTAAAAAATTATGATAGCAAATAGCTCTAGGCGAATTGCCAATTTTTTAGGCGCATACGCCCTCATGATTTTAGTTACGGTATTGTTAATACCAAAAAGACGAGAGATCTTGCAAATGCGCCTTTTTACTTTCACACGTCTTTCCATGTGATTGTCCGCCCTTTTGTTATCGCGCCCGACGTTTTTACACATATGCCCTGGCGTTGTCACGCACATTATCGGTAATACTGACAAGGCATATGAATCCGCATATACGCTTTTTTACTTTTCCGCGACTTGATATGTGATCCTGTTGGCGCACGCTCTTTTGTTATGGCACTCAACTTATGGGCGCATCCGCCCTTTTGCTTTTAGCTACACGATATGTTGCGGGGATCTGTGTAAATGGGAGCATGTTGATATAACGATTATACCCTTAAGGGGACCAGTACAGCGACTTTTCGAGAAATTATCATAGTCCGAAATCAATTTATTTCATCACCAAAGTTCATTTCACATCAAAATATTTTTCTTTTTCCAAATCATGTGTCGTAAGGATTTTAGAGCACCGTTGGACCAATTCAAGTCATCTTGGATTCATTTTCTTCAGAAAATAAATCCTCATCATGTGAATGTAGGAATTTTTAAAAATTTTCGTTTTAGCCAAGTTATTTAAGAAATGAGTGATAATAATTTTTGCAAATTCGGTAAATTGATCATAACTTGTGACATAATTTTTCATTTTAAAATCCCTACATTCACAAGATGAGGAATGGTTCACCGGAGAAAATAAGACGTCAAGAGATTGAATTGGACTAACGGTGTGCCAAAATCCTTACGACACATGATTTGGAAAAAAAAAAAATATTTTGATGTGAAATGAACTTTGGGTAAGAAATAAATTGATTTCGGACTATGAAAATTTCTCGAAAAGTCGCTGTACTGGTCCCCTTAATCAGAAAAAATTATTGGACTATTCCTTAGAATTTATCATCGCAATTATCGGTTGCGTTATGATAATAATCAAGCTGTATGAATTATCAATTAGATATACAGGGTGATGCAAAATACGGTACTTTCCTTATGCCAGTGAATTCCTCGTCAAAATCTGAGACTAAAATGATCAACGCTAAAATGTGGAATGAGAAGCCGTTTTCAAATATGTAGTCACGTAGAAGCCGTTCAAAGTAAGCCAATACGTCGTGTAGATACGAGACTGTCTCAGGGCCGCCAGCGCCGGCCTAGTGGTTCTCGCGACGCATCACCGGCCACCACGATCTCGCCAACTGACAAAATAACAGTAGCGGCCCTGAGCCAGTCTCGTACCTGCTTTCGTATTAACTAACTTTAAACGGCTCTGACCTGAAAACGGCTTCCCATTCGACATTTTAGCATTGATAATTTCCGTCTTAGATTTTCACGAGAAATCTACTGAAACAAGGAAAGTACTGCATTGTGGATCACCCTATATTTTAGGCTTTCGACAAATTATCAGGACTGTTGAGGCGTAAACCTTGTAGCTTTCGATCAAGGGTTCGATTTTCGTCTGTTCAGATGAGAAAAGTTCATCATTTTCCCGCAAAATGAATTTTCAAAACAAATATTATCTCTGAAAATCGCGAGATGTTTGAACTGCGCGTTTGGGAGACCTCTCATATAACCGCCGATTATCAAATAGGTGAAATCAGTCCTGGATTTGCCAATAGGCCGTATAGGCCGCGGCCTAGGGGTGGCAGATTTTAGGGGGCGGCGGAGGCTCGCTCGCTTCGGTGCGACTTGCAAGTTCGTGCGCGATTATGAACATAATACTCAATAGGGTGGTCCTTATTTGGGGTATTTTTGAAATTTTCTATGCACAAGGCGGAAAAGTTTGCAAATAAATTTAAAAAAAAGTACGCAAAAGTTGAAGTCTGTAGGTCAACTCAAAGTACTGCCCACAGAACAGTGAATTTTCCCATTTAATTTACATAGAAACTCGGGCTCAATGCATTATTTTTTTTCTCTGCCTCAATAATGCTTCGAAGAATCTGAAATTTGGCAGAACGTCAAACTTGTGTTTCGAAGTCGAGAATCACCATTTTCACGCTCTGGAACTTCGACACTTTTATCGCTGAAAATCGCTCAATTTTTGTGAAATACTTATGATTATAGGGTAGACGTATGAAAAATTTCAGATTTTTCGAAGCACTATTGAGGCAGAGAAAAAAAGAATGCTGCATTAAGCCCGAGTTCCTATGTAAATAAAATGGGAAAATTCACTGCCCTGTGGGCAGTACTTTGAGTTAACCTACAGACTTCAACTTTTGCATACTTTTTTTTTAATTTATTTGCAAACTTTTTCCGCCTTGTCCGCAGAAAATTTCAAAAACACCCCGAATAAGGACCACCCTAATAGTCATACCTATGCCGATATTATAGATGATTTCACTGATAAAGAGCCCCCTAAAAAAGTGTAATTCTTGTTTCATTATAAATTTTTATTTTATGACTGATTTATTATTTCAGTTTACTTTTCAATACCTACCTAACCTACCCACTTGAATACGTGAAATCGTTTGTCACCTAATAAAGGCCTAGGCGAATAGATACAAGTAAGTGATCAAGATAGGTAGGAGCGAGGGAGCACAAAGTGAAGCGGCCTATACTCAAGAAACGTCTTAATTCGACACTGGGTAAAATTCCTTGATGTCTGTTATAGTATATTGTGTACCAAGGGCGTAAAGTGGGCTTTTTTAGACCGAGTGTGGAGTTTGCAGTATGAGTCGGAGGCGAGGTAGCACGAGTCGAAGACGAGTGCGTCTGTGAGCCGAAGACGAGTACTGCAACCACACAAGGTCAAAAAGCCTACTTAGCCCTTGGTGCACACCATATTTTTTGTGACAGCACGATTTTCGCGTTTTTTCTTCATTATTAATAATTTTCTCGCAAATATTGAAAAATATTTCAGCGGGCGTTTTCAGGTTATTAGCGCCCGCTTATGCTCGAGTAGCGGGCGCTCATATAATAAAAACGCCCGCTGCTCGACGTAGCGGGCGCTCATATACTAAAAACGCCCGCTGCTCGACGTAGCGGGCGCTAATATAATAAAAACGCCCGCTGGTCTGAAAACTGTCACTTTAGGCCCACTTAATGGGTAAAAAAAATGCAAAAATCGTGCATGTGTTACGAAAAATAGATTTTCGTCGTAGTAGGCGTCCATTGGGGGTCACGCGTGGGAATAGTTTTTATTTACATACACCGGGTGTAGGGTCGAACTTGACACTTGCAAAACAAGGCCAAAAATGCCTTATACTTTACGCCACCACCGTGACGAAATAGTACATTACGTAACTAGTGCGCAAAATAGGTGAATTCAAATCATCGATCTGACGACCTGAATAACGAACGCTGAGAAGCAGTAGACCTGGGGAACGTAAGTCACCAGGTGGACCAAATTGGCAATGTAAATTACGGAGTGAAAGTCTTGGATGACGGAAACATACAACCCGAAGACAATGAAAGTGAAAACTACGAAGTAGAAGACTTGGGGAACGTAAGTCGCTAGTTTGACGAACTTGCCAACGTAAACTACGTGGCGAAAGTCCTAGAGCACGGAAATCAACAACTCGGAGAGAACGAGAGTGAAAACTACGAAGAAAACGACCTGGAGATCAGAAGTCATCAGTTTGAACACCTGGACAACGTCGAAAACGTAGTGCGAATCCTGGAGGTCGGAAGTAACTTGCCTGGCGACAAGTAGAATTAAAACTATGAAGCAAAAGACCTGTGGAATGTAAGTCACTAGTTTGACCACCTGGACAACGTCAACTACGGGGCCAACGGCGCAGGGCACGAGAATGACCGATCGGCAGGCCCGTATTTCCGCCTAGGCCGGCAAGGCCCGGGCCTAGGGCGGCAGACACTCAGGGGCGGCTACTGATAGCCCATTTTCTTGTACTTCTCTGAACAACCTGAATGTCATTTGGTAGGTATGTGTACAGTAGGGTGTCCGTTATTTCCCAAGTTGGTTTTTTTTTTGCAACCGCCCCCTAAATTTTTAGTTTATAGCCTAAAAACAATTATGCTATTTTTTTTATTTTTTCAAAGTGCCATTAAACCCTGCCTGTAGGACGATACTTGTCCTATTTGATTAACATGGGATTTTTGCCCTTCTTAGACTTTAATTTCTTTTCGCTTACTACTTTCATTACCTCATCAAATATTGTTGATTCTACTACTGTTCTGACCTCTTTCGATGGACATATTTTTACATTGATGGACAAAAAAAAATTTGAGTTTTGAAGCGGTAAAATTTTTTTTTTTACCATATTGTTTGACATCCTTCGAATATTTTTCAATTTAAACAAAAAGCATTAAAAAGTCAATAAATCCGAAAATATTCGAAAATTACTGAAAAGTACAGTAAAAATAAATTTTGAACAAAACTTCAAAACTTATGGAATTTTTTTTTTTCACCAATGTAAAAATATGTCCATTGAAAGAGCTCAGAACAGTAGTAGAATCAACAATATTTGATGAGGTAATGAAAGTAGTAAGCGAAAAAAAAATTAAATTCTAAAAGGGGCAAAAATCCCATGTGAATCAAATGGGACAAGTATCGTCCTACAGGCAGGGTTTAATGGCACTTTGAAAAAAAAAAAATAGCATAATTGTTTTTAGGCTATAAACTAAAAATTCAGGGGGCGGTCGCAAAGAAAAAACCAACTTGGGAAATAACGGACACCCTAGTGTACAGTCCGGTAGGGAAAACTTCAGAATCAATACGTTTTGCGTTATACTGATCGACCATTTGCGGGTTGAACTTGACGGACGAGCCATCTCTTATACTTCGTTATGCGATAAATTTGGCTTAATAACGAAACTACCACCAATGGCGGTATAGAAGGATCACAGAACGTTCGCACAATCTTCGATCATATTATGCGTGTTACCTAGATCAAACATTAGACATTGAATTTCAACACCTCAGTGTACACTTAAGTTCTGTCAGAATTGAAAACATTTTTATTCTAGATCTGTGCTAGACACACAGAAAAATCTGAACCTCAATCATGACTGACCAATCGTAATTTACATTGTCATGAGCGTAATTAACGTTTTTAGGGACAACCTTAATCATGCTTTGCGTTGCCTCAAAAGAGGATCGAATGTCCTTCACGTACGATCTCATTTTCATATAGTGAGACAATTTTCCCCTTATTCCATGTTTTTCGTTCCGTAGTAAATTACGGTTTTTTCTAATCGTAAAATATGACGTTCTAATACGTAGATTCTGTTTTTCATATCGTATACAAAGACACTAGACATCATATTAGTGTAATGAAATCGTACGTGAAGGACATTCGATCCTCTTTTACGGCAACGCAAGGCATGATTTACGTTGTCCCTAAAAACTTAAATTACGCTCATGAAACTGTGAATTACGATTGGTCAATCGTGATTGAGGTTTAGGTTTTCCTGTGTGTATGTTTTACAAGAACGACCTTTCAACCGTGTGTCTTAACGTGAATATTGCACTGCGGATTTTTATGAACACTGTTAAAAATTTCTATTGTGAACTTCCAACACTGTATTCGAAGTTTTATACGCAAACATGAGTAGTAAATTTAAAAGACATTTCCTTAAAATTAATTTACAAATACTGCAAATTCACTAAATAATTTAGCGAATTCAAATTATGAAAGTCCAATGAAATCTAGAATTTATTTGTTAATTTATAGAACAAGCTCAGCAGTTTACTTTGCTATACCACATTTGTAATTTTGCAAAACTTTCGTGTAGTAAATGTGTTGTAAATTCACAATCATTTTTAACAGTGTATACCGAAATGGAATTGTTCTGGTGAACGCTCTTTTGCCGTACTGCGGCGCGTCAAAAATTATTTGAGATCGACAATTGGGCGAAAAAGACTGAAAACCTTAGCTCTATTGGCGATAGAAGCAGAATTAACTACTGAGACGAAATATGATAATATGATAACCGAATTCGCCGACAAATAAGTTCGTAGAGTTAGTCTGTGAACAAATATACTATACTGCCTAAATATAATAACTTGAACAAATATTGCAAGCATTTTTATTTTCGAACGCCTCATGTGAATATCCTACGGAAAATTTTTCATCATAAAGACATGGGGCATGGGCGGCGCCTTGTGATGGGCCTAGGGGCGCAATCGAGCTAAAGCCGGCCCTGCCGATCGGACGACGTAAAGACTAAAACTTACGAAATAAGAAAGCGAAATTTCAGGCATACACGGAGAGAACAGAATAGTCATATTCACAATGTAACATAGTAAGCATTACTAAAGAAAAGATGCTTCGTTTCAATCATATTTTTTTGCAACACCTACATCGAAAGACCTGTTTTATGCATCGTCTATAGGCACTTAAAATGTCTTTTAAACACTAGTGCGAGAAAACTTTCTCGCACTAGTGTTTAAAAGCGCACCAGTGTTTAATAGTATATTGCGTTGCTAGGGACGAAAGTTGGCGATTGCAACGAGTGTGATCGAGTTGCAATCGGCAACTATTGGCCATAGTAACGCACGATATTTTTTATAATAAGTGCATGAATGTGGGGCGTGCATGTCAGTAGCGGGACGTTTCCCAAGGGACGAAAGTGAAGTAATTGTGGACTGCGCATGCGTCAACCTTACTTTGCAGACCTGGTATGCATTCGGCCACTTCCGTCCCGCTAAACTGACATGCAACGCCCCACTTTTCATGCACGTGTTATAAAAAAGACTTTTCAGTGCCCATAGACGGCATAAAACAGAACTCTCGATGTAGGTGTTGCAAAAAATAGTGTTCGATACACGAGCGAAACGCGGCAATGCCACTCGTGTTGCGGCGCAGAGCACGAGCCCGAAGTCTCGTCTTTGGCTCGCCTTCGGCTCGCCTCCGACTCGACTTCGGGCTCGTACTACGCCTTCACACTCGCTGTGCGGCATTGCCGCCTTTACGCTCTTGTATCGAAAAATACTAATTTTGCGCACTAGTGCGGGAATGTACTATTTTGCACACTCATTTGCGTGCGCGAAATCGAATTTTGCGCACTCAGTTAGAAAAAATATTGTTCACACCACGGGCATAAAACTTTACACTCTTAGGCAATCACGCGACCTCAGGCCGCCTTCGCCGGCCCACAGTGGGCCGCAACCCCGAAATCGTGGCCAAAAATCAAAATCTCAACAAATCCGGGTAAAAAACTGTACTTGAGGGGTTTTTGGGGTCGCTGATTACGAATCTGAAGTCGAAAATCTCGAAAACGAAATGGCGGACCCAAAACGGTGAAAAGTTTCTTTAAAATCTCTATAAATCCGGGTGAAAGTCTGTACTCGGGGGTTTTTGGGGTCACTGATTACGAATCCGAAGTCAGAAATCTCAAAAACAAAACAGCGGACCCAAAACGATGGTCATATGTGGTACAATGATGTCAGATTTTTTAGATAAAAGGTATGGGAGGGATTTTGCGGATATTGATTAGGATGAGGTCAACATTCATCCTAATTTTATTTGCTCAAAAAATGGTGAACGTGATGTGACTCAAAATAATAAATAGAGTAAGACTATGGGGGAGCGTGGGGCAGAACGGGCAGCGGGGCAGAACGGGCACCAAAAAAAAAAAAATAATGTAGTCGGAAATGATTTTTTATAAAATATGGTAACGTATTTTAGATCAATGATGAAAAAAAAAAAATTAATTTTTTTTCCGTTATATTTTACTTTTTTTTTCATTTTTGTATTTTTTTTTATATTTCTTATTATTCATCTAAAATACGTCGCCATATTTATAAAAAATCATTTCCGACCACATTATTTTTTTTTGTTTTGGTGCCCGTTCTGCTCCACCTTCCCCTAAATGTGCATGATATAAAATTTACTCGTAGACACTCCACAGAAATTTATCAATATGGCTCAAAATCACCAAGGTGGTAAATTCCAAGTGTGGAATTTCTTGAAAAATTTTATTACATTTTTGTTCTGCAAACCAGTTCTAATCATTGACCAACTTATCTTTGATTGATATCCAAACGGGGCAAGCTGGAAATTGAAAATTACATGAATAAAAAGTATTTATGAAAAACAAGTCATGAGCTACCGTCATTTCAGGAACGCTTAAAAAAGTAATAATTACTAATCTATAAATACGGAAAATGATTTGGTTATTATAGTGGATACATAGCTGAGATATGTCCTCAATCTCTAAAAATGATAAACATGTCAATTACTGTGTGAATTTGAAGTTTTTTGAAAAATAAGTCAGGAGAAACATAAATTTATGTGTTTTCATAGTTATAGTTCCTTTAAAAGTAATATTTATATAATGTTGGACATTTAATTTAGTATAAAAACAAAGAAATAAATGTATATTTGCAATTGATCATTGATTTGATGACAAAACATATGATTTTTGCTTATTAATTAACTTTGAGTAGCGTTCCCGGAAATGATGAATCGTTCCCGAAATGACGAAGCGTTCCTGAAATTACGATGGGCATGCAATTCTGGAATCTTCAAAAATAAATTCATAAGTTATCCGTCCGATATTTATTAAACTTTATCGTAAATCTCATTTTAACGTGTTACATAACAAATCAACATTTAAAGTCATCAAGTACTTAGGTATAGACCATTTCAATATATTATTGTTTTTGTCATTTTAGTAGTACGTAATCGTATTCAAAGAGCTATTGAGTCATATTATCAGTCTTTTAACACAGCAAAGATATAATAATTAAACGAAATTATAAATTAAATAAATTATTAATTGATTCATCAATAAACGTAAACATATTATAACTTATATATTAAATTATAATTTTTCAAAAATATCAATATCATCCTCAAAGTTATAATACTGGTGATTCTTTACTTTCTTCAGTGAAGGCGAACGAAGAATTGCAACAATCCGTTCAAGAGTAACATACGATATATCTTTTGGTTCTAGCTTAAAGCGTTTCTTATTATTGCGCACTGATCTCAAGAATACGACTCGGACTTCTCCATCATCTTCAACATACGTCTGACTGATTGTGACATATCTGTGAAATTCTTTTTTTTTTTCAGATGCTACTTTTATCAATAAGTATGTACCCGGTGAAATTAAATTAGGGTGCACGTTTTCTTGTTCTTGTCCATAAGATGTTCCAGCTTCTTCTGAGTTACATAATTTTTTCTTAGTCTGTTGGTGAGTAGAAATATCCGTTATGTTTTCATCGTCTGAAGAGGACGAGCCATAGATTTCTTTATAAATATTTTTTCTACTTCTAACTTTGCGTAAGTGATTAGAATTATTGCTTCCACTAAGTTTTTCTGAGTTGGTAGATCTCGAAGGCACATCAATATCTGAATTTATTTCTACACATTCTTGAGAGTTAGTAGACTTCACGGGTCCCGTATTATTTATCTCTGGCGAATCAGATGGCTCCATAATAACATCAGTACCCACGACTTCTCTCGATTTCATAATTTCATTGTTCAAAACTGTAAGTTTAACTGTCTTCTGATAATGTTCATGCTGGTACAGTTGTATTGAAATATCTGGTCCTTTTTGCCAAGTAATTTTAGTAATATTCATAATACCCGATACAGCATCTACAGTTTTGGGGACTACTTTTTTCATGGCAGTTATTTCATCACTGGTGGTCATTCTTACAAGTATAGTAGAATCTGCAAAAAGATTCACAAAATCTGTAGCTGTGTTGATGTTTTTTCCCATCAGAACATTTTTGTCGGCGGTTCTTTTGAGAACACCACCTACACCATCCATGGGTCCTTTGCCGTGGCCAGATTCACTAAACGTCCAGGTAGCTTTTTTAACTTGATCGAATTTTTCAATAATAGTTTTCAGCCAAAGATATACATTAGTACGATTACGGTATTGAGATGTTGGACCATCAGAGTAAAAATGGAGCGTATTGATGTCTTTATTCTTTAAAATTCCTTCCAAAATAGGTCGCATATGAGCCCATACTGCATGAGACTGATGATCTAAATTATCACTGACAGTTGCAAAGGATTTAGATTGCAAGGATTCTTCATCATTTTTTATATAGTAATATAAACCAGTGTGGATAGACAATTGATTCTTGGATGCACCGAAATGAGTTGCCTGAATTTCTTGAGCATATTTTGCGGCGTAGTTTTCCGAAAAGTCAATTTGAATTAAAATTTCTTCTTTGCTCAAATTTTCTTTCAATTCTTTTTTGATTTTATTATAATAATATATACTATATAAATGTTTTTTCATCGTTGGAATTTCTTTTGATAATGTCATTTTCAAGCCTTTGACTGTGCTAGAGACGGATACTTGTTTAGTAATTTTTACACTTTTTTCCTCTCCTTTTACGATTCTGTCTTCACTAGTATTCTGCCATTGTACATACGTTAAAGTGTCTTCATTATCTCCTTCATCCAATATTAAATCCTTGCATTTATCACACAAACCATACATGCAGTCATACGATGCCACATCGCAGCTATATTCTTTAATCAGACTTTCTGCATTTTTGGAGCTTAATTGTTGTAAACTATTCAATTTAGATATTTTGAATTTAAAATTTTCATGCTTCACGCATAAGCAAGTTTGCCGATCTCTCAATGTTGGTGCTACTACCCAAAAAGGTTTTGCTCTAAGAAATGTCGTGTAAGATAATTTGATTCCAGATTCTTCTACAAATAACGGATGTAAATCTTTTACTGTAGACAGGAGGACTCGTTTTTGTTTATTTGTACCATCCTTTTTTAAAAAATCTCTTTTAGCTGGACACATTCTACTTATGTCATCTCTTTCAAAAAATTCTACTACCTTTTTACGAGTTTCTAGGTCCAAATGTACAATCCGGATTTTTTTATCAGATTTCAAAATTTGTAAAAGATTTTTCTCATTCCTCGGTAAAATTTTTTTACTCATATTCAATAGTTTATATTTTTTTAATATTTTGCCACTTACACACTTTTGAAATACTTCTTTTTCTTTCGAATTTTTTCGTAGAGATTCAGCATTGTTAATCAACTGAGTCGATAAGGCTTCACCGAACAGTAGTTTTTTGCGTACTTCAGGAGGAACGTCAACGTTTTTAAGTAAATCATTCACTTTACTGTTAGGAGTCACAGCTTGGTTTGTATTTTTTGTTCCCTGTCTCTTAATTTTCTTCTTCAAAGAATCAACTTTGCGTTGCAATTTACTTATTATATTGTTATTTTTCTGGATAGTCCTGTATGCTTTAGCCCGATCTTTTCGTATTATTTTTCTTCCTCGACGTTTTTGTATTGAATCGCTAGATGAATTAATTGCACCTGTTTGATCTTTTGAAGGAGGGGATGAGCTATCAACACTATTTACTGATTTTTTTTTCTTGTCTCTATATTTCTTCGACGCTAGTCTCCAATTTTTTCGTTGCATTCTTTTCTCTCGTTTTGACATGTCCTTCGTGACTTTTGTTGCCTTTTCTGCTTTTTTTTTTTTGTAATAATCCCTATCTTTAGCCCGTTTTGTTTCCTTTTCTTCTGGAGTCATCTTATTTAAAAACTTTCGTTTTCTAGCATTAGCGTGTGCCCTACAGCGTAAATAAGATGGACTATTTTTATTTACTTTTTTCTTCGGTTTTTCTTTTGGAACTTTTTGAGTCTCCATTATTTTTATAGAATAGCACTGAAAGCAAAATAAATATTTTCTAATAACGCCTTTACATTAGGGTGGTTCATTTTGAAGTTGTATTTTTCTTTTTTATCTCCCACCTGAAAACTCGGTGCCAAATTCGGAAAAAAAATTCTCATTAAATCGCAGAGCATGAAAAAAAATATTTAGAGGTCGCTACCGGGGAACAAAAAAAAAACAATCATTTTCGATTTAACATTCATAATTGACTTATGAGCGAAAAAAAAAAAAAAATTCAAAAACAAAAAAAAAAATTTAATAAAAACGAAAAAATACCATGCTAATTTGAAAAAACTCGTTGCCGGTAGCGACCTCTAAATATTTTCTTTTTTTATGCTCTGCGATTTAGGGAGAATTTTTTTTCCGAATTTGGCACCGAATTATCAGGCGGGAGACGAAAAAAAAATACAAGTTTAAAATGAATCACCCTACTTTACACACGTTAAACCATCATTACCAATACAATCATCATTCCAGGGACAAAATGATAATTCCGGGAACGCATGTCATATCCGGGACCGTTCCCGGAATGACCGTTCCCGGAATGACGTTTCTACATAAAGATGCGCGTGAAATAAGTATTGACCACTTAAACGGGATTATTTGAGGTTAATATAAAACAGGTCACATTAATCTTTCGGAAATATCGTATCAAAAAGCATTTGCTTGTTTTTTTCCTACATTTATTGGCGTTCCCGGAATGACACTGAATTGATGTACGGTACCAAAAGTTCAGACAAAACTATGCTTACCTCTTAAATTTTTCACATTTTCAGAAAAAAACACGCCGGTCAACCGTTTGTACTTGAGTGTTTCATTTGATTGCCCACTAACGCTATCTGTTGCGTTTTGCTAGAAATTAATATATATAAAAATGTCTGCGTTCCCGGAAATGATGCACACATTGTCAGACAAACTTTATATTAAATTTTCGGACAAAATAATAATGTGTCGATTCGGGAACTTATAAATATTATTTTATAATCAAATTAATTAAGTTAACAAGTACCTTCAAAACATTTAAAAAAAATTTGTACTATGTGTTTTAGCTGTTGTTGTCCGTGGATTAGTACTTAGGGACGCGTTCCCGGAATGACTTTTCGGGGGTATTTCATGAAAAAAAGTATATTCTATGAATAAATTCCAACAAATTTTTTTGATGCATTGCTTAAATGAGTTGATGTGAATAATTTGTGCTGCATTATTTTGATAAAAACAAATAAATTCAATGATTTAAATGTCTCAGACACGAATTTACCACCTTGGTGATTTTGAGCCATATATGCATATAACGGAAGAAATAATTTTTATTTTTCAGTAATAATCTAATGAAATTGTAAAGCTTATAAAAATAGTGGAATACAATTTCCTCGTCAGAATCGTCATCGTCAAATACGGAATCCGTTTCTTCTGTAGATTGACCTGTAATCCCTTACAGAAAAAAACCCTCAAAATATCACCCTCAACTGAGCCCTCAACTTTCAGGGTGATTTCGTACCCTCAACTTGAGGGTTGAACCTAAATTGAGGGGTACCTTCAACTTGAGGAGCAACCGTCAAATGGGGGTCTCTTCAACTTGAGGGTTAACCATTAAATGAGGGTAACCCCCAAATTGAGAATTGCCCTCGATTTGAGGGTTTGAATTTCAGAACCTGTAGACTTGAAGAATTGATATAGCTCTAAATCTTAAGACTCAACTCTCAATATACGCTTCCAGGTATTAACCGTTAACATTTCAAGTAATCACGCTTAATTGTGAGGCGACCCACCCAGCATTTTTGAAGTGACCTGCCACTTTTCAGGGTTGACCCCCAACTATTCAAGGTCATCCCCCAATTTTCAGAGTTGTCCCAGAACGTCTCAGGGTTATCCCTCAATTGTTGGAGGTTGTCCCGCACTTCTTGGAGGTTTACCCTCAATTTTCAGTATTGACCTCCAACTATTCAGGGTTATCCCTCAATTGTTGGAGGTTCTCCCTCGATGTTTGAGGGATATTCCTCAATTCTTAGGGCCTTTTCCTCAAATTTCAGGGTTAATTCATCAACTTTCCAGGGATGACCCTTCAATTGATGGTTTAACCATAGAAATTGAAGGTATAACTCTGAAGATTGGAGGTTGATCCCTGAAATTTCAGGGTTTCACCTTCAGAATGGAGGATTTAACCCTGAAAGTTGAAGTTTCACCCTCAAACTTGAAGGGTTTTTTCCGTAAGGGATATACACACGAAAACCGGTATTAGTTCCCTATTCTATTGTATGTAGGGGAGACCGGGGACAATTGTAACATTTTGCAGTTATCACCTCCGTGCTCATATCTCCGTACAGCTAATAAAATTTTGTTGGTACAGCAAATGAGTGTAACATTTATCTACATATAGCAATCATAATTGAAGAGAAATACTTGTGCAGTATCGAGATTTTACAGATAATACGGCAATGTGCAGAGCGTTACAAACGTCCCGATATCTGGGTCAATTGTAACAGGATTCAGGGTCAATTGTAACATGTACAGGTTGAAGTAATTATGAGCGGAATTATTATTGATTTTCTCCACGAATATTTATTATTGCACTTTATATTACTTTATTATTGCACTTTTTTTTGTATGTCTTCGTACGGGATACGCATCCGTTCTCATAGTCCAGGTCCTCTGCTTCGTAGTTTCAGCCGTCCAGGTCCTCGGCTTCGTGGTTCTCGTAGTCCAGGTCCTCGTCTTCGTAGTTCTCGCAGTCCAGGTCCTCCGCTTCGTAATTCTCGTAGTCCAGGTCGGAGGACCTAGATCACGAGAATTACGAAGCGGAGAGTCAGGACGACGATAGGGCATGCGTATGCCATGCAAAGATATCTCCAGGAGACGACACCGTCATACTCATCCAGGAACCGGACCGAAACGTCGGACGATAAGAATCGATCCGAAAAAACAAAAAACTCAACATCGTTTTCTTGTTCGGGGCATGCTGAAATCGATAAATGAATAGATTCTGACATGTTACAATCGTCCCCGTCCGTGCTTTCGTCCCCGGTCGCAGTTTTACAATTATCGGCCTGTTCTACCATTAAATGTGAATATTTTACAATTGCCCTTGTACGTTTTCGGAAGAGGGAAAAAAGTAGATTGTAAATATACAAAATAACTAAACGTAACATCAACGGTTCGGCAGAAATGAAACAAAGAAAATGACAAGCAAAATTTAGTACCCTATATCGAAAAGACGTTTTCAATTCTCACATTGTCTGCTAGAAACTGAGGCAACTCATGAATTCGTCAAATGTAGATATTATAAGCATAATTCAAACGCCACACGTCAGCATGGCACCAAACCTTGTATATGGCGAAAATTACGAATGTTACAATTGATCCGTGTTACAATTGTCCCCGGTCTCCCCTACTGAACATCTACCGGGCTGCCCATGCCCGGGCGCGCTGCGCCGCAGCATACCCGCTCAAGCTATGCTAAATTAGCCAAAACTACACTTTCCCGCAGGATCCCGCAGGCGTTGAAAGGCGATTTCGTTAGCGGATAAACTCATCCAAGGCCCACAACTTAGTTTATCGAGGAAGTCGGCGGAATTCGCAACTTTTTGTATACTTGAAAGTAGAAGTCTCGAAAACCATATCGATTTCAGAGGGTACCGAACATGGTTGTATTTCAAGCAGATAAATATAACTTTTCAATTTAACTTATATAGAAATATTTTCTACATACCTCCAGCAGTAGAATCCATTTTGAAAAATTAAAATCGGTTGAATCACTTCCGAGTTATAGATTTTCAAAGTTCACCGTTTTTCCTTATGTTTTCGCTTGCCGCGTGTGCTCTCAACTAAGGCTTACTTTGAACTAACGTCCCAAGCCATGTATATAAGAGACGACCTTACACTTCGAGGTTTGAATGCACCAATCATTTCTCTACCCAACCCACTAGTCAAAATACCCCGAATCGAATTTTCATTTTTCGGACTATTGGCCACGTTTTCGGGGTTTCGTCCCACTGTGCGGCCCGAGGGCACGTTTGTTTGCCTGCAGGCGTAAAGTTCAACTTTACGCCCTTGATACGAAAACTCCTAATTTCACATAATTACATATTTGATAGAAAACTTAATGGTCGTTCGGAGTGAAGATTATCCTTGATCCTCACATTACGTAATACGAATATTGCAAGTTACGCGTGCGACGTAAAACTCCCGTATGTACCTAGGTGTACGCAGGTAATGTAACTTACGTGAGGTTCATATATAATATTTTATACAAGTGCATCAAACATACACTGCATATAATATATGTATGGGTTGGAGTGCATCCCGAAGTTCGCTTGCGCCGTAAACTATGGTGATAAATATTTTATGGCCGTCGTCTATCTTGGAAATTTATATACGGAAGTTATAGGAGAGAAGCTCGTTCGCGAATTGACACGCGAATTGATTTTCGCCCATTACCGAAGACTGCGGCTGATACGTTTAAATTTGAGTCGTAATTCGGATCCAAAATACGAAATACATATAAATACTAGGGTGATACAAAAGAATCGACTATTTTTGTGTCTTAAGAAAATTTTGTCTGTTATTTCTGAATTTCATAACTCACCAACGGGTGAACGTACGGAAATTCCCAAGACATATTTTGTACGGAATTGAACGCTCTAGAACAAGGTCCGTAGTTGTCGTATGATAAATCTACTCATTCAAAAGTTATTCGATGTCAAAGTTGAATTTTGACAAAGTTGAGAGTTCAAGTTTGACATTGAATTACTTTTGAACGAGTAGATTCATCAAAAGACGACTACGGATCTTTTTTGTGGACCGTTAAATTCCCTATGAAAATATATTTCGGGAACTTCTGTAAATTCATCCGTTGGCGAGTTATCAAATTCATAAGTAACGAACAAAATTTTTCCAATGTTAGATGTATGGGAAATAGAAAATTGGGATGAGCAGCCTCTAAATATTAATATTCAATTGTTTATAATGAATAGAAAATTGTTTATTCGATGGATTTAAAATCAATAGCACGAGAGTACAATTCAAGAGCTTTGCAATGAGTTTTTGTTGACGTCTTTCGAAAATTCAACTCCCTGTAGCTTCCAAGCCCTTCGAGTAAAAAGAAAAAAAAAATTGTTCTATGCATTCATTTTACCCATAGAATATGTAAAAAAAATTACAAAAGAATCAGAAACATTGAGGAACATTTTCGGCCAAATCCGTCCCGCTTGACGTGGACTAACTCATATGCACTTGCCGGTCAATAATGGATCTGTTCGAAAATAGGTAGCGAAGGTGAAACTACATTCAAAATTAAGGTCTACGAAATGTCTAATTTTCTTTCGACTTCTCTGTTAAATAAATGGACGGCTTTATAACGAACCCTGCAATAAGAAGAATCCGAATTTTCACCGAATTTCTACATTTTGAGGTGCAGAGAATCACCTCCAACCATTTTCAGATGAACGTCTAGGTGTGTCAAGATCAATTTTTTCGTCGACGATATCTCGGTAATGTATTAACCGATTTCATCCTTTCTTGTAATAATCTATGCGGTTCTTCTTGACTTAGAACTGATTAGATTTCGGATTTGATCGGTCAAGTCGGTACCCTCGAGATTATTCCGTGAACAAAGTTCGAAAAGGAAATTTCAATTGATGATATCTTGAGAGCTGATCAATGGATTTCGATGAATTTGGTTCAATTTCCGAATCCATTGATCGGGTGGTTCTTGTGTTAGAGAAAAAAAAATTCATTCTCACTTGTAATAATTTCTGTGTCTATTAATCAAATTTTTCACTCAAAAAATGCTATTTTCTGAGTTTGAAAAATCTGGGTGAAAAATTCTATGGCTAGCAATTCGAGGTCGGCTGACTCACCTGCTAATTTCGAATATCGTTAAATGAAAGGCTAGGTAGGTAAGTAAATAAAATTTTGTGAAATAAAATTGTTCATAATTTCACAACGCCGAATATGTACCAGTGGTGTGAATACGAACATAGGTGACGATTAATGTGACACAAAAAATTCCAGAATTTCCGTAATTCTTTCTCTCGTCGAAAGGCGTCCACATCCGCGTCCGCTTCCGCCTCGTCGCCGCACACGGTTATTTCGTTGGAATTTTATTACAATCGCAGCAATATGCAGTTCTCGTCGCATGTGTGTCCGAGTCGTGACATACGTACATATAAATACATATACATGGCAGGAACTTATCAGGAGTTCATCCGGGTACATATCCAATATATATTTATTCCTTCTTAAAATTGCAGCTCAGACAAATATAATACATATATATATATGGGGCATTCCATACGAAACCAACTAATCCGTAGCCCCGACCATTTCTGATTTTGTTAAAAATTTTCTATTTTTTTTTTACCCACCGAAAGCAGTCTTTCAGAATTTTTTTAGATTTTTGTCTCAACTCGTCCAAACACAATCAATTTGTCAAAATTCATAAAATTGGACCATTTTGATTTAATTGAAAAAATTTACCAATTTTCAAAAGACATTTTTACAAATACTGACCAATTCGTAGCTTGTCATATTCATAACTTGTATTTTTTTTCTATTTTTTGAGTAGAGTAATGTGATTCCAAATTATTCTTTTTCATTTTATTGAAGTGGTTTGTATACATTTACATTTTTGAGTGAATATTAGTGTTCGTTTTCGGATAATATTTTTGTACAGATTCCAAGCTTTGAATTTTTTATATACGTTGTGAATCATTGAATCTATAACTATAATATTCACGCGAAAATGTAAACATGTACAAACCACTTCAATTAAACGAAAAAGAATAATTTGGAATCAAATCACGTCTCTACTTGCGTTATTCATTAAATGAGGAAACACGATTCCTTGGTTCACATGCGGTAAAAAATAGAAAAAAAAATACAAGTTATGAATATGACAAGCTACGAATTGGTCAGTACTTGTAAAAATGTCTTTTGAAAGTTGGTGAATTTGTTCAATGAAATCAAAATGGTCTAATTTTATGAATTTTGTCAAATTGATTGTGTTGGGACGAGTTGAGACAAAAATCTTAAAAAAAATCCGAAGGACTGCTTTCGGTGGGTACAAGAAAATAGAAAATTTTCAACAAAGTCAAAAATGCTCGAGGTTACGGATTAGTCGGTTTCGTATGGAATGCCCCATATATATACAGCCATGTATACAGTGTGTCCCAGAACTAAATGCAGAAAAGAAGAGGGTAATATGGGGGGGGGGGGGGGGGTCAAGCTGAGTAAATTGACTTATAGACCATGTGGTCTCCGAATCACCGGTCGCGAGATACGAGCGCTTATAAGGAATCGCGTTAGGCACCGGCATGTAGGTAACCAACCACACAGCTGTTATCAGTCAGCGCTTCATTCATAACCCTTCAGAAGTCAAGAATTTGGAATGAAAACACTTTGGACATTGAATTTTCGGCAGACACAACAACTTTACTTGTTTCCGTAATCAAATTTGCTATTAAAAGTGTTGAGTAATAGTATTAGGTGTCTCAGATTTTATATATATGTGCATTGTGTACATGTATAAACACAATAGGTTATCGGCTGGTCGCCAGGATCTAGACCCCGCGGACTCAGTCCTAGTCGAGCCATAGCACAATAAGCATGTTTATCTTTATCTCTTATATATTGACGCGCTGTTATAAGCAAGAATAAACATTATATATACCGGGAAGAAATCTTGATAGTATACAGTCGATTGCGCATGCGCCAAATAATTTATTTTCATTGGTCGGTAAGGTCGTCCCGCGGCAGTATTATGACGTAGTCGATCTTACCGACCAATGAAAATAAATTATTTGGCGCATGCGCAATCGACTGTATACTATCAAGATTTCTTCCCGGTATATGATCTGGAAAACGTACGTATTTGATTTAATTAAAACCCCCAACAAAAAGTATTATTGTTTGAAATTCTCGTATTCAAAAGTGTTATGACAAAATCACTAGCTGATGCCAGCTGTGTAGTCAGTTGCCTACGTGCCGGCGCGTAACGCGATTGCTTAAGCGGCCGTATCTCGCGACCGGTACTTCGGAGACCACAATATGTTCCATAGGTCAATTTACTCAGCTTGCCCCCTTCATCACCCTCTTCACTTCCTACATTGAGTTCCAGGACACCCCGTATACGGGCATGTATACAGGGTGATCCAGAATGTGATACGTGTCTTATCCCAGTGAATTCCTCGTAAAAATCTAAGACGAAAATCATCAATGTTTAAATGTCGAATGGGAAGCCGTTCGCAGGGAGGAAGCGTTTAAAGTTAGCTAATACGAGAGCAGATACGAGACTGGCTCAGGGCCGCTACTGTCATCTTGTCTGTTGGCGAGATCGCGGTGGCCGGTGACGCGTCGCGAGAACCGCCAGACCGGCGATGGCGGCCCTGAGACAGTCTCGTATCTACTCTCGAACTGGCTTACTTCAAACGGCTCCTATTCGAAAACGGCTTGCCATTCGACATTTTAGCAATGATAATTTTCGTCTTAGATTTTTACGAGAAATCCATTGATATAAAAAAAGTACCGCATTCTGGATCCCCCTGTATACTGCAATTTCCTTTCGTTCATAATGAGAATTTTTTAAAGTAGAACAATCTGTTTCATTATGCACCAAATGGCCTCCTTTATCCTCATTTTCATCTATACATGGATCGTGTGATCTGGTATCTTTATACATATTGTACAAGCGAATATATTACTCAAAGCATATGTATAGGTATAATACAATATTATGTCTGAGCGGGTAGCATAAGCCACGCGATACTTGAACGCGTGTGTATCGCGATAAGGGTTGAATTCTGATACAAGGTGAGGTAAGATTAGATGATTGAAAAATGATTGTGTCTTAGTAAGTTAATTGAAGAAATTTTATTTGACAACAAAATTTCGTCCACATTCAGATTGCATCGGGGTGAAAATAATACTACCCAACAAGTTTAGAGAAGATATAGGTATAATTATGGCAAATATATTGGGACGAAATTTTTTCCAATTTAATTTTTCATCAATTCTCATAGCGTAGCTTATTGCGAAAATTTTGCAATAATGCTAATCTGATAATTTAAAGAATCCTGCCTTTCGCAACAAAAAACGTCAAGTCATGCGCCGAGTCATGATCATAGCTCAATTTCCAGAAACTACATTTCTTAATGATTCTGACTTGATAACTAATCAACCATCAGTCCGGTCGGTCTTGAATTTTTTTCACACACAGTCTTTACACGTAGTTCAAGCGCAGACTAGGAACTCTGGAAAATATTTGTTTATTTGGCTGAAGAAAATTGAAGAAAATTCAAATTTTGGCATTTTTCAGTGAATATAATATATATCTATGGATTTACGAAATCTGAAAGTGTACGAAAAATTGTGTATTTTTTGATAACTCTAGTTTGGCTTCAATATAGTATGTTCCCCGTTAAGAAAATCACTTTATTGTTATAACATCAGGTTATTAACTCCGCGATTCAGTTTTATTATTGAAAAAAGAAGAGAACAAGCAGGTTTGGGCTGACCATCAGCCAGCCTCCGAACTTTTCGTTGTCAAAGTTTTTCCGAACTATAATGATGATTATTTTGAGGACTCAGATTTATTTGATGACGTGACGGACATCCCTCGTTCGTTATTATACTGATTGTTTTTGCCATAAAAATTTCAGCCAATAGAATTGCACCATTTAACGTTATTTTGCATAGCCTACACGATATTTAACTGATAATTTTGATAATTTCACTGGTAATTTCACGTGTGCTTTCACCATGGTAATTTTTCATGTAGCTTTGAATAAAAAACAAAAGATTTTCCAATACAGTTAACCCTCCATCGGATCTGACTGATTGTATTATAATTATAATTCTGTGACTTTTGAATTTTGATTTTTAACTGTGGATTTTGTCTATAGTCCGAAATTCGGATGAAAAAATAATCCCCCGAATACCACTCGAGCTTCGAAACGAATCGGGTATTTCCCTCAAGGTTCCCTGCAATCAAACGAACTCGTCAAGTTTTTCAGAAAAATTTGTTTGCAATGAACCTATCGGGAAGTAACCGATCATTGTAGAGCTCTTGTAGTATTATTATGTGATAATTCACCTATTGGCAGGGTGCGTGATGGAAGCGACATCTACCGACCACACTTTTTCACACGCAATAACAACTGAATGTAACCATTTTTAATAATTTTTATATCAACTTCATAGCAACATTAGTGTTATTTAATGTTCATTCCATCCGCAGCTAACGCGCCGGTCGATTCAGTTACCCCCACCATGCACTTCGCACCCTGTCAATAGCTTTTGATAATTTACCTCTAGCTTTGCGAATGTTTTTATAACAAACTATCCGTCAAATACTGCACTGAGAGAAAAAGCTCCTCCTGAATTGACCATAAGTGGAAGGTTGAAATATTTTTAGTTAGGGTCACCTCATTTATGGTACAGTTCACCATTTACATGTGGTTATTGATATGAATAGAAACATGGTGGACACGATAATAGTTGCGTATACCACTTGTTCAAGTCGGTGAATGCAACCGTGAATTCATTGGTATAACTACCACGTCAAAGTGGTGGGTAAGCCATCATTATAGTGAAACAAACCGTAGGCCAAAAGGTTGACTTATGAACTTAGCAAACATGAGATGTGACCTCACATGAAGTTATGTTGACCCGAATTAAAGTCGATTTGACTATAAATTCGGCAGTAATTCTACCATATCAGTGATTATACGTAACAATTGCATATTGTTGATTTGAGCCTATGAATGTTCAGCAAATTATTGTTAATGCTACCATAGATATTGTCTCCAGTCACAACTGAACTCTAACCATGTTATCTGGTTGTAAATAGTTGATGCAATTGATTTGGTTCATGGATGCTGCAAACATAATTGCAAGGTTGAAGACACTTTCATCCAACTATGCACTGAGAGATTTGTTACCATGCACAATAATCACTGATAGAATAAACTTTATAGTGCATTCAACACTATATTTTTCCGTTGCCACAAACGTGTCAATAGTTGGAGGTGCCACTCATCCAGTTTTGCGAACTTTATATAATGTCAATCCGTATCATGTACACCATAGTTGAGCCAATACTCTTTTTCGTTACCGGAATACTTAATACGTTACAGTGAGTGAGAACTTTTGCAACTCCAGGAAAGAAATTCAACTAAAAAGATATTTGGAACTCAGATGTTCAGTTAATCAAATATCTTAGCTGCATTAAAACATTGATATTATTGAGACACATGCCGAGTTCAAGATAAATAGGAAGAAATGATTAGTGATTTCAATAGATAGTTTAGCGTAGTCGGTAGAGCGTGCGACTAGTAATGCGAGCGAATGCGTGCGTCCCGGATCGAATCCCGGCCAAAACAATCCGATGTTTTTCTTATCTAAAAATCCTTACTTTGTATTAATATGCGGCTGTTTGCAATTAGTAGGTGTTTCTCGGCGCATCATACAATGTTATAAATTCATTGTAACGAGCTAAATTTATTTTTTCATCCTAATACTTTATTTTTTCATTCAACCATGGAATCTGGTTGTATATATTTGGTACAACTCGTTCTCTTCCAAGGGTAATCTAACCATAATTTCAAAGTTGAAACATCTTGCACCCATATAAAAACTCATAGAAAGTTTCAGTTAGTTGGCTCAACTTATTTTCATCATGGTTAGTTGACCTAGAATTGCAAGGTTGCGATCATTTTCCATCCAGGCTCAATGGTTGTAAGTAGTTCGAACAACTATTTTATATGGTTCCCGAAAGTATTATAATCTTAGTGTGCCCAACCATGTTTGAAAGGTTGAGGCCATTTTCAACTATTAAAAATGGTTACATTATGGTTGACTGTACCATATTTTTCTCTCAGTGTGTGATAAAAGTCAGAGAACATTGTGAATAATTTTTAATTTTTTCTAACCTGCCGCCCTCTGTTTGGCCAGATCCGAATGCGATAAATAATCCGTCGAATACCACTCGACCTTCAAAATGAATCGGTTATTTTCCTCATGTTCGATCCTGCGCAGCACCGAACGGGCCACCCCCTCGATGCTATGCAGCAAAACAATCGGGAAATATCCGCTAATTTTGAAGGTCTTGTGATATTACCACGGATAATTATGTCATTATCTCATTCGAACTCTGGAAGCACCATGTCAAATCCGTAATCAGCGATCCAAAGAACCTTCGAGTACCAATTTCCATCAAAATCCAAATGCTTTCAGTTTTTACTTTTAGCATATTGAATGCGCCAATCCATTGCGCCAAATTTCGCGAATCGGACTTCAGATTCGGAAATAGTGACCCAAAAAACCTTGTATTATCAATTTTCATTCAAATCTGTGAATCGATTTTCAAGATATCATCATTTTTATTTTATTTTTTAGAATTTTGTTATCCAAATAATTCGAAAAGTACGGTATACCTCCTTCTCGAGATATCGTCGGACAAAAAAATTGATCACATACGTTTATACATTCGGACGGTTGAAAGAAAAAACGCCTCATTTTGTTCCAGGATTGCTCATCGTCCTCATCGCTCCATGTTCCTGTTCATAGAAAAATGGCTGGGGCCGGTTCAGAGTTACGAACCTTCAAAGCTCCGATCGGTAAAAATTCCGAATTTATTCTAAACGATTTCAAAATTTCTAGAAAGACTAGGGCTTAGAAAATTAAAATTTCGAATGGTCGAAATGCAGATAGCTCAAGGCTCCGACGGTCCGATGTTCCGAAAGACCAAAATTTCGAAAGTTCAAAATTCCGAAAGATCGAACGTGTTCTTAACGTGTCGGTTAAACGACGCGCGACGGCTTGATGTTTCATAGTTTCGAAGTTTTGGCCTTTCGGATATTGAGCTTTCGGAGTCTTGACCTTTCGGAATTTTGAATCTTCGGTGAGCTGCGATTCGGAATTTTTTAAATCGGTTACATAGACTTTCGGTGAAGTACCCTTTCTGAAAACTGTGAGTTCGTTGCATTAAAATTCGGAAATTTAACCGTTCGGAGCTTTAAAGATTCGGAACTTCGAACCAGCCCCGGTTTACCCTGTCTTTGGGGGTGAAATTTGAGAGTAAACCCTGAGTTTTCATGGTAAACACCCAAAACTTTGGGGGTGCGAATTTACCCCTTAAATTTGAGGGTTTTTTTTCTGCAAAAGCACAAGCTGAGGCCCGCACGATTTTTTTTACTACAGTACTACCTTGTTATACGCGACTGTTAGGGCACTTAGGGGAATAGGATTCCAAGAAATTCCCCCACTACTGGGAAATCGCACATTCTCAGTGTGTCAGTGAGCATCGTTACTGGGAGAACCTTACGTATACAGGTAGAGTGGGGGAAGCTATGAAGCTCGCTTAAGCGGAACGAAGGGGAAATTCGCTTATAACTAGGGCTCTTATAACGAGGTAGTACTGTACTGCCGCACCGATGTTTCAATTTCGAGAAAATTCAGGTTTCTAGGAATTTCAAATTTCAGATATCGAGGCGCTCTTCGAGGTTCTCGCTCATCTCAACACGTGAAGGAATTCAGTCGAAGCGCGGATCTGAGAGATGATATTTAGTACTGCCGCATTGATATCGAAATTTGAAAAATCGTGAAATCAAGTTGGTTAATAATTAAGATGCGCAGCGGCTCATTGAATCCCTCGATGAAATTGTGGTTGAACATGTTCAGCAGCTCGTTGAATCCCTTTTAACCACAATTTAAACGAGAGATCCAATGAGCTGCTGCGCATCTTAATTATTAACCAACTTAATTTCACGACTTTTCAAATTTCGATATCAATGCGGCAGTACGAAATATCATTCGCCAGATTCCCGCTTCCACAGAATTTCTTCACACGTTGAGATGAAGGAGAACCTCGAAGAGCGCCTCGATATCTGAACTTTGAAATTCCCTGAAACCTGCATTTTCCGGAAATTTCAACATCGGTGCGGCAGTAGTAAAAAAAAGTCGTGCGGGCCTCAGCTTGTGAGAGAGCGATTTTTCTATGAACAGGAACAAGAATATCGATGAGCAATACTGATAAAAATGAAGCGTGTTTTTGAACCGCCCTAACGTATACGTACAAACATACACACACAGATGTCCATCTGAAAATGATTGGTGGTGATTCTCCAGACTTAAAAACGTGGAGATCTAGTGAAAACGAAACTTTTCATTTTCGGGGTGATTACAGTAAAATCCTTTTTTCTATGAAAACAGAGAAACGGGAAGTTTGAAAACACGTAACGTCGTATCAAACGAATATTAAAATATCTAAGCAAAAAGTTACAAAAAAAAAAATAAGTCAGACAATTAAACTTGACTAAGCCCAGAGTATTGAGGCGTTGTTTAAATATCCGTCAGTTCATGTCCAACCATAATATTTAAGTATAATCCCTAAAATAGGATATTTTGCTGCAAATCCTTTCCGTTTCATTCAAGTGCGTGTTCGTTACTGACGAGCGAAGAAATCTGTGGATCTATCCGCTTTATAACTTGTATATTATGTACTGTCTATAATACGGTTATTATATCAGAGCTTTACTATGAAATGAGCAAGTTTCCAGAGCCTTGGTACACAAACTCGACTGGAAATACACTCCACCCTCGATATCAGCACGTAGCAGGAGCTTACAGGACTTACGAAAGCACAATCGCTCCACTTATTCGTAATAATATGTTGTAAATACAAATCTGCATCTCGATATAATAAAATCCAATGCAGCTTAGCGTTAAGTATATCAAGAGACTCGGTGTAGAGTCTCGCGCAAAGTACATGAGGAAAAAAAAAGTATTTCTTCCATGCACCGCGCGAAACTCGATCGAGTCTGTACACCCGAACCAGAGCTCTACGGCTTATACGGCAATTTATTATCATTAATTTCTTCCGCCTCGCTATATACACGGAATTGGAATATTTAACGTAGGATATAGCCAAGAAAAGCTTTCGTTTAAGCTGTATTTTGATGGAATCGGTGAACGGAGAGCTGAGATATGATTATTCAACGTTTTAGAAAACCCGTTTTCATCACGAAATTTTGTTCTCTTTCTTCAATACCAAAAGCTGTGCGAATGAAAATGAGTGAAAAGTTGCCTCCAGGCTGCGCAGATAAAAGTGGGTACGGGCGTCAGTAGCTACATGGCGCTTCGGTTAGCGCTAGCGTTCATCGCGTTGTGCGAAGATTCATGTCTAAACAGGAGGCTGCTTTAGCCACGCGCCAGGTAAATCGAGCTTCCTGATTGGTCAATCTTTGAAACGTTGAGTTAAGGTGCTGCGTCAACCAGGCAATACCTAATGCCTGACTACCTTCGACATCGAGAGTGGTCGGACAATTTATACAGTTCATTACGAACGAGAATAATTGTCAAATCAAATTCTACAAAAAGCAGTGAGATCTCCTTCAAAAGCACCTTCGGTGCAAAAATCATTCGCCAACTACATTAATGTGATATTTACATACCTGCTCGTGAGAAAAAAGGATCTAAAATCGGATGTTACTGCCAAGCACCTACATCACATTCACTTTTTCTGAAATGGATAATTAAACCAAAAAACATATTGAAAGAAAAATTTTGAAATTAAAAGATAAAAAACATAAGGGTTTAGAGGTGTGGTACTTGTCCGGCCCATTTTGGGTCAATCGCTGTTTCCTCGTAGTACTTGTCTACAAAATGTATAGTACACGGAGAGAAAAGAATAGTAATATTTACCATTCTACATGGTAACCAGACTTATTCTGTTCTAGAATCGTAAAGGATACTATGTGAAAATAGGATTCATTACTATTTTTCTGGTAATATTTACTATGCTGCATTGTAACTAAGCAAATGGTAAATATCGTTATTCTGTATAGGGATTGAAGCTATGCAGAATGGTACTCAGTCCCATGCCACATAGCTCTCATTACAATTTCAATGTATGCGCGCGGCGATACTCCATGCGGCCGAGCGGCCAAATAAGTCAACTACGAACATAACCAAACATTTATATAGATTGTTAATCTTGACTGATCTTGACATGGTGTTTTAAACAGTGCAGTTGATGAAAAGTTCAATGCTTTATTATAATAATGAGTGATCCAAATGCAAGTATTAAAATATTCAACTAATAATTTTAATATTCTAATGTAAAGAAACTGCGACCGAAAATAGCTGACACCTGACAATCAGTTTTTTGTTAATACTATTCTAATTTTTTTAATCAACTTGTTCTATTTTTATGCATATATCTTTAATAACCTCCTTTATCCATTCATTCATAACCTCACTTACGAAATAATATATCGCGTTACTAATGCCAGAAGGTCATAATCGCCAGAATCTCGATTTAAGTGCCAGAAGGTCGTATAATTTTTTTTTTTTCTGGATTCGCTTCGGAATCAACAATAACGTGTAGATCAATTGAAATGGGAAAACTCGAAAAATAAAGGCAGAAGGTCGTATGTCCGAGTACATATGACCTTCTGGCTTTAATTCTCTTGATTTTTTCCTAAAATTAAAGCCAGAAGGTCGTATTCACCATTTTTTTTTTTTTCTCGGATTCGCCATGAAATCGATGGAAACACATGGATCCATCGAGATTTCTGCAAAAAAACAATTTTTGGTGGATACGACCTTCTGGCTTTATCTTTCCCGATTTTCTCTCAAAAATAAATCCAGAAGGTCGTATCCGCCATTATTTTTTTTTTTTTTTTTTTTGGGAATCGTCTGGAAATTGACGAAAACGCGTATTTCCACTGAAATCCCCAAAAAAACAATTTTTGGCGGATACGACCTTTTGGCTTTATCTTTCCCGATTTTCTCTCAAAACTAAAGCCAGAAGGTCGTATCGACCAAAATTTTCGATTTTCGAAATTTTTACGGATTTATTCATATTAGACAATTTTTAGGCGAATGGCATAAAAAAAAAATTATACGACCTTCTGGTTTTAAGAAGACCAAAATGTCGTATAATGTCGCTTACGACCTTCTGGCATTAGTAACGCGATATAGAGATAAAACATAATAAGCTCAGCTATGTAGAATAGGAATCAGTTCTAGTCACATAGTACTCTCCGCAATGTAGCATGGTAATCATTACTATGTTAGCATGGCTAACGTTACCATTTAGAATTGGGGAAATTACTCTGTCAAGTGACTCTCGCCGTTGAAAAATCTACGTTACCATGTAACATAGTAATGGCTGCTATGTAGGAATGGTAAATATTACTATTCTTTTCTCTCCGTGTACTTGGCGAAAGGTTCTTGCACCGAATGTGCTTTTTATGGGAAATGTACCTGCACCTCATATACTCACAGATCTAGTCACGCTCACAATACGCACAGATTGAGTCAAGCTCACAATTCACATAATGTCCATGGTCGCCTCTTTACGCTCGCATTATACTGTCGCGCATGAAGATGTTATACTTTAATTCTGAAGTGCGTAACTATGCTGGTATAGATTAGAATATTGTGTTTGGGTATCTAATACTCGTATGCATATGTCAGTCAATGTATTCAGACTACTATCGGGCCGTAAGATCGGGACACGTGGGTTTGATACACTACATCTAAGTGAAAAAAAATCGGAAAGCCTTTGGATACGAATCATTTTCAAGCTTGTTCTATTCCCCGTTAGATCAGCCAAAGACCATTGTTGTATGAAGATCAAGAGGGAAGTTATCGTTCAATGTATGAAAAAAAGGTAGTTTTTACACATTCTCGTTCGTAGCTTCACTTCAACTCATCGCCATTCTCTCGAAATAACCGAGAAAAATATTTGAAAAATCATGCTTGATCTCTGAAGCTTCCTAAGTGCAATGACTTTTGAATTTTTGAGAAATTTCCGCAATTATGGTCACGGCGGTGGAAAATAGCCCAAGTGATGATCTCGGAGACGAGATATAACAATAGATGGTTTATCAATGGCTGAAATTTTAGGGAAAAACCATGGTAAGCAATTACCATTGCGATTTAACATGTTCGATGTATTGTTCAACAGTTATTGCTCCTGCAGCCATAGGCGCCGCGCGCGAGATACTGCCCCGAAAACTCAACGCGGAATACTTTGCAATAACTGTTAAACAACACATCGAACATATTAAATCGCAATGGCAATTGCTTACCATAATTTTTCCCTAAATTTTCAGCCATTGATAAACCATCTATTGTTATATGTCGTCTCCGAGATCATCACTTGGGCTATTTTCCACCGCCGTGACCATAATTGCGGGAATTTCTCAAAAATTCAAAAAGCATTGCACTTAGAAAGCTTCAAACATTGAGCATGATTTTTCTAATATTTCTCCCGGCTGTTTTGGAAGAATGGCGATGGGTTGAAGTAAAACTACGTAAGAGAATGTGTACAGTGAAACCCCGATTATTTACCACTTGGGGAGAGGACTGGTAAATAATCGGGGTTCAGCTAGGAGGTGTGGCTTGAACGTCGAGAGGGGGTACGGAATGGTGGGAGCATGCGCGTCGCGGCAACGCTTTGTGGCTGGAAGAACATGATTAACCTTAAAATTTCCGACGTCTTAGGTTATGTTACACATACCATGCGTACCACAGCGCCAGCGCGTCCGACGACGGTAGTAGGAATAACAAGCCCACAGACACTATTCCCCTCGGCGAACCGAATTGAGTGGGGGCAAGAATTAAGGGGAATGGTAGAAGATCGAGGTGGTAAATAATCGGGGTTCCACTGTATTAACTACGTTTTTTTCGCATACATTCAACGATAACTTCTCTCTTGATCTTCATACAACAATGGTCTTTGGCTGATCTAACGGGGAATAGAACAAGCTTGAAAATAATTCGTATCCAAAGGCTGGCCGATTTTTTTCACTTAGATGTAGTGTGTCAAACCCACGAGTCCAGATTCAACGGCCTGATAGTAGATATGACCTTATACGCAGTTAAATTATACGGAAGTTACGCATCTACGCATAAGGTGGGTATAAACACGTCCACGTCTACAGCCCTTATTAAAACACATCTTTGCGAACTTCCTCTTAGTCGGAGACGGAGTTCAGTTTTAGTCACTTTACAATAGGCCGAAATAGAATAGGAGATTCTATAGCCTTCAAGGCGAAATAGAAGACGCATGGAACTCAACAATGGGTAACAATGCAATCAACAATATCTAATGATGCACCGTTTCATCCGACCTTCATTTTCCCTTAAAATGAAGTGAAACGTTGGTCAACACATCGAAAATGGGAATCGTCAATCCTCCGAAACTACTGGATCAATCGCAATAAAACTTTCAAAATTTGACAAAGATGTTTACAGATTCATGTACCAACCACGTAAATCACGAGACTATTCACTGTTGCCGTGGATAATCGCATTTTCAAGAAAATTAGGCCCTCCGTAATGAAAAACCACACATTTCGAGCCTAATCCAGACTCATTATGTGATGAAATAATGGTTGAAAATTGACGATTCTCCGTTACTCATAACTAAAAAACCGACATTTGGTTAAGGTGACAGTGTGCACCGGCATTGCACCCAATATACTTGTAATCCGAGCGGTGGCGCTATAGTGAAGAATTCTTCCGTCAATTTACATAACATGTGGCATGCTGCAGGGATGGGCGATATGACATCGATATTTTAAATATCGATAATTTTCGAGTCGATATAGCGATATTTTCATCGATTTTTCCGTCATTGATATATCGTGATATCGATATCGAACCCACACATATCGAAGTTCGATAAAAAAAAGTTTGTATTTAGCTGGTGAAACAATAAAAATTCAACTTCAACCCCCGTCGGGAGCACACTTCATGTGATGAATAAATATCTTACACCTAATTTTGACTAATCCTGACTGATCAGATGATACCCGACAATTCTACAATTTAGAGTATATAAATATATATGAAGTATTCGATGAGTGATCCCATTCCTGTGTATTTCTTTCTTCATGTATTTAGATATCGATATTTGTGATATCGATATTTCACCATCGATATTTCAGACATATCGATACGGAATATCGATATTTTTTAGAATATCGCCCATCCTAGCATGCTGCTCTCGTTTGACAAAGAATACAAATAATCGATATCGGAGGGTACATGGCTAACCTCGCTTAACTAATAGCTAACCTAAAACACGAATGAAGTATAAATAAATTTATCTTTGGAATGACTGGTAAGAAGACGCGTGCTGTGCCATCAGGCGGTTTGCAGAAGTGCTAAACAGTGGGACGACCGCATTACCGCGGTGAAGGGGACCTGGCCGTGGCCTTGAAACGTTGCATATCGTCTCAAAAGCTGGCCGGCATATTTCACCCGCGAGAGGATCGTGGTGAGCCGGCCACCTAGTGGCGGCCGCGTGAATTCTGGTAGCCACGGTCTATGCAATAATCATAACCTTTGCAATCAGAGCTTGCCGATTTATGCTGTTGGTTGAAAATTCCGACAGCGGAATATTCATAATAATTCAAATGTCCTATAAGAAAAACTGTTGCGAGGTCTCGACTTCGATTTGAACGGTTTCAATATCTTCTTGCAATATTCATTTTGCATTCGTGTATGCCAACACGAATTATCATACATGATTCCTCATCAGTTGTGTATGTCGAGTCTTATCGCTTATTCCGGGATCTATATCATTCAACGATATTTCCAGCAGAACTCATTATCTGACATCAAATTGCAGAGACATGTCGATTATAATTCTTCAAAACAGATGTTTGTGCTATTCTGGAAATATCACGGAGACCTATACTGCTGTGTGGGTTAATGAGTGTAACATGTATCAGGATTCATCCGTCCAATGATTGACGCCCAGAGATTCCTGTCAGGCCTCTTGAAGTCTATTGATTATTTCTCGCAAGTAAGAATGGTTAGTGGGTCATGTTTATTGTGGAAATATAAAGTTTGACTGCCTAAGAATTTATATCTGGATCAAGTTTTCCCGTGAATCATTGCCATTTTTTTTTCCGAAAAAAAAAATGCGAAATTTAAGTTTTCATTATTTTTTTTTTGAACAATGTGTACAGTAAATGTATTTGAAAATTTTAGCATTTACTTAAGACTAATTAATGTATCCCCAAAATTTAAGAGCTGTACATCACTGCGTTCCCATTTTCTTAAACTTACTGAGGACCCTCCTCAAAATGAGCATAGTCAGGTTATTTTTGACCACGTTTACACTACGGTTACACAATCTTACGCACGAGTTTCATACGATATTTTTCGACATAGTATGCGTATATCGAAATAGTAATTTTCGATACAGTATGCGTAGAATTTCATTTTCCGCACACTGTGTCGAAAAATATCGTATGAAACTCGTGCGTAAAATTTTTACGCACTTGTTGCATAATATACTATGACCGCACTCGTATCGTAATGTACTGTTCTCGATGCTAGTACATGTTTAACAAAAGTTGCTAACGATCAAGTCGTCTGATCATTTGCTACAAATTCTATTGCATAAAAAATGTTCTCGGCATATATTTAGCACAAAGTAAACGAGGTTTGCATCAATACCCACGCACTTGGTTACTGGCTAATTGGGTATGTGATTACGGCCCGTTTTTTGGTTTTGCGCAATTCTGCATGTTATGAATAATTGTCGATAGCATGAATGCCGATTCATCATGAAATTCCTTCTCCCAATCTGTAGAGAAACCGCAATAACTTGTTGCAACTTAATCCGAAAATGGAAGAATCAGTTCCTGTAACTGAATCGCGCATCGCTTGGACTGATGTAAGGTGATTTGTACCAAACATGGACATTTGGTGAGCAGCCAAGTCGTTTGTTGGATAAATTTGTCACATCAAATCAATCCTCTATTATTTAAAATCAAATTGCTAATATCAATATGGTATTTCGTTGATCGAACAAAACAATCCGTATTCCTGAATGTGATTTCGCTCGAGAATTTGGCTAATTCAACCAACGAGTCAGAACGTCATTTCGCGACTCGTGATCGCCGTTTTCGTTTGACAGAGATGAGATTTATTTGGTTCAACGAATTCTTCTCCTCTGAACGTAAAGGTAAGAGCCGGAATTAAATTCTTTCAAAGTATATAGCGATGAAACAGAAGAAAGCAAATTGGCGTAACTGATAGTCAAGAGAAGATGAAATTAACCGTAGGAATAATGAAACTTCAACGATTCGTTTCTCTCTTTGTTTCGAATTTCAGTTCCTCTTTGTTAATAGGGTATGAGTTACCGTTTTAGTGGGAGATCGCAGTGGTTTCATACTTCGACGAAGGTTGGCATGCCACGTCAGCCACGGCACATTTTGAATTCATATTCTTATACAGAGATCCTCACGTTTCGCACATTCCATATGGATATCCTTCGAGTAGGTATATGTACATGTATACAGTTATAGGTGAACCCATATCCTTTCAAAAGACAAAGAAGCATCTGCGGGCACGTCTGAATCCTCTGCATCGTGCTGCGGCCATATCGAACTGATTTGAATTCCGAACGTTGCTTTGAGTCGAAAAAATGAAGGAAAAAAAATCCAAAGAAATAAAAAAGAAACACAACTGAAATTAAATCCATCCGACAGACCGTACCTTCATACTACACATAATAAGTCCGTACGGTCGTTCGTTCATTCGGTCCGCGCAGCAGTAGCCTGCTATATTATTCCATGGCTCGTTCTGACCCCGTCCCACATTTTCTGGCGCCATTTTCAGCGCTGCAAATCGTACCTATGAATTTATGACGGGGTGAAAAAAAAAAGATCAACAGGAAGAAAAGGACACCTCGTATGCCCCAGATATTATACATCGACGTGCTGCAGATTATATATCAACGACCGCGCTATATATCTAGGCGAGTAATGCCTACCTAGACTTCAACACTTCCTCTCTTTTCTGTGCGCGGGAAATTCCAGAAATTATTTGGGCACGGACAGAATGTGAAAATAGATCTTGCCCTCAAGTCCCAAATTTTTAGAGCCCCACGATCTCGAGCTTCGAAAAAGATCGACTCTAAAGTCTCGATTATTTTCGGTCTGATTTGGTCACTTTTCATACTTGATTCCAGATTGACGTAACAATTTATTGATGTAGATATCTGAATAGAACTAAAACCTTACTCGCAAAAAAATATTTCCGCAACACGTCCACCGAAAGTGGGGGTTTTTCGTACTAATTTGAGAGCGGAAAATAAGTCTTCTTGAGTCAGGATCCAATTCGCTAATTTTTTAGGTCCCAGGACAAAAATGCTGATCAAAAATGAAAATATTTGTCCTCCAGTTCCGAACGTCGCCACCATGCGGTGACGTCGTTGATTTTGGTCGATTTTGGTCGATCGGCTTTCCAGTCATAATATACCGCGAGGAACCGGTGAAACAGAATGGACCGATCCCCCACCCGGCGGATGATTCGTATTTTCATGGGGATAGCCACTCGCTGCACTGAAAAATCCCTAGGCTGATTTTGTCGTGCGGTCGATGCAATTCGGCAGCCATTGTTGATAGAAGCCGGCTGACTGTCAATACATCGCGGAAGGTAGACATGTGTGGTTATGTTCGTTTATTTAAAGCGAATGATAAATACAGTGAATAAAACCTACGTGAATAAGCTGTGAATATTCATCAATAATCGATCAATCAGTTTTAAATAATATCTTGACGCAATCAACGAATTAACCTAAGCTATAACTGGAAATTAATCAGAATCGAAGAGTTACAACATGACAATTATCCTTGTTATTCATTGAATCGACTTTTAGTAAGCTTCAATAAGGTTTGTCTCATTCACTCTAGTTCAATTTGTTGAAGCCTAAACCCCAAGATACGACTAATAATTCCGTTCGAATTGGTTGTTCCCGATAAACTCTTCGATTCTGATTGATTTCCAGTTATAGCTTAGGTTAATTCGTTGATTGCATTAAAATATTATTGAAAACTGATTGATCGATTTTTAATAAATATTCGTAGCTTATTCACGTAGGTTTTATTCACTTTATTTATCATTCGCTTCAAATAAACGAACATAACCTCACATGTCTACCCTCCGCGATGTATTGGCAGTCAGCCGGCTTCTATCAACAATGGCCGCCGAGTTGCATCGACGCGCGCCAAAATCACCCTAGGGATTTTCCACGAAGTAAGAGGTAAAGAGACCGAACTCTGCCGAGACCGCGTCCCGAAAGTGGATACTGATTTTCGGGCGATATATGCCAGGTCCGCTAGAATGACAAGCACCTCAACGCGTAGCGCATGCGCAGTATGCATTAGCCGTGTCCTTGTCTCTCTCACGGAAAGTGCGAGTGAGAATCACCATAACCTCACTCACTTGTTGTTATAATGGCTCTCTCACTCGCACTTTCCCCGACAGAGACAAGGACACGGCTAATGCGTACTGCGCATGCGCTACGCGTTGAGGTGCATTTCATTTTAGCGGACCTGGCATATATCGCCCGGTAAACTGTGACATATTCTATGTACGGAGTTCGGTCTCCTTATCTCTTAATTCGTGGGATTTTCAGTGCAACGAGTGGCTATCCCCATAAAAATACGAATTATCCGCCGGGTGGGGGATCAGTCCATTCTGTTTCACCGGTTCCCCGCGGTATACATATGGGGAATTCCATACGAAACCGACCAATCCGTAACCCCGACCATTTTTGATTTTGTTGAAAATTTTATACTTTTTTGTAACTACCTTTTGTACTAAAGAAAATTTTCTGATTTTTTTTAGATTTTTGTCTCGACCCGTTCAAACACAATGAATTTCCAAAAAATTTTAAACTTGGACCATTTTGATTTTATTGAAAAAATTCACCAATTTTCAAGAGAAATCTTTACAAGTACTGACCAATTCGTAGCTTGTGATATTCATAACTTCTATTTTTTTCCTATTTTTCATCGTGTGTCCCGCACGGAAATAGAATATATCGATACCTCCGCGGAATAACCGGCTATCTCAGAAGTTGCTTGAAAAAGCAGCTATCTCAGATTTTGCTTGAAAAAGCGGCTATCTCAGATTTTGCTCGAAAAAGCGGCTATCTTCAAATCATGCTAGCGAAATTTGGTTCAAAAACGTAAAATTATGATTCAAAAGCTGAAAAAACAGGTTGGAGCAGACATTATAATGTCTGGGCTTTTGCTCCAACCTGTGTTTTCAGCTTTTGAATCATAATTTTACGTTTTTGACGCAAAATTTCGCTAGCATGATTTGAAGATAGCCGCTTTTTCGAGCAAAATCTGAGATAGCCGCTTTTTCAAGCAAAATCTGAGATAGCTGCTTTTTCAAGCAACTTCTGAGATAGCCGGTTATTCCGCGGAGGTATCGATATGCGAAAAATATATGCGACATATATGTTGCAATAAATATTTTCACGCGGGGTGAACCAAGGAATCGTGTTTCTTCCTGAAATAATAACGCAAGTATAAGTGATTCGATTCCAAATTATTCTTTTTTATTTTATTCAAGTGATTTGTATACATTGACATTGTTTCGTGAATATTATGACATTTTCGGTTCGCTATACCGGGCTACACTCGGTGTAGCCCAACATTCCCGATCAGCTCCGAAATTTTCAGATATTTGCCGAAGCTCCGAATTTTATTATTCTGCGCTGTACAGCAATGTTCATTAACGGGTTCCCAGTGGCTAACTGTTTTTTTCGGACTTTTTCGGATACAATCAATAAAATAATATAATATTATTTTTATAAGGGGTCATAATGATTATTATTCTAATTTCGACTATCGGCACATCAAATACGACTAGAATGGAGTCTCGTTTCCCAAAAAGTCCGAAAAAAACAGTTAGCCACTGGGAATCCATTAATGAACATTACTGTACTATACGCAAAAAACAAGAGGCGCGCTATTATTTAAAAATAAAATTCGGAGCTTCGGCAATTATTTAAAAATTTCGGAGCTGATCGGGAATGTTCGGCTAGGCCGAGTGTAGCCCGGTATAGCGAACTGATATTCTAACTAGCGAATTTAATATTCACGAAAAAATGTCACTATATACAAACTACTTGGATAAAATAGAAAAGAATAATTTGGAATCAAATCACTTATACTTGCGTTATTATTTCAAGAAAGAAAGAAGATTCCTTGGTTCACACGCGGTGAAAAATAGAAAAAAAAATAGAAGTTATGAATATCACAAGCTACAAATTGGTCAGTACTTGTAAAAATGTCTCTTGAAAATTGGTGAATTTTTTCAATAAAATCAAAATGGTCCAGTTAAAAATTTTTTGAAAATTTATTCTGTTTGAACGGGTTAAGACAAAAATTTGAAAAAATTCAGAAAATTTTCTTTCGGTAGGTACAAAAAAATATAAAATTTTCAACACAATCAAAAATGGTTGGGGTTACGGATTGGTCGGTTTCGTATGGAAATCCCCATATATAGTAGACCTGGCCAAAACAAGAAATTGTTTCTTGATTTCGTCTCTGGCAACTTTAAACATTAGTCTTGGGTCCAATAATGACTCTGTCAAAATTTGGGCTTCGTCGGATAATTCTAAGAGGTCGCGCATCGAGTCTCAATATTTAAATTTGATTAACACGTGAAAAATAACTTTTTATCGTTCAAAGCCCACTATGAGTGGGGTGGGCAAGATGGCGGAACCCCCTGTACCCCCCTTCCGTCTTACGGCGAGACCCCGCACGGCATATGCTCCGTCCCTATAATACTAGGTCCATGGCAGCGATATGATATTGAAATTGGTTAGAGTTGTTTTGATTATACTCAGGGTGTTTACCAAATTACATTGTATTTTTCTTACATCAACAAATCCGAAATAATATTACCAATAAATTTCTTCATGATAGAATAACAAAAGAATCACAGAACTTATATTGTTGACTTTATTCCGGATTCATCATGTAATATAAAAGAGTAAAAAAAATTGGAGAAACATTCAAACAAGTTAAAAATTCAAAAATACCCATTTTTCATTTCATGACATTTTATCTGAAACCCCACAGTTCTCGAGTAACGACGCATTGTCTGAAAACTGACTTTCTGCACAAAAAGTTGAATAACTTGACGAAAGAAAATCGCATATTTTTTTTCAATAAACCAACTTACAGCTTAATCTTGACACTTTCAAGTCCCACTAAGAAAAAATTTTCATTTGATTTCCCAAAGAATTACACGCCACTTTTGAAAAGTATGAAAATCGCGAAAACGGTGATGTTTAAAATTATCTATTGAGAGCAGAAAAAATTGTGGACAATTAAAAAAAGAAAAAAATAAAGCTAGTTTTTTCCAATTTCAAATGCCACCTAGACCATTTGGCTACGATTTTTTTTGACTGAGATATTCAACTCTCTGTCTCGATCGAGAATCCGGAAGGTGACCCCAAACTTAAGAACGATACTGAGTGTTCCGCGGCTGAGAATTTGAGGTTTTTTTCAACATTAGATTTCAGTTTCTCAGAGTGGGATCAATACCATCTGGATTCGTGAATTGCAGGTGGGATGTGTTTAAACGTTTCAACGCAGCTCGATATCACCCATGCAATTATCATAATATGATGAAATATGTAATATATATTATTGTTGGTAGCGAAGCTGGAAACTTTCTACTCGATTAGATTTATCTTCAGGTAAAATCTCCTGCTATTGCCGAGTCGTAAAACTTGACGAAACTTTGTTTTATGCCAGAGAATCATATAATTTTATCTAAGTACTTACTTTATACCTGGGGCCTATACCTGCTTACGTAATTTTAATTAGACCCTTGAAAGTTTTAACTAAGCATTTTGTCCTAGTTGGATAACAATCCTTTAAGTTTGAAAAAAAAATACAACATATTTCTCTGTTGTGGATATTGAAAACCCTTTTGCCCTCTTCGACGTTCTAGTTCTGCAACTTTCTTTGAAAATAAATGAGGCATTTGAAATTATTAAAAGTATTTTACACATATTTAGCTACGTTGCCGTCAATTATAAAAAAAAAACTTCTATTAAACTGATAAATTCTCGTGATCGTCGATGGGTAACTTTAACTTTGACTTTGAATTTCCGTGGGATACTTGAAATTATCGAGTTGGTATCATACTATCTTTTTAAATAGAATTATAAATTCAATCGCAGAACGGATCGAGCTATGATGAAAAATTGCTCGTTCGTCAGAGTTAGAAAAACGTTTAAACTTTAATATAGCAGTCCTCGACAATGGTAACAAGTTTCAGCTCTTTTCTATACCAGGAACATTTCAATTTATCGTCCACTATATCGAATAAGCTATTTCGCCAAAACAGCTCTGTGTTTTCGCCCAGCTTATATTTTCATATTGCATATACAGAATGAGTGTTCTCCGAGGTCCGGAGAGGGTGTTGCTTAAATCGACTGTGACTCCGCCTCCTCCTATTCATACTTGTTATCATCAGGGAAATGATTGCATTCAGATAATAAACAATCCATTCAGAAATTAGGGTGAATAGTATAGTTTCTCATTGTTTTGACAAGGCTACATGAATTGGAACAAGTCAATTTCAAAAACGACAACAAGAAAATTTTTGCAGTTGACTGACATCTTTTTGAAAAAAAAAAACATTATTTTTTACGTGTTAAATAGATGGGAATCCTAAATCCTCGTTGAGCAACCTCTAAATTTCAAGCTGCAGCGCCCTCATTGAACGGGGACTCCTTTAATGTCTACTGAAGTTTTGACATCACGAAAATGCAATTCAAAAATGAAGAAGAATTTATTTTCCAACTTCTAATCTAAGTGAATAATCTCAGTATATTATTTATATAAAAATAGCAGTATAATATTATAATTCTGCTTGATATTTGCAAAAGGCATTCTTACCTTGCTTATCCCTCTATTATCAAGTTATGCCGTGATGAAATTTCAAACTGCTACCCCTACTACATTTGATTTTCAAATTTGTGCTATCTTTACCCTAAAAGGTCAGTGTGTTTCTGGATTTCTAGAACAGAAATTCTCATCAAGTGTTTTATGAACAATTGGAGACCCAAATATCCGAAATCGAATCAGCGGTTGATCTAAGTCATTGGGTTAAGTGCTTTTACTTTGACTGAATTCAAATACAATTTTGTGTTTTTCCTATGAAAGTTCAGTAAGATCAAGAATTTATTTGTAAATTTATAAAACAAGCTTAGCAATTTACTTTTGCTACGCCACATTTGTAATTTTGCAAAACTTTTGTTTCGTAAATATGTTGTGAATGCACAAGCATTTTTAACAGTGTAGCAGCAAGAATCTCAAAATTCAAACCGGCAGACACCGATGCCCTAGAACACCCATTTTCACGAAGATCTGACCATTTTTAAATTTCTATCCGCCATATCAAAACCGTCATTTTGAATTTTCAAATTTTGTTTTTGACTTTGGATTCTGCGACTCCCAAACTCCTGGGATATCCATTTTGATAGAACACTCTCATTTTCAAGTTTTCATCCGCCATATTGAATCTGCCATTGGAAAGTTTGAAATTCTGCTATCAAATTTGGATTTAGCGACCCCAAAAGCCTTCTTACCATGGCCATCAGATTTTCCAAACACTTAGCAGGCTCGGAAAAAAATAAGAAGTCAACTTACACAAAGAACACATGTTATTGAAATGGGAAAAAGAATGAGCTTACCGGCACCACTTAGAATCGAAATTAGGGAAAATCCTTTGGCAGAACATTTTAGAAATTTATTTGGAACCAATTGATTCACCCGGAGGGTGGAAATTCGAATACAGTCCTTTTAAGGGGCACCCTAGTGTATACATGCCAGTTTTTCTAAATACTCATTGCCCTCCCTAAATCATTCGAAATCCCTCGGTTATTCTAGCACTTATTGAATGAATAGCCTGTGAAAATATGACGATGACTATCAAGGTGCTTTCCTTATCAATGAACAGTTCATTCATTGATCCAATCGGAATGTCTATTTGGATACTTTCAGAAATAACTATTTCGACTGTGATTTCTGATTTCCACATTTGATCAAGCACTTAGTCCGAAGATGTGAAATCATTCCAGTTTCGTCACATGTCAATTTTTGAACTAGGTAAGTCCTGTAATTACAAATGGTCCATTCTATACCCCGCCCGTTTCCTCTTCCGTCCCTAATACCAAGTCCACCGTAAACCTATGGGGCTGTGCCGAGTTTTCGAGGCAAAAGGACATTCCAATTCCTCTCGCATATTGCGCCGGGGATATAACGGAGATAAGCCGCACAGCAGGGTTTTGATCGATGGCTCTGGACAAAGTATGATAGATATTAAGCCGGGGAAAAGTGAAGCGTGTTTTTTTTTTTATTCTCTGCAGTTGAACGTTAATCACTTGGTAGGTACTGCAGGTTCGGATACTAGTCAATGATATAAAAAAATGAACGAAAAAAAAAGTAATAATAATCAAGACTGGGCCCACACTGTTGGTGGCCATCAGGTGCCACTCCTCACTAATTTCCTGAGTTGGCTGAATAAATTTCTGAACTAGTCATCTTGCCCCGAAAACTTTCCGGTCTCAACTCTCTCTCTCTCTCTCTCTCTCTTCGGCTCGGAAACTTGGCCTTACGCATGTATCTGTATACATACATACATCCATACATCCATTTACATTCGTCGGTATATGCGGCTGTATATATATATAATATATATTATAGCTACTTGATATTCTAGGTTTTGGTTGGTTTGGTTGAAGGGTGCGAGAGAAACGCGTTGGCTGGTTTTCGCCTAGAGAGCCAAGAAGTTTCGGGCTTTGCGAACGCCATGCCAGAAGCGTGGGTCGAGCAACTGGCACAGATGTTGCGATATTAATGATTCTCTCAGGCATCGCGCAACCAGCGTCAACTTGACGTGGTCCTGTGGCGTGTGTGATGGTGAACGAAGACGTCACATCCCGCGCAACCATTTCGTAGTAGAGGGCCAATTTAACCGCCTAATTATTAACCAAAATTACCTCGACATTGCAGAGGTTCCTCCTTGAGCGTCACTCATATGGGTTACGCTTACAAATGGCATTTTCAATCCATTCGAGGATATGTTTCCATATACACTTCATAGACAAAAAATTAAGTGATGGGAAACTAAACTCAAAGCTTTGATCAAATTATGTATTTCAATTCCAATAAGCCGAAAAATAGAGATTTCTGATGGTACTTTCCGTCACCTTACGAACCCATTTAACTACCCAGATTACTGTTAAGTACAATCAAAATATCGACTGCTATTCAACAATTATAAGTCAAATTTTTTTCGGGGGGAAACAGCTAAACAAATCGAGCCTATCATTAGCGTGAACTAGTTTAGTCGTGAGAAGGCCTCGCCATCTAGCGGCGCCACGCATCGCTTGGAAGTCCTAGAAGACTGTATCAAGGCCGTTTTGCTGATGAGACTAAATTCCAACTACCAAGAACCGTTTTGTTGGACACACTGTAAAAAATGCAGTGTTGAGGAGGAACATCAGCTTCGCGCGTAAGGGGAAATTAATAGGGAGGGTTGGAAGTGTTGAGCTATAACCCCTCCTGAAATCTCTCAGCTGTCCGTGGCTGTACGCCAATCAAAACGACTCGCAAAAGAAAAAAAAACACTGTACACGGCAACGGGTGTACCACGATTGCCTTGCTTTAGCGTGAAAAACGACAAAATATCGCATTTTTCGGAGAAGTTCTGTTAATTATAGAAAAATGGCAGAATGAAAACACCTCTAGCTTTGCATATAGGTTCTTGAGTGTTTGAGCTGTTTAGCGGTAGTTTTTTTCTGACCTATCACCATTTTTTATTTTACTATGTATATTTCAAGACGTGGCTGACGAGTTATTCGCTATGATCATGTGTAAAATGTTCAAAGTTTGCAAATTATTTATTAAAAAATGGCTGAATGAAACCGTTTAAAAATTTGAGAGGCCATCGAATGTATATTCAAAAATATATTCTGAAAATTTCATTTAGTTATCACCATTTTGATCAAGCTGATAGACCTCCTTAAATCTAACACCGTTCTAACACCACAGCGTGGTCTATATAGGTCCATTACTTCGGTGTAAACTAGCGTTGTAAAATGCTGGTGTAAGATGTGCGGTGTTCGAACGGTGTTTATAATCTACCCCGAAATTGAACCCATAGCCGGTGTTAAATCCAGATAGAAAAAAACACCATTTTTGTTTATATTGAGCGAAATTTTCAGCTAGCCTAAAAAAAATACATTATTCAACAGGGTTTCAACATTAGATCCGCCAACTTATAATTAACCGCACGTAGATGAAAACGCATTATCAATTCGCTGAGAACAAACCGCCACCGATATTTTGTACTAACCGGGATTGGAACTCAAGTCCGCTCGCATTCGCTCCATCGCCCATATTACTTAGTCGCACGCTCTATCCGCTACGCCAAACTTCGCTATGTTGAGTTATACAATGTTTCACAAATCCATGTCATCCGAGTCAAATTAGGAATGCTGAATTAAAACAGATTTTCCTCAACAAAATATGTTCGGTTGGTTTAACAAATCTTTCTAAATGTCACGATGATTATAAAGTTCTTACTATGTCGAAAATGTTAATTTCACAAATTGAATTTCTCTCAGTATAACCACATCAGAGGTGCGGTTTCTACTCTTTTTCGTGTTAATTTTAACACGATCAAAATATACCCTTCGGAATATGAACCTGGAATAGTGTGAACTCGGTGTGATATGAACTTATGACATCACAATTAACACCATAGCTCTCGTATCACCACCGATGGGTGTCAACTCGCTGCCTGAACACAATACGTTGTGCAAGATAAATAATTAACACCGCTTTTGTTATTACCACATCGAAAGTGTGGTTTTTACTTTTTCTCGGTGTTAATTTCGACACCAAGGGATTTTACTACTCACTCCGTCGCAGTTTACACCGCCGGTTTTTTACAGTGCATACACCGACAGTTTGCTAATTCGAATAATCGTTTTCCCTGTGGTATTATCGATTCCCCTAGACGTTAGTTGACTTGAAGAAATGACAAATCTGTGTCAGAATGGCGTTGTTTCACCGGTGCCGTTTCGTTTCTTGTTCAGACTTTTCATTTCGCTATCCTGATCTCCCGCGCGGCATCACGACGCGACGCGACGTAGTGAGATTAATAAATCAATTTACACGTTACGCCGTTACCCTGTTACCTCGTTACGGTCGTACGATGTTGCGTCTGGCCTCGGGTCACGGTTGGCCAGCCTACCAACACGGAAAATGGGCGACAGAACCGTGGAAGAGGGTGGCATTTATTATGCACATACGTCAACGGCGCCACTCCCGTCACAAACAGTCACCTACCTCGCACCTCTTTCGCTCATGCATATTATGCACTACAGTTCTTCATTCCCATTTTACTACCCTCATTTCACATTTTCATGAGCCGCATGAATCGAGAATTCATACCAATCCAACTATTGAGTTGGAATTATTCCGTATAGTTTTCAAGATTAGTTCCGATAAAGAAAAACAAGAAAAGCGAACTCAAAACTAAGCGACAATGACTCATTTCGCCATCTTCCAATGTGAATTTTCGAGAACTCGGATGAACCATCACGGATTTCTGTTGATCATTTGATATTCCAACGAATCAGTCCATTCGTTTTAATTCCTGATTCAGAATTGAATATAAGACAATTCCTCTTCGCGCAAAATTTGCGTCATATGAATTCCGACGAATCCCTACCTTGGCGTATATAATCAAGTATTCGCAATCCAAACGTATTCTATAACTAAAACCAAATGGAATCTGTCAAAACGAATACTTGATGTCAAATTAAACGATAATAACGGTTACTATTCGCACTTACCGATCGAGTCGCTTCACTTTGATCCGTGGTCTCCGCTAGATGCAAATTATGTGGGGATCTCTCGTGGAACGAAATATGCCGCCTTTAGACTATCAGACGCGCTCGGCTGAGTACAAACTTCGAACTTGACGATACATTCATTTCTTTAGTCAAATATGGTAGGTTTTAATCAACTTCGAGAATTTTCTGGGTATAATATTTACCATAGAAAAGTTTGATGTGATATAAAGGGAATATTTATGAATCGCTGTGGCAGTAAATTGTCGTTTGATGTTTCGAGAACGAGTCTGTACAATCGGTCAGAAGTCATCCACGTCCCGGTGACCCAATTACAACGATCATCGATCTTTCAGCTCTGTAGCTATAGGCGAACATAGACATACTCCATCAAAGTCGCAAGTTGAAATAGTTGGCTGCCTGGTCTTACGACAAATCGGCAATTACGGAGGAGAATACTCGGAATTCTCACGCCGTGTAGGTAAGTGTACAACATACATATTTGGACACATGCAGAGATGGGACTGGGGTGCTTTCAGCCCACACCCTTTCGCCGGTAGCCATTTTCTGACAAACATATTTCGCATACCTATTCCATACGCTATAATTATTTGTCAAAATGACTTTCAGATTACCAAACTACGAATACCAATTATTATTCAGTACCTCGAAGCATGGACATGCCGAACCAGCTTGTTCATCGATCGCGAATTATCAATAGATACCTACTATTATTTCTCATCCATAGTGAAATCGAAAAGGTCTAAAGAATAAGCTGGTTTGGGCTAACCATGAGCCAGCCCTTGAACTTCCCGTTTTCAAACTCGTTTCAAATTCAAATAATAACAATAATAATGATGTCATCATCTTATTCGAATTAAGAAGCACAATGTCAAATTCCTGACCAGTGCCTCAAAAAACCTTTGAGTACTAATTTTCATAAAAATCCAAGTGTTTCTACTTTTTTTTTTAGCATATTGAAGACGCCAAATATAAATTCTGCAAATCTGACCATAGATTCGTGATCAGCGACCCAAATAACCTTGTGGTATCGATTTCCATTCGAATCTGTTTATTCATTCTCAATGTATCATCATTTTTATTCTATTTTGTTAGAATTTCGTTATTCAAATAATTTGAAAAGCACTTAACCGATCAAATCCAAAATCTAATCAGTTCTAAGTTTGGGAAAGCCGCGTCGATTGAGACCACAACCATCGAATTCCGACAACTCGTTCTTGAGTATCGTCGGACAAAAACATTGATCATATACGTACATTAGGGTGGCGATATTTTCCCGCCCTTTTTTTGTTTTTTCGAGCTCACGTGAAAATTTGTTAGTTTGATCCATTTTGAGAGCCCTCTCCAAATTTTAGGTAAATTAAAAATTTCTTAGAGGTCGCTCAAAAATTTTGAAAATGTCAAAATTCAACGAAATCGATTCTTTTTTTTTATATTCTTCACTTGCTCACTAATCCAATCTGTTCTAGGTGGATTGTAGAGAAACATACTGACATGTCGAGTAAAAATATTAATATCTGAAGATTGCTCAAGAATATGCATACGTATACGTATTATACACGCACACAGACGTCCATTTGAAAATGATTAGAGGTGATTCTCTGAACTTCAACACGTGGAGATGTAGTGAAAATTCAACTTTTCATTTTCGAGGTGATTACAATAACTTCCTTTCTCTCTGAAAACGTAAAAAACGGGAAGTTAAAAAGCGAAGAAAATCAAATCCAGTCTGTTTTTATTCATAGGTCCTTTTTCTCTAATCCTATTTATTCACAGGAAAATAACACTCTTCCGTCTTCTGCTGATGAAAATGATTTCATTAGAATTTTTCAAAAGCTCTGAAATTTAATCGAAAATCTACTGACAAACTTTGAAAAATTCTACAATATTTTATAAAAAAGTTAGAGTAATTCGTGAAAATTTCTTCTGGATAGTTTGAACTTCGGCTACAGAGTTTATCAACTAAATCTTCAGAGACAAATTTTCACCAAGATCAGTATTGAATTTTATAGTCGAAGAAGGTGTTACCTGCCTAATGAATAACAAAAAAAAAACAAAAATGACGTTTGCACGCCAAGCCCGCACGGAAATAAAATATATGCAACATATATGTCGCATATAACAACATATATGTCGGCCAAAAACAATGTATGTTTGATATTGTCGACATCTATGTCGACATATATGTGACATATATGCCGCAACATTTATGTTGATATATATTCGAGATATATATCAAATATATAAATATTAAATTTTCCGCCAAAAACGAATGTGTTACATATATGTCGCATATATTTTTCGCATATATTTTATTTCCGTGTGGGAGAAGCCCGCCCCACAACTGACGTGAACAAAAACAATCTAGAACATTTTTGTAGATTACAAAATTCTCTACGACTTTTATACGGGACGTTTTTCTGTAAAGTACATGGTTTCCGATTGATAGCGCGGCAAATTTTTCCAAACATGGTTATTGCTAAATATTATTGCAGGGAAAAGTCCCGAATGAAAGTTATAAAGAATGTTGTAATTAAAAAAAAGTGTCCTGATTGTTTTTGTCGTACGATATTCGATAAAATGTGTTTTTCAAGATGGCGACTGAAGCTTAACCTCCCCGTTCCGCCAATTTGAATTTACACTCAGGGGGCACCCCCGAACATCTTCCCACAAGAAAATCGCTGGTATAGAAGATTGCAGAAAAACAGTATCCGGCTACTGGCCTATAACCTCTCCAGCAAGGATCAAGGAACATTAATAAAGGAAGCAAGCCGTACAAAATGATGTAGTCTCTTACACCTACCATTCCCACTAGGGAAGCCAGCACACATTAGGGATGGGCGATGTTTGATAAAATAGTCAATTCACCCTCGAGAAAAAAATCGATACTAGAGCAATCGATGTTTTCATTTCAAACAGTAACCACTCATTAAGGTAGCTCATAAGATACCGCTGAAGTCGTTGAGTGTATAGAAATCAAACAATTCCTAAAAATTATTGTTTTTATTTCTGTATTATTAAGTCGCCCACCTCCTTTTGGTCTAAATGGGTCACAGTTCGATTATTATCCGAGCCCAGGCGTCGAAAACGCAAAAAAGGCCAACTTAGCGCAAATTCCATTTCAATTCCGAACACATACGTCCAAAAAAATGTTCGTTTCGTGCTAAAATAGAGTCTACAGGTGGTTTTTACATTGTTACGAAATTATTCGAATTCGATTTCCTCGGCGGACAATGTAAAAACCATCTGTAGACTCTAATTTCGCACGGAACAAACATTTTTTTGGGCGTATATGTTCGGAATTGAAATAGAATTCGCGCTAAGTTGGCCTTTTTTGCGTTTTCGACGCCTGGGCTCGGATAATAATCGAAATGTGACACAATTCGACCAAAAGGAGGTAGGCGACTAGGGATGGGCCTTAATATGAATGATAGAGGTCAACAATATAAGAATTATAACATTTTTTAGTAACAGCTGATCGAGCAGACGTTGCCATGGCGATTTCGGTTCCCGTTTCTCGTCAATTTTTATTGATTATTGTTAATATGAACGAAACTATAGGTGATTCGTCATGAAATAGGTGTCGATATTTTTTATCATTTTTTTTATATCTTGAGTCAAAAATTCAGATATTGATCTTTACACACAACAAAGTTACAACAAAGTTACGGATTTTCACATAAAACGTTGGGTTAAATCCTGATGTTTCAAAATTGATTTTTTGAAAAAATAAAACGGCAATTAAATCGAGCAAAAATTAGGTTTCAAAAACCTGATAATATTTTCCAGCGATTCTTTGTAGTTTTCCAAAATCATTAAATTTTATGGAGCTGATGAGCTACTTTAATAAAACACATCCCATCAGAATATAATTCTGAAATTTTGAAAATTCGATATCATGAGCCACAGATTACGACATTTCAACCTGCTCTCAGTTTACTTTTGTTTGATACACTGTAACTTCACGGAATTGTTTGCGCGACAGAAAGTGACGCAAATACTCCAGTTATTGTAAGTTATTTGTCCTATGGACAATGCAGAGCTCCTCTTATAAAAAGAGGTGAAAAACCATAACAATGTTCCTATTCACAGGCCTTTGTACAGGCTGTTGCTCGAAAACATCGATGTACCAAATAGTCGGATTCAGAAACATCAGTTTATCAATAATAAAACATTGATTCTGCAATAATCGATGTGACATCGCCCGTCCCTTAACCAAAGTAAGGTATTTGGTTAACCCTTTGAGTCACAGTGGTACTGCCAGAGTACCACCCTACAAGTATAAAAACCCAATGCCGGATTCGTAATCAGCGACCACAAAAACCTTCAGATACCAATTTTCATGAAAATCGGTGCAGACCAAAAATGCGTGACTCAAATGGTTAAGCATCGACTTTTTCCTCCGAAAAACGACGCTGTCTCTACCTCCCCAATATACAAGTGGATGACAAAGGCATATGCATATACCACATCTATCTTTTTGTGCAAATTGTTAGACACTATGTTCCTTCCTCTTGGCAAACAGAATAGACTGTTTTTGGCAAAGCTTAGCCTTGATTTTGAGCTACGAATAAAAATTAGTCATCTGAAGGCAAGGCGGATGGGTTCACTTGTGAGTATCGTTCGGCTGTTCTACGCTCTTTGACGCTCCACCGTCTGGTCGATCCCAATTCTCTCCAGTACAAAGCAGCGTCTTTGGCTGAATCTTCATTCCATTCTAATCTCAGGCTTTTTATCTCAGTCCTCGTCTTTTTTCCAGGTAAAACCGGAAGTAGAAAGAAGAAGAATAGCTCAAGCACACTTATCAGACTAAATCCGACGAAGACGCCACAGATCCCCCCGATGTTACCTTCAAACATTATAAGAACGAGGGTGAAAAAATGTTTAGCAATTTTTTTTCACAATATCAAAAATAATAGTTTCTTAATTGATTTTCACTGCTACTTTTGTCCTTATTTTTATTTTCATCGTTATTGTTATTTTTATTTTTATTTTCTCTTTTATTTTTATTCTTATTTCCTTTCTTTCTACCTATAGGCGTCACGTGCCGTCGACGACGTCGTTGACCGGGCTATTTGAATCGCGAACAAAAAGTCCTTTCACTATAATGTGCTGCCGAGATACTCTGCAGAAGCCATCGGCAACGGCTTGAGGATGGACTTTATATACCTATGTGTAATGTGTATATAGGCATTAGGGACATATCCCTTTCTATCCCCACTTGCGAGCTGCTAATCTTCGGTATCTTGTTGTAATATCGCGTCGTCAACATTTTACTGAAGAGTGCTTAAAAACGACCCGCGCACCTCAAGGGGGTCGCTCTATTGCTTACACCAATCTACACGGTCTCGCAGAACAACGTTAATAATGCGGAAGAAAGTCGATTAGACTACGACGGTTGAAAATTTTGATAATTCTTTTCCTTTTTGACTTATTATCGTAGATCTAGTTCCGGCGAATATATTTCATCTTCTGGTGCACTCATTTTTTGAATGAGCCTCTAACCCAAAAACAACACAGTGTGTAGAAATGTACGGGTTTTCGATGGAGTTATATGATTCTAGTTGTTGAAACTAGTGACAATCTCCGCAAACCAAATTCCTAACTAACAGCTATACCCGATGGATCGATTTTTATTTCAAATTACTTGTGCCAAGAGAGCGACAGATTTACTCACTCAACAGCTCGTACCAGTAGTAGATTACGTCCTGCTTTAACCTGGGCACTGCGTAATCTCCAAAATATACATGCACGATACTGTGATCGACGAAGCTGATGTTGTGCCTACAATAAAGAGAACAAGCTGTAATATAACAAATTTATAGAAATGAACATTTTTGTGCAAGAAATCTCGGGGATTTCAGTTCTTTTTCATTGCACAGTGTGATTCAGTAGAAATAAACTCGTAAGCAACCTTCAATGACATTTTTTTCAAACATTCGACAGCTGATAAACGTGATTATCCGATTAGACACAAACTGTATTCGACAGAATACCTTTTCAGACTCCGAAATTGAGAATTAATTCGAAAACACATGCTGACAGGATGGAAAAGAATCAATGGTTCACCAGCGCGGCCATTTGATAAGATTCTCAAAAGATTTTGAATTGCTCTAAAATTATTGGACACGGCAATAACAGACTTGAAAAACATTTTGTACTCATGTATCTAATGGAGACACGTGTTAATGAATTTTTAATTCAGAGACAAAAATTGGAAATATCAACCAAAATCGTCTTGTTGATCAGCACCCATTGCCAACTCAACATTACGATGTTATTTTTCTTGCAATTCGAAATGGTTTTGCTGGCTTTGCAAGATTTCCAAGGGCCGCATGACGCCACTGATGCCCTGTCTAAACACGCACTTTGAGATCGGATATATTTAGAGTCTTAGCCAATCACTGAATTTTCACAACAGAAGTGATAGCAAACAGTTGACAGACTTATTAAATATACAGTACTACCTCGTTATAAGCGCCCTCGTTGTAAGCGAATTTCCCCTTCGTTCCGCTTGAGCGAGTTTTATAGCTTCCCCCACTCTACCTGTACGCGCAAGGTTCTCCCAATGGTGATGCTGACTGACACACTGACACATGTGCGATTTCCCAGTAGTGGGCGACAAATTTCTTGCGATCCTATTCCCCTAACCGCCCTAACAGTCGCTTATAACGAGGTAGTACTGTACTCCATCTTAAAGTGCGTGTGTAGACAGCGCATCAGTGGTAAAGTCTTCTCGCAATTGAACCAGAACAGAGCAAGATACATATCGATCAGACATTTGCCGTGTCTCAATTCGCACAAAGTATACACTCGATGCGCATTCGCCCTTGGACAAACCGGTAGTGACGTCATGTAAGGCATAATCCAACTGATCGAGGGGAAGTGCGCAAAGGTGCAAGTGTCAAAGGTACGGGAGATGCACTTTTTGTGCCCCTTTGAGCACCTTTTGACAGCCATATTGGAAATTCGAAACTCATAACCTAGAAATCGCAATCAACACAATGAGCAAGTCTACCGCGAATATTCGGTGAGAATAAACGATCCCCGTCCTACGGCAAAACCAACACAGGCGCGCACCCGTGCGTGAGGCTCATTCGGGAGGGGATGTAATGTTACTGGCACCTCATTCCCTCCCGAACGAGCCTTACGCACGCGGTGCGCGCCTATGTTGGTTTTGTCGTAGGAAGGGGATCGTTTACTCTCACCGAATATTCTCGGCAAATAGTACATCTATACCACGCCAGAGTGCAGATCACTCGAAAGTGTGTACTTGATTGAAGCAGTTCAATTGTGAACGGTGGTAAAAGGCGAATGCGCCATGAACGGTAAGGGTGAAGGCAAATGCACAAGGGTACTCGCAGCGAATTGAGACACGGCAATTATATCGATGCACATAAAATATCGAAATTGAAGCATCGATACTCTGCCCACACAGCACAGAACGTTTCATATACTATTGCACTTCTTACTACCATGGTACGTTGCAGAAGCAATTCAAAGAGTCGCCTCAACCACGTAGTAGTTCCGCGCTCGCCGCTAGGTGCACGTTCGGCGCTGGAGTCTCTCGGAAGTAGAAATACGCCACCTAAGTATAACCTGTGCCGACTATGCTCATCCGAACAGTTACTAGACATTCGTACGATCCTTAGACCATACAGGATGGGCCGCGCATTGCCTATGCTAAAGCATTGTAAGATTGTTGCTGGGTAATGAGAAAAGGACAGACGTGAACACACGATACTGGATCGTTCGTCGGACAAGGACGCAATAGTCCACTAGGGGAGTAGCGCTTATGGTTACTCGGCGGCACCAATGCGCGGTCCATCCTGTATGGTCTAAGGTACGACCCGTCATCTACCAGTGTGCAGTCTTTTTTATTATACGCTATTGTTGGGCTAGTTTGGGTTGGATGAAGATTGAAATATGGTTCATCACACATTCCAAAAACAACATTAGATCTTGCCGAGTCAGTTTCATGAAACACGAACGAAAAATATCTGAAATGTTACCGAGACCTATCCCAATAAACACAGGTCCGTTTAATAGACGTTCAAAAAACGTGCCCGCTGCATGAATTTGGTGCACGTGGATAAATTAATCGTAGATCCACGTACAGGCGGACATCAGACCTGGAAATTCATTGTACTATAGGTTTAATTTTGGTATAATGAATGTATAGAGGGGTGTTTCAACGGTTTTTACATGTATGATGAACACGTTTGTTGTACGGGATTTCAACCACCTCGTGTTTATTGGGATGCAACGTTTTGTATACGTTGTGTCATGAAAATACATTCGTATAACTGTCATGTCTGTCAAATCATAACGAGGTCTCAGTGCAACGTTTTAGAAACCTGGAGCTCGATTCTTGAGATCGTGCGATACATTTTCGTATTCGAAATTTGCCTTCCGACCAATTATGTGATGATTCCAAAGAAAGCGAACTTCGCAATTGGCCGGAAAACGAATCTCGCATACGAAAATTGATCGCATGATCTCAAGAATCGAGCCCCTGATACGAAAAGTGTTGCGTTGTATGGTTAATAGTCCAGTCAATCTGTGATTTGACCGTGCATTTTGGGTAGGCAGCGATGTTTTCTTTGGGTTTCATTGGTGGTCGGCCGTGAATGTAGAACTCAGTTTCCAGAACTGGAGGGTAGTGCCATTCGGCCGCCATCTTGAAATTGAGGGTGTCATTAGTTTTATTTATTCAATTCCGTAACCGTCAGGCTGACAAAAATTTTGTGTGAATTTTTTTCTAGTTTATACAATTATCTATAACTTTGATTCACAACTTTTCCGGCTAAGATCAATAATACGAAAGTTATGAGCAGAAAAAGACGACAAATAAGGTGATGACATACATCGAGGCGAGATGACTCTGGAATTTCAAATACAGTAGAACCTCAATTATCCGAACCTCTGTCATCCGAACCCTCTGTTATCCAAACCACGATCGCTTCAACCGAACCCTCGATTATCCAAGCCTCAACTCGTTTTTTGTTTTTTTTTCTTCTTCATGGGCGCGTTTTTCGCGTTTTATTGCATAGTATTTATCTATTTGAACGACGGCGCGAAATTTTGAAATTTATATGCACGTCGAAGGACTGCGCGCAATTACAATGTTGCAAACAAAGTGTTTGGTCAAACGTGTTCAAGCTTGATTCGCCTGTCAGGGCATTAGTGCGCTCGCATATTCATTCTTACCGGTAGTCTTTATTTAACTCCAGGCAAACTTACATTGTGTAACATTACTGTTCCATGATCCGAATTTCCGATTATCCGAAATAGGCCCGGACCCAATTAGTTCGGATATTCGAGGTTCTACTGTACTCGAAGTATTTCATAAACTCATTTGTCGTATTTTTCTGTTCATAACTTTTTCATATTCGATCTTAGCCAAAAACATTATAATGCTTCGGACAAAATTCTTGTCAGCCTTACGGTTACGGAGATGAACCAAAAAATTTCACCCTTAATTTCAAGATGGCGGCAGAATGGCAACACCCCCCCAGTCCCGGAGGGTGAGTCTTACACTCACGGCCGACATCCCTACGAAACCCAAAAAAAAATCACTGCCTACCCAAAATTCACGGTTGCTCCCTTTTTACGCACGGGTTGACTGGACTATATCGATACTTTTATGAATTATGGTGATTCATTTTGCAAACAGTGAGAGCAGTGAGATTTCATAACAAAGTATTATTCATATCATATATCATATATTATAGTGTATAAAATACGTATTAATTTTGTAAATTACGAAAGATTTGTGGCATAATTTCCTCCCGAATGCAGCGTGGTAACGGAGTTCTGGACAAAATAACGGACGTCATTGCAGGCGGGATAACATTCGCTGCAGTCGATTCCGGACGCAGCTTCGTACTTCATTGCCGACGAGGAACCATCTAGGTCCAGATCGTTTTCGTCGTCTGGAACTTCATGCGGAAAGAGAACCCACCATTTCGCTGAAATGGACGAAGTTTCCTCTTAGTCCTGGAGTGAGCCGTCCGTCCGAACGCGAACGAGACTGGGATATCGTGACAGACAACTTTTTGACTCTCGCACTACTTCTCTTTCTTTCTCACTCTTCATCTACCTTCCTTCAACACTTCCCCGGAATTATCGAACGCGAAAATCTCAAGACACCGAAAAGTGGTTTCGTTCACTGTGACTGCTATAACTTCGATGAATCGCCTCGTTTCTTTCGATTGACCTATCAATCGACGCCCTACCCCACCCGGTGAGCCTATCCTCAAGCCCGGGATAATTTTGATAAGAACTTTCTTGAGGAAGGCGAAGGACCTCCTTAAAGCCACGTGCAAACGGTATAGCGAAAGAGGTTCAAATGACGTATCCGATTCGTGATCAAAACAATGAAACGAACAAAACATACTAGACATTTTTTGTTCTTCCGATCATCTTGTTTCGTTTTTAGAAATATTAACATTATTTAAACTGTTCTTACATTTGTTGCTGCTCAAACATGGAAGGTCAGTCATGACGCAAGTTCTCCGCTTATCTGAAAGGTGAAATCGTGTAAGTAATCAATCACGATTTCCTGTCCCGTGGAGGATTGATCGCGTACTTATATTTTCTTGCTTTTTCTTTTTTTTTTTTCAAACGTACAAAGGTCAGGATAATAAAGCTCCGCGCCAGTCTATGTAGATATATATGAAACTCTAATCGTACCTCTCTTAGGGAAAAAAAATGGCAGACATTCACACGTCTGCCATATGTCCTCGACACGACAGTTTACGATACAATCGCTGTACGTATATCCGGTGAACAATTTCTGTAGTTCAGTATTGAATATGCATTTTCTTTTCTGTACAGGATAACTGATTATCTCATCCGGTGTATAAAATACTATGGCGTCTAGCCTCAAATACGTTTCCGTTAACGGCGATATAATTTGCTCGATTACTCCACCACTCGGATTATCGGGGTAATCTTCAGAGTTGAACAGAATTACCTAAAATAACAGTTTTAAATTTTTCGACATTTTGTTTCACTTTTTCTTCTTCTTCGTATGCTTCGTATTCAGAAGTATAAATATACCGGCAGAAAAACGGTGATTCGAGAAAAGTTCGATATCTTAGCGGATAATGACCGTGAAAAACTTGTCGGAAAAAGAGTTCGAAGAAGAGGTAACAAGCCTTCATTCTGTCTAGCGCATTTGTGTTCACCTCGTTTTCATCGAGTTTCACAAAAATATTAGAAGAGGCAATTATGAGGTTTTTTTTTGTCATTCTTGAACGCCTGCATTTCGATGGAAAATCATCGGAATCGTGTCTCAAACACACGAAATAAAAGTGATCTTTTTTTCACAGAACTATAGCGTTTCTCATGAATTCATGTTTCCTATTCAACTTTTATTAGCAAACAAGGGTCTGGCAATAAGTTTAAGATGGTTTTTTATAAGAATCCACGGCTGATAATATGACGGAAAAAGCCCACAAAAACTGCCTCTTTTAATATTTTTACAAAACTTACTGACATGAGCGGAAACAAAGTTAACACAAACAACAAATGAAAGCTCCTTACCTCCTATTCAAACTCTTTTACTTTAAGTTCTGTACCTTGATCATCCGCTGTGATACAAAACTTTTTGCACATGTTTGATAAAAAATACCTAATTAGGTATATATCAGGCATTTCGCGTCACTCCAGCCACTACAAAATAAGGAAACCTCAAAAAACTACAACAAATCGGGCTATACGATACCAACTTGTAACGATTCTATTACCTTTTAGGCAACGAGTCGGTATTCTTACATATACGATAGGGAGAATGGGTATTATAAATAAATAAGCACAGTAAAAGACAAAATCAAGTACGTTACGTTTTCTTTTTATTATACGTTTCAGATGATCGAGAAAAATGCAAAGTCAAATAACTTCAATAGAGGTGATATAGCGAATTTACATTAGATTCAAGTTATAATTTGAGCGACATGAACAATAGGTCATACGTTGTTGAAACACGTCTTGTAGTCTTGAAAAAAATGTCGTCAAATGTAATTTTAAAACTAGTCAAGCATAATTCCTTATATGATAATGGACAAAGACAGGACATCACACCACTCTATAATAAATGCAACGGCATCTATGAAAATAAGAAATAATGTTATCACGAATGGCGAGTGGAACAAAACATGTGATAACATGAAATTTACATTGATTTGACGATGATTAACTAAATAGTACGACACAAGCTTGACCGCATAGTCGGGGATTTGAGTATGATAAATGCACGTGGCGATACTTAAGTTTGATGTTAGTTCATGTTTCCTCGTCGTATTTTGGTATCCACTGGATTTCGAAGTAGCGTCAAGGCAGTAATATTGGAACAAATGAAACTAACTAAGTACCATGATACAAATTAAGCCAACATGCGGTTCTGAACAAAGGCGAGTTAAATTGGAGCGACGGACAAACACGTCCTCTTTCTTCCACGACCCACGGACCAAGGAGGAATCCTTTTCCGCTGTCTACATAGGTATCACTCTATTAGTCAAGTATATGATTATTTCGTCTGTTATTGCGCACTACGCTGTTCAAAACTTTGCGCGCCTTATTTTGAATAGATAGATTACTACAATATCCTCCTGGCGTTATGTTAGGTCTTTGAAGATCAAATGTAACGCCATCACCTTTGCATAATTTGTTTTGTTTTGATCAATGGCATTTTTACTGTTTGTTTCATACATATTGCATCGATAGTTGTAGTTGAAAATTCTGATTTGCGTCATGTGTGACTTTGTCTTTTAAACATAAAACATAAACTTATTGTTAAACCTATTCGCTTACTGGTTTCGGCAATCTAATATGATTTCATTTTCGTCAATAAAACATGTACTTATAGAATAGTTTACTTATGTACTAGTATACAATTAGTTTGCAAATCTGATAAGATTTCAGTTTCACAGGAACGTACCATTGTCAATTTGTTATGTTAATGCTTGGTTTAGTAGACTGGTAATACTTTCGCAAGTTTATACGGTTATATATACCCTTTATTGCATTTTCTTTGTTAAGATCAATTAGTTCATATGCATTTTTTCCAATTACTTTTGATATTTGATATGGTCCTTCGTAGAGCTCAAAAAATTTGTGCGTTACTTTGTTTAATAAGCTTGATTGATGCGGGACTTTTAGTAAGACTAAATCACTTTCTTTCAATTGCACCGTTGATTTTGTGCGTTGATTTTTTACTCGATTCTGAAAGTGCTTGTTCACGTTTTGATTTGCTTTATATAATTTAACTACGCGAGTTTCCTCATGTCCCTCTGGAAATTTAATTAATTCCTGAATTTTATCATGTGATGATTTATCAAACTGAAGTTCCCAAGGAGTATATTCTGTACTGCAATGTGTGGTGAGGTTCATGTATTCCTCTATATCTTTAATGTATTTAGCCCATTTAGTATGTTTATCAGCACATAATGTGCGGAACAATCTCCCTAACTCTCTCATTACGCGTTCAGTAGGGTTAGATTGAGGATGTCTGATGGATGAATAATGTACTTTAATGTTTTCCCTTTCAAGTCTAGTTTTCCACATATGTGCTGTAAATTGTGTTCCATTGTCACTTAATATTCTATTAGGTTTTCCGAACTTCGGTATGTGACAATCAATGATTTTCTTCAAACTATTTTGGGTATTCGCCTTTTTCATTGGATATAGACTGACGTATTTAGTAAATGCGTCTAAGACGACTAAGATATATTGTACACCTCCGACTGAAGTTGGTAGTGGCCCATAAAAATCTATAGTAATCAGGTCGTTTGGTTCGCTAGATTTTACCAATTGATACTCTCCTTCCATACTATATGGTAGATATTTTACTCTCTGACATAGGTCACATGAAATAATTTGTTTTTTTATCTGTTGATTCATGTTTTTCCAAATATAATATTGCGACAGGTATTTGTGAGTTTTATATACTCCCGGATGTCCTATCCTAGCATGTACTGTTTCGATTAGCTGGTAAGTTAAAGCTGCCGGTATGGCGATTCTCCATTTTTTATTCGTTTTGGTTCGTTGAAACAATATCCCATCTTTGATAGTGTAGTAGTCATTAGGGGTGCTGCTTTTGCATGCTTTGATTTTCTGCTTGAGGGTTGCATCTTGGCATTGTAAATGCTTCAACTGTCTAAATTCGGCAATTAATAACGGATCTAAGGTTATGAGTTGTATTTTATCGATGGTGTTATTGTGCTCTTCCAACTGTAATGTTTGGATATTTATTTCTAAGGTGTTTATTACCAGTTTGTTTGGTTCTACTTCGCTGTTTTTTCCGGGTGGATTACGACTGAAAAAGTCTGCTACGAGATTGTCCTTTCCCTTACAATGTTTTATGGTAAAATCATATTCTTGCAGTAATATGCTCCATCTTGTTAATCTCGAATTATGGAAGTTACTGTTGTGCAGAAACGTCAAGGCTTTATGATCGGTAATTATTTCAAAGTGATTTCCTAACAGATAGACTCTGAATTTGATGACTGAATACACTATGGCAAGTAACTCTTTTTCCGTTGTGCTATAATTCATTTCGGCTGCGTTTAAACACCGACTTACTAAACTAATCAGTCTTTGGTCGCCTTGTGCATCCAGTTGGTATAACATTCCACTAATGCCTAGATTACTGGCATCCGTTTGTACTCTAAAAGTCTCGCCAGGCATAAAATGATGCAGGGTCACGCACTCTAAGAAGTTGTTTTTTATATTGTTAAACGCGGTAGTGTGTTCTGATCCCCATGTCCATTCCTTGTTTGCTTGCAAAAGGTTTCTGAACGGGTGTATGTAGTTTGCGTGTTTAATACTAAATTGTCTATAATATCCGCATATTCCTAAAAATTGTTGGAGTTGTTTTTTGTTACGAGGTATAGGGAACTCTTGGATAATTTTCAATTTACTGGGATCAGGGGTTACACCATTGGGTGTTAAAATGAATCCCAGAAATGGCACTGACTGCCTATAAAACAGTGATTTATCCAAACGTAAGGTGAAATTGTATTGCAGTAAACGAGAAAATACTATTTCTATGTGTTTTAGGTGTTCCTCGAATGTTTTTGACGTAATTAACAAATCGTCAATGTAACATGTCAAAAAATCAGAATATTGCGTCCCTAGGGCTAGATTCAATGCTCTAATGAATGCACTTGACGCGGTCTTAAGTCCGAATGGAACCCTACGAAAATGATATAGTGATGATCCATGAAGAAACGCGGTGTATTGTCTAGATTCTGGACTAAGTGGTATTTGCCAGTAACCTTGCGTTAGGTCAGTGGTTGAAATGAATTTTACGCCGTCATATTTTTGCAATAGCTCGCTAATCAATGGGGGTGATTCGTTATCGCCTTCTATTATCTCATTGATGTATCTAGCATCCAAACAAATCCTGATTTTTCCATCTTTCTTTTTGACAATTCGTAATGGGTTACAATATTGGCTTACTGATCTTTCTATAATTCCTTGTTTTAACATTTCTTGTATTTCTGCATCTACTTGTGGGCGCAACGATAGTGGGATTGGATACGATTTCCTTACTATGGGTTTTGCTTTCAATGGTATAATTTTGTGTTCGTAAATTGTCGTACATCCTGCTTTGTTTGAGAAAACTCTTCTATATTTTACTAGTAAATTGAAAACTAACTGCCTTTGCGACTCGGAAAGCATCGTTAGATTACTCGCGACCATTCGTGCCTCGACAAAGAAATTTTCGTCCTGACCGTCAATATATAAACACGGTATTCTATTTAGCAAACTATCTTCAACTTCAGAAATTTCTCTGTGGTCATCGCTGGTTGCAACGAGCTGAATTTGACACTGAGCTTTGTTAACATTATTATCTATTTGTAACACATCATTATGATCATCTACTTTATCTACATTATTATCTCTTTCATTATTGCTATCAAGTTCATTACCGTTTATGATTACATTAGAATTAACCGTTTCATCATCAAAATTTTCACTTATAACATTTTCATTTGAAATATTTACGTCGATCATATCATAATTTTCGTATATATCATTTGCAATTTCAACATTAGCCTTATTCAAATCATTATAATCATTCAAATTGTTTTCATTTAATACATTAGTATCATTTATATGGACATTTTCACGTAGATTAACTAAATTTTCTCTTAAATCATTCTCATTTATACTATTCTCATCATCGACAATAACGTTTTCATTATTCATATCAGAATTTTCACCTATGTTACCAAAATCTTGACTTAAATCATTTCCATTATCAACGCTTTTATTTATACTATTTTCACCGCCAATTGCATCAGACTCGACATTGCGAGAACAATCATCATTAGTATTTTCAAATTCTATTATTGACGGGTCTTTGTGTTTACTATGACCTCTGGCTTCTAGAAAGCCTATTATTTTTACATAGGTTAGATTATCAACTTGGACGGATTTTAATTTCTCTGTTGAGTCACGACTGAACGATACTACCTCCTCGGAAAGCTGAGTCCCCTTCACTATTATGGTTTGACTATCATAATCTATTATGGATCTTGTGTGATATAGCCAATCATTACCCAGTATTATTTCTTTGGACAGCCCAGGGATTACTAAAAACGCGTGGGTGATCCTTTCCTTATCAATATATGTCTCGAGTAGTACTTGTCGTTTCACTGAGATAGATTTTTTACCAAATGCGGGAAGAACTACAACATTAGCCACTGGCAATTCATTTAGGTTATTATTTCGGGATAGCTGTTGATATAGGAGTTCAGAAATACAAGTTATTTGACTTCCAGTGTCGATTAGTGCGGCTACTGGTATACTGTTTACTATCATTGATATGTGTGGTGATGTGGGAACGCTTTTACCTTCATCGATACTCTGATTATCATGTATGTCTATTATTTCTTTACATAGGTCCTCTATAAAATCATAAGGATTGTAGCATGATGTTGGACCGAGGTTCATCACGCTACTTACCAGTTTAAAGGTCGATTGTTACCGTAATGAGGAGGATTACTATTTTGGTAATGTTGTATCGATGGTGGGGGCATACTGGTATTCGGTAGTGTAAAAGCTCCGTTATTATGATTGTACGTTTGTGTATAGTGCTGGTGATTATTTGAACTTTGTTGTCTATTATTGCTATACCCGTTACTGTACTGATTTTGATATGCCAGTTCTCTGACATTAGTGGATTGTTGATTTCTATTGTGATTATTACTATGTTTTTCTATATTGCGAACCTGTTGTACAGTATCTAGGTGAGATATTGCCTCAATGACCTTGTCAGTGTTTGAAAAATCTACAGCCGTTACAGCGTTAAGTACATAAATAGGCAATTGTTCTACGATTTTATAATTTATTTCATATTGATCTAATTTGGGGGTAAAATATCTAGCTTCTTTTAGTTGTTTGAGGAAAAAGTTTTGCATTGTACCTTCACTGTTTCTATATTTTCGCGATGACCATATCGTCTTAAGCCTAACTTGTACTGGGATTGAAAAATACTTCTTAAGAAATTCAGTTTGGAAATCATCATATGTATTAATTCTATCTTTTACTACATCGTACCATAATTTTGATGTTCCGTCCAACGCACTTTCTAAGCACAATAATTTTTGAACTCCACCAACCCTTTTTAAATTGAAATATCTATTTAATTCTTCTAAAAATTGCTTTGGGTGATGTTTCTCAGTATCACTGAATTTTGGCATTATAACCTCTATATTAAAATTTTGCAAATTATTAACCAGTCCACTCACCAATTGTCTACCTATGTCGGCTTGCTCTAGATTGTTTACGTTATTTTCTTCATTGGATACACGTTGTCTTTCAGCGCGCAGTCTATCTACTTCACCTAGCAGCTTTTCCAACTCCGTTTTTTCCTTCTCGAGCCTGGCCTTTTCTACTCTGATACGTTCCTGCTCTGCCTCCATCTTAGCAGATTTTTTGTCCTTGTTTTTACTATCCTCCAGTTGCCGATACGGGTGTACTGAAGGTGAGTCTTTAGCTCTGGATCTAGTAGTAAGCGGGGAACGTTGAACACTCATTAGTTAAAAGATACATAAATTAAACAATTACTTAACATACATCTATTGAAGCTATTTGTCCACGGTTCGGGCGCCAGTTGTAACGATTCTATTACCTTTTAGGCAACGAGTCGGTATTCTTACATATACGATAGGGAGAATGGGTATTATAAATAAATAAGCACAGTAAAAGACAAAATCAAGTACGTTACGTTTTCTTTTTATTATACGTTTCAGATGATCGAGAAAAATGCAAAGTCAAATAACTTCAATAGAGGTGATATAGCGAATTTACATTAGATTCAAGTTATAATTTGAGCGACATGAACAATAGGTCATACGTTGTTGAAACACGTCTTGTAGTCTTGAAAAAAATGTCGTCAAATGTAATTTTAAAACTAGTCAAGCATAATTCCTTATATGATAATGGACAAAGACAGGACATCACACCACTCTATAATAAATGCAACGGCATCTATGAAAATAAGAAATAATGTTATCACGAATGGCGAGTGGAACAAAACATGTGATAACATGAAATTTACATTGATTTGACGATGATTAACTAAATAGTACGACACAAGCTTGACCGCATAGTCGGGGATTTGAGTATGATAAATGCACGTGGCGATACTTAAGTTTGATGTTAGTTCATGTTTCCTCGTCGTATTTTGGTATCCACTGGATTTCGAAGTAGCGTCAAGGCAGTAATATTGGAACAAATGAAACTAACTAAGTACCATGATACAAATTAAGCCAACATGCGGTTCTGAACAAAGGCGAGTTAAATTGGAGCGACGGACAAACACGTCCTCTTTCTTCCACGACCCACGGACCAAGGAGGAATCCTTTTCCGCTGTCTACATAGGTATCACTCTATTAGTCAAGTATATGATTATTTCGTCTGTTATTGCGCACTACGCTGTTCAAAACTTTGCGCGCCTTATTTTGAATAGATAGATTACTACAAACTCATTCACGAAATTTCACATTTTTGATTTTTTCTGGACGGAACCCATACAGCACACATATCTGATAGATGTTCATAGGATATCCATAGGATATCCATTGGATGTCCCATGGATATCGTATGAACATCTATCGGACATGTGTGCTGTGTGGGAATACCCAAGTTTTTTTCATTTGAACAATGATATTTTGGGAAGGGTTGATCGTAACGACGATATTAAGAAACGAAAATCTGCGATTTTTCAAGGCCTATGAGTGTGAAATTTATTCAGATTCAACTACGTAATTCTGACCCAAATTTTAGGGAAAAATCATCAAAAAATTATATTTTTCACAGGAACGGCGCTCGATGTCATCACCAATATAATATCCTCGAATTCTGTATGGACATATCAGAAAATAGGCATTGCTGATAGGAAATGTGCCCTGCTTAACAAAATTCAATATTATTTGTAAAAAAAAATTGAAAATCCCGTAAAAAAGGGGGATATCGAGGAGTTTCTAGTCTTTCGTGGTTGGAGTGACGCGGAATGCCTCATACGTACAATGGTAAAGATTTCAAGATTTTTATAACGAAATATCGATCAAACTCCTGCAGTGTCCATCAAATTCATTGTTATAGTACTCAGAAGCATTTACATAAACCGCATTTGGTAGATCAGATTTTCCGACACTACGGCTTGAATTTTCTTGATGTAGTTAACAATCAAAACTTCACCTTCCAACCTCGGCCAGATGGAATTGTGTAAAAGTAATCGTCTAATAATGGTTCGATTAATATACTCAGTCCATTTCCAACTCCTGGTCCCTGTGGCATCAACACTTTGCTTCGATATCCTGTTCTGTTGTATCCGATCACCCTGATTTTTAGTATAAAATCTTCATTACAACAGAGTAGCTAAGTGACACTACCTGGAAAACTTTCAAGGAAAATTGATCTCATAACAGATAGCATGTGAGGATCAAAAGCAGATGCATCCAATTTTGTTAATGAATAAAAAAAAATAAAAAGGAAAAATAAGCAAATTATTGCGCAAAAATTTAGCAATTGGAAATTTACATGGAATAGAATTGTTTCCTTCTGAACATGCAATATGACTTCGATATCTCAACATACAGAATATAAGAATTTCGATAATAGACCTAATGGCGTTGAAACCATAAAATACGTGGGTTTGTATATTTTTAACAAAATTTTTCACCAAAATCAAGTATTTGAAAATACCAAGTAAAAATATTTCCATCAATGATGAATTTGTCTGCTTTTGATCCCGCGATCCTGATATATCTTACGGTATGAACTCGTCACTCTCACGAACGTAGTTGAAAGTGCAGCAGTATCCATCTTGAGTTTTTCGAAAAGTAAAGATTTCGGAACACGGCACCAAATTCCCCCCGTATGTACAACTCAAAATAACGTCGTGACATGGCGGTGTTAACTGTTGAGATCAACAAAATATGTACTTTTTCTCTAATTTGGAGAAAAAAAAGAAGTAAAAAGGCAGAGAGTTTTAATGAATATATTATATAATATTATACTATATATGTGTGTATGTATTGTACATAAAATTAAAATAGAGAACAAATAGCCAAGGAAAGCTGAAGTACTTTGGGAAAGAAGTGTTCTGTTGGAAGTTCGGCTAACGAAGAAAAACAGGTACGATAATAAGAAGTTCAACATCAATCTTGGCTTGTTTACAGCCATGAGAGACGTAAAGAAAACTATTCCAATTGAAAGTTCTGAAATTCTGTGGCTCTTGTGAGGGTACTCACATTTTTCATTATCTCATTCGGATCGTAGTCTCCGTTATAAAATCGCCTCAGCATATTGTGCAGTGTTTCGTGTTCTGGTTCAAACGACTCGTACGTGTAATCGTATAAATGCCCCAAGTATCTCAGCAGCTGTAGAATCTCTTGAGACGATGATGTTGAAATATTTGCTTTGAAACTGTAAACTCAAAATAAAAATAATTAACAGTGATTTCTTCCAATCGCGTCTGCATTTCAAAATCGACAATGATTCTTACATTGATTCTGCAAACGCACTTGCAGATTTGTAACTTATTCGGTTCAACGTACACAACGCCAACGCTGCAAAAATAGTTGAGCGTCAATCGTTATGGAAAGAGAAAGAAAAAAAACAGATGAGCGAGTCTGACTTCCATGGATCAGCCCCTAGAACTTCTCATCAGTATTTTTCAAGCCCGATAAAAAGTGCCTACTCTATCAGTTGAAAGTTTAATAAATGAAAAAGAAATGCATTACGCCGATATTGGAATTAATGGACGATGCAAATGGAAACTATACTGTACTCAAAAATAAAGGGAAGAATACATTTGGATGTATACCGATCCCCAAAAAGCACCTCTGGTGCAAAAACCTTTCGCCAAGTACATTAATGTGATACATATACCCCAAAAATAGTGCTGGACACAAGATCAAGACCGGACTTGGTCTTGTCTTGGTATGGTCTCGATTTTCAAGACGAGACCAAGACAAGATCACGATAGAAAAATTCGAGACGATACCAAGACTACCCTGAAGTCTCGTCGAGACTGTCGAGAGTCTCGACAAGATTAGTCAATATTCCAATATTCAAAAAAAAAAAAAATAATAAACATGGTGATAAATAAAATCCAACATTTCGTTTTTGTGAAATTTTCATTGAATGGGAACTAGATGTTACGTATATGGTAAAATTCAAAGTTGAACGTTCTTTATATACCTAAATGACTGATGCATCAAATTCAAAATTCAAAATTTATATGGAATAATGTCATACTTAAATAATTAGGGCCATTAAGGGACAAGCAATAACCTGACAAGACCAAGACAAGACCAAGACGAGACCTGAAAATCGAGTGTTTTTCGAGACCAAGACCGAGACCAAGATCAACCTTCATAGACCAAGACCGAGACCAAGACCAAACTTCACAGACCAAGACAAGACTAAGACAAGACGTAAAAATTGAGATTTTTTCGAGACAAAGACAAGCAAGACAAGCAAGACAAGCAAGACAAGCAAGACTGCAAAGTCTCGTCTTGTCTCGTCTTGTGTCCAGCACTACCCAAAAAGCACCTCCCACGTAAAAAAATCGAAAATCAGTTGCTACTGCCAAGTACCGCTACATCACATCACCTTTTTCTCAAATTCATAATTCGGCCTTCCATTACATGGTTTCCATAGCCATCTTGTCTTTCTACGCAGAACCATAGATATAGCGATAGGTAATTGACAGTTCTATTGGTGTAAACAGAAGACACAGAGAAGTGAAAATGAAGAGATGAAAAAAAAAAAGAAATTTGGAGTACGTGGTACTTGGCGGGTCACTATTTTATGCTCTCTCCTCGTACTTTTCTACAAAAGGCCCGCCAAGTACCACTACCTCCAATTTTTTTTTTTTTATTTCTTCATTCTCACTTCTCTATGTCTTCTGTTTACATCAATAGAACTCTCAATTGCCTATCGCTATATCTATGGTTCTGCGTAGAAAGACAAAATGGCTATGGAAACCATGTAATGGCAGGCCGAATTATGAATTTGAGAAAAAGGTGATGTGATGTAGCGGTACTTGGCAGTAGCAACTGATTTTGGATTTTTTTTTTTACGTAGGAGGTGCTTTTTGGGGGATATATATCACATTAATGTACTTGGTGAAAGGTTTTTGCACCAGAGGTGCTTTTGGGGATCTCACTACTTTTTGTAGAATATGATCAATTGATTACTCTCGTTCGTAATGAATCGTAATAAATTATTAGCTCACTCTCATTGTGTATTATAGCGTTCAATATTTATAAATATTAACTATAGTTACACAGTAAAAAAAAATTCGTCAAATTCAACATAAAAGCTTGTGTTAAAGACTCTTTTTTACACAAAATTTGTGTTATTTCATTCTCCATGTGTCTAGGCCCGAAAAACCGCGATCTTAACCTCACTTCGCTCGAATTAAACGCAGCTTTTCGGCCTAAACACATAAAATTGTATATGCCATAGGCCCATAAAGTATTTTCTGACGAAATTCCTTACAATCCCCGCCTCCAGCTTGGATTATAAACTCGAATTCGTCGGAAAATACTTCATCGGCCTAATGACATAATGTACTATTGAATCAACACACGAGAGTGTTAAATATTTAACACAAAAATTTTTTCAGATTTTTTTACCATTTTATTTTCAAAGTTATTGTAGAGGATATTTCATATAGTTTTGTAGTTGTGTCATTCATTTTTCTTCTTGCGTTCTTTTGCCATTATACATTTTCTTTCATCAATAAGTTTTTCATGTAAAAAATCTCAGCTTTGAGAAAAAATATATATCTTTCGTTCATTCCTGTGAAAAGCTTTTAAAATTGAGCTTGAAATTTAAAAAGCTGTTTTTTGCCACTGCACAAATTTCCAATTTTTTTTTAATGTGTTTTGGAAAAGCTTAGAAAATTTTACATAATACGCGGAATTTTCAAGGTAGGATCTCGATGAACACGCGAGCAATGAATTAATGAACGAAAATTGAAGAAAATTTAAAGTCATTCCATGCATTCAATAATTATTCTTTTTACAACAGCGGATGGAAACCAGTGAGTTTCCATCCGCAAATGAGGATGGAAACCAGTCGATTGCCGGTCCTCGTTTGCGGATGGAAACTCACTGGTTTCCATCCGCTGTTGTAAAAAATAGTATGTTCACCTCGGAGAAAACGGTCATTAGCGCCTCGTATGAACTTGAGAACACCTCGGCTTCGCCTCGGTGCTCAAATTCATACTCGGCGCGCAATCGACCGTTTTCTCGCTCGGTAAACAATGTACTATTTTCCACCCTTTGTCTCTTTTCCGCTTTCTCTCTTTCGCTCGAGAATAAAATGAATAAAAGAACAGAAATTGAAAGAAATTTCAAATTTGATTCATATAAGGTAAACGTCCCAATGGCCGGACATCTAAGGTTGATGTCCCAATGGCCGGACATCCATACGAAATCGTATTTCTGTCTCTCTTGCACTCACTTTCTGTCCGGTAATTGGGACCTGTCCGGCCGTTGGGACGTTTACCTTATTTTATGTTATAATTATGTGAAAAGTATGAGAATCGAATTAAGAAACTTCAGTTATTGAAGATAACTAAAAGAGCTTTCCACAAGCATAAACGAAAATAAAATATTTGTTTGGAATGGTGAAATTTTTTCCGACAAAAAAACCTATGTTTTGAAAAAAAAATGTATAGCGGCAAAAAGACGCAAGAAAAAAATGAATAAAGCAAGAATTATAAAACTATATAACTTCGAAAATAAAGGGGGAAAAATCCTGAAAAAATTGGGATGCTGTTTTTCGATAATGAGTTTCAACTCAAAAAAATTTGGAAAGATCTGAGGACGTGAGGCCGGGTGCCTTTTGTTTTTTTTTTTGTTTTTTTTTTTTAAAAAATTATTTTCTATTTCAAAGAGACATCACCCTATGTAGGTTTGAATGACTAATTGAAAAACACCCTGTATATATAATATGACATCTTCTTCTTTATCCGTTTGCTTAACCCGTTATTGGAGGTAGGACGGAACGTTCACTAACGGCCATAGACTATATTGTTTGACAGCTGGACGGGCAAACGCTCTTAATTTCTCGTCCGCCTAGCATAAGTCTTTTTGTAGGCCCAAGAAAAGAAGGGACGCCTCTCTATGTTATTTATATGCTCATACAACTGCCTCGTGACGTCATCGTGGAGACGGAAAAGACCAAGAAAATTCTTGATCAAACTGAGCATTTCTATAAATCGGAATATTAGATCTCAGCTCTCCGTGCACCGATTGCATAAAAGTTGGGCTTAAATAAAAGCTGTTTGAAACCATATTCTAAGATAAAAATTTAAATCTCGTGTATAACCCGAGTCGGAATAAAATAAGGATAATATCATCGCCGTATAGGCCGAAGAGCTCTCGTGCGGGTATAGAGACTCGGTCGAGCCTCACGCCGCGTGTTCAAATAGTATATTGTGTACCAAGGGCGTAAAGTGGGATTTTTCAGACCGAGTGTGGAGTTTTCAGTACGAGTCGGAGGCGAGCTAGCACGAGTCGAAGACGAGTGCATTTGCGAGCCGAGGACGAGTACTGCAACCACACAAGGTCAAAAAACCCACTTAGCCCTTGGTGCACACCATATTTTTTGTGACACGCGCGATTTTCGCGTTTTTGAGCGATTTCAAATAAGCGGGCAAATAAAAACTGAAAACGCCCGCTGCTCGATTTAGCGGGCAAATAAAAAATGAAAACGCCCGCTGCTCGAGCATAAGCGGGCAACTAAAACTGAAAACGCCCGCTAAATCGAGCAGCGGGCGTTTTCAGTTTTTATTTGCCCGCTCGTCTGAAAACCGCCACTTTAGGCCCGCTTAATGGGTCAAAAAAACGCAAAAATCGTGCATGTGTTACAAAATAGTATATTACATACCTAGGGCAGTAAAATAAGGAAGGTCCCGGATCACATGCAATTGTCGTCCGAGGCGAAGCCGAGGTCGACAAACATGTGATCTGGGGCTTTCTTATTTACTGCCCGAGGACTGTATACGAATTTTCGCATCGACGGAGCCGAAAAACGGGAACTTCGTTCCGCGCAGCGGAATTCTTTTCTCACCTCCGGGCCGAAAGCGACAACTTTCGTCCCGCTGCGCGGAACGAAGTTCCCGTTTTTCGGCTCCGTCGATGCGAAAAATCGTATACACTCCTCGGGCAGTAAATGAGAAAGCCCCAGATCACATGTTTGTCGACCTCGGCTTCGCCTCGGACGACAATGACATGTGATCTGGGACCTTCCTTATTTTACTGCCCTAGGTATGTAATATACTAGGGGAAGGTAGGGCAAAACAGACCGGGAGGGCAAAACGGACCGTAGGGCAAAACGGACCGAGAGGGCAAAACGGACCGCCTGAAAAATTTATTTTGAATTATTATAAAAAATTCAATGATGCATCGTAAAGTTAACCCTCGAACTTAGAAATATTTTGAGGTAGGTCTTAGTCAATCACGTCGAGTCAGACTCAGTCAAGTCATCGGAAACGACTAGAAAGGATAATTGACTCAACTAGATTGACTAAGACCTACCTCAAAATGTTACTAAGTTCGAGGGTTACCTCCACAATGCATCATTGAATTTTTTATAATAATTCCAAAGAAATTTTTCAGGCGGTCCGTCTTGCCCTCTCGGTCCGTTTTGCCCTACGGTCCGTTTTGCCCTACGGTCCGTTTTACCCTCCCGGTCCGTTTTGCCCTACCTTCCCCTATTAATGTACTTGGCGCGAGACTCTACCGAGTCTCATGATGACTATTCTAATTCAGAATCGTTTTATCTTTCTATTTTTATAGGACAGTTCGTTTCGTTATTGTCTCTCGCTAATTTTCGAATGATTTCAACTTCTGAACTAAGAGTCTTATCATCTTCCACGAGGCTTTGAAATACACGTAATTTTTCGTGGAACAGTGCGTGAAAATTTTAATGCAATCGAAAATGGCCCATCTTTCGAGAAACAGCTTTATAATTTTTATTCGCAAATAAAATCTGATACAGCGGTTAAAAAATGATCAAAAAGGTATTGTCAAATAGTACATTCAAAGAACAATAAATTTTATGGTATCAATTCGTTCGATAGCACCGACAGATTTCAAGTTATATGCGTTCGAAAACTTCTCGTCAAAGAAAACTTTCAAATTTCAATGTTCTGCCCAGTTGAAACGATGAGATTGATCGCCAGAAGTAAAAAATTACTCGTACAACAAAAAAAAGTTGATGTTGAATATTGAATACCCCATATGCTTATAGAAGAATTAGAAAAACGAAATCAATCAGTGACTGAACAGAAAATAGCTCGAAATCAGACGTACCAGGAAAGGCGACACTTGTCATAGGATACTGATCTTTATCCTCGGTAGTTATAATTGGCGATCTTTTGTACTCTGCGTAAACGTCAAAGACCACATAAGCGACGCCACAAATCATAACGACGTAAAGAAGGAGCCAAATAATTCTAGGGAATAAAAAAAAAAAAATCAAATTACGGTAGAATTATAAAAGGACTATGTAAATTCAAGATCTTAATTTATTCCTACCTTTCAGCCCAATGGCGCCCTGGCTCAGTAAAGTATTTGCATCCATTCAAGCTCGAATTCTCACAGTAGAGTTTAAACTGTTGAAAAAATGAGCGGAATCTAACAGCTCCACGTCTTTTCGGACCGGTCCAACCGTTGATTTTCGGTAGATCAACCGCCTCACTTATACTCCGCATTCTAGTTAAACTTTCAACCCAGGTTTGCTGGTCTTTAGAATCGGTGTGGCTACGCATTTCGAAGCGAAAATTTCAAGCATTCAATTCCCACCCTACCCTCGCATGGCCGAGGAGAGAGAATCTCATTTACTGTACAGAAGTGACAAAGTTCCAACCGTGTATCCCTGTTTTGCTCGGTTTTCCTGCTTTCCTGGTTCCGGGCTTCCCCTCCTGAATACTTTATACGTTTCGCCTAAAAATTCTACCGGAACTACTTACCTTCTCCACAACTCTCATTATGCTTTTAGTCGCACGCGTTTACCTTCCATTCCAGCAGTCTAACTCGAGTCCGATCACTGATGGACTGACTTTAATAATAAAATACACACTATATACAAAATGTATAACTTTCACAATCCACATACAGATTTTATTGCACAATTCGTATCTGCACGCACACAAATTCACATCTGAAAAAAGATTCATGAGCGATGTAATACGTTCGACAAGAATTACACTTTTCATTACAAGAATGGAGGATCAACAGTTCGAGCACCATAGGTAAAAGGTGAAATCCTAAGACCTTTCAACGGGTTCACTGGATTAGATTACTTCGAGGCTGGAGGTGGACATGTCTTCACATCGTGCAGATGCTCCGGCCTGAATTTTTTCCTCGGTCAAATCTGGAGCTATACTGCGAGGTCTGGCACACAACAACTTTGTGGAACTGGATTTTTTCTATTGTACCCTTGACACCTTTGACACAATGACGATTGCTGGTTGTGCGATTAACACGCCTGAATCGCGTGCCCATGGAGGGCAGTTCTTCCTCCGGACATACCACCACCCTCGCATGACGGTGCTGACGGACGTTTCACATAGGTATGCCAGTTTACAATTCAGTCCTGGTATAAGTATGTACAAACTACAATATTTCATATATATTGATCGAAACGGGCCGGCGCACATGACCTCCTATTGAAAGGATTAATTCTTTCTCACTGGCACTTAACTTTTTTATCCTACCGATACGAATTTTTCTTGAAAGCTGAGGTGATGATTAAAGTCATTTATCGACCATGCAGGTATATCAGTGAAATCGGTGAAGTAATACCGATAGAATATTTCACAACATCTGCATCGTTTCGAAAATCGAAGGGAAGTTTCCGGTGAAGTTCCAAATGTCTTTGATAAAAATTTTGGAAGAAATCATTGTAATCATTCGGTCTGAGTTTCGAAAACTTTTCAAATCATCCGATACGTAAATTTGCAATGTGATTATTTGAGAACTTCGACAACCCCTCGAAGCTTTCAAACCACGTTCAGTTTTCTAACATATTTCGACGACATGGATGACAAGAGAAAAATAATGAGAAATTAGCCGCAATTCTTTTGTAGAGCTGGGATGGGTTGCAGAAGTGATTATAAAGCCCATGCTACTTTGGTCTCATCGAAGAGTTTTCGTACAGAACCCACTACACTAACTGATATAGAATAAATTGGTATTTGTTTATTTTTATATTTTCCAGACAGCGGTGGAAATCCTGAAGTTTCCAGTACACGAATGAGCATACTCCGAAAAGGATTGCAAAGAAAAAAGAAAAAAAAAAGAAAACTAGAAGATACATCGAGCTGAAACTTCCCAGCCAGTTTCCGGCTGTGTTAGTAGATGGCTAATCTAACGCCCCCACCTCATATCGGTAGACCAATTTTTTTTTTTTTTTTCTTCATCCAACACTCGCCAGACGTGTAAAAAGTGCAAAGTAACTTTAAATACGAATAAGATCACCGCAAAAGAAAAAAAAAAAATTTCATATAAAAGTCTTGGAGATTTAGAGATTCGGGTCTTATATCCACTGTCAGATTAACGTCTACGAAACTTACGACCATAAGATTCCAGACATCAGGTCTCATACAAATCACCTTCATCACCATTTCCAGATCGCCCAGATATCATTTTTCAAAAATACTGTACTCCTCATATTATCACCACCTTGTGACACCGTATCAGACAATTCCAACGACTCTTATTTACCTGATGCTGCACCTACAACTTTCGTGGATGCTGTTATAAAACCTACATTACGTACTAAAGTTGGGATATGGACCACCCGGCAGGGCCGGCTAAGTAAAATTTTCCGAAGTGTGAAGTACCGGCATATGTTCGGGGGGGGGGGGGGGGGGGGGGAGGGGATATCACTTCGTGTTCTTTTTAATCTCATTCTACTTATTCTTATTCTAATAATAAGAATTAGGCCTGGCAAATATATTTTTTTTCAGGCCTAATAAACATATTACAATTAGGGTAATTCCGGGTGAGATGGCCACAGGGGAGAGATGGCCTTTGATGATATTTGACACTTCCTGTATAGAATAGATCGCTTCGTAAAGAGTACTACTACCGATCTACTCCATAGAGAAGGTGTAATACGTTGAGTAGCATGAGTAATATCATCAAAGGCCATCTCTCCCCTATGGCCATCTCACCCGGAATTACCCTACTGTATTTTGACTTAATATACTCGTCCATAATATCTTATGAATCTATCATCCTATAAAACTAATTGTAGTATCTAGTAAACGGGGTAAAGCTTCCTCGAACCTCCACTAGAAGCGTGTTGACGCGGGAATCTGATTGTGTAGAAAATGGATCGCGCGAAAAATGCGAAAAAATAATGCAAAAAATTCAAAAGTGTGCAGAGTCGCACGAAATTTTATTTTTGTCGCGATATGCCGAGCCAACAAACGAGATATTTTCTGTATTATACAAACTGCACCAGAATTCTGAGGTATGGAATTCCATACCCAGTTAAATCCGAGGTATGGAGTGCTCCACCGAAACCATAGGGGGTTCGCCGGCCCTGCCACCCGGTATTAAAGCTATTTAAAGACTGGCGTACTCCTTGAATTTCATTTTTTGCTCGATTTTTTTTACTTCCTTTTCTGTATCAGCTCTTCTGAACATCATCCGGCAAATCGACTTTTCTGATACTGTGTGCAGGATTACATAAAAACTGTTGGTCCTGTAGGGTTTATATACTATACTATATAGGCTTCATATTATATAAAGTTCTAAGTTGGGAAGAGAGCATAGAGTGACGTGAAAAAAGATAGAATCAGTTCACTCGTTCTCGAGATATCGTCGGATAAAAAAAAATGACGAAACAAACACACAGACCCAGGCATCGATCTGAAAACGGTCGACGATGATTCTGGACTTCAAAACTTCAAGACCTGATGCAAACTCAAATTTTATTCTCAGGGTGGTTCTGATTGCTTCCCTCTCTGGAAGTGGAAGCTTAAAAATACTCGACCCGTTTGAAATATTCATGTAAAAGTTGGTTTGTTTCAGATGGTCCGTGCCACATTGATCCTCCAGAAATTAATTAATCATTGCAATTGATCACGTACGATAAGAAGACGAATAATTAATGAAGAAGGTAATTCACGTCATCCCGTAACCTATTTCCAACATAGTCTTCAAAATTTGATGATAGGGTAAGCACCTTGAAGAATATATGCCTACAATTACCACTTGTCCCGTTTTCCAGTAAATAATCTAAGACTTTTTCTTCATGATTGCACTCGCAGATTCGTAACATATTCGGTTTAACCTACTTAACGTCGACGCTGCAAAATTCGTTAAGACTCAATCGTTGTGCAAATAGAAAGAGAAGAAACAGGCGGGTGAGTCTGACTTCGATGGATCAGCCCCTAGAACTTTTCGTTCGTGTTTTTCAAGATCAAGAAAAAGTATTCGATTAGTTAAAAGTGGATGTGAACGAAAAAGGAATGCATCACGCCGATATTGGGAATGGACGATGCGAACAAAAACTATACTGCACTCAAAACTGAAGGGAAGAATACATTTGGATATACCGATGACTATTTTAATTCCGATGGATTTTAACTTCTGAACTAAGAGTCTTATCATCTTTCACAAGGCTTCGAAATTCACGTGATTCGTGGAACATCGCGTAAATATTTCAATGCAATCGAAGATGGCCCATCTTTCGAGCAACAGCTTTTTGATTTTCCTTCGCAAATAACACCTGATACGAGGGTTGAAGAATCAAATTATACAAAAATTATTGTCGAATAGTACATTCAAAGAACAATAAATTTCATGTTATCAATTCGTTCGATATTATATTGAAGTGAAAATCCACAGTTTACACGTGGCGGGGCGAGACGCGGTTGTATCGAAAAAGTGATAAGAAAGGTGACTTTTTTGGCTTCAAAATCTATACTATATACCTATGTATACATACATATTCGATATTTCTTGCCCCACGTGGAACTAGGCGGAACTACGGCGACCCTTTTACAACCGCACGTTCATTTCAGTCTCGCGCTTGAAACTTGGCTCAATCTTACCTAGCTGCGGTAACCCGCGGGTTATCCGATGTATATTTATATGCATACATAGGTGTATGTATTATATGGATATATATACGTATATCGTATGTGTGTGAAGAAGGATACACCGACGTCCGGGGACGGAAAAGTTACGCATCCTTCGTCATCCATTTCCAAGGTACCCAGCCCGTGGTTTTCAGGGTCTGGGGTTTGAGGTTTCGGAGTAGGTAGGTACGCAGGATACCAGAGTAATAAAAAAGGAAGTAAAAAAAGAAGGAAAAAAAAAAGAAGTAGACATAATAATAAACCGTTTTATGGCATCTGATCTTAGCCTAAAATACTCGACTTTGTATACAGAGTTTATTACAAAGTATAGGTACATGTATAATATACAGGTATAAAGTATATATACTGAGCATATATAATAGACATTGCTTGTACGTAATATCCTTCCTATATTAACTCAAATTACAAGAAATTTTACGGTTCTTTGAAAGCACCGTAAAAATGTTATACTACAAACTTTGTCGCATTCCGTTAACCTCTTGAATCTTGTCGGAAGTATGTCTAAAACCTGATACCCGCACGGATATTATAATGCATTATATTGAAGAAAATTATTATCCATAGTTGTCCCTGTCGTCTTTCAATTAATGAAGTAACAAAACTCTAAATATGAATTTCCGATAATGATATTTATACACTTTTTGTAGGATACCTTCCTCAAGAATGAATAGTCCACTAGACTTGTTGAGGGGTGAACTTCTTTTTCAACTGGAGCTAGGTGAATGGATACTGAATGATACCCCAATGAAATTTGTGCCCCCGGTGCCCGGAAAACTCTAGAATATCAATATTTTGAAAACTAACGTCCTGATAGCAGGTAAAATATTTCAAACGGAAGTTGTTTTGAATGAAAAAATACACAACAAGTTGTTTCAAGTTCAACCCCGTATTTCTACAAATAAGGAAGTTAGACCGATGTAAAGATTCGGGGTTCACCACTGGAAGAGAGAGACAAAGCTACATATCTGCACCGCGTGCACTCACTGATACACTTTCCCTAATGTTCTGCGCATATATCAATCCCGAATCTTTACATCGGTCTAATGCCCTCATTTGTAGAAATACGAGGTTGAACTTAACATAACTTTTTGTGTATTTCTTTATTCTGAACAACTTTCGTTAGCGACATATTCCACGATCGGGACGTTAGTTTTTGACATATTGAGATTATGAGCCCTTCGTCCCCCGCTTCCCAGAGTTGCCTGGGGCTGGGGGCAGAAATTTTATTAGGGTATAATTCAGTGTCCATTCATCTATCTTCAGTTTAGAGAGCGATTTAGCCCTCAAAAAGTTTTCACTTTCGGAAATTTTGACTAGACTAGAATCAATTTATCCAGTTAGGGCTGTGCACATTGCACTCCATTGAACGGAATCATGCTGGGGCTTAATGGTATCCTTGAATCTCCAATAATTGCATAGAAAATATAGTTTTTGAGGCAATTTCTAGATTTTTTTTCGTGTTTTCCAGTATATCGCCTGATTAACAGCAAAAGGGCGTATGGTGCAAAGTCTGCCCTCTTGGCATATCGCTAAAAAAAGGCATGCGTGTATACCGCTCTGCGTATAATGAAAAATAAACGGTAAGACCATAAGGGCGTACGTATCGTTTAATCAAAACTGAATGGGCGTATGTGGTGAAGATATGCCTTTATGATTATTCAAATGTTATGTATTCTTGAATAGTTCTAATACCAAATGGGTGTATTGCCAATTTTGTTGGCGCATGAGCCCCATGCTTTTAGTCACACGATATATGCTAAATCAAACAAATTTAACAAATTCGCGTTTCTGAGGTTGAGCTGATAGCCATATGCAGGGTGTAACAGAACTCGCGAGGAACATTTTACAGGGTCAATCTTGATCAAAAATGGAATCGAAATTTCCTCAGCCGTTTTTTTTTTTTTTTCAAATGCGCAGATTTTCCGTTATAATTATTTTAATTTCAGTCAATGACGCGCGGCTTATGAACGGCCGTTTGTCGGTGCGATTATCGCTTGGTTGTGTGCACTTTTTTTTCGTGGTGACAATAGGGTGAGAGGCGCGCACACAACTGAGCGGTAATCACATCGACGAACAGCCGTTCATAAGCCACTTGTCATTGGCTGGACTTAGAATAATTAAAAAAAATAAAAAAAAACGGCCACGGAAATTTCAATCCCATTTTTGATCAAGATTCAGCCTGTAAAATGGTTGTCGCAAGTTCTGTTACACCTTGTTTACTTTGAACATATCGATGTTCATATCGCACAGTTCATCGATGGGAGATTTCACCGTAGATCAAAGCTAGTCAAGTAAGTACCTAATCCATTCATCTATCAAATCTGTATTCTACAGGGTGATTCACTTTGCGCGCACCACCATCCATGGGTAGATTCTTCGTGAAAATCTAAGACTGATTTTTCTTTGCCAAAAAGTCGTGGGACTAATGGTTATCGAGCGACGAAAGATCTGAGTTGACCAATCACAGAACTTAGAAGTGACACCATTAGTGTGGGTTGAGCGGTGTCCTGTCTATGCGAATTATAAGCTCTGCGATTGGTCAACTAAGATCTTCCGTAGTTCGAAAACTATTAGTCCGACGACTTTTTGGTAACTGAAAATCAGTTTTCGATTTTAATGAGGAACCTACTCATATACGCTGGTGTGCGCATGATTCACCCTGTATAACCGTCTTGCGATCAGATCATGTGCTGAAAGCACTAGTGAAAAATACCAATTCCCCAAAATCATTTGGAATATTATATTTTTTGTCTTCATTTAATTGGTCGCAAAATCAACAAATAAATTATTTATTTGATGATAATTATTTTGATATTTTATGAAATATATTCCAATGCAAGTATGTGTAGATAAAGGTTTTTCTTTCATTTTCAATAGCTGACAGCAAATGAAAACCTTTAGGTGGAAACTCCATATTTCAATAAAAAATTAAATTTATTCGCGGCATTCGATTTAAATCAGAAAATCATAGGTTATGCAATATCAGTTGAATGGATATACAATTTAGAGCACTGAAATTTGTTTGAGCCGATACAAAGTCAAAAAATGTAAAAATAACTTCCACGCCACGTGTTCCCGTTGAAATTAAGAGCTAAAATCATGGGGGGGATTCAATTTTTTGGATTTCGAACCGATTGAGAGGTGGACCTTGAAATTTTTAAAAATCACCCTTTCAACCACTACTCTAGTGTGCAATCTATAAAACTTTGTTAGCTGAACCTGTTTGCTGGTTGGATCAAATTTCAACTGCAAAATACCATATCTTCTATATTGTATATACCTACACAACCAGTTATTCAGCTGCTAATTCGACAAATTATTTCATTCAACCAAAGAATAGTACTTCATTTGTAATACAATTTGCTAAACAAGTCGTTCATCAAAAGGATTTTGTTGGATACATAAAACGTGCCACCTATACACACTGAGGTGGTCCTATTATTTGGGGCTCGGACAAATTTTTCAACAGACACCCCCCAAATCGGCTCCAAATAGTGTAAAAATAATTTTCTAATTTTTTCAGAGTTTCATCTCAACTCTGACCCCAGCCAAAAAAGGGTGGTTTCCCCATTTGAATATGAAACAATTCATACATAATTTATGCACGTGTTTCGGCTATATTCTCAGTATATATTTTATTCCAAGAGTAACAGTTTCCAGAAAAATTCGTGACTGCGAGATACTATGGGGCATTAGTGCTTCTACCGAGAATATTCGGTGAGAGTAAACGATCCCCTTCCTACGGCAAAACAACACAGGCGCGCACCGCGTGCGTGAAGCTCGTTCGAGAGGGGCTGAGGTGCCAGTAGCATTGTATCCCCGCCCTAACGAGCCTCACGCACGCGGTGCGCGCCTCTGTTGGGTTCGCCGTAGGAAGGGGATCGTTTACTCTCACCGAATATTCTCGGTATATGAGGAAAGATTCACATCATCAAATCAGGCAATTTAGACAAATTTCATATTCTCTAAATCTGTCTTTTTATTTTCAATTCAAGAACATATAATATCTAAATATAGAAATGATCAATGTTTCGTGTTTTTTCCCCCTCGGCAGCACCAATGCCTACTCAAATCTCGCAGTTACAGATTTTTCTGGAAATTATTACTCTTTGAATAAAATATATTAAATAAAAATATATATACGTTTGACTTTTTGCTCCCATATTCTGGTGCAGTCTACAATTTTGTAGAATGGAAATGAAAAATCAAACGTTCCCGACAACAACAAAATTTCGTATAAGATTAATCTCGATTATACGCATGATAGAAGAAATTGTGACATAGTCTCGAGTGTCAATGAATTTTCGATAAGAAAAAAAAAACGAAGGTGTGGAACTTGAAAAAACAAATAATTTTTTACTTCAAAATTAAAAATCATCGAAGTCATTTTTTGAAATTTGTCGAGTATTTTTTGTGAAAGAACGCTGCAAGACGAAGAAATGCCTGTTTTGTTTTCAACTATATCATTCTTGTTCTTGCACTTCTTGGAGTTATAAACGATCCAGAAGAAAGTTTCCAAAAATTCACGCGCAAAAATTAAAATCTCAAAAAATTCAGGAATACAATTTTCAATATAAGTTTACATACGGGGTGAATTTCTAACGTCTGAACACTTAGAGTAGTGTTGAGGTGGCCAAGAGTCGAGCGCCGGCAATTGTTCCCCAATTTCAGCGAATAAGAAGTCCCGAAACCAATATAACAATTGACAATTTTGACTGCGGGCCACCTCAACGCTGCTCCGAGTGTTCAGACGTTGGAAACTCACCCCGTATACAAAAAACAGCCAAATCAAAAATGGTCGAGTCAAAAGGCTCGTTGAGCTAATGATATGGAATACCTCATATTCAAGTATTCGAAGTGAAGGACGATTTGACTTGTATTTAATCTGATTGATATCGATAATTTTTACCATCACTTCAATGTATGCAATATTTTCATCCTTTTGCAAACGTTTCTGAAATTTTCACGTATATCATGAACGTAAAGTCTAGTCTGTAACTGAAGTAAACTTGGTTTGAAGTTTCTTAAGTTACTCAGCCAAATTGAAAAACACTTTCGTTTGACAATTGGTCGTAATCTGCAAGAAGAATAACATAGCAAATAAATACCGTCATTTTCATCATTTTTTAAATCCCACCTGACTATCATTGTTAGACAGAGATCTTACGATCTCGTTACACAATGTGATGCGCTAAATTGTCAAATCCTCACATTACCCCGACCAGAACCCACCGAACAATATATCTGCGGTAATCCCCTTTCCAGTAAACCACAAAAAAAATTCCGAATCAATTAAAAGTGATTAATTTTTGCTATCTGCCATCTCCTATTTCTCGATAACTTGAATTTGCCATCACATTCCTCAAGCTCATTTCAATTCTAGATTCGAAATTATATAGGAAAGAATTTTTCTTCGCCCAAGGTATGCGCGGTATGAATTACGACGAAACTCTATCTCAGAATACGTAATGGAGCATTCCTAATCCGGACGTATTTTAACTAGGATCAAACGGAATCTGTCAGTACGAATCCTTGGCCTAGAATCAAACGGATACCGGTCCCTATCCACTCTTGCCGACCCAGTCGGTTCACCTCGTTTCGTAGTCGCCGCTGTGTGAAATCGTGGCGCGGGCCTCTCTCGAAAACAAAAACATGCCGCCATAGGACTATGAGACGTCCGAAATTCAGTACAAGTGGGAAACTCAATCATACATTTCCCTCTCGGGAATAGAAACCCCACTTATATGCTACAAGTTCTAACTGTCTGTACAAGTTCACAAGTTATCACTTTATTCCACAAGTTCTCTTATGTTAGTAGGAATAGAAATTGTAGTTTTATTCTACAAGTCCTGTCTGAATACTTGGAGCTTGGGAGTGCAAACTAGAATATAAGGGTAGGATTGTGCATGTAACGAAATTCTGATTTACACCCAGAAATGAGAGTTATAGATCCGTTGCAAGCAAGTTCGAGCGCGAACTATACTTTTGAAATTCTAGTTTAAACTTCTACACAAGGTTTCGTGGTCCTGGTTTCGGTCTTTGATAAAACGGCTTGTCAACTCATGGAAAGATAAATTCATTGAGTTAATTTTTCGCGTACTTTTCAGGTCGTAAGTGAAATCTGTAAACTGAGTAGCATGTAGATACGCTGATCAGAATGTCTGAATTCAAGCCACGATTCTAATTGACACCTCTGGATCTTCACGTAGGAGATAATTCTACTAAAACAGAATTTTAGTTCTATTAGCAAAGTTGAAAAACGAAAGAGAAGAGGTGTTATAGGATCAAACTAGAATTTCAATTTCAACTTCAGATGGTTGCGTCGTATTTTATCGTCGCAATTACAATGTTAAAATTGAGAAACAGGATTCATTGGAATACAAATTGAAAAAATGTTTTCTTAACACATGCACCCAAAGTCCTCCTTCACGCACCGTCTACAGGCACACAAAATAGACTTCTGCGTACCCATGCGCAATAGTACATTACGATACGAGTGCGGTAAAACTTTTTTTTTCACACATGCACCGAAAGTCCTCTTTCGCACACCGACTAGAGGCACCGAAAGCAGACTTTGGCGCTGGCCCGTGTGCGAGAAAAATTTCGCACACCGCTAACAGTGCGCGAAAGTTTTCCCCACACAGGTACGCTCAAACCTGCTTTCGTGCTTGCAGACGGCGCACAGACGAGGACCTTTCGTTGTATTTGTTAAGGAAAAAAGAGTTCGATACGCGAGCCCAAGGCAGCAATTCCTTACTCGTGTGAAGGCGCCTCACTCGCTACCTTCAGCTCGCCTGCCGGCTCACCCTCGGGCTCGTTCGGGCCTTCACACTCGTGCGCGAATCACTAGTTTGCGCTCTTGTATCGAAAAACACTATTCTGACGAGTGTTGCGATCACACGAAATCAAAAGAAGTTTTTCCCTCGAGTATAGTACAAAATTTGACTTCATAAGGTCTGAAAATGGGGATTTTACCGTCCATCATCACACTGAGTGAAGTAAAGTACTATTTCCATATGTTTCGTCGATTTTTTTGGATACAAAATAGGGTGTCCCTTAAAAAAAGTGTTTTCGAATTTCATTCCTCCGTATGGCTTGATTGGTTTCAAATAAATTAACAAAAAGCTCTGCCGAATAATTTTCGTTGATTTTGATTCTAAGTGGTGCCGGTAAGCTCATTCTTTTTTGGATTTGGATAACATGGGTTTTCAGTGTGAGTTTAGTTGTTGCTTTTTTCTGAGCCAGCTGAGTATTTACAAGACCTGAGGAGCACGGTGAGAAGGTTTTTGCAGTCGCTGAATCCAAACTTGATAACAGAATTCCATAATTGCCAATAGCAGATCCAATATGGCGGATAAGAGCTCGGAAATCGGTGACTTTCATGAAAATAGGTATCCTTGGGTTTTGGGGGTCGCTGAATCCAAATTCAACAACAAAATCTCGAAAATTCAAAATGGCGGACTCTGAAACCCTAGAACACCCATTTTTACGAAGATCCGACCATTTCCAATTTTCTATCCGCCATATTAGGTGCGCCATTTGAAAAATAAGCCTACCGGCACCAATAAGAATCAAAATTAAGAAATATCTTTCAGCAGAACTTCTTTTAAATTTACTTGGAACCAATCGAGCCACATGGAGGAATGAAATTCGAGAACACCCCTTTCAATAGACATCCTAGTACAGAAATAGTTGACCATATATATATTTTTTAGACAGTGATTCAAGCCTCTCAGAAAAATGGTAGAGTAAAGTTTGGAGCCGCAACGAGCGAACAATCCGGTCGCAAGCACAACTTCCCCGTTTCACAAGACTCTATAAACTTTCGGTAAGTAAAACATTTCGGTTTTGGCTCAGGTTTTGGTTTTAGACGTAGCCGGACCATCTGTCGCCTCTATCGAGATCCACCCCCCGCCCTCGCCTTCCCTTTGGCAAACCGTTTCCTCCAGCTACATCCCCGCACCCTTTACCGAGAATCTCTCAAGGGAATCTCACAACCCCACGCCACAAGGAGAAAGAGAAGGATGATATCATTCTATCCTCTGGAGACTTGATTCGTCAGGAAACCGTCGGATAAAAATTTCGTTTACACAACTGTCCTTTTGGATGCCCAATATTCTGAGAAAAACCGCGAAAAGAAGTCGGGGAAATATCACAGGATTTCTTATAAAAACAAGAAATTTCCTACATATATAAAATTCGTCTGCATCTACTTTACTCTATCATTTAAATCGCTGAAAAACTTCTGCCGCATTCCGCGTCGACTGCAGAGCTACACTGTTGTTTGAAATTTCAGTAAACCTATTGAAAAAGATCCAAATTTAGTCCCACGATAGCGAGAAAATGGGTTCCAAATTTCGGCCTTCGATTTCTTTTCGTTTTGGAGATCGGTGTGATCGAAAAGTCATTTCTTGTCAATATTACCGTGAGCCTATGTGTAGGGTATCTGACACAAAATTGACATTTCATTTTTGCCACTGCCACCCCTTCGAATCTCAGTTTTTGACTCGAAACTAACGTTTCAAAAAATGAGCTGTGTATCCGGACTCCAATGGCACGATTTTTCCATGTTTATTCAACTTTCTACAGTTTAGCCTGGACTATTCCATACATCGATACCCACGTTCTAATATGTCGTAACCCACATTTGTAAAATTGTTCAGGAGGCCATGAAAACGCTTCACTATTATCATTGAAAAGATAGGACTTGACGGGATGGAATATTTATTTAAAAATAGTAAATCAACGATTTGACCACTAAAACTTGAACATAAGCTGCACAATATTATTATCATTCAATTAAAAAAAAAAAAGTCAATTTCTGAAATTTTGTGGCCATGAAAACGCTTAACTATCACCATTGAAAGGATAGAACTTGACAGATTGAAACATTTATTTAAAAATAGTAAATCAACGATTTGACCGCTAAAACTTGAACATAAGCTGCACAACATTGTTATCATTCAATTTTTCAAAAAAAGTCAATTTCTGAAATCTTGTGGGTTACGACGTATTAGAACGTGGGTATCGACATGCAACTTTCTTGAAACTCAAGTTTTGTAGACCCCGTAATGTCCAGTGAAGAAAAATTTTAGAGAGTTAGAATACTCATTGTTTCCGCGATTTTTACCGCCTCACCTGCGCCCTTAGATGCGAAAGCTCTTGGCGGGTCACTGGCATCAATATAAATAAACCAAACAGCGTTTGTGACTATATCATTTTTCAGAAACTCTTTGTAGTGAATTTCATTCAATTTACATCGCAATAAGGAACCGTGCAAATTGCTGCGAAAGAGTACTTTGATTCGTAAGAATAGCTCAAGGAATGACAAAGTGTGTTGAAAATTTAATCAAAAAGATATTAAACGTGTCACCTTTGTTCTCGTTTTTTTTTTTTTGTTTTTTTTTCATTTTTCTTAAATTTCATCTTGTCACCCAGATATCAAGTGCGTTACGTGTTCGTTATAATCGTCGAAAGTTATCTTAAGGCGGAGTATAATTATGTATAAACACTTGAAGTAGTTATCGTCGTTTTACACCCCATTACACGCTATCGTTCATTTAATAAGCTTTTACTCAGATCCGCATCAGAGCATAAAACGTTTTTAAGTGAATCGCCAACGGGCAGATAATATTTTCTAGATTCGTCTCTGAAATATAACGATTGTCAAACACGAGGAAATCTATCGAGCGGTTGGGCACAGCGGCTTGGGGGGATGAAGGAGGGTGGCTCTGGGAGTCGTACCAGTCGCAGCAATCTGTGGCAACGCTAGTCCTCGAGGCCACAAATCACTCCGTTGCCCGGTTTATTTTTCCTATTTTCCTGGAAAAACGCGAACGAAGTGCCCACCGTCCCGTTTTCAAATGAAGAACGATTATCGGCTGGCCATTCGCTTGCTTGCTCACTCGCCTCGCATCGCCTGCTCTTCCAACTCGTCCTGCGGTTTATCCTTGACGTTTCCAGATTCCAATTTGATTCATATCTATCATGAATAAGTGGCTTCACACCGAAAAAGATTATATATCTATTCGGAGAACATGATCTGTGCTCAAGGCGCGTTAGTGATATTTCGGAAAAAAAATATTCAATGTTTCGCGATGGAAATGTATGCGCAAGAAACTTTTTGCATAGTATTCCGCGTCCCAAGATCAAAATTTCTCTTTGGTTAGAGCAGATTTTGAATCGGAACTTTTTGAGTCACTTGGAAAGTGAAAAAATGTTTTTGTTTCAAAATTTAACCGAGTAAGGTCTACCGTGAAGGTGATCGATTCAAATGCAGAACTGATTAGGTTGCTCATATCATTAGAGAGATTCACTGTCTAAATGCATTTTAGAATTGTTAGCAAATGTACACCTACTCCAGTGTATAAGGGATTCCCCGTCAACTTTTTCCCGTTCACTCCGCGGATATTCTGTATATTCCATCAGTTTGTAGTACTACTTGAAAGAGCGTTCTATGAATTATTTTAGATTTTTATGAGGAACCGCTTGTGAGATGCACTTCGCTTTTCAAGCCCGTATAGAGAGCAGGCCATCGATCGGACGGCAAAAAAACTATTAGGAAACAAACGTTTAAGCTTCTCTCCAAAACGCGTTCAATGAATTATAGGATAATTTTACCGAGCTTATAATTGGCAATTTCCAACGAAAATTATGGGAAGCTATGACATACTCCAGATTCCATGAAAATTCGTAGATAATCATGAGAGTAGAAATTTCTACCAGGATATACCGACTTGAAAAGAGAATGCATCTGCAAACGGTTCATTCGCAAAATCTGAAATAATTGATCAAATGCCATCATGACATGTGGTCATCATCGTAGATTGAAGTCAGCTCTCTAAAAAGAACAGGTTAATTGTTGACTTGAGGACTAACTAATCATTAGTCTGATCGATTTATAATTTTTTGTATATGCAGCTCCTACGCTCAATTCTTGCGCAGACTATAATTTCTCTAAAATATTCATTTGTTTGGCTGCAAAAAAATCGGGTAAGTTCAAATTTTTGTATTAGTCAGCATACGGATTTTGGAAATCTGAAAATGTATGAAAAATCCAATATTTTCAGATAATCATAGCTCATGCTAGAATTGTATCAGCATTTAGTAAGCAGACGGCACCAGAAATAGCTAGGACTATAATTGATTTCGAAATTCAGTCCACTGTCAACCTTTGTCATTTTCCCGTAGCTCACTTCAATCGCCCCAATCCCTGAATTCGTGTTTTATTTTCACATCCCGAACACCTAACAATACCGGAATCATCTTGCTTTTAGGCGGGTGCAACGTTTCAAGGCAACGGCCAGGTCCCTTCCACCGCGATAAGGCAGTGGTTTCCACTGTTTGGTACCTCTGAATACCGCCAGATGGCGCAGCATGCGTCTTCTCACTAGCCATTTCGAACACGATTTTATTTATCCTTTGTTCGTATTCTAGGTTCCCTGTGAAGTGGATGCGGTTAGCCATGTGCGATTCGATATTGACTATTCGTATTTTTTGTCAAACGGGAGCGGCATACACATGTTACGTAAAGTGACAAAAAAATCCCTCACTAGCGCCGCCACTTGGTTCACAAGTATACTGGGTGCAATGTCGGTACAAAGTATCATCTCAACTGAATGTCGTTTTTTTGGTTCTGAGTGACGGAGATCCGTCAATTTCAAGCCATTTGCCCATCAAATAACACGGAATGAGGCTCAAAGTGTGTGGTTTTTCATTGCAGAGGGCCTGAATATTTTGAAAATGCGATTATCCATGGCAACAGTGAATAATCACACGATTTACGCGGTAGGTATGAAACTGTAAAAGTTTATGTGAAATTTTTCATAAATAAAGTAATCATGCCCTTTCCACCAAAATAATGCTCAGTCCCCAAAGCTCCATTTCGATTGCTTAAATAATTTTGGAGAATTAACCGTTCTGGTTCTCGAGGTTTCGATGAACGTTGCAATCGGCCATTAGGCAAGATGTACGTTCGGTTGCATATTTTGGGGTTGACAGATGTCGGTATTGTTAGTGAACTTCGTTAGGACAGGCTGCTTTCGCGCGCCTCGCGATTCCCACACGTATCTCTATATTCCTAGTTCTCGGCGAACCTTCGAGGAAGATAATTTTCAGTTCTACTAAAATTTCTGTGTAGAGGTATGCCTAACGTTCCGTGTCGAGCGCTAACGACTCCGAAACGTAAACAGCCGGAAATTACAACAATTTTAAGTTTGAAGAACACCGCGAACGAACGCAAGTTTATGCGATATCGTCGGGTCGTCCTTCTTTTGTTTTTATAACTCCCCTCGGGCATTCCTCGAACGAGTTAAACCGCAAGAGTTACCTACGCCTTCCCCGGAGTTTCCGCAGTAGTCTGTGGAATTGACGTCCCGAGAAATTGCTCTCGAAACGATCACCTCACAGTAAAATTCCCATGTACTCCCACAGCAGCTCTTGCACTCGAAAGTCGTTCACAGCTATGTCTATTACACAGACTGAATTCTGATTTAAATAAAAAGATATTTCCATAATACGGAAGGAGCGAAATCCTTCCAAAGAGATAAAAGAAAAAAAAATCATATTTATATACGAGCGATTCTCCACGAGCTCAGCCAATTTCTTCTCAACCTTTATCGATATTTCCAATAATTGACCACATTTTGGAACTACTTACTTGATGATGAGGTTTGATGAGGTTTGTGAAAAATTCTTAGGTCGAGAATTTACTGAGACAAAAAACAGAAATATGGGTATCTTCTGCGAAATTAGGGAAAAGTCAGTCAAGTTGAAAATGGTTGGGGTCAGAAGCTCGGTGACACTAGCATGAAATACTTCATACATACCAAATCGTATAATTGAATTATTTCATACAAAAAATTTCATTCCATAATCCTGTGTGTCTTTCGGGGTAATCCTCGAGGGGTGGCATACACCCTGAAACTATGTTTTTCTCATGGAATGGTCGCAAATATACCGGTTCTGATCTGACTACTGCCCTGGTGTCAGTCTGATCCTAAAATGGTTTACAATTAGAATGAAAACAACAAATTTTGAAAAATGTACTCTCTGCATCTTCTTATTTCCACAAATCAAAATATATTTATTCGTGGTATTCTTGTTTCGGAAAAATCTGTTTTTGAAAATCTCGAATGAAAAGTATAAAGATTATTGCAAAAAAAATTGTTTAAATGTTATCCGAAATATTTGAAACGAATTGTATGTCACTCCACCCTGAGGACATATTGCTTGCCAGGGTGTCCCTTCGAAGGAGTGTCTTCGAATTTCAATCCTCTGGGTGGCTCAATTGGTTGCTAATAAATTGAAAAAGAAGTTGTGCCAAAGGATTTTCCGTAGGTTTTAAATTCTAAGTGGTGCCGATAAGCTCATTCGTTTTTCCCATCCGAAGAACATGAGTTCTTATTGCAAGTCTAGTTATTATCTTTTTCTGAGCCTGCTGAGTGTTTAAAGAATCTAATGACTCATGCAAGAAGGCTTTCGGGGTCGCTGAATCTAAATTTGATAACAGAATTTCAAAATTCCACAATAGGTATCCTTGCGTTTAGGGAGTCGCTGAATCCGAATTCAACAAACGAATATCAAAATTCGAAATGGTGCTCTCAATATGGCGGATAGAAATTTGAAAATAGCCAGATCTCTGTAATAATGGGTGTTCCAGGGTTTTATAGTTCGTCATTTCGAATTTTGAAATTCTGTTGTCGAATTTGGATTCAGCGACGCTCAAAACCCAAGGACACCCATTTTCAAGTTTGTATCCGCCATATTGGAAATGCTATTGGGAATTGTGAAATTCTGTTATCAAATTTTCATTCAGCGACCCCAAAAGCCTTTTTATCGTGCTCATCAGATTCTTCAAATACTCAGCGGGCTCAAGACAAAATCATAACTGAACTCAGACTGAAACCCGATGTTATTCAAATAGGAGAAAAATGAGCTTACCGGCAAATCAAAATTCAGCAAAATCCGATGAAAGATTTTTTTCAAATTTATGTGGAACCAATTAGGCCATTCGCAGGAATGAAATTCGAAAACTCCCCTTCCAAGGGACACCCTATTGCGTATACATATTTAGATATCGACCGATTGGGGGAGGGTGTAGAATCGTTGAGTGATGGCGGGCACAAATTATTACTGACGGTTAATAAGCCTTGAGAAATCAAGGAGGTAGTTTACAGCTGTATGGATGGGAGCTGGTTATACGCGGAATAAGCGAATAGGACTAGGTCGAGCTAAGCGCGGTTATTCAATTATTTCGAATCCGTTTGTGCTTAATTGAAGACGCCATTTTGAATTCATAATTATACGAAGTACTTGAGAGGGTCTGAAGAGCACTCGATATAAAACTCTATTTCAATTCGGCCAGATTTCCAGTTCAATTATCGAATAATGATTATAGGTTCAACAAATGTACAAATATCTCATTTCCCAGGTAGGTGAAACACAAAATAGTTTTGAGATTAAGAAAACTTTTATACACTACCGTTCAGAAGTTTGACATGACCTGTCGAATTTCAGATTCGGACGAAAAGCTCGATATCTTAGTAATAAAAAAATCGTAGTCGAATGTTCAACAATGCATTCCAAACTAGAAAGGACAATCTTCAATTTGCCTTTTTTGAACTTATTTGGCGAATTTTTGGTCGATCACTAGAGGCTTTTGAACTCAATGTTTTTTCCTGATTTAGATGCTTCATTTCTGGATGTTTTCACTATTACGGGAAATTAACCTGTAAGCATATTCATCGAGCATTTTGAAGTAGAAAGAACAAGCTTCCATTTCCTCATTTAATAATTTTTCCACGATTTTATGTCGCGATGTTATTCAAATTTTTTTGTAGAAGCGTATGACTTTTAGCAAAAGCGCTATCACTTGAAAATGATTGTGCGTGAAAATCGTCAAGAGAAAAGGAAGCTTCATTTTTTTCTGCTTTCAAAATAATGAGAACTTTTTCACGATTTTCAAACGACGTTTCTTTTCCTCCATTTTCAACCAGAAAAATTTCCTACGAAAATGATCGAAATATTCTTATAAATCACAAATAATAAGAATTAACTTATTTTTTCGTCACATTTTTTTTTTCGAAAATTTAACGGTTTGTATAGGTTTTCAGTACATCGTGCAAGAGTGTGATTGATTTGAAAAAACTGCTTCGAACCGTCAAGTCCGGAAATATCAGAAGGGAAAAGTTTTTTCGGCGGAAAATAGGGAAATTAAAGATTTAGTAGCAAAATTATGAAGAATGATAGAATAATTCATAAAAGAATAACTTCGTAAAATAAAATCATAAAATAAATTTTGGTTGATAAAATCAAAGCTGGCACTTTCTACTTCGAAATTCTTTATCAAGCATAGTCTCCACGATTATTTTCCGAAAAAGTGTTAACGTGTGAAAAAAAGCATGTGAATTATGAAAAACAACTTGATTCAAAATAAAAGCCTCCCAGTAATCGGTTGAGAAATCGTATACCAATTTGAACGGAGAAACGTCAGAGTTTTTTTTTTTTCTACTAATTGAAGTAAACTGTTTGTTTTTCATAACGCATGAAAAAGTCGCTGGTTTTGGAGCTTTGGAGTGGTCATATTGTGGCACTTTTCTGACGTTTCCGTAGGCCAGGAAGCGGCATCGCCGGGCGCCCAGCACCAGCCTGGTTCTAAGTGTCAATCACTGCAGGGCCCTAAGTCCCCTCGGTCTACCTGAAAACGATCACTTTTCCTTACCGGAAAGTTCGATGGTAGGGCAGCGTTCAGGGGATATAAAAGGAACTAAGGGGTGTGCGGTCTATTTGGGATGGCAAAAACTGCGTCCGACCGTCCGAGTCTTTTCATGCCTGCATATCCCGACCCATACCTACCAAAATTCAAGAAATGGCGTTAAGAGGATTAGTGCCGGTGCACAAGTTAAGTGGATTAACAGCTTTGGCTCTTTGGACTAATGAGTGTGCCTACCCCTGCCGTAGGCAATGCCAACATGAAACAATATTGCATGCCAAACGTTCGCACTATGCCATCTGCGCGCATCGAGCGTGTGCAACATGATTCTTGTTACGCACGGCGTGCGACCAAGTGCATTTTATAATCATTTAGCCCTGTTGGCGCGCTATCTCCGTGCATACTGCTGGGCAACCTGAATCGACTCGATGTTTTTGGTATGGTTGTTTACATCGACAACAGTGCCTCAAAACAAGCAACTTCTTCATGCATTCGTTATAAAAAAATAGTATTCGATACTCCCGCGAAGTGAGGCGTTTAGGGTTGTCCGATGTCTTCAGCACTCACCTTCGTCTCGGCGATCTCGGCTACCGCCTCGACTACGGTTCGTGCTGAAAACATCGGACACACCTATATGAACGCCTCACATTTCGCTCTCGTATCGAAATCTACTATTTTTACTTCACAACGCTATGTTGAAAATTTTGTCAAAAATTTTTCCTGACCGAGGTATGACATCTTTCATTTTTCTTTATTCATTGGGCGGCTAGGTGGTCTAGTGGATTAAGTCCCCGGTTAGGCTTCCAGAGATCCGGGTTCGATTCCCGGTCTGCCTGATAATTTTTATTGTCATAAAAATTTGAGTTTGTTTGAATTCAATTGAATCAACCGCCTGGGCGATCAGGGGTAATCTACCTTCTGTAGCGTAATTATAGTATAATTACTGAATATAAAAATGGACCATGCTTCCATTTCTACATAGTACATGAGAACATTCGCTCAATACTATGGAGTTTTCATAAATATATGAGCGTTTCTAGCGAAAATGTCATTTTTCGGTCCCTCGAGTTTTTTAACCCGTGCCAACGTATGAATTTGAATTCCTATAGCACGAGCTGTTACATATGAGTGTAATGTACCCGGAAAACAACTTTTCATAATGATTTCTAGCTACCTCACATTACAGCGTCTCTCGGAAAGACGCGAAGTGTTCCTGAGCAACGTATGTCCCGACGCACAGATTTATTGCTTCTGCTGTTTGCGGAACTTGTGCGCAGCTTCAAAAAAACCGCATAAAATTCGGGTGGCCTCAGCTAACCATACAGAATGTGGAATTATTCGATCTAATGATGTGCCAAGTCTTGCACCCTCAAAATAAAGGATGGAACGTGTGTCCCGAGCTTTTGGGATATACTTGTCACGACCGACATAATCGTATGCCACAGTTGTGCGCAATGCAATTCGTTCTTTATCATAGTCTACATTAGTTCAGTTTGGCGTTAGAAATACTGTGCATGAAGGGCATCGATGTGCTAACAATATTTGACGACTAATACAGACATAAAGTTCGTGAAACTAAATATTTCTCGGAAAATGTCACGACCAAAAGAGCATTTATTTCTATTCCTCCAACAGGCACATCGGAAAATTTATGAGTGACTCAATTGAAACCGTGTTCACAAGAAGTACGAAATCATTATGAGTCATTTTTGAACTGCGCACACTTTTTATTGCTGTTTTAGGGCAAAAATGTCACGACCGATAATGTCACGACCGACATGCTCGTATTCCTACTCGTCGTGCGCAAGGGCAAGGAAAATACTGCAATTTTTATTTGAAAGCGTTACCATAAAAATGTCGTACAAAAAAAATTTCAACAGTGTGCCTCGAAATTTGAGATATTCACACGCGTTTTTACCATCGAAAATTCGATTTTTTTTTTAATGTCTCTCTGAAAGTGATGATTTCACGGACAAATATCCCACCGGGTATTCCGCTTCATATTTTTCGTGACCTACGTGTTGTGCTTTTTTTTTTTTTTTTTTTTTTTTTTATCCGTTCTGAATGATATATATATATTTTTTTTAGTCCGTACCGCGTGCGCAAGCTAAATAAAATGGGCCAACCTATGGAATGCACTGATCAACATTCAAGTAGACTACCAAAAAAATTTGGATGATGTGCCTCAAAATCTTTAAGGGGGGAAACACATGGAAATTTTTTCAAAAAAGTTTTTTTTTTTTATTTCACGAATCGATAGTTCAACATCTTAAGAATATTCTCTGAAAATTTCGTTGTGATATCATGAATACTTTCGATGTTATGGCCGGAGAACTGAGCGACCGCGCGCGGAGCAGGTATAACGCCGCTCGCCGGGAGACCCCTTCGTCCTTTGTTTGACAAGAAACATCTGTTCCCTCGAGTATACAATTCTCTGTGTGTATGTGTGTATACTGATGTATACGAGGAAGGTCCACTTTATGGTCCCGGAATAGCGGAATAGCCTTGAAACACCTATAAGGTACCAGACTTTGATTTTCCGTTGCCCGAAACTTTAAACGCGATTATCTCGAAACTACATTTTCGCAATCTGCGGCAGCGATAAAAAAAAAACTATTCATCCGATTCACTTCAACCAAATTTTTTTAGACATGTAATTGCAAACCCTTGTCGATAAACCTCCAATATCTCGAAAAAAAAAATTTTTTAAATGCATTTTGCATAAAAATGTTCGGTGAAAATCCGATCTTTTTTTTCTGAGTGCCGCCATTTTTACAATATTCAACATTTTTAACTTTTTTTAGGTTTATCGACAGCGTACTTTCATACAGAATTTAATGGTTTTTGAAATTTTTGTTTCAGATGAAAAATGAAAAAACTACAGCTGCCGCAATTTGACGTCGCGGGAAAAATTCGTTTAACAACAATTGGTTGCAGTCAGCTAATGAATAATTATTTTCCATTGAAAATTTTTTTTTTCATTTCTTCGAATATCAAATAAAATAGCCTCCAAAGTTGAAAACGATTGGTGTAGTACTGACTTCAGGAAAAAATCCCGAAATTCCTCGTCATTTTTGACCGTTTCCATATGTTTCCCCCCTTAACAGCACTTTTTTTAGAACAAAAATGACATTTTCGCTGGAAACACCCATATACTTATATATGTGTTGCAGCCAAGAGTCATCAATCTATCTTTATTCATATCGTAAACTCTAAAGGTGATCGCCAACTTATGAACGATACCTCGAGTGAAAAAAACAAATACGGCCCGGATTGAGATGATTTTTTGCATATTTTTAATAAAACATGAGAAATAGGTGGAATTCTTTCACCCGAAGAAAAAGCGAGAAAAAAAACTCGCGAAGAACAGGCCATTGGGTATTTATACCTGTGCCTTGATAGCAGAGCAGCATTAATATAACGCAAGCAACGACAATAGCTGCAGGCTGTACCCTACTGTACACAGAAAGGTAAAGAAGGGTGAGCTTGAGTATCACCCTAACCCTCAAGCCCCAAGCTTTTCCCCCAGCCCAAAAGCAGCGACCCTCTACCCCTCGGCTGACGCGCTCACCTCTGGCCCCGAACGGTCGCCACGCTCACTAATTACCTTGAGCTTTCGGGAACCCTTCGAAACCCACTCGGAAAACAATACAGATGCTTTGAGAGAATTAAAACTTGCCTGTAGAATTCTAGAATCCTTCATTCCTCTGTTTCTTATGGTGCTCGTTATTATTTTTTTTTTAAACTTTTTTTGTGTTCGAACGATTGTTGCTTTTACCATACGAAATGAATGATTGATACTTCGACAGCTCTCGTTGTCAGTTCGAACTGCAATATTTTCATCCACTCAAAGTTGAGGGTAGTATCTACTGATTGTGAGAGAAGCTTTCCTCGGGGATGAAAAATTCAACATCCAATTTGATCCCGTTTCAGCAGATACCTATATAAAGTAGGCGACGAGACGAGATGCATCACACCACGAGAGCTCTTTCGATAAATGATGAGCAAAAATGTAATTATTCTACTTACTTGCGTACAGTAATGTTCATTGATGGGTTCGCGGTGGCTAACTGTTTTTTTTTCTAACTTTTTCGGATACAATATATAGGGTAACGGCACCGGTAGTCGGACACTTAAGGCTTCCATTGAACTCAACCTCATATTTGAAACATGTATCTTCGTATTTTGTCTTCTAGGTTTATTTTACAGTTTTTAGAGGTTCCTAGGCATTGGTCCTTACGTTTTATTTGAATTGTAGGATTCACATATCAAATTCAAACGCTAAATAAGTAAATGCCGTCGAATTCACCATTAGTCGGCCATGCTTCACCAGTAGTCGTCCGCATTAAGCGCCAGTAGTCGGCCATGCTTCACCAATATTCGTCCGCATTGAGCACCAATAGTCGGATAGGCAAACAGATTTAGTGAAATAGATCATATGGACAATTTTTAAAATGTTATTATTTATTTAAATTGCACAAGGAACATCTGTAGCGATTATAAATTATAATTAAGAAAAATTTAAAGTTACAATATTCATATAGGGGAGAGCGGAGCAAAGAGGGCACCTCGACCAAAAAAAAAAAAAAATCCTCGAAAAATTTTCGACTTTTATTTTCAATAAAAACTGTTTCCCGCAATTTGTTTTTTTTTTTAAGTTTTTTTTGAAAATTTGGCCGAGGTTCCCTCTTCACCCCGCTCTCCACAACATGCAATGAGTAATAAGGCTAAACGTTCCAAGCAGGTTCAATTTTTTTTGGTAACTTTCTCTTTTGGACGTGTACTTTTTGTAAGTTCATTTAATTGTTCTTTATCGCTCTGTTCTTTTTTCTTGCCTCTTTTAGTTTTTGTTGTAGAATCCTTGTTCCCCTCTTGTTTTATGGTTTTTTGTACCAGTTTATTTAATTTTTCTTTCTCTCTTTCTTCTTTTCTACGTCTTCTATTTTCTTGGATTAAACTTTTTTCTTCTTCTTTTTCGATCATGTGCTGTCTCCATGCAGCTGAAGATATAGCACTAGGAATCCTCTCCTTAGGTTGTCGGCGAGTACTTTTCGCCATTGGTTTGGGAGTAAATAAATGTTTGTCGAATACTGGGGAAACCTTTTTTCGTCCATCAGTACTCTTCGGGCAGAGATTGGTTAATGGTGCGAAGGGTGCGATTGTGAAGTTCAGTGGTTCATGGTTTCCAGAAGCCAAAGAACTTGGTTGACGAATGTCAGAAATTTCAACGCAGGACGAGGGTGACATTTCAACAACTATAGGTACAGCAGGAAAAAACCCAAACAACCATAAATAATAGAGAATAGGATTGGTTGGAATAGATAATACTTATAAAGAAGAAAACTGAAAGAGCCATGAAAACAATATAAAAAGCGGTTGGAATGAATAACTTTTTTAATCGGTCTGCAGGTATTAGTGCTGAAATCAAGAGAAAAAAATGTTAACGAACCTCTCTAAATAAATACATAGTCGTAGCCTGTAATTATTATTCAAAAGTATTACCTGAATCTCGTTGAAGAGAAAGTGCAGTTTTTGTCTGAAAAACTTCATTCTGGTCCTTGGGATCAGTACTTTCTAATTGAGATTCTGGAGGCAATGACGGCTCAGAGAGGATATCCGTCAAAAGCGCCACTGACCCTGAAGATTCAGCTGAAGGGACAACATCTTGGTCCGAGAGATGGAGAATTATCTCGTTATTAAGGATGTCTTCAATGTCGACAATGTCGACGAGAATGTTTGAATCCGCATATTCAATAACGGGTACATCTACTTGGGCAATTAATGAATCAACGACAATGCCGTTGCTGAATTCTGCAGATGAAGATTGGGTAGATTTCGCCTTAGAAATTTCTTGCAAGACGGTGCTGACTTCTATTCCGGCGCCCTCTAAGTTAGCTGCTATACTCTCGATGACTTTTTCAGCTGACTGGAAATCTTGAAGATCCAGCTGATAGTCCGAGCTGCATTTTTGCGAAGAATTTAGTGATTCAATATTGTTTTGAACACATTTCGAATAGTCGACAGCATTGGGATTAAACGGATATAATCCACAAGTTCTGAAGCCATTGCGAATTGTTTCTGGTAAAGATGGAGCGCTGAGGGTTCTTTCCAGCAATGGCGCAAAGGTGGCTTTTGTCAATACAGAATTGACATTTTCTGGCAAAGATTGCCACTCTTTAACTGTGTCCTTCCAGTTGGCTTTTACTGGCCGAAAAACACTGACATCAGCAGGCTGCATGATGTGAGTCGCATTAGGTGGAAGAGCATACAATATTATTCCTTTGCGATCACAAGCTTCGCTGAGGTGCATGGTCATATGAGATTTGTGACCATCAATGAACAGCAGAACAGGTTTTTGTATGTTCTTTTTTTCAACCCATTCATTGAAGGAATTTGCGACGTATTCATAGAATACATCACTGTTCATCCATCCAGATTCAGATCTACCGAGAATCCAGCGTGTAGGCATACTGTTGATAACGTCCCTCGGAGGTCGAACATAGGGATAAACGATCACAGGTGGTAAAGTGTCGCCACTTGCTGAAAATACCAATAGCACTGTGATATTTTCCTTTTCGTTACCCATCTGCGTGTTATAAACGTTCTTCCATCCTCTAGGACCAATAACTTTTCCTGCTTTAGGACACATGCTGAATCCAGCTTCATCTCCATTGAAGATTCGGGTTGGATCTGAGAGAATATTTTCATAGTGATTTTCTTTTAAAAAAATTTCCAGTTCAGAGAACCATTTCCGGAGAGTTTGTTCTGTTACAACAGCACGTCCTTTACTGATGCCTTCGGATGTCCTTTGAGAAAGCTCTGGATGACGTTTGAAAAAAGAGTGAAGCCACTTTTTACCTGGTCGGCCACTTTTAAATGGTGTCTTCCTGCCATCATCTGTGACGATTTTATGCACAGTTTCTATCAAGTCTGCATTTCTTCTTGGAAATCCGCATTTTGCTAATGTGATGCACCATTCAACGAGGCCTTTTTCTTCGGCCCCAGTCAAAACAGTATCAGGCCCCATTCTACGAGATTTTTCTGGTACACGACCGCGTAGAATATCGCTTAGAGTGCTTTTTGGTATATTGTACTGAATGCTAGCTTTTCTAATAGTAAGTTCATTTTCACGAATTTTTGACAATGCTTCGCGTATGGAACTCTCACTGTAGTTATGGAATTGACGTTTTTTCGCTTTTCCGCAATTACAGTTTTCAGACATGTTGCTCCTAAAAGAATAATGTAAAAAAAAATGTAAAGTTTCGCCACTATCATATTTGCTTCATTGTCAATTAATTAAGAATGAGTTGGAAAATTATTGAATAGTTTATAAAATAATTTTTGTTAGGTTATTATTGAAATTATCGATGATAGGAATTTAACGCATTTCGTAACGAGCACTGTAAAATCTATTGACGTCCGACTACTGGTGAGAAAAATTAAATACGGTGTCTACTAGTAGTCGGACACCCGTCCGACTACTAGTGAGGCCTGAGATATTGCACCCTAAGGTCGGACACCTCGAATAATTATAACCCCAAACATATTTACGTGAATCTTATCATGAAAATACCTAATTTTATTAATTACCAACATGGGCGAATGGTTACATTAATTTATTTGTGTCAGTAAATGTTTTACTTACGGTATTTACTTGTCACTGTCTCGTTGTATAACGATTAACTTAGCGCCATGTTTGACACCGTGCAATATTTCAATAACGATTACACTCGATTAAAACGGCTGACTAGCGTGGAAATGCTATCAACCGATGGCGCATACTTGAAAAAATACCTGAAAAAATTTGGGATCACAACGACTGAAATCAACGCTATTTGTAATGGTAAAATAGGTCAAGTGTCCGACTATTGGATAGTGTCCGACTACCGGTGCCGTTACCCTATACCTATAATAATATTATATTAGTTTTATAAGGGGACATAATTATTATTATTCAAATTTCGGCTATGGGAACATGAAATACGACTAGAATAGAGTCTCGTTTCTGAAAAAGTCAGAAACAAAAGTTATCCACCGCGAACCCATCAATGAACATTACACATTGATAACGTAAGTGAAACCGGGGTACATGTATGCATATGAGGGCGGTCGTCAATTTCTAACATATACACGCGACCCCTAAAATTGATGGATAATGACGAAAGAACAGTGTCTGTATTTCCCCAATATTTCTAGCTTGATTAGAAAGGGTGCCGAAATCCATTTGAAATTAGAAAAATTGAAAACAAAAAGTACAAAAAAATGAAAATATTGTTTTCCTTAATATTTGAGTGAAAAAAAAAACATATTCATATGGGTAAAAAGTATGAATATTGATGTTAATAAATTTTTGCCCCGTAATCACATCATCTAATAATATTCGGTCCAAATTCAAAATATTTCGATGAACGATGCTCAATGTAGCCTGCGACAGCCACTTCCTTCGGGAAACTCAATCTATCCAAGATGAAGCCCATAAAATCTGAAACTATTCAGAATTACGTTTCAGAATACAAGTCATCAGGTATTTAATAATCGAATCGATAGAATATTTCTTCAAGCGTGCCAGTGATTTGAAAAAAAATATTTTTATAATGTAAATGTACGTTAGGGTGGCCTAAAAAGAACCAAACATGTTTTTTTTTTAATGAAAGTATGTGAAAATATGTTGGTTTTGCATGCTTCAAGACCCCTCTCCAAAAATCAGTATGAATTGAAAATTTTCAGAGGTCCCTCAAGATCTTGTTAAATTTTCAAAGTGATGTGACTTTTGGTGTTCTCGAGCGACCTTTTAATATGGATATTGAGGCTTTATTTTTTTTTATTCGCAGTTCACATGATAACGAACAGAAATTGTGTGCGAGATACGAAAAAGACGCATGGAGACAATCATTACCAGTATACCTCAAATGACGAGAAAAATTAATTAGAATAAAGAGAAAAACAATTAAGAGATGACTTAGACATAGTTGATTCCTAAAATTTGATACTTTCAGCTCGAGTATTATAATAATTATTACCAAAGTTACAATATCGCTTTGAAAATTTCAGAAATTCTTGAATGACTTATAAAAATGCTTAGATCGAGCTGTAATTCTTAGAGGATTCATAATTCTTAACGTATGAAGTGATGAGAGAGAGAGAGAAAGAGAAAAGTAATTTTTTCGAGCTTGGAGAAAAACTCCTTCAGGCCGCAGGCAAGCGTAAGAGAAATACAAAAAAAAAAATACAAAGAATTATCCGAAAATAATAAGGCAACGAACAAAAATAATAGCATGCAAGTATAAGTAGTCATGACGTAGTGAGAGAAAGAGAAATTGAAAAAAAATCGATTTTTGACGATTCTTAAGACTTTTTAAATTCATGAATCACCTCTGAAATTTTTTTAGATCGTACTGATGTTTGGAGAGGGTTTCACAACATGTTAAACATATCTTCACACGAGGTTGTAAAAAAGTAGTCGTTTTTTTTTTCGGACCACTCTTATGTTCGTATAAAACATTGGGTTATCGTTTTTTGAACGAACGCAATTGCGGATATGATTGGTTTGATGAAACAAACGTGTGAATTATTTGCCCTGCAATAAATACGCGTGAATTTCTACTAGTCCTTACGCAATACCCCCTTTCTGTATGCAATGTTAGGTCCAGGGCCGTTCAGGGTGTTTTTATATGTTTTCGGGGGTGAGGAATCTGAATCCATCGGTGTTTTTTTTTCATGAAGTTAGGCGAAAACATTGTTATTAATAATTTTCAGTGTTCTTCCGACAAAAATGACGTTTCTCGCAAAAACTATCATATTTACGGGAATATTGTTCGTAGCATTTGTATACCTGATGTTTTAAGGGGAGGGTATACTCGAATTTTACCGACCGGTATATTTCTCGATTTTCTTCGAAACGGGGCTATCAATCAACTTGTTCTTTTGGCACCCGATGCTTGACGAGTAATGAGTTCGGACTGGTACGTTCGATCGGATGAAATGCAGCTCCCAACCGTGGAAATCGCGAAAATTACCACAAAAACGTAGAATGCAACAAAATGCAAAATTGGCTGAGAGAGCCCGATTCTATATGGAATTCCGAACACAACCATCCCAAAACATCTTTCTTTCCGATAACGATGAAGGGGCCAGTTGTATTCTACGTTTTTGTGGTAATTTTGGCAATTTCCACGGTTGGGAGCGGCATTTCATGCCATCGAACGTACCAGTTCAAACTCATTACTCGTTGAACATCGGCTGCCAAAAGGACAAGTCGATTGATAGCCCCGTTTCGGAGAAAATCGAGAGATCGACCGGTCGGTGAAATTTGAGTATACCCTCCCCTTAATGAACAAATTTGTTTTTTGTTTTTCCAAATCGGATGATTAGTTCTGGAGTTACGCGCATTTGTTTATGAAAATCGCGTGCTCCGACGTCATCCATGGTTCGTGCGCGCTTCTGTCCGCCGAGAGAATTCTTATTTCTCACCGGCGTGAAAGCAATTATCAAAGTAATGAGACGATTTGATTAAATGTTAACTTTTTTCTCAGTCTATAAGTGAGGTTCACTAAGGTGAAGTTCACTTACCGGGTTCACACCGTCAGTATTTACTTATATCTGCAACCTTATCTTACAATGTACAGTATATTTGAGGAATGACAACAAAAAGATATGAAATAGGGGGAGACTTCGGACATTAGTAGTCGATATCAGTTCTTCAGATTATTTAATGTAATTTTCTAAACCTTTGTGAATGGATTTTTACAAGCATGCGTAGCACAAACACAGTACTATGCACAAGAAACTTCATTACTCCGACAGGGATACGTGCTTCGTGCACAGGCTTTGCATGTGCAACTGGGAACAAGTTCTGAAATTGGTCGTACCAGAATTTCAGCAGAAACAGGTAGCAAACTGCCCTCTTTTACCCTGAATCCAAATGAAATGGATTCCAAATTGGTTCTCCTTGTATCAAGACATCTAATCTGCTGGTAAGTCACATAAAATGCCCGCAAAATGTGAAGTCTCATAGATCTGGAGGTTGGAGGTAACTCTGGTACCACCAATTTCATAACTTGTTCCCAGTTGCACATGCAAAGCTTGTGCACGAAGCACGTGTCTCTGTCGGAGTAATAAAGTTTCATGTACATAGTACTGTATTTGTGCCACGCATGCTTGTAAAAATCTATTCACAAAGGTTTAGAACATGGAGTAGAAGGAGACCTAACTCCCTATGCACGCTGTATCGAAAAAGTGGCTCGAATTTTGTACGTAATAGATGGTGCTGTTAGCAATAGTCGACGCGGACTTCCTGTGAGTGGGAAGTAGAGATCACTGGAGTGGGAAAATTTACCATACAGTCAGTGACGTCATATGATGCCTTGGAGTGCGCGCGCAAGCGTTTTGCAGGAAGTTCGGCACAGTGTATCCGCCCCAGTGCCATCTATAGCGTAAACCACATTTTACTTTGAAGTTAGGTCTCCTTCTACTCCATGGTTTAGAAAATTATATTAAATAATCTAAAAAACTAACATCGACTACTAATGTGCGAAGTCTCCCCCTATTTCATATCTCCTTGTTGTCATTCCTCAAATATACTGTACTTTGCGAGATAAGGTAGCAGATATAAGTAAATACTGACGGTGTGAACCCGGTAAGTGAACAATTCACTTATAGACTGAGAAAAAAGCTGACAATAAATCAAATCGTCTTATCACTTTGATAATTGCTTTCAAGTCGGTAAGAAATAAGAATTCTCTCGGCGGACAGAAGGGCGCACGAGCCATGGATGACGTCGAAGCACGCGATTTTCATTGAAAAAATGCGCGTAACTTCGGAACTAGTCATCCGATTTGTAAGAACAAAAAACGAATTTGTTCATTGAAACATTAGGAATGAAAATTCCACGAACAATTTTTCCCGTAAATATGACAGTTTTTGCGAAAAACGTCATTTTTGTCGGAAGAACATTGAAAATTGTTAATAACAATGTGTTCGCCTAACTTTATGAAAAAAAACACCGAAGGATTCGGATTCCTCACCCCCGAAAACATGCAAAAACACCCTAGACGGCTCCGGACCTAACATTGCATACAAAAAGGGGGTATTGCGTATGGACTATACGCCCTCTTATTGATTAACAAATTGAAGTGGTATCCCATTGTTGTTTGTCTTATAAACAAATTACTTAGATCATCTAGGGATACTTGGTTCTATAAATACACAGTGCATGGTACCTGGCGTAATTAATCACGGAGCAATTCAATTATCCCTATACGCAGAGCTAATATGGGACACGACCGATACCTACTGTACAGACCAGTCACAATAAAAGTATAACCAGCCCGCTGTGTGGCTTCGAATCCTCCGTCCACCCCCGCAATCGAAACCTATATCCAATTCCCTACAGTGACCATCCGTTTCCACGGTGATTTGCGTGACTCGAGTCTTTGTGGTTGAATAAACGAAAACGACTTGACGACCCGCATCCAGGAATTACAATGCCAATGCGAAATCCTCAACATTTTCGTCTCCACAGAACGAGGTGCATCTTCACCTCTCGAATTTTGAGAGAATCTTGAGACAGTTTTAAGCGCCTTCGGAGTGGCCGAGACGTCGAGGATATGCTAAGCTCATGCAGATTGAGAGCCCTTTCTCCGATATGTCCTACAATTCTCGGTTTCCACACGGATACAAGTAAATAACCGAAATTCGTACTTACAGCCAAATGATAGTAGGTTTATCACGATACGAGTGCGGTAAAACTTTTTCTGACGAGTGTGAGGTTGCAGCACAAGCCGAAGGCTAGTTTTGCAATCACACGAGATTAAACGAAGTTTTTCCGTCGAGTATTGTACATAATTTCACTTCATAAGGTGAGAAAATGAGAGTTTTGTCCGAAAAACGTTTTGGAAACGTCCATTATCACACTAAGTGAAGGAAATTTTTTTCGAGACTCATTTCTAACTGATTCAACAATAGTATATTATGCAACTAGGGGGGGGGGGACATCCTTCCTAATTGCACCCTGTATTTTTTATAATAAGGGCACGAAATGGGCCTTCTTTAATGCGCGTCGATCGGATTGAGAATGGCGCTGAGGCGAGAGGGAATGTATATTCCCTCCCGGTCGGTACTTACGTTCGAAACACGCGATTTCCCCCACGCCCGACAAGCATGAAAGAAGGCTCATGTCATGCACGTATTATGAAAAATTATTTGTCAAACCCACAGAATGGCGGATTACACAGATGAAAATGGTTATACTGTCAGTTGAATTTCGGTGCGACCAGCCAATAGTACATTGTTTATCAAGGGCGCAAAGAACTACATTGCGAGTGTGCAATATGCGGCACGAGCCGAAGGCGAGTGTGCTCCATGCACACTCGCCAAAACAGCCTTGCGTCCGTGATGCACACGATATTTTTTTTAACACCTGGGGCTCAATTCTTGAGATAAATTTTCGTATGCGAAATCTGCCTTTTGACCAATCATGTGATAGCTCCAAAGAAAGCGAACGTCGCAATTGGCCGGAAAACGAATTTCGCATACGAAAATTTATTGCATGATCTCAAGAATTGAGCCCCTGCTCTGCATGCCTCTGTTGAGACCGCGTGAGCGGGCGCAAAACAGGACTTTGCGCCCGAGGGCAGACAAGGAGTCTCTTTCACCCGCTTCTAGCGGGCGGAAAAGACTTTTCCGCGCGAGGGCCAAAAAGTCCTGTTTTGCGCCTGCTGAAGAGGTCGCAAAGAGGCATTTTCTGAGAAGAGAAAATAGTATTTCTAGTTTTGCTGAACTTCCAAGGTACGCGTCATGCCACTACATGACAATCTTTTCGCGTAACTAGACCAGCCCGAGCCGGTAATAACGCTGACCCTATGATGAGATGGCTTGAGATCTACAAAATGGTTTTCATTTCCAAAAATTTGATTAGATTGAATGAACTCTATTTTTCGTAAGCTTTCTGTGCCTTCTGTACCAATAAACGAACAGAAAAAGACCCATGACTGGTAGAAAAGTGATCGTAGTTCAATGTATCAAGCTATTTGATCAGTTCAATGAAACTGGACCGCAGTCGAGTCTACAAAGTGGTTTGGTAGATTCGACACAGTGATTCGGTTGATTCGGGAAATCAGTTGCGTTGAATCGACCCGGTAGTTTTGTTGATTCAGATAAATCAAGGAAAACAACTATTGCTTGGTTGGACCGACCATAATTTTGCCAATCGTATATCCAGCAAATGATTCGTTAGATAATAATAAATTTTTGTTGTCTCGAAATTATTTGTATACGTCAAATGATTGACATATTGATGAAGCTCAACATTGATTTCATTCAAGCGTTTGCTACTTGACGAGGATTATGAGTTTGGCTGACCCACTTTCAAACTTGGCATAACCAATATTTGGTTTTGGGTAATTTAGTTCCATGAACAAAATCACGCGAATTCCAAAACGGGAACCAAACCACTTTGTAGACTCGAAAACTGTAGCGTAATGCGTTTTGACAGGCTGGGACGCGTTAGCTACGAGAAACCTCCGCCACCTAGCGGTGCCAAGTCCCTTTGAGATGTCTTGCAATATTAGCAGAATGATTTTGCTGGTTGGTCCAGACATCAAACGACATAGAAGAAACAAATGTCAGTTGTTATTTCGGAACAATTATTAGGTCGACAAAATAATGGTAGTGAAGTGATTATGGCTGATGAGGAAGATGACAATTTTGTTGGATTATATATAGAGGGAGTTTCATGCCAACCTTATAGACAGCTTCTGACCCTAAACCCTCCCGATCTTTTTTTAGATTATTTGAATTTTGAATTTTAAAATTCTGTTGTTGAATTTTGATTCAGCGACCCCCACGACCCTAGGATATTTCTTTTTAATTTATTTTGAACCGATTGATTCACCTGGAGGAATGAAATTCGAAAACAACCGTCCTAAGAGACACCCTAATATACATCAATGCTCCTTTCTTTCAATGTAGTCTGGTCCGCCGAGTCAGATAGCATGTGCTATAAAAACATGTAAATATTTTCTTATTTGCAATATCTATGCGCCTGATTTCCGACGTTCGTTCCGTTTCTTATATCATTTGCTCTATTTCGATGATATCAAACGTATAAACGTATACATCTGTATATATATATATATATATACCGCCTAAATTTAATTTTCCTTCCGCCTGATGATGGGTTCTTGGTACCACCTTCAATGCTTAAAAGACTTCCATTTACCGTCAATCGTTACCTGACCGTACCACCTACCTGACAGTACGAGACCTGCATTACTGCGATGTAGTTGGCATAACACCCTGTATATACGCAAAACACCCACCTCTGATATCACGTTCAGGTACACTGAGAAAAAAGTCTGGTTGACACAACCAAATTTTGGTTGTTCCAACCAAAATCGTTTGGTAATATACGTACAATCGAATATTTTGTTAAGGTAGCCAAAAAATTTTGTTGGAATAATTTGTTCACAAGAACAAACAAGTTTTGTTCACTGAACAAATCGCTTGTTCGAATTATATTAACCAATAATTTTGTTGCAGGAACTAAACAGAAATCTCATGAGTATGGAGTGCTGGTTACACAAATATTTTGTTATTAGTAGGAAATTATATAGTTCAGTCCACAGAATATATAGTTCGCATATCAAGTGATTTTGTTGACTTAACAAAATAAGATTCTAATATTAGATCCTGAAAATTATGAAGAAGTATGTAAACACAGGGTGAATTCCCGACGTCCGCCGCCAAAAGTCAGGGTCAGGTGGCCGAAAGACGGAATCGGAAGATCTTTCAGTGACCACTGAGACCTTGATTTGCGATCTAGTAACAAACAATTTCCGATTTCGACTATGGGCCACCTCAACACGACTCCTAGTAAACGGACGTCAGGGATTTTCACTGCGTATACATACAGGCGAGGGAAGGTTATTCTTCCAGGCCACAATTTTTCAGAAAGTTCACAGTTGCATTGTCCATTTTTCGAATCGCATAAATATTACAATGAAAATTTGATAATCGGATTTTTGCAAACAGCTGTAGCATGTGCAGCACTACTCCCGGCGATCAGCAATCATGCAATGACCCGTCACGCCAAATTATACTATAGAACATCGCTCACGGCGCATGCGCGATGGACAAAGTCGTGCATTTAGTTCTCGCAACCAAATTATAGTTTCAAATAACGAAATATTTGGTCAACAGGCAGATTGAACCAAAAATATTGTCGGTGTAACAAAAATTATTCAACAAAATTATTTTGCACTAGCAACAAAAGGAAAACAGCCGATTTGGTTCAGTTGACGAGATTTTAGTTAAGTCAACTAAAAATTTGGGAAATCGGACTAACAAAACGATTTTGTTGCCTCAAACAAATTGTTTTCTGGGTGTAGAGGGTATTCTTTGTCAACTAAGCCACTTTTCTCCAGCAACCCTTTCGATAGTTTTTACATTCTGCCAGTCTTTGCTCGGTCTTTGTAGTACTACTTGAAAAAGCCTTTGGTGTAGGTATTGTTTCAGATTTTTAGCTATTCCATTGAAAAGATTCATAGCTATGCCATTGGAAAGAATCGGTATTGTTGAACCCGTACTAGACGTCATGTTATATATTGATGTCATAAATATCTTGAATAATTAACATTTGAAAAAATTTAATTACGTACCATCCCTCATGAATATTTCATTCGGGTGAAAATTATGTTGTTTGATATTTAGATACTAACTTCAAAGAACCCTTCATGACGAATCAAGAGCGCTTAGCTATGGTACTATATGAAAACTCATTTGCAGGAACTGGATGAGGCCATACCTCGTTTAGAACTACGTCAACAGTTTGAACAATTTCACCTAACATCGCATGCTGTCGGTAGACACATGCATAAGTTGTTAGACAAACACATGTATGTACCAAAGTAGCCTAAGGGTATGACGTCGTTGAACCCTTAATCGGCATAGCGCCAGTGAAATTGTACTGCATTTCATTTCGATCCATAAATATGTGCAATTTGTGAGATGGTTATAAATGACTGCAAATGTCGAAGCGACACTGGAAAAATGAACGTGCAAGTTAACGAATACGTGGCTTCGAGTATGGTTCTTGAGTCACTGCAGTTTCTAATACAATTTCTTACATGCGGTCTGTCAAATAAGTTGCCTAGTCTTTTCACTCATTTAAATGTGTTTGAAAATATGTTGCCCACAATATGATGTAGAATACAAAGAAGTACCGATGTCTATGACGTGACAATCAATAATTCTCCATACAAATGTCCTCAATTTCCGTGTGGCATTTTGTTCTCTTCATTTATTTTATTGGTACACACAATGACATATAATTGAAGGAATCGATTTTATGGAATGTGGGAGTAGACTTGAAACAGTAAATGTATGTTTAAAATCAATCATAGGACTAATGAAGGACTCCAGTTTCCGGTTGAATACAAAAATGTCATTTTAACATAACTGCATCAAATAAGTTAGATTTCAATCAATTCATTTCATTTTTTGATTATTCATGTGTAAACTACACGATTTCACTATTATATACCTACTCTAGACTTCGAATACGTCATATCTCTTATTGAACTACGACATGCACATTTTTTAGTCAACAGATTTATATGCAAGGCCTCGATCTTATCGAAGAAATTGTTTGTTCAATCAATCGATTCAATGGACGATACCACATATTAGTGACAAAAACAGGAAACTGACTTCAATGTTGGAATTTATAACTGATTGATTGCCCCGATAATCTGTCAAGTCTTCAACGTGATTGTGACAGTCATGATAACACTAATGATATATTTAAATGATTATTTAATCACGAGTAAAGTACAGTCGTAGTATTTAGCAATGTCCATATATGGGGTGGAAATATGAAAGAGATATCAGTTTAGAAAATCTGTGTCTTGCATAGTAACGGTTTAGGCCATGAAGAAGTTTAAAGGCTTTTGTTGCGGTGAGGGATGAAGGATTCCACTTTCATCAATCTTGGTATGTAATCTGTCATTGTGAATCGAATGCGGTTGTCAAGAGCATAACAGCTGAGAAAGAAGAACGGATGACCGATTATAATGAAGAACCCATGAATATGCCCGATTGCATCGCTTTTCTTCAATGATTCGAACATCGATTAGCGAATTTGAACTCTTCCGATGAACTCCGAAACACGAATTCAGAGACCAGCAGTAAACCGATTCAACACAGTATTCGGAAAATACGATATTTCGAGGAGAACGTGTACCGATTCGTTTTGATATATTTTGGAACAGTACAATAAGAATTACGATTTTTTTCGAAATAGAGTGATTCGGTTTCAAGAACTTCATTGCAATTTCTTTGACCAATTCCGAGTTACTTGACTAATATTTTCTGACATCTTGTGAAAAATTCTGTACAAAATGTTCTGTCCTTATTCAATGATTTAAGAAACTTTGCACAGATCTTCTTCGGAATAGGTTTTTAAACATCTGTTCCATTCTCTGATAAACTTTTCCGTTTTCTTCCGAAAAATTCACCATGGTAATCGCATTGATCATACATTATTCAGCAGTAAAAAAACGATTGTTCCTATCTACGACAAATAACTTATTTCCAATGAGAATGGCATTTGGCCATTGAAAATATCGTTTTATTCGGTGGGTTAAGGTCATTCTAATATAAAATGACATTCGTCGTTGGGGAAACTAGCCCAAGATCATTTCCTATATTATGACGATACTAATTACCTTATATCATCTGCTTGTGGCCAGAGTGCAAGAGATTTCCACAGGTGGTGCCACAGCCTAGAGTGATTGGTGGCGCCTTCGTGCAGGACATTTGATGTCCAAGCAGCAAAAAGCAGTATGAAATCGTAATTTTAATATCATCACATGGTCTGCAACGTTATGAAACGGAACAGTGTTGAAGCATTACGTAAGTGCAATGCTTATTGAATTTTATCAATTTTTTAATTTTTCTAATTTTTTGCATCACCTGCATACTGTACAAAATTTTGTTTGCTACGAGTAGAACGAGGCTGATAATGTTTGAGAAAAATCAGAACAGCATGAACCAATGGCCCAAGTCTGAAGTACTTTTCGATGCGAGATCGATTATTCAGTCAGTATTGTGATTAAAAGAAAAAGAAAAAAAAAACATCAAGTACCTACCTGTATTCATATAATTGTAATGAGAAATTTTAAGGGAGTAAATATCCAACGGATTCTTGTTTCTCCTTGTTGAATGAAATGGATTTATATATGCCAGATTGAAAAGAATTCAATATTCCAACGCCAATGAACGGTATTTCTCAATTCGTACGTATTTGAGTCAGGGAAACTTGGATATCGTACGTTCATGTATTTACATTTCAACACAGTTTCGGATCAAGTCTTTGCTCGTGGTTGTTACATGTTTTTATCCTACGGTACTTTAGTGAATTTCGGTACATCTTCTTTAAACTGGATATCAATTATGTACTTTAGGAAAAGATAACGGAACGACAATTCGTTTAAGTGTTCCAATTTTCTAAAATTCTAATTCCTGCAGAGTAGAAATCGAGGTGAACATGTTCATTTCTCACTTGGGAAACATGCATGGGATAAAGTCTGAGGAGACAATTTATGAAAAGACGTCGTTTCATGGCACCTTCCAACGATCATATGAATCTGAGTTATTTAATTATTCGAAGTGGGTTATACAGTCGAATTCCGCTCAGAAGTTTGAATTCACTTGTTGGTCTCATCTTAAGACTCGTGCATATTTGAGCTGAATGAAACAAGATTCCACGGATTAAAAGCGACCAGGCGAAGATTTCTAGAAAATAAGCTTATCAGAATGCAATAACATTCGTTCTGGAATTCACCAATGACGGGAATTGGGGAATTTGACTGCGAAATAATTAGCGGGAGCTGATGAGGCATTCAAAAATATCAATAAATTTTACTGCTACTTAAATCGGATCATATTCGGGTACGAATTTTATGTAATATGTACGTGGGACGAGGCGTTTACCAGTGATGTTTTCCGGTCGGTAAGTCACATATTACTCAGCAGTGCGCTATTTGCGTGCAATAATCGAAATTGTAGGATATCTTATGAGTGGTTTGGTTGGAAGGTTAAAATGTAACAAATACACAGCGATTCTTGTTGTCAACTCGTTTATTCTGTGTCTCGAATCCTACTGACTAATCTACTGACTACCTTTGAGTCTTCTCATTCTCGCTAATATCAACACACTTATAATTGCTTCACTCACTCACCCACTCACTCACTCACACTCATTTCAGATACCTACAAAATTTGCGTGAAATAATGATTATTGATGATGATGATTGATGATGCCTCGTTCATGTTTATTGGCAGAGTTGAATCACACCAGACAGAAAAAGCTGAGTACTTCGGGTGCAACTCTTTTTCATCGGTTTTGACATGGAATGCAGTTTAATTTTCGATGTTTCTATCTCTTTACTTCGTGGTTAGCTCCGTATTTGGAATATTATATCGTTGATTTCCAATAGCATCGTTACATGCCATTACTCATATCATTTCTCAAGTCTTCGCACGTCTCTTTGAATTGGAACATGGATCAAATTCGAGATGGTCATGGTCAAACGTTGGTCAAATTGGCATGGAATGCTCCACATAATGACAGCAACTGTTACTAAAGGCTAAATTCTAGGCATCTCTTCCATCTGATCTAGCAATTTTCACGAATAGTTTCCACCAGTTCACCATGTTCCAACCCAATATTTATCAACTTCGACCTGTCCAATCGACTGTTCACTTTCCTTTTTCCTGTTTCTCTAATCCCCACTTGTCAATCGCTCAGTTAGCAAATTCTCAGTTCCTAGTTCCCAAACTGAACAGATAAATTCGTAGAATTATATTTCGCATCGATTATCGGATAGCAAAGACAATCGTCTAGAATGTGCTGGGCCTCGGTTAGCAGCATGTAAAAATAGCAGCTGTGCGATTCTAATGTAAATTCTTCTCAAACTTCGCTATTATAATCATATTATTATTATTCTCATTATTTTCTGCTACACCACTAACCCCTTACGTACGGGCTCCATGCCACGCGAGCTGTCCCCACCTGCGAGAAGCTCACGCGTAGTATGAAACCGATATTGAACTGACCGGTTCACTCTAATTAATTGATTGAAACAAAACCACTCAACCAATTAACTTTTTGTTATATCAATTGACAGATAGGTCTTCAAAGAACTTTAGATAAGAATCTCAGAATTTTCCCTTGAAATTTTTCCACGAAACGAGATGGTTGAAGTTGTCGGACATGAAAATTTTCATTACTAAATTCGAATGATGATTAAAAATATTCTTCATTGTCTAAAAAATGAAAATCGAGGACGTGAATATTCTACAATGTCTCTACTTTAATAATCTGTTTCATGTTTTCCTGTATCGTCAACAGTTTTCAAGAAATTGAATTTTCTGTTCCGTGCGGTGGGGTCGGTATGAGATACCGAGCCCGTAGGTGAAGGGTTAAAATAAAGAATAACCGAAAATTGATTCAATGCAATATCCAACACTTTCCGTGAGCCCAAAAATATTTTCTCTTTTATTTTTCAGCTCCCGAGGTCATAATTACACATCCCTTCCGTAATATGCGGAATTATTCGAAAGAGTTTGATAATCGGTAGTACGTACGATTTATTCAATAATTTTTCTTTCGCATTTTTATTGGAAAAACTACTTAGTTGGTAACTTGTGCCAAAACAATGTCGGTATTGCAGGTTAATCCGATTGCGAGATAGGGTGAATTTGCCTCGGAATTACGGAAAATATTTCCATTGTGTCCGAGGAGATATCCTCTCGGCGGTAATACCCAAGGATTCCCACAATATACTGAATACCTTATCTTCTCACTTACCTATCGACTGTTGCCTGCTACTGATACACGTATGGATGGACTATTCTTAGGTATACAAGTGTTGGGTTCAGTGCCGACTGCCGCATGCCTGCGGTTATTGTAGTACGTCATACTGCTGCTAGCAGCGCCACAAGATGAATTCATTTGCTGCGCCATCCTGCATACACTATATGCACTACTGATTCGATGGCGTTGTTTTATCGTTAGGCATGACTCGTCAATTCCAGGCAGCTCATTCCGGAGCCGGTCAAGCGAGTAGAGAATCGTCTTAAGCTCGAGAGATATTAATATAGTAAGATGGCTCTAAACATCGATCCCGAAAGTTGGAAAATCTTTGGTTTTTGGGGCAGCATATTACTCCTGAAAGTGCTGGCCATGGCGCCGCTCACAGCCCGCCAAAGATTGCGAAAACAAGTGAGTTTAATTTCTGTTCAAAATTGTTTCTACATTTATTGTTCAATCATGAAGACTCAAGTCAGCGTACCGTTATATTTGTCGCTCTGACCTCTTAAAGAAGATTTTTTATACTACTTCCAGGTTCCTAAAGTAAATTCAACTACCGTGGTTAGATAGAGCTTGTAATTTCTATTCAAAATATTGACAAATGTGATGACATGATTTATGATACAGTTATCTGAAGGTAGAGTCTGAAGATTATGTAATCTTTCAGTGTTCAGAGTAAGTTTATGTGGCATTCCACGTCACTTCAGTCACTAAAGAAAAGAAATGCTCACAAAATGACGACAAATCGGGCTATATGATACGAACGAATTCACGAGATTTTAAATTTTTTGAAATTTTTCTGAAGGAATGGTCAAGTTTTTTCATTTTTCATTTAAACAGCGATGTCTCGGGAACGGTTAACTGCAACGACAATGTTAAAAAACGAAAATCTGCGGTTTCTCAAGGCCTACAAGGATGAAATTTATTTAGATTTGACTGAGTGATTCTGACCGACATTTCAAGATAAATTGATCGAAAATTTTGATTTTCCAAAGAAACGATGCTCGATATCATCATCATCAGCGACATAATATCCTTGAATTATGTATGGAAAGACCAAGTTTTGAGTATGTTCTTTTTTCACGGGATTCGAATTTTTTTACGACATTTTTAATTTTTCATGATCTGTAAGATACTTATCCCTGCACATAACTTTCCGACAATCGCGATTACCATAAATGGGGCTTTCCCTAACATTCAGGTTTGTATATAGACTATGAGAAAATAAGCATTATGCTGATAGCATAATCACTGTGATGTAAGCGAGGATACACCTGTTATACCTGTGTGCTAGCTGCTTATTAAATTTTAATATCATTTATAAGAAAATTAACAGCTCAGTAAAAAAAATTCGAATTCCATGGAAACAAAAATACTTAAAACTCGGTATTTTCGTGCAGAAATCTAGGAAATTACGTCGGCATTTTGCCCTAAAATGTGAGTTGGAAGTTGAATCACTTGAATCTCGATGAATTTTATCCGTGTAGGCCTTGAAGAGCCGTAGATTTTCGTTTTTTATCATTGTCGTTACGATTAACCGTTCCCGAGATATCACTGTTTAACCTGTCAGTACGCGCGTAGTTTTCAGTGTCTCACTCGCACTACAGCGACATTGTGTAGGTCGGATGTTGTTGTGTGAGAGAAACTCTCACAGCGCGACTACTGACGGGTTAAATAAAAAATGGAAAAACGACAGTATTCGATCCGAAAAAATAGCAAAAAATTTGAAATCTTGTGAATTTGTTCGTATCATATAGCCCGATTTGTTGTCATTCTGTGAGAATTTTTTGTTTCTCATCACGCGATATAGTATATTGATCAACTGTCTACTTATATTTTACGGGAGTTTTTGCAGCATTTGAAAATTCGTTTCTTTCGTGCTTTTTTTTTGTGTGACGGAATAAATTTCATTCAAAAAAATGTCTATTAACGATTCTGTTCGCAGGTGTTCGCAAATGAGGAAGACGCCGCGCAATCAAAAAAAGCTAAAGTCAGTTTTAACGATCCAGACGTAGAAAGAGTCCGCAGGGCGCACTTGAACGATCTTGAAAATGTCGTGCCTTGGTTTCTGGCTACTTGGCTCTGGCTAGGAACTGGTCCGTCTACATGGCTGGCCGGTTTGTTGATCCGAGGATTCGTCGCATCAAGGATTCTCCACACCATCGTTTACGCAGTCGTTCCTCTTCCACAACCCTCGAGAGCAATTGCTTTTTTCGTAGGATATTTGATCACCGGCTACATGGCAACGGCAACGTTGCTACACTATTATGCCTAAATAGGCATTTACATTCCGTTGGATGGGTTCCGAGATTTATCTCCTAGTTACGCACAGTATATGTTATATATATATGTTATAGATATTATATAAGGGTAATATGATCATGTTGTTTATTTTTATAACGCAGACTTTGAGTCTAATTATTTGATGCAGGATGTCAGGTTTCCAGAAATAAAACTCCTCAGCAAATTACTAATTTTTGTTGTTGATCACAATGTATACCTAGTTCTCTGATCCCACAACGTAAAGCCGAGAATAAACAATACACGCATCTCGATCCTAAATAAATTCTCTGTAATAGAGTTTCTTGCGAACCTATGAGTCGTAGAGAGATTTTGAAAGAAGAATATTAATGAGTATCTAAAGTTTGGCCGTTCCACTGATCAAAATTTGGTTTCTTCCGAGGTTTACTCGTGACTTTCCAATAGAAATTGATATTGGAAAGTTTGAAATTCCATATGTTATATTAAGAACTTGGAAATGACAATAACAATGTCAAAGTATTCATACGCAATCCTAATGGTCGAGTATTTTTGAACCTTATTCAATTATGGAATAATACCGGTATTTACAAAGCCCATTCAAATATGAGTATCGACTTGTTTTTCAATTTCTTACTGACGAAACAAAAATCAATCAGCACCAATCCACGGCTGGTGAAGGCAGTTTATTTTCGATCGAAGATGATCTTACAATAATCTCTGCAAATAAAAAAGCAGGGTGTATAAATCTTATAAGAAATAGTACCACCAAAAAATTCAGCAACGCTCCACTATCTATATTCCATGAGGCTAGCCTTGGCAGTGTGCCTATCCCCCTTGCCCCTCTGAATAACCGATAATCATGAAAAAGTCAGCTCAAAACGGAGCGATCTTAGAATTTTTAGTAATGCGCCCCACTTACAGCGCTGCAGCGCGGTATCTATTTGACTTACAAAGAACAAATTCGGAAAAAAGTGGTAGGAATCGATCTCCACCGGAAGATTGATCACAACTATTTTGATCATTGGATCCATTGGAAAGGCGACGTTACATACCTTTGCTTCAATTGCTTGTCTCATTAGCGTAGCCAACATTTTTTGAACAATCCGTACAATTAGTTTAGCCTAGATTGGAGCGAATTATTATTGGAAAATCGGATTATCATTGGCCAATAAGAAAAAACACGCGGTTTGACGTCGTCCAATATTATATGGCAAAGTACACTCGCATGATAATCTACGTTAGGAAATATCACGTCAATATAATAATCAGCAAAAGTTTATTCATGGTGAAAAGGATATGACCCATGGACCCCTACCCACACGGAAGAAGTGCATCTAATAGATGTCTATTAGATATACGTAATATCCACTGGGATATCCCTGGCTAAGCTCGGAATATACAGTAGACATCCACTGGATAGAGAAATGTCCGCAATATCCGATCCAGTGGATATCCATATTATATTTCTATGAATATCTGTAGAATAACCAGGAGCTATCGCATAGATATAGTCGGTCACATATCTGTGGTATTCCACGTGAACCGGATCGGTTTTTGGCCGGAGGTCATCGAATTTGACGCCAATGCAGATTCAGATTCCTTGTTACTACATGAGATGTCCCCAACAGTTACAGAGCATGAAAATAATTGGTACAATTTATATCGCTGTCATAATTATACCAAAAATTTAATTACTACATTTCTAACTCCACTTATCTCAGCCATGCATGAAGAAAATCATAACTTCCCATAGTGCATTCTACGCGCATAAATGAGCTCCTTAGAAATATGTAGCACTCCACTTATTTTTTAAATTCTTAAACATGTAAAACTTTGAAAATATGCGATTCCTTTGTTCTTCTACTAGAAGGGTCACACGAATTGCCCTGAAATTTTCACCGAAATTACTTCGAGGTGGCACTTACAAGTGAACAAAGTTTCAGCCACCCGTTTTTCTTTTTTTTTCTCAAAAACCGACGAAGCATGTGCAACTTGGGAAAAATGTGTTTCAATTTTTTTTCTATTGGAAGGGTCACACGGATTGCCTTGAAATTTTCAACGAAATTACTTCGAAGTGCCATGAAGAAGTGATGAAATTTCCAGCTCCCCGTTTTTTGCTTTTTTTTGTCAAAAACCGATCCGGTTCACGTGGAATACCCCATATACATTATATTCTATAGGCGATAAGAATTTGATTATATGAACATTACATGGACATTCAGGATTTGACGATAAATATCCATTCAGGAATATCCAGTGGATATACCGTGTAGAGGTTTTGTCGATATCGATTTCGGAATATCCTATAGATATTAATGGGGTATCTACAATTGATATGGACGTTAGATGGAGATAGAGTTATTTGCGGGATATCCACGCAATATCATCTTCCGTGTGGGTATGAGGAAAATTAACATCTTAATCTTATCTATAACTCGATACAGTCGAAATTCTCTTGATTCGTATCATATTGATAATCATGCCAGGTGTAATTTGTTGAAAATAAAGTGAAAGTCACGTACAAATGACGCGAAAGAATTTTTATCTCATCATCTATGGTTTCGGTAACGGCTTGCAAATTCTGTCCAATGTCTACATAGTGTATTTGTCGGGGGAAAAATCGGCGGCCCTTGATTTGAAATATTTCCCAATGAAAGCCTTTTTTCACACATGTACTGGGTGATTCCTCGCTTACATCACAGTGATGTGGGTAGCGGACCGTCCGAACACAGAGTTGTATATCTGTATACATCATATATATAGATATACATTGTAGGGATATGACGATCCGCAACCCACATGACTGAGATGTAAGCGAGGAATCGCCGAGTAATACCACAAGAGCTTCAAAATTATCGGGTATTTCCCTATAGGTTCGTTGCAAACAAATTCGTTTGATTGCAGGGAACTTTGAGGGAAATACCCAATTAATTTTGAAGCTCGAATGGTATTCGGCGGATTATTTTTCCATCCAAATTTCGGTCGATAGAATTGCACCATGAGACAAAATCCACAGTTAAGAATCAAAATTTAAAAGTCACAGAATTATGATTATAATTCAATCTGTCATTGATTTGATGGAGGGTTAACTGGATTGGAGAATTTTTGTTTCTTATATATAGCTATACCTGAAAAGTTACCGCGGTGAAAGCACACGTGAAATTACCAGTGGAATCATCAAAATTATCAGTTGAATATCATGTAGGCTATGCAAAATAACGTCGAATGGTGTAATTCTATTGGCTGAAACTTGGATGGGAAAAATAATCATAATCAGCTATAATACCCCAAGACCTTTAAAATTATCGGATATTTCCCGAATATTTTGTTGCATAGCAACGAGAGGGATCAGTTTTGCAAATTAAAATCGCGAGCGCGCAGCGCGTGGAAATATCCGATGAATTTTGAAGGTCGAGGGGTATTCGGAGGATTATTTCTTTCATTACGATCTCGGCCGAACAGAGTGCAGTATTCGAAAAAAGTTTTCTAAATTCGGAGGCTGGAAAGTTTCAACTTTGGATTTATTCAAACATAAATATAACAATTACAGGAAAACATTAAACTGAGGGATCAGTTCATATGAAGGTTTGTGCAATTGAAAGAACAATTATTGTAAACGTTGTTGCTTGTTCGATTTTCATCAGATTTTTCAGGATGAGAACGAAAAATCACAGAAGCAGTCAGAGGAGCAGGCAGGGGAGCGGAGAGGGAAGTAGTACTTCCCAGATAACAAAATGTGTGCATGAAGCACTTCATGGTGCGAGCATGACGTACGAATTAATCCACACGTCGTGCGGGCGAACGTTGAGACACATGTGTCCCCATTCGCGTCGGATATGCGATGCACGTCGTGACGGCACGCGTACACGGAAAGAACGAGATTGGTGTGGTTACCATCTAGATAGTACTGAGACCCATCTGTAGAAAAATAATTTTCGGATGGGAACTACACCCATCCAGATTGTTGTGACTACAATCTACCTGTGGCTCAGTCCTATGCGGATAGGCCTCAGACCCATCCGGATTGTAACCACAACAGTCCACATTTTTCTACAGATAGGTGTCAGTACTATCCGGATAGTAACCACACCAATCTCGTTCTTTCCGTGTATGTCGACACACCTAGTAAACTAAAAAGAATTGGAACCAAAAAAGAACGTACGTGCGTTAGAGGTTTTTTTTAAGTCTTGTTCCATGTATGGAAGGATGGCCGGGAAGAGGATGAACAAAGGAAGCGCACAGTTTATTTAATTGCATGAAAATATTCAATGGTCACCCATCCAAGTATGGACCTCGAGTATCGTTGCTTAACTTACTTGATTCAGCGTGATCCAGTATTCTCCTAGCCCCAATGATCTATTGTAGACATGGTGGACACTTTTCCAAATTGTAAGGCTATCGTACGATTCTGAGCTTCGCATATTCATATCAACTTTAACTTGTGATATCTATCGCGACGGCAAAATTTTCGGATACCCACACGGAGAGAAAAAAATGGTAAAAATTACCGTTCTAGCACAGTAAACTCGTTGTATTTTACTTGCTTGGCGAATTTTATATATGAATACGTAAATAAATAACAATCAGACCATAAACTTTAATTTCCAGTTCAAGAATTTTTACCATCCAGAACCGTATTTTTTTGGGTCCCAATAATTTTCACCGAAACATTTGAGAAAAATTGTATGGCGAGGATTGAATAGTGTTAGACGGAAAACAAAATATATGGTAGGAAGGATAATTTTTACGGTTCTGGTCTCGCACTTTTTCCAAACCGATCGAGCCGTTTGGAAGCATTCGAGAAAGTTCGTAGGGCGCAGCGCGCAAGCGCGCCGCATATATGGCCGTAGTGCTTAATAAAGTGATCTGACATCTTTAATAGTGGTTATAATCGGCTAGTTTTTGATATTTATCAAAAAATCAGAATTTAGGAGACATAAAAAGAATACAGTGTGGTAAGTATACACATTTATATTTAATTACGTATTAACAACGCGACATAAGCATGTTGTTTTTCATGTCAACCGGCCTTTTTATGGCCCATTCGCCCCTCGCTGTTGCACCAGATGTTGTAAGGTTTTTTCTGTAATTTCTGGGCAAATCGTTCAAATCTGAACCTCAGACACTAATAATTGCGTTACCTTTGTCTTTGTCTTGTCCCTTTATTCCGATTAATTGATAATCACATTAGTGCATCCATAACCTCAACTAACCTCACCTTTTAGTTTTCTTCTTCGTTCATGGATCTTTGATATTTATTTTCAGTGTGAGACGAAGATGGTAAGACAAATTCTTGTGCAGCAACTGCATCATTCAGGTCATAAAATAATGTAATTTTTTGTTTGTTCAAATTGCTTCAGGTGACAACTCTCTTTCATTCATATTCAACTGTAACATGTATATCCTAATATTCTTACTTTATTTTCGCCTTGCGTGCTGATAAAATTGACTTTAATAATCCAAATTGAACACAATACAATTAATTCTTCGCTTTGTTTTTTTTGTTTCGAAGGCTGAATCCCAGTATTTCGACAACCCTGCAATATTAAATAATGTAAGTAATCAAAGTATTCACAAAAACATTTGTAATCGATAATTGGAACATTTAAATCATTTCCATTTTTCACAAGCCCATTTATCAATTGCTGTTGAAATCCGCCGAAGGAAAGAGTATCATCCTGTCGTACAAAAAAAATGGTTTTCTCAATAAGAATAGTCGGTGTTTAATGAGCCGTCTCATTATAAAAGAAGAAAAAGACAGGCAGTTTGCTACAGTCCTTCGAGAAAGAGGAGTTGAATTCTTGGAAAAATCTAGGCAATGTTTTTTATATAAAATACATTTCAATTTACTTGAGTATTAAAAAAGTTAATATAACAGAAAATCTCTCTCTATTCTAGTATTCCAACTCGTCGATTTGTTGAATGGTCCGTTGGAATTCAAAACTGCTTCAGGGGTGAAAATTCACTCGTATATTATTCACCTTATCGCAAAGTGGGTAATACAAAAATAAATGCATCAGGGTTGCGATTCTGTAATTCTCCGCTAACTCCGCTAACTCCGCTAACTCAGCGGAAACCGCTGCCCAGACAGCAATATGACATCTGTACGAGTTCTTGAAGAGCTCTTATTTAAGATTTGGACGTCTCAGTTTTCTTCAAAATGAAGTCTTTGAGACGTCTTGAGGACGTCGAATGCGCCACCACAAGAGCAAATTAAGACTTCTTGAAGGATTCGCAAAGAGCTCCTTTTTACGAGTTCAAAAAAAAGAGTTCTTGCAGAAGTCAGAATTGAGAGCTCTTTCTGACTTCAGAAAGAAGACTTCTTTAAGACTTCTTATCAAAGACAATTTGAAAAATATTTTGAAAATCTTAGAAATATGATTTCAGTAGCTATTATTCACAATTCATTAGATCGCTTGTAAAAAATATTTTCAATTTATAAAAAATAATAAATCATTACATATTTGTTTTTTCAATTCATTAATACGTCACCTGTAAAAAAGACTGATGTACCAAAAAATTAATATCAGTAAATCACAATATCATTCACAATTGAATGGAAATTGACATTTATAATAATCAATCATATTTTTCTGTTTTGATTCATAAATAATTCATTTATTCAATTGAGTTCAATTTTCGAAATGAAGTGACGAATGTAAGGAAAAACTGTACTGTATTTTGTAGGTTATGATACAGAAATAACAAAGATGAAAAATGTGCATGTTTATACCACTATGCGCATGCGTCCGATTGATTCCAACGAATCCTCAGAAAAAAGAATTCTTGAAGAGCTCATATTCGTGACATCTTACGAAATCAGAAAAAAGACTTCTTGCAAAGCTCGCATTTTTTTAAATCTTACCAAGTCAGAAAAAAGACTTCTTGCAGAGCTCATATTTTTTACATCTTACAATGTCGGAAAAAAGACTTCTTGCGGAGCTAATATTTTTGACATCTTACGAAGTCAGAAAAAAGACTTCTTGAAGACTTCTTGATGGAGAGTTCTGAAAAGTGAGGTCGTTAAGACGTCATATTTGGACTTCTTATGCCCGGTTGCATAAACGTGGGTTACCCAAAGGTTCAAATAACCCGTAGGTTACCCCGCAGATATTACCCGTTCAACCTTCATGGACTGTTGTAAGTTAACAGCGATGCATGACAGCTGTCAGATGAAAAAACGGTTGAACGGGTAGTATCTGCGGGGTAACCTACGAGTTATTTAAACCTTCGGGTAACCCACGTTTATGCAACCGGGCGTTAGAGACATCTTCAAAAAGACTTCCTCAGGAAGTCTTTCTGACTTGCATGCTGTCTGGGTGGTTGGCTGAGGAGCGTCCAATCGGAGACCTTTTCGGATCGGTAGTCGTACGGCGCCGTGGGCTTTGCCCGGCCGCTAGTCGCAACAAACGCGAGGCCCTAATTTTTTATTTTTAATAATAATTCATAAATATACATATTATAGATTGTACTATTTATTTTAATGATAAAGATATTATTTAATATTGAATATAATATTTGATTAATTAAATTCAATATTGATATAGATTTACTAAGTTTATTTTAGTATTTATTTTTAATAATGCTTTAAAGTATTAACAATTTTCTAACCATTTATTCGATTGAAGTGAAACTTTCCAGAGAACTTATTTGGACCTTGATGAACAACTTTCTCACTGGAAGTTTTCGGTTGCTCGAAATTCGTTCGACTGCCGAAGCCCTTTAAAATATTCATAACTGATTTTTGCAACGTCGCGGAAAAAAATTATTAACTTTCTTAGTAATAATAATATAAACCTTTTTATTTTTTAACCAATCCTGAAACACTATAATACATGATTCCTGCAAATTTCGTTCAAAAATTCTGAAAATTGAGTAAGCCAAAGCGAGTTGAAGTCAAAATAGACGAGAATTAAAATAATAGACCGATAAAAATAATAAACAGACCGATCCGAAACGATCTCTGATTGGACGCTCCTCAGCCAACCAACGGTCTCCGCTGAGTTAGCGGAGTTAGCGGAGTAAACGGAGAGTTACAGAATCGCAACCCTGACTTGAAATGATGTATGTAAGACATTTGCAACTTCGCAAGAGGTGATATAACGCTTCATGACTTTCTTCCGACTATCTTTTTTCTGAGGCTTTCGAAACTATAGCAATAACACATCAAATATGGTATTGAAATATTTACAATATCGCGGTGCACCATAAAGCAGGGGTCGGCACACTCATTACGCCAAAGAGCCAAAGCCGTAAATCCACTTAACCCACTCACCGGCACTAATCCTTTTAACGCCATTTCTTGGATTTTCGCATGCATGGGTGGGGATATGCAGGTATGAAAAGACTTGGACAGTCAGATGCAGATTTTGCCGTCCCAAATAGACCGCACACTCCTTAGTTCCTTTCATTCCTCCTGAACGCTGCCCCTACCATCGAACTTTCAGGTAAGGACAACTGACCGTTCTCAGGTAGACCGAGGGGACTTACGGCCGTAGTAATTGACACTCAGAGCCAGGTTGGCTCCGAGAGCCCGGCCGTGCCGACCCCTGCCATAAAGGACGTTCTGAATATCCGTGCGAAGATTTGAGATATTGTAGGACGTGTCGAAAAGGTCCGATGCAGTGCGAAGTCTTATGCGATATTCCATGGATATCCAGCTGATATTGGAGATATCTGTAGAATATGTGGGATATGATTAGGATATTCCGCGGATATCTTGTGCTGTGTGGGTAAGTACTACCTCCTGTGGCTGGTGGTACGACATCGTGAACTAATGTGTCACGCCATCCTACATACGCTGTATGGACTACCAAGGCGATAGCATCATTCTATCGTTGGGCATGACTCGCAAATTTCAGTCAACTTATTCCAACACTAGTCGAACCGGTCAGAAGTCGCCTTAGGCCCGAGTGAGATCAATACAGTAAGATGGCTCCAAACATCGATCCAGAGAGTTTGAAAATATTCGGCTTTTGGGGCGGCATCTTAGTCCTCAAACTGCTTGCCATGGGGCCTCTGACGAGTCGGCAACGATTTCGGAAACGAGTAAGTTTGATTTCCGTTTTGAATGACTTTTACATTCATTATTCAATCATTCAATATCTAAGTCAGTATGTACCACCATATTCATGAGGACGTTATTCATCAGATTATTTTCAGCACTCGGATTCTGACCTATCAGAGCCCGGTATTTGATGACGTGAAGGACATCCCAATTCGTTATTATACTGATAAAATTTACCTATTCACAGGTAGAAATTGTGAATTGGTCCAGGCAAGGCACTATCCAGTTTGCCTAGTTTATTTCTGGGCGCTGGGTGGGAAAACTGTACAGGGCCCCGCCCGATTTGAAACGGTCGGAACAGCTAGCGCCTAGATTGGAAATCTGGTTAGGCGCTAAAAGTTTGAGTGCAGGCCCAGCGTCGGCGGCCAATACCGATCCAATATTGGTAATTAGTTGGGATGATAATTTCGGTCCAACGTATGGCTATCGACATTGGGCCAGTATAAATTTATGAATATAAATATATATTATAGTCAATGGCCCAACAAGAGCCTAATAACTGATCAGCCGATGACCCGATCATTCTATTTTTATTTATTTTCGATATTATCCGGACAAAAAATATTTTTTTCATAACATCTGCTCTGAAACTGCAAGTTTCGTTGCCTGTTTTGTCAGTTGAAAGACGCTGACTTCAGGCTGATGCCGTGAAAAGTTGTCAAATCGCGTTGATATAAGGACGAATAATAATCAAGTCCATTTAAACAGATGAGTGAAGCTAAATAGTTAGTTAATCTGCAATAGAAAATCAAGTTCCGTCAACTTAAAATGTGGTTACCATTATTTGAAAGAATTAAACATTTTACTCATGTCGAGATTTTTAACAACCGATTTTCCCTTTGGCTCAAGGACTGAAAAAATTTCACTCCCGCCCGATCATCGTAATATTCTATCAATAAAATCCGCGTTTGCGTAATTTCGAATATCAAAAATTCGAACTTGAATTATTTTTTAGATATGATATAGCATCGGTCTGAAGTACAAGTAAATTACAAATTAGATATTTCGTGTAGATAATTAGTGACAATTGTTGAAAGAATAACAATTCTTACTTATCACACACAAAATATCTTATACGTAATTGGTTTATATTTCAAACCGATGCTATCTGAAAAATAGTACATTATGCTACTAGGGAGGAAAGCAGCACCGGCGACTTTCATATGGAGTGTATGGAGAACTCCATACCCAGAAAAATTCTGGGTATGGAATTCCACACCCAAAATTATGTAGGTGCGGAAAGAAAAAGTCATGTTTTTCAAATATTTTCATTACTGGTTGCGCATTACACGTAAATGAAGAAGTAAAGACCCTCCGAGCAAATTTCGTGCATACCATAGTTGCATTTTTCTCTGCGCGCCGCTGCGTACTCCTTTCTTATCCAATACTCGCCATACTGCAGTGCTTTTTGAGCTTTACCTGTGTAGGTTTCGTGTCTGTGTGTTACAATTGCGGCTGAATGACTTAGCAACACTCTATGTCCATTAGGGTGTGTCAGAAGAAAAAAATTTGTTTTGCTACCTTCTGAACGGATAGTTCTCGTCAAGACAGAGAGATTCCCCGCTGCAAAATGTCCTATGTCAAGGGTAAGTGGTTCCGGAATTTTTTTTAGTCTTCGATTTCACTCAACCACACCAATTTTCCATAGGAAAATGGAAAACTAAAAAAAATTTCGGAACCACTTAGCCTTGACATAGGACATTTTGCAGCGGGAATCTCTCTGTCTTGACGAGATCTATCCGTTCAGAAGGTAGCAAAAAATTTTTTTTTTTTGCCACGCCCTAATGTCCATGCGGACTTAGCTGTGGAATACGACCGGACAACACTACTTGAGCCCGGCGCCCACTACACCGCGGCGGACTGCGGACGGCGGAAAACAGTGGTAGTACATCGTGTTTTTTCTGTAGTTGTTCATAAAAGTGTGCATGATTTTTATTATAAAATACGATGAATCACTTTTTTTCTCTGTCGGCCGTGCTCCGCAATGTAGTGGGCGTGGGCTTTATAGACCGCATTTGCTTTGTCTCAATAAATTAAATAAGAAGTGAAAAATGTGTTTCCCCTCTCCCCCAGCAGTCGAGTAACTCCATACTCGAAAACTTTGCAAGTCGCCGGCGCTGGAGAAAAGTGCGTGATTTTCGCCGAGGGCGAGGTTTGCTGCCCGAGCACGAGGTGAAAATCCGCTCCTCCCGTGTGGCATATACTACTTTTTACCCGACTACGATAAAATGACAGAACACTACAATATATAGATGTGGGCTATGAAATATAAGTTATGAAAGGTATTGAATCTAACAGCACAAATATGATATCGTCGCAAATAATATAATACGAGACGGGTCCAGGGCAGAGCCCTGGTGGGGTGCAGGGGCGAAGCCCCGCCAGGGGGTTGGGGGGCAGAGCTCCCCCACTAAAAATAAAACGAATTCCAAATGTTTTTAAAGCATTTTTAAAACATCAGTATATATTTTCAACAAATCTTTATTATCTATATGTTTTTGTTTGCAAGAATATACATGAATATAAACACAGCCAAGTTTTATCGCATTCGTCAACTAATAACGTTTTCGGTTCGCTACACTGGGCTACACTCAGTGTAGCCGAACATTTTCGATCAGCTCCGAAATTTTCAGACAACTGCTGAAGTTTCGAATTTCAAAAACAAAAAAGAACAGCGCGTCTTTCGTTTTCTGAATAAATCAGGTGTTTCGGCAATCATCTAAAAATTTCGGAGCTGATTGGGAATGTTCTGCTGCACCGAGTGTATCCCGGTGTAAGGAACCGAAAACCTCAACAATTAGTGATTGCAACGCGCTAGCCGCCGAAAAGTAACGAGAAAAGTTAGTTTTAAAAATTGAATGTTGGATTGGAACAGTTTGATAAGTTTATGATCACAGGAACCTTTTGTGGATTCATCGATGCATTGGACAGAGTTTCTTTTGGTATGCCGTTAGATCTTCAAGTTTCATTGCTTTGTTCGTGATTATCTTCTTCCAATTTTTGATACTTAGTAGGACGTTCGAATGATAGAGATTCGAATGATGTTGACGTCATTGCGACGGCATTCGAAATTTGCTTCCCCGTCTTTCTCTTGTATTCAATCGAGTCATCGATATACCCTTCGGCCACTGTAGTCGACTTCCAGCCTCCGAGTCTCTTTATATCTGTAATGTCTGCACCTGAAAAGTTAACAATTCGGAGGATGACGTAGATGAAGATGCTTTCTGATGATATATTCTCCAATCCTATATGCTATATATCTTATTATATTATAATATATTGTTTCAAGTTTTGTACCTTTGTCAGCGCAAAGGGTGGCCGACGATCGTCTGAATGAGTGGCCTGTGTACCGTTCAGGCTCGGGCAGATTGAAAAATATTGCAATCTCTTTTGGCATCGTTGACAGTTTGTTTTTTCCAATCACTTGGTTCGTGCATTTTCCTTTGCGATAGCACAAGAAAAAGCGATTGGATGTCGCTTTAGGAGGACGCAAATCTTGGTAGGTGCAAACTTTTTTCGAAAAATCGCCCTCAATTGTGAAATTTCTCTCCGTCTTATTTTTTGTATCTTTTAGTTTGACTATTATAATGTCATCACACTTTCGAACATCGTCGACGGTAAGATTAATGAGTTCAGTGCCACGGCACGCTCCAGAAACGCTAAAAATTAGTGCGACCTGATGTAAATAAAAAAAATTGTGAATAACAGTGATATTTCTCAATAAAAAGGAAATTTTTTGATGGATTTTGAATTTTGAATTTAAAACTGAATTGATATTTGTGAACAGAGGAAATTTAAAGATAGATTCGGAATTTGTAGATAGAATTGAAATTAAGTAATCGAAAAGTTCTTTCGAGGTTAAACTTACTTTTGTTGCCAAATATTGTTCATCCGGAGCTGTGTCCAAGAATTGTTTCATCTGTTCAGCAGAGAAAATTTTTGATTTTTTGGATTGATACCCGCTCGATTGTTGTTCCAAGATCGTTGCTAGTTGTTTGAAATTCTCGAGGTTGACTTTTTTGGTATTTTTTAGCAATTTCACTGAAATACGCCAGCATCACGTTTTCAGTGATAACCTTAACTTTTTTGGTTCTTCTCCATTTTTCAAAAGTGTCGTACACACTTTGATATTTTTCTCGGGAATTCGTTGGAAGCAAATTTCCACGTAATTTGTTAGCGGTTTCGCCTAGCTCTGGAGGAGTACCGTAGCATTCTTCCTCTTCGTCGGTTGAATTCATCTTTTTTTTCTCTATTCCTCTGTCGTTCACTAGGTTAATACGTTCACAATCACACGGCAGTTCGAGACACGGTATAAGAATAAGAGGTGCAGGTTCTGCTGGCCCTAATTGCTGTGATTATTTTGTGGCAGTGCGGCAAAAATCCGGCAGGGGCGTCATGCGTCGGAAAGGGTGGAAGCTGGAACACTATTCGTTGTTGATCACGTGGTTGCAGGGACCACGTGATCAACACCTGCAATCACGTGATCAACAACGAATAGCGTTCCAGCTTTCACCCTTTTCGACGCATGAGGCCCCTGGCGGATTTTCGCCGTACTGCCACAAACTAATCACAGAGGTCTACACGGGGAGTAAAGGGCAGTTGACCCACCTCTTATTCTTACACCATGGTTCGAGATCACATGTTTTTATCACGATTTCGAGGTTGGCCTGGAGTTTTTCCCATCGGAATTTGGGGGCGCTGCGTCACTAATTGTTACCGGCCGAATTCGATTAGTCGACTTGTTATTTCTTTTCTGAGGATATCGAAACGTAATTCGCTGCTGCCTAACGAATAGAAATTCGACTCTGAGTGCGCGAGATTTATGAAAGATTTAATCTAAATTTTTTCCAATAATTTTTCACCTGCAAATTGACTTTTTTACCCGCAAATTGACTTTTTTTACCCACAAAATTTACTTTTTTACCTGCAAATTTACTTTTTCACCCGCAAAATTTACTTTTTCACCCGCAACCCTTACCGAAAAAAAGTACTGTGAAGTACTGCTAGTACTTCGGTCCTCAAAGTGCTGCTGTACTTATTTCGCGAGTACAGGACAGTACTATAAGTACGGTGCAGTACTTGCACTTCTCGTAGTACTTACTATTACTACTAGTACTAGCACTGCTACCAGTAATATGTATCGGACTTTTATGAACGTTGCCTCGTTACTGAGCTACAAAATTCATTCACGTTTGCCGGGCAGGGGTTAATGGCACTTTAAAAAGGAGGAAAAAATTCCTTCATTGTTTTTAGGCTATAAACTAATGATTTGGACCATACCCAGGTGACAAAAGTCAATTTGCGAAATAACGGCTACCCTCATATATATATATGTACGCAGTATCAGAACTGAGTACACGCAGTACTAGTACTAAGTACACGCAGTGCTGGTACTGAGTACACGCAGTACTAGTACCAAGTACACGCAGTACTAGTATCAAGTACACGCAGTACTAGTACTGAGTACACGCAGTACTAGTAATGAGTACACGCAGTACTTCAGATTGTGTACTAAGTACTCGAATCCTGTGTACTACACGGAGAGAAATTTATAGTAAATTTTCTCATACTCGTATAGTAATGATGGAATATACTTTCAATATGACGATCGTTCCGATTATTGTACATAATTTTTCATGAATATAAGAAAGACATTCCTATATTCATGGTGACATTTGGTATGAAGTATAGGAACGATCGTCATATTAAAAGTATATTCCATCATTACTATACGAGTATGAGAAAATTTACTATAAATTTCTCTCCGTGTAAGTATTGCAAATTGTATACTGAGTACTCGGATCCTGTGTACTAAATACTGAAATCCAGTACTTTTTTTTGGTAAGGGAAATTTACTTTTTTACCCACAAATTTTACTCTTTTACCCGCAAATTTACTTTTTTACCCGCAAATCTACTTTTTCTTCCCCCTGGTCAAAAATTGGTTACCTTCTCTCCGCGTTACAGGGATGGAATATGGTCATTTGATCGTAGTCGGGTAAAAATATAGTTTCGTATTTTCGGTCCGAATCAATGTCTGTAGTTTTTCACTCCAATCTCAATCACGAGCATTTCGAGTATTGAAAAACACTCTGTCGAATTGTCCTAATACACGGCCAGGATTGGTCGGAGAAAGGCCCTAGCTTGGTACTGAACAGATTCCTGACTAGGCTCTGACTAGGCTCTGTCCGCGCATGCCTATATTAAACTCTAGATTGGGTAGCCTGCGCCAAGCTGGAGCTACGATAGATTCCCCTAACTTGGAACGCCTAGATTTTCCCAGCTAGGCGCTAGCCTATAACTAGCAAACTCTAGGCAAATTTCTACCTGGGTGGTTTTTGATAATTTACCTCTAGCTATGCAAAGGTTTTTCTTACAAACTATTTATCAAATAGCGTAATAAAAGTCAGAGTACATCGTGAATAATTTTTAATTTTTTCTCACCTGCCGCCCTCTGCTTGGCCAGATCCGAATGCGAAAAATAACCCAGCGAATACCACTCGACCTTCAAAATGAATCGGTTATTTCCCTCATGTTTTGATCCTGCGTAGCAACAAACGGGCCATGTTTTGCACAAAAATCCCTCGCGCTGCGCGCTCGTGATTTTTGATCTGCAAAACTTAACCGCCTCGATGCTACGCAGCAAAACAATCGGGAAATATCCGGTAATTTTGAAGGTCTTGTGATATTACTACTGACAATTATTCCAGATGTTTTTGGCCCCTATTTTCCAAGTTACACAGAGGTCAAATTTGGGAAAGAGAGCCAAAACTCAGAAACATACTCCCCCTTCAAACGGTTATATCTTTAATTCTCTTCATCCTAAATACTTCAATCCGAAAACCGTTTTGAAGCTATTGAATGTCACTATTATTATACAATTATTGCATCCTACGATAACGAACAATTCCATCTGCTATGAACAAATATATTATTCAAACGTAGTTTTCAAGGCAAGAACCACGCGTGAAAATTCCTCAAAAAATATGAGCGTATTCATTGATGAATTCCCCACAAAACTGTCAAGTGACGAAATGAGGAATTGATGGAAATTATGTGAAAACGATTCATTTATTAGCAACCGAGCGCGCTGCCGCTAAAAGACGCAGCTCGGGTACGTACAGCTAGCGTGAGGAAGCAACGGTGGGCATATCAGACGTACCCGAGCCAAGTATAATATTATCAGATATGGGCCTATGCTTTCGTTAGGATAAGGGTTACTGCTCACGCTTTCATTTTCACGGAATACTCATAAATCAACGTATCGTTCGCTTTGTGCGATGTCATAGAATTGACGTAGACCTACATTTCAGTGCTGACATATCATGCGAACTTGAACAATAAGGTCAGCATCTGAGAGTCAGGCCCCGAGTGGCCATTTTTTTACCCTATTTTACAGATCGCAATTAACGAAAACAAACTATCTTTCGATTTCAATACGTTTCCTAGTTTACGACAATACTTCACCATATAATACGTCGAATGTCTGTACGGAAATCTATTCTGTGCCTTCGTCGCGAAATGCCGAGTAAAACAAAAACATCTGGTAAAAACACCCCCTACTTGATCGCCCTCGGCCTATCACATCCCGTTAACAGCATTGGTTCTTGCTCAAACATGCAGACACCGACAGAAAGTGCAAGTCGAGGTTACAGTTACGTAGAGGTTTTTAGAAATTTCGATCGATTATTCCTCTCAATTATTTCTTCCATCAATTTTCATGTTGACGTTTGGGTTATGTAATTAACCAATGCGGTTGATTATTTCCATTGAATCCGTGAATATATGTTCCAATCAAGTACCTTCAAACTTTGAAATTTTGTATCTGAAAGATAATTCTTCAGGGAGCATAAAGGCCTGCGCGCACCAGACCGCGGCGAACGGCGGCAAACCGAAGAAAACAATGGCTATCATCAATTTTTTTTTTCAGAAAACATGATTACAACAATATTTTGTTGATGTTTAGGGTGATAGCCACTGTTTTCTTCGGTTCGCCGCCATTCGCCGCGGTTTAGTGCGCGCAGGCCGTAAGAGTTTCCAGATTTCTGAAAAACTTTTCAACCGTGAAGTGTACATTTTATTTTTTATCTTTGAATTCATCTTCAGTCCCCACCAGCCGTTCATTGTGAAAATATACATTCTCCAATCAAAATCACGAGTCACTTGAAAAATCTCAGAAGTGGCGCAATCCAGAATGCGATCCATGTCTGCATTATCTTTTCCCCTCGAAATCCTTCAAGTTTTGCATCAAACTCTTTCCGATATTTCTTTTCAATTCCGAGATATTCGCTAGGGATGATTAAAATAGACCACTCTGTATATTGGTGAAAGCCCATTCTGGCATATTATACCGAATGTCCAGTTCGGCCGATCGGAATTCGGACTAACACAAGTCGAAATCAAACGGGCTATAGAATGAATCCATCATTCCAAATCACGAATTACAAGGAATTTACACAATATGCTCAACGTCACAAGTATGTAACCCTTCGGAGATGATAACGGTTTTCACGATTTTTACGCATGAATTTATGAAGAACCATCGGACGCAGGGACGCAGAAAACTAGGCGCTTCACGATCTTTCCTGACTTGCTGCCGTATCATTTTTTTCGTAGAAGTTATGATCATTCAAATCGAGTGGCCAAAGATTTTTGCACCGGCAGAAGTTTGATGTAAGCGACAATAAACCAAAGTATACACTGAGAGAACAGTTTATTTATAGTTAATAAATGTATTTATTCGGCCATTTTCCAAAAATATTTATTAACTGTTAGTATATTCGATAACCATGAATGAATATTCTGCTCCCTGAAAACACAAAAAAATTCAGTGGTATTTCCAGCAAATATATCCTTTGTTTAGACGCATTTATTTGCCGTAATGATATGTAACGCTTGATTCAAATGAAAAATCAGTTGAAACATCGTGGTAAAATATCTATTTGTTCGCAACGAAGATCTGTTTATTATTATAATACCTTATTTAGGTATAGTAGAATATCGTATCAATTCAATAATTGAAACATTCGGTTGAGGTATATCAGAAATTCTACCAAATCGAAATTTGTTAACAGTTAATAAATGCAGCTTTGGGTCACGTACGATTCCGTTTGCCTCATATCTGACTGTGATTGTAGTCAACAAATAACGTATTTGGTACAATCTAACATAACTATTGACTGGTATATCTAAAAAAATAGCGTTGAGAATAAGTGAGTGTCACTTCACGCTCACTACGCGGCGCAACAACTCGCTTCACTCCCACTAGCAAAACTAGTGCTACGCTTGTATACAAGTCCGAAGATATGACTAATGTCTACAAAACGTGATGATAAATATATATACAAATATTTATATATATTTATATATTTTATATAATTCAATATATTTTTATATTGATTTATCTGAAAATAGCTATTGTTCAACTATTTTTAGATTTTTATCATAACTATACCATATTATTGTTATGAAAATGAAAACATGTTTATCTGTGGTACATGTTCAACCCTAGAACTACAAACCGGGATATATATCTACCCCAGGCGAACTCTGAAAAATGACGTTATATGTGAAATTGATTTGAGTTTGGTCAATAAGTCTGAACTACTCTTTTAATTACTCGAACATAATTTATTTTACTGTTAACACATCTTATTTAATACTCACTAAATAACGTATCTATAAAAGAATATGAATTTCATTCACCTTGTTGTAAAATTAACTGAAAGCTGATTTATTAACTGTTAACAAATGTTTAATTAATATAAATATATATATATATGTTAATTCAAATATATGGTTTCTTAACTATAAATGGAGATTCGATTCGTCATATCCGAAATTATCATTTGTTACCATCAAATGAATTTCATTAACTATAAATAAACTGTTCTCTCAGTGTACCCTATCAGTCGTACTATACTGGCGTAAGTCTCAAATGATATTATTAGGCGATAGCAATTTGACTCATATAAAAATTGGATCGTGTCAGCGTGATTCGTCGAAACTAGAAAAATAACAAGATAACAATGAAACGACAACGTGGTGTTATCGTTGACGGATGTTTTCGTACTATTGTAACTTCTGTGCAATGTTACCGGATGGTCCCTTATGGCTTATTCAATCTTTGTGATAAATGACTGACCATTACCATTAACCTGAGAGGGATACATTTCAGTTTCCAAAATAAATTGAATCTCGATGAATTTCTATCAACGATTCTGTTCGCAGGTATTCTCCAATGAAGAAGACACGGTGCTGTTAGAAAAATCTAAAGTCGGTTTCAACGATCCAGACGTAGAAAGAGTCCGCAGGGCACACTTGAACGATCTTGAAAATGTCGTGCCCTGGTTTTTGGCTACTTGGCTTTGGCTAGGAACTGGTCCATCTACATGGTTGGCCGGTTTGTTGATCCGGGGATTCGTCGCATCAAGGATTTCCCATACCATCGTATACGCAGTTGTTCCTCTTCCACAACCCGCGAGAGGAATTGCTTTTGGCGTAGGATTTCTCATCACCGGATACATGGCAACGGCAACAATTTTACACTACTGTCACTAAATAGGGATTCCCATTCCACGAAGGGAATTCATAGCTTTATCTGTACGTGACGTACAGTATACCGTGCACTGAGAGAACAGTTTATTTATAGTTAATGAAATTCATTTGATGTTAACAAATGATAATTTCGGATATGACGAATCGAATCTCCATTTATAGTTAAGAAACCGTATATTTGAATTAACATATATATATATATTTATATTAATTAAACATTTGTTAACAGTTAATAAATCAGCTTTCAGTTAATTTTACAACAAGGTCAATGAAATTCATATTCTTTTATAGATACGTTATTTAGTGAGTATTAAATAAGATGTGTTAACAGTAAAATAAATTATGTTCAAGTAATGAAAAGAGTAGTTCAGACTTATTGACCAAACTTAAATCAATTTCACATATAACGTTATTTTTCAGAGTTCGCCTGGGGTAGATATATATCCCGGTTTGTAGTTCTAGGGTTGAACATGCACCACAGATATACATGTTTTCATTTTCATAACAATAATATGGTATAGTTATGATAAAAATCTAAAAATAGTTAAACAGTAGCTATTTTCAGATGAATCAATATAAAAATATATTGAATTATATAAAATATATAAATATATATAAATATTTATTTATCATCACGTTTTGTAGACATTAGTCATATCTTCGGACTTGTATACAAGCGTAGCCCTAGTTTTGCTAGTGGGAGTGAAGCAAGTTGTTGCGCCGCGTAGTGAGCGTGAAGTGACACTTATTCTCAACGCTATTTTTTTAGATATACCAGTCAATAGTTATGTTAGATTATACCAAATACGTTATTTGTTGACTACAATCACAGTCAGATATGAGGCAAACGGAATCGTACGTGACCCAAAGCTGCATTTATTAACTGTTAACAAATTTCGATTTGGTAGAATTTCTGATATACCTCAACCGAATGTTTCAATTATTGAATTGATACGATATTCTACTATACCTAAATAAGGTATTTTAATAATAAACAGATCTTCGTTGCGAACAAATAGATATTTTACCACGATGTTTCAACTGATTTTTCATTTGAATCAAGCGTTACATATCATTACGGCAAATAAATGCGTCTAAACAAAGGATATATTTGCTGGAAATACCACTGAATTTTTTTGTGTTTTCAGGGAGCAGAATATTCATTCATCGTTATCGAATATACTAACAGTTAATAAATATTTTTGGAAAATGGCCGAATAAATACATTTATTAACTATAAATAAACTGTTCTCTCAGTGTGAGGATCAGGTAAAACCGCATGGTTTATTCGCCTAGCCGACGACTTACTAGAGTTCTTATAGGGGAGCCAACTTCCGAAAATCTTCATAGAGTTGGCGCGCGCGTCGGCCGATTAGTCACTTCGTGCAACTATGAAACTTGGTAGCCATGCAGATGGAAAACAGCTGATTGATAATATTTCACGTAAATAATTGACAACTATTGTTATGTTCGTCTTTCTGACGCGAGTAATGAATCGAGTGACTGAGACCCACCTGAATCAATCGTCAACGTTTATATTGAACGTGGCTACTTTAATTAAGAACAATAATTTAATACCATGAATTAACTTAATCTCGCGGTTCTGACAGTACGTGGAAGGTTATTTTCGTCGCTTCGACTCTAACTACTAATAAAAGTGAAACAAACGCTATCAAAATCCTTGATTGATTCACAATCATGATAAATTGTTGGCTAAGTTGATCAGTTGAATGTATTTAGATATTATTTAAAACAAACTGATCGATTTTCGACATATATTTATAGCCTATTCGCGTAGGTTTTATTCATTTTATTCATAATTTGCTTCGAATAAACGAACATAACCACGCATGTCTACCTTCCGCGAAATATTGACACCCAGCAGGTTTCTATCCACAATGGCTGCCGAGTTTCATCGACCGCACGCTAAAATCACGCCAGGGATTTTTTTAGCGCAACGAGTGGTTATCCCCATAAAAAAAAACGAAATATTCGGTGTCTGGGCGGATGGTCCATGCGATTTCGCCTGATCCTCACGATATTGGCTAAATTAAAGAGTAACACGATCATATTATTTACCTTTATGACATTCATTCTCAGTCACATTGTTCGTTGTGGGACGTCACATTTATTTGGAAATAAAACCTATGAACAAATTACTGTTTTCTTTGTGAAAAATGTTCACCTAGTTCTCTGGTCCCAAAAATGGCCGAGCATGAGTAGTACACACCTCTCCGTCCCAGATTAGGCTCCAAGGCCACGGCAAAGTGCCCCCACACAGCGATAAATCCAATGTTCCCCGGGAAAAAATAGTTGTATATGAATATAAATAATCATATATGACCTTATCATTAATGATCATGAACGAAATTTGTCTCTATATGACCATATATAACCATGTATAATTGGCCAGGTCTGATCATGTCTGCTTATATATAATCAGATATGATCAGATTTAATCATTTGTTTTGGACAAATTAAAATAAAACAGTCAATTAAATTACAAAATCATAAAAAATATTTTGTTTTTATATCTTCTATTCGTCGTAATGGTCCGGAGTTATGGTTATTTCTGATGATTGACTTTTTTTTGTCGATTAAAATTTTCTGACTGTTTCTTACTGGGATTCGAACCCGGGTCCTTCTGCGTATCAGTCGAAGCTTCTACCACTTTGCTACTTTACGTATTTGATAGTTGATACTTTCAGAATGTCTATATGTATTTGACACGAAAATTTATCAACCTTAACGAATGCACTTAATATTGATTATGATGATCGAACGATTCTTGAATTGTTTTTGTATTTTAGGGAATGCGAGGCAATATGACCACTCTAAATTTTTCAGCAGAAAAAATTACTAATCTGAAAATGCTGTGTATTCTATTTATTGGAAGAGATTAAACGTTTATTTTATTGACTGGAGGAATTCTATAACTTCGTGGGGCAAAACGGCTAATTTAATAATATCATAATATTCAGGTTTTTATTGTTTAAATTGTCAAAGAATATGTATGGGTATGCAGGGTGATTCAGAATTCATGACGAATCTCTTGAGGGGTTTATCCTTGTCAAAATTGGGAACGAAAGTTCCTCAGCCATTTTTCCTTGGAAATATTTTTCTCCGAAAAACAATTTTTTTTTGTTTTTGTTGTTTTATTTGTCAATTTTGAAGGATCTCAAAAGTTTTTTATTCGGTGGAAGATATGGAAAAAATGTGTTATGATTCCAAGGAAAAAAATCATTTTTCGGAAAAATGGCTGAACAACTTTCGATCCCGATTTTGTCAAGGATTAACCCCTCGAGAGATTCGTCACGAATTCTGAATAACCCTGTATATTGAGGTTTCATAACAATCAGGTCTGATCAGATCTGATCATATATAGACCTACATCAGACCTATATAAGATTACACATGGGCTTATATCAGTCAGGTCTGATCATATCTAATTATATATAGACCATATATGATTAATAATGATAATAATATAATCATAATAATTTTTTATAATTATATACAGACCTATAAATGATTGGACATTGACTTATATCAGTTATGTCTGATCATATCGTATGAAATTAGACATGATTATGCCTGTTCATGTCTGATCAGGCCTGATGCTCATGGCCGATCATGGTCTGATCACGTATCAGGCCTGATCAGAGCGACATAGTTAGAGCAGAGCGGAGGTTTTCAACCTTCCAGGCATAATCATACATGAACAGGCATGGCCATGCATGATCAGGCATGAACGTATTTATGATTAGGTCTGACGTCAGGCCTGATTATACATGAACAGGCATGATCATGTCTGACATCAGGCATAATCATACACGAACAGGCATGGCCATGCATGATCAGGCATGAACGTATTTATGATCGGGTCTGGCATCAGGCCTGATCATACATGAACAGGCATGATCATGTCTGGCAGCAGGCGTAATCATACATGAACAGGCATGGCCATGCATGATCAGGCAGAAACGTATTTATGATCGGGTCTGGCATCAGGCCTGATCATACATGAACAGGCATGATCATGTCTGGCAGCAGGCATAATCATACATGAACAGGTATGGTCATGCATGATCAGGCCTGAACGTATTGGGCGCTTCAGGCCTGATCATTCATGATCATGCATGATCATGTCTGGCATCAGATATGAACAGGCATGAACAGACATGATCATGTCTAATTTCAGGCCTGATCATACATGAACAGACATGATCATGTCTAATTTCAGGCCTGATCATACATGAACAGGCATGATCATGTCTGAACATTTTTTCCCGGGTCGACACTATTAGATACCTCTGCATATTTCCACATGGCGCAGCACGCGTCCTCCAGCCAGCTATTCTAAACACGATTTCATTCATCCTTCGTTCGTATTTAAGGTTAGCTTCTAGCTGGGTGAGGTGCGTGCGTTCCAGGGACTCATGGACTGAGCGCAAGCTAGGCTTGACGACGAGGGGTATGAGGACGAGGGGCATGAACCTTAGGGGGATACGTGAGGTAATATGGACCAATGAAATATAGGGACGGACCACAAACCCCCCTTGTCCATCACACGTAAGTAAAGGGGGTTCTTTAGGTAGAGGCTTAATGATTTGGCAATGAGTTTCGGCGGCAGTATGTCGACATTTTTGTAGTGTGTCAAACCTAGTTCGTTATACGTTATACGTAAGTTTGGATGACATGTGAAAAATAATACCTGTTTACGGAAAATGTGTTGTGAAATTCTGCAAAACCGCTTCAACATGTAAAAAATATGGCGAAAAAAAGTGACTTATCATCGGTAAGTGACTAGCGACATAAATTTTAGGTTAGTTATATCTGTCTTTTTGAAACGTGTGTTTGGCTCTAAGGTTTAAGTCATAGGTATGGTTTGAATATTATAATAGCATTATTCTGTAGCAGTTTTCCAAAAAACAAACGAAGAATGCAGCAATGGGGTAAAACCTTACAATTAAATGAAGGAGAAATGACAGATGATCATCAAGTTTGTTCAGTTCTTTTTTTTTCAACGGATTTTGACAAGAGTTTGTACAGAGTCAGTGAAAGTTGCCGTCCGAGGAAAAGAGACAAACAACCGACTGTACGTTCTATCCTTTACTAATGTTGCGTGCGCACCCAAAGTCGTAACCCGGGTGGGAGAGCGGACGTTGCTTGCCATGCGTCAAGATTCCCGACATTCCTGCAGAGACTTCTCACTTCCCCCTCATTTTCCCTACAAGCTCTCTGCCTAGTCCCCGCTCCACTTTCTAAAATCACTGTACATGCGGTATTAAACAGAGGTAGCACTGACACTCGATTTTTTCTCTCTTTCTACAAATCGGGCAGCAATTCGGCTCTTTTCGTATTATATATCTATAAAATGTTTGGAGATGATTTGAATGCGGGTCGAGCCACATGGTACACGGGGAAAAGTTTAGCACAGCAGCGGTCTTGTGAAGCGACGGCAGCGCTTCCACATGCTGCTGAACGGTAGTGGTGCGAGTTTTGACTCACAGCTGCTCAACTTCAGCGGAGCGGCAGGCGCTCCTCTCTAACAACAATGTAAATACTATGGTATAACAAGGGTATAACAGACATTCGGCACAAGGTGGGACTTCTACAGTCCCATTTTAGCGCGCAGCTCTACCTGAGTCGAACTGCAGCGACTCAGCGTCGAGCGCCTGGCGCTCCACAACGTGGTATCGACAGAGCTCGTCATTTTGAGCTGCTGACGTTCTGGGGCGAACTGCTGCGGTGCAAAACATTTTCCCGTGTATCAGGTGTACCAAGGAGAAGCTGAAAATACGCGCGTGGCTCATCTCACGGGCGGTCTGGGAACTGATATCATTACATTAGCGGCCATTGCCGCTCCCAGCCGTTGACGATCGCGAAAATCACAACAAAATCGTGGAATACAACTGACCGCTTTATCATTATCGAAAACAAACATGTTCCTGGATGTTTGTGTTCGGAATTCTATACAGAATCGGGCTCAGGGAGCCGATTTTGCATTTTCGATACGTAGGCTTTGATATAAGTCGAAATAAATGGGACAACCACACTTTGCGATAAAAAAAAAAATGAAAAATCTGATTTCATTCAATCAAACGTACTAGTTCGAACTCAGTACTCGTCAAACATCGGCTGCCAAAATGACGATTCAATTGATAGCCCCGTTTCGGAGAAATTCGAGAAAATAGATGGGGTCGGCAGAAATCTGGTGAGACCCCCCCACCGTTAGTAACATTGTATACCCAGTTCTCTGATCCCACAACGTAGCCAAGAATAAACAATACACACGTTTCCATACTAAATTAATTCTCTGTAGTCGAGTTTCTTGCGAACCTATACCCAATAAGATCATGACCCGATAAACGTATAAAAACGTACGTAATATACGTTTTTCAGGCGGACATTAGTCCTGTTTTTATACGTTTATCGGGTTCATGTTCTTATTGGGTATGAGTCGTGAGAGATTTTGTAAGGAGAAATTAATGAATGTCTAAAATTTAGCCATTCCGCTGATCAAAATTAGGTTTCTTCCAAGGTTTACCTTGACTTTCCAATGAAATTGATATTGGATAGTTAAAAAATTCCATTTGTTGTATTAAAAATTTTAAAATGACAATAACGATGTCAAACCTTGAATACGTCATCTTATTGGTCCAGTATTTTTGAACTGTATTCAAATATGGGCATTGACCGGTATTTGCATAGCCTATTTGGAGATGAGTATTGACTCGTTTTTCAATTCTTCACTGACGGAAGAAAAGTTGATTGACGCCAATTTACGGCTGGTGGAGGCGATGTATTTTCGATCGTAGATGATCTGACAGTAATCACTGCAAAAAAAAGGGTGGAGGGACGTCATATTTCATGTAAGAAATAAAGCCATCAAAAAATTCAGCAACACTCCACTATCAATATTCTATGAGGCTAACTTTGGCGGTGTGCCGACCTCCCTTGCCCCTTGAATAACCGATAATCATGAAAAAGTCATCTCAAAACGAAGCGATGTTAGAATTATTAGTCATCCCCCTCACTTCACAGCGCTGCTGCTCGATATTAATTTGACTAAAAACAAAATAAAATAAGTCCGGAAAAATCTTGCAGAAAACGATCTCCATTAGAAAATTGATCACAACTATTTTGATCATTGGATTTATTGAAAAGGAGATGTATCTTATACCATTGCTGGTGACATGACATCAACGTCTAATCATTAGACTCCAATGTGTCGCGCCATCCTACATATGTCATATGGACTACCTAAGCGATAACATTATTTTATCGTCGGGCATGACTCGTCAATTTCAGGTAACTTATTCTAACACCAGTCAAGCCGGTCAGAAGTCGTCTCAGGCTCAAGTGAGATCAATATAGTAAGATGGCTCCAAACATCAATCCAGAAAGTTTGAAAATTTTTGGCTTTTGGGGCGGCATATTAGTCCTCAAACTACTTGGCATGGCGGTTCTGACGAGTCGACAACGAACTCGGAAACAAGTAAGTTTAATTTCCGTTTCAAATGACTTTCACATTCATTATTCACTCATTGAATCTTCAAGTCAGTGTAGTACCATATTCATGAGGACGTCATATTTCTTCACCTCACCTCTGGATGAATATTTTTTAATCTGTCACCATTAAGTTTCAAAAGTAAATTCCTTTACCGTGCTCAGATGTGCAGTTTGTGATTTTTTTGTAGAAAGCAATTAAAATGTATGTATGTTATATAATAATTTATGATACGATAATCTAAAGAAAGAGCCGTAACAGTATACGTCGTAATCTTCCAGTTATCAGAGATGAGTTTTCCTTTTTTTTAGAGATAAGCATACGGGGTAATCTTTCTTGATCGCCTGAGGTAAATATCTCAAAAACTATAGAATATACGAGAAAAATTTCGATACAAAAATCGAAGAGTTCCAGTGAGGTATGCCCTGTCTACACACGCACTTCAAGATCGGGTATATTTAGGGTCTTGGCCAGTCACTAAATTTCCACAACACAAGTGAGCAAACAGTTGACAGATTTCTTGAATACACCCGATCTTGAAGTGCGTGTGTAGACAGGGCATAAGATAATGCCGATATGAGTTCACTTTGGGATTGTGCCACTTTCGAGATTTATCGAGTAGGTAGGTACCTCGAAATATTCGATAAGATACTCGTGTTTTGGCTATAAACTACTGATGGTGGAATTGAAGACAAATTTATAGATCCGTTACTAAAGAAAATGTCATCTTACGGTTTTAAGGTCATTAGGTGGCATCCATATATTTTCAAATATCAATCGTCGAACACACATATCGCACCCCTGGAACAATGTTGTAACAACTCAAAAAATATATTTTTAGGGGATTTTCGTTCAAATGAATGTAAATGCTATTACATGAAGTCTTATGGCGATTTTGAAGAAACAAGATTTTTTTGAGATGTTACAGTGTGGTTTTAGGGGTGCGATATGAGGGGTTCCATCTCATTTCACCTAATCGGCGAAGGTCACCGACGCCGATTTTTTTGTCGATTATTTCATAGATTGTACTCTCAAAAAAAGTGGTGACATGCTTGGCCGTTTTTCGAATAGGCCACCTCTATTTTTTGTACGGATTATTCAATTTATTCAGATTTTCAGAAACTGACATTTTTGGATAGGTTCTAACATCAAGAGCGATGATATTTTTCAAACAATGGCCGGAGCAAAAAATGTGTCTTAAGGTCCAAGTTGAAAAAAAAAATACGCAGTTCAAAAAAAAAAACGATTCATTTCTTGAAATGTGAAAATGTCGAGATCCTTTTGTTGGAAAAATTTTGATTTTTTTTTTCTCTTAACTTGGACGTTACGACACATTTTTTGTTCCGACCATTGTTTGGAAAATATCACTGCTCTTGATGTCTATTAGAGCCAGTTCAAAAATGTCTGTTTCCGAAAATGTGGATAAATTAAATAATCTGTAAAAACAACAGAGGTGGCCTATTCGAAAAACGGTCAAACACGTCATCACTTTTTTGAGAGTACAATTGAGGAAAAAATCGACAAAAAGATCGGCGTTGGTTACCTTCGCCGATTAGCTGAAATGAGATGGCGCCCCCCATATTCGTTGTACCTCGCCCGGTCGGACAGATTTTTTTTTTGCACATTCAGAATCGGAAAGTTTGATGGTACAAGATCAATTATTAAGAAATTCACGAGTCAACATAAACAATTCACATCATTGGTTTTCACTCAAACATGACACTGACAGAAAGTGCAATCTCATGATGGGCCCAATCTCTACCATTGACAAGGTTACGGCTACGTAGAGATTTGTTTCAATTCCTAATTTTTTCTTTCATCATCTTTGTATTAAATTTTCATGATGATGTTTGAGCTAACCAATGCGGTTGATTCAGGGCTGCCAGCCATACTCTGGGCAGAAAAAGTGGAAAAGGTGACCATTTGAAAAAAAAGTGACAAAAAAGTGACCGAAATCCCTTGAGAATTATGCTTTTATTGCACTCACAAAACATAAATGAGCTCAATAAGTTTAGAATCATTGCATCAAAAGTGGTTTATAATAATCGAAAAGCATGGTACATACCGATGGTTCCGCGGAATAACCGGTTATCTCAGAAGTTGCTCGCAAAAGCGGCTATCTCAGATTTTGCTCGAAAAAACTCCAACATGTTTTTTCAGCTTTTGAATCATAATTTTACGTTTTTGAAGAAAAATTTCGCTAGCATAATTTGAAGATAGCCGCGTTTTCGAGCAAAATCCGAGATAGCCGCTTTTTCGAGCAACTTCTGAGATAGCCGGTTATCCCGCGGAGCCATCGATACATAAGACGACATAAATTTATTGTCATATAAATGGGGCATTCCACGTCAAAACGAAATCGGTTCAACCGATGAGTCTCTAATTCTATTCCAAATTTTTTTTCTTGTCCTATTTCAGGACCAAAACCTACATGGTGAAGCATTTTTCAATTTGAACTTTGGTTTTTTATTGACGGATTTTCACAAATTTGGTATTTTTTTCATTCTGAAAATTTCAATATTTTTTCATTCAGTGTTAGCTTATTAAAAGAAGAAAATATATGACACAGGAAATGCGTACTTACAACACTTTCGATAAAAATATTGTTTTATAACATAATTGACCCGATAAAACTATGTTTCTATGTTCATGTTCCTATGTCAAAAATGCAATTCCTAAATCAGCGAATAAAGTCAATTGACGAAAAGAAGCTATTTGTCGTTTGTGAAACCGATCATTAGTAATTTCGTTGCGATCCTTTTGTGAAAATATTATCGAATGAATATTTTTTTCAAATTAAGTATTTTGTAACCGTTGAACATTCGGTTTTCATACCATACTACCTACGAATACCTACCGTTTGAAATTTGTTCATTTTCGGCTCAAAAATACCGTGTTTATGCAGCAAAAAGATCGTGTTGTTACGATATTCTGACAACCCTTATACCAATACTGTGTTTGTACGGTCAACATACGGGGTAATCTGCGTATATCAAAGGCCGTCAGGGGTTCAAAATTATTCCATCATTCCAAATCACGAATCGAAAGGAATCCACAGAATATGCTCTACGTCACAAGTACAAAGTTTGATGTCAACCAAAGCGTATACCCTATCATTGATACGATAGTGGCATTAGTCTCAAGATATATTACTAGGCGATAGCAATTTGACTCATATGAAAATTGGATCGTGTCAGCGTGACTCGTCGAAACAAGAAAAGATTAAAAAGATTAAGGGGCACCACTAGTGTGACCGCCTAAAAAAAAGGTTATTTTCGGGAATTTATTGGTAGAAAAGTATTGCATCGAATGATTTGAAATTTTATGGGTGTATTTGTGTATAAATTGTATGTACACAGTAATTTTTTTGTTCGAAAATATTCAATTTTCAGCGACTTCTGCCATGTCACCCGAGTTGCAAAAAAAAAAGTTCTCCCACTGCTGCAGTGATTCCGGCCTTCAGAATGCCTCAAATCAAAAAATTAAAAAAGTCCGTTAAACTAGCAAGTATTGCCTGTACAATGACCTACGCGTTTGAGAAAAAATTGAAATCTCACAAAATGGCGGAGTTTCGAAAAAAAAATTCGGAATTACGCGTCAATTCTGATCGTTTTTTGCATGGCGAATTGACATTTTTTACCTAATCGAAAAACTGGTAGGTCATTGTATGGAAAAACAGATACTAAATGCGCTAAAAAAAATTTCAACTCTATTCGATGATTTATATTCGAGTTAGAACTGCAGCGAATTTCAAAAATGTAGTTTTGAGAAACCCGCGTTCAACGATGAAAGTATTGGTTTCATTGTTATGAATCGATAACATTGTACGAAAGGTTTCACAGGATTATACGTGCATATACATATCTGTGTATCTGGAGGTCCAGAGTAGCATCCCTAATACTATTATACTATTTACGATGGTGACAGAGCCCGAATAATAGCTCAGGTACGGCCCCCCAGCTTACGCACGTTTCTGTCTGACGAACAGCTTCTCTTTAGGAGGCTGTAGTTGAAAAACTATTTGGAATCCGTACTTGAAATTTTAGTATGTTATTTTTGAAGGTATAGACTATCAAAAAATCGAAATGAAAAAAAAAATCGATTTTTTGAAAGTGTCACACTAGTGATGCCCCTTAAAATAAAACGACAACGGTGTCATCATGGATAGATATTTTTTTTCACACATAAACAGAAAGGCCGATTTTGCTTCCTATTTTCGGGGAGCGAAGCGCGGTTTTGCCACTCGAAAAGTTTTTCCTCCCTGAAAGTCTTTTCTCCCAGTCTTCGCTCCCTGACATAAAGTTCCACTAGATTCATCTATTCTCTTTTTTCGTTCATGAAAAAAACAGAGGACGGTGGGACCAACTTCATAATCGGCGAAACCGCTTTTTCCTCAAACAGGTAGCAAAATTGGCCTCCGTTCATGTATAAAAAAAAATATCGTGTGAACCACGGGAGCGGAAACGTTGTTTGCTCCCTTGATGCGCAATATACTATTCGTAGTATTGTAACTTCTGTGCAATGTTACCGAATGATCCCTCATGCGATCTTTGTGATGAATGACTGACTATAACCTGAGATGAATACATTTAATTTTCCAGAATAGATTTGATAAAATAATACGCAGTCGTTTTCTTTATAATTATATTTATGGTATTTATTTAGTGAAAAGAAAACAAGGTTTTATACAGTGTCCAACAGCACGCTTGAAGTAAGAAGTGTAACGACTTAAGTTAAGGAGGTTAGAGTCATGCGCAAAAGTGTGTGCGCATGAACCTAGTATTACAATGATACGTGTCGCAGTCAAGTTTTATTGCCAACAAACCCCCTCTCGACGCGTGTATCTTTTACCCCCATTCCCTGAGTAAATTTCTTGTGGCTTGGACCACAGAGACTCTTCGTTAATACGTCTGCAATCATCTCGTTCGTTGGTAGGTATTCTACGTTGATATCTCCTCGTTTGAATACTTGTCGGACGTAATGATAGCGCACGTCAATATGCTTAGTGCGTGCATGATGAATCGGGTTTTTCATCAAGTCTCTTGCACCTTGACTATCGCAGTGCAAGGTGATTGCTGCGTCTTCATCTTCTCCCAGTTCGATTTGCTTCAAGTAGTTTTTTAGGTATACTGCTTCTTTTGCAGATTCTGAGAGAGCCATGTACTCAGCTTCTACGCTGGATAGCGCCACGCTTTTCTGTTTGCGCGACTCATAGGTGATGGCTGCTCCGCTGAGTTTGAAGACGTAGCCGGTTTGCGAAATTCTATCGTCTATGTTGCTTCCCCAGTCAGAATCGACAAATCCTTCTAACCTTCCATCGGGTTCGTTGAAGGTTAGTCCATGGTGACTGGTGCCTTTAAGGTATCGTAGTACTCTCCGTGCTGAGTTCCAGTGTTCCATCGCTGGGTTAATGTTGAACCGACTCAGCATACTAACGCTGTATGCTATATCCGGCCTCGTAGCCACAGCTGTGTACATTAATGCTCCGATTAACGATTGGTATGCCTGTGACGTTATCTTGGTTTCTGCATCATCGTTGTTCTTGCTTAGCTTTATTTTAGGTTCCAGGGGCGTTGGTGACGGTTTTGCTTCCGTCATTTCATAACGTTCAAGCATGTCTTCAATGTACTTGTGTTGTGTCATCGTAACCAGCCGTCTGTCTGAATCTTGGTAGAATTCAATTCCCAGGCAGTATCGCAATCTTCCCAAGTCCTTCATGGTAAAGTTTTGGTTGAGGCGATCCCTGAGATTGTTGAACTGCCCCGAGTTGTTCGTTGCGATTATTAAATCATCGACATAGACCAGTACGAGTAAGATGTCTTTGCCGTTCTTTAGCTTGTACAAGCATTGATCTGCGTTGGTGCATTGGAGTCCCAGCTGTTCTAGTGTCTGGCTCAGCTTGATATACCACTGTCTGCTGGCTTGTTTTAACCCGTACAATGATTTTTTCAGCTTGTAGACAATCTCTTCTGGGTTTCCAATCTCGAAGTCTTCTGCTTGCTCCATATATATTTCTTCTTCTAGTTCGCCGTTAATGAATGCCATAACGACGTCGAGTTGATACAGTTGCAAGTTCCACTTGACGGCTAGGGCGATGAGAATTCTAATAGAACTCATTCTTGCAACGGGTGCGAAAGTTTCTCTGTAATCGGTTCCAACCTGCTGATTGAATCCTTTTGCAACAAGTCTTGCCTTTCTCCGTTCCACGGCGCCATCTTCATGGTACTTCGTTCGTAATACCCATCTGCATCCTATCACAGTTTTGTTTTTTGGTCGTTTGACTAGTTCCCAGGTATCTCCCCTCTTCAGTTCGTCTAGTTCAGTTTTCATGGCTCGTTTCCATTCTTCGGAGTGTGGTCCCGCCAGTGCTTCTGCAACGCTTGGATTGGTTAGTTCTTCATAGGCTAGTTGGGCTTGATGCGAGTAGTGTGGCACTGTTGAGTAAAGTTTTTTTGGTGCTCCTCGCTTTCCCGTGCGTATTAGTCTTGGTCTTCCCACCCCTCTTTTGAATGTTATTGTTCCTTGTTGAGGTTCAGGAGTCCTTTCCGGCGATCTTAATTCCTTCTTGGTGTTCTCCGGTGTTTTGAATTCAGGTGAGTGTTTTTCCATAGCGGCATCTTCATAGTCTGAATTCTCGCTTTTCTCCGCTTCTGAATCTTCTTGTTTCTTCAGTCCTTCTTGTTTAGAGTCGATCGCTTCCCGTGATGGAAGATCTCTTTCTTCCACGAGTTCCAGGAAGTTGTCTTCAGTTCTTTCCTTGTGTTGCTCCAAATTCTCTATGAACTTTGCATCTCTGCTTTTGATTATTTTCTTTGTTTCACAGTTCCAGAGTCGGTACGCTTTCGACTCCTCTGAGTATCCAATGAAAACACATTCTTCGGATCTTGGTGCAAATTTATCTTTCCCAGGCTTTTTGTTTAGAGCATATGCCCGGCAACCGAAGACTCGAAGGTGTGAGACTTTTGGTTTCTTACTTGACCAGGCTTCATACGGCGTAATATCCGGTAGACTTCTCGTCGGACATCTGTTTCGCAAGTACGCAGCGGTTGATACCGCTTCCGCCCAAAAACTGACTTGGGTATTCGAGTGTAGGAGCATACACCTCGCCATTTCAACTAAGGTGCGGTTCATTCGTTCCGCAACTCCATTTTGTTGTGGAGTGTATGCTACAGTACGTTGTCTTCGGATCCCACAGTTTTCAAGCTCCTTGTCGAAATCCTTGTCACAGTACTCCAAACCGTTATCTGTCCTGAGAATTTTTATTTTTCTTCCCTTTAAATTCTCAACTAAGGCTTTGTATTTCATAAAAGCTTGCCTAACTTCAGCTTTTGTTTTAAGGAAGTACACTTGGACAAAGCGTGATGCGTCGTCGATGAAGGTGGCAAAGTAACTTGCTCCGCCGACAGATCTGACTCGCATGGGTCCACAGACGTCAGAGTGGATCAGGTCCAAAGTGTTTTCTGCTCTCGTATCTGAGTGTTTAAATGGTGTTGAAGTCTGTTTGCCTTGAATACAAACTTCACAGGTGGCTAACCGATCTTTTTGATTGAATGTTATTCCAGTTGCCATAGATTTAGTTACTAATCTTTTTATGTCAGTCTCATTTAGGTGGCCATAGCGTAGATGCCATGTCTCCAGTTTTCTTGAATCAGACTTTGCTATTGCTGCTTTCTCGTTTACCGGCTTGATGAAGTATAGATCGTTTCTTTTTGGCGCCACAGCTATAGTTTTTCCCAGATGATTCTTCATTACAGCTTGCTCCGCAGTAAAAACAACATCCTTCCCATTCGTGACAGCCTTGGAGACCGATAACAGATTCGTCTTTAATCCTGGAACGCATAGTGTGTTTTCAAGTCGTACAGAGCAGGTTTTACTTCCATTCCAGACTGTAAGGTTGACAGTTCCCACTCCTTCGACGTCAGTTGTTTCGTCTATCGCCAGCTTTACTTTTTGATTCTTGACTGGTCTTAGACTTGAAAATTGTTCTTTGTCGTTACACATGTGCGAGGTCGCCCCGCTGTCCACACACCATTCGTCCTTGTATGTAGTTGTCGCGCTGAGGGCATCAGCTATCATAGCTTCCTCGCTGGATTCTTCTTCGGTGCTACAGACTTGATTTGCTCTGTCTGCAGTCTTTTTCCAGCAGTCCGAGGCCTTGTGTCCGTGTCTATTGCAGTAATTACATTTATAGCGTCTCATACTAGAAACAGAATTATCAGTTACCGTTCTGTCTGAGGATCCATTGTAAGTTTCAGGTTTCTTCCAACCTTGTTTTCTGCGTGGCTTTCTAGAACTACTTCCAGACCTGACGGTGAACGCTTCTTGTGCTTCTTGTCCTTTTCTGATTTCCTTTCTTGCTTCAGCTTCTTCCATCAGCTTTATTTTGAGAACTTCGGGCGTGGGTAAGTTGTCACGCGTTTCAATTGCGCAACGAAAATTTTCATAGCTCCCGGGTATACTGTATAACAAAAGGATTGTTAATAGATCTTCTACAACAGTTATTTGAATTTCAGACAGCTTATCTACAGTTGTGAAAAAACTATTTAAATGCTCGTTCATGTCACCGTCTTCAGCCATCTTTGTGAATAAGAGTTGTTTTAGAAGTGTTGCTTTTCTGGCAGGTCCCTTTGGCATGTGAATTTCTTCAAGTTTCACCCATACGTCCCGTGAAGTGTGACAATGACGAATGTGGCACAATTCAGGTGGATTCATAGCAAGCACTATGTCAGCCTTTGCATGTTGGTCAGCCTTGGCCCACACAAGTGCCTCCGCTGCTTCGCTAGGCCTAGGCTTCGATCCATTGACATACTCCCAGCAATCGTTTTTGACGAGTATTGCTTCCATATGTATTCGCCACGTATCATAATTGTCTTTAGAAAGTTTTTCGATTCTAACACTTAGTCCAGCAGCCATTTTTGACCTGCTTGTTTTTTTTTTTTATTGAGCAAGAGGAAATAAGAATTTTCTTCAGAACACGTGCTTGACACCTTTTTGGTTAGTTTTCACTTAAAAGTTATTTCTCGAGTTAAAAGGTAAGGTACTCGCGAACAAACCTTATCTGCCAACTTTGGGCCCATAACCTGATAAAATAATACGCAGTCGTTTTCTTTATAATTATATTTATGGTATTTATTTAGTGAAAAGAAAACAAGGTTTTATACAGTGTCCAACAGCACGCTTGAAGTAAGAAGTGTAACGACTTAAGTTAAGGAGGTTAGAGTCATGCGCAAAAGTGTGTGCGCATGAACCTAGTATTACAATGATACGTGTCGCAGTCAAGTTTTATTGCCAACAAGATTGCATCCGAATGAATTTCTAATAACGATTCTGTTCGCAGACATTCGCAAATGAAGAGGACGTGGTGCGATCAAAAAATGCCAAAGTCAGTTTCAACGATCCAGACGTAGAAAGAGTCCGCAGGGCGCACTTGAACGATCTTGAAAACGTCGTGCCTTGGTTTTTGGCTACTTTGCTTTGGCTAGGAACTGGTCCGTCTACATGGCTGGCAGGTCTGTTGATCCGAGGATTCGTCGCTTCAAGGATTCTCCACACCATTGTATACGCAGTCGTTCCTCTCCCACAACCCGCAAGGGGGATTGCTTTTGGCGTAGGATTTCTCATCACCGGATACATGGCAACGGCAACAGTGCTACACTACTGTCACTGAATAGGGATTTCCATTTCACGAAGGGGATCCACAGGTTTATCTGCACGTTACATAGAGTATATTTGTTGAATTGAAAAGTAACTCGATGATACTGTTTACTTTTATGACGTACATCCTCAGCCACGTATTGTTTGTTGTGGGACGTCACGTTCATTTAGAAATAAAACGTATCAAAAAATTACTGTTTCCTGTGTAAATAATGTTTACCTAGCTCTCTGGTCCCAAAAGGTGGCCGAGCATGAGCAGTACACACCTCTTCGTCCCAGATTGCGGAATAATTTCAAGGCCACGGTCCTGCACAGTGGGGAATTTTCTCGAAAACAATGCCATAATCCAGGGGATCATCGAAATTTTTCCAAATCTGATATACTCGCATTTTCGGGGTCACTGATTACAAATCCGGTATCCAAATTCGGAAAAGTAATGGTGGCTCCAATATGGCCGATGAAGACATGAATTTAAAAAAAAAACTCGATTGATCATACACTTTACCAATGTTTTCGGGGTCGCTGATTACGAATCTGATATCCAAGTTCGGAAAAACATAATGGTGAACGTCAAATATATGTATGGAGCGGCTGCTATACGAGATTAGAAAATAGATTCGGGATCTTCGGGAAAAATCATCATTCTCTTGCAATATAGTGAACAAAATTTTTATTGTCACAACTTAGGAATAATAAGTCAATCGCAATTCGGATAGAGATCTTCATGTCTAATGCTTGGGCTCGCTAAAAGTGGAATGGCTTCCGACGAGAACTGCTTACATTTTTTATCGAAAAAATTTCCTTTCGCTTTACCCTCCATTAGAATGCGGATGCGGCGTTCGGAGCACAATAACAAATTTCGAATGAATCCCTTCGCCTCTGGAATACCAATTGTATGTCTGCCAAATCAGGAATCAGAATTTTTATGGACAATATATGAATATTCAGAATCTATTGTTAGAGTTAACTAGTCGACCGAGTCCGCTCAGGGGGAGGAAGTTCTAAGTATAAGCGGGTTACCTGCCCAGCTCGGCTGACCAGCTAGCTGCACTGGTATGAAAACGTGGCGCGGCGAGCGACTGCAGCAGGCATTCTCGGATCACGCATACGTTCACCAGAAATGCTCTCGAACAGGCCGCGCACGTTTGCGCACTCTCTTCCGCACTTCATTCGAAAGCTGAGATTCTAAGCTATAATTTGAAAAAAAAAAACAAGGCGGGATGTAATCGGACTTTAAACTAGAAGTCTACGCGAAGTCAATATTTATTTCCGATGAATGGCATTTTTCAGGATTATCGTTAGACTACGTTAACATTAGGGTGATTATTAAAAAAAAAAATCCACGCCGCTCCCTCAAACTGTAGTGAATGACGAAAAAAAAGGTACTGCAAAATCTGAAGTCTCAATTGAAGGGAACAGGTGCCTCTTCGCGTTCAAAGTTTCAAAATTCGCTTTTTTTTACTTTTTTCTATCAATTATCATTATCACTGAAAAAAAAGTATGAGTCCTACAGCGATACATTTCGGTGCTATAGCAATACTCGTATATATGCTATACACTAAAACGACGTTTCAGTCCTATGACTATATGTTTCGCTACCACAAAGATACTGGTATACGCTATACACTAAAACTGAGTTTTAAAAAGTGAAAGGTTATGACAGAAAACATTATAAATGTCATTATAAAGAAAATAATATTATAACCTCTTTCGTGTTATTACTATTTGTTGTTAAAAATATTAGAATTTACTCCTTACGATTAAATTAAAAATCAACATCTAATTAGATTAATTATTTGTCAAGTTTTTTTTATGTCATACGACCAATTTTACACCCTACGTAATAAAACTATTCAGACCAAACTCACAAGTTTGACTAGAGTTGTGAGCCATATGAATATACAGCAGCACGGCAACTTCGCAATTTTCGTCGCCGATCAGCAGCGCCGGATTAACCACTAGGCGGAGTAGGCGACCGCCTACGGGCCCCTTAACCAAGAGGGCCCCATACCTGGTCAGAATTTACAGTACCGTCCATAAGTTCGGGATCACTTTCCAAATTTTCGACCGAGACAAAAAGTTGAATATCTCGGTCAAAAAAAAATTTTTCAGCCAAATGGCCCAGGTGACATTCATGGGTGGAATGAACCGGCTTTATCTTGCTTCTCTGTTCAATTTTCCAAAAAAATTTCCGCACTCACTAGATAATGTTAAACATGACCGTTTTTTTGCTATTTTCATACTTCCATAAATTTTCGTGTAATTTTGTGGGAAACAGATATGGAAACTTTTGTTCAATGGGACTTCGAAAGAGACGAGATTGAGCTGTAAATCGTTTTTTTTTTTTTGAAATTTGCGATTTTTTTTCGTCAAAGTTATTCAACTTTTTGTGCGGAAAATTGGTTTTCAGAAAATGCGTCGTAACTTGAGCACTGTGGGGTTCCAGATAAAATGTCATAATATAAAAAATGTGTATTTTTTGATTTTTCACTCGTTCAAATTTTTGTGAATTAATTTTTTTTGGATTTTTTTTCTCAATTTTTTTTTACCGAATTTTCTTCACGTAAACAAATACGAAATAAAATAAACCATGACTTTCTTCATCATATAATGACAAGAGAATCGCAGAAATTATTGTTAACATTATTTCGGATTTATTCATGTAACATAAAAACGTAAAAACAATTCTAGAAAAAAATGAAAAAAAAATTTCAAGATTTATGAAGAAATTTATTGTTAATTTTATTTCGGATTTGTTCATGTGAAAAAAAATCGATGAAAAAAAATGAAAAAAAAAATTGAAAAAAATGAATCAATTCAAAAAAATTTGAACGAGTGAACAATCGAAAAATACACATTTTTTATATCATGACATTTCATCTGAAGCCCCACAGTGCTCGAGTAACGACGCATTTTCTGAGAACCGATTTTCCGCACAAAAAGTTGAATAACTTGACGGAAAAAAATCGCAGGTTGAAAAAAAAAAATCGATTCACAGCTCAATCTCGTCACTTTCGAAGTCCTATTGGAAAAAAGTGTCTATATCTATTTCCCACAAAATTACACGCGAATTTACGAAAGTATGAAAATCGCAAAAAAACGGTCATGTTTAACATTATCTAGTGAGTGCGGAAATTTTTTTTGGAAAATTGAACGGAGAAGCAAAATAAAATGGTTCTTTCCACTTTCGAATGCGACCCGGGGCATTTGACTAAAAAATTTTTTGACCGAGATATTCAACTTTTTGTCTCGATCGAAAATTCGGAAAATGATCCCGAACTTACGCACGGTACTGTAATTGGAGAAAAAATTGAAAGAATTTACGCGTTTTCCTTCTTATAATAATTTTTTGATAGTAAAAAATGAAAGAATACATAACACAGGGCCCCGTGAAATATGTGCGCCTATGGGCCCCACCAACCTTTAATCCGGCGCTGCCGATCAGCCGGCTATTGTTCGTACACAACCTAAATGCGAAAATGAGTCAACAGCCTCGACGCAAAGGACGATTCGAGACGAGAAGAAAAATTGATTGGAAAAATAATAATAATAATAATTTTTATTTCGTTCCCAGACGAATGTTTTTGTTGCACCCTTCGCTTGATTGAAGCATAGATATAAGGTGAGTAGATTGGACAAGATCACCATTGAGAACAGTGTTGCACCATGAATGTAGGCGGCACGGCAATCGAAAAGAGCTCCTCCGTGTATTTCACTTCAGCACTCTTTTTTATCAACAGGATTGCGTTCTGGTAAATGATCTGCACACATTGATCGATAATAAATCGATCGAACGAACTTACTTGTACGTGAAGTTTGATCGATGTTATATGAGAATGTCGGTCGAGATGATTAAAAATGAAAAATAAAAAAAATAAAAGAATAAACAAAAAAATTACAGAAATAAAAAATTAAAAATTAAAAATAGCTCAAGGTTAATACGAAATAATACATATGGGGCATTCCATCCCAAATCGACCTGGTACTGACCCTCGACTTCTCAGATCTGGTCCGTGATGTTTTGTATCATTTTTCTATTCAGAGTCAAAAGAATGATACGAAACATCGCAGATCAGACCTCCGAGATCGAGGGTCAGGACTAGGTCGATTTGGCATGGAATGCCCCGTATATGGGTGTTTCTCTGGAAATCGGGATTTTTTTGTCCAACCTCTTTATACCTTTGTGATTGAGAGGAGGATAGGAAAACACTGTGAAATTTCGATACTCTCATAGTATTCGAAGTTTCTTGCAAAAATCAGGTCATTGGCTAGTGGCTTATCCAATATAAACATGCAGAAACTACTAAAAATGTCAGTACCCTGGCCTGTACATTTACGAAAATTCTTTATTCTAGTTACACTTACTCCCTCGAATTGCAAACTCAACTGAATACTCCTGGTGTTTATTCAATCTGATTATTGGACTAAGATTTTATCGTGAATATCAAACATAAATCTCCATTTGGAGCCGAATAATCCGGCTTCAAACTTGGTCCATAGATTTTTGAGTGAAGTCGCACATTTGAATTTTACTGCGGTTTCGCCATGTTTGATCGACTTAATGGGACTCTCGGGTGGGGATTTTGAGGATCAGACATGAGGTGTGCTGTTCACATCATTGGCGATTGGTTCTTTTGAAAATAATTCGATCTTAGTCGTGTTTTTCATTTGAGAAAGGTGAGTCATAAAATTACACGTCATTCCCCTGGTACTGCTTTTTTATTACATCCCGGTGAACCTTTTCTTATAGTTGTGAAATTTTGATATTATTCGGTGGCCTGGACTTGATTTTCAATGGAAATTGTTTGACGTCTAGTCAGGACAGAGTAATGTTGAGTTAACCATCAAATGTCAGTTCTCTGGAAGTCATTCCCCTGGCAATTCATGGATGAAAAGTCCAAAAAATATTTATTCATGTTTTTCATCTTTGGAAAATGATTTTCCTTATACTAGATGGCTAAAAAAACGACCACACGATGTGGATCGGAAGCTCCACGGAAAAAAAAAAATAATATAATAATAATTCAGTATCAAAGTTGTGAACTGACATAAGACAAATTGCATATTTTTGTTAATTGTGAATTTATCTCAGGAACGCATGATTTTAGGAAAAAATATCAAGAGACTTTATTTGTAGCCCGTTAAATTTCCAACAAGAAGTGTTTCCTGCCCTTTCCTTTTGAAATCACTCATTGGAGAGATAAATCAGTATTTAACTGGACGTGAAAAATCAAGTTGGTACCATTTACCAGTTCACAAGTGAATGGGCCCTAACTTTGGGGTTTTCAAGGTTGTAGTACGCTGGGTTCCAGGATGTGTTTCAGTTCTCATATTTAATCAAAATCTGGAAAAAAACATCTCATTTGAGGTATGTTGGAAACTGAGAAATTCGCAATGTGAAAAATCCCTTAATAACATGTTTTTTGAGTGAAAAAAAAATCAATTAGTTTTTCGAAAAAGACATGATAGTCACCCCCTTGACATAAAAAAAAATAATATAAGCCGTTCGCCTAACGGAGCGCATTGCATTTGTAGGGTATACATTGTATTTAGCTGTAGTATAGTGTCAGCGCATCATAATTCTGAAAATGTGAGTTCAGAATTAGGCCACATGGTGTTTTTGATTGGTAAGAAATTTATCATTTTGCCAACAGAATATATTAGATGATTCAAGCACACAGGTAAATTTTTTGACTATATCGATGTATGTTCTATCTTACCACCAAATATAGATGGCAGCATTCATTGTCACTATTATTTTGTAATATACTGCTATATGACTTCGAATTTTCTCAACTTGTCCAATCTACTAACCTTATATGTATGGTAAAACTGATGAGCCTCAGGAGCATCGTCAAGCTGTTTCTTCCTGAGCGCTGCCAACTCTATGAAGACTTTCTACCCGAGAAAAAATGATTAGATATATTCGGATATAATTATATCTATTCATCCAGATATGATTATATCCGAAAATTGGCTCGATATAATTGTATATAATTATATATATTTATATATATTCATATATAATTATATCCAGGTGCTTTTATAAAAAAAAAAAAAAACAAATCCTGCATAGGGATTTGAACTCAAGTCCGCTCGAATACTTGTGACTGGTCGCACGCTCTACCGACTACGCCAATTTGCTATTATATACTACATATCATATTTTTCTGTTTGTCGAAACCTATGATCAAGCTGTCGAATTCAGAGTTAATTGACATTCAATTGAATGAATTTTTTGTTTAACAATAATGTAATAATTGCATGTAATCATGTCTTACCTGCGATATGAACTTATGTATAATCGTGTAACGACCTATATCTGATTATATATGGGCATATCCATGGAATTTTTAACTTTTAAGGTACAAAAATAAATTTCGGAAAAATTGACGGCACACCTATAAAACTAGAATGATCTGTGTTCTTGAGTCTCAGTATACACGAAAAAAATTAAAATAATTCATTTTCAAGGCTCGGTCAAGTGCTGAAGGAGGAAAAATCAAAATTCAATTTTCTTTTTTCAAATAATCTTTGAAAAACTATTTTTGTGGTCGAATTCGCACTCCGGTGGCGCCTAGAGTCTTCCGCGTATAATAAACGAAAAAAATAGAATAAAATGAAAAAAAAAAAACTTGAAAGAAAAATAAATTGAAAAAAAAATAAAACGAATAAAAATAAATAAAAATAAATAAAAAATAAATACTCGTGCTGTTTAAAACGACATTTCTGATACTGCACGTGAAAGATATGTTTGTAAACATTTTTTTAACAAATATGAAAATTGATGATTTATGAAAATATTTACTCGTTTGTATTTATCTCTTCGAAATATGCATAAAAATAGCGACCAATTTGATAATATACTTCTTATAACGAATGTTATCGATTACTATTGCTTGGAATGGGATCGCAATCATTATACAGGTGTGCCAGCTGAAATAGTGATTTTTTTCTTCGAATTATTCTTCAGATAGTAATTTTCAAAAGCTTGCAACTTTTTTCAGGTTGTGGGCACACTTTCCGGTCGGGTACCGTTTTATAGCTTAAGATACGTAGAATAAGATACTTCAAGGTCGATCGTTCAAATGGATCGGTCAAAAAGTTGTAATGAAAAAAATAAAATCATCTTCGATTCAAAAAATTTCGTCGTCGCTATTTCATTAATTTTTATTAGAGCTCACCTGGCCGGCACATATATCTGGCTCGCATTTTTCTAATATTCACGTGCTTACAATTAATGAAAAAAAAAATCAGGTTGCTATCATCATCGGTCAACAAGTTATAGTGGTTGAAAAAAAAATAAATGCTCCATCCTCACAGTGACTTGTCATTTTCGCTAGGATTTTTGTACTCATAACATGCGGAAATGAATTTAAATATACTAGAACATCACAGTTAGCTTCAAGAAAAAGTATTTGTCAGTCGAAAACACCCTTGGGGTATCCAATTTGTACTTGGAATGGACACAACTACTATCCCTTACAAAAGTTGAAAATTCTATGGATATGCCCATATAGTTTCACACAAGCTTCACTTTATTAGATCGATCATATATAACTATATATGAACCTATATATGATTTTATCTCGATCCGTATGAGCTTCAACTGATTTATATCTGTTTATATCTAATCATATATGGGCCTAGGTCTGACTATATATGGTTCAACATGAGCTTCAGCAGATCATATCCAATCATATATGGTTGTATATAGTCCTATATATATATATTCTATATGGGCCTATATATGATTATATATAGTTCTGAGCAAGTTTCCATCGGTTATATCTTATCATATATAAATATATATACATCCATATATAGTTATATATGGAAACATATATAATTTGATATGATTATATATAAACTCATATATAATTATATATATTTATATCAGAGTATATCTAATCGTTTTTTCTCGGGTCATGCTCCTGCAGAGAATCTATCCGGTTTTGAACCTCCAATGACAACGGATGACTGTCGGCGAGCAGCTTCCTTCCAGTCACAAAAAGCTGCTCTGACTTGGGCCTCCTGATCTTCGTTTCGTCCTGAGGAACCTAGTGCTTTTGTTGCAGAGATATAACAACGCGTAAATCTTTGGCCAATATACTGGCGTCACAAATTCACTGCTTTTGCGCAGCCAGGATTCCTCATCTTCGTGATCTTGGAGAAAACGATGAAAGTTCTTGGCGTCTTCCAGCAATCTTTACGCTTCTTGCTATTCTTCACGAGCTCATTATAGTTTACCTTCCTGAGCAGCCAGGTGTAGTGGCGTTCTGCCATCGTTCCTTTGACAATTGATATCGGCTCTATTCCTGTGTAAATACTCGACGACGTACAGTTTACCTTCTGCAGCAGCTAGGTGTAGCGGCATCGAGCCTTCGTTCATTTAACAATCGATATCGGCTCTATTTCTGTGTAAATACTTGACGATGTCCAGTTTACCTTCCTGAGCCGCCAGGTGCAGCGGCATCAAGCCATCATTCCTTTGACAATTGATATCGGCTCCATTCCTGTGTAAATACTCGACAACGTCCAGTTTACCTTCCTGAGCAGCCAGGTGTAGCGGTGTTACGCCATCGTTCTTTTGACAATTGATATCAGTTCCATTCCTGTGTAAATACTCGATGACGTCCAGCTTACCTTTTCCAGCAGCCAGGTGTAGCGGTCTTACGCCATCGTCCTTTTGACATTTGATATCGGCTCCATTCCGGTGTAAATACTCGACGACGTTCAGTTTACCTTCCTGCGCAGCCAGGTGTAGCGGTGTTACGCCATCAATCTTTTGACAGTTGATATCGGCTCTATTCCTGTGTAAATACTCGACGACGTCCAGTTTACCTCCCTGAGCTGCCAGGTGTAGTGGCATCCAGCCATCGTTTATTTCACAATTGATATCGGCTCCATTCTTGTGTAAATACTCAATGACGTCCAGTTTACCTTCCTGAGTAGCTAGGTGTAGCGGCATCCAGCCATCGGTTATTTCACAATTGATATCGGCTCCATTCCTGTGTAAATACTCGACGACGTCCAGTTTACCTTTCTGAGCAGCCAGGTGTAGCGGCATCCAGCCTTTGTTCGTTTGACAATTGATATCGGCTCCATTCCGGTGTAAATACTCGACGACGTCCAGTTTACCTTCCTGAGCGGCTAGGTGTAGCGATATCCAGCCATCGTTTATTTCACAATTGATATCGGCTCCATTCCTGTGTAAATATTCGACGACGTCCAGTTTACCTTTCTGAGCAGCCAGGTGTAGCGGCATCCAGCCTTCGTTCGTTTGACAATTGATATCGGCTCCATTCCTGTGTAAATACTCGACGACGTCCAGTTTACCTTCCTGAGCAGCCAGGTGTAGCGGCATCCAGCCTTCGTTCGTTTGACAATTGATATCGGCTCCATTCCTGTGTAAATACTCGACGACGTCCAGTTCACCTTTCTGAGCAGTCAGGTGTAGCGGCATCCAGCCTTCGTTCGTTTGACAATTGATATCGGCTCCATTCCTGTGTAAATACTCGACGACGTCCAGTTTACCTTCCTGAGCAGCCAGGTGTAGCGATATCCAGCCATCGTTTATTTCACATTTGATATCGGCTCCATTTCTGTGTAAATACTCGACGACGTCCAGTTTACCCTTCTGAGCCGCCAGGTGTAGCGGCATCCAGCCTTCGTTCGTTTGACAATTGATATCGGCTCCGTTCGTGTGTAAATACTCGACGACGTCCAGTTTACCTTCCTGAGCAGCCAGGTGTAGCGATATCCAGCCATCGTTTATTTCACATTTGATATCGGCTCCATTTCTGTGTAAATACTCGACTACGTCCAGTTTACCTTTCTGAGCAGCCAGGTGCAGCGGCATCCAGTCTTTGTTCGTCTGACAATTGATATCGGCTCCATTCCTGTGTAAATACTCGACGACGTCCAGTTTACCTTCCTGAGAAGCCAGGTGTAGCGATATCCAGCCATCGTATATTTCACAATTGATATCAGTTCCATTCCTGTGTAAATACTCGACGACGTCCAGTTTACCTTTCTGAGCAGCCAGGTGTAGCGGCATCCAGCCTTTGTTCCTTTGACAATTCATATCGGCTCCATTCCTGTGTAAATACTCGACGACGTCCAGTTTACCTTCCTGAGCAGCCAGGTGAAGCGGCGTTCCGCCATCGTTCCTTTGACAGTCGATGCTGGCTCCACTCTGAATCAAATCCTTTAATATGTCGATATTGCCTGTAAATGCAGCGTGGTGTACTGCTGTCATGCCAATCATGTCCTGGACCTGTATGAGGTCTCTTCGATCTTCAGTATTAGCATAGCGGCAATGCAGAAATAGTCTCAAAATACGTCCGTTGCCCTCTGCAGCCGCTACGTGGAAGATAGTTCCCACCTGCTTGGACTGATGTTCTTTCAAACAAAATGCCCAAAACTCACCCTGTAATACATCAGCATGTTTGTCTGGCAATAGCTCATCTATGAAAGCACGCATGGTATTGAAATTTTCTCCAAGCAAAATATCTGCTACAATGATTTTCCCCAATAGTTCGGTCTGCCGGCCCTTTTTTAAGGTCAACATATCTGAGAGAAACTTTGCGGCGAAATATTCTGCATACGTTCGGTGTCCAAACCGTGGTTGACCGTCGATGAATTGTGTAATGATGCCGTCCCGCTCTGGAGGAATGTCAAGATCGGCTTGCTCATGCGACATGCCGCTGGCAAGGAGAAGCTCTGTTATCTCGTCCTTGTCAAATAGTGTATCCAAAGCCAGTCTCTGATGTTTTTCTATGAACCATTTATACTGCTGCCTTCTGTCCTGCATAACCGCTACGTCGGCGAGGTTGCCACCTCTTTTTCTGAAGAAAACGTCAAACTTCTTTTCCACGAAATTTTTGTACAAATAAATAAGATCAATTTTTTCCGGAAACTTCGGTTCATCGACCCCAGAGTCAACGAATTCTTTGCACGAATTTCCAAATATCTCCGCCACCAGCTGCGCCTGTAATGGATTACCAGTAAATTTGTTACTCTGATCTTTGATCAAATCGGCTAGTTTATTCGTCAATGCCCTTGTATACTCTTCTACACGGTCGTCAGCTGTGTGAAATTCAGCTTTCCAAAATTCGGTAAAAAATCTCTCTTGATGGTACTTTGAGAATGGCTGAATCACGTAAGAAAATGTATTCAACTTAGTCTCCAATGTTGCTCTTGTATGTGGTCTAGTTGCGACTAACAATTTCTTAATGCCATAATCCGCGAATGTTTGCAGTAAATCAATTACAGGACCCTCATACGTCGGACTTATTTCGTCAAATCCGTCAAATATCAGTGCCACTTTATGTTTTCTCTGAATAATTCTCCTGAAAACCTTCCGTGCCAAGTGAGTTTCACGACTGAAGAGTTCCATCACCAAGAATTGTACTGCTCTTTCGGCTCTCATAGCCAGATCGTTGAGTGATTCTTTCTTCATCACTTCTGAGAGGGCGGTTGAATGGTCGTTCAAATCGACCTTGAGTACCAACATGTCGGATTTTTCCTGTTTTATCTTACGTGCCAGATGAGTCAACATAGTCGATTTACCCATACCCGCTGTATCGCAGATAATCACGGGATTGTCATGGTTTATGAGTTGGTCTTCACTCAAACGCGTCTCACCTGTTATATTATTACAGTCGTCGGTCTCACTGGCATCTCGATGTTGTACCAAATACGCTATATCTCCTTGAGATTTCTTCCATATGTATCTTCCCTGCTCCTCTTGCAACCAATGAATGTTTCGGTCTACATTTCCTGTACACAAGTCGTTAAATTGTTTCTCCGCTTCAGGACTGTCTAAAATAGTAAAATTTGCGGGACGATTATCCATTGGTTGACTTTCCCCGATTTTCCCTGATTTACCAGAGGAATTTCTAACAATACCAATGTCAGGAAACAAATCAGTCAAAAGATTTCGTCTCATTGGAAAATTCTCTCCCATTCTCGGCCGTGCGCCCTGGAGTACTACATCAGTGCCACTGATAGCGATTAAATCAGGTATATCTTTGTCTTCGAGAATAGCATCTTTGATAAAAACCTCCCGACAGATTGTACGATTTATGTAGCGATGTCCAAGCGTATCCTTTTCATCCAAGTCATGACCGAGCTCGAATTGGTCGCTACGAATTATCTCAACTAACGCATTCGCATCGATTATTTCTGAGAGATCTTCTAATTCATCTGTACTGAAGTTATCGGATTTGCGAATGCCTAGCAATCTCCCGAGGCTCGTTTTATTTTTATGTCCCTGAAACTTCGTGACCAGTTTTGCCAACAGTTTCTTTTGCGTGGTGTTCGTAAGATTACAAAAACCGAGGTCTATGTTTTTCTCACGATAAATTTCATGGCCATGTTTAAATTGCGTACCTAGATCTTCACCTGTCCGAGTAATAACAATCATTTGTTTGTGTACTTTTTTTTCCTTGTTTTTCTCTATGATTTCACAAAATGAATTCCATACTGTCCGTACACTTTCATCCGTACCATTCGATTCACAGTCAACTATTAACAGATCGGGATACCGTAGTGAATCGTAAGTGTTTTTTATCCGATCCAATACCGAGGGTAATTTCAAGCTGTCCACGCATGTAAAGATAAAACTATCCATCTTCTTGTATTTTTGTATCCGTCCAAGTGTGTCGTAAACCCTCAATGAAGTTAACAAAGTCTCTCCTGGAGCAACCAACTCTAAGATTCGGTTTGCAGTAGAATCAGATCGATCCTCAGTTAGGAAAGCCTTCACTTGCTGCATTTCCGATTTGAAGTGTACATCATATTTCTTCATCTGCTCGCAATATAAGGAGTTCACACCTATGGTTATCAGAGAGCCGACCTCGTTGTTCATAACCCTGAAGAATTTCTCACCCACTTCGTACGAGAAGTATTCTTTTTCTTTCTTGTCTTCATCATTCTTCACAAACCAGTCCAGCATTTTTTTCTGAAGGGCACCGTCTAAAAGTTTAGTATTCAACAGATTAAGCCCACTATTAGCATCTATTTTCTTTCTGAGTATGTGATTAAGTTCATTTTCGTTTGGTTGATTCACTGCCAGGGTGAACTCATCCAGGAAATTGAAAATTTCCACATCGACTTCGTAGTCATCCGGCAAGTAGTGATCCGTGTATACATCAGTTGCGCCTTCGGGTGCTTTTCCAAAACCTTTAGGGAACTCAGGTTTCTGGAATCGTGTTTGTATTTCTTTCCATGTTAGTTCTTCGGAGGAATCGGTGCTCGATGATCGCGCCATGCTCCGGAATTCGGTAAGGAAAATCTCACGGAACTTTCGCGCATTTTCAGGTAAACTTCTGTCGTGAACGAATTTGTCGTGAAATTTTTTAGCCGTGACATCGAACACGTATTTTGCCAGCGCAACATGATAGTCCCGAAAACTTGGCATATTCAACCTCATTGGGCTTTTGTCATATATACACTTGGCCACTAGCTTTGCTAATCTACGAACATCAGATGCCGCTTCCAATTCGGTGTACAACTTCTTGTTAAATTCTTTATCTGCCGAAATCTTGTAACAAGCTGTTTGCTTCTAGTCACTTTTAAGTTCAAAGGACTTGTCCGGATCTCCTGTTTTCTCGCAACAGATGTCATTTTCCGCCAAATCCTCCACATCAAGGCCCGTATTAGTGCAGAGGATCATATCCCTGACCTCAATCTCACGGAATAGCTTGTTTTTTTTTAGTTTGCGCCATGAGGCAAAGTAAGTTGGCAGGCTAAAATCGCCACCTGCATTTAACAGTTCCTTAGCAGAAATCTTCTTGATTTGGTTACTTGTGTACTTGATTTGTACGAAACGGCCTACTTGTTTTCCACTATCGTTCTTATACAGTAGGACTACATCATCCAATTTCTCGGCAGCTACCATTTCTGTGGCTAAAAAAAAGTAGGGATCCTTCTGCTGCATTGCACAATGCAGAGTGAAGGCCAAATGCTTTAATTGGTACACGATTCCGGGCCACGAACGCGTCAGGGTGTCACCCGCAAGGTAGGTATTCCGCTCCTCGGAGCCTGGATCTTTTCCAACGTTGTCTGCATGCTGACTAGGATGAAGCTGCTTCCGCGGTCTAGTGCTCTCATAGTCAGAATCATCCTCAACTGTGGTAGGTTCTTGTTGAGTCACTTGATCACAGCCTTGCGATGAAGAAGGTTGTCCTTCCTTTGCTGCTGACATGGTATTATTCGCCCCTGCAGATGTCCGGCTGAATTCCGGTTTATTTCTTTGTTCAACGGGTTTCCGCAATATACTGACGATGTCTTTTTTCTGCAAAGTTTCAGCTAACCCTAATGCCGTTTCACCGTTGCGATTATAAATATCAGTTCGAGCTCCTCTTCGTCGTAGGAGTTGGACAATTCGCCGAAAACCCTTTCTGACTGCCACATGCAAAACTGTATCCCCGTTTCCGTCCTGTACATCAATGTTTGCTCCTTCATTCAAGTAGTCCTCTATTAAGGAAAGTCTGATTCCTTCGGGATCCTTCTTTGATCTCGCGACTTTCAGACGAACAGCGCAAAGTAATTCCTCGTCCCAATTAGTATCTTCATCTCCATCACTATCAGACTTGCGCACATCCGTCTCCAACGACTTTTTCGGATTGGACTTCCGCATTTTCGAATTCTTTTCTAAAAATAAAATGACATTATAACTCGGTGACTCCACATATGGTACAGCATCAACATGTAATTCTCGTATTGTCTTGATTATTCGCTTTCATTGATTATCATGAGATCTGTATATCAAGATTGAGTTTGAAATTTGATGGTCGTGAATGGCTGCTTATTTGAAATAGAATACTGAATTCTCGTGAAGCAGAAGGAAAGCGTAGTTTGATGAAATTTGCCGTCTGTATACGAGCGACACTGGTGCTCATAAACATACCACTTTCGTGAGATGAATATGGTTATATTCCATGGCACGGAGCTACAGCTATATGTCGATACCTCCGCGGAATAACCGGCTATCTCAGAAGTTGCTTGAAAAAGCAGCTATCTCAGATTTCGCTTGAAAAAGCGGCTATCTCAGATTTCGCTCGAAAAAGCGGCTATCTTCAAATCATGCTAGCGAAATTTTACGTCAAAAACGTGAAATTATGATTCAAAAGCTGAAAAAACAGGTTGGAGCAAAAGCCCAGACATTATAATGTTTGCTCCAACCTGTTTTTTCAGCATTTGAATCATAATTTTACGTTTTTGACGCAAAATTTCGGTAGCATAATTTGAAGATAGCCGCTTTTTCGAGCAAAATCTGAGATAGCCGCTTTTTCAAGCAAAATCTGAGATAGCTGCTTTTTCAAGCATCTTCTGAGATAGCCGGTTATTCCGCGGAGGTATCGATGTTTAGTATTTAGATTATTCGAAGAACTGTTGTCTACTCACCTAATATACTGCGATTTGACTTTGGTCGGGTAGGTTCCAGTGTCCAAATAATTACAAGCGACTTTGGGGAGCGGGTTGGTATTTTCCAGCAGAGAATTTTTACTGCAAGTTCATCCCTGGCATCAGTTTCTCCGAAAAGTATTGTTTGTACTTCTAAATTTCAGACGAGAGTAAAAGAATTTAGAAAGAAAATGATGCAACGGACAAACACTCGCAAATCAAAGATAGATCAATCTTTTCATTTATTATAAGAAGGATAACAAAAGGAACTTCACAAAGGAATTTTAGACATTAAGATTATACGAATGTATGCCGACTGTTGTCATAACTGGTGAGAACATACCGAGTACACTTGAAGTAGTTATACCAAGCTCAAGTCTAACACGGAGCGGTAATGCCGGGAGAACAAGAAGCGTCTTAACTCTGAAAAATCACCAATATTCCAAATTAAGTATACGAACTGATTTTATACTGACATGAGTTGATTATTTCGTAAGTACACCCACGGACATGGAAGCCGTGGTCCTAAAGAGTGCGACCAAAGTTACATCGCGTGTTAAGATGGCAGATCCTAAGTTGAGGGCCTTCACGAAGCTTCCCTCCACGCCACCGCCCCCCGTGGAGTCCGGCAAGCTAAGAATCGGCAACTCAAAACGGGATGTAATTTTAGTTGCATATTTCGGGGGCGACAGACTCGATGTCCGTGGGTGAAGAATCCCATTTAATGTGCCTCGCCTCTGAATAAGTTATCTGCTTTGCTCTGACCGCGAACAAAAACGATAACACGCTGCGAATTCATTTTTTCATCAGTCATGACTGATATCCAACATTGAAATAAAAATAAAATCATAACTGAGAACTGACTGATAAACTGATAAACTGATAATATACCTACGCGAAATGCGCCTTATTTCTTAACTCATCAGATTGAGTGTATCGTCTATCGCATGTTCGAGAATTCTAGAAAACAAGTGTGAACTGTTGGAGGTCTGAGTTCTGGGCGTGGTCGGATGTGTGACTTCATCATGTTGAACATTTCGCTGTTCAATATCCTCATCGAGAATCGCGGAAGGATTGGATCCTGTACTAAAGCTAATAAGATACAAAAGCACTCTACGTATACTAGCCGCTTACTGAATAAAACCTGGGCCAGGATTGTCAGAGAAACGACATTGACACCATTTATTATACCTTTATTAATGTTTGAATAATCATTCGCTGATGATCGTTTACCAACAAATTTGAGTTGGAATAACCACCGTATGATTATTCTCACCAACGAGTGGAGCCTAATCAGTATTAGAATTTTATTAGTCTATAGAATTTTTTTTTATTGAAAACTGAGGTCTAAAATTTTTTTTTAATGGAAACCTGTTCCAATTTTCCTACATTTTTTCAGGAATTCGTACGGATGTAAATTTCAAGCAGGCTATCATAGTTTTCATTGCATATTCGTTGTCGAATAATCATGATTAACCAGACATTATTATGGACTAATCGTTCTGATCGCTTTCTTACTCTAATTGTTGATTCTAGGCTCTGATATTTTTCCTCAATTTTTCCGAAAATGTTAACTTTGTTTCGATATAAGTTCGGTAGACATACTTGCAGAAATTAATCGCGTAAGTTCCTCTTCAATGTTTCTGTCTTTTTCTCTTTTTGATAAATACCTTGCCAAAGCTCGTGTATCTGCATATTGTAGTCACAGAAATTAGATTGGATGTTTCTCAGCAACTCTCACATCCACGTTCGCTCACGGCACTGTTGTAGCAAAAGTGCGAAATGCGAGTAACTTGGCTGCACTCACCTCGCCTCGCGCGGTGCCTAATAATTTTTTTGCCCATAATCAGAGGAGACTCTTATCTTGAGTCGACCAGCTCAGAATCAGCCAGTCTGTCAATGATAGTTTTCTTGAATGTTCCTGAATATTGAAATTCGTTATGATTATACAACCTGGTCTTTAAAAAAATCAGCATTTCGCAATGAAGATATCGCCGACTCTCTGAACGAATAGTCTCAATTTCCCTAACCCATAAGCAGGGCCGGCGAAGTAAAATTTTCCGAAGTGTGGAGTACTGGCATATGTTCAGGCGGTGGGGGGGGGGGGGGGGAAAGAGGATATCACTTCGTGTTCTTTTCAATCTCATTCTACTTAATCTTATTCTAATAATAAGCATTAGGCCTGGCAAATATTTTTTTTTTCCAGGCCTAATAAACATATTACAATTACTGTATTTTGACTCAATATACTCGTCCATAATATCATATGAATCTATCATCCTATAAAACTAATTCCAGTATCTAGTAAACGGGGTAAAGCTTCCTCGAACCTCCACTAGAAGCGTGTTGACGCGGGAATCCGATTGTGTAGAAAATGGATCGCGCGAAAAATGCGAAGAAATAATGCAAAAAATTCAAAAGTCTGCAGAGTCGCACGAAATTTTATTTTTGTCGCGATGGGCCGCGCCACCAAACGAGGTATTTTCTGTATTATACAAATTGGACCAGAATTCTGAGGTATGGAATTCCATACCCAGTCAAATCCGAGGTATGGAGTGCTCCACCGAAACCATAGGGGGTTCGCCGGCCCTGGATATATTCGAAATCAATTAAGGTTTCCGAGAAAACGATCCTCAATAACGGAATGCGGATTATAAAAAAGGCCTCAACATAGTTGAAAAATTGAAAGTTGTCAACGCCACTGCTGAAAGAGCCGTTGAATTGATCGAACTATACCGGGAGATTATGTGGAAATGAAAGGCTCCAAGCGCGCAGGCGCTGATTTATTCGAATATTTCGAGGGTCACCAATTTCAGACTCGCCACGAATATCCCTAGAGTCCGTCTGCTATTTGTTTCTGATTATTGTCAAATACAAATGGCGGCAGACCGTTGCAGGAATAGGTTATGTTTGTGTGAATCTAGCAGACGACAGAACTAGGGATATTACTGAGAAGTGAGTGGAGTCCCTGGCGCTATTCTGCTGGCCAATGAGATTTAGGTAAATCAAAGTTCGCGCGCTTGGAGCCTTTCATTTCCACATAATCTCCCGGTATACAGCGGCAGCGGTTCGAAACGAAGACGAAGATTTATTTCAGAGAAGACACTTTCACCCAGATAACAATTTGACGGCAAGTTGTTGGCATTGTGCCGGCATGCTCAAATATTTGAACGTAGCAATTGACCGGCAAGGTGTAACCTTAATATCGGAACATTATACTAGACAAAATGACGACATTGAGCAAGCATTTACAGAGCGCGAGTTTAGGAAGGGAAATAGTAGTTTGACGACATACGAGAGGCAAATTGTAGGCATCCCCCCCCCCCCCCATCGATACCGCGTGCGATGTGATGCAAGAATATTTCGCGCTCATATTTATCAGCCGCCTGACGATCGCGTGGAGCGATTTTTGACTATACCTGACGGTGCGAGACCTGCATTACTGCGATGTAGTTGGCATAACACCCTGTATAACGCGTTGTAAATTGTCGTGATTGTTCTCTCTCGGAAAATTTTCTTGAGATGTCCTTCAAAAAATTCTCAAAAACGGTTTAAACAATTATTGAGAATTGAAAAGAAAAAAAGAACATCAAATTTTTTTTTCAAGAATTCGGGCAAAATCTCAAAATCACGAGAATTTACATTGCGTTAGGGTGGAAGTAGCGTTTACGGCCATTGTACGTTTTTTGGCCACTTAAGGCTCAAATTATTGTAAAAAAACATTGAAAAATACAGTTACATTATAAATTATATTCATATGAATGGGATGAGGAATCTATAGGGTCAATATTTATTGAGATCCAGGAGAATGGTTCGTCGAATTTGAACATGATTCGGGGCGACCAACAACTTGGTTTGAGCACGTATGTTCATAATAATGGGGAATCATTTCCCACGGTTTTTCCTCGAATCTACCTTGCATTTATCTGATTTTCAAGTCTCTCTCCTATTTTTGTGACAAGACCAGGGATCTCATTAATTGCCACGTGGAAATGACGCCGAATCATATCAACAAGAGAATCAGTAGCGAACTGGATGATCGGCGTAGCGAGACGAGTCAATCGGAACGATGAAATGATCGATGACGACAGGATTTCCCCGATTCACGACGACGGTGTCCATCCTGAGAAGCTGAAGACTTTTACTTTGGGACTTTTGACTTTTTTTTCTCGTTTTTCGGAATGTGACATTAGAAGAGGATCTCTTCATTCTTTGTAATAGATTATCGACAGCTGATTTGCAAACCGTCTTCTTTTTATTTCATTCAGTGTACAATTTTGAAGAATAAACATTACTTGCTTGAAATTTGCTTGCTTCTACTATATATCGAGTTTTCTATCCGACTTCGTGTGGGTCGGTCAGTTCTGGTATGAATTGAGAGTCTTATTGTTATACAATATGTTCTCTTAACATCGTGATTACAGTTCGTTCTCCAATGCTGAAGAAACTTGGATCATTAAAGGCTGTTGCACGCGCATGGTCCAAGCGAATTATCTGTTGAAATGATACACATTTTTTTTTTCATTCATATGTTCATTGGTTCAATAAGATTATGTTATTCAACTATAAAATATGTGAGTAACATTGAACATAATTTTCTTTCAACTCATATATAATTTTCTCTGTCAATTGAAATATTTCATGAATATAGTGTGATTAACCTGTTTTTTCTTGTAAGAAATTCAATACATACAATTTCATCGACGCACAATACCTATTGATTTCTTTTTTTCATTTTTTTTTTTTTTTTCGACAATTAAATACTCACGTTTTTTGGTCTTATCAGTGGCAATACTCTATCGATCTCGTCATTCCATACTACTACTTCCCAGCGCATCCGATCGAGATTGCTCATGAAGAATGTGAACAATTGTAAATTGTTATCGCGCACAATTCGCTTACCCATCGATTCAACATAGCCAACAACCGATCTGAAGGAAATATCGTAACTAATTATAACCCAGTCACTTCAATGATAAAAACGTCAAGAAACGGACAATGGAAACTTTTTAAACTTGGCAAAACTGTTTCTTTGGGAGCACATCTTATCGAAGCACAAAAACGTCCTGATGTGCATCTATATGGCTTCCACCGCCATCTTAGAAAAAAGGGACAACTTTTTGTTTCTTCACGTTTATTTCTTAAACCGTCAATTTTGTCGAATTGGAGGGGAGTGAAAAAACGATAGGTAATAAAATTTCCGGCAAAACGGTGTCTGATATATTTACGAACAAAAAAACTGAAAAAATCAGTCATAGAATTCTCAGCGACTCGGAATGAATGCAGGCAGCCAGAATACCGAAGCGAAAGTCATGTAATTCAATTCTCAATAAATCATCAAAACTAAATTGATTTGTTTATCAAAAATGGCATAATTATTTTTCATACACAAAATATAGCACATAAAATAATATTATAATTGGTAATTCACTTGCACTCAACCGTTAGGTATCAAGAAAACTATTTCTCAAAAACAGCTCGAAGAACAATCGTCAACCTTGAGAATATTGGAAATGACTTGGAAGATTGCATGATATAGTCATTAACTAACATCTTTGAAAATAAAAATTCGAGCGATGAAGATTCAGAACTCCAAAATACAGACGATGGAATGATTTCTTGAGTAATGTGGATGCACACGCATTGATGGTCGCGAAATAAACTTCAGATAGGTTGCTCGAATACGATTCTACAGTGTCAATCAAACGGAAGATTAATTTTAGTCTTGTAATGTCTGTCCATTACTTCCAGGGCGTATCTAGGTGCCATTGGCACTTCATCCTAAACACACACATCAGTTTTCCTCGCATTCTCAGCTTCTTTGGATTGAAATTTTATGTTTGAGCCTGAATCGTTAAAAAGAGGTACTGGTAATCCAAATGTTTTGTCGAAAGTTTGACGTTTTTCTTTTTTTCATGGCAATATAATTTATCAACTGTGCATCCCAAAAATAATTTTGAATACATGATTCTATTGGAAATTTCATCACCTATCTTTTTGTTCACCATCTTCATTCCGATAAACTTAACGGTCTACGAGATATACGTGAAAAACTGAAAAATTGTCCCCTTTTTTAATATTCTTTTACTTCATAACAATTTCAAATTTACATAGAGAGCAAATTTATTTTCAATTCTAAAATCTTCTAAACACGGATGTTCAATGAAATTTTTAAAAATTTGAAACAATTCCTGACTCACAAATACTATATCTAAGGTATTTTAATAAAAGTTGTATGATCTGCTATTTTTTTGTATCACGGATGCTCTCTGTAGTATATTGCGCGTCTAATTGAAAATGGTCGTATCATTTCTTTTTTGTTCATTCGTATTTCTTTTCACTTACACGTCTGTACCGCCTTCCATCCGCTGTAGGTCTTCGGAAGAGGTAAACGGCATATTTCTTTCTTCAATTTCGTTCATGTTATCGTCCAACATCTCGTTTCCTTCTGTAGGGTATTTTAATGGAGCTGTGCGAATACGAAACAATAACGTTCATGGAGTAACAAAATTACAGAGTGGGAAGCCTGGCTTCAAGATGATAATGAACAAGGCCAATCATGACATGAGTTTGAGAGATCGGTCAACAGAAGCGAGAGAGAATGATCGAATCCGCTTTCATTTCCCTTTGATTCTTGCCGTATGTTTTTATGGTACCGCCCGATTTATTAAATAATATTTTGTCCGTCATTTCATCAATACATTTTTTACTTTTATCGTGCTAATTTATAATGATTCTAATAATTTTCTTGATTTTTCTTGAATCATGATTATTTATTAAATATTTTGAATTTCAATAGGTACAGTATTGCGCTGCATATTGATTTCATCTACTAATTGAAATTACACTAGAATTATTCACGCTCGATTGTCTTACCTGAGAGAATGCGGATTTTGAATGATATACTTGATATAATTTGAAATTATTACTCACGTTTCATCTTTACTGCTTGAATTTTTTCCACGTGTTTACACGTTTCTGATAAATTTTCTTGAGATGATTGCATTCTCAGCCCCGAGAGATCGTGAGGTAGCGATAACTGAGGAATGTTGATAGTGAAAATGTGTGTTATTTTATTTACTTGCATTAATTTGCCACATACAAAGATGTCTGCCACGGTCATTATTTAATTTATCACAAACCGTGTTCTAAGGGGTAAAAAAGTTAAATGATTCAGATCATATGGGTTTTTATTCGTAAAAAATTTGAATACTTAGATTAGGGGCCTATTATTTATGTTCCGTTTTTCACGATTTTATTCGATCTACATTTTACATTTTTGGCAGTGAATACATTTTTATAACGAAGCCCTCATTTCATCCATGCCTTTAATGATTATGATCCTTACCAAAGTCAGTATTCCACCATTCGTAGTATGGAAAGACACTTCCGTAGAACTGCAACATGCAATTGACCATGATCACAAATACGTAATCTTGTCGAGTATTGGTACTTATATTATTAGTTTTTTTTTTTTAGCGTTCTGGTGGTCGCGTTCTCGTTTTGGGTTTGTTCTGGAACTGTTCTTGTTTTGTCTTTCATATTTATCATTAAATTATTCATTGGTGATCTTTTATTCCAATTTTGCAGATTTCCGATCTATATTGTTACGTTCATGATAACATTTTTTAATAAACGTGGGTTACGGCATTTTCAGAGGTTCAAAAACTGCGGCCCTAGCTAATCCTTCATAAGGGTTCAATTTTCAACTATCATAGATTGAAAATATCATCATTTCTCACACAAGAAGTATCAATCTACGCAACAGAATCATTCACTTCCGATCAATATCATTTTCCATAATTCGAAAGAGAATAATAACCTTGGCGGATATGAAAAAGAGCGGGGTTGAGAAAAATTGGTCATTACAAGAATTCACGTATCAATGTATGACATATTATGTAAGTAATGAGTGATATCCATGTATATTCCCGGATGATAGTCATATTGACTGATATATCTTACCTCGACTGCGTGGAGGAGATGAGTACTCGATTATAGAACCAAAACGAAGATTCGCTTTACTGAAGGCACTTGCCATAACAGTTGTAAAAGAACTGCACAAAAGAACATAAAGCGAGGCACAATCAAGACCACGCTGATCGTCGCTGCTCTTATGGCGGGAAGGGGCAGGAAGCGCCCATATTTGGTGGCGGGATAAGAGCAGGAAAATCTCCAACTTACTTGGTTCAATTGAAATTTAATGGCCCAGAAGTGACTTAATTTCACACAAAAATCAAGAGCGAGTTTCTCTTTGCAATTATTCTGAAACATGATTCTGTTTCAAGAGAATTTAAGGGAATAGTCAATATTGAATTAAATCATTAATACAATAAATTCTAAACTTGAGAAAATTATTAATAGATGAAATCGATTCAAAACAAATCTGATTTTAAAAAGACGATGGGGAACATGGTGGAATTGATATTTCAAGTTTAATTTTTCGAATTACGCGCCAGAAATGACAAGTGAGAAAAAAGTGATCATTATTTTCGGAAAATTCGTATTTGGTCTATCTGACCGAAGTCTACTTTTGATTTGGAGAAGCTGGCGCATTGGATGTTTAGCAGAGGTTTGAAAGTCAATTTTCGATTTAGTGCAGTTATAGAATGTAATTACATTTTGCGCTCGATACCAAGGCTGTTCTCGCTACCGATTCGGAAACCACGTTTGCCTCCGCGAGAAGTTGATATGAGAAAAAAAGATTAAAAGCAGTTTTGAATCCGCGGTCATATGCTCAGGCCGGTAGAGAGCAATTAAATTATGCAAGTGCTTAAATTACGTGATTACACTCTTTGTATTTCAGATAAGCTGTTATCCCCGTAGAGACGGAAACCGCATACTTGCCTGCATAAGGATATATAATACATAAAGAAACAAAATGTAAAAGTTCATAATCCGCAGTTTTAATTGCGGAAAGGCGGTGACGAATAAATTGTCGCGTCAAATTAGAAACTGAAAGATGACTGAATGCTTTGAGATCTGTTTTTTTGAATTAGAGTGATTTTGAAAAAAGTCATATTCCAGCTGCAGATTCAAAAAATTTATTGCTCGCCTAAGATCACTGCTTTCCACCGGAACATCCAGTAATTTTATGAAGAGTGAAAATTGAATCGAATATGTAATTCATCGCTTGTGCGATGGTTGTTTTTAGTTTCACATCAAATTGCGGTGGTCAACGCTCGGCGACTGGCTTTTTGACAAGACGGCTGTTATATTCGAAATGTTTATGTGCAGCATGGACAGATTGACAGTAATTTTTGACTCAGGTGAAGTCGGCTACACTCGACTGTGGCTAAGGCTTCACCCCCGCCTTAGTCTCGTTCAGCCAACTTCACCCGGGTAAAAAATCACTGTCGTTCGGTCCTTGCAGCATAATATACTATTTGTGGGATCTAATATTTCTGCTTTTGGCGACTTTCTAGGTGGGTAACATGCCCACAAAATTTCAGCGAAATCGGAGGGGTTGGACGACAGCTGTCCGGCTTTTCTTGAATAATTTTGCTCATGACGAAGTAATTGAGAACGCAGAAGAGTTTTGAGTGTTTCTTATTCGTTTGCGCGCGTCGATGGTCCTGCTTCCTCTGGAGATGCGATATTCGTCACGGGGTGAAATCCAGCGGTACGATCTGGCGAAAATCATTTAACAGTTATTTTTCAGCCGAAGAATGCAAAATCATTCCATCTCCATTCCTGAGATGCTTTCTTGAAACACTCACCATCAACACTTGGTTTCGGTTGATTCGGGCGTCGTGGTCTCAGATATTTCATAGCATTGAATCTCTTGAATCCGTCCTTAAGATTATCTATAAGCAATCACAACCCCGAATGTACATTAACATCATATCGACATTACACGATGATTGTGAATGTTGACAAAACGAATTATGTTGAAAAAATGACGAGTGGCAGTACTAGCCGTAGTAGTATCATCATGTATATAACACCTCATCAAATTTGAATACTTGTTCGTTTCACGCTCACACAAGCATACGTGTATTCATACACACAGAATAGTTGACCAAATTCAAAAAGGTCTTTTAAATGAAACTTGAATTTTTAAATTATTACTTATACCTCAATTTAACTGAGAATATAATGTGTTGATTATAATGAAATGTGATGAGAGATTTACACACAGTTGAACTCAATATATTGGTATCCTAGATAGTGCATCTGTAGTCGATCGTCTTTAGCAGCCTGCATCATTTCTTGGAAATAATCAGGATCGTCGTATAGGGCTTTTGCGATATGAGTCGGTAAGATTAGTTCAAAGGCTTCGTCTATTTTAGCTAGCATCCCATTCCCAAATCTTATTTTCGCTTTTCGAAAATTAGTGATTCGATAGACTTTGCGTGTTCTCAAGGCGCTGATCTTCTTAGTTGGTAGAAATCTCGGAAGATCCATTGTACTTCTGTGGACCAAATCTTATTTTTTAGCTTTATAGGTATATTACTAAGAGCTTAAATTAACGTTTTTTTTTTTTCTCAATGACGTTTCATCGTTCCTATGATCTACAGGGTAAAAGTCATGAAGTCCTGCATTTCAGGACCACAGGTTGTGTTTTATAATCATTCAAATGTGTATCGGACTTTGTTTTTCGACACATCGCGCGTTTGGTTGAATTTTATGCACGCGAAGCGTGTGCAAGATCGAACTGTCAGAATGTTGAGAATGAATGTTTCAGGCCGCGCGATTTCCTGACGAAATTTTGTTTCGTTTTTTCTTCTAACAGCCTCGGTTGGCCCAAAGTCGATGACATCGTCAAATTCTTGGAATTTATTCACGAGTATCGCGTTTGTTTTTCTTTCTATTAACAGATGGATCGGTACGACGCGGATATTGGGAGATGTTCGTCTTTTCAGGTGGGTTTTCGAGTCGTGACAGTAATTTTCAAACTCAGTCAATAAGCACGTGAATTCTCCAATACGGAAACTGTTGATGAAGCTATTTATTTCGGAGGTCCAGTTGTTTGAGAAAGAGCGAATTTCGGGAAAATTGTTATTCCAAGAATTCACATATCAATTTATGACATACCTATCATGTATAAGTAGTCAATGATATTCATGCATATTTCTGAACGGTAACTATATTGACTGATCAATCTTACCTTAACTGCAGCGTAGAGGAGATGAGTACTCGATTCTGAAACACGAACAAGGATTTACTTCAGTGATCAGGCACTTGCAATAACAGTTGTAGAAGAACTGCACAAAAAAAAAAAAACACGAAGTGAGGCACAATAGATACCGCGCGAATTGTCGCTATCTTTCATAGCAGTGAGGGGCAGGCAGCGCTTGTGTATGGTGGCCGGATAAGAGAAGGAAAATCATCAACTTGCTCGGTCCAACCGGAATTGAATGGCCCAGAAGTGACTTCATTTCACACCAAAAACCAAGAGTGAGGAAGACTGCTTCATTTCAGCAGATAGTGCCTAAGTGTATCGTGCTTCAACATTTTCAACATCGAGGAGCAAGATGCGAATCGGTCATCTTCTTACAGGAAACAAAAAGTCAATGATCGGTACAGTGCAGTCTGTGATGTGATTAAATTTTTCGCTTGATGCCAAAGCTACTATAGTCTAAAAGTCCATATGAAAACAACGATTAAAAACAGTCTTGAATTCGCAGTGAGATGCTCAGGCCGGGAGTTAGCAATATCAACGGATGCGAGTGTTCTAATTTTATATGTGATTACGGTTTTTGTGATTCATATAAGCTGTTGTCGCCGCACAGCTGGAAACAGCATCCTCTTTCGCCTAAGGATTTGACTTGACGAAATGAAGCGAAAAAGTTCATTATATTGCGGAAAGGCGCTAACGAATAAATTGTGGTCTCGAATTGAGAAGTGAGAACTCAATCAGAACTCAACACTTGGAGACGTATATTTTTCGAATCATATTTGCTATGTTGAGGTGCACTTCGAATGGATAGATTCATGGTTCACTTGGGTATGAAACCGAATATCAGGGATAGCAGTTCTACTTGTTCTTCTTCAAAGTTTTTTTCTTCAAATACCTGGAGAACCACCCAACCGATTGAATCCAGAGTCTGATCAGTCTCAAGTTAGAAAGAACTGCACCGATTGATGAGAGAAAGTATAAAATCGATTCATTCGTTCTCGAGGTATCATTGAACAAAGAATTGGTCGCACTCTCACCCAGTCGTCCAACTGGAAATGGTCGGTGATGATTCTTTGAGCTTCAAAACGTCGAAATCTGGTTGAAAGTCGATATTTCATTTTTGGAGTCATTACAACAACTTTCCTTTCTTATAAAGGGAAGTTGAAGAAAAAAAAATTCATCATTTACAAAATGCAGAAACTTTATTCATAAAAATTATCAGGTTTTTCCAGCGTATGCGCTGAGGGTAATCTTAGTTCAGTTTTATTGGTGTGCAGGACATAAATTTCAACCAAAATTCAGAATGAGCATCCTTCAGTAGTATAGATGTAGACGTTGCACATCTTCAGGCTACTCTAAGGGATCAATTGATTGACTCATTGATTTATCGATCGATTGATAGCAAATTTATTCATGCCATAGCCAATGAAGATCGAAATGCAATGATTTACAGCTCTTACAAAACCTAATAGGACAAAACTGTACTAAAGTAAAATAAACACAACGATTGAGTTAAGATAAGACTAGAATAGAAATAATTAAACAGCAAAATGAAGTACAAAAGTATAGAAAGAAGGGATAACGAATTAATTGAGAACGCAGAAGAGTTTTGAGTGTTTCGTTTTTCTTTTCAAACGTCGATGGCCCTGCTTCCTTCGCAGGTGCGATATTTTGCACCGGGTGAAATCCAGCGATCAGATCTGGCAAACATCATTAGACAGATATTTTTTATTCGAATAATGAAAAATCGTTCGACCACCATTCCTGAGGTGTTTTCTTCAAACACTCACCATCAACACTTGGTTCCGGTTGATTCAGACGTTGTGGTCTCAGGCGTTTTACAGCATCAAGTTTCTTCAACCCGTCCTTAAGATTATCTGTAAGCAATCACAACCCTGAGTGTACATGATATCGACATGTCACGATGATTGTGGGTGTTAAAAAAATGAATTATGTTGGAGGAATGACGAGTGGCGGTACCAGCCATAGTAGTATCACGGTATCCAATTCGAATACTTGTTCTTTCCACGCTCACACAAGCATACGTGTATTCATACATACAGAATAGTTATCCAAATTCGAAAAGCTTATTCAAATGAAATTTGAATTTTCCAATTATTACTCATAACTCAATTTAACTGGGAATAATGTGTTGATCATAATGAAATGTAATGCAAGATTTACACACAGTTGAACTCAATTTGGTCGTCTCCTACATAGCGCATCTGTAGTCGATTCTTTCCAGCAGCCTGCACCATTTCTTGAAAATAATCAGGATCGTCGTTCAGGGCTTTTGTGACGTGAGTCGGTAAAAATACTTCAACGACTTCTTCTAGATTAGCTACTATCCCATACCCGCATTTTATTTTCACCCTCTCCAAATCTATGATCTGATAGTCTTTGAGCACTCTCAAGTCACTGATCTTCCTAGTTGGTAGAACTTCCGGCCCTCGAGCAATATTGTTGATTTTCGAGAGATCCACTTTATTTCTGCGGACTGAAACTCATTTTTTAGCGTTATAGGTATAACCAAGAGCTACAATCAACTTTCAGCCGGAGGATGAAAAGTGATTCGACCTCCACTTTTAAGATCCTCTTTGAAAACACTCACCGTCAACGCTTGGTTCCGGTTGATTCGAAGGTTGTGGTCTCGGGCATTTTATAGCGAGTTCCTCCAATCCGTCCTCAAGATTATCTGTAAGCAATAAGTACCCTGAATGTACAATAATATCGACATGACACGATAATTGTAAATGTTGAAAAAAACTAATTATGTTGGGAGAATGACGAGTGACAGCACCTGCCGTAGTAGTATATCATCATGCATACCGTGAGATTCTCTGGATGCGGCCCAGCAGGGATACCAACCCAAAATTCGTTAGCAGCAGTTCAGTAACTCACTAGATGTTTGTAGTAAAATCACTAGAAATCACTAAATTTTTACTGGACCTCACTAGATTTTTAGTGATTCTACTAGGAAAATCTAGCGAGTTACTAAACTGCTGCTAACGAGTTTTGGATTGGTATCCCTGCTGGGCCACATCCACAGAATGTCACGGTAAAGAACGGTCTCCAATTCGGAAACTTGTTTCTATGTAACGAGTTACGTTTAGCATTTACTATTGTGAGATTATTGTATTTCTTTAGCGCCGTCATAAATTGTTCATGCATGCTCATTGGCGTAACTAGGACTTTTCTCTGGGGTGGGCCTGGCCCCATCTTTCACGTCGCTTTACCCGAATGTATGTGCCTAAATTACATGACCCACGAAACAACAGTACATACATATTATGTTATATAATATTCAGTAAAAAAATCACCATGTTTTAGAAAAAAAGTTTTATTTTTTTTTTCAAAGTAACATAAAAAGTATTCATCAGGTCTAATGATTGTTTATTAACCGTTTTGGACTGATTGAATGTCGAAGCATTACAGCAATTTTAATTTTCGGTTTTTTTCCGCAAAAACATTTAAAATGTCGTGGGCCGTAATTTGGGTCTTGACTATTTCGTTTTCTATATTCAGAAGAGACAGATTTGAAAATCGCTCTTGGCACATCGTCGCGCGTAGCCATGTTTTGATACGACGCATGGCGGAAAAGCTTCGTTCACAGCCAGCCGAGCTCACCGGAAGAACTACAGCTGCTTGCATTAATTTATATAAATTCGGGCAGAAGTCTTTCTTCACCTCCATCTTCAAATTTTCGAGGTCAATGTCGGTTTTTTTATTTCTCATCATGTTTTCAATTATAGAAGATTCAGCTTGTAATAAAGTCATGTCAATCGTTAGGATGTCTTTGAAATTTTTTATGAAAGCTTCTCCGTGTTTTAGGTCCAACTTTAGGAACGAGTCAACGGATTGTGCCAAGGGTAAATTGTCAAATCTCTTTCTCCAATTAATTATAATATTATCCATCAGTTGGTTATAAATATTGATTTTCCAATATTCGTATGCGTTGCCGTTGGTATCGGATGGCAAATCTATAAAACTACTTCCACCCAGTGTTGACTCTACGATGAAGTCATTCATCCTTTCTGTTGGCTGCCGTCTTCTCTTGGAGATTCGAGTAGGTTCAAGAGAGATTCCGTGTTCCTCAGCGAATTCTTCGATCTCCTTCCAAAGACCATCAAACTGGTTCCTATTCTTCTCAAAGGTACTCATGGTGCCTGTTATTATGTTACTTGCTCGACCAAGAGTTGCATTCTTACCTTGAAAATATTTGCTTATTACATTTACTACTGATAGTACTGAATGAAAGACGTGTAAACAGACAACAAACTCTGGTTTTTGAATACACGATAATAATCCGATCGCTTCTACTGAATTCTTATCTTGATTCAGATTAACTTCGTCTGTCAGAACTGTTTTGAGTGTTTCGTAATTCGTTAGAACTGCTCTACGATTTTCGAAGCGGCAACTCCATCTGGTGGTACTCAAGCTGCCCATCTCTTGACCAGCTTTGCCCTGGTGAAAATATTTCTCTGCGAATTTATGAAAATTTCTCTGCAAAACTCTGCAAATCGGATTCAGAGAAATGCAAAGAAACTCAGGGCATTGAATAGAAAATTTGAATTTCGCAGATAAACTTCTCTGCATCTCTCTAGAAAATAGTTGCTAAGCTTCTCTGCTTTACTCTCGAAATATATCTGCGATTCTCTCTGCATTTTCCTGCTCTTCTCCTTTAATTACAGAAACTCTCCGTATTTTTCCGCAGGATTCGACACAGTAATTTCCGAATTTCTCCTTATTTCTCTGAAAATGTTTTCCCGATTCTCTCTGCATTTTCCTGCTCTTCTCCTTCAATTACGGAAACCCTCCGCATTTTTCCGCAAGATTTGACACGATAATTTTCGAATTTCTCCTTATTTCTCTGAAAATGTTTTCTCGATTCTCTCTGCATTTTTCCTGCTCTTCTCCTTCAATTACGGAAACCCTCCACATTTTTCCGCAAGATTTGACACGATAATTTTCGAATTTCTCCTTATTTCTCTGAAAATGTTTTCTCGATTCTCTCTGCATTTTCCTGCTCTTCTCCTTCAATTACGAAAACCCTCCGCATTTTTCCGCAAGATTTGACACCATATTTTCCGAATTTCTCCTTATTTAATTTCTGCACTTTCCTGCTCTTCTCCTTTCATGAATCTACTACTTAAATTGTACTCGCGTTACGTTCGGGGTAATGTGGTTCGCGTATAGTGGCCATTTCCAACGCATGCGCTGTTAGCCGCCGAGCGCCGACCTAACCTCATTCTGGGCGACCGGTGGTCCGAAGCGGCGGTGTGTTTTATGCATAGAGATATAAGAATAGAGTGCGTGAGCCATAGGAGCGTATACAAGTGGAAAGTGAGCACGGGATAGAAAGAGAAAGAGCAAGTAGTACGTCGGATTTCTTCGTCTAGTCATGCATGGACCAGCATAGACTTTACTAACTGCGCATGCGTCATTAGACAGAAAATAGCGACGCACTACTTGCTCTCTCTCTTTCTATTCCGTTATCGCCGTTTCGGCTGACTCCCGTACTCTATTCTTATATCTCTATGGTTTTATGTTAGATATCTCCGTTCCAGGTGAATATTATACGTTTTCACAGTAATATACATTTCAAAAAAACAGATTTAAAAGTTTTATGTACGTATTTTGCTCACTATTCTCATCATGTTACGAATGATAATATGTAATGGTATAACTACTGATTATAACCTATAACGAAACGTTTCTGTCAGATATCTCGTGTATATTCGTATCAGAAATATGAAAGCACAGGTTGTGAACCAGTGATATTAGGTCGATATTATACACCCAAATGACCAGAGTACTGTTTAGGTTGAGGAAGAAACATATTGGGCTACGAAGTATGGTATGTTTTTACTTTCAGAGTTCTACGGACACTGCTTTTTTCATCAGCGAGAAGTTATAAAATATATTAAGATTGTGAAAAGTGTTAATTAAATATCAAAGATGTATAAAGTAAATTTTTCTGATCTCATTTCAGATGTGTGGTTCAATTTTTCCAGTAGTGATCACTTTACCCCGTAGACCGGGTTAGGTGATCATTTCGTAGGTTGGCTTTATATTGATTATGACACTTTCATTTCGCAAAACTTCCAGATTTCACTATCGTAGACAGTTTCCTAAAGGTTTGAACTACAAAATATATACGAAAGGATTAAGCCTAGGTCGATTTTCAATTTTTTATGACTCAATTAGTTTTAGGGTATCCACTTTGCCCTGCTCTCCCTACTATTGAAATTTAAGGTTTGAAGTACAAAAAATGTGAAAAATCCATTTTTTTGCGAAACTATATTATTTAATATTTATCAGACATTTCAATTTTACACTAATTCATCAGTGCGGGTTTTGACAGGGACCTGAAAAGGCCGCGAAAAGAACCTGCATTATTATTAGGGTAGAAAAATAATATCCTGATCAGGGCCAAGCCAGATTCATTCTGAGGGGCCTCATTGTTTTGAGCGTTACAGAACTAGTAAGGTCCTTACAAGTTTTCCTAGTGGGGACCTGATTTATACTAAGGTATACTAGCCAGGGCCTCACAATTGCCCTATTCAAATTTCCACACGGGTATTCTTTGAAAAATTTTCTTTTTTTATAAGGTACAATTTCTACCCCCAGGCTAAGAAAATTTTTGTTTTCAACCCACCCTAATGTATATAATTTTCCAGAGGTTCACAAATGATCAATCCTAATTTCCTAGTATCGGTAAAGAATGCGATTTCCTAGCCATTTTCAGAGATTTTTCAAAGAAATCCGAATTTCTTAAGATGCAACGAAAGACTGTAATATGGCAGAACTTTGCAGGGGCTTTCAGAGACTTCCAGGAAACTTAGATTTTCAGGTACGGGAGAATTAGATTTTTCTAGAGATCGGCAGAGATTCATGGAGATACTCAGTGAACTGAAGACATTTTTAGAGAATTTTTCAGATATTTTCAGACAAATGCAGATTAAATGTTTCGCTGAGGCATCTGGCGGAAATCTGCAGAGATTTTCGGAGAGACCTAGATTTTCACCTATATAGGGTGACCGAATTTCCAGAGATCGGTAGAGATTTCCAAAGACATTCAGTGAACTGCAGACATTTTCAGAGAATTCTCCAGAAATTTTCAGAGAAATTCAGATCAAGTATTTCTCTGAGAAATTCTACAAAGTGTCCATAAAGTCGGAGATTCGTAGAAAAATTGTGCAGCGTTTTGCAGAGAAATTTTCAGAAATTTGCAGAGAAATATTTCCACCAGGGTGATGCCAAGAGTATCACTCATTTTTTGAAGACGGGCATGATTTCCAGGTTGCGCGAAATGGATATACAAGGCTTCCAGGGTATTAAAAAAAGCAGTTGCCGCAGAAACTCTCGTACATGAATCCACAACAACTAAATTAAGCTTATGCGCTAAGCAATGGATATACCGGGAGATTATGTGGAAATGAAAGGCTCCAAGCGCGCGAACTTTGATTTACCTAAATCTCATTGGCCAGCAGAATAGCGCCAGAGACTCCACTCACTTCCCAGTAATATCCCTAATTCTGTCGTCTGCTAGATTCACACAAACATAACCTATTCCTGCAACGGTCTGCCGCCATTTGTATTTGACAACAATCAGAAACAAATAGCAGACGGACTCTAGGGATATTCGTGGCGAGTCTGAAATTGGTGACCCTCGAAATATTCGAATAAATCAGCGCCTGCGCGCTTGGAGCCTTTCATTTCCACATAATCTCCCGGTATAATGATCATCCAACTAAAATGAACAACAGAAACAGTTCATTGAGCAAATTGTTCCGGAACACAGAAGAAACTGTCGAGATTTCTGTATTAACAAACTTTTGTCAAAAATCTGTGAACACTAGACCGGCCGTTAAAAAAAAAGTCTGCGCTCCATCCTGAAAAATATTAAGTTCACCTTGAAAAAACAAGATCCCCAAAGTTTCAATGCTCTATCTCATTGTTAAGGGGTGCCGGCAATTTTTTGTTTAATTTTAATTTTTTTTCAAATTTATAGAAAAAAAAATTTATTTTGGCTTTTTTTCTTTTCTTAATCCAAAATGAGACTTTATTTGTTTCCGGACCTTGATTTTTTTCGAATTTTGTATCGATCCAAAAACATCAAACGGCAGACAAATAAATCTGGGATTGAAAATACTTTTTACTCAAACATTTTCAATTTTTCATGATGGAATATTCAACATGGTGTCCAAAATAAAATAAAGCCTAGAAATTCGTCTGTAAAACATTTCAAGGAACCGTAGATCCAAGCCTGTATTATGAAATTAGCTCGTATTGCGCCGGTACTTCCTCGGTTAGCAGCGACGCCAGGCGGCGGCCATATACGAGCCAATTTCATAATACAGGCTTGGATTTAGGGTTCCTTAAAATTGTTTACGGACTAATTTCCAGGCGATATTTTTTTTGGACACCATGTTGAATAATTCATCATGAAAAATTGAAAATGTTTGAGTAAAAAGTATTTTCAATCCCAGATTTATTTGTCTGCTGTTTGATTTTTTTGAATCGATACAAAATTCGAAAAAAAATCGAGGTCCAAGAACAAATAAAATCTTATTTTGGATGAAGAAAAAAAAAAAAGCAAGAAAAAATAACTTTTTTTTTCAAATTAAAAAAAAAATTAAAATAAAACGAAAAATTGCCGGCACCCCTTAACAATGAGGTAGAGCATTGAAACTTTGGGAATCTTCTTTTTTCAAGGTGAACTTCATATTTTTCAGGATGGAGAGTAAACTTTTTTTTTAACGGCCAGTCTAGTGAACACGTGTGTAATATGCTGTAATTTCACTAATCTTATAATTTGGTTATTTTATTCATAAAAATGCCTCTTCGTACCGGAAAATATTATTTGTTATTAGATTCGAATTGTTAATTGAAAAATATAAATATTTAGCTACTAAAAATTTAGAGGTTTTCGATCATTTCCCATGCATTTTTATGCTCCAGCAATAAATTTAATGAAACAAGAAAAAATCAAAAGCTCGCTTGGGCATGTGTTTCCATTGCAATAAATAATTGAATTCTTAACACATTTTTTTTCTAATATTTGGACCCGTTTTGGGAGGCGATTCGATTAAAATTCGTCCGACCCCCAAATAAGGTCCACCCTAATGTTGACATGAAATTCGGAATCAGCGACCCCAAAAACCCCGGGGCACCGAATTTCAAACCGCTTGGATCAATGTTTGGTATTTTAGATCTGCATTTCCGGTCAGCCATTTTGAATTTAGTGATCTGGACATAAAATTTGGCATCAGCGACCCCAAAAACCCCGTGGCACCAAATTTCAAACCGGTTAAATCAATCTTTGATGTTTTCGATCTCCATTTCCGGTCAAACATTTAAAATTTTCCAAATTTGACATGAAATTTGGAATCAGCGACCCCAACAACCTTGAAAAGAGTCTATCACGTGTGTACCACTATTGTCATGAAACCTACAATCAGTTATGCGCGCTTTTTGAGTCGTTTCGGAACAATGTGCGGTGTAAGGAAAGTACCGCATTCTGGATCACCCTATATAGGCTACTAGATGGTTCAAATAAAATTAATACAATAAGGGTGATTTTACGCAATGTAACGCTACCCCCCCCCCCCCCCCCCCCCCTTAGTAAAAGAATCATCCCGACTCTCGAGGTGAGTATAATAAAAATCGTACGTGTGTGAAATCATCACAAGAATCAACAAATTGCAAGATCTATGTGTTCTATTTGGGAGAATTGGAGCTGTGGCTCAAGAAGTTAAAAGTTTCCCCAAAATACTATCCGGCATCCGCCCTTTGTCTCAAGGTGAACCACAGAACAGCTTGAGAAGATAGTGAGTCTAATCAAACCAAAAGTGAACAGTGTAATACCGGGAGATTATGTGGAAATGAAAGGCTCCAAGCGCGCAGGCGCTGATTTATTCGAATATTTCGAGGGTCACCAATTTCAGACTCGCCACGAATATCCCTAGAGTCCGTCTGCTATTTGTTTCTGATTGTTGTCAAATACAAATGGCGGCAGACCGTTGCAGGAATAGGTTATGTTTGTGTGAATCTAGCAGACGACAGAACTAGGGATATTACTGAGAAGTGAGTGGAGTCCCTGGCGCTATTCTGCTGGCCAATGAGATTTAGGTAAATCAAAGTTCGCGCGCTTGGAGCCTTTCATTTCCACATAATCTCCCGGTATATGGGGGATTCCACGTCAAATCGAACGGAAAAATGAGATTATTTCCCTGACCACTTTTGATGTTTTCGCCCTTTTACCCGATTGAAGTTTGTATTGAAAGCATGAACTCTGAATTTTTTCAGATTTTTCTGACCAAACGTTCTTTCACCACAGCTGGTCGAATAATCAGCTTTTAACGATCTTGCGATTTTTCAAGTTAACATAGCTTGAAATCCAGATGTCATATGAAAAAACTTGTAACACAAATGTTTCACATCTTTCTATGAAATTTCTGAAAATAATTGTTTGTGATTCTTTAAGCCCCGTTAAAGTGTAGTTTTAATGAAAAATCTTCGAAAATCTTCTGTAACAAAAAAGTGCCCTTATCGAATTGGCTGAAATTTTTACACAGCATGTCTTCTTCAATACCAAAGATTGTCTGTAAGTTTCATGATGGGCCGAACAGTAGTTCACAAGTTACAAGTAATAGTTTAGATGGAACTGTAGAATTTTTCAGCCATACATACTACAATATGGCGGTATGAATGTTAGAAGTTAGAATTGAACATCGCGCTCGAGCTTCCAGCAGTGCCACGCGCAGGGTAAGCAAATAGCTTGCTGCACCGCGAAGTTTGAATCGAATAATCGGCGAATTCTTGGCATTGCGCGGATATTTGTTGATATATCTTCTGAACCACTACTCTGCCCACTATGAAATTTTTAGACCATCTTAGGCATTGAAAAACGCACGCTGTGTATAAATTTCAGCCAATTCGATTAGGGCACTTTTTTGTTACAGAAGATTATCGAAGATTTTCCATCAAAACTATACTTAAACGGGGTATGAAAAATGCGAAAAACATACTTTCGAAAGGTTCACAAGAAAACCTTCAATTTTCGTGAAACAACTTTTTTCATATGTCTTCCAGGTTTTGAGCTACGTAGGTGCGAAAAATCGAAAAAAATCAAAAAATCGATTTATTCGATGAGCTGTCGTGAGAAAATGGTAGCTCAAAAAAATCTGAATAAATTCACAGTTCATCTTTACAACATGTACTTTGATTGTGTCAAAGGGCAAACAGATCGGAAGGGGTGAGGGAAATCGACCGTTCGATTTGACGTGGAATCCCCCATATACAGTGGCGTAGCTATGTCCCTATGGGCCCGTGTGCAATCATTGGTTGTGGCCCCCCGCCCCCCTCCTTTCTGATACTCATCCACATTCTTATATGCAATTATATTTTTAGCAACAAAACTACGAATTTCAACTAGCCTCAGGCCGCTTAAAAACGTAATATGAAAAGCAAAAAATCGTGGCGTTGCGGGAAAATACGCTCCCCGAAAGGTAATTTAATAATTAGAATCCTTTAAATCCATTTCATTGATTCTATCAAACTCGCAATTCTACTAATCCAATCTTATCATGAGCATTTCATTTCCTGTCGACGTCGTTTGTATTTTTCCAAAAGAACTTATAGTTAGGGGCGGGGGGGGTATACTCGAATTTTACCGACCGGTTTATTTCTCGATTTTCTCCGAAACGGGGCTATCAATCGACTTGTCCTTTTGGCACCCGATGTTTGACGAGTAATGAGTTCGAACTGGTACGTTCGATCGGATGAGTAAATGAAACTGGATTGGCGAATTTCTTGAGATTCCAGATTGAAATAAATTAGAAAGACCTCAAATTGATGTGAATTTCAGTTCTTTTCTATCCGTTTTCATCCGGAATCTCAAAAAATCGGATTCGCCAATCCAGTTTCGTTTACTGGGAACCATGGAAATCGCAAAAATTATCACAAAATCGTAGATTACAACTGGCCCCTTCATCGTTGTCGAAAACAAAGACGTTTTAGAATGGTTGTGTTCGGAATCCCATATAGAATCGGGCTACCACGGCCGATTTTGCATTTTTGATGCATAGGCTGTGATATAAGTCGAAATGAATGGAACATCGACACTTTTCAAGGGGAAAAAAAAAAATGATATCACAGTCTATGCATCAAAAATGCAAAATCGGCCGAGGTAGCCCGATTCTATATGAAATTCCGAAGACAACCATCCCATTCCCAAAACATCTTTGTTTTCGACAACGATGAAGGGGCCAGTTGTAATCTACGATTTTCTGGTAATTTCTGCGATTTCCACGGTTGGGAGCGGCATTTCAACCGATCGAACGTACCAGTTCGAACTCAATACTCTTCAAACATCGGCTGGCAAAAGGACAAGTCGATTGATAGCCCCGTTTCGGAGAAAATCGAGAAATAGACCGGTCGGTAAAATTCGAGTATACCCTTCCCTTAATTTATCATAAATTTGGGTAATTCAAAGTTGATATCCTCGACGAATCACTCAATTTTCAGAGTGAGAAAAAAAAATAACGAAAATGTGCATTTTTGAGAAAATAAAATACTGCACACAGCAAGATTCGAACGCTACTAACTAAGCCACACGCTTCGGTGAAAAGTGCGTTACGAGAGTGGAACAGTTCCTGAATTTGAACCTATTATGTTATACATTGTTTCTTAGTTCATCTTCTAAGGAATTAACATATTCAAGGATCAACATTCATTTTTTTTTCTTCCAAGCACGTGGGCCCCTCGACCCCACGGGCCCGTGTTTTTCGCACCCCTAGAACCCCTGGTTGTTACGCCACTGCCCATATATAAAAATGTTCTTCGGATCTTGAATGGGAGGATCAGGAAACAGGAACCGGAAGGATGATCAGGAACAAGGCGAAGAATTCCTTGGTTGCCGTGTGGAAAGTCCTGCGTATTGGAAGCGGTTGGAGAGGTCGGGACCAAGACAAGAGGACTCGAGGATTTCCAAGAAGTCCAGTGGGGATCCAACTCCAAACCTCTTCGCAATAAATCGGAAAACGACCTAGACGGGAGGACAAATATTAATCTCTTGAAATAATAGGTCATAAATCAGAGTTTTCCTAAAACTCTTTTTTAAAATTCTAAATTTCTGTCAGATTGACGTAATCAATTAAACTCTTGATCATGTACTAAATAAATGTCAAATATAATAAAAAGATGAGTTAAATCATTCTATTAAATAATTGTAATAAATGTAAATTGGAGCAATTTTATCTGGGCGGAAGTTCGGAAACCGGATTAATAGGTCAGGATAGGGTGGGTTAGGCTTTCCTTCTTTTCGTCTCAGAATATTATTCGTATCGTTTTAATAGAAAATCCTACTATCGGAATATCGGGAGCTGAAAAACTTGGGTTATTATTCGTTAACTAAAACATAACCTATATTCAAAGTTTCCCACTCGGATCCCTTTTCATCCAGACTTCATTATTAATCCATTACGCCTAGCGTTATTTTTACGTAATATTTTCGGTGGCATTCGATATTGAAATAAAAGAGGGGCTTTTAAACGACCTATATCGAATATTTTTAATGAAAATATCTCGAAACAAATGAAAAATTGTTTAAACAATCGTTAGAAAGAAGAAACCTTGGTTAGCGTCACTTGCCACCATGATTTCTCTTAACGAAGAAGCCATCCGTATCGGGATCCTCGTCTTTAAAATTAATTGAGAAGGAGTCGCTGAGATAAACGTTCAGCAAGCGAAAGTTTGGTTCACTAATATGTGGACTAAAATAAAATGTGCCAAAGGCGACGCGGTTGCTCTCCAGAATAAACCTCTACACATTTGTAACTCCTGCTTCGTTTTCAAGTAAGTGATTCTTTAAATCAATTGAATTATTCAATCTCTTATAACTATTCAATTTTTTTTTTTGTTTTCAGATCTCGTACGGATAAAATTGTTGGTTTGGTCGCTCTTCACCGATCCTTCATGGGGGACCTGGATAGTCGAGGACCTTTGGCTTCCTGTGCAGCGTGCCAAACTTCTCTCTATCACGAAGCCAACAAGGATAGTTGCGCGGAATGTGAAAAAACAAAAACTCTATTTAAACATATTGTAGAGAAATCAATTTCTAATCCTTTCTAGAACTGTATTCGTTCACAAGAATTAATAAATAAAGAGTTCTCCTGTAACTCGAGAAGTTCGTTATTTTTGTATGTTATTCATTTCCGTTTATTATTCCCGAGTTCTCCTGAATCGTTCGGAGTTGTCCCGAGTCCGTTCCGGGTATAAACTTTAAATCGTAAGGCTTCATAACCTCGCAAAAATTCATGTATACATCATCTGCGGAGGCTTCGGCGTCTATTATTAAAACTGGTGCTCGAAGAGTAGCAAACTTCTATTTTCTTGACACATGCACCCAAAGTCCTCCTTTGCGCATCGTCTACGCGCACCCAAAGCAGACTTTTAGCGTACCGGTGTGCAATAGTACATTGTTTACCGAGCGAGAAAACGGTCGATTGCGCGCCGAGTATGAATTTGAGCACCGAGGCGAAGCCGAGGTGTTCTCAAGTTCATACGAGGCGCTAATGACCGTTTTCTCCGAGGTGAACATACTATTTTTTACAACAGCGGATGGAAACCAGTGAGTTTCCATCCGCAAACGAGGACCGGCAATCGACTGGTTTCCATCCTCATTTGCGGATGGAAACTCACTGGTTTCCATCCGCTGTTGTAAAATAGTATATTGTTTACCGAGCGAGAAAACAGTCGATTGCGCGCCGAGTATGAAGGTGAGCACCGAGGCGAAGCCGAGGTGTTCTCAACTTCATATGGGGTGCGGATGACTGTTTTCTCCGAGGTGAACATACTATTTTCTTCAACAGCGGAGCGGAATCAGCGAGTTTCCATCCGCAAACGAGGACCGGCAATCGACTGGTTTCCATCCTCATTTGCGGATGGAAACTCGCTGGTTTCCCTCCACTGTTGAAGAATAGTATATTATGCAACAAGTGCGTAAAAATTTTACGCACGAGTATCATACGATATTTTTCGATATAGTATGCGTAAAATTTCATTTTACGCATACTATGTCGAAAAATATCGTATGAAACTAGTGCGTAAAATTTTACGCACTCGATGCATAATATACTATTTCGACACAGTGTGCGTAAAATGAAATTTTACGCACACTATATCGAAAAATATCATAACCGTGAGTAATCACCCTTTTGCGTGGGTAATTACGTCTCGCTGATGCATGCAATTCTTTTACCAAACGCAGCTTTTCTTTACTCATTTTTTAATTCTGATTTCTCACACGATCGACAAGTATTCGGAGGTCATTTTTTACTTGATTATGTAGAAAGTCGACGTACTCTTTGTTTACCCCGTCGGACGGTTGAGTAGGCTTCCGCACGTTATGTAGTACCGTGTTCTCAAAATCAAAGTCATCCACAAGACCCACTCGTTTCACAGTAGGTTTTGTATCAATATATTGCCTTGTTTGAGCGCTCACCCTATCAACGTATGATTTCGTTGCTGCGTCAAAACTGTAGATGGGGTCATGAACATTAGTTAGTCTTTTACCAGTAAAGGTAGATTGCCCATCCACCGTAACGTTTTTCCGATCGACGTATACTTTATTTGCTGCATCGAGTTGATCCACCGGATTGTCAACGTTTCTCAAACATTTTTTTCTAAAATTCCAACTTCCATCGGCTTCAGGTTGTAAGACATTTGTGTGAAGTGTATCAATATATCTCTTGGTAACAGCATCATGGTCAGCTAGAGGAGTACTAATACGGATTATCCGATGATTTTGCGCATCAAACTGCTGAGATGTTAGCTCATCGTAGTGTGAAAGCTGGAGCGTATCAGTTTTCATAGCATCAACGTATTATTTATTCACGGCATCGTTTTCAGACCGCGGTGCATGAACTTGTTTCAATCGCCTGTTTTTCAAATTGAAATGTTCACCATTTTTAGAGGTTAAGAAATTCTCATCGATGTACGCCTTTGTCACAACATCAGTTGACTCGATTGGAAGGGCTGCATTCGTTAACCTTTTACCGTGAAAGTTGACGTCATCAGTTGTTTTGAAAATATTACGACCACCGTTATTGCCCGATGTCTGCAATATAGCGAGACGTCTAGAATCGAGATGTCTTCCGAATTTATCAACTGACATTTCCACACTGATGAAAAATGAAATAAGTTTGCCTATTTATTCAATGAAGCCTGCCTCACGAATCTCCTCTATGATAGACATTATTTCATTGTCATGACCCGTGTGACCCGCAGTCTTGGAGGCAATCAAAGCTGCAATCTTCTCACAAGCTCATTCGGGTTATCCCAGTACACGTAATCTGTGGGATTATTTGTGACAGTCATTTTACCTGGAATCAAACCTCTTCCAGAGGAGTTGCTACGTACCGTAGTTTGGAATAAATTTGCAATTATGGACCTCCATTTGTAACCTTTATTTCCATTTACGTAAACTAACTGAATGGATTATTCCGCGACTGGGTTGATCATCACCCCCTTTATAGAAACTATACTAATTTTTTACCCGTAAACCAGTTTGATATGAAGTCTGCAACGAGTTATGATTTTCCATGGGAACCCGTTTTGTTCGTCAGGAGACTTGAAAATATGATTGCCTGGGATAATATACACATGTGTATAAAAATTAGTATATTTTCTATAAAGGGGGTGATGATTAACCCAGTCGCGGAATAATCCATTCAGTTAGTTGACGTGAATGGGAATAAAGGTTACAAATGGAGGTCCATAATTGCAAATTTATTCCAAACTACGGTACGTAGCAACTCCTCTGGAAGAGGTTTGATTCCAGGTAAAATGACTGTCACAAATAATCCCACAGATTACGTGTACTGGGATAACCCGAATGAGCTTGTGGAAAGATTGCAGCTTTTGATTGCCTCCAAGACTGCGGGTCACACGGGTCATGACAATGAAATGCATGCTCCTAGTACCAGCGCGTTGTAGTTTGCTGAATCAGCATTGACGTATGTGAACATTTTTTCACCTAAATTGGTTGAATAATATTGTTCATGTGATACGATCACGCGATCGAACGAAGTCTAATAGTCTGCCGAATCAGCATTGTTCATTTTACTAAATGACAATTTTCAGTGATACCAATCATCCGATGCGCACGTGTCAAATACTTCACAACACCTTGCAATCGAACGATGTGTAATTAATATCAACCATCTAATGCAATCGCGCGATCGAACAAAGTGTGATAGTCTGCTGAATCAGCATTGATTATTTTTGCTGAATGAGAATTTTCAATGATATCAAGCATTTGATTCATGGCACGTGTAAAATATTTTTGCAACAGCTTTCGTTCGATTTTTTCCGATCGAACGCTATGCATTATTTTTACATGCAATACCAATGCACTGCTCGAGCACAGCTTACAATCCAAAGATGTGTAGTTTCGCTGAGTCGGCATGGACGTACATGAAGCAGTTCAATATTCATCATCTGTAGCATCACGTGTTGTTTTTCGCTACAGATGATGATCGAACAAACTAAGCGGGGGGGTATTTCTGTTGAATCAGCATTGACGTAGGTACATTTTTTCACCTAATTTATTCTAATATATTGACTGCAGGTTGCAGACAGAACAACAGTTCTTGCTCTTATTCGGTCCACGCCGCGTTAAGTTAAACAAATTAAAAAACTAGGTAAGTGAAACTAAGACTAATTCGAAAAAATGAATTTCTACGCTAACTGCTTCAGCCTTGCAACCATCATCTTATTAAAAGTGTGTGTGATAGAAGGTAGTCCATTACCAACATCCGATTTATCGAACCGACTGTTACATCACATCCAAATCGATCAGCAAAATTCACGGGGTGTCAACACCACGATGCAGTATTCCGGATACCATGATCTGGAGCCTGAACTGCCGATCCGAACTGCACGTCAGAATCCTGATACCCATACCACATACAATAATGTTATGCATATTTATCAAGATACATCAATACAACGTGATTTGGTCATCGCCACCACCGCTTCACCAACCGCCCGTAAGCTCATCACAATTTTGAAAAAATTTTCACCAATTTATTATATTGGGATAATAATTTTGGCTTCTCGGAAAATGGAATAATCCGGGGTAATAGGCACTGCCAAGAATGAACTCCGAATACTTGTCGATCGTGTGAAAAATCAGAATTAAAAAATGAGTAAAGAAAAGCTGCGTTTGGTAAAAGAATCGCATGCACCAGCGAGACGTAATTACCCACGCAGAATGGTAATTACTCACGGTTATGATGATTTGTGGCAGGCAGATCTCGTTGATATGCAGCCATATGCAGGAATTAATAATGGATTTAAATATATATTAACAATAATTGATGTTCTATCTAAATATGCATGGGTTGTCCCACTCAAGAGTAAAAGCGCTAAAGATGTGTGTGAAGCATTCACTACAATCATATCGGGACCTCGCAAACCTAAAAATCTTCAGACCGACAACGGCAAAGAATTTTACAATACATCGTTCAAGAGTCTTTTATCAAAATATGGAATCAATCATTATTCAACGTACAGCGTTATGAAGGCATCAGTCGTTGAACGTTGGAATAGAACTCTCAAAAATTCAATGTGGATGACCTTCACTGCTAATGGGTCATATAAATGGATTAATATTCTTCAACGATTGGTTACCGACTATAACAATCGCGTACACAGAACTATTGGAATGTCGCCGCAAAAAGTTACACCCTCGATTGCGAAAAAACTTCTGACAACTATGTACAGCAACATTAAAGTAGCGGGTCGAAGGAAATTTAGAATCGGTGACCCTGTACGGATCAGCAAATACAAGACTGTATTTTCTCGCGGATTTACACCTAATTAGTCTACCGAAGTATTTAAAATCATTAAAGTGCAAGTCACAAATCCGGCAACATACTTACTGGAAGATTCTCGCGGGCAACCAATCTTGGGAGGCTTTTATGAACATGAGTTAAAGATAGCTAAATATCCAGACGTACATCTGGTGGAGAAAATATTACGTAGAAAAGGAAATAAAGTATATGTTAGGTGGTTGGGATTTGATTCATCGCATAATTCTTGGATAAATAAGGAAAACGTTTTATAATTTTTTATTGTAATCGAGTGTATTGATACATGAATAAATACAGAAATATGTAATAAATGAATGAAACTACCTAACCCTCTGTTTTTCCGATTATTTCAGGACTGATGTGCTATTGGTATATTATAATGACCCCATGGCAATGTATCAGTAGAATTAGGAATGACATAACGTTTTGTATCGTTTGAGCTCAGAGCTACCTTCGTCTCACATATTGAATACACTGTATGCAACTTTGAACGTATAGTCTGCTGCTGTTTGTCCAATTCACAGTTTGTGTTTAAGCATTCAAGATAATCTGTGAATGTTATTCCTCTTTGCACAACGCAATTCTTCACACCCTTGGCTTTTTTGACTCCAGCTTTTTTGTCAATTTTGATAGAATACATTTTAGATCTCAAACCTACAAACTCAGTCATCACATCACCATTATTTTCATCTTTCATTAATCCTGGAATTTTTTTATTTTTGAGGGGGATCTTATACGAATTATTTGGATCATAGTCACTTGTGTCGAATTTTTCAATATCACGTTTCATTATTCCAGAAATGTCATCGCAATTTATTTCATATACCAAACTATCAGTGACTGTATAGAGTAGTTTGCATTCAGCTTGGAATTGAGGTTTCATATATTCATAATGAAAGGCGTAAATGCATGTTTCAGATAAATCTAATATACACATGCCAACGTAAATTGGCTTAAAAAACTTCACCTTCAACTTTCGCAATTCTATAGCAACAAAATTTTCTGAAAATATTGTTCGTCGATGGAAGTTCGGTTTTGCAATCAAAGATTTTGCACCGTATCGCCCATACCATTTACTGATTAATTTTATATCGACATGATTACGCACATTTTCCATTGTTTTACCGAACACGGCATTATTCATCAATTTGAACAAGTTCTTTTCAAAATTATTCTTTGCTGGTGTGCGCATACTAGTATTCAAATCAATTTATGAACCCAACCATGCTGACTGTTCAAATTGTAGAATACGATATATTTTACATAATTTCAACCCATGACCAAGGCACTGCTTGAGATTTCTATAATGGATAATGTATCGGTGTTTAGTGTGCAAAGTTGCTAGCAGTTTCACATCCTTCGTATTTGGAGCCTTAGTATGGGTGGGGCAGAAGGGTATAGTATATTGTGTATCAAGGAGGCTAAGTTGGTCTTTATACGCCGAGCGTGATGTTTGCAGTATTCGTCTTCGACGTTCGCGCGCCTTTAGCGCGCGAACGTCTACGACTCATAAAGGCGCTAAAGGCGCGCGAACGTCGAAGACGAATACTGCAAACACGCGAGGTGTATGAAGACCATAGCCTCCGTGGTACACACCATATTTTATGTAACGCTGCGCGATTTACAAGCGAAGGTGTTTGCCTCGTTCTGAAAACATCGCGTCCATTGAACTAATGCCAACCACCTTCAAGTTAGTATGCTAAGAAGATAATGCAGAATAAGTTTCGACAGTCGTGTTCATTATTCACCTGCAGAGAGGCATCTAATGACTCTTTTATGTTCCTAGGACAATACAATAAGCAAAACGACTCGCACCACTATCTTTTTTTTCACTGATCAATAAGCGCCTACCTTATGTTCTCCGAACAAACCTCGTAAAGCGCGTAAATCGCGCCTGTGTTACATAAAATCTTTATGATGATCGTGCAGTTCCTCAGGTTACTCTATATCAACTTCCAGAATATATCCTAGGAGGGCGTCATCAGAAATCAATGTCACATCAAAATTTGATACATCCGCAAGCCACTCAAACTTTCCAGTGGGTAAAAATTGAGACATCGCCCAACCGTATAAATTATTCACATCAATAGTAGATTATGCTGTTAGGGAGAGAGGTGAGCGATTTTGATGAGGGTGAAGTTTGCTGCGCGAGCGAAGCGAGGGCAGCTTCACCCGAATCAAAATCGCGCCTCTCTCCCGAACGACATACGATATTTTTTCTCATACATGCATCAAACTAACCCGATTTCAAGCGTGTTTTACGAGAGAGAAGACTCACATATCTCGTTCGGCCGTGATATGTAGTCGTCGCATGCGCTTTCACGCGATTTGGTTAGGTATGAAGCCTAAGAAGCAAACGTGCGCATAGGCATGATAATATGAACGCATTAGTACACGATGCTGTTGGGGTGACGTACGCGATTTTGATTCGGGTGAAGTTTGCTGACCGAGCGAAGCGAGGGCAGCTTCACCCGAATCAAAATCGCGCCTGTCTCCCTGACAGCTTCATGTAATGCGTTCATATCATGCCTATGACGCGCACTTTTGCTCCCTAGGTTTGATAAGTAACCAAATCGCGTGTCTGCGCATGCGTCGAATAACATATCACGACCGAGGGAGATATGTGGGTCTTCTGTCCCGTAAGACATGCTCGATATGGGGTTATTTTGACGCATGTAGGATAAAAAGTACATTAAATATTTCTTAGGAGCATTCGCATCGTAACTGTCCATGTAGCTATTATTAGCTCGACTATACCTATTGGAACACTGACTCAAACCACCTCGTATACCTCGTTCTACATATAATAACATATCTACATCAGTTAACAACTCTGAGCGAATTCTTGTATATTTGAGCATTGCATCCCACGTCAGCCCTGGGAGTGTATAATAATATGCAGGATCCAAATCATACGTCCTCATGCAACTTTCTCTAAAATTTTCAAATACATCTGCCAACAGTAAAACATCCGTCTGTAAATATAAATCGCTATATTCACCCAGTATTTGTATGTTAAACAATTTCCAAACATTTGTGGCATGTGAATAATCCTCCTCTAAAATACCCTTATCCATCAATTTATCGTAGAATTCTTCTATTGGAGGGAGCACAGTATCATTCAACCTATCCAATGAGCTGAAGTAATCATAAGGAAACACTCCTTTTCGCGTCAAGAGTTGAAACTTTGCGGAATTAATGTCACTGAATGTATTCCTCATTATTTTTAACTCTTTAACCCCCAAATATGAACTGAGTTTATCCAAACTGGAATTCATGAATTTAAATGAATCGATGAACCTAAGCTTGAAAGTAGGGGAGACCGGGTACAAAAGTGACAGCGGGTCGAAAGTAACAAAGCTCCCTACAACGCACACAATCAAATCTAGAAGTTGTGTTTTATACAGTAGTAAGCGTGTTCGATACTGATACAGTAATTGATAGAGGTTTGAAGTTGTGCGAACCAATGTTCAGAGAAAAGAACTTACACCTTATTACACAAATTTTGATCCAAAATGGTTACCCACCTAGTTTAATTAACAGTATTAAGGCAACACGGGTAGAGAAATTATACAATAGCTGGACGTATCAGGAAAGATTAGACTCAGACACACCTAGTTTTACTAACACCATGGTTCTTCCTTACATTAAAGGGCTATCGGAACAAATACAAAGGATTTTACGGAAACATAACATCAGAGTGGCTTTTAAAGTCAACAACACCTCGACTGCTCTTTTTACAAGGCTGAAGGACCCAGTTCCGTTCCTTTCGCAATCCAACTTAGTTTACAAATTAGATTGTCTTAATTGCGACAACTGTTACATTGGCCAAACTAAACAGCATCTACATAAAAGGATTGGCGACCACACCCGTAGTATCAAATGTAAAGATCTCTATAAATCAGCTTTAACGGAGCATAGCCTTGGCCTAGGACATAAGTTTGATTTCGAAAATCCTCAAATTCTGGCTAAAGAATCTAAATATCACCACAGGCTTATTAAAGAAATGTTAAACATAAGTAGAAACCTAACGTGTAACAAGAGGACGGATATCGATAACCTCAGTAATCTGTATGCGCCGTTATTATAGCACACTGGTTTCGAATTAGGATCTAAATACGTTCAAATTTTCGCGGGCTGCCGATGAGCAGTCTAATCCAAGTTTGATAATCGCCACCTGTCACTTCGTCGCTAAGTCGCCTAGTCACAACATCGTTGGCGCGTTTAAAGTGCCTTCTCGGTATGTTTACGACTTGTTTTCACACAAATTTCTTTTTCTATCTAATCCTACTTATTTAATTAAATGTCTAAGCTCCTTCTCCCTGCTTGGGTTCTGTAACTAATTATGAGACCTTTGGTTTAAATATATAACATGTACAATTTGATGTATGGGATGCTTTTGTCCCCGCAGATCTGAGGATGACCGGCCATGCTCCGGTCGAAACGTCATCAATTGAATAAAATAAAATTTTGATGTCTACACTGACTGGCACACCCATGATTTTTCTCCAATCGATACAGTTTGAGCCATTGATTGTGCCCGTGCGTGAAATTTACACGTTTTATTGGAGATTTTGTGTTTTTTGCCGCCTCAAGTAAGTTTTTCGATTCTTGATATTCTTATGAAAACCTGTAGTAAATATGTCAATACTACAATGAATTTTTGCCAGATTATTCTTGAAAAGTCGCTTTATTAGTGGCGGTGTAGAAGTTCTATGTTCTGTTTGTTTTTTGGAAGTTATAATTTTTTTATTCTGGAAAATGAGGTTGGGGACGAAAGTAACACAACACCACGGGGTTATGTTAACCAGGCATTAGGTACCTATTTTAATTTTTTCATTGATTTTTAGAATGCCTCGAAGTTACTCACAATCAAAATATTCTTGTGTTTTTGTTATTAACTTGTTATTTCAATAATAGTGAAGAAAATGAATATTTGAGTTTTATTCTTTCATAAATATTCAATAATTAGTTGATTTACTATAAATGGAGTTTATCTGATGATATCATAATATTTTTTACTTCATTATAATCAATTCTGTGGAATCCTGTAAGATTAAGTGAAGTATCCGTACTGATTTGTTCAAAAAATCCCGATGCTACTTTCGTCCCCATAGTGTGTTACTTTCGCCCTGACGCTCAGGACGATAGTAACAATCGACACTTTTTTTTTGCAGCCTTGTAATTGTTAGAAGCCAAGATATATTAAATAAAACTATGATGTACATTTGTAGAGTAAAGACGAAAGTTTCAGAGGGCTATATTCATTTTATCGAAAATATCATTGATAGCTAGAAATCAGAGTTTAAAAAAAAGTGTTACTTTTGTACCCGGTCTCCCCTACTACTCCCCTGAACTTTCTTCGTGAATGAGATATACTTTTCTTTATTCAAAGCTAACACTGATACTCGTCCTTCAAATGCCGTCATTAATTCGGTTATCACAAAATGTGCATCGTAACCAGTCATATTGTGAAATACGATTGGAATCACTCTATCGTCTTGATAATTCAAATTACAACCTACATGCGCTGCACCTCTGTAACGACCGGTAGAATGGCAATGATCGTGAACACGTGGATGTGTATCGGTAAATTCACGCCCACATATGTGACAGCATAGTGCATTTTCATGATCTGCTTGTTCATACTGGGTTAACTGATTCATTGTTATGGGATGGCCGTACGTTGTTTGCAGGTTGTCTGCTAATTTGTTTAGTTCCAGAACAAACCATCGTGCTGGATGGGGCCCCCGATATGATGTATATCGCGATCGGGACTGATCATATGAACAATGTAGATAATACCCACCACTGTACGCTTCATGCTTTTGATATGCATGAGATTTTTTATTCCGCAATTCATCAGTTTCTAATTCACTTAATAAACATTCAAAGTCCGCGTACACTATAAATGGAACAAACTCTTTCCGGTTGAAATTTTTGAACTGAAGCCACTTAGTTTCTTCAGTGGGAAGCTCTATTGCACAATCATTTACTTTCTTGCAGTCGATAGTGTGGTTACTCAAACGTATTTCACTATAAAACACATGTAAACACCTATCGCATATGAATTTTCTTTTCTTTGAGCTTGATAACTGATTTGAAAGCAATCTTGAAAAATTTTCAATCCAACAAAAGTGTTTTTCACCATCACGGTTTTGCACCAATAACAAATTGATGTGTTTCATCTTTTTATCATTAGTTAGATACAATGGCTCGATTTCAATACTCTTATTTTTACGTTTCTTGCCGAGGATAAAAACATTGATAGACAGACTATTCATTTTCTCAAACTTTGGTATTTGTTTAAGTTTCATGGGAAACGAAATGCTTGTCAAATTCAATATCGTTGAGAAGTGGGGATAAGAACTTGGTCGATCAGAATTGCGTGTTGCAGGATATAAAGCTGAAACAACGGCCCAAGCGAAACATGTGCCGTCTCGCACACGTATATTAATTACAGCTTTTCGCGCTTTGACGTTGTTGGGTAATTCTACAAAACTCGCCCCGTTTAGTGGTTCACATCGATTCACATTGACCTCCAAATTGATGAGTTTAGTCAAAACCCATCCGCTATCCCTCTCCTGGAATTCTTCCATCTGAGTTATTATGGGTGTGACAACGTAGTGTGCATACCAATCCTGTAAATTTGTCGTTAAAAGAAGCTGCTGATTTGCAGTATTAAAACATTTCGTATCACTTCTGTCCTTCAACATAAATTCACCATTCAGAGCTGTATTCACTTTAACGCACTTGTGTTTCTTTAGCACATTTTTGATGCGAATGATGACTAGATGTTTAGCATCTCCTAAGAATTGTTTTGGATCAATATGCTGTATGTTGATCACTAATCCAGTCCGAATTCTTCCTTTGAATGCTGATTCAAAGTCCTGCCAGCATACTCGACTGCTTCGCTGTGCGACATCTCCAATTCCTTGGCTGGTCTTAACCTGTTGCTGGACTAGAACTCTGAGACTCTTCAATCTGCCGATTCTTGACTCCAAACTGTGTTTAGTTCCACATGACACATTTAATTTTTTCAACGCTTTACTCAATAAACGTATGGTAACATTGCAATTTCTGATCCATCTTGCAATCTTTTCAACACTTCTTGAAGATTTTATTAATCGGAACATATCAATCAATTTTTCCTCCATCAAAATCGATTAATGCAAAGCTGTAGCCATTTTTTAACAATGAGTATTACAATGCTCGTCTCCAACACACAGCAAATCGCGCAAGACTCAATCTTCTGCCGAATGCTGCTAAACCTTTGAGAGTTGTCGTATTTATATTACCCCGAGCAATGGAAGTGCTGATGGAACAAACTCACTCTGTAAGACTGCGTATTATATGCCGTATAATCGGAATCAACGGTGGAGCAGTCAACTTATCTGATCCGGCGGCATAGGGATGAATTATAAAAATCTGTTGGTATCGTAATTATAGTGTTGCAGAAAGTGAGGAGTCACCAATTATCAAAATTAGTAGTATTTATCGATAGCAGATAGCAAGCCCCCGATGGGTGGCAGCGTGCCAGCACTTAGTGACGTATGCGGCGCTAATTGGATAAAGGCGCGGGTTAGAACCCCTGAGAAAAAAGGAGCAACGTCTAGGGGTTTGGAAAAATCAGAATTACCGGAATAACCGGTGGAGCAGGGGTAATTATAACGGTAGCACTTACCTGCACTAATTGGATAAAGGCGCGGGTTAGAACTCCGAGAAAAAAGGAGGTCGAAGTAAAGGCGCTGTCATAGATGAAAATATCAGGTGATCTAGTATCCGCCTGAGTTAGGAGCCGTCTACTTACACTACTGTCATTCAATAGCTTTGAAATGGTTCTTGGAAGTCTCTAGGATGAATACAATCAAAGATATGACCGTTTGAAGAAGAGTATGTTTTCGATTTTTGGCTCTTTTTCCTGAATTTCACCCCCGTGTAACTTGGAAAATAGGGGCCGAAAAAAAAATTGTTCAATGAATTTATTTGTTCCATAGAACCCGTAAAATAAATTATAGCGAAATCGGAAACATCGAGGTCCGAAAGCTGTCCGGCTCGACGTTGAATTACTCATATGTGCCAAGATCGATTGAATGGTTTAGCTGCGATGTCGATTGAGCATGGAATTTGTAACGAGTTGAATTTTGGCACTATGACCGCGACTTTTGAAAGCAAAAAATCTCGTAGAGTCCCACTTTAAAATTTCAATAGTCAACGAATTTCTGATATGGGGCCCAATTCCCAATACTCGCCCGGGACCGGCTGTGAGCTAGCGCCGGCGCTGTAGTCAATCATAGTCATTGTTCAGAGAGGTATTATACATACGTATAATACTTATGAGTTATTTATTAGGATAGTTTACGTATCAAATTAATTGCATAAAATGTATAAGATTGCCAGCAAGGCAACTTAATTTTCAACCTCCATCAAAATATCAGTTTTATTCATATATTATGTTCGGCGTGAGTTCGGTACAACTCCTCTCCCGTCAACTTGTTCGTCTTCTTGATCGCCTCCTTCGACATCCACAAATAAAATATTCAATTAGTGTTACTATTAGTGTGCAATTAAATATTTTTTTTTATCACACATGCACGGAAAATCCGATTTTCCTCGCTGTTATGCGAGAATAAAATGGCATTTCGTCTCCTGTGGTGCACAAGATGAACTCGCGCATGCGCATGTCGTAGAAGTTTATTTTCTTCCCTAGGGAGCGGGAAGAAAATAGCGTTTCTTCAACAGCGGAGGGAAACCAGCGAGTTTCCATCTGCAAATGAGGATGGAAACCAGTCGATTGCCGGTCCTCGTTTGCGGATGAAAACTCGCTGATTCCGCTCCGCTGTTGAAGAAAATAGTATGTTCACCTCGGAGAAAACAGTCATTGGCGCCTCGTATGAAGTTGAGAACACCTCGGCTTCGCCTCGGCGCTCACTTTCATACTCGGCGCGCAATCGACTGTTTTCTCGCTTGGTAAACAATATACTATTACTCTCTACGAAGCGCCATCGGACGGAATAAATACTATAGTTCGGAAATACGACTCGGAAAATCGGTGTTTTCGTGCATTTGTGATAAAAAATATCGTGTGCATCAAGGAAGAATAGGTGCTTTCTTCCCTTGATGCACAATATATTATCACCGAATAATTCACAATGATGGTATATATACTATTTTACAAATTGACTCACCATCATTGTGAATTATTCGGTGATAATAATCATGATGAACTGTGGGAATAATTTTCGTTCGACACAATTCCATCAAATCATCGTATTTTTTCAATGAAATAGGATGAGGTGTATCGTAACACGGTGTCAGTTGGACATGAGAAAATTTTTTTCGCAATCGCAACTCCTTGAAATCCTCCCACATTTCATTTTCAATAAAAATCGACCTATTTAGATACCAAATATAAAATTATCAATGAAGCTCAAAGTGAATTGACTGCCACAAGACGTTGGACAATTATGATGATAAACTTCGCGCACAGCAAAGATCATACTCCAAAATTGAAATTAGTAAATTACTTCTCCACTGCCCGACGAATCTGAATCCATCTACACGAACGCCATCTTACTTTGGATCCGTCAGTAAAATTAGGATGCTTCGGGAAAACTTTGTTACGCGCGGTCTTACAGTTGAAAAAATTTTCAAGGTGCATTTCTTGTACACTATATTTTTTACCAGTTTTTTTGGCATGTCGAACAACTCTTAACCAGTCACTAGGAACATTAATTGTTTCTTTGCGGGACGCGCGTTCTATTACTGAGTGGATCGTATCGCACTCCATATAGGTGTGACGTGCTTCTAAAAATTTTAAATTTAATTCTTCCAATGATGGATGTTGGAATAGCGCGTGACCCAGAATCGCAAGAATGGGAGAATTTTCATTTTGGCCTATACAGAGAAAAAAATATCCATGATTAAAAAAATATTATCGCCCGCCAAGCAATTTCTATTATTCGAGTTCAAGATTGCATTATCGTCAAACATACCGGCACAATTATCCGCGTACAAATTCAATATTTCCACGTTGCTTCCGACTTCTGCGTGAATAAATTTTGCGCAACAAGAACCCACTTCCGTTACTCCCTTCTTCCCGTTATATGCGTGCCACATGTAACAATAACCTGCAAACAAATGTCATAATTATAATTTTGGACAGAATAACCCCAGATTAATAATATATTATAATCATCCATTTTTATATATTCCAACTCATGGCTGGGGTGAATATCTGCCTCATGCGTTGCGTCCTTCTTGCACAATCGTTCCTACCAGCAGTAAGAGACTCGCTACAAGTATAGATGGATCGCTTCGTTTTTCAGTGACACAAGAAAGGGTTTGCGGTGAATTCAATTTCGTCAAAGTTTAGTGAATAAAAAAATGGAATCAGAGACAAACAAATTGTGAGAATCAGCGGAAGTCGCGAAATTGGAGAAACAACCCCAGCCATAAGTTCTACGGTTATGGTAAGAGATGAATCTGAATCAAGAACAGAAGTATCTGATCAGAAATGATCACTGTAGGTTACCCTCTTTTTTTTTTGGTATCATAAACTGTCAAATTGTGTGTGGCCAATTTCCTTTTATAAAATATGGGCTTTGCAAAGAAAAGTGGCGAGAAGAAAGTTGCTTCTAAGTCGAAGCATACTGTCATCACGGTCCTTGATTCGACAGCGCTCTTCTTGTCCTTTTCCTTCTCATCTCGCGCAGCATTTTTCCTCTGTACATGTAGGTCATATCCTGCCTTTCTTTCGTGTTGTTCTCCGGCAGGAAGTTTATGGAATCCAGCACACCAACAACTATCCTTTTTTGGTTGATGAAAATCAATATTCATATTTTCTAGTTCACGAGAGTAAACTGCGATTGAAACGGTGTACAAATTTCTCTCCCGAACATAATCGGTATAAAGCTCATATGCCAAAGCCTTAGTAAATGTGCCTTCAATATAAATCTTGTTGGAATCGCGCCGACACCAATGTGCTGGTACTATCGGTAAGGATTTGATATGATTTCCGACACTTTCTAATATATTGTCGGATAATTTGTTTTTGGGTTCATGTCGGCCACGCTGATCTGGAGAAAGTGCTCCAATTTGGCTCCGTACTGTTTTTGGACAGCGACACGAACTTTTTTTTCCGAAATACAAAATGTATTTAAAAAGAACATTTTACAAACTTGGTGATATTTTCCGTGAGCTTTCAGATGATAATAACACGTATATCTGCCAAAAGAGGCAAAAAAAAAAAATCGTCAATACACATCTTTTATTAACATTTGATTAACTACACACTGATGTTCCGCACCAGCAGAAAGTATCTTTGTAATTACGTTAGCGAGATGGACCTTTTCACGAACACATTTTTTTTCTGAAAAACCAATGTTTCTTTCGAATTTTAACATCTTTAATGGATTTTTCAGGAAATTTTACCCCAGAAAACATCTTTTCATTTCAGTAGTCTATTAGTTTAGTTTAAAGTTTATTATACGATGGTTATTAGGGTGGTCCTTAGATGGGGACAAAAAAAAATTCATGTTGGATCCCCCCAAATCAGCTCCAAATAATTTTTAAAAAAATCCCTAATTTTTTCAGATTTTGGTTTTATTCCCCTAGTCTCCCTTTTTTCATTCAAAGTTCAAAATACAATCCACGATACTTGAAGTTAAAATTTTCGCAATAATATCTCTTTTTTTGAGAAAAAGAAAAAACAATCAAAAAAAAAATAATAATAAAGCACACGATTCCCTTGGGATACCCCATTTATAATTCTTCTAGTTTTCACTGAAAAGAAGATGAATCTCACTGAATAATCGGGAATAAGAATTTTTCGCCCACGATTAACCATGAAATAGAATTTAGTGTGAAATATAGTGAATAAGCATGTTTTTGAATGGTTTGAACATTCCTGCTAAAAAAGGAAGACTAGGGGAATAAAATAAAAATCTGGAAAAATTAGGGAATTTTATTTCAATTATTTGGAGCTGATTTGGGGGGATCCAACCTGAATTTTTTTTTCACCCCATCTAAGGACCCTAATGGTTTTAGCTGCTGAAAAATTCGAATTCCCAATTTACACCAGTGTGGAATTTAAGGTTTTAAGAAATCTTGGAAAACTGCCACGTATAATTATACATACCTTCGTCTCAGCTCTTTATCTTTTATGCGATTTCTTGCGCATCTCTTCTTGCTGATAGGTTTAGCAATCAGTTCCCGCTGACGATTCACGTCACCCAATGCCCAAAATTTATCGAAAAGCTTCTGTCGTATAGCCTCCGGAAACTTCTTGGAGCACTGTCTTGCACAGTAACACGGTGGTAGGAGTTTTTTTTTCTTCCGAATAGTACCGTTTACACTTGTGTAACTTTTCCCGCTGTTGCGCAAAATTTTTCTTTTATTTCGCAACCATTCTGATTCATCTTTTGTTCTTCGACGTTTCCGTCCCGGTAATAAATTTTGATCAGATTCGATTCCTTCACCAACGTCTTCATTTGAATCATTAATATTGCTTCCCTGACTTTGCGTATAAGGAGAATTGTCTAGCCCATTATTGACTATCGAAATGTTCGACAATCAACAGCTATTTGCACTTGTGGAAGGACCTTCTTCCACAAGGGATGCAAATGATGTCAGAGGCAAAGTCGGATCTGACCTTAGAAACCGTTGAGAAATATTCAACCCAGATAAAAATTGAGAAATTATTCCTTCGTGTGAATCTTCCGACTCGGACTCAGGAATAATTACATGTATTCTTCTCGAAGCCATGTTATATGTTCATAACAATCACGTTTTTTTTTCGAAACAACGCTATATAGAAAAAGCACCACGGCCAACTGCAGGTAGTCGATGTTGTATGTACTTGAAAGGTGCGGGAAATGATAACCACGACTATTCTCATGTACACTAAACGTGTTGGATGTTGACCGGTTCAAGGCCACGCATATTTTCGACAAATGCGAATCTAGATGAGAACCGCTTGATTCGTCTGTAGCGCCGCTAGTGGCCTCGGAGGGTATCTCGCCCCGATAAAGATTTCGACTCGCTGTTTTATCGACATTGATTTTAAAGGGCTAGACATCGATAAATTCAGCTAAAAAAAAAAGAAAAACAGCTATCGATATGTCCATTGTAGTCGATATCCACACGGCTATGTTTTTACTCAGGGTTGCATTTAGAAACTATTGTTCGAGTTAACTCGAGTGTATTTTGTTTTTTGGAGTCTTTTTTGAATGGTCTGATGAAAAAAGACTTGAAGGAGGTATTCATTCAGTTGGAAATCCAGGGGACCAGTATGCATGGAGATGGCATTTTTGGACAAATCGAACTTTTGTCATCTGCCGCCCTTCGCGGCCTCGCTTGATTCCGGTATCGACCACGCGTTTGTCACAAATGACAGTTGTATTGGCGAAGAATATTTGAAAATGAAAGAAAATCAGTGCTTTATTATTTTACTTAAGTTATATCTAATCGTAATTTATTAATCAGTACGACATACTGGTCCCCGTTTGTCAGAAATGTGTACATCAGTAACATAATTATTATCTAAATTACTTATTATTGTGAGGAAAAATTAATGTTATTATTGAACATTGAAAATACGACCTTTTGATGAGAAAAAAAAACAACGATTATCAAACCAAAAGGTCGTACGTGTCACGTCCTACTCCACGCTCCTCTCGCCAACCCTACTATCATATCTCCTTACACCCTGTCTTTCTACCTCGCTACCTTTCTCACGCTGACTTGCTGCATCGCCAGCAATCCTCTAATCCCCACCTTGCCTACAACCAAGTTATCCTCATTATGCTATTCTAATAGCGGACTCACTTCCCAGTCAACCTTTATCTTCTCTACTTCTACTCTCCTTTTATTCACATATTCTCCCTAACTGACTTCTCAACTATGCTTGTTACAGTAGACACCTAGCATAACTACACGGAGAGAATTTTATTGGAGAGATTCCCATCCTACGTATAGTAATTTTGGACCATACTTTCAATATGACGATCGTTCTTATACTTTTACCAAATGTTATCATGAATATAGAAATGTCTTTCTTATATTCATGGAAAATTATGTATGTTTATGGTGACATTTGGTTAAAGTATAGGAACGATCGTCATATCGAAAGTATGGTCCAAAACTACTACACGTAGTAAGGGAATCTCTCCAATAAAATTCTCTCCGTGTGAGTCTCCTAAATATAACTAAATACAAGGACCAAATATACATGCCAGAATAAACATAATACCCAGCAAACCAAAATATGTATCAAATACGTACATATTATGTAACGAACGTTACACGTTATGTATCAAACTCATAAGAAAGTATGTTACTGGTACAGCACGATGTCAGCAACATTGGATGTATCATCGATGTATTAGATATGTGCTGGTGATACATATCAGCGACGGCTCACCGATATATCATAGACATATCAAAGATATGTCAAAGACATGTTGAAAGATGTATCAGATACATATTGGAGATGAATCTGATACAATTAACTATCACACTGGAAAAGCTAAATAAAAAGCCGTTATTATTACTAATTTCCATCATCTATGGTGTATATATGACATAGTAACAATTTATAATCAACCACAGATAGATTAAGGCTGTCCGAGGGGGACCGCCATTTTTTCGATCGTTCGCAGCGCCGCTGCGCGTTGAGTTTGAGAATTAAACCCGACAGGACCCCGCTAAAATATGGGCGCAAATCAGAGGGCCCTAAATTTCACACCATTCGTTAAATATCAAGAATATATCTTAAATCTGAATTCTTTCGTGTCTGTAAACAATTTCACAGCCAATACATCACAAAACTGAAATTATTTATTCATATCTTAACATCGATTTCATTTATAAACTGGGTACATAAAAATTGATAGTAGACGTGACACATTAAACATTAATTCAGTAATTCTACTTGAAATTATTGTTCAAACAATTCCAAATTTCCAAATAAACTTTCGATTGTTCCAATAATGTCAACATATATAAACTGAGTTGCACATTTCTTTATATAATTTGATGTTATTTGGCATGTTTGTGATTATAAAAGGTCCAATGAGAAAACACTTACTACAATCCTTACTTTATGGTGTATTTGTATAGAAAAAATAATTCAACCGTCTGCGATAAAATTTCAGTACAGGGAACCTTCGCAGAAATACGTAGAAGATCTTCTGCGAAAGGTTCCCTGCGCATACAATTGCATTGCAGAAAATTGAAATTCATGCTCCAATACATATATACTTCCATAATCTAAAAATTGTAGAAAGCATTTCTCTAGTTTTTATTAATTTGCAAAAAATGAAATAGTTCTTGTAAAAATCTCAGTCGCAGACCCCCTTACGAAGATCAGTCGACTGAGTTCCTAGTTCGCCTATAATCATAGTCACCTCAATTGATTCTAATATTCAATACGCCTAATCATACGAATTAATTAATAAATAGTATAATTGCTTCAGGGTTGATCTCATAATCCTTCGTCAGCACAAAACAGGTCGTCTGGTATCGACAGGTAGCTGTGTAAGAAAAAATTTTGAATTAGTTTTGGCAAAGTCAATTCGTATCGCTTTCCATGCGATCAATTCATATATTGGTGCATAGGTTTATTTTCGATTTCATAAAATTGACTCAGTTCCTCTCAATAAGACTGGTGCGATCATTGTAAAACAGCTTTTGCCATTGTTTTACAAATGCATGACTACTTGAAAGTTCACTACACTTACTTAGCGGCACAAGCAATTTTGAATAATATGGACATATCGTTGCTCTCTGTGGTTCTGCTCTGCTGTAGACTAACTTATTCGCAATCCCTCTCGTAGTCCGGTTGAGTCGTGGTATGATCAACCTTTTCTGTTTCTGTAACAAAAGCATAACTCATTAATTATTGGATATAGTTTGCTGCAGTTTGATCATATACTCTCATGAATAGTCCCATCGCCACATGCGTATACATACGTAATCGATGATCATAACTATGATGCTCTATTGGACAGCAGCTAGCACGCAACACTCGAAACAGATTTACTTGTGTCAGACATCTGAAATGTATCACCTGACAAAAAGTAAACGTGTATCGATTGTACGCACTGTCGCCGTACAGGCGTATGACTTGCAAACGTATAACTGAAAAACTATACAAAATTATCATGCACAATGCTGTTAGTTCAAAACGTGCGAGGAGGTTGTAAGATGCCAGATACCCACTAGAGAACCAGAATATCATGATCTATCAAAAAAAATTCTGATGCAATAATATACGATAACAGAAAAGGTGTAGGATGAATGTGTGTCAGTTGATAATTGTAATGCTCTAACCCTTCCTGAGAATACAGGGCGAACTATTCCTAGCAGAACAGTCATATCACAGGGTGACAGTGTCACATTTGAATCGTGTCAAATGGATCACTATCTTGAAAAATATACATCAATGACTTTTCTTATTAGTTTTGTAATTATTTCTGAGCGTGTTCGTGTGTGTAGGTTTACGTCTTATATTTTTATACTTTTGAATTATATGATCATGAAAAATTTTAACTCAACTGACTTTTTTCATATTGTGAAGTCGTACGAGAACTTCAGTCAAACTCATAGTTTCAAGTTGTTTTATGACATGAGTGCTATTCCCTGCAATACGACTGTTGCTAGGTTAGTCCACCCTGTACTCTCAAGAGGATTAGAGCGGCTATGAGTTCGACGCTCCCTTTTTGCAATATAATACAAAAAAAGACGACTCCACAATACTTTTTTTTACAGATTGACACATTCATCTCACTATTTGCCTAGTTATACATGCGTGACTCTATTTAGCCTTGTTTTGTGCATCGAGTATGTACTGTGGTTCTCTAAGTTTCATATTTCTCAAACTTCTACTATCGATAATTTCTGGGAGCATGCAAAAGAGATAGAATTTAGATAAGTAAGGCAACATTTTCGTTTGCCAAAAGATATCATCTCTAAAGACTTTGATTGTTTTCATACCTTCTGGCGTCCACAGGATAAAGTGACAGTATTCTTTTTGTGCGATATGCAGTTGACCTTGAACCTGGTAGAAGTAAGGATGATTTCTATTCATCCTGTCAAGGTCGTCTTTGTCGTAGATCCTATGCACCTCTGCAAGCTTCTGTTCTATCGCTTGCTCCGGAGTGACGAATCTAGCTTTGTAAGGGCATTTGATTTCGATAATGCCGTCGTCGCCTGTTAATCCATCAGGAGACGCTGCCAAGTAGCCATGTTCTGAATCGATGAAGAGGCCACACTCTGAAACCTGCAACTTCTCGGCTTCTTCGAATTTCTTACGCGCTTTTGGCTCGCTCTCCTTGCCGTACTGCAGAGCAGGCAGAGACAGTTCTTGCGGATACACAATAGCTTTGACGTTGTTCGCCGAAAGAGTATTTGGCCTCATGCGACAAACCTTGCCAAAATTTGAAGCTGTAAGCAGCTTTCTACGTAAAGATTTCCATTCTCCGCAATCACTCTGACCTCTCGTACGCGTTTCGATGAGGTCTCGTTCTGCCTGCTGCTCGGCCAGTTTCTGAAAGTGCAACTCTAGTTGCAGTTTATATTCGACCTCGTCAAGATCTGGCTTGTTGCAATTTTGACCATAGTCCTGGTTCGAGTTGGACTTCACGCCAGAGGACCCCGCAGACGAACATGTTGGTCTAGGTTGATTCTTCTTGGTCTTGGCTATCGTCAGCCGTTTGAGGTTACGTTCTTTTCTTTTTTTTTGCAACGCATGGACCATTGCAGTTGGCGCCTTACCCATTGCAGCACTCAACTTCTGATAGGACTCCTGTGAGTTGAATTGCACAACGGAGCCAGCAACTCGGGCGTTGTACGAGTTTCTTTTACCGAAGTGAACACGTTTGCCGCCAATGAATTTGCTGACGATAGCATTATAGTTTTCAACGGTGTTGCTTCTGACGTTGAACAACAGGCTCTCGGCTCTCCAACTAAGTTGGGTGATGGCATCGCAGATTTTGTCGTATAGATCCAGCTCGATCAATATTGGCACTGCATTTTCTTCTTGATCTTTTGGAGTACCATCACAGAAGTAGCCCAGTTCGGCGCACTTCTTGTGTTCGCCAAACACATGACTTGGAATATTGACCAAATCTCTTGTGAGGCGTACTACTTTTTCCGATTGCGAAACTTCTTCGGCCATGCGGTATTGACTTGCTTTCACTACAGCTGTCCGTATCCTCAGGGTACTGCCTTCGATAACCTTTCTCCATTGTCCAATCGTTTTTTTTGATTTGGACATCTCTTTGATTTTGTTTTTCGAATCTGGCTTCAGTTTTGTTTTTGCCACGTCCTTAATTTTTGTGAGGAGGTTTCGCAACAGGTGGTTCGTACACTCAACCTTCTTCACGTAGGTATCGTCGTACGGGTTGCAATCAAGAATCTTCTTGTACACGCTGCTATCACCATCTGCTATCAGTGACGAGAAGACTAAGCCGTGCATTTCGATACTTTTGAGGAATCCTTCAGCAATGGCACTACTCTCCATGCTTGAAGAACTCTGATTGCTTCCCCAGTTTTTAAAGCAAGTATGTACTCTTGGGGGTTCGTTTGTTTTTTCTGCGATCGAACAAATTGTGCAGTATTTATTGCGTACTGCAGCGAACAAAACCTTGTTCGTATGGAAGCCCACGATGATGCCTACGCCAGACGCTGAGTCATATTTGCCAGATCTATATGACCTTTTCATCCATCTTCCGTCTGCTATTACTGGAATGTGTGGTATTCCATTCTTAACATCACCACGTTCTATCGCAAGCCTTTTTTCTTCTTCGCCAGCCAATCTCATTTCCTCCTCAGCCGCCTTCTCGAATGCGGAGGCAATTTTATCATGGTACTGTTGGTACGTGCCATGTGACATAAACGGAATATTCATCGCATTGAACATTTCTTCCGATTGTGAATATCCAAGGCCTACAGAGACTGCTCCGGCTACTGCACTTTCATTGATCGAAAGGACATCAGATTTCTGAGGTTCAGACATGATGAATTCTTTCTTATTACACGCCTTGCACTGAAACGAGAATTTTGATAGCAGTCCGATACGTTCAGTGGAGATCAAGTGCACTTGATCTAATGTGCAGCGAAGAAGTGGATTATGATCTGCGAATCGCTGTTGTAACTCGGCAAACATATATCCAACATCAACGACATGCCGAGTTCCAAGAGGCTCGGACTCTTGCGTCTGCTCCTTGCGTTCCCTCTCAACGATCAAAGGTGGAAGACTTTCATCAGAACTGGCAGGCTCCGGTAATGCTTCATCATCGTCGGGAAGATCTGATGCATCAGACGCTTCGTCCATGTCAGATCCATTCTCCGACGATTCGATTTCGAGGTCATCCATGAAATCTACAGCTATTTGTTCAGCGATGTTGGTGGGTGTTGGCTGCTGTTCCACTGCTACTGAAGCTTCTGGTGCTGAACGACCTAAAACGTTTTCTGCAGTGGGCACATCAACATCATTGAAATCGGATGTTGCTGCGCCCACGTGGTCCGTCACGCACATGCCCGTTGGTGTCAGCTGGACTTCACATTCACCCACGGCCTCTGGTGCATCTTGTATCATCGACCTGCGCTGGCGAAACTTTTTTTTCCGACTTGGTGGTTTTGCGGACAGCCAATATCGACCATGTCCTTTTACGACACGTTTTACCATTGTCGAATAATTTTTGCACCAAGGATTTATAACGTTTGCACTCTATACTTCCGAAAATTCGACAAAACTAAATTACACGCTGGTGCTTGTACTGTGAATTACGATGTGACAACTACTGAAAATGCGTTTTTCGTAAAAATTGCCGCGACTCACGATGCTGGGATTACCACAGTTCGTGCCGAGTTCAAACACGTGCAACGATAGAAGAATGCGACGATTCTGCAAAGTGATTCGAAATAACTCGCAGTGCCACCAACTGGTTTTCTCACGGAGAGCCGAGTGATCTTACCCTAGGCTCCTATAGGTCGAACGCACGCCGAATAAACTGAGTTGGCAGCCCTGCGAACTAGAACATCACATGTCGTCGCCATAGAATGCAAAGTAAGTATTTCTTTGCCTATATATATTTCATTTGTCTTATACGGCGGCCTCGATATGTATTGTTGTTATGGAGCTCTATGAGTGAAATGTCGTGGATACGATGTCATATCATCACAATTTGAATACAACTTCGCGACCGTTTTACACCAGGTCTTCAGATCCCGACCTAACCTATAACTTTCCATTATTTCACCAGTGATCGCGAGTATTGTTCGAAATTCGTCGTTTCAGTATACACAAAGTGACAATACAATTTCCATCCAATTCATGGATAAAATCAACGTTAATTCAAGTCAGCCAGCCTGCACTATACTCTCTGAATCTGAATCAGCAAAAACTACTGACAATCAGCGAATAGTCGCTGGTTTACAGCTATAAGTCTACCACTGATTCAATCAGTGATTCAATCAGTGGTAGACTTATAGCTGTAAGCCAGCTGATTCAATCAGTGATTCAATCAGTGGTAGACTTATAGCTGTAAACCAGCTGATTCAATCAGTAATTCAATCAGTGGTAGACTTATAGCTGTAAACCAGCTGATTCAATTACTGATTCAATCAGTGGTAGACTTATAGCTGTAAACCAGCTAATTCAATTACTGATTCAATCAGTGGTAGACTTATAGCTGTAAAGCAGCGACTATTCGCTGATTGTCAGTAGTTTTCGCTGATTCAGATTTAGAGAGTATATTAGTGCCACACGAAGGAGTTAGCGCAGTGTTGATTATTATCGCATTTTATTGTTTCAGACAATAACATCGTTAACGAGGTTGAGGGGGAGGCGGCGGTGGATGGGCAGGGTGGATGGGTGGAGGACGGCGGGGCGGAGGACAGGCAGGGGTACGGGCCGCCACCGCCTGGTGGAAATGTATGTGATCTCCAAGCCTTCATTATTTGTATACATGCAGTTCTGTACATATTTTCAGTCATGACTTCTGTGATTATTTACAGGAGAACTTATTAGCCGAGCTGCTGGCCGAAGTCGCTGCCCTGCGAGCTGCAGTCGCAGGTCAGCTGCCGCAGCAGGGCCAACAACAGCAACAAGGCCAGTTGCAGCAGCGGGGCCGGCAGCAGCAGCAGCGGGGCCAGCAGCAGCAGCAGCGGGGTCAGCAGCAGCAGCAGCGGGGCCAGCAGCAGCAGCAGGGGCAGCAGCAGCAGCAGGGAGAACAGCAGCAGCAAGGGCAGGGCCGTAATCGACGTCGCAACCGCCGGCGTCGAGGCGGTGGAGCACCCATCATCTACCAATACTTCCGCTGAATTGGTAGATGATGGGTCGTGTACATATATATGTATATATATATATTTTTTTTTTAATATTAAAAATAAATAATATAATTATAAAAAACTCCAATAGTCAGATGGCTTTTATTTCTCACCGCCCTCATTTAGCCATTAATTTCATAATTCGAAACATCCAAAAGAATTTATTATTAATCTCTTCATATAATATTGTCTCTCAGCGTGGAATGCTTCCCAACATGCTTCTATAGGTATGCTAAATCTTATGAGTTGCCCTACAAGAGAAATGCAGTAAGCTAGAAAATACGAAAACAATCTTACGATTCTTCTCTACCAAACATAATTAGAACTAGAAACGTATTTCCGAGTATCATTAGGTGTAGTCAGAATGATTTATTATTCATCATCACGTTATATCATGTTGGTTTTATACATTTTGAACTGGCAGCTAATTATGCCTACGATTCGAGTATACCTACTACTATTGGTGCTTATCCCAAATGTTTGGTCTGATCTTCTGTGCTTACCATCAAAAAAAGACCCTACAGCAATTAAAAACTTCAACATTTTGATTCATTTTAAATTACTTATACTCAATTATTGGGGATTGTTGATCGGTGGACTGACAAGTTCTCAGCCTATCAATAATGGCTTTTTTGATTCAGGTACCTTTATGTTTCCCTCATATCTGTCATCGAAGTTAATTTGAGAAAATGGGGAGAAGCTTTAGAAAGAAATTTCATCTCTTCAGCGCTCAAGCTTTTCATTGCATCTGGGAGTACTGAAGTACCTATACGTTTGACCATGTAGTTTACACCTTGACTTGATATTTCATGAAACTCACATTCCATGGTGCTCCCAATAGTTTTAGGAGATTTGAGGAGTTTGTGAGGAAAAAAACAAAAAATTCGTTGACTTTATTTATAAAATCTGCTGCCCATAAACTAAAAAAAATCTGAGGGACTGGAATATTTCTCACAAAGCGGGAAAAGCCCTCTCGAGTACTTTTGTGGCAAAAACGAATAATCGATTTTTTAGTGATTTCGGAGCTAACAATTACTGTCAAATGAATGCGAATCTGTAGGACATTCACGTAGCGCACTGTTTCAAGCCGCCATGGTATGCGTTTTGTATTAGATGGAAATGTGTGTGATTGTGTGAGTGAAACAGACGGGGCCCTCGGAAATGTATATTCGGCGATGGGTCCTGACGGCTTGAGTTGACTTGAGTCTACGAGCCAATAGCGGCGCCATCTATTGACTAGAAATTTTCGCACGCTGAATTCTCCGAATGTGGATAGCTTTACAACTGAGGATGGTGATTGAACTATTTCCGCTGGAATATTGTTGTGGGTGAAATATTGCTCAGTACACGTCGAGTGCAAGAAATCATTTTATCGCCAAAATTTGATATCACTCGTCTCACGCGGCGGCCATGTTTACTGTGTCAGTGTGTATATCCGTGTGCCAGCTGTCACGAGGATATTATATTAATGTTTAATTAGAACGTCAGGCTTATTCGTGGCTAACCTGCACTATTTCACCCAGAACGATTTCAATCAAGGAATATTTCGTACACATCAGATTCTTGCAATGATTCTTTATTCCCGAGAATTTAGCGTGCGAAATTTACTCGTAGGTGTGTACATGTGTATGTGCCGTTACCCCCACCATACCACCCCCTCGGACAGCCTTAACACGCATTTTTAGTTCATTCAAGACGACATCATTATTTTGACCTAACCCGGGCTCGAACCATGATCGCTCGGACTCGCTTGGATTAGTAGTCGCACGCTCTCGCCACTACACCACAGTATCGTGTAGTGAATACTGCCAGATTTCTCTATATTTTCGATCTCGCTATCTAACAGCTCTGAAGCGTTTATGCCTCGATTGATGCGTACTATCATGTTAGTCACTTACATACGTTTCAGAAATTATCGCCAGCAGATACGGATATCCTATTTTGCGATGTTTTAATTGCAGAACTAAAGATATTGCACGTATCATAGATGTTATTATGTTATGTGACTCTGTTCCGTGGTGTCGCCATCTCTATTACGTATCATCCATGGGTCTGATGTTATATATACGACACATGTCATATTTGCAGAAATATTATGTCCCATGTATGTAACTATGTTATATTTCCGGATCCCTGAAGATGCTTTCAATTTTATGTATCACTTGTGGGTCTCATGTAATGTACATGATACATCACGAAATTGAAGTTATGTTATTTCTCCTCTACGTAACTTTGTTATATTACATTGTTACTTCGTGATGCCCGCAATATTACGTATCATTCATGCATCTTATGTTATGTAAACAATATGTTCCATTCTAAAGATATGTCGCATATCAGAGACATAACTATGTTACATTACTCCGATCTCTAGATGTGCTCTTACAGTTATGTATCAATTATGTATTGGTTTGCTGGGTACCATTGGAGTTAAATAAAACCAATACTTTACTGAAATTCTAATTGTTCTATTACCTACCATCGACAGCCCAGATAACAAAACGTGCGGACTCATGCACGGAGAGAAATTCGGTTCGTCTGCTGTGCCACGCGTGGTGGCGCTGCTATTCCTTACTTTTGGTAGCTGATACGCACTTGTTTGGGAGAGCTGCTACACCAAAAGTTAGAACAAGGAAGAGCAGTTATACCAAAATATGGAATAGCTGCTCGCCCGGCCGATTAGTATACAATGTGTGCCTCTTGGTACAGTAGCGCTCCCAGCTTGGACTGTACATTATACCCATGCGAGTGACGCAGCTGTACTTTAAAAAGGATAGCACCTATCGGTCGCAGTATAGGTGGCGTACCAAATTTCTCTCCGTGTGGTAGCCGCACGACGTGCAACGCAATGTGTCGGCACAAGTTCGTCATGGTGACAGCACGACGTGAGGATCGTGAATGAATCCTCACGGTGGCCGCACTCGGTCAGCACTATGTGCCGCATAGCGTGCGACCATCATGAGTGCGCATAATTCTCTCATGGGAGGCGCACTCGAATAGCACAATGAGCAGCATAGTGTGCGGTCATCATGAGTGCGTCCTGATTAGGCTTTGTCGAGGATTTAAAATAAATCTATAACCCGCCGCTCTATCGTTCTGAAGTAACTAAATTCCGATAGGTATATTATTTTGAATTTTGTGTATAATTCAACGAAATTAAAGGAGCGTCATTTGAAGTACACATATATACATAGTATATTGATCAGTTTTCGAGCTGTATATCATCCTTTGTATAGATGCAGGTTATTTGGAGATACAATAAAATTATAGTAAAAATATCTAAAAAATTGATGCTGCAAATTATAACTCATCGAAATAATGCGGATATATTGAGGGGACGTATACACCTCAAAAAATTTGAAAAACCCATTTTTGACAATTGACTGAAATTAAAATAATTAGAACGGGAAACCTTTTCCATTCCGGAAAAAACGGCTAAGGAGATTTCGATTCCGTTTTTGATCAGGATTTACCCTGTGAAATCCCCGTCACACAGAAAGAAAGGTTGACTTGATTCAAGATTCTAAGAAGGAAGACCGAAATTTTCCGAGATCAAGTCAAAAATTTTCTCGAACCAAGAATAATAATAATAATAATTTATTTACCACGTGTAAGGGGTACAAATTTTATGTTAAAAGGGGGTTTTTACATAAAATTTCTGCAAGACTTATAGAAGTCTGTGCGCAGGCCTAGTTTGCTTATTATGATATAAGCGTTAAAAGAATACAATATGAATTGATTGATTTAAAAAAATTGAGAACATTTTCTTGGTTCGACAGAATTTTTGACTTGATCTCAGAAAATTTCGTTCTTCTTTCCGAGACCGCAAAATTATCTTCGATCAAGAATAATTTTCTTGACTCAAGTTGACCTTGTTTTCTGTGCACGAATTCTGTGACACCTTGTATATGTATATCGTGTGACTAATGCCATAAGGTCGTAAGCGCCAAAAAATTATTTTTTTTGCGGATATGCCCAAGAGATTGTGATATTGCATGAAAAATATTTTGCCACCAAAAAAACGAAATTGTTTTTTGGCGCTTACGACCTTATGCCGCACCATCTCGGATTTGCCCCGTGATTTTTTATGTTGTCCTCGCTCTAAAACATTTTTCTGAATTTTTTCAAATTTTTTAGACCAAGATTTTTGAGTTATAATTTTTTTTAACCTAAAAAGAAGGACCATTTTTAAAAATCTGGAAAAATTCACAAAAATTGTACGACTGACGTAGAATAGTTCCCCGCTAATGAGAATGTGGAACACATTTTTCTTCTATTTTTTTTTACTCAATCAAAAATTTTTTTGTGAAGAAAACAAAACAAAATTCTGCTGCGAACAGAGACGTGGCTTGGGAGACATAAAATAATGTGGAACATGATCTTTAGATAGATTTTTATAATTTCATTTTCTTTATTGCTTACGAAAGTATTTTTTTTAAAAAGGTGGGTGTTTTATACTTTTCTGCACTCGAGTATTCTTTGGTAAAAACAACTCCGTTGCGTTGGGGGATAAAACAATGTAGTTATTTTTTTTTTTTTTTTATTCCGACTCGTGGCATAGAGATAGCGTTGTAACTGTGCGCTTGTTTGGTAAAAAATCACGATTATTTATTCGCTGCATTTGACGATGGAAGAGTCAGTTTTTAAGGAGCGCTGTTGTAATCCTTACGTGTTGAAAAATCACCGGAAATCGAGATCACTCCGACCACTTTCCGATGCTATGAGAGAATCATTTTCAAACTTGGATGAAGTAGGTTACGTACGTTATGGCATATGTCCTAAATGTAGACAGCAGTTCTATAAGAAAAATGAAACTATCGAAAGCCAACATGGCGTTGACAATGAAATTGAATCATCTGATAACGAACATGGTGGAACGGTAAACCAACATGGTGTTTATAGCGAAATGGTATTGGTTGATAGCTTCGAAAGTACACCCGCGCAAAGTACAGTTGATCTATGGAGTTCGGAATCCGACAATAGCCCGAATATAACCCTGCCTCTCGTAAACAAGGCTCTGCAGTATATGAACTGCTCTCCCATCCCAACAAAAAGGCTGCCAGATCAAAAGTGGATCGTGAATAAAACGAAAAAAGCGTGCAATTCATTACAGGAAAGCTTAGGTGTTCATAATACACCGTTGTCTGAATTGAAAAACCAAGAGCGTGCAGCAGGTTATTTTTGTGAGATGATAGGCAATTTGAAAGCAAAATTCAATTCTGAAGTACGTTACCCAGAGAAAATACAGATTTTACCATTATTGCCGAATATTTGGAGCATAAATCGAATTCGTCAAGAAATGGGCGCAACAGAGCATATGGCAAAAATGTCACAAAAGTTGATCATGACCAAGGGATGTTTGTCCAAACCTGAACGATATATTGGTAAGATAATCGAGCATATGATATTGATAAGTTTATTCGGGTCAAACATTCATTTTCTATGATTTTTGAACGTGTAATATTAGGCAAACAGATGAGTCCAGAGACAATACGAATGGTCATCGAATTTTACTTGGACGACGAAGTGAGTTCAACAAGACCCGGAAAAAAGGAATGTGTTGTCATGAAAATGGATCAAGGCGAGGTCGAACATGTTCAAAAACGTCTTCTCCTTGCAAATTTACGCGAATTAGATCAGTTTTTTCTAAAGAAAAACACCCCATCTGCACCATCGGATTCTCCAAGTTCACTATGCTTCGACCCAAGCAATGCGTTATTGCAGGATCAAGTGGAACCCACACAATCTGTGTGTGTCCAATCCACCAAAATATGAAGCTCATGATTTTAGGTGCGTACGAAATTAGTACATTACAATACGAGTCCGGTAAAACTTTTTCTGACATGTGTGAGGTTGCAGCACGAGCCGAAGGCGAGTTTTGCAATCATACGAGATCAGAAGAAGTTTTTCCGTCGAGTATTGTACAAAATTTTACTTTATGAGGTGTGAAAATGGGGGTTTTAGCCACGCGAAGCGTGGGTAAATCGTCCAAAATCACACTGAGTCAAGTAAAATAAGTTTGTGAGACACCGTCGGAAAAATCGCTTATTCCATATCATTTAAAGATAAGTGTACAATATGTAATTTTCCGTATCTTCGAACTCGCCCAATCGGATATTCTTAATATGAATATCTCTTCACAGGTGCAAAACTATACCAACTTACAGTTGACATGGACGCTCCCATAAGGACTTGCGATGACATCATCACATATGTCGTGTACGACAATGCCGAGCTGCAATGTTATTTTGGAGACTGCGATCATTGCCCGCGAACACAAATGCTCTACGACACGTTACTGGAACTATTCGCCCATAATGACATCAGAACTATCTCTTATAAGCAATGGATATCTAATCCGTACGCTGTTTTCGACGATGTTAAGGAACAGCGAGTTGAAGACTTTGCAAAGCTTTTGTGCGAAAAGGCGAAAATGTTATGCAAGCATGATTTTATTGCGAAACAACACGCGGGTTATTTGAAACGTTTGAAAACTATATTGCCCGAAGATGAATGTATCGTTCTCACAGATTTCGCTGAAAATTATGCGTTTGTGATCCAGGATGCTGCCCCGGGCTACCACTGGAACAATAATACTCACTGGTTATTTATTACAAAAAAAATGATGAAATGACCCACAAGAGTTTGGTGATAATCTCAGATTGCATGCACCACGATGCAATTTCCGTATACATGTTCTCGAAGGTTTTGAATGAAGTTCTGCAGGGAATTATTCCAAATCTACGCAAAATACATTATTTTTCCGACGGTGCACCTCAACAATACAAGAATTTAAAAAATTTTGCAAACATCTATTATATTACCATTTCGAAGATTTTGGAGTTTTACCAGAATGGAATTTCTTCGAAACTGCGCACGGAAAACGACCTCGCGACGGAATGGGGGGTACATTGAAACGAAAAGCTGCGCAAGCAAGTTTACAGCTCCCACCAGACCGACAAATTACATCAGCTGAAGCTTTGTATCGTTGGGCATCACAACCAAACACATTTCCAGCGATTGAAGTTAAATTCGTAAGTGGCAGTGAATATGTTCCCACGGTGGATAAGTTGCGTGAACGATTCGAAACAGTCAGAAGGGTTCCACAAACTCAACAACTACATTGTTTTATCCCCCAACGCAACAGAGTTGTTTTTACCAAAGAATACTCGAGTGCAGAAAAGTACAAAACACACACCTTTTTAAAAAAAATACTTTCGTAAGCAATAAAGAAAATGAACTTATAAAAATCTATCTAAAGATCATGTTCCATATTATTTTATGTCTCCCAAACCACGTCTCTGTTCGCAGCGGAATTTTGTTTTGTTTTCTTCACAAAAAATTTTTTGATTGAGTAAAAAAAAATAGAAGAAAAATGTGTTCCACATTCTCATTAGCGGGAAACTATTCTACGTCAGTCATACAATTTTTGTGAATTTTTTCAGATTTTTAAAAATGGTCCTTCTATTTAGGTTAAAAAAAATTATAACTCAAAAAGCCTCGATCTAAAAAATTTAAAAAAATTCAGAAAAATGTTTTGAAGCAAGGACAACAACATAAAAAATCACGGGCCAAATCCGAGATGGTGCGGTCTGGAGGCTAGGTGAATCGACGTGGACAGCCCCATATATAAGCACAATTAGTCTCCTTTGTGTGACAACGACGTCGTTGGTGAGTGGACAGCGTGCCGGATTCACAGCAGGAGAGATACCAAAAACCAGGTTCGTGCCCCGGTCCGGAACAGAAGATTTTTTCGGAAATAAATTCGAAGGTGATAGTACTCAAAATCTTTCACGAGATGATTCCGTACATTACGACCCATGCAACCTTCTTGGTTTGGTTTTTTTTATTGTTCTAAACTAAGCGTGTGTCGACACGCGCGTGTCACACGACGTGCGGCGCATATGCGGCGCATATGAGGACACATATGTCGCAACAGTGAGAGCACGACGTGCAGTTGATCCGCACGTCGTGCACTAACCATGCAAGCATCATGCGGACGTTTTGTTATTTGGGATCCCTTCAAGCCCGGCGACTATGGTATGGTGGTTATGGAGCATACCACACCCGAATTATTCCCGGTGTGGAATTCCATACCCGAAAATCTTCCATATTTACTCGAAGATAATTGAAATGTACTTTCATCAATACGGGCCTTACGTAAATTCTTGAGAGATGTGATCGCTCAATCGATATGCGCTCTACGTGACGTCTCCTGTGTTCTCTCGAACTGCACAACTTCGTGTGGATCCCTACAGAGGCATCGAGTATAGATAGACAGAGGGTGATGGCATCCCACACGGCACGAAATATTTCAGAAATATTTAGAAATGTTACAACATTTCAGATTCATAACATAACTTCAGGAATATGTCTGAAGCGTTTCAGCAACATTTCCATAACATATATCATCTTCGACATTTCTGAAACGTTTCAGAAATATGTCGATTGCAGTATAACATTTTCAATATTTCCGTAATATTTATGAAATATGTCGATTGCAATATATCATTTTCGATATTTCTGAAATGTTTCCAAAATATGTCAATTGCAATATAACACTTTCGATATTTCCGAAATATTTCTATAATATATCAATTGCAATACAGCATATTCCATATTTTCGAAATATATCATTTGCAATACAACATTTCCAGAATTCTCGAAATATTTCAACAACATTCCAAATGACATATACCATTTTCGACATTTCGCTGGCGAAAATGAGATGTACAAAATATCGGAGCAAATGTAAATTGAAACAAAGAAGTGTGACCGGAGTGTGAATTTGTTTCAATTTACATTTCGTACACGCTTTCTCACGTTTCCTGTACATCCCATTTTCGCCAGGGTTCTGAAATGTTTCAGAAATATGTCGATTCCCAATAAACACAAGATGGTATATTAAACGTTGAGAAAGAGTATGAACCATAAGTTCAAAAATCGTAGACGAGTAACGGATAATATCTATCAGAATGTCCGCCCTAAAAACGTTATTTTCGACGGTTCTTTGCCGATCTTTATACGTATAGTATAAAGTCCGACGTTTATTAACCCTCTTCCTTTCCCCGATATAGGGAGTATTAACGTTTCAGTTTATACAACTGATTTTTATACAATTTCTAAACGCTTATTTGACGTTCGAATATACGCCTACAGGACCTTTCATTTATACTATATAGAGTAGTCAGTTTTAGAACGTTTAATAAATGACTGGGTATCAATAAACTCATTAAAAACATATATTAAAGTCGTATATTACCCATAGGTTTATATACCATAGATTCTTCACGTTTATATTTTATACCTATACCATTTTTAAACTAACTTTACGTATAATTTACGTATTTTACATGATCCTGTGTTTATTGGGTTGCAGTATAACATTTCCGAAATACGTTGGTTGCAATATATCATTTTCGATATTTCTGAAACGTTTCCGGAATATGTCAATTGCAATATAACACTTCTGATATGTCCGAAATATTTCTAGAATATGTCAATTGCAATACAACATGTTCAATATTTCCGAAATATTTTCGGAACATGTCAATTGCAAAACAACATTTCCAGAATTTTCGAAATGTCTCAAGACAATTTCAATATCCAATTTTCTGCACAACTTCGTGAAAACTGATACTTCAACTCAATTTCTTCATTGTTCTGGAAAAAATAATGTATAGGAAAAATTTGCAACACATGTTAAGTGGCGGTCTAGCGTAGTGGTTAAGGCGTGAGATTAGTAATGCGAACACCGGTGAGCGTCCAGGTTCAAACCCCAGTCAGGATTTAGAAATTAGCAAGACGAACTCGAAATGCGTTATGCTTCATACAGGTGATTTAATATAGGTACAATTATCCTATAACAGTGATATCTGACAGCGGAGACAAGAAAAATCGTATTTTTTTTTTAATTTTCATTTCGCATTTCTATAGTGTTCAATGTTCATCCACGTGATATCCACCTATTACTGGAAGATTTCTGGTATATTACTGGAAGATTTCTGGTATATATATTTCTGAAATATTACTCAAATATTTCTGATATATGTAACCGACATATTTCTGAAATATTTCTGATACATGTCAGCTATATAACGTTAGTTATATATGCGGACATGGACATATTTCTGACGTATTTCTGGAATGTTGCAATGAAATATTTCTGAAGTACAACCGACATATTTCAGAAATATTTCTGATATATGTCAGCAGCTATACAACGTTAGTTATATATGCGGACATTGGAATATTTCTGACATATTTCCGGAATGTTGCAATGAAATATGTCATGTAGCGAATGAAATATTTCTGGAATATGTCATGTAGCGAATGAAATATTTCTGAAATATTTCTGATATATTACGTCCCGTGTGGGATATGTACACCAGGGTGGTCCTTATATGAGTTTTTTTTCGGAATTTCAATGTTGTGTAACACAACTTGTGTTACGTCCTACTCCACGTTCCTCTGTCCAACCTTACTATCATATCTCCTTACACCCTGTTTTCCCACCTCGCTACCTTTCTCACGCTGACCTGCTGCATCGGTCAGCAATCCTCTCATCCCCACCTTGCCTACAATCATCCTCTTTACTGACAATCCTCATTATGCTATTCTAATAGCAAACTCACTTTCCTGTCAACCTCCATCTCCTTTACTTCTACTTTCCTTTTAAATCATACATTCTTCACTTCTCAACGATCCTCTTTACTGACAACAAGGGACTCCCAAATTTACTTAACCTATTCCACCTACAGTACTTATTAATAAATCTTAGTTCGTTAACCGAGTTACTTTTGTCCTAATCATCAACAAATCCCTCAGTTATATTCTGATATTTAAAACACGGGACAAGACCCCAAATAAAGACGTAACAGTTGGATGGCCGTAAATCGGCTCTAAATGTGGAAAATACCATTCTCCAAGTTTTACAGATTTTTATTTTGAGTCCTGATTGGCCCTTTTTTCACATGGATTTTCCTTCATTTGTAAATATACTTATTTGAGTTGGGTCTAATTTAAATTAGTAAGATTGCATCTGATACTCGAGTGAGGTCTACCAAGCCGATATAAACCCAATGGTCTCCGTATCACCCCCCCCCCCCCCCCCCCCCCCTCCTGCTTCTGAAAATATTTATCCATACCCGGCAATTTCGTAAGTCGCCGGGATTGGATCCCTTAGTTATACGTTAGTATTTCAAACAGGGGCAAGACCCCAATATAAGACATAACATACGCGCCACTTTTTTTTTCATTATATTATGCTGAAAGTCAGAAACTTCTCGAAGACACGACCTGTTTTGATGAGAAACGAAAAAAAAAGCGGATACGCCTTTTTAGCATTATCGATTTAAAATGAAACAAACATTCTTAATACCAAAAGGACGTATACGCGAGATTATACGCCCTTTTGCTTTTACGGGTGGCGTATATGCCCTTTTGGTATACTGGCCAATTTATGGCGCATACGCCATTTTGCCGTGAGGCATAAAGGAAACAACGGTCATTTCTGATTCATCATTCATAATTGATTGAAAAGAGCGAAAAAAAAAAAAAAATAAAAAAATAAAAATAGAAAATAAAAATAATAGTATTCACTTGAAAGTCCTCGTTCAATCGTCCGCGTGTGAGTAGAAGACATAGTGAATAATTCTGGGTTATATATTGTAACTTACCGCACCAATATCTCAGCTGAAGGCTGGAGATATGGTGCTAGTCCGCGTGAGTGTCTTTGTCACGGGTGATGTCTTTGGAGCTCCTCCTGAGGGAAAAGTGAAAAACCTCTAAATACCCAAATGATAGACTCGGATTAGGTTTCCCTAAACAGAGCTGTGAATAGCAGAGCTGGATATATCACGCTTACATCAGTTGAAACATTGCGCATGCGACGTAGTGATAAATGCGATCATAATTATCAACCCCATAAAAAGCATCTCCAGTGCAGAATTATTCACACGATTAAATTGCTATTTCCTCGTACTTGTCTACGAAAAGCCCGCCAAGTACCACTACCTCCAAATTCATCTTTTATCTTTTTCTTTTAATTTTTTTAATGATCAATTCAAGGAAATATGGATTTGATGTTGTTCGAAAAAAGTTGGCCGATTCTTTCGTAGAGAGTTGAAAAAATCACTGAACAAAAGCTTCCTTCTAACGTTTTCTCTTTTCGATGCAATCAATGCAGGGGGAGACTTTGGTGGACCAACTCAACCAGTCGTAGCTCACCGCACATGACAAACAGCGATTGATCGATAAAGCACAGCGTTTTAGATCATTTCGTAGATAAAACAGCACCGTACCTTGTCAGTAATATAGAACACACACTACTTACCGTGGATAAATAGAATGAAAAGTTTGGATCTTAAGTCTGTTCTACCGACAGATGTCACTCGCGCTATTTTACCGCCTGTTGAATTTCAGTTCGAAAATTGACTTCCGCCGCGTATTAAGGAGGTTGGCTACCAAAATGCAAACGATAAGAAATCTTTGAAAATTTTATCGTCGAAAGATAGATCAATACTTACTGCCGAAATTTCAAGTCAATTTACTACACCGTTTCCAAGATTTTAATTTTTGAATTTGCTTCTTATACACATAGAAGTATGGAGAGCCGATAAGATTAGTTGAAAGCTTCCGTATCACCCGCGCGGTAAGAGTAGATTTCATACTAACCTTATCGGCTCTCCATACCTCTGCGTGTATAAGAAGCAAATTCAAAAATTAATTTAACAAAAACGGTGTAGTGAATCGACTTGAAATTTTTGGAATAAGCATTTCATCTATCTATCTTTCGATGATAAAACTTTCAAAGATTTCTTATCGTTTTCATTTTGGTAGCCAACTTCCTTAAAGAAGTCTAGAATCTCTTTTGTACAAATATATGATGTAATATTGTAAGTCATATTACGTGTCACAAAAAACTTTATCAATGATGAAAATAAACGAACAAACAAAGTAAAACAGTCAAATTACACGAATAGGAAAATGAATAGAAAATAATATTATGATACTCAGAATTTCCAGCCAATGTAGTATATGGACGCACATTTTCATTTGACCCAACTTTTTTCACGTCACATTATTGATACTGATTAATTGAATGATTCATTGATTATTTTCGTACTTCTTATAACGTGCTGCATTTAATCGTGCTGTTATCATATTGAAACAATTTTCATGTTTGAGCTGCGTCTGAATATACAGGATTTCGATGATTAATTGTTCATCTATCAGTTACTTCTAATTGGTAAATCACCCACACCTACAACGCAATGAGATTGTTTTACAAATTTCATAATTAATGTTAATCTGTTATAGAATTCAGCCAATTCGGAGCTCGCAGCGATCGTCTGGACGAGATCCAAGATGGAGCATCGATATTTGTTATTCATGATTTTATTCTATCAATTGAAGAGAAAATAAAGAGCTCATCTCTGATCGCGTGAAGTTCAATCCAGAAATGATCACAGATTTTGTTCGTTTTCTTGAATATTTATGGAATACATTTTCTCGACACAGGAGCTTCTAAGAATATCAAGGGATATCGAGTAGGATAGAATTGATGTGATATTAACCTACATCGATTGGTGAATCTAGATGCACCCCAAGTTCCGAAAAGCGTCTGAAAATTGGAGCTCGACGCCTATTAACTTTGGATAGGAGTTCTACTGTATAGTATATTTATTGACCAACGGAACACTCGAGAAGATGATGATTATGCATGAACATTTTTTTTTTATATTAGTTTTATATTAGTTTTTTTTATCATCCCCTAATAATGAATCAACTATAATTGGCCTTCAGTCAGGTGAGAATTAATAGTAGCTCCCATTCCGAGCAAATACTTGACTATGTTCTCTTCATCTATTTCGGTAGCTAAGTCGAGTGGTGTCCAGCCCTCGTTAGTTTGAGAATTGACAAAAGCTCCGTTGTCGAGCAAGTATTTCATCACATCATATTGACCGGCAATCAGAGCTGTGTGAAGCTGCGTCCATCCCTCGTTCGTTTTAAATTCGACATCAGCTGTATTGTCGAGTAAATATCTCACTACGTCCAATTTACCTTCTCGAGCTGCTGCGTGCAAAGACGTCCAACCATCGTTTGATTCAGAATTGACATCGGCTCCGTTGCCGATCAAGTATTTCACCATTTTCAATTCACCAGAAAAAGCGGCTGCGTGTAGTAGCGTCCAGCTATTCGATTCCTCAGTGAGTATTTGGTAAATCCCCATAATGGCGAGTGTTTTCTGTGTTTCTGTGTTCTCCATAATTTCTTCCTTGATAAACACATGCTCGAAAATCGTCCGATTCACGTAGTAATATCCAACATCTTCTAGCCCACCCAGTTTACGACTGATTCGTGGTTCGTTTTCAGAAATGAGCTCAACCAACATGTCCATTATGTTCGAGAAATCCTACAATTCTACTTCTTTCGGTATTCCTTGTTCTATCCTGAATTGCTGTCACTGTCGGGTGAAAGGATTTTCAAACCTTTTACCCTGTGGCACTCCTAGTTATCTTGAACTGCCAATCATAGAAGGTACGCTGCAATAAATCGATCATTGGTTATCCATCTCGATTTTGCTGCATGAAATAATCAGGTGCGTCAGTGCTCATGGAACAAGGCGTTCAGAATTTGGTAATTTTTCATTTCAACTCACCTTCGCTGATTGCAAATGAATCTATCTCTTCTGAAGTTCTCATCAACGATCGGTTTCCCGCACTAGTCGCCGGTAGTACTTGGATCGACGCTGTTTGAATCCTGAAACGATGACAAAGGTCAAATCAACTATCACAAAGAGAGTAGCATGTTTACTACTGAGGTGAATTTGAACAGAGGTGGAGAAAGATTAGATCTGGTGTTACTCATATGCCGAATGATTGCTCCTTCATTGCTCTTAATTGCTACGCGCTTAACTAAAATCATTCAGTCTTGGTTTCGATGAAGAAGCAAAAAATGTGTTTGCCAAAGATGAAATGGTAGGGGAGATGGCAATTTCACAATTGAGACCCACCTGAACGACACTGTCGCGCTCTTCCTTGCTCTTCTGCCGATTCTCAAGGAAGGTAAGATTCGTCACGTCTCACCCTGACGAACGGGGCTTCGTCAACAATTTTCAGATGTGGTTTCCTCACGGCAACAGGGTTTAAGTGAGGATAATTTTTGTGATTGTCTGTGCTCGAATGAGTTACACTGTTCGATAAAATTAACAGTCACTTTCATTATTAATTGAAGTTATGGAGTGATTGGAGGATGCAAGTATGAGATGATGATTTGTGAATTATATGAGAAGTACAGAGATGAGAAAGACTGGTTGTTGTGAGTTATGATGCTAGACTGATTGAAAACTGAAACTTAAGCCTACTGTGTGAAGGGATTAGTCATGTGAGTGGGAGAATTTTCCCTTTTAGGGGATGGTGGAGACGAGTGGTTGTGTGACATAGATAGATAGATAGCAAATTTATTATGCCTTAACCACTACGGGTCGGAAGGCAAGAGAAGAGACAATTACAGAAGAAACAGCAGTTTACAAATAATCAGAGTAATTAACAAAAATAACCAACATAGAAAATCAAATTAGTAACAGAAATAAGTAAGATGGATAGGTTAAAATTAAGAACAGAAATAACAAAATATATAACTTAAAACTAGTAACGACATAAGCAGACACTATGAATTAATAATTAGAAAGTAAGAATAGTAAGAATAAGAATAGCGATGGATAGGTGTAAACAGTGTGATGAGTATTGCCGTGCGGAACGAGAAACAGAGACTGGGCAAAGATCAGATCGCGTAAGTGTTGAGCTTCAAAGTTGTCGCAGCTGAGATTACAATTTAGGTCCCCAGTAGTAATAATATTCGCGATGATCCAACGGCGTTACCACCACCTAGGAAGGTGCGTCAGGTCGATCCCCGAGACGTGCCAGCTACAGGGCTCTGAGAGGCCTCCAATCGCGAGCTGACAGCATTTACATGCTCCTCTTCTTGAATCGGACGGAGCAGAAGTATATCGTTTTCTGAGCGGATGACGATCTGGTCCGAGTCAGTATTGCGCTTAGCATGAACCAGCCCATTTCTGACCCAGACGAAATGGAAGCCCATCTTCTTGGCAGCATAGGAAGTACTGTTCAGTGTACTCTTCTGATTTCAAGTCTAGGATGACTTCTTCGACTGGAGAGTGAACTAAAGAGGCTGAACAATAAATCAAGATGAGGGGTCGTCCCTTGGCCAGAAAGAGACAATCCCAAAAACTGACAAAATTGTAAACTAACTTAACGAATAATATATCAGTATCTATTATTATCTATTATTAGTTTGATAGGGACAGGGAGGAAGAAGGAATGTAGCGTGGAAAAATTATCGTCCGAATATAGATAACGTGTTGATTGAAGAAAGCAAATTCAAATCATTGTGATATTTGATTCTGTTTTCCAGTATCAGCGCCGGCGACTTTTGTGGGGACGGTGTGGCGAAACTCCGTACCTAGATCTCGGACCATGTGGAAATTTCACACCCTCAACGTGACAAATTTTATTTATTTATTTTTTTCAGAAAAATATATAATCAAGTATCACACATGGAACTTATCTCATTATACCATTAGAATTAGGAATCCAAAGAATGCTATATGCATTTATCTCGACACAGTTTTTTCGAAGATAAAGTCCTCAGCAAAAGAGTTCGCGTGTGCCCTCCCTATCTCCTACACACAGGGAAGGAGTCTGAAGTTTAGGCGACGAATTTTTTATTTCGGCTATTGACGCGGCGACAAATCACTCCACATCTAAAAATTCATAAAAAATACAGAAATCAATCGAATTTCAAAAACTAGGTGTGCTTTTTATTCAGAATCAATTGACCTATGAGCTTGGGAATTAAGATTTTCTCAACTTTTTTTCCAATCAATTTTCACAACGGTTTCAAATATTGAAAATTAAATTGCATAAAATGCTTTCCTTCCGCAAATGCCCTGTACTCTGATTTTTAATATGATAATAATGATAGAATAAGATTTTGCCCCCCCCCGCCCCCACCTTCTGCTACGACGAAAACTCCACACCCTTCGCGACGATAAGTTGCCGGCACTGCTCCTTACTTCGTCCATTCTTGATTATTTTCATCGAAGTTTCGGAAGTTCTTGACCCGCAAGTAATTTCCTCGAGACTATCTCTGACGAAGGAGATATTTGAAGGTTTTTTGGCGAATTTCATAATGTAAATCTGATTTAATGAAGTTGAGTCGATTATGAGCTTCCGCCGTTTCATTGGAAATGACGGTAAGAGGCGTCAATCATGTGGATTTGACCGAATATCGAGCATCGACATTTGTAATTTATAATTTCATTCTTCCAATTAGACAAAAGAGAGCCTATCTCGAATCGTGTAGAATTCCAACAGAAATTATCACAGCCCGGGTAACAATCTACATGGCCAGCCCACCAGCCACATTAGTGCCATGTGGCATTAGCACGGCAATGCCGTCAGCTGGCCACATAGCAGGTCGATGTTCGATAACCATGCGGCGGCTGTATGGTTTCAACATGGCCTTTTTATATGGCGATAGTATGGCTAATTCAGCTAGGCTACCAATGTTGCGTCATCCTGGCAGCTACAAGGCTAGTTCATGTGGCTTTTGACTATCTATCCAATGTACACTGGCTACTTAGCATTGACCTGGCCGCCACCTAGCGCCACGACATTGATTTTATGTGATCCCAGCTGGTACTGCCATGTCCCGTCACTACCTAGCATTGAGCTGGCCGCCACCTCGCAATGCCATATGGCTTTCATGCGGGCCAACCTGGCACTGCCGGGTCTTAACGTTGACTGGCGACTACCTGGCCGCCAACTCGCGATGCCATATGGCTTTTATGTGGGTCAGCCTGGCACTGCCATGTCCTGAAGTAGCCTGGCATCGACCTGGTCCGTACATTGTGTCGCCACCTATTTAGTACCTTGCCATGCCGGTAGATGAGCGGCCACGCTCGCAAGCAAAGTTACACTGGGTTCGCTACACCTACCCGTTGCCGGCTGGCGGTGATTATAACTAACTTGCGAGTCAAGCGACTCATACCGCCTACCCGGCAGTATGTATCGCAAGAGTCTTTTGGGATTAAGAGTGTGTGGTATAAATTCAAATACTTTTTATTACTACTTTTTGCTTTTTTTTCGATTCATACTTTTTTTTTTCAAATCGCAATTATTCACAAATCAGGTAAGCTAGTGCAACTTCATGGTTTCTTGATGGTTTCTTTATTGCATCTATATAGCAGCAAGTGATCTCCGCCATGTCGCTGCCAGGTCGAAACCACAAGTAAGCTATGCTGTCCAACCAGCTAGCTGCCATGAAGGAGCGACATAGTTTGGTCATCGTTGCCAGGTACAAACCAATATCAAACCGACCATGGCCCACATGAGCAGCCACATTCAACAATGGTTAGGTAGGCTGGCCACATAGCGGCCATATGGTTGGCATGTCGGATTGTTACCTGGCAACTAGTTGGCATCCACATGGCAGCAAGGAAGCCCGCCATGTCGCTGCCAGGTCGTAACCATAAGTAAGCTATGCTGTCTAACCAGCTAGCTGCCATGAAGGAGCGACATAGTTTGGTCGTCGTTGCCAGGTACTGGCCAGATACTAGCCATGATAAAGCCCACATGGCGGCCACATTGGCAGGTCAGTTGGCCATAAAGCGGCCATATGGCTGCCACTTAAAATTGTTACCCGGGAGTGTTATTGTATTTTTTCTTGAATATTCCCAAAATACATGGTTTCTAAGTGAGAGACTTTACGATATCGAGAAATATCAAGTCGACCGAAATTATTATAATGTTAAATGACATCGATTGGTAAATCTAGATACAACCCAAGTTCCGGGAGTACATTTGAATGAGAAATTTACCACGCCTGTTTGTCTACGAAAAGTGTTTGGTAATTGAAGCTCAACCTCTCCAAGTACCAGGCGATTCCTCGGTTACATTTCAGTCATTTGGGCTGCGGAATGTCAGTTGTTGGAGTTGTACAATATATTCTATAGCTATGACCGTCAATGACTGAGACGTAAGTAGGGATGGGCGATGTGACATCGATTATTGCAGGATCAATGTTTTTTTACTCATAAATCGATTTTTTTAATCGATGTTTTCAAATTCGATTATTTAGTACATCGATTTTTCTTTCAACATAATCGATGTTTTTGAGCAATAGCCTGTAAAAATCTACAAGTGAGTTCGTCATGTATAATCGTCCACTTAGTTAATGAGCAGTCCACAACTTGTGGACCGCTGACTGAGTAGCTTGACGAACGACCTAAAGTTTCGTTGCGAATAAGAAATTTAATTTCTTTTATTTTCTAAATTTGCATTTCGTCCAATATTTCAGATTGCCAGATCACCATCGTTAAGCTAGAGACAGTTTCGGTGTTCTATTGATGAGAGGTTACGGCTTTTGTTTATTCGAAATAAAAACATCGATTTTCCTAGTATCGATGTTTATTTCACAGATTAATCGATTATTAAAAATCGGATTGAATATTAATCGATTATTTTAACATCGATGTTTTTATCAAACATCGCCCATCCCTAGACGTAAGCGAGGAATCGCGTGGTACGTCCGATTGCACAATTGGTGATCGAAACCCATAATATCTTCGATCACTAGACTGCAAATATTCGAACCTCTTCAAATGGAAATTGAGTAGAAATTACAAATACAGATACATCGACGGAAGTGTCAATGTACATAGATGAATAAAAGCAGGCCCTAGTGGTCGGAATCACGATGTTCGTGCAAATGCAAGTTTTTATGCGAAACTATACGTTTATCGAACATGTATGAGATCTTGCAAAATAGTTCGTAGAACTTAGTTTCAATTCAGTATATTATAATTGTCCTTCAGTTTGTAGAGAATTCCCAGGAGCTCGCCTTTCCAGCAAATACTTGACTATGTCCTTTCTACCCATATGGGTAGCTACGTCGAGTGCTGTCCAGCCCTCGTTGGATCGAGAATTGATGTTTGCCCCTTTCTCGAGCAAATACTCGACCATCTTCAATCTGCCGAACCAAGCAGCTGTGTACAACGGCGTCTCTCCATCATTCGTTGGCAAATTGACATCGGCACCCTTCTCGAAAAAATAATCTGCTAAGTCCAAGTTACTTTTATATGCAGCCGCGTGTAGCAGCGTCTTGCCATTATTCGTCCGAGAATTGATGTTTGCTCCCTTCTGGACCAAATACTTGACTATCTCCGATCGGCCTTCTTCGGTAGCAACGTACAACGGCGTCTTTCCATCATTCGTTGGCAAATTGACATCGGCTTGCTTCTCGAGAAGATAATCTGCTAAGTCCAAGTTACGTCCACGTGCAGTCGCGTGTAGCAGCGTCTCGCCATCATTCGTCCGAGGATTGATGTTTGCTCCCTTCTCGAGAAAATACTGGACCATCTCGGATCGGCCTTGTTCGGTAGCAGCGTACAACGGCGTCTTTCCATCATTCGTTGGTACACTAAACGTAATGGATTCTGAGCCGGATGTGTAATCTAGATAGATGAAACAGCCAATCAGCGCTCTGGACTACAAAAATCCAGAGCGCCGATTGGCTGTTTCTTCGATTGTCGAACACCATCCGGCTCAGAATCCATTACGTTTAGTGTACATTAACATCGGCTCCCTTTTCGAGAAAACAATCTGCTATATCTAATTCACCTCCACACGCAGCCGCGTGTTGCAGCGTCTCACCATCATTCGTCCGAGGATTGATGTTTGCTCCCTTCTCGAGAAAATACTGGACCATCTCGGATCGGCCTTGTTCGGTAGCAACGTACAACGGCGTCTTTCCATCATTCGTTGGCGAATTGACATCGGCTCCCTTCTCGAGAAAATAATCTGCTATATCTAATTTACCTCCACACGCAGCCGCGTGTAGCAGCGTCTTGCCATCATTCGTCCGAGGATTGATGTTTGCTCCTTTCTCGAGCAAATACTTGACCATTTCCGATCGGCCGTGCTGGACAGCAATGAACAACGGCGTCTCTCCATTATTGGTTGGCAAATTGACATCGGCTCCCTTCTCGAGAAGATAATCTGCTAAGTCCAAGTTACCTCCACGTGCAGCAGCGTGTAGCAGCGTCCCGCCATCATTCATCCGAGAATTGACGCTTGCTCCCTTCTCGAGCAAATACTTGACCATCTTCGATCGGCCTACTTCGGTAGCAGCGTACAACGGCGTCTTTCCATCATTCGTTGGCAAATTGACATCGGCTCCATTCTCGAGAAGATAATCTGCTAAGTCCAAGTTACCTCCACGTGCAGTCGCGTGTAGCAGCGTCTCGCCATCATTCGTCCGAGGATTGATGTTTGCTCCCTTCTCGAGAAAATACTTGACCATCTCCAATTCGGACTCCCGGGCAGCAGTGTGCAGCGGCGTCTCTCCATAATTCGTTGGTACATTAACATCGGCTCCCTTTTCGAGAAAACAATCTGCTATATCTAATTCACCTCCACACGCAGCCGCGTGTAACAGCGTCTCGCCATCATTCGTCCGAGGATTGATGTTTGCTCCCTTCTCGAGAAAATACTTGACCATTTTGGATTCGGCGAACCGAGCAGCCATATACAACGGCGTCTTTCCATCATTCGTTGGCGAATTGACATCGGCTCCCTTCTCGAGAAGATAATCTGCCAAGTCGAAGTTATCTTGGTATGCAGCCACGTGTAGCAGCGTCTGGCCATCTTTCGTCCGAGAATTGATGTTTGCTCCCTTCTCGAGAAAATACTGGACCATCTCGGATCGGCCTTCTTCGGTAGCAACGTACAACGGCGTCTTTCCATCATTCGTTGGCGAATTGACATCGGCTCCCTTCTCGAGAAAATAATCTGCTATATCTAATTTACCTCCACACGCAGCCGCGTGTAGCAGCGTCTTGCCATCATTCGTCCGAGGATTGATGTTTGCTCCTTTCTCGAGCAAATATTTGACCATTTCCGATCGGCCGTGCTGGACAGCAATGAACAACGGCGTCTCTCCATTATTGTTTGGCAAATTGACATCGGCTCCCGTCTCGAGAAGATAATCTGCTAAGTCCAAGTTACCTCCACGTGCAGCCGCGTGTAGCAGCGTCCCGCCATCATTCATCCGAGAATTGACGCTTGTTCCCTTCTCGAGCAAATACTTGACCATCTTCGATCGGCCTACTTCGGTAGCAACGTACAACGGCGTCTTTCCATCATTCGTTGGCAAATTGACATCGGCTCCCTTCTCGAGAAGATAATCTGCTAAGTCCAAGTTACCTCCACGTGCAGCCGCGTGTAGCAGCGTCCCGCCATCATTCATCCGAGAATTGACGCTTGTTCCCTTCTCGAGCAAATACTTGACCATCTTCGATCGGCCTACTTCGGTAGCAACGTACAACGGCGTCTTTCCATCATTCGTTGGCAAATTGACATCGGCTCCCTTCTCGAGAAGATAATCTGCTAAGTCCAAGTTACCTCCACGTGCAGCCGCGTGTAGCAGCGTCTTGCCACCTTGCGTCCGAGAATTGACGCTTGCTCCCATTTCGAGCAAATACTTGACCATCTCTGATTTGCCGAACCAAGCAGCCGTGTACAACGGCGTATTTCCATCCTTCGTTGGTAAATTGACATCGGCTCCCTTCTCGAGAAGATAATCTGCTAAGTCCAAGTTACCTCCATGCGCAGCCGCGTGTAGCAGCGTCCCGCCATCATTCGTCCGAGAATTGATGTTTGCTCCTTTCTCGAGCAAATACTTGACCATTTCCGATCGGCCGTGCTGGACAGCAATGAACAACGGTGTCTCTCCATTATTGGTTGGCAAATTGACATTGGCTCTCTTGTCGATGAAATACCTTACTTCGTCCAATATACCTATGAAAGCGGCTTGAAACAGAGGTGTCTGACCCGTCTTGTCTGCACAGTTGATTTCGAAGTCTGTGTCTTCCGCTAACAATTTTATTATGTCTAAATGCCCGTATTCAACTGCCCGGTGTACTGCTGTTGCGCCATTCAACTTGCAGACGTGATGAATGATGACCTTACGGTCTTCCTTGTTTGCACTGAAGCAGTTCAGGAAAATTCCTATAATATGACCATTGCCTTCCGCAGCTGCTAAGTGGAAGATGGTCTCTTTTTCCTGAGAGCGATGCTCTTTCACAAAGCGTGTCCAAAACTCACCCTCTAGTACATCATCATATTCGTCTGTCAATAGACAATTTATGAAGGCGCGCATGGTTTCGTACTTATCTTCCAGTAAAACGTGTGCTACGAAGATCTTTCCGAATGATTCATTTGGCTCGCGCTTCGTCAACATCTTCGAGAAGAATTTTGCCGCGAAATATTCCGCGTAAGTTTGATGTCCAAACCGTGGCTGATCTTTGATGAATTGAGTGATGATACCGTCCCTCTCTATATAATCAATGAGATCGGTTGAGTCAGGTGACCCGTAGCTTGAATCTTGTTGAGAAAGCAGCTTTTCTATCTTGTCCTTGTCGAAGAGTGTTTTCAAAGCCAGTTTCTCGTGCTTAGCTATGTATGATTTATACCGCAGCCTTTTGTCTTCCAAAACCGCTACGTCGGCGAGGTTTTCACCTTTTTTTTTGAAAAATATTTCAAACTTCTTTTCCACGAAATGTTCGTACAAATAAATGATATTCATTTTTTCAGGAAACTTTGGCTCGTCAGCCTGTGATTCGATGAAATCTTTACACGAATCAAACTTCTCCCGCACCCCTTCGTTCTGACGTTCGAAAACCTCGGCGACTAGCTTCGCCTGTAGCGGATTAGCTGTGAATTTATTTCTCCGATCTTTGATCGAATCGGCAAGTGTCTTCATTATCGCTACAGCATACTTCTCTATACGATGCGAGTTTCCAAGCTTAGTCTCCCAGAAGCGGGTCAAAAATCTTTCCTGATCACCCGTCGAGAATGGCTGTATTTCAAATGAGAATGCATTCAACTTAGCTTCCAATAATCTTCTGGTGTGTGGTCTCGTAGCGACCAATAATTTCCTCATACCATATTCTGCGAGTGTTTGCAGTAAATCAATCACGGTTTTCTCATACGTGGGACTTATTTCGTCGAATCCGTCGAATAGCAGTGCCACCTTGTGATTCCTTTCTAGAATCCTTCTGAAAACTTTCCGTGAAAAGTTGGTTTCGCCACGCAATAGTTCCTTCACTAAGAATTGTATTGCTCCATCGATACAGACTAGATCATAACTTGACTTCTTCACTCCTGCTAGGGCGGTTGAATAATCGGTCAGATCAATTTTTAGCACCAGCATATCAGGTTCTCTCTCTTTTATCTTCGATGCTAAAGAAGTCAGCATAGTAGATTTTCCCATTTCTGCTGTATCCGAAATAATCACGGGATCGTTATGGGCTGCGAGTTGATCTTCGTCCAGATGTGTCACACCCGTCTGATCATTGATGTCGATACTCTCACTATCATCCCTGTATTGCAGCAAACAGGTTATTTTTCCAGAAGACTTCTTCCATATGTATTGTCCTCGTTCTTTCATTAACCAATGAACGTTGCGGTGCTCATTTCTTGCGTACAGATCGTTGAATTCTTTCTCCTCTCGATCATTAGCCAGAGGAGTTAAGTTCGTTGGAGTTCGTGCCCTCGATGCTGGTCCTCCGATTCGCGATAATTCGTTTCGGATACATGTCTCGATACTGCCACTAAGGCCACTAATGGCGATTAAATCTGTTTCTTTTGTGTTTGTCAGAATATCTTTCTTGATGAACACATGTCGGAAAATCGTACGATGCACGTAGTATTCTTCAACATCCCTCAGCCCTTTCAGTTTACGACCAACTTGTAGTTCGTCTTTGGAAATAAGCTCAAACAAGCTGTCCGTGTCTATTATGTTCGAGAGATCCCTCACATCATCTTCTCCCAGATTATCCCAGACGGGGATGTCCAATAATTCCGCGAAGTTGGTGCTATTATCCGTTTCCTGAAACTTGGTGACTCCTCTTCCTAACAGTTTCTTCTGTGATTCGTGAGCGAGATTTTCGAACCTGCAGTCAGTTTCGTCCACATGACAAGTTTCACGAGCAAGAACACATTCACAACCCAAATCTTTACCTGCCTTGGTGATGAGAATCATTTTTTTGTCGACGTTTTTCGCAATATTCTCACATATCGGATTCCACAATGACTGCAAATATTGTTTGGCACTGACTGACTGACAGTCGACGATTAACAAATTCCGATTGGCCGACCCTTTGAAAACCCTCAACACTAGCTGAGATATTTTTTGTCTCGACAATGTTTCTAGACGTACGAAGGCGACGTTTTCATTTTCATACAATGTTTGTTTTTGCGCGAGGGTTTGACAAACAAGCAAAGCTGTTAATAAAGTTTGTTTCGGAGAAATTATTTCCAACAACTGTTTCGAACCATCAGGTGGACGGTTTATAAAGTTCTGTATTATCGTATTCACGTCGTTGAATCGAATGCCAAGTTCTTCGAGCTTCTCCATATGATCCAAGCTCACAGCCATGGTTTTTATTGCGTCAAGTTTACCTTTCATTCTATTAAAGAATTCGTCAGCGTCTACATCGGTCAGAAATGTGCCGTGTTTGGTTTTAAACCGATCCAAAATTTCTATTTGAAACGAATCCCTAACGATGCCAGCATCGAGTCGATTGAACTCGGAGCCAATGTCGCGTTCTATAATTTCGCCAAGTTCTATTTCGTTAGGTTGATTCACGGCCAGAATAAATTTGTCCAGAAATCGTGAGATTTCATCATCAGTTACCTTTCCCCCAGATCTTGATTTCAATGTTTTCCACATGTTAGACGAATTTTCTATCACGAGCTTGTAGCACCGCGGCTGCTTTTTTTTATTTCTTACATTCCTTACATTCAGAAGATTGTCAGTGTCCGTTTCTTCTACGACAGCGATATTCCTTTTTTCCAAATCGTCCACCTTCACGCCGATATTAGTACACAGTATAAAGTCCTTCGACTTACTCCCAGCGAAGATCGGATTTCCTTCAATTTTACGCCAAGAAACGAAATACTTCACCAAGCTGAAGTCCCCATTTTTAATATCTGATAGATCCTCAGCGCTGATCGCTTTATTTTCGTGTTGTTTATGTTTGGCTTGCAAGAATCGATACATTTCGTCTCCGTTACTATCCCTATAACGCAAAACTACATCGTCGAATTTCTCAGCTACGTCCATTTCTGTCGCCAACCGAAACGAGTAGTTCAACTCCCGTGCTCGATGCATGATGAGCATTAGATGCTTCAATTGATAAACCGTTCCGTGGAGAGACCTTTTAAGGCCGGATGAACCGTATGTCTCTTTTTCGGCTTTCAATGTCCTTTTTCGCAGTCCTTCGGTGTGTTCGACAAGTTCATCATCAGCGGTACGTTTCCGATTTGATCGCTGCTCATCTGACACGACGACGCGTTGGGGATCAGCTTGTGAGGTATTGATCAATCTCATTTTGCTAAGGCTTCCATCGAAGCTGCTATCTTGAGCAGCAGCAGCACGTTTTCGAATCGTACTCTTCAGAGAAGGATTCAGTGACGGATGGTGACTGGACAGATCATTATTTCGCGAAGTGGAAGGTTCGTTTAAGGTACACATGATCTCTTGTTCGCCAAGATCCCTAGCCAAAGATATTGCCGTCTGACCATTACGATTGGGAATATCAGTCCGTGCTCCGGCTTTCCGAAGGATTTCAGCAACCAGTTCGTAGCCCCTTTTCACTGCCGTGTGTAGAGCAGTATTTCCATTCCCGTCCACGGTATCAATATCTGCGTCTTCGTCCAGACATTCCTGATTTGCTTGATTCTGTTTTCCTCGGAAATTGTCTTTGTTTTTCCCTGCTTTTTACTCACAGCAGCTATCAATTCCTTGTGCCACCCCGAATCGCTGTCACTGTCGGATGGAGGCATTTCCAAACTTCTCACTCTGTGGCACACCGAGTTATCTTTAACTGCCAATCATAGAAGGTGCTCTGTAACGAATCGATCATTGGTTATTAATCTCGATTTCACTCTGTGATATATAGTCCAGTCGGATTCGCCTCGACCCTATTCTTTCTGAGTACAGTTATGCCGATTTTTCCGTCGGTAGATTTGACCTCGACAAATAAGCCCCTGATTTCGCGTGGTACTGTCGAATCCGACTGGACTAATAATCAGGTGCATCAATGTCCATAGAACAAGCCATACAGATTTTTTTAATTTTTCATTCGCACTCACCTTCGCTAATTACAAATGATTCTTTCGTTCCTGGAGTTCTTATCGACGATTGGTTGTCTACGCTGGACGCCGAAAATACTTAGATCGACGCTATTTGAATCCTGAAACAACCACAAAGATCAAATTAACCATCACAAAGAAACCGGCATTTTTACGACTCAGGTGAATTTGAACACATTTTGAACAAGATGAGACCTAGTATTACTCAAGTTTTGATTTCTGATAAGTCGTGACTTTTACGATTTTTAATGAATTACCTTTCCACTAACTTTAACCAGAAACCCTAGTCTCATCACCTTCGAAATGAAATCATAAATTTCTGCCATAAGTAAAAGAATAACAGTATTTTCCATCATCGTCGACTTATGTAGCTACTCCAGCGATGCAGCTCTTATCTCCTCGCCACGATTCCTTCTGATAAACGGTTACCACACTCAATATGACGTGATATGATGTACTGAACAATCATTATTTCAACGATATTATTCTCAGAATGATGTTAATGGTTAACGATACTTTTCTCTCCGAAAAAATATTTCCTATAGAGTAATCGAGTTTATATCAATTTGCTTCAATACGGATATTATTCCTGCACTTCCGCGACGTAACATTAACAAGTGGGTTCAAATGATTCATAAGTTTAACAGATTCCTCATTGAGAAAGCTTATTTGAGATAACCACGCTATGAATACGTTCACCGACGAGTTTAGCCTGGTTTCATCGCAACATCACTCGGAGGATGTTATTTAAACACGCACGTAGTGTCTGGGTGTTAGTTTTCGCGCCGAGCTACTCGTGAGTCATTGGCACACACATGCTTTTCTAAGTCAGGGTCGAGAGGCGGAGGCAAGAATTATTGTCGTTGTTTAGTTTGGAACAACCTGACTTGTCGTTTGACTGAAAAGGCGTCGAGAAATCTGTAGCGTCCATTGTATGGATTTGATATTGGTCACAAAATTTTGCTCATTTTTCCGTGGAGAGTCGAAATAATTACCGAACGAACGTTTCCTTCCAACGTTTTTTTGTCTTTCTAAATATGTACCTTCGCAACGCTCGAGTCTCTGCGTGTAGCCACATGACGTGGATGCTCGTCGGCAGCACTGTCACCCGTTCGATGCACAACACTTCTGCAACAGCGCGAATCACTCGCCTCACGCGGCATCTTGATAATCTCACTCGGTGCAATCAATGGAGAGGGAGACCTCAGTCGACCTACCCATCAACTTATCATAGCGTACCGCACATAACAAACCAGCAATTGATCGATAAAGCACAGCGTCTTGGATCATCTTGTAGATAAAACAGCACCGTATCTTGTCGATACCACAGAACACACACCACTTACCGTGTGATGCATGAAACGCAAAGTTTTCATCTTTAGTTTTTTTCGCCGATAGATCCCGCTCGCGCTATTTTATCACCTTGATATACGTCGTGCTGAATTTTAGTTCGAACCCCGACTCCCGCCGCGTATGATAGGAGTCTGGAATTTTTCACATACAAATATACTCCTATACATATACCTATGACGTAATAATACAATTTATTCACCTCTCAACTGTAATCGCCACTTTATTGATCTGAAAAGCGGGCATAAAGTGGCATATTATTCCCTGTTATACTTTTGCGGGAAATAATGTTACATTATTCCCGCAAATACAGATTTGCGGGAATAATGTAGATTATTTCCCGCAAATCTGGATTTTGCGGGAATAATGTAGATTATTTCCCGCAAATCTGGATTTTGCGGGAAATAATCTACATTATTCCCGCAGATTTGCGGGCATAATGTACATTATTCCCGCAAAATTTATGAAGATTGATAAAGTGGTTACAGTTGAGGAGTGAATAAAACATTGTATGCAACATGGGAATAAAGTGCATCATTCCCTCGGGCTTACTGCCCTTGCGAAAATTCCCTTGGGTGATTACTGCCCTCGCTTCGCTCAGGCAGTAAACTCACCCTCGGGAATTTCGTTCGGGCAGTAAACTCGCCCTCGGGAATAATCTTTCACTTTATTCCCACGTTGTATAATGTACTATTATAATGCTTGGCATAACAAACTTTATTAACTTTATTAATGTTCCCGAGACGCTCCTGAAAACTGACGAAATTCTGAACTAACTTAACGAATAATATATCTATTATCTATCATTATCTATTATTATCTATTATTAGTTTCATGGGGACAGGGATGGGGAAGGAATATAGCGTGGAGAAATTATCGTCCCAATGTAGATAACGTGTTGAATGAAGAAAACACATTCAATTTATTGCGATATTTGATTCTGTTTTCCTTACCTGCAGCGCTGGCAACTTTTGTGGGGACGGTGTGGCGGAACTCCGTACCTAGATCTCGGACCATGTGGGAATTTCACACCCTCAACGTGACAAATTTTTTTTTTTTTTTCTTTCAAATACATAATCAAGTATCACACATGAAACTTATTTCATTATACCATTAGAATTAGGAATCCAAAGAATGCGATATGCATTTATCTCGACACAGTTTTTTGAAAGACAAAATCCTCAGCAAAACGAGTTCGCGTGTGCCCCCCCCCCCCCCCCCCCCCCCCCTATCTCCTACACACAGGGAAGGAGTCTAAAGTTTAGGAGACGAATTTTTTATTTCGACTATTGACGCGGCGACAAATCACTCCACATCTAAAAATTCATAAAAAATACAGAAATCAATCAAATTTCGAAAACTAGGTGTGCTTTTTATTCAGAATCAATTGACCTATGAGCTTGGAAATTTAGATTTTTTTAATTTTTTTTCTAATCAATTTTTACAACGGTTTAGATTATTGAAAATTAAATTACATAAAATATTTTTCTTTCGCAAATTCCATGTACTCTGATTTTTAATATAATAATAATGACAGAATAAGATTTCCCCCCCCCTTTTTCTGCTACGTCAAAAACTCCACACCCTTCGCGACGATAAGTTGCCGGCACTCCTCCTTACTTCGTCCATTCTTGATTATTTTCATCGAAGTTTCGGAAGTTCTTGACCCGAAAGTATTTTTCTCGAGACTATTTCTGACAAAGGAGATATTTGAAGGTTATGACGAATTTCATAATGTAAATCTGTTTTAATGAAGTTGAGTCGATTAGGAGCTTTCGGCGTGTCATTGCAAATGACGGTAAGAGGCGTCAATCATCTGGATCTGACCGAATATCGAGCATCGACAATTGTAATTTATAATTTCATTCTTTCAATTAGACGAAAAAGAGCCTATCTCTAATCGTGTAAAGTTCCAACAGAAATTATCACAGTGTTATTGTTCTTCGTCTTGAATATTTCCAAAATACATGGTTTCGATGTGAGAGACTTCACGATATCGAGAAATATCGAGTCGACCGGAATTATTATACAGAGCGATTCTGAGGAAACAGGTCACGCTAATAGAGGCTCCCTTATTTATTTTCGTCAATGACAACGCTGTCAAATACCACGAACAAGCGATCTACCGATATTTCATATGCCTATGACTGATATCTTCAGACGACGTAGCGGTAGCTGTCGCGTTGTATAGGTTAAAATGAACTGTCATATTACAATATTGTGTAATTAATTCCAATATTGTTCATAATACAACGGTATACGATATTATTTCATAAATAAGTAGTGATGAGGTTAAATTGATTGCAGGCGTCGATTTCTGTTTATTCCAACATTATTAGGTTATAAATAATTGTCTTGGTGAAATTCACAGATCTGGTAGTGATAAAGTTATTAAGTCAATAGCATACGATATTGATTCTTTATGAATTCATTCCAGGTGTGAATTTCTGTTTATTAACTACATTAGTTACAACCGAGGATTTCTTCGGTGACTGACTGACCCGTTGTATCTCTTCGATAAGTAGGGTTACGAAGAAGACGATGTGAATATCATTTCATCAAGCAATATCTCATTGATCCCGGTAAAGTTTTTCATCATACGAGGCATCTCCGCTGAATAAAACAATACTCTACATGTCTTTCAAGCCTAATGAGTAGGAGGACAGTCCTGATGCATGAATTCATTGATCTGCCGTAATAAGCTTTAAACATCTACGCGTTGATCTAGAGAAAGAGGCGCGAAATACAATTACATGATTAAATGAACTAACTTGTAAGTGAAGTTCTATCATGATTGTATGAAGCACCTCTTCCGAATAGATCAATCCCACCCATAAATAACCCGTTCTAACATCTGTTAGATATCCCAGAATAATTAGGGCAGTACTTTAAAGAAATGACCATGCAACAAACCATGGGCGACAAGCAAGTTATGAAAATTGAATGCTTTAAAAATTGTGGCGAAAACGGTGTACTCGTAGAACTTCGACGCGGATAAGTCACTCCAGTTTCCTTCTTCAATACGATATTCCGCACGGTATCCATCGCCGGACACGGACGTCCTGGATTCTTGGCTGCGAAATCATCTGCGATGGTCCGAAAGCTATGACCGGCCGCGTGTTCCAAAACCATGCTATTGAGTTATTATTAAATTGTATATTTTTTTTTCTTCAGAAGGACAGCGTCCTTGCACATGTATCATTAATTATTTATTATGATTATGCAATATCAACTGAATAAACAAAGAATTTTATTAAATTTGTACAATTTGTTGTGATTGAGTATTTTGTATAAAAATGCAACGCTTTGTTCTACGCAGCAATCAAATACTCAATTAAATAGATTCACAAAAGGAACGATACTTTTAATTCATTTATCACTCGATGAAACTTAAACACGCATTGATAGACCAACACATCATTTATGCAGGACTGTCTTCGTACTCATTAGGCTAAGAAGACATGTAGAGTTTTATTCAGCGGAGATGCCTCGTAGGATGGAAAGCTTTCACTGGATCGATGAGATATTGCTCGATGAATGATATTCACATCGATTTGTTCGTAACCCTACTTGTCGAAGAGATGCAACGGGTCAGTCAGTCACCAAAGAAATCCTCGGTTATAACTAATGTAGTAAATAAACAGAAATTCACACCTGGAATGAATTCATGAAGAATCAATATCGTATGCTATTGACTTAATAACTTTATCACTACCAGATCTGTGAATTTCACCAAGACAATTATTTATAACCTGATAATGTTGGAATAAACAGAAATCGACGCCTGCAATCAATTTAACCTCATCACTACTTATTTATGAAATAATATCGTATACCGTTGTATTATGAACAATATTGGAATTAATTACACAATAGTGTAATATGAAAGTTCATTTTAACCTATACAACGCGACAGCTACCGCTACGTCGTCTGAAGATATCAGTCATAGGCATATGAAATATCGGTAGATCGCTTGTTCGTGGTATTTGACAGCGTTGTCATTGACAAAAATAAATAAGGGAGCCTCTATTAGCGTGACCTGTTTCCTCAGAATCGCTCTGTATAGTACAGTCAATAGGTAATATCGCTTTTCACTAAATTACAGGAGTAATTTTTTTTTAATCAGATTCAGTATCACGTACTGAGTATAACTGAACAAAATCCTTACAAATTTCGACCCCGGAAGTTCCGCCATTTTGAGGAAAACTGTATCCTCCTATATCTTCGTCATCGTGCACTTTAGGCCAAAAATTGTAATGACCTTTCTTGTAGGTAATTGAATTTTACATCTTTTTTGTGATATAATTTTTTTTGTCTCACTTACCGTTCACGACTTATGATCAGTTGAGTTATGAGCATTTTAATGTTTAACCAATTATTAGAAGAGATATTGATCAAGGAGTCAATAAATGAATCTTAAATCGAAAATAGTAAGTGATACAAAAAAAATTATTGCACAAAAAAAATGTCAAATTTAATTACCTACAAAAAGGTCATTACAATTTTTAGCCTGAAGTGCACGATGACGGAGATATAGGCAGATACAGTTTTCCTAAAAATGGCGGCACTTCCGGGGTAGAAATTTGTGAGGATTTCGTTCATTTATACTCAGTACGTGATACTGAACCTAATTGAAAAAAAAAATTACTCCTGTAATTTAGTGCAAAGCGATCAAGAGTGCTGGGCTTCCCTATTGACTGTACCATATAATATTAAATGACATCGATTGGTAAATCTAGATGAAACTCAAGTTCCGGAAGTACATTTGAATGAAAAATTTACCACGCCTGTTTGTCTACTAAAAGTGTTTGGTAATTAACGCTCAACCTATCCAAGTACCAGGCGATTCCTCGGTTACATTTCAGTCATTTGGGTTGCGGACTGTCAGTTGTTAGACTGAACTGACTGATGAACCCGAATGACTGATGACCGGTCTACACGCTGTGTTGAAATGGGTTTGTTTATCCAATCCCAGCTCGAGCCTAGTCGAAAGGGCCAATGCGAAGATAAATACATCATCTTCAAGTGCGTTTGAATACAGCGTGTAGACCGGGCATGAGACGTAAGCGAGGAATCGCGTGGTATGTCCGATTGCACTATTGGTGATCGAAACCCATAATATCTTCGATCACTAGACTGAAAATATTCGAACCTCTTCAAATGGAAATTGAGTAAAAATCACAAATACAGATACATCGACGGAAGTGTGAATGTACATAGATGAATGAAAGCAGGCCCTAGTGGTTGGAATCACGATATTCGTGCGAATGCAAGTTTTTATGCGAAACTATACGTTTATCGAACATTTATGAGATCTTGCAAAATATTTCGTAGAACTTAGTTTCGATTTAGTATATTATAATTAGCCTTCAGTTTATAGAGAATTACCAGGAGCTCGCATTTCAAGCAAATACTTGACTATGTTCTTTCTACCCCAATGGGTAGCTTCGTCGAGTGCTGTCCAGCCCTCGTTGGATCGAGAATTGATGTTTGCCCCTTTCTCGAGCAAATACTTGACCATCTCCGATCGGCCTCTCTGGGCAGCTATGTACAACGGCGTCTTTCCATCATTTGTTGGCAAATTGACATCGGCTCCCTTCGCGAGAAGATAATCTGCTAAGTCCAAGTTACCTCGACATGCAGCTGGATGTAGCAGCGCCTTGCCGTTATTCGTCCGAGAATTGATGTTCGCTCCCTTCTCGAGCAAATACTTGACCATCTCCGATCGGCCCTGCTGGACAGCAGTGTACAACGGCGTCTTTCCACGAATGGTTGGCAAGTTGACATCGGCTCCCTTGTCGATGAAATACCTTACTACGTCCAATGTACCCATGTGAGCGGCTAGAAACAGAGGGGTCTGACCCATCTTGTCTGGACAGTTGATTTCGAAGTCTGTGTCTTCCGCTAGCAATTTTATCATGTCTAAATGCCCGTATTCAACTGCCCGGTGTACTGCTGTTTCGCCAATAAAGTCGCAGACGTGATGAATAATGACCTTACGGTCTTCCTTGTTTGCACTGAAGCAGTTCAGGAAAATTCTTATAATATGACCATTGCCTTCCGCAGCTGCTAAGTGGAAGATGGTTTCTCCAATCTCAGAGCGATGGTCTTTCACAAAGCGTATCCAAAACTCGCCCTCTAGTACATCATCATATTCGTCTGTCAATAGCCAATTTATAAAGGCGCGCATAGTTTCGTACTTATCTTCCAGTAAAACGTGTGCTACGAAGATTTTTCCGAATGATTTATTTCTCGCGCGCTTTGTCAACATCTTCGAGAAGAATTTTGCCGCGAAATATTCCGCGTAAGTTTGATGTCCGAACCGTGGCTGACCATCGATGAATTGAGTGATGATACCGTCCCTCTCTATATAATCTTTGAGATCTGCAGTTGAGTCAGGTGACCCGTAGCTCGAGGCTCGTTGAGGAAGTTGCAGTTTGTCTATCTTGTCCTTGTCGAAAAGTGTGTACAAAGCCAGTGTCTCGTGTTGAGCTACGTATAATCCCCGCCGCCGCTCTTTGTCCGCTAAAACCCCAGGATCGACGAGGTTCCCACCCCTTTTTTTGAAAAATATTTCAAACTTCTTCTCCGCGAAATGTTCGTACAAATAAATGATATTCATTTTTTCAGGAAACTTTGGCTCGTCAGCCTGTGATTCGATGAAATCTTCACACGAATCAAAATTCTCTCGCACCCCTTCGTTGTGACGTTCAAAAACCTCGGCGACTAGCTTCGCCTGTAGCGGATTAGCTGTGAATTTATTCCTCTGATCTTTGATCGAATCGGCAAGTGTCTTCATTATCGCTACAGCATACTTCTCTATACGATGCGAGTTTCCAAGCTTAGTCTCCCAGAAGCGGGTCAAAAATCTTTCCTGATCACCCGTCGAGAATGGCTGTATTTCAAATGAGAATGCATTCAACTTAGCTTCCAATAATTTTCTGGTGTGTGGTCTCGTAGCGACCAATAATTTCCTCATACCATATTCTGCGAGTGTTTGCAGTAAATCAATCACGGTTTTCTCATACGTGGGACTTATTTCGTCGAATCCGTCGAATAGCAGTGCCACCTTGTGATTCCTTTCTAGAATTCTTCTGAAAACTTTCCGTGAAAAGTTGGTTTCGCCACGTAATAGTTCCTTCACTAAGAATTGTATTGCTCCATCGATACGGCCTAGATCATAACTTGACTGCTTCACTTCTGCTAGGGCAGTTGAATAGTCGGTCAAATCAATTTTCAGCACCAGCATATCAGGTTCTCTCTCTTTTATCTTCGATGCTAAAAAAGTCAACATAGTAGATTTTCCCATTCCTGCTGTATCCGAAATAATCACGGGATCGTTATGGGCTGCGAGTTGATCTTCGTCCAGATGTGTCACACCTGTCTTATCATTGATGTCGATACTCTTACTATCATCCCTGTATTGCAGCAAACAGGTTATTTTTCCATAAGACTTCTTCCATATGTATCGTCCTTGTTCTTTCATTAACCAATGAACGTTGCGGTGCTCATTTCTTGCGCACAGATCGTTGAATTCTTCCTCCTCTCGATCCTTAGCCAGAGGAATTAAGTTTGTTGGAGTTTGTGCCCTTGATGCTGGTCGTCCGATTCGCGATAATTCGTCTTGGATACATGTCTCGATACTGCCACTAAGGCCACTAATGGCGATTAAATCTGTTTCTCTTGTGTCTGTCAGAATATCTTTCTTGATGACCATATGTCGGAAAATCGTACGATGCACGTAGTATCCTTCAACATCCTTCAGCCCTTTCAGTTTACGACCAATTTGTAGTTCGTCTTTAGAAATAAGCTCAAACAAGCTGTCCGTGTCCATTATGTTCGAGAGATCCTTCACATCATCTTCTCCCAGATTATCCCAGACGGGGATGTCCAATAATTCCGCGAAGTTGGTGCTATTATCCGTTTCCTGAAACTCGGTGACTTCTCTTCCTAACAGTTTCTTCTGTGATTCGTAAGCGAGATTTTCGAACCTGTACTCAGTTTTGTCCACATGACAAGTTTCACGATCAAGACAATATTTAGAACCCAAATCTTTACCTTTCTGGGTGATGAGAATCATTTTTCTGTCGACGTTTTTCGCCATACTATCACATATCGGCTTCCACAATGACTGCAAATGTCGTTTGGCATCGGTTGACTCACAGTCGACGATTAACAAATTCCGATTGGCCGACCCTTTGAAAACCCCCAACACTAGCTGAGATATTGTTTCTCTTGCCAATGTTTTGAGACTTACGAAGGTGACGATTTCATTTCCATCCGATTTTTGTCTTTGCACGAGAGCTTGACAAACTTGCAAAGCTGTCAACAGAGTTGGTTTCGGAGAAATTATTTCCAATATCCGTTTCGTGCCATCGTAGTGACTGTTTATAAAGTTCTGTGTTTTCCTATTCACACCGTTGAACCGAATGCCAAGTTCTTGGAGCTTCTCCAGATGATCCAAGCTCACACCCTCGATTCTTATGGCATCAAGTTCACCTCTCACTTTATTGAAGAATTCGTCAGCGTGCACATCGGTCAGGAACACGCCGTCCTTGGTCTTGAACCAATTGAAAAGTTCCATTTGAAATGCATCGCTCACGATGCCGAAATCGAGTAGATTGAACTCGGCGCCAATCTCGCGTTCTATAATTTCGCCAAGTTCCATTTCGTTAGGTTGGTTCACGGCCAGAATAAATTCGTCCAGAAAGCTTGAGATTTCATCATCAGTTACCTTGTCATCATCAGTTGCCTTGTCTTTTGATTTTAACGTTTCCCAAATGCTAGACGTATTCTGTATCGAAAGCTTGTAGCGTCGCGGCTGCTTCTTTCCATTTTTCACATCACTCGGAATCAGAAGATGGTCGGTCTTCGTTTGTTCTACGACAGTGATATGTATTTTTTTCAAATCGTCCACCTTAACGCCGATATTAGTACACAGTATGAAGTCCTTCGGAAACTCGATTCCACCAAACATCGGATTTCTCCTAATCTTACGCCACGAATCGAAATACTTCAGCAAGCTGAAATCCCCGCTTGTAGTATTCGATAAATCCGCGGCGCTGATCGCGTTATTTCCATCTTGTTTATGTTTGACTTGTACGAATCGATACATTTCGTCTCCATTACTATCCTTATAACGCAAAACTACGTCGTCGAATTTCTCAGCCGCGTCCATTTCTGTCGCCAACCGGAACGAGTACTTCAACTTCCGTGCACGATGCATAATGAGCATTAAATGCTTCAGTTGATAAACCGTACCGTGGAAACAATCCTTGAGGCCTCTAGATACTTTGTGTGTCTCTTTTTTGGCTGTCAATGTCATTTTCGGTCGTCTTTTAGTTGGTTTGACAAGTTCATTATCAGCGGTACGTTTCCTATTCGATCCCTGCTCATCTGAAACGATGTAGCGTTGGGAATCGGCTTGTGGAGCATTTATCCGTCTCATTTTGCTGAGGCTTTCTTCGGAGTCGCTATCTTGAGCAGCATCAGTTGGTTTTCGAATCGGATTATTCAAAGAAGGATTTGATGAAGGATTGTGATTGCACAGACCACCATTTCGCGAAGTCGAAGGTCTCTTCAAGGTACACACGATCTCCTGTCTGCCAAGATCCCTAGCCAACGGTATTGCCGTTCGACCGTTACGATTAGGGATATCATCACTCTCGTTCCGCCCTGAATCGCTGTCACTGTCGGATGGAGGCATTTCCAAGCTTTTCACCCTGTGGCACTCCGAGTTATCTTCAACTACCAATCATAGAATGTGCTCTGTAAAAAATAGATCATTGGTTATTCATCTTGATATCACTCCGTGAGATAATCAGGCATAATAATACCCACAGAACAAGACGTTCAGCATTTTTCAATTTTTTATTCGCACTCACCTTTGCTAATTACAAATGATTTTTTCTTGCCTGAAGTTCTTATCGCCTATCGGTTCTCCGCACTAGACGCCGGAAGTACTTGCATCGACGCTGTTCAAATTATGAAACATACAGGTCTAATTATTCATTTTAAAAAGACTGGCACTTTCACCACTAAGGTGAATTTGTACAAAGGTGGAGAATCATTGAGCATGGTGTGAGTTGAGTCGTGGTATTTGAAAAGTCGTGACTTCTACGATTTCGGATAAATTACCTTCCTAACAATTCGAATTAGAAACCTCATGTTCATCTCATTCGGAATAAAATTCTCAATACTTGCAAAAGTAGCAGAATAACAGTATTTTCCATAACAGTTTACTCACGTCAGTCCAGTTGGAATATGCATAATTTCAATTTTGTGTCCGCGCAGGTTGCCGATTTTTTGTAGGTACTTTGGACCTTCAGGAATGTGCCCTCAAAATATCTGCAACTGTCAAGTTGTTTTTTAGCCGCTATTCGCTATAAATGAAAATCACTATTTTAATCTCTTTGTTTTTGGAATGGACTTTATCGAAAAAATTTTACGCAAAAAGTTTTACGCGTTCAATATAGCAACTGATCCACAAGGCCCACAGGGTGAAAAAAATCAGGGTGGTTGTCCACAACATGCAAATTCAGAATAAGACTAAAACAAATCATTTTTCAAATACAGAATTACCATGTTTCTTGAGGATCTAAAATTTCAGCTTATAAAAAAATAGAAGTAACGCCTCCCATTTTCTAGTTGCTTGAAACATTATTCAAGATTCTTATAGGTCTCTTCGGAACGCGCTATTAAAAAAAAAGTCTCAATATCTTCGTTACAAGCCGAGATACAGTCATTTGCACGTTTGTTCGATTTGTAATTGTTGTAATCAACATTTTCGTAAAATTCAAGTTCGTAAGCATTCGTAATAGTGTTCGTTAGATAGGCATAATATTTGATATCATACAAACCGCTCCGAGTATTTATGACCTAGCAGATCATGATTGCATTCGATCGCCCGCTCTCGTAAATAGCGAACAGTGTGGTAGGGGCACTGCGTCTCGCCCCGCGGCTCCCCTTGCGCGGCTTAGTTAACTGATGCAATATCTATCTTATAAATTGTCATAGAATTTTTTTGTTATTTCTAATGTAACTTGTATTTTCTCTCAAGAATTTGAAAATGCCCGTAAAAATCAATATTTTCAAATATTTACACCAATAACAATTGTTGTACTTCAATTTTCCTGATTGAATGCCTATAAATTATCTTATATACAAAAGGTGAGAATGTTATATGTATACATTTGATTTTGAACACATTTACTTGTATCGCAACCGCAAGAAATAATTTTTAGATAAAGTCCATTCCAAAAACAATAACATTAAAATGATGATTTTTTTTGATTGATTGCAAATGGCGGCCAAAGAACAAGGGTACATTCCCGGAGGTCTAAAGTACCTGCAAAAAAATCGGTAGCCTGTGCGGTCACAAAATTGAAATTATGTATATTCCGACTGGGCTATGTACCGATCTAGCGATGTATCTCTTATCTTTTCACCACAATTCTGTATGACAAACGGTTAGCACACCCAACGTGGCGTGATATGTCATACACAGTTATGATTATTTCAACGACATTATTCCCAGAACAATTATATTGGTATCTACACTCTCCTTCCATGATAAATATTCCACGAGCAAACTTCGAGCCAGGAAAAACGGAATTCAAATTTCTGTATTATATCTTTTCACAATAATCGCCATGAGGCGGGCACAAGAATTATCGTCGTTGTTCAGTTTGGAACAACCTGATTCATCGGTCGACTAATAAGTCGTCCGAAAATTCGAATCCTCTACTGTACGAATTTGATATCGTTTAAAAGAATTTGGCTGATTTTGCCGTAGAGAGTCGAAAGAAATCACTGAAGCAAAGTTCCCTCCAAACGTTCTCTCTCTTTTTGAATACATACCTTTCCAACGCTCGAATGTCGGCGTGTAGCCACATAACATGAATGTTCGTTGGCAGCTCTATCACCCGATTGATGCACAACACTTCTGCAATAGCGGGAATCACTTGCCTTGCGCGTCAGCTTGATAATGTCATTCCGCGCAACCAATGGAAAGTCAGACCTTAATCGACCAACTTAATCAGTTGTAACTTATCGCACACAACAAAACAGCGATTAATCGATGAAGTGCAGCGTCTTAGATCATTTTGTCAATAAAACAGCACCGTAACTTGTCGGTAATATACACTAGTGGAAAGAATTGAAGGATCAAAAAAAATTCGCAAATTTTTAGCGATTCTTCAAATGGCTATTTCTTCGTTAAAAATAGTCGTATCAGAGTAATAGAAGAAGCAATTCGAAGCTTCAGGTCTGTAGTTTCAATATCTTGAGACAACAAATTTTTCCAAACAACAAGTATCGCGCAATCCTAATAAATATCGTGAAGAAAAAATTTTCGAAGTTTTTTTTTTTTTTTTTTTCGGTGTACGGACTTGGAAAATTTTTTTTCCAGCTAAACCACAATATGGATCGGATAGGTTGTTTATCCAGCTTCAATTTGTTTTTTTGTAAGCTTTGATACGACCATTTCTAGCTGAGCTATCGGTCTTTGAATGAAAATGGATCTATTTGTCTTTGATCATCGAGATCTCAGTAACCAATGGTCATACAGCAAATTGAAGGTGGGTTTCAGAAGCTTTAATAAATTATCCACAAGGTTCAGCCATCTTTTTTTTTTGTTTAGATTTTTTTCGATCCTCAACGGGGCTTTCAAAAATCGCGAAAAAAGGGCTTTTGGAGTTTTTCTAGAAAATCACGCGCTGAATCGAAAATAATGGAAAAACGACTAATGTTGAGTGTGCCTTTTACAGGTTAATATACCCACAAAATCCCTACAGAGTTTCAATTTGATTCATCCAGCCGTTTTTTTGTTTCATTCGATTGAATTTTTTCAAAAAATTAAAGGATCACGTTTTTTGTTTTCAAACACCCATCATCTCTAAAAAAATAAAAAGTAAATTTTCCTCGCAACATTTTTCACATTTTTATCACGAGCGGTGTTTGAAGTTGACAAAAAAAACAAAAAAAATTTCGAATCGATTCTTGAAAATTTCAAAAAACCGCCGGCACTAGCGTTACCCAAAGCGTACCACGTGGAGGTTGCACGGTCGGACTTACGCTTCATGTGTGTGTGTGTGTGTGTGTGTGTGGTTCTTTAGCAGAAATGAGACCCGGTGGTTCGTCAGTTCCACCGTATTTAATGACTCCAAACTCATTCTCCCAAAAATGTGTGTGAATGTGCTTAATTTATCCATTTAATAACGGGTATTGCCACCCCTGCTCTCAACAGCGGCCCTCAAACGTTCAGCCATGTTGATGCAACGGGTTATTTCAGGCTGCGGAATGGTGCTCCAAATTTGCTGAAGTGCGCGCTCTAATGCGGCTAAGTTCTGCAAATTTGGATACTCCCTATACAATCGACGGCTCATTATGTCCCAAATATGCTCGATAGGATTGAGATCTGGACTTATTGGTGGGTGTTGCAGCAATGTGATGTTGTGCTGTTGAAAAAAGCGTCTGGTGATATTGGCCGTGTGTGGGCGTGCGTTATCCTGCAGAAAAATAAATGATCTCAGGTGTTGTCGTCTGGGCAAAACGATTGGCCTCAAAATTTGGTCAATATAGCGCCTAGCCGTCAAATTTTCGCGAACAATCACCAAAGGTGTTCTCCAATTTCGCGAAACACCAGCCCAGACCATGACCGATCCACCGCCGTAAGGCACGATTGGACGACGAAATCTTGACGGAAACGCTCTCCACCACGGCGCCAAACAAGAGGACGTCGATCGCTACCATGGAGACTGAAACGGGATTCGTCAGTGAATAAAACATTTTCCCATTGCCTCAAGGTCCAATTGCGATGTTGATAAGCATACGCTAAACGAAGTCGGCGATGTCGCGCTGTCAATGGGGGTACACGATCGGGGTGGCGTGCTCGTAACCCGGTTTCACGGAGACGGTTTCTGACCGTTCGGGAGGAAATGTTTCTCACTTGATTTCGCCGTCGATGCGGTTGTCGCTGTTGTTGTTGCTGTTGTCTTTGATTCGGAAAATTTCGTGTCACAATCGTTGCGTTGACAAAAGGTTCACGTCGAACTTGGCGAACAATTGCCCGATCATCACGGTGATCAGTGACACGATGGCGACCTTGCCCAGGGCGACGATCGTATCCGTTCGTCTGCCGGTATCTGGCATAAGCACGAGATACGACGGATTGGCTGACACCTATCCGAATGGCAACATCTCTGTGAGTGTAGCCTTCCTCGACCAGAGTCACTAAACGAGCAACTTCCGGCTCCGATAAATGATGTCTGACCATGATAAGGAATCGAAAAAAAAAAGTTTAATTTTTGGAAAGAAAAAATTTTCTGGAATTTTTTTTTCACTAGAAACAGAGTACACGGAGGGAAATTTCTCGTAGAAACTACTATACAAATGTTGCAGTTTGAAGACAGAACGGAGGTATAAACAGACCTACTATACTTTTCTCGTGGTTCGTCCAATAAAATATTGTCTCAGCCGTGATATTATTGTGACTCAGAGAATATTGGACGAACCACGGAAAAAGTATAGTAGGTCTGTTTATACCTCCGTTCTGTCTTCAAACTGCAACATTTGTATAGTAGTTTCTACGAGAAATTTCCCTCCGTGTACTCTGTTTCTAGTGAAAAAAAAATTCCAGAAAATTTTTTCTTTCCAAAAATTAAACTTTTTTTTTTCGATTCCTTATCATGGTCAGACATCATTTATCGGAGCCGGAAGTTGCTCGTTTAGTGACTCTGGTCGAGGAAGGCTACACTCACAGAGATGTTGCCATTCGGATAGGTGTCAGCCAATCCGTCGTATCTCGTGCTTATGCCAGATACCGGCAGACGAACGGATACGATCGTCGCCCTGGGCAAGGTCGCCATCGTGTCACTGATCACCGTGATGATCGGGCAATTGTTCGCCAAGTTCGACGTGAACCTTTTGTCAACGCAACGATTGTGACACGAAATTTTCCGAATCAAAGACAACAGCAACAACAACAGCGACAACCGCATCGACGGCGAAATCAAGTGAGAAACATTTCCTCCCGAACGGTCAGAAACCGTCTCCGTGAAACCGGGTTACGAGCACGCCACCCCGATCGTGTACCCCCATTGACAGCGCGACATCGCCGACTTCGTTTAGCGTATGCTTATCAACATCGCAATTGGACCTTGAGGCAATGGGAAAATGTTTTATTCACTGACGAATCCCGTTTCAGTCTCCATGGTAGCGATCGACGTCCTCTTGTTTGGCGCCGTGGTGGAGAGCGTTTCCGTCAAGATTTCGTCGTCCAATCGTGCCTTACGGCGGTGGATCGGTCATGGTCTGGGCTGGTGTTTCGCGAAATTGGAGAACACCTTTGGTGATTGTTCGCGAAAATTTGACGGCTAGGCGCTATATTGACCAAATTTTGAGGCCAATCGTTTTGCCCAGACGACAACACCTGAGATCATTTATTTTTCTGCAGGATAACGCACGCCCACACACGGCCAATATCACCAGACGCTTTTTTCAACAGCACAACATCACATTGCTGCAACACCCACCAATAAGTCCAGATCTCAATCCTATCGAGCATGTTTGGGACATAATGGGCCGTCGATTGTATAGGGAGTATCCAAATTTGCAGAACTTAGCCGCATTAGAGCGCGCACTTCAGCAAATTTGGAGCACCATTCCGCAGCCTGAAATAACCCGTTGCATCAACATGGCTGAACGTTTGAGGGCCGTTGTTGAGAGCAGGGGTGGCAATACCCGTTATTAAATGGATAAATTAAGCACATACACACATATTTTTGGGAGAATGAGTTTGGAGTCATTAAATACGATGGAACTGACGAACCACCGGGTCTCATTTCTGCTAAAGAACAACACACACACACACACACACACACATGAAGCGTAAGTCCGACCGTGCAACCTCCACGTGGTACGCTTTGGGTAACGCTAGTGCCGGCGGTTTTTTGAAATTTTCAAGAATCGATTCGAAATTTTTTTTGTTTTTTTTGTCAACTTCAAACACCGCTCGTGATAAAAATGTGAAAAATGTTGCGAGGAAAATTTACTTTTTATTTTTTTAGAGATGATGGGTGTTTGAAAACAAAAAACGTGATCCTTTAATTTTTTGAAAAAATTCAATCGAATGAAACAAAAAAACGGCTGGATGAATCAAATTGAAACTCTGTAGGGATTTTGTGGGTATATTAACCTGTAAAAGGCACACTCAACATTAGTCGTTTTTCCATTATTTTCGATTCAGCGCGTGATTTTCTAGAAAAACTCCAAAAGCCCTTTTTTAGCGATTTTTGAAAGCCCCGTTGAGGATCGAAAAAAATCTAAACAAAAAAAAAAGATGGCTGAACCTTGTGGATAATTTATTAAAGCTTCTGAAACCCACCTTCAATTTGCTGTATGACCATTGGTTACTGAGATCTCGATGATCAAAGACAAATAGATCCATTTTCATTCAAAGACCGATAGCTCAGCTAGAAATGGTCGTATCAAAGCTTACAAAAAAACAAATTGAAGCTGGATAAACAACCTATCCGATCCATATTGTGGTTTAGCTGGAAAAAAAATTTTCCAAGTCCGTACACCGAAAAAAAAAAAAAAAAAACTTCGAAAATTTTTTCTTCACGATATTTATTAGGATTGCGCGATACTTGTTGTTTGGAAAAATTTTTTGTCTCAAGATATTGAAACTACAGACCTGAAGCTTCAAATTGCTTCTTCTATTACTCTGATACGACTATTTTTAACGAAGAAATAGCCATTTGAAAAATCGCTAAAAATTTGCGATTTTTTGTTGATCCTTTAATTCTTTCCACTAGTGTAGTTCGAAAACACTCTCAGATCAAGCATGCGGATACGGGTTTGTTAGACCAGTACCGCCAGCCTGAGAGCAAACTCAGAACTACAAATCGACAGAGCTGGGCGAGCCACACACACCAAGCCTACCTCGAAGCGAATGATGATGATGATTTATGAAGGCTGAAATGTGTTAACAAAATAATAGAAAGAAAGGAAAATGAAAGAAAAGGATGCAGTTTAACAAGAATAGATTTAATGTTAATCATCTAGGGTTGCCTAGCATAACAAGAAAAGAACATAGAGTAGCATGTTTTAACATAGCGTTGTTATAAAAGAAAAATCATAAAGAAATAAAATAAAGCGTCAAACTAAAGAGTCAATAAGAAGTAAATTAAAGTTAAACTAATTATAATTCTCTAAATTAAATCAATGTTTCCGATCAGATTTTTTATTGGTAATTAAATTTGTTTATCCGGTGATTCGCGCAGTTTCAATCCGCGAATTGAATAAATTGCGCAGTTAATCGAGTTAATGCGACTTTTAAGCTTGCTGTCTAATTTTTTAAAGTGCATACAAAAATTAGTAAAACTATTATGTGAATGTGAGATTTATTAGACTTATTTTTTCAATATCAAAAATCGTGATTCTAATCCTTCTATTTTAGTAAGTCCGAATACGATTTAAGAGCAAGAGCGGTCACGCACTATTTTAGCTACGTGCCTAATTGATTTGATTAAATGATGTGACTCGACGGGCGCTTTGCCACACAATCGGTATCGGGTGCTCCAATACCCCCTTTTTATAGCGAAATCCGCGACACCCGCGGATCTGCGGTGCGGTTGCACGGAAACCGCGGTATGCACGGAATTTCGGCTCACTCACGGTCGCTCCTGCGCGTCGCGGATGCGCGATGGTCACTGTCCGGCTGGCCTGGCTAGGCGCCGGCCATGCCAGCAGAGCCGAAACGTTACAATATCTGTCATGGAAAGTAAATTGGATATATTTGTCGAATGGTCAAATTGTTTCGACGATTCCATACGACTTATATTCCTTTTTTGCAATTAAATTATTCCAATTGCCGGCAGTGACCTCTAAATATTTTCCAATGTTGTCAAGTTTTTACACAGATTTTTTTTTTAGGATTCCTCATAACTTTCTTCAAGTGCCCATGAAAAAATAGAAACAATAAAAAAAAATGAACCACCCTAGTGTATGGCCAGCTGCACCGAAGTTTGAACAAACTCAATTTAGCAGAAATTGAGTTCAATCAAAGCGGTTATCTTGTTAACAGCCCTAGAATGCTCACCTTCAACCCAATTATATATGGAAAAAAGGAGAGTAGGGTCTCGAGAATGAGATGCTCACTTCTTTTCGAAACCTGCTGAATCAGTTGATTCCAAAATTCAACAGGAAGTTAAGAGTAGCGATAATTGAAAATTTATTTCAACACATCGACAACTGTGAGTTCGGGCAAGGTTGGAACACTTTTTCGTAAATCGTCGACCGTGCATGCGTACAGAATGCCCCGTGACTTGTCAGTGCGATTCCATTCGTGATAAGAAATTTCGCTACTGATGTCATCGCAGATGTAGTAGTCAGCTGTCAATTTAGTAATGTACGGATTGTTGACACCCACGAAAGCTGTTCCGTTCTGTGAAAGTGGATCGTAGATGATTTTCCAAAAAAACAACGGGATTTCCAACGCCCGGTCATGTCCCGATGCATACAGATACAGTGGCTGTTCGTCGTCATCAGCATCTGCCAGTTTCATTGTCCCATGAGTACTCGTGTACACATAAAGATCCAGCTGCACAGTATTAGCATATTTCCGCACAACCATCTCCAGTAAATTCCAATTTCCTCCATTGAATATTTGCCATTGTGGCGACGTGTTAACGTACCAGAAGGTCGACCGTCGAGCTGTACCATACAAATAATCTGCTACCGCGACGAGGTGCCCCCTCGAATAGTACTTGGTGGTATTCGTGACGTACTTGTTTCCAAGTTCAGTCGAGTTCAGGATATGAGAAACCGTTGCTCTCTGAACTTGCCTTTTGTACTGGGTATTCATATTGTTAAATTAACAATACCAATATCCCCAAAGAATAAGAAGCGTCCAGAATTAGAAGCACCCAGAAAGGTCTAAAGCTGGACGTATCTAGAAAGATCTAGACATAGGTTAAGGCTAACATATAAAAGGAACGATGGAACTGAGAGCGGCACTTGTGCAAAGATCCACGTTGAGTGAACATGTAATATAAGTAAAGTGATAAATAAAGAAAGTAAAAGAAACAAAACCTCTTTTATTAATTAAAACAAGAAACCCAACAGTGGTAGCAGAGCGTGGTTCGTAAAATAAAAATAAAAAATAAAATAAAAAAAAAACGGAAAAGTGAATAAAGAAGAAAAGAGGTTAAGTAAGGGAAGCCATGTTGTCAAGAGAGAAATATAATATAGTTCCATTTGCCGGAGAGAATTTTTTTGCCTGGTCCTTCAGAATACAAAGCATTTTACGCGAAAGTGAAGTAATTGACGCAATTCAACAAGAAAATTTCAGTACAACTCAAGGTAATGAAAAAAAGGAAGCACGTGCGCAAGCCCTGTTGATAGCCGGGATAGCAGATAGTCACCTAGAATATTTGAAACAAAAAACAAGTGCATACTTAATGTATAAAAGTCTAGAAGAAAATTTTAAGAAAAAAGGAGTTCGAAGCAGGCTGTTTTTAAGAAGAAAACTAGGTGATATGAAATACAACGAAAAAGAATCTATGCAAAGTCACATCGTAAAATTAGAAGAAATATTTTCACAGTTAAAAGACGCAGGAAATGAAATATCAGAAGAAGAAAAAGTAAATTACCTGTTAATGTCAATGCCTAAAACATACGAAACAATCGTAACTACACTAGAAACAATAGAAGAAATTAAATGGGACTTTGTGAAGGATAGATTGATGGGCGAAGAAGATAAAAGAAAAAAATCTGCAAGTATTAACACCAACAACAACGTACAATGCGCCTTCACATGTTACACATGCGGTAAACCCGGTCATAAACAATTCCAGTGCCGAGAAATGAAGAATTGGGGAACAAGACCATCTTATGGAGAACAGGCAGATACAAGCAATAGACAAAACAACAGCACAAGCCAAAATCGAGGACGAGGAAGTTATGTTCGAGGAGGAGGTTCCGGACGTGGGCAGGTCAACAGATACAATAGAGGACGAGGATCGGAATATCAACCAAACAGAGCTCCGAGAACCTACGCAAGGTTATATTTATGACTGAAAGATCAACCGAACCTAGCATAAACAAAGCAGAGGTAAGAAACACAATCGAATGGTGCATTGACTCAGGCTGTTCAGATCACTTAGTGAATAAGAAGAGCTACTTTAGCAAATATGTAGATTTAAAAAAACCAATCAACATATCAGCTGCTAAGAATGGAGTTATATTAGAAGCAGTAGGAATAGGAACGATCGAGGGAAACTCCTGGTCAAACAATAGAGAAACTGCATGTACACTCAAAAATGTATTCTACGTACCAGATTTGAGAAAAAATTTACTGTCGGTGTCAAGAATGGAAAGAAATGGTTTAAAACTAATTTTTGCCAATGGTAACGTAAAGATCTATCAAAACGAAAAACAAATAATGGTAGGAAAAAGCAACAAGTCACTGTACACAGTTAGTATGAAAGTAGAGGGACCTAAGTGCAATCTTTCAGAAACCCAAGAACAAAGAGAAAATGTACAACTATGGCACAAACGTTTTGGTCATTTAAACCTAGGTGGTATTAAGCTCTTGAAGCGAAATAATCTAGTTCACGGCCTTGATAAAATTAAAATAGACCAGTCGACAGACAGTTTATGTGAACCATGTGTGTTAGGGAAAATGACACGACAACCATTTAATAATAAAGGTTGCAGAGCCAAAAGACCATTAGAGCTCGTACATAGTGATGTATGTGGACCAATAAGTCCAACAACTTGGGACGACAAGAATTATTTTCTGACCTTCATAGACGATTACACTCACTTCGTAGTAATTTACCTAATTAAAAGAAAATCAGAGGTTTTTGAAAACTTTAAACGGTACTACCAATACGCAACGAGACATTTCAACTGTGATTTGCTTAAGTTAAGAACCGATAATGGCAGAGAGTACGTTACTAGAGAATTTCAAGACTTTTGTACAGAAAAGGGGATCACATTACAATACACAGTAGCATACAACCCAGAGATGAATGGAGTGGCAGAAAGGATGAATAGAACCTTAGTAGACAAAGCTAGAACAATATTGATTGATTCGAATATTAAGAAGGAATTTTGGGGAGAAGCTATCTATTTTTCAGCTTATGTAACGAACAGAAGTCCAACAATATCTAAAGATAAAACACCGAGTGAATTATGGAATGGAAGGAAGCCTGATGTATCAAACTTGAGAATCTTCGGAAGCATCACGTATAATCATATACCCAAAGAGCTGAGAAAGAAATTGGACCCGAAAGGCCAGAAGTTAATAATGATGGGATACTGTTCAAGTGGGTACAAATTATGGGACGAAGAGAGACAGAAAATGATTGCAGCACGAAACGTAGTCTTTGATGAAAGACCCAAGAAAAAGGAGGAGCTGGTCGAATACGATAAACTCACCCACGAAGAAGAAGTTGAGCAATCCAACGATCAAATTAATGAAGAGCTGGAAGATGATACACAAGAAGAAAGTGAAAATGAAGAAGAAGAGAACAAACAGTTGAAAGATAAGGTAATAATTCAAGATAACGAGAAAAGAGTCAGAAGAAAACCAGCATGGCATAAGGACTATGTAACAGATGTTGAAGAAAATGATGAAGCCCTCTTCGCATTATACATAAATCAGATGGACGATGACGTTCCAGTCAATTATGAAGAAATAGCTACAAGAGAAGACAAACATAAATGGGAAAAAGCAGTGAACGAAGAAATTAAGGTACTTATCGAAAGCGAGACCTGGGAAAAGGTTCCAAAAACACAAAATGTTAAAACGATAGACTGCAAATGGGTATTCACAAAAAAGAAAGTAGGAAACGAGAAGATTCATAAAGCTAGACTAGTTGCAAAAGGTTTCCAACAGCGAGAAAACCTAACCGATGTCTATTCACCAGTATTAAGACTCCAAACCTTAAGAACACTGCTGTCAGTCGCATGCCACAGGAACTACTACATTCACCAAATGGATGTTAAGGGAGCATTTTTATACGGACGAATTGACGAAGAAGTCTATCTCAAACCACCAATTGGAATAGAAGTAGAACCAGGATACATACTCAAGCTGAAAAAATCCTTATATGGGCTCAAGAAATCTCCTAGATATTGGTACGAACGTTTTCATGAAGTAATTACTAGTCACGGTTTTCAAAGGTCGGAAAATGATTCTTGTCTGTACATAAAAAAGGATTTATTCATACTATTATATGTTGATGATCTTCTAATTTTGGGGAAGAATTCAAAAGAAGTAATTTCGATTACAAAGTTTCTATCAACAAAATTTCGAATGAAAGATCTGGGAAGCGAGAACCTAACATACTTAGGCATAGCAATAAATAAGAAAACAGAACAAATTTGGATTGATCAAACAGAATATTTAAAAGGGGTATTACTAAAGTATGGCATGTCAGATTGTAAAAGTATAGAGTCACCTATCGATGAAAATTACAAGTTTGATGAACACCCCGAGATTGATCTTACTTATGAGAAGAAATGTAGATCCCTCATTGGTTCGTTAATGTATGCAGCAGTAGGCTCTAGGCCAGATTTGGCTCAATCAGTCTGTTATTTAAGCCGATTTCAAACTCAACCTTGTGAAGCCTTATTTAAATCCCTTAAGAGAATTCTTAGGTATATAAGAGGTACCATAGATTACAAATTAATATATAAGAGAAATAAAGAGAGTGAACCAGTCATAGGATATGCAGATGCGGATTTTGCTAGAGATTCTGACAGAAAATCAACTTCAGGATATTTAATCAAAGCATATGATAACACAGTAATATGGAAGTCAAAAAAACAACCCACCGTAGCTTTAAGTACCACTGAAGCCGAATTCATTGCCTTAAATGAAGCTGTGATGGAAGTCTGTTGGCTAAAGAAAATGCTAGTCGAACTAGATATTAAAGTAGGTACTATGACCATATTTGAAGATAATCAAAGCACAATTAAGGCTACCAAAAACCACGATATGAAAAGACTAAAACACATCGACATTAAGTATAACTATATTAAACAAAAGGCAGAAGATAAAACTGTTCATGTCGAATATATTAATACCAAAGATCAAATAGCTGATAGTCTAACAAAACCAGTAAGTAAGCAAACCTTTGTACACTTTGTCAAAAATCTTAGTTTAAGTCACAAGGATATTGATATTGAGGAGGAGTGTTAAATTAACAATACCAATATCCCCAAAGAATAAGAAGCGTCCAGAATAAGAAGCGTCTAGAATTAGAAGCACCCAGAAAGGTCTAAAGCTGGACGTATCTAGAAAGATCTAGACATAGGTTAAGGCTAACATATAAAAGGAACGATGGAACTGAGAGCGGCACTTGTGCAAAGATCCACGTTGAGTGAACATGTAATATAAGTAAAGTGATAAATAAAGAAAGTAAAAGAAACAAAACCTCTTTTATTAATTAAAACAAGAAACCCAACACATATCATAGGGACCCCAAAAGTCAGCCTGGCGCCAAAAAGGACGTCTCTTCGTGGACTGGAAATTCCCGATAGTTTTCGTGAGTTGGAACTTGGTGTAAACGGTACGGTAAACATCCTCATCACGACATAGTTCCATGGTCCTCAGAAATTCGTTTCCAAGGTCGAATCCGATCTCAACTTGAGTGTGGTTCTCCAGACAGGTTTTTCCCGTTCTCCTAACCACACTTGGAACCGTAGTATTGCATTTCAAATCCCCGAATCTGTATTCCGCCGAGTTTACGCGGAACATTTTACCGCTGATGGAAACGCTGCGATATCCTGAGTGTCGTTGTCGCCTACGCCTACCAGATAATTGCGGTCTCCTATGCATGCCAGACGGAATTCTTCGTTCTGTTTGAAACGCAAGGTTCCGCTGGTGTCCTTAGGGTTTAGGTAGCTAACGTTGAGCCCTCTTTTGACCAGCACCAATGGTTGAAGCTCGCTAAGGTCTTCTTTTAGGGACACGCTGCATCCATCTGTAAGCAATAATTGCTAGACATTTTTTTTTCTATGAGATATTTTTGGTATTGACTGTTTGGCCTGCTGCTGAATAATTTATACAATCTCGCTTTAAACTGGACTTTGTCTGAATCGTTATAAATGTTTTCAGTCAGACATTTAAGGCAGAGTTCGAGGAAGATGGTCGGAAGGTCATGGAACACTCGCGATATCATGCTACTTCACCTATTGTCTGTTGAATATATTGCAGAACATATTAACATAAACATTGAAAAGGTAAAATCACTTACTACCGCTGTAAATCGGCGAGACATCGAACGGTGCAAATGCGGCTGCGATGAAGGTCACTAGCAGCATCATTGCAAAAGTTATATGATAAATTACAATGTAGAATTTCCTCATTTGTCATCAATTTACCTCCCATGAATAAAATCCATACAGTGGAACTTCTCTATTTATGTTGACGTCACCCACCTGCAAGTATTAATATCATATTTTGTTGTTTTCCTATACTGAATGCTGATATTCTATCTCTGGGCTACTTGGGTGAATCGAAATAAGCAATCAAGAGACTCGGGAGAGTCTCGCGCCAAGTACATTAAAACGGACGCGTCGACGACAGAGTATCTTTACCGCGACGGCTGCTTTCCGGCGGAGTGGGGATAAAATGACGATCTCAGTAATCGTATTTATCAATCATATCAAATGATTTGCGCTTAATATTCGGAATGGAGATTCACTCAGCTTTCATTTAAGCCCAAAATCGACCCGATCGGTCCACGGAGAGCTGAGTTATGATCGTTTATTTATTTGGGCCACGATTTTACACTATAACGTTTGAGTCCGAATTCACAATGGTCATCCAGCATGCCGTTCTATAAATAGCTTTAGTCAAAAGTTCCACTCCTTGCCGCTATACTAGAGTGTCCTCTCTGTCAGATAAAACTACATAGAGAGTGCTGTGAGTCGTTCTGCCGTCCATGGAGCATGCCCGGGCGTATATGGCCGTTATGGGAAATATCGTGACAGATGAGAAATATGGTTCAAAGATTCCGTGTATAAGGGTAGCTTCATTTCCGGAACAAAGTTTGGAATTAATTAGAAGAAGTAGAAAATTGTTGAAATTATTCCCGGTGTCCTATAGATGAACAATACATAATATCTACTCAATTATTATTCGCTTACCTGACAAGACTTTGAGGTTATGTGAAATCTGTTACATCAATCGTAATATCCCGGGAAAAAAAAATTTTATATGATCATATATAATCATATATAATTATGTATAAGTTTATATGATTAAATATAGTTTTATATAGTTATGTATAATGTTTATATAAAATTATATATATTTATATAGAAATTCGTATAAATATATATAAGTTTATATGATTATATAAAACTATATAAAATTTTATATATAGGCGTATCGCATGGCTTTATATTACTGTATAAAATTATATATATTTATCTACAAATATGTATAAATATATATAGGTTTATATAATTATATAGAACTATATAAAATTATATATATTCATATATAAATATGTATAATTATATATAAGTTTATATGATTATATAAAACTATATAAAATTTTATATGTAGGCGTATCGCATGGCTTTATATTACTGAATAAAACGATACATTGTTATACATTAAAATATATAATGATTATTGTTATATAATCATATAGTTTTTTGTCATTACATATAAATACTTACAGTATATGAACGTGAATGGTGACAGATAATCGATGATTGTCAAGTCATCTTTCACTTAAGTGTATATTCTTCCTCTAATTTTGACGCAAAAATGTGCACTTTGTAAATAAATGCATTCAATAACTATTACAATTCGGAAATATTAAGTAAACTTGATCGATTTTAAAACTTAACTTTTATATATTTATACAAAATTTATAAAAAAATGAAAAGTCACGCGTTGATCATTGAAGGTATACTTTATATTTATTATCATAGAAAAAGTAAATATATAATTTAAAAATTCAATCATAGAAAAACGCTTCTCCATGATTGTTTTTATTACTTGATTAATTTTCAGGTTCTAATGAAGGAAATCGAAATTACCAAATATTGAATAATTTCGACATCGTTTCAATTGATAATTGTTACAGAAAATTTTTCTCTGAAAAAATGCACTGCCAGGAGATCAAAAAAATTACTGGTGCATTTTTGTCATGTTTTTTTTTTATTAAAATAATTGATTATCAGCATTCATGTAAATCAACTCTGAATTCATCAAATTACTCAAATGCTTATTTAATAGATTCAATTTCGCTAACTCAATTTATATTCCACACAGAATATCATTTAATGATAACTGCGTGTTTGCTGCATTTGATTACCATAAAATTGATAATTAATACGTCAGATGTGAAATTTTGTTCAATAAGAATTGGAATATATGACATTTGTATATTTGATATTCGCTTAAGCTCATCTTTCAATAACAGATCTTGGGTCAGTCGGTAGCGGGTAGAGTTGGCGAGTGCACGGTTCACGGATCAATCCCCGGCCGGGACCAGTTTTTTTTTTTTTTTTCTCTGAGCCGATACCATTATATATAATTATATAAAACTATATATAATTATATAAAACTATATAAAATTATATATGGCCAAAACTCATATATAATTTTATATAGTCATTTATATATAATTTTATATAATTATATAAAAAAAATTTTTCCCGGGATATCATCAATGATTATTGACAAAGCTGTTGACATTTTGTAAATTCTCCAGGACCGGCTACGTCATAGACTATTGTCGCGCACAGACTAGCTTTTAAGGGGAGACTTCGGTGAAATTTTGATAAAAACGATTTTAATGTTTTTCAAAATACTAACAAAATTGTAATCAAAAATTCCCTGCATCAAATTGTAGATTATGGTAGTATGTGTATTGAACAAAAAATTCAATCCTCTGAGTTGAAAGTGCATGCCCAAGAAGCCTTTCGCAGAGACTTTTCTGTGCACCGCTGCCAAAAACTCCTTGCGGATGGCAGTATGTGTGTTAAAAAAAAATTTCCATCCTCTGAGTTGAGAGTGTATGCGCAAGAAACCTTTCGCAGAGACTTTTCTCTGCACCACTGCCAAAAACTCCTTACGGATGGCAGTATGTGTATTGAAAAAAAATTTTAATGTAGAAGAATGATAGGAGAAAGTCACGAAATCTGTATAGTGAATAAAAAGTAAAAAGAACATAAAAAAATTGGAAGAGATATAGGAAAGAGGGGCGGGGCAGATGGGCATCCCCTAAAAAATTTTCGTACTTCAAAATTGAAAAACGTCTAAAATTTCATTATTTACTTGCTCTAGTAAACTTCGAACACCAAATCAACTACACATCTTGACAACTTTGGGAAAGGTGGCAAAAATGGGTAAGGAAAAGTAACACAGTAGAACAGTAAAAGGTATTCCAAAGTAAATACGAGAATAAATTCAGAAGATTTTTCAATTTTGAAAAATTTCGACAATAATATAGGGTGCCCATTAGGGTGGATTGTTTTTTTTTTTGTTCTGGTTTTTCATGGGCACACGAATAACGTTATGAGGAATCAAAAAGAAAAAATCTGTGTAGAAATTTGACAACATTGGACAATATTTAGAGGTCGCTTTCTTCAAGTGCCCATTTTGCCCGCAGTTGTGAACTTTTCAGATAAGGGCGTTCAACATTCGATATCAGTCAGACCATGGTTCTTCGGTGAAAATTTGGAGATCCATTCATTCAATCCTCTATTTGAGGCGTAAATTTCTTAGGGTGCCTATTTTGCCCGCTCCTTCCCTACATATACAACCATATATGGATGTGGAGTCGAAGATTGGTGATACGAATTTGTAACAAACAAAATTCTACAAAAAGTAATGATATCCCCCCAAAAGCACCTCTGGTGCAAAAACCTTCCGCCAAGTACATTAATGTGCCATAAAACAATCAGTAAATTATCTCCCTACAAAAATTATTTTTTGATATCCACCTATGACAATTCCTTTATTATTCACCTACAAAAGTATGGAAATGAGATACTACTGTTGCCCGCACATATCGCCAAGCATACTTGCCCCTTAATTTATGTCGATCGCGTTATTGAGACTCAACGTAGTTTTTCTAGTCAAGGTAAAACCACATTTAAAAAAATTGATATTCGAAAATTATAGAAAGAAAAAAATTAATTTGGAGGTAGTGGGACTTGGCGGGCCTTTTGTAGAATCCTATAGTGTTATAAAATATAGGCCTGCCAAGTACCACGTACTCCAAATTAATTTATTTCTTTCTATAATTTTCAAATATCAATTTTTTTAAATGTGGTTTTTCCTTGACTAGAGATACTACGTTGAGTCTCAATAACGCGATCGACATAAATTAAGGGGCAAGTATGCTTGGCGATATGTGCGGGCAACAGTAGTATCTCATTTCCATACTTTTGTAGGTGAATAATAAAGGAAATTGTCATAGGTGGATATCAAAAAATAATTTTTGTAGGGAGATAATTTACTGATTGTTTTATGGCACATTAATGTACTTGGCGGAAGGTTTTTGTACCAGAAGTGCTTTTGGGGGGATAAACTCTGTTTCTTGTTTGTTAAATCACTTTGTATTTTTCATATACTTTAATTTTCCTTCCATAATTAATCGTGAATCTAATTCCATTTCTTCTTTTGAATATTGTTTGAGGAGCTATACCACCCGAAGACAAAAGTGTAGCTCTCGTAGCTATCTCACGAAAAGTGAACGTAGTATTATGATTAGTACTAAACGGTTCCATCCCGTGTGGAAATTGCCTTTTTAATCCATTTTTATAAAAAGGCGTTAGTAGGGTCCCGATCAGACTGCCGGGATAGTCAAATATCACGATGTTCCCTATCTGGCCCTAGCACGGTACGAGTCAGGCTCCCCTTTCAATTATTATGGCACACTAACGCGCTCCGTTCTTAGGGCTCCGATCCGTTGCCTACAAGATATTATAATAAACTACGCGATCTCGATCAGCTGTTGCGATAATGTATTTAATTCTGACCGGTATGAATTTGGCTCCACAGTCTTCCGTATTTTTTCTTTGATATTCAACCACGATCAAGGAAAGCAGAAGACAAGTCAATGGTTAACGTCATACCGTTCAGAATCAAACAAGCGTCAGCGAAATCTACAGATATTCTGTACCGCGGCCGATCAAACGTTGGTGAATAATGAACTCGGAAAAACGGAAGCGAAACCAAGGACGTCTCCGCATGCGAAAACAGCGAGCGATTGTGAAAGTTTGGAGAGAGTTGGATGTGTCGTCATCATCATCAAATGACACCCGCGTTGATGCATCTTCTGCGGATAATTCAGAAGGTAATGATTCTGTGATGGTCACCCAGCAGGTCCTGGACGACTTTGAATGGAATTAGCCTATAGTGACTTTGCCTAATGTCATAATAATAAATTTAAACAGAAGAACATCAAGTTGCAGACGCAAATCTTCCTGGACCATCAACAATTCCTGAACAAAGTGCTACAGAGACGCAATCTAGTGATCAAGAAACAATGCGGTCTGATTGGGATGAGAATATAAGTTCCACTGCCAGCGAAGATAACGACTCAGGACCCCTATTCACTAACTCCGATTACGATCGTATCGATGAGTTTACGATCGAGTGTGACGTCACATCGATTCGTTTCACCGAAAGTGCGATTCAGTAAGTTTCCGAACGCTTCGTTACGATCGAAAACGAATCGAAAAATGGCCGATTCAAACGAGCGGGAAAACCTCTCGTTTCGTTCGTTTACGATCGTATCTCAAGGTAAGTACATGTGTTTTCATATTAGCTCAACGATGAATTCCATTATTATGGTATTCGGGTAGAAGTAATAGTCCCAAAAGTCGGTTTGATCAAACAAATTACGATGCGTTCTTGATATTATCGAATTTTAAGGCCATGTAATTTATTTTCATATATTCGAACGTACGAACACGGAGGTTAGAATGCCATAAAATTAAATGCTTTCATATTTGAATAATTTATACAATGAATCTCATTAATTTTCATCATTATTACACCTGCTAGTGATACTCAGGGATATAATTTCTAGTTATTTGCCCATTTCAGATGAATTTTGAACTTTTGCTGGTTATGCGACGTAGACGACTAGAGAGAGAGAGGGAGCGAGAGAGGGAGCAGCGTCGACATGAGGAGGGCGTCGTGAATAGGATTCGTCTACGGCAAATCCGAGACACGTCTGATCCTTTCCAACTCGGCGATAATATCTTTCGAGGACTTTACAGGTTGAACCGGGATCTAGCACGCAGCCTCATCGAGCAACTCCGTCCTCTGATGCCTGTTGCACAACGTTCTACGGCAGTTCCATTGGAACTCAAGGTTCTTTGTGCCCTGCACTTTTTTGGGCAGGGTAGCTACCAAAAATCAGCCGGTAGCGACAGCAACCTTGGACTTAGCCAAGCAAGTGTCAGCAGAGCCATCGAGGAGGTGACCGAAGCCCTGAACCACGAGCAGATGCTGACGAGGTGGATCGTCTTTCCATCAAACCGAGAGGCAATAAGTGCAGTGATCCAGAGGTAAATAAATGAAGCTTCAGTACTTTTTTTACTTAATATATTTGACGCAACAATAATATTAATATGGTGATAGGTATATGGAGTAGGTATATGGAGTAGGTACAAGTAATTAAGGGAATAGGTATATGTTAATAAGTTGATAGGTATAATTGAGTAGGAGTCTGGGTTGATCAACCGTTATGCTGGAAGTACTCCGTCAGCCTGAAAAACAAATATCAAACAGTTATTGAATCTGACAATTTTATTTTTGTTCACAGTAATTTTGCTTCGAAGCCGATGCCAGGTGTTCTGGGGTTCGTGGACGGCACCCATGTCGCCATTATAGCACCATTGCTGCATGAAGAACTTTACGTGAACAGGAAACATTTCCATTCATTAAACGTTCAGATTGTTTGCAATTCGGACCTTGAGATAATGAACATTTTGGCGAGGTTTCCAGGCAGCACGCACGATTCTTTCATCTGGAGGAACTCTGCGATCTACAGGAAGATGCGACAGTTGTGGGCCGATAATGAACGCTGTTGGCTGCTAGGGGACTCGGGCTACCCGCACGAGCCCTGGCTACAGACGCCAATTCTCCACGCACAGGAGGGAAGCCCAGAAGCAAGGTACACGGAGCTGCACATGAGTGCTCGATGTGCGGTGGAGCGCTGCATCGGCGTACTCAAGGGGCGCTTCCGCTGCCTTCTTCGCCATCGGGTATTAGAATACGGCCCAGAGAAGGCAGGCAGGATCGTCAACGCGTGTGCCGTCCTGCACAATATGTGCATAAAAGCCCGTGTGCCTGACCCGCCAGATCTACCTGCTGTACTGGCTGGGGAAGTCGATGACCACTTCTATGAAGCTGGTCAAGCTGCGATGCCAGAAGGGCAAAACATCCTGCGTGAAGCACGAGTAATTCGTGACAACATCGTACGCCGCCTGCATTGACCACAACTCGTCAAATCAGCCTGTTGCACCATTCAGATGCGAATCAGCAGGTTTGTGTGTTTTAAATATTCCAAATGTATCTACTTTTTAAAATGGTATAAAATTTGGAGCGAATTTCTTTTAGGTTACTATTTGAGAGGATTAGGGCTATTAGGCGAGACCTCGTTAAAAAAAACGCGCCTCATGGGTACCTCATAGGTGGTGTGGAAATCCCTGAAATTACTGACAAAAACGCTGACAACAAGTAACTCACGTTTCCAACGCGGCTTGAGCACATGCGGACAGCACTTCGGTGGAAGCAGCTTGGTTGCGCAAGGCTTCGAGCCCCTTCTCCATCAATGTTGTCTGCCGCCGGAGGATATCATTCTGAACATTGATGCTCGCTGTGTGTTCCCGTAGGGCAGCTGTATGCTCCTCCAGTGCAAGCGTTTGCTCGTTGGTGGCTGCAGCCTGGCCCTCAGCAGCCGACAACACTTGCTCCTCGTACCGGTCTGCGATCTCTGCGCTCTGTTTCTTTCTACGCACCCTCCCAGAAACGGCAGCCACCGACACTGGATGGACCGTATCGGTCGATGGGGTAGCGACCAAATGATCTGGGGATGCTCCACGGGGATGAGGTTCCACATCGGCTTCGCTCTCTACTGTCGCCAGTTGCGGCACCTCATCATCCGGCTGCTCTTCATGCAGCTGCCTCTCCAGTGCATCAGGCACATTTGTGTGGCCTGTCACCGCTACCCGCCCGATCAACCCCAATAGCTCGACCTCAATATCTGTGAGCCGTGATTTTTTTGCCGGTCCACCTCCAGTCCCCCCCGCATGGTTAGCTAGTGCAGCTCCTTTTTTTTTTGTAAGGCTGCGCCAGTCCTGCCATGACTGAAAACAGAGTGAAAGTAATAATAATTAGATATAAGTAATAATAATTAGAATAAATGATATTATTGATAATTAGATATAAGTAATAATAATTAGATATAAATAATAATAATTAGAATAAGTGATATTATTGATATTTGGATATTAGTGATAGTAATTAGATATAAGTAATAATAATTAGAATAAATGATATTAATGATAATTAGATATAAGTAATAATAATTAGATATAAATAATAATAATTAGAATAAGTGATATTAATGATAATTGGATATTAGTGATAGTAATTAGATATAAGTAATAATAATTAGATATTAATAATAATGATTAGATACTAATAATAATAATAATAATTTTATGCAATTGAATCGATGAATAATAAATTGGAATGATTTTTACTAATTCATTTTATTTTATAAGTATTTTGCAACGGGTTGGTAGCCCGCTAGAAATAAATGGAGTTTTAGGACGGGGTGTGAGGGAAAGTAAGCGTGATGTGACTCGAGTGACGTAAATGAAAAAGTATAGATGCGTTTATTCAAAATAGCTTATCCTAATACAATTGTGGGGTGTGTGGGGGTGAGTGTGTGTGTGTGGGGGGTTATCGAGAGGGTTGAGTTATTAATTAACTAAACTGAGGTTCTAACAAAGGTACTGACCTTAGATAAGATGGCTTGGAATATTCACAAATTACTTGAGTACACTTGTCGCTAAGACGGTTAATACTTGAGTGACGATCGGACCTCATGTCCGATCGTCCTCGGCTATCTTCGCTTTATTTCGTGTTAATTCAAATCTTTCGGTTTCCCCGCGTGGTTTGGGGCGATTTGTGACTTGCCATGTCACAACTCCCCCCTCCCCACGCGGGGTGAAGCCTATAGGGTGAACCGTTTTATATGTCGTGTGTTATGTGCTGAGTGTACTTATTTCCTACTATTTCATACTTCTTGTTAATCCTAACTTATTTGCTAATTTGTACTCAAAGACTCTATTGTAATACTGATTTTTCCTTTTATGATTGCTTTGATTGTTCTTTTTCTACCTTATTTACTAATGTGTGTCGTTTTCGTTGTCTTTTCCTGGTGTCGTTTCGTTTCGTCGTCTTCTTCTGGTGTCGTGTCGTTTCCTTGTCGTGTCATTTCGTTGTCGTGTCTTTGTCGTCTCTCCCTCTGTTTCGTTCATCTTCTTCTTTTTATGTGGTGTCAAATGTAGTGTCTGTGTCGTCTACTTCAATTATCAATGTGTCTGTGTCTGTCTCCATCTCGTCTGCAGTCTCGTACTCGTCTGCTGTTTCGTATATGTCGTTTTCTGTGTCTGAGTCTGTCAAGTCGATCTGTGGTACGTGTGTGTGTGTGTCGTTTTGTTTTTTTTCGTTATTGCTTTTGTCTTTGTTATTTCTGTTTGTCTCTTTAGTTAATTGAAGTCCTGTTTTTATTTTGTCCATTAATTTTATCATTTTGTCTCGTAAGTCTGTAGCTTGTCTTGAGGTTCGTGTGTATGGGGTTGTCTGTCTTAGTGTGCGTCGTGTGTTTGGGTACCTGTGTGCGTGTGGTAGTAGTCCTGGTGTTTGTAGTAGCGGTATATTTTGTGTCGGTCGTAGTGTGCGTCTTATCGTTACTGTATTTCTCTGTGTGGCGTCTGTTATCGTGTGTTGGTGTGTGTACGTCAGCTGTCCAGCCGTCTGTAGTAGTGGCGTCTTTCGTGTTCCGTCCATTGTCCTTGTTTCTGTAATATATCGAATGTAGAATTAGTTACATGTATTTTTAAATGTATAGTTTCAAATGGTCAATGTGCCATTTTCCTATGTTTTTTCCGCTTTCTGTCGTTAATTCGTATATGGTCGGTGAGATTTTATTTGTTATTATGTATGGTCCAGAATATTTATGTGCTAATTTAGCTGCTACGTGGTCTACCTTTGATGAGAGTATGTGGGTCTTTTTAAGAACCCTATCTCCTACCTTGAACTCGTTGTTTCTATGTCTTAGATTGTAATAGTGTGCCTGTCTTTCATTTGCTTCCGTTAGGTGTCTTTGTACTTCCTCCCTGATAATCTGTAGTCTACGTAAGTGATCTGTCCATTTGTCTGTGTCCTGCATCTCGATGTCTCCCTCGTTCTCTAATTGATCTCGTAGGCATTGTGTCGGCTTTAGTTCTCTTCCCAGGTTCAGGAATGCCGGTGTGTGTTTCGTTGATGTGTGTGTACTTGTGTTTAATGCGAACTGTAAATCTTGTAAGTGTATATCCCATTCCCTGTGATCTTTTTCGACGTATGCTTGTATCATCGTTTTTATTGTTCTGTTGACTCGTTCTACCGGGTTTGCTTGTGCGTGATATGGTGGTATTGTCGTGTGTCTGATGCCGAATTTTTGTGTTAGTTCGCGTATCAGTTTGTTTATGTATGGTGTGCCGTTATCTGTCAGGATTACGCGTGGTGTTCCCCATCGTGATATGACGTGTGTGTGAAGTGCGTGTTCGACTGTCTGCGCTGTTGCTTTTTTGAGTGGTATTATTTCGCTCCACTTTGTGTATAAATCTTGGAAAACTATTATGTATTGGTGTCGTGTTTTAGATATAGGTAGTGGACCCATAATGTCTGAAGCTACTACTGTCCATGGTTCTTCTATTATTCTGTGTCCCATGAGACCTGCTGGCTGTCTTTGTTCTACCTTCGTTTTTTGGCAAATTTCGCATTTTCTGACATAATTTACTGTGTCCCTGTACATTCCAGGCCAGTAATATTCTTTTGCTATTCTTTGGTATGTTTTTTCTATCCCTAAGTGTCCTGATTGTGTTGTGTCGTGATTTTCGTGTAGTACTTGTGTGATTTTCTCTTTGGGGATTACTAATTTCCATGGGTTTGTGTCGGGTAATAGGTTTGAGTGTAGAGGATCGGGTCTATGGAAGTATAGGTGAGTGTCGCGTATTCTCCATGAGTCGTTTTTCTCTGGTCTTGTCTGTACTTGTGTCTTTTTATATATGTACCATTTATCTGTAGTGTTCTCTATCGCGCCTAAGTGTGGTTGTTCTTCGTCTTCGTGTAGTCGTGATAATGCGTCGGGTACGTGGTGTGCTGAACCTTTTCTGTGTATTATTTCGAAGTCGTATTCGAGTAGTTCGAGTGCCCATCTCGCTAGTCTACCTGTCGGGTTTTTTAAATTGTGTAGCCACTTCAGTGCGCTATGATCTGTAATGACCGTGAAGTGGTAACCCTCTAAATATGGCCTAAATTTCTGTATGGACCAAATCACTGCTAGGCATTCTCTTTCCGTTGTTGTGTATTTACGTTCAGCGTCACTTAGTGCACGGCTGGCGTATGCAATTACTTGTTCTGTATCTTGTTTTGTTTGTGTGAGTACTGCGCCTATACCTGTGCCGCTTGCGTCTGTTTGTACTTGGAATGGTAGTGTGTGATCGGGACATGTTAGTGTGGGTGGTGTTGTGAGTAATTGTTTGATTGTGTTTGTCGCGTGTTGTTGTTCTTCTCCCCAGGTCCATTTCTGGTCCTTTTTTAATAGTCGTGTGAGTGGTTCTGTTATGTGTGCGAAATTTGGGATAAATCTTCTATACCAAGAGGCCATTCCTATTAATCTTCTTAGTTGTTTAATTGTTTTTGGTTCTGGGTAGTCTGTCAGTGGTTGTACTTTGTCTGAGTCTACGTGTAATCCGTGTTTATCTACTATGTAACCTAGGTATTTAACTTGTGAGCAGCCAAATTCACATTTATCTGGGTTAATCGTGAGTCCTGCGTGTGATATTTTATCTAGTATTTTTCCTAACCAGTGTATGTGTTCCTCGAATGTCTGTGTAACTATTATAATGTCGTCTAGATATGCAAATGCGTACGGTTCTGATTTAGGTCCAATTATTTTATCCAATAATCTTTGGAAAGTAGCTGGTGCTCCCGTGAGACCATATGGCATCCTTTTAAATTGGTATAATCCTTTTCCCGGTACTGTAAATGCTGTTATGTGTCGGCTGTCTGTGTGTAATGGTATTTGGAAGTATGCTTGACTGAGATCGAGTTTTGATATGTATTGTGCGGCGCGTAATTTGTCTAGTATTGCTGTCATGTATGGTAGTGGATATGCGTCTTTGCGTGATACTGAATTTACTTTTCTAAAATCGAGACAAAATCTGTAGGTGTTATTCGGTTTTTTAATCATAACAATCGGGCTTGACCATTCGCTTTCTGATGGCTCGATTACATCTTCTGCTATCATTTTATCTACTTCCGCGTAGATCGCGTCTTTTATTTTGGGTGATACCATGTAGTATCTTTGTTTTATTGGGGCGTGACCTTGTGTGTCTATTCTGTGTGATGTTAAGTGTGTTAAGCCTAGTTGGCCTGGTAGTGATGTGATTTTATTTCTTAGTAGTATCTGTAGTTCTGTGTGTTGTGTGTCTGTGAGTTGTTGTATTCCGCTGCAGATTCGCGGTGTCTGATCTCTGGGGTATAGGTTTGGATTTGGTGGAAAATTTGGAGTTGGTAGTAGGACTTTCCGTTTTGGGGGTGTGTCTGTGTGTGTGTTTTCTGTTCTATCTATGTTTTGCTCTTGTGTATTTTTATACAGGTTTGGGTTCGGTGGGAAATTTGGAGTAGGTAATAGGACTTTTCTTTTTGGTGCAGGTGTGGTTGTGTGTGTTTGTTCCTGTGTGTCTGTGATTTGCGACTGTTCTAACACTTTCTTTTCTAATTTCTCTTGTAATGCTGCTGCTTTTGCTTGTTTTGTGTGTGTCTGTGTTTCTTGTTCTCTAGTTTCTTTAGGTTTTTCCGTTTCTATTTCCGGTTTTACTTCTTCGTGTTTTTCTTTTTCTTGTTCTGCGTTATCTTTTCGTTTTATTGGGTATTGTAGTGGGACTGGAGTTGTTTGTGGCCACCGTTCCATTACGTATGTTACTGTTGGCTTTTCTTTCATGGACCATGTGTTTTCTACGAAATCTAATTTCATCCCGAAATGTCTTAATGCATCTATTCCGAGGATGCATGTCCACGCCAATGTTGGGATTATTCCTAATTCTATCCATCTACTTGTGTGTCCTATTCTAACTAGTCTTGTTGTTAATCCTGTTATCCCTGCGCTCGTGCCGTTTGCTACTAATACTGTAGTGTTAGGTGTATCTTGTATGTCTGTGTATCTTTCTTTTAGTATTTCTCCGATCTTTTGTCCTAAGTATGAGTGTGTCGCTCCCGTGTCTACTAATGCATTAAATTCTAGTCCGTCCATGTCTACTTTTATGTGGAATCTCGGATCTCGTGGATTGTGTGTGATCGTGTATGTCGCATGTTCGGGTGTGTATGTGTTTTGTGTTTGGGGAACTGCCTCCACCCGTGTTGGCTGTTCCCTTACTCGTTTCCCGACTGCTGCGGTCTTGTGCATTGCCATCTCATGTGGCCTGGTGCGTTGCAGTTGTAGCAGCGTCTGTCTGTTGTGTCTGTCTGTGTGTTTGTCTGTCGTGTGTATAGCGGTGCTGGGTATGTAATCGCTGGACGTCTTGGTGTTTGTATCTGCGGTCTCGTCTGTGTTGTGTATGTGTATGTCGGCTGTATGTTTGGCGTCGGTAATAAGGCTCTACGTTGCTGTGTTTGACTCTGTGGCGCTGTGTGTGTATGTGTGTACTCTATTTGCGGTGTATTCTGTTTCTTGGTCATGCTCTGTCTCGTTTCTTCCCACGATCTATCTGTTTCCCATTGTTTACCTGCGTTTTCTAACTGTTCAAATGTTCTTATTTCGTATCTTCCTATGTATTGCTTGTATTCTAACTTTAGTTTTCTATATGTCATTTTTATTTCTTGTGTCAGTGTGTACGGCGGGTCTAATTGCGTAAATAGTGTTCTGATTCTAATCACGAATTCCGAAATCAGCTCGTTGTCTTCCTGTACGCTATTTCTTATTTCTTCTTCAATTCTATCCCTACGCCGTGTGTCTGTGAATGTGTGTCTAATGTGTTCTGCGAACTCTTGTAGTGTGTTCCATCTTCCTCTGTGTATTCTGTACCATTGTTTTGCTTTTCCGTCAAGTATCGGTGTGAGATTGTCCATTAGTTGTTTGTCTTGTATGTCGTATCCTATTTGTAAGTCTCTTAAATTTTGTAAAAATTCGTATAAATCTTCGCTATGTTCTCCGGTGTATTTTATGTTCCATGATTGTATCACTTTGATTGGTATTATCTGTCTTGGTGTTTGACTGTTGTTGAAGCGTTGCGTGCTTTGTGGTAGTACCGTCTCTGTGTCGTAGTGTGTCGGGTATGTCTGTGGTGGGTCTAAGTCTATCAGGTTGCGCATTGTTTGTATGTTTCGCATGTTTGTGCCTATAAATGTGTCTGCGCCTGTTTCGTTTCTACTTATGTTCGCGTGTGTGGGGTTTGGCGATATGTTGTATATGTTTTCGTCTAGTTCGAATTGTATGGGTGTCGCGTCATGTACGTGTGTACTGTGCAGCGTGTGCTGCGTTGTTCTGTTTGAATGTAACTGCTCATTTTGTGCATGTTCTACTTGTATCTGTCTCATATCTCTGATTGCGTTCATGTTGTCTTCGTTCTGTCTATTACTTATAATTACTTGTCTATCGTCTCTAAATGGTTCGTGTACTTGTAAGCGTGGTTGTGAGTGCTCTATTTGCGCGTATCTAAGTGTGCGTTGTCTATTTTGTCCTTCTATGTCTACCGTGTTGTTTATAAAGTGCGCACGTACAGGACCTTGCGGTTGTGTGCCGCATGGTAGCAGAGGTTCGCTCTGTCGTCTTTCCGCCATTTCTATGTATGTGTGTATGTGTGTATAACCGTTTATCTTTGAATTTATCTATTCTCTGTGATATCTCTTACTGTTTTAATTTGTTTAACGTCCTAATAGTGTGTGTGGGAGTGTGGATTATTACGTTGGGCGCCAATTTGCAACGGGTTGGTAGCCCGCTAGAAATAAATGGAGTTTTAGGACGGGGTGTGAGGGAAAGTAAGCGTGATGTGACTCGAGTGACGTAAATGAAAAAGTATAGATGCGTTTATTCAAAATAGCTTATCCTAATACAATTGTGGGGTGTGTGGGGGTGAGTGTGTGTGTGTGGGGGGTTATCGAGAGGGTTGAGTTATTAATTAACTAAACTGAGGTTCTAACAAAGGTACTGACCTTAGATAAGATGGCTTGGAATATTCACAAATTACTTGAGTACACTTGTCGCTAAGACGGTTAATACTTGAGTGACGATCGGACCTCATGTCCGATCGTCCTCGGCTATCTTCGCTTTATTTCGTGTTAATTCAAATCTTTCGGTTTCCCCGCGTGGTTTGGGGCGATTTGTGACTTGCCATGTCACAATTTTATGGTATAATTTTAAAAATTTTGAAAGTGAATTCAGGTAGCTGACGCAAGCCTAGGAGACTCACAAAGTGTATGATATTGAATTTAAAATAGTTGAACGAAATTTACGTTACCTTCATCCACCGGTCAGCCGTCTTGGTGCTCCCTGTACCATCAGCATTCAGTTGCTGAGCTAGCTCAGCCCACATCTTCGCCTTCTTAATGGCACCCTGATGCCCGACAAATTCTCCTTTGAGCAAAGCAGGATGCGTTCTCATGAATTCGACCATGATTTTCCTCTGCTCATGCGACGCACGGTTAGCATATTGAATCTGGGTGTAGTTTTTAAGTGTAAATACGTTTGTGATATGATAGTAATTTTTTGGTTATTGATCAGCATCTTACGGTTTGTATTTATTATTAGTATTAGTATATTAGTACTGATATTAGTATTTATTAATTATAAAGTATAGATTATCCATTAGTATCAAGTATAATACTGTTCGTTCCAGTTGTTCACTAATAAATTGTTGAATATAAATATTTAAGAATGATCGTACTTACTTCGCTTTCCATTTCGTAAAATAATTAAATTGAAACACGCGCATTTCAGTATGGCGCGCTTTGAAACGTCCACATTCTTTGTTCTTATTGGTTAAGACACTAGTTAGACACAAGTTTGACGTCGTAAATGGCATCAATGCAGATTTTTTCGGGTATCATCGGGCCGAGCGTATCGTAAACCGAAACGAATCGATTGACCCGTCGATCGCGATAGTGAATAGCAAATCTGTGACAATCGCTTCACGATCGTTCAAATTTTCGTTCGTTTCGGAATCGATTGCATCCGATCGTTTCCGAAACGAAAAGTTAGTGAATAGGGGTCCAGATGAATTACAAGAAAGATCAAAAGTTGAAGAATTAGAAGATCAAGACCCAGAGATTGAAGAATTAGAAGATCAAGATCCAGAGATTGAAGAATGAGAAGATCAAGATCCAGAGATTGAAGAATTAGAAGATCAAGATCCAGAGATTGAACAATTGAGAAAATGGGCAGTAGAACACAAAATATGTCAATCTTACTTGGACGAGTTATTACAGATTCTGAGACGTAGATTGTTGCCTACTTTACCTAAAACTGCGAAAACATTTCTGAAGACTGCGGAGGCAGAATATAACATCGTGGACATGGAAGATGCATATGGTGGTGTAGGTGAATTCGTTTGTTTTGGAATTGAAAAAGAATTGATAGACATTATTAATCCAGATCTTCATATTGAAAACGAATTGATTGAATTACAAGTCAATGTCGATGCTGTACCATTGACCAATTCTGGCTCACAACAGTTTACGCCAATTCTATGTAAAATTCACGATTATGAACATGACATCTACGAAGTCTTCCCGGTAGCAATTTATTATGGCCATGCAAAACCAAAGAGTCCCGACATTTTTTTGAAAGCTTTTGTCAAGGAGGTAACCAGATTGCAAACAAATGGTATCAATATTTCTGACATTCACTTTAAAGTTCAACTGAAATGCCTGATCTGCGATACACCAGAACGCGCTCATCTTCGGAATACACTAAGTCATGGCGGTCTGTATGCTTGCGAGAGATGTACAGTGAGAGGTGAGAGAAGTAACAACCGAACCGTATATCCATCTGTAAACTCACAAGAACGAACTGATGAGTCTTTTCGAAATCGGTCGCAGCCCGAACACCACCACCCTGGTCCTTCACCGTTAACTGAAATACGTCCAGCTTTGAATATGGGTTTTCTTTTCGTTTTGGACAATATGCACTTATGTTGCATAGGTGTTATGAAAAAACTGTTAGAGTATTGGCTTACTGGCAATCTAAACTTTAGAATGGCCCGGACATGTAGAACCGAACTTTCCAGGCGAATGGAATATTTAAAGGCTCAAGTACCGTCTGAATTTCAGCGCAAACCAAGATCCACTTACTCGGTTGCAAAGTGGAAAGCTACGGAATTTAGATTTTTCCTGCTCTACTGTGGTCCAATTGTATTGAAATCCATCTTGAGAGATGATATGTACCACCACTTTTTGCTATTTTTTTCAGCATATAGGATTTTATGTTCTGACATATTGTGTATTCAGTATGGGCAGCATGCTAAACAGTACTTGAAAAGTTTTTTCGTTTGCCTCAAAGATTTGTACGGCCCAGACTCACAGATAATGAACTGTCATAATTTAATACACCTAGCGGATGACGTAGAACATATGGGCTGCAATTTGAATCGTATTAGCGCCTTTCCGTTTGAAAGTATGTTGGGAAAAATGAAAAGCTTACTTCGAACGGCACATAGACCATTATCGCAGTTATGTAGAAGACTATACGAGAACAAATCTATAAAAAGAAATGAAGCAACGATACCACCACTCTTGGACATTTTGGAAAGAAATGAAGACGATATAAAGAAAATACGGTTCAAGAACAATAACATTAGTAATTCGTCACCAAATAATATTGTCATTCTGGAAGACGATACAGTTGTAATGATAACCAAACTATTTATGCATGTCGATAATTTGAATTTCGAAGGTCAGATCTGGAAGAAAAAGAAAGCTGTTCTTACATATCCTACGAACTCAATAAATTTCAAGATGTGGGAATTAGAAAAATATATCACCCGTGAAACCGTTACTTACTCTATAAACGATGTAGCCGGTAAGCTAGTTAAATTAGCTGTATCTTTTCGAGAAAATACTTCTGAAAGGACCTTCGTTATTCCACTTAACCATTAAATATACGTCTTCACTTTGAGAGTATATAATATAATGTTTTTCATAAAGTAATGTAATGTTTCATCAAAAATCATTAACTTATATAACTGTTTTAATTGTTAATTGTACTGTACGTTATGACTCCCGAAATAAAATTATTCATCAGTTCAAATTATCGTGACAAATGCTTCACAGCAATGATTAGTTGTTGCGCATCCAAATTAGCGCAGTTAAAAATTCAAATTCGCAGTATGCCGTGACTACCGCCATGCTAACGAGACTCCTTTATCACAACGTATTGAGACAACGAGAGGCTCGCGTGGTTAAGTTGAGTTCAGAAAATTCAAAACGTATTTCAATTTGTGAACTGATAGTGTCTTGTGGATAGAAAACGTCAACGCAAAGCGTAAGTTCATCCAGTGTTATTATATATCGATACCCACGTTCTAATATGTCGTAACCCACATTTGTAAAATTGTTCAGGAGGCCATGAAAACGCTTCACTATTACCATTGAAAAGATAGAACTTGACGGATTGGAATATTTATTTAAACATAGTAAATCAACGATTTGACCGCTAAAACTTGAACATAAGCTACACAATATTATTATCATTCAATTAAAAAAAACAAAGTCAATTTCTGAAATTTTGTGGCCGTGAAAACGCTTTACTATCACCATTGAAAGGATAGGACTTGACGGATTGGAATATTTATTTAAAAATAGTAAATCAACGATTTGACGGCTAAAACTTGAACACAAGCTGCACAACATTATTATCATTCAATTTTTCAAAAAAAGTCAATTTCTGAAATTTTGTGGGTTACGACGTATTAGAACGTTGGTATCGATATGCCCAATCCTGATTTTTTAATAGAATTTTCCTGTTGAGCACACATCTTTTTCTTAGCCTGTAACGCTCACGTTGTTAAAACAAATTTGTTGCTTAACAACAAGCTGCTAGAAGGAACTGAGGTCATTTGCTCTATAATATTCAGAATAATTACTTTGCGTTATTAGTGTGCGTATGTAAGTATCACTATATACTAGTCTTCGTCATATTATTTTTCAGCATGGCATTATCCACAATAGGACCACCAAGCGATATCTACAAATTCCAATTAGTGGAATTCGTTCGCAGAGGACCCATAACTACGAAATCTATAGACATTGTTCCATCACGTTGGGTTGATACTAAAAATGGGAGGACAGCAGTGTCCAAATTTATGCCGCCACCATATACCGTTGAAACGAATGAACTTTTGTTGGCACTTATTAAAGCAGATGCTGACGCTCCCAAAAATTGGCCAGTATACTCCATCAGAATAAGAGGGCAAGCGCGTAAATAATTTTACACAATACCCATCGACTATTATTATACAGCGCAAAAATTGTAATTCCAAAATATGTATATCCGTGCTATTACATTTTCTGTAGATACTTATGAGAATGCTGTGAAAAAGTTAAAAAAACTAGAATCTCAACCATATGTTTTTACGACTGATTCGGATATAGATCCAGCAACAAGATCAACCGAAATCACAAAAAAAATAATTAAAGTAAAGAAATATGCTATTAGCGAAGAGACGAGAAGTGCAATGTCAGTACCGCCCCTGAACTTTGATCTCCAAGATAATCCTTCTGATCCGAGAAATGAATCGATCACCGATGTAGAAACATCCGACTCTTCGAATGAGAAGAAAGAAAAAGCAAGAAAACCCAAGCCAAAATTTTCAACTAAACCATCTCCGCATGTATCAAAACCGTAGAAAATCGTGTCTGCAGTATCTAATAGCGTCAAAATAAAAAAAAAAACAAGAAACCCAAAAAACGACATTTACGGTTGAAAAACGAGTTGGAAATGATAAAAGCCTGGAACCTGAGACTGAGAAGACCGGCATCACAAAGACCCAAAAACACACGAAAGAAGAATGTAAATTATTTCTCACACCAACAAACTGAAGATTTTTTAACTAAAAAATGAAATTCTTTTCAGCTGTACTTGCTACTATCGTTAAAATTCTAGAGGAATAGCAGTTGATGTTAAAGAAGTTTTATCAAATCAAAATACAATGATGACCCAACTAAACCCAAGTGGCGATCGTGTAGCCGTGGAGAAATTTTCAGAAAAACATGTTCTTAATCTACCATTCCGAAGTCACGCAGAATTTATTACATTTAATGAACAACTACAAATCAAGAATGGGTTCCGAAAGGAATTTGTGAGTTCAAATAATTTTAATATTTTATTTTTGAATGGTTTTAATGGAATTAATTAGAGTTACAAACAAATTTGTTCACCTTTTCATTCATTTTTTCGCTACGAATTATTTTTATGCAGTTTGTTGTTGATTAATTATTTATTCCACAGATATCTTCATTGGACTCTCTATTGGACCGCGAATTGGCACTATGTAAAAGCCTTACGAATATTTGTAAGAAATATTTGTCCAGAGATTTGGCTTTGCAATATACTGTCTTACGAAAAGTGCCTGGAAAATCATTGCTTAAAAACACCATGTTTTACGACTGCGTTCTGGGTACTTATTAATCATTAATGAGCCTCAATTTTTAATTCATTTTTGTGTACAATTTATTTTCATCCATTTTTAGGTGTGGCGATACAAACCCACAAGGACCACCTAACAGGGAAAAAAATCACCGAACAGATAGTTGACTTTGCGCTTGGGAAAGTTATAAATAACGCAAAAGATTGGGATGGTCAGTGGCAACAGAGAGCTTCAGCAAAAGCTGTGAAAGCAGCGACTGTGACCATCGCAGGACGAGATAAAGATAAAAAAGCAGCCCGTGAATCCGTATATAATGAAGATTCATCTCATGATGAAGAATCAGCTGACGGAGAGTCAGAGTCAGATCATGACGAGCCGGAGATGAATGAGATGGATGTCGATGGTTGAACGACTTTGAAGCCAAAAATATACCATTTTTTTATGAGTAAAAATAGCGCATGCCTTTTATGGCATTAGGGAAGCGATGTATTAGCATTTAATTTTGATGTTTATGAATGACCTGAAACAATTATTACCGAAATAATAAAACTCAATTATTTTATAAAATGTGAGTAGCTTTTGACATTTATTATAGCTATATCTGCACCGATTCAACCATAATTATAAGCTTGGGATCTGATAGGGGACTAATTAGGCCCCGAGAAGGACCTGCATTATTGTTAGGGTATCCAAAAAATGGCCTGATCAGAGCCACGCCAGATCCCTTGTTAGGGGCCTCATCGTTTCCAGCGTCACAAAACTAGTAGGGTCCTAATACGTTTGCCGGATGGGGACCTGATTTATAATCAGGCAAACTATTCAGGGCCTCACGATTGCCCTAATTGAATTTCCACACGGGATGTTTGTCATGATACTACCCGCGTAGCACATGAAGTTTCGGGAACGTTGCAGGTGCCTTACAATGTATTTTCTAGGTAACATTTGACTTGCGATGTTCCAGTGATATTTAATTTGTGACTCACTAGAGATGTTTCCAAAAATTCATATCAAGAAGGTTCCAGGAATCTTCGAGGAACATACATTTCTTACAACCTTCCTGCGATGTTCCATAAAGATTCTTCTGAAACCGAAGAAAATTCTTCTTCCACTTACTCTATTTCCATTTCTACTTATTTTATTGTATTGTTTAATATTAAAAAATTGAAAAATATAGAAAAAAGATCGCTAATTTGTAAATAATTAATCACAATTCATATTCCATTCATAGTTAAGAATTATTCAGTTAATTTAACCAGAAACGCCATTGGTAAAAATTATTCATTTCTCCGCTTACGTGCAGATGATAAAAATTACGAGTATGATAAATCGATCGCCCAGTCGGTTTAGCGAGGTTCATTGACCATCGGAAAAATGATTTTTTCTTGTACTGGGCAAGGTGTTTTAATCACGCATGCAGACGATCGCTTGGTCAGTTGGAAAATACTGTGGGTGCGCTCGAAATAAAAATTAAAGCAATGGCCCATGAAAGCCTTCCATCTCTTAGCCGGTGAGTTCTATCTTTCCAGACAGAAGAACTCACCGTTGTTTTCTATGTTTTTCAATTTTTCAATTTTTTAATATCGAAAAATAAAATAAAATAAGTAGAAAAGGAAATAAAGTAAGTGGAAGAAGAATTTTTTTTCTTTGTCCCTTGAATATTTAAAGAAACGATTTTTTTTTGCTCTTACGCCCGTATGATATTCGTTATTTATCATTGAAAACTCTCACAAAAGCGTCAATGAAGCCTACGCATTCATCAGAGAGATTACCAGGGATGGTCGCGTGCGCCCCTTTAGCGAGACAAGTGAACATCGGCGTGCAACTCTGCATCGAAATCTCGCGGGTACACGATTTCGTTCTCGTTTTTCATCAACTTCCCGCTTCTTATCGGGGTCATTCGCGATATTGAATGACCACGCATTTTAATCGTTGAAACTTCCCTTTCAACAATCACTAACTCCTAGCCCTGAATTCAAAGTCGTTCAATGCGAAAAATGTCGATAAACGAAACCTTGCGCTCAGGAAGTACCTGGGTCTCCTCTGCGAGGACAATTAGCGTCATAACACTAAAGTGAGATTTGAGGGCGTATTAAAAAACGACTCCACAACAGATTTCAGTGGAATCGAGCGAAGCGTTCCGGAGGTATCACCGATGACCGATTCTCACTTCCTGGACGTATAACTTCTCCACGAGTTATCCGATTGCGACATGTGGGGGTGTCTTTTGCACGTCAAGAGCTGCCCTTTCAATTGGTATGAGGTACCAAAGGGTACGATAACATCCACTATCATTTTACGGGGGGTTCGCGAAACCCCGATTATCACCAATTTACGAAGTCCCCTGGCAATCAGCCAATTCTCAATCGATCGGGATAAAACTAGTCTCATTCGAAACATTATGAAATTTCATGGAATGTGATTTTTTGATTTTCCGAAATCGGTTCAATTTTTGCAAAAATCCGAAAAAAATACCTTGTCCCACTTCAATTGACGAGTACTGTATGTACATATGGCCTGCATAGATGCACAGGCACAAGCTCACACACACTATACGCACTTATAACAATACGTATTCAAGTGATATTCCAGATATGTACCTGAAACGTAACCGATATTGTAAACCTACTATCTACATTACTCTATGACGTTTCGGGAACGTTAATTAGTAATGTAACATCGGCGGACATTTGCACATTCCTGTGAGCTAGGTTGGAAGGTTGCTGTAACATACCATGACCTAACAGCAACATTACAATCTTTCGACCGAGACATCATTGTAACATCTACGTAATGTAACTGTGCTACGCGGGTATATACCAATATGCTCCATACTTAAATCCTTACTATAGTCTGTCGAGGTATCGCTACTGTTACAATACATATAAATTGATACACACGAAACTCCAAATACTAATTATCAAGATCCAACAGTATTGTGAATGTATCAATATATATAACGATCGCAAGCTAACGTTTCCTTACTGTAGCGAAACGGATCGTGATAATCGCGATTTACCCCTTCTGCGCCACCGCTTATAACCAAGTTCTCAAAACTAATATTCGCCTCGTGTATCGTACAACATGCAGACAATTGATGAAATAGTGATTGTTTATTATACAATAAACAATCTATATCAATTTATATACAATAAACTCATCGAGTGGAAGCTAGAAAAGTTGGTACCACTTGTAATATCATTGAATCGAAAGTTTGATATAGAAATTAATCCATATCAACCTCAAATTTGAACGGTATAATATTTAGCAACATTCAAATTATTCAGCTTACTGTAGTATCGTCACACGCATGAATCAATAGATAGTTATGATAGGGAAACGGAATCGCTACCATTGCAATACAGACGTACGATATCAGGATCCATCTGGATCGTGATAATTGCGAAACAGTGAATTGACGCTCTACGTATATAGCGTATAGTCACAAGAGTATCGTGGTAATCACGATGCCGTTTAGTGATGAGAGCCACACTTTTTTCTCCTGACCTTTTCAAAAAAATGGATTTTTTTTGCCTTTTTCATAGGTATAAAATGCCCCATGTGCCTGGAGGCGGAGCTCGGAGCTAACGTTTGTTACCTGAATCTTTCGGTATCGTAAACAGTACCTAATGAAGAGGGGTCACTATAGTAGGGTCCATTGTATGGGCCAGGTATAGCTGATTAGCAGTTGTTATGGTAAATATTATTTTATCTTGCAAAAATCGATAGTTAAATCTTCATACGCGTTTTTCTCGAAATGAGATTTTTTAAATTTGCTGACATTGTAACTCACAGAACAATTATCCGATTGACTTGAAATTTGAACCGAGTACTCTTGAATATATTTACTCTATAATGACCCAAGATATTTTTCATTGGATGAAAATTGACGATTTGGCATTGAAAAAAACGACTATTTTATAGGCAAGAAAACAGAGTTGTTTTCATAACCACGCCATTTTGTTAGATTTTGATATTTTTGGAAAATTCTGGGTCATTGTACATAAACTATCTTCCAGTTTGACATTTTTTTTTTTTTCGGTTTCAGCCACTCAATCGGCCGGAATCACGGCAGCAGTGAAGGAACTTTTTTTTGGCGCCTCCGAAGGCAGCGCATTAGTCGCTTGAATCCTAATATTTTTCTATGAAAAAATTATGTAATGTAGTTCAAATATAACCAAATATATTCTCAATTTTCGGAAACATTTAATTGAGTACTTTTCTTCCAAAAAATTTCCGGAAATCACCCGAATTTTCAGTGTTCACACTGGTATAGCCCCTTAATACAAAACTGCAGATTCATCATCCTCAGTTTACGTAGTGATTCATTATGAATGAGCATTTATACGATGTATCTTGAGTACGATCAAATAGCTGGTGTCAATTATGTTAGGAGATTTTACACTGCTGTGGATTCGAAGTCATTGGTTTGTACAGCGATTCATAAGCATTGATCATCGATATATGGTCGAATTTATAGGATAAGGAAATTTCAATAATTGCGGCCTTATGCAAGATTAGTGACGTGTTGGTATTAACTAATTGCTTAGTATGAGGTGAAATGCTTACACAATTTTTATGATAACATTACTTTCTTTTCTGTCATCAAGTTTTATCTTTTCCTTCCTCTTATTTGTTTGAAATTCATCAATTGTGATTCTTTCAATAGAACCGATACCTTCCATGGCTCTACTTTTATGCTATATGCAGTCTCCCACTCTACGGATAGTTGTTGACCCCAAATACTACGCATTTCTTACTTTGTTAGATCCGTCATATCTTGACTCAGTACTATTTGACGAGCTAATACTCACCAGCTATTCGAAATGAACTTTGACAATGTTGTTTATTTGATATTTGTCTTCTTCCATCATTTCCAGTATTTGACAATACGTTATAAATATAGCATAACGCTTCAGTGTTATTGAAACCAAAATTAAAATGATATCCGATGGTCCGAATTATTCGAATAATCGAGTAGCCCGGATAATTTGGCATCAGGAATTCTAGTATTAACCGAAATATTTCTCGGCTAAATAATAAATAGTGTAGGACTCACTAGGGTGGTTCATTTTTTTTCTTTTTTCTATTTTTTCATGGGCACTTGAAGAAAGTTATGAGGAATCGTAAAAAAAAAATCTGTGTAAAAACTTGACAACATTGGAAAATATTCAGAGGTCGCTACCGGAAATTGAAATAATTTAATTGGAAAAAATGAATACAAGTCGTATGGAATCTTCGAAATAGTTTGACCAGTTGACAAATACATCCAGTTTACTCTCCATGACAAATATATCACCTTGAATTATTCACTATGTCTTCTACTCACACGCGGACGATTAAACGAGTACTTTCAAGTGAATACTATTATTTTTATTTTTTATTTCTTATTTTTTGCGATTTTTTTATTTTTCGCTCTTTTCAATCAATTATGAATGATGAATCAAAAATGATCGTTGTTTCCTTATGCCTCGGTAGCGACGTCTAAACATTGTCCAATGCTGTTGAGTTTTTACACAGATTTTTTTCTTTTTTGATTCCTCATAACTTCATTCGTGTCCCCATGAAAAACAAGAAAAAAACGAAAAAATGAACCACCCCAAGGACTCACCTTGACTTATTAGTGACATTGGTCACAGAATTTGAATCACCTTTATCGACACCAGATGCAGAATAAAAAAAGAGACTGGAGACCGGATAACGAAACTTCAGAGTTCCCCAGCCATGAGAACATGTCTAGTCGCTGTAACGATCGCAACTGCGAGAGACTAATTCCTGGATCGATCGCGTCCGTCAAATGCGCCTCGATATATTTGCTTAGAGTCAAAACATAGCCCTTCTCATTTGATCTCCGATCGTTTATTGGACTGATCCGTAGGTGCCTCTTCTTTCATGATTTTTGGATTGTCAACATATGTTTTATGTTGAATAATGATTATCAGATTGGTAATTCTCAGCTTGATTTTGAAATTGAATTATTCTCACAGCAGTTTTGACAAACAATTACGTTCACGGTGCAATTCTCTAAAACAAACTGACGATTATTTTTGTTCTCACAGAGAACAAAATAGAATACACTGTATTAATTCCATCGAAATCGATTATGGATGTCACTTCAATATTTGACCAACTACGGGAAACTATAGTTTACACAAAAGAATCTTAAACTTTGTAAAACTCGTTTTTTTCTGTTACACTTTACCACATACTGGAATAGAAAAAAAGTTGAAAATGGTGGGATGTCATAATACCCTGGAACGCCTTATATGTATGTCCTTCATCTAGCTGCATAAACAATCAACCATATCAAAGCGCGCATTTTAGTTCTATTACAGAATCAGTCAAGTTTCTATACATAAAAATCAATTGGTTAGACTCCGACGATCTACTTATTTTAGTTAGTCACATTAAGGGCAATCCCTAGTCACCCAGCTTCTTTTGTGCAAAAAAGGGGTGGGGAACGACACATTTCGATTATTATCCGTGCCTAAGCGTTGAAAACGCAAAAAAAAGATACGCTGCGCAAATTAAAATTCAATTCCGAACACATACGTCCAAAAACATGTTCGTTTCGTGCGAAAATGGAGTCTAAAAATGGTTTTTACATTAGTCAAACGTCAATTTCCTCGGCGGCCATGATTATGAGAGTCGTTCGCCGAATTTGGCATACCACCACGTTTACACGATGCGTGATCACTGACAGCTGACTATTTCGATCACTTTCGTGTGTCGGAGAGATGACGCATCGTGTAATGTTTGACCTGTTTTACCGACTAGGCCGGCTAAACTTCAATAATCGAATAACCAACTTATTCGACTTCCAAGCTTTTGCCTCTAAAAAGTACGACTATATGCCAGAGCCCCTGGAAAATGAATCGGTCCAAAAATCCCACAGTGTCTCGCACATGTTTGGCGACAGATTCAGAGAAAGTAAGGATATTCCCTTAAAAACCTAAATTTTCCCCTAAAAACATAGAATGACTTTCTCATAGCTGTGTGAGGGGTAGATTGCTTTTTTAACTGAAGGCAGGTGAATGGATTACAGTTTCACTCTTGTCGATATTGGTACATTTGGGTCTCAAAGTGGTGGTAGAGTTTTCAAAGAATCTTCATTTGGCAAAGCTCTGGATGCTAATGCACTAGGAGTTCCGAACAACCCACTTCTGCCTCAATCAGAGCTTTCTTTTCCATATATTTTTGCTGCTGATGAAGCCTTTCCTCTTAAAAAATACATAATGAGACCATACCCGGGATCCCAACTAACCCAGAAGCAAAACATTTTTAATTATAGATTATCTCGAGCACGACGTGTCATCGAAAACACTTGGTATTTTAGTGACTAGATGATGAGTGCTCCGTACAATGATAATAGCTGAAGTAAGCGCCATTGAACGAATTGTATGTGCTACGATCACTTTGCATAACTTCGTAAGAAGTGTTGAAGACCTGAACAGGAATACATGCAATGTGCGTTATTGTCATGATAATTTCGTAGATGGGTACGATAACCAAGGTCACTTGATTCCTGGTGAATGGAGAATAGACGAAATCTCCCAGCTGCAAGATATAGGTCGTATGGGTACAAATCATGCTCGACGTAATGTTATCGATCAGAGGCATACTCTGGCTGACTACTTATAGCTCATTCGACTGGCTACACTGGTGTTACACTGATCTACACCGAGTGTAAACTTTGCATTTAGCTGGTGTAAATTCACTCATGCGCGGTGTAATGCGCAGTGTAGCCCAGTGTAGACTGTACACTGAAGGCAGTGTACTGTTTGAAAATTCTACTGAACAGAATTCCCTCGCAAAGTACGGACAGTAGGGGATTTTACAAACAATGAAAATCAGATTCCGTGTGAGCGACGAGATCGTGGAATTATATTCACCATCAGATGACGAAGGAATGTGTTTAAGGTGGTTCTTTCACAGATGGCCGAATTTCATAGGTGCTTCAGTTGGGCTCCGTTGAAAATTAATAAATTTACATATTTTTAATTTTAAACAAAGCCATAATGCCCCAATGACATGATGATGTTTTATTCGGACGGAGCTCTCTGATGTACGCTATGAACTGACGTATCGCGGTGTCGCCAAACGTCTCAATTCCGTCAAATCTTCACGTAAAATTAAAATTCTATCACTTCAACTCTGAATATTTTGTCGCAGACTCCGATGACATACTATTTTCTTGCCATTTATGAAATCCTCGCGATGCATACTTTATTCAACTCGTTTTTGGAAAAGATCTCTAATATTTACGTATAACAAATATCTCATTCAATCGTTCGTAATGAGATTCTGCCATCAGGTTATGTGATAAATATTCGAAATTTAAGGTCAGTTTTTTCCATTATTTGCTCGATGACCCCCTGTCAAACTTTGTATGAGTATTAATAGGTACTTTAACTATCACATAGTGAAAAATTAGGATCTTCTGCAATATTTCGGTTCGTGGAAGAACCACCTTAAAGTTATCAGGTTAGTATTGTTATATGTTTTTCTCAATGGGATTACAGTTGGGTTGGATTGGCTATTTTGATACTTACAAATTGTTCTCCTCCATTTAGATGATACCGAATATACAAACAAATTCATACGAGACTCAGCGGACACAGAACAAATAACAGTGGTACATCCAATTATCCAGATTACGAGATTTCCCGGGTAGAAATCAATCTAGCCGCGACTAGTGCCTAGCCAGTGGTTGGATCGCCTCGGCCAGATAAGATTTTTAACCAGTGGCTGTCCAGCTTTTGGACAGCCATTACCAAAGCGAAATCTTATCCAGCCACTAGGCAGTGACTGGCTAGTGATTACCGGACACAAGTGGCACTGGTCAGTTGGAAAATGCTATCCAGTGGCTGCTTAGCCTTTGGACAGCCATTACCAAAGCGAAATCTTATCCAGCCACTGGGTAGTCGCTGGCTAGTAATCATGGATACAAGTGGCGTTGTTCAGTTGGAAAGTATTATCCAGTGGCTGTGTGGCCTCTGGATAGCCGTTACCCAAGTAAAATCCTATTCAGCTACTGGACAGTGGCTGGCTAGCAATTATGGGATACAGATGGTGCTGTTTAGTTGGTAAATGTTATCCAGTGGCTGTCTAGCCTCTGAACAGTCGTTACCCAAGCAAAACCCTATCCAGCCACTGGGCAGCGGCTGGCTAGCAATTATGGGATATAGATGGTGCTGTTCAGGTGGAAAATGTTATCCAGTGGCTGTCCAGCCTCTGAATAGTCAGTACCGAAGCAAAACCCTATCCAGCCACTAAAAAGTAGCTATCTCGCTAACAGCTAAGATATACTATGATGTTGCATTTAAAATTATCATGATATCTATATTATATTTATATTGATATATTCAAATTATAACTATTATTATTTAATAATCATAAAATTATAAATATACAATTGTACATAAAGATTGCGAAATTATCTGTGATAAAATTGATAGATCAAAACAAAGTGTACAATGTCAACCAAGTGGCAGTGGCGCAGTGGACAACGTTACAGGTTCAGCATCCAAAGGTTCAGGGTTCGAATCTTCATTAAGTTGAAGCAAATTTTCATGTGAATATGATAATCATTCCTAAACTTTCTACCAATCGAAAAGTACAGGTAATGGAATCAGCGACATCAAAGTTCATCGGAATAACAAAATACCACCAAAAAAAAAATAATGAATTTTTGATTACCAATTGATTTTTTGAATTTAGCCACCACCTAGCCCAGGCTAGATAGTCACTGTTTAACCTCGGCTAGGTAGTGGCTGTCTTACTCCGGATTGACAGTTACTATATCGCCCAAGCGTTACATTACTAGGTGCCCACCAGTCGAAAACGGCTAGATAGATCTAGCCGAATCTGGATAGTGGCTGGATAGCGGCGAGTTTAAATTTCTACACGGGTTGTTACTGAGGTAGAGGAGGCAGAGTAATATTTAATTTATACTTACTTACGTATGATACATGTTGTGATCGTAGTAAATCATTTTTTAGCGAGGCGAATGTCAATGATAAATGTAAATAATAATTTCCAGAGAAGAGTTAGTATACTATGAGGTTCCAAGTAGCGACGAAGAAACAGGCGTAGATATAAGTATCAACCCACCACCCACTGTAGAAGCTCGTAATGATTTGACATCGATTTTGAACGATACAGAAAACTGTGCACCAAATAATCGGAAGTCTGGTGAGCTTCATCTCATTGTACTTCTTTGCATATAATCACTTACATTTCAGCGCAATAAATCATAGTTGAAGTGAGGCTTCTATAAGTCTTACGCTCATTTTGCTACAATCGTTCATAGATGGTTGGGATGACAAACAATCGAAATTCATCTTGGATCAATATCATAAGTACATGACACAGATTAGACTAATGAAAAAGTTGAAAAACAAAAAAACCATGTGGGAGGATATATCGAAGAATTTGCTAGTAGAATTAAACATTCATAAAAGTCCGATTCAAGTGGAAAACAGATATAAAACAGTAATGCGTCGAAAAAAGGATGCTGTGGAAAATAATTCTAAGTCAGGGAACTCACGACAGTCAATAGAATACGAAGAAGAGATAAATAAGATAGCGGCCTTGGACGACAGTATTGAACCGGAGGTGATACGAAGTTCCAAAACAGTCAAGGTGTTCAAAAGGCCTCATGACCATGATGACAGTGATGAAATCTGTTGAATTTCACGAAGGGTGGGGGTCAAAATTTCGAAAGTCCAAAACGTAAACTGACCAAAATCTCGAATTTTGAAATGAGCGAGTACCAAAAGAACGAGAATTGTGATTTCAATTTTTTTTATTTCCGACAGACCGCTGAGTCGAATAAGTGTTTCGTCGACATGTATTTATCCGACGAATCTCTAATTTGACAATGTGTTTTCAGATCATTCGTATTTCGAATGAGCAGAATATAGATTATAATGATATGAAAAGTTTATATTTCCAAAACTAAAAATGGAAAATGGCTAATATTTTGAACAGCTAATAAAACAAACATAAATACAGCGAGAACCAAAATTCAGAAGGAGCAGAACTCATAAACGCAAAATGTAGAAAGGTCAAAATCTCAAATGATAGAATTTCCATGAGCTCCTAAGTATTATAGCCTTATACGGTAGCGTAGAAAACAGGAAATACCCGGAGTAAGTGTTGCAGCACTTTCGCTATTTTGGCCCGTCTATGTTTAAGCGATTCGAGATTCTGACTATTCGAGTTTTTGACCTTTCGTTTGAATGAATTCGAATTTTTGAACGGTCCTTAGATTGGCTATTCTAAAATAAAGAACAATCCAAATTTCGTATATTTGATATTTTTACCAATCCGATATTTTGCCCTTTGTGATCTCGGCCATTCTTGAATTGGTTTTTCGATAAAATTTGTTTGTGATATTTCCGTATTCAGAATGATCTTTTGTATACTTGATAGAGTATCGTAATATTGCGTGTTCTGAATTTTGCGTTCCGCTAATTGTGAAATTCGAGATTTCAGCCAGTTGACGTTTTGGACTTCCGAAATTTTGACCCCCACCCTTCACGAAAACAAAAGGTCAAGGGGCATCCAAAAAAGCAGAGAATTTCCAACATCATTCAAACATTGAAAGAACTGCAACGTGACAAAGAAGCGGCAAAGCAGCAACGTCATGAAGAAAAGCTCCAGTTGATTCGCACACTCTTCGCCAAAGACGATTCATATTCAGTGATTGTTTCTTTTTTTTCATTATTTTCGTATCAAGTTTATTACATATTAAATATATATATGTCGGAGTGTATTATTTGGACATTCGATGAGATTGACAGAGCACGATCTCTGACGTCATGAGATCTGCTCGCACAGGACTATCGGTTGCTGGGATTTTATTTAGAAGATCTGAGATTCGATGATTATTGCAGAATTGATCGGAAGCCCGCGGAACTGTGATACGTCTCTCTCGAAATCATACATTTATAAATTGTGTAGATTCGTTTATAATCTTGTTTAATTACGATTATCCTTTGATTTGATATTAAAATGCCTCCTGAATCATATCGGAGAACTCCTTATTCTTCTTCGTCTGATACAAGACGGGAAGATCCGACTTATATATATATATATATATATTTATTATACATGGGTGTTAAGCAATACCATCGACTGATCGAAGTCTCACAACTAAATGTAAGTTTATTTTTTGTTTTGAGATTTTTATCAGAGAAGTTATGCTTCTAATTTCATAGTCGGGCATACAAGGTTCCTATTTTTTTATTTTCATAATTCATATCTCATTGCAAATATTAAGTACTTCTAATTGATTTACAAGGTGTAAGCACGAAAGAAACATTTTTACTGGAGAAAAGTACAAGTATTGTAAGTAGACCTAACAAGTATGACTAAAAGTACAAATGAAAAGTAGTGTAGAAATAAATATACTACACTGTAAAAAATTTTGAGGGTTCATTTACCTATGTGGGTGGTGCAACGCCCTGTTGACCACCCAGGGTAGGGAAAAATCCCTATCCATGAATATGAAATTTCATCAGTCTTTGGGTGAATAAATTTATCAAGCCCGTGGCGGGATAAATCGAAATTATCACAGCTTTGGGTAAAAATACTTCTTGGATATATAAAGCGGATTTCTCAACCCATGTAGGTAAATTTCGCCCGCGTAGCGGACGAAGTGACTTGAACCATGCACGTGAGTAAATTTGCTCACGTACCATTATAGAGGTCGCTCCCCACACAGCACTGAATATTTCATGTAATATTCAAATTGAATTATTACATGGAAACATTTCGGAAATATTTCAGAAATATCCACTCAAATATTTTCTTAACATTTTGTGAATTGTTTCCGCGAAATATTTGTGAAATATTTCACGAATATAACATGAAATAATGCAATGCAATGTTCACCAATATTTCAAGAAATGTCTCATAAACATCCCAGCATTATTCCATGGAATATTTCGCAAAAAGTTTCAGAAATATTTCAAAAGGACGTTTCAAAAATATTTGACGTTTAACTCAACTTTTGGAAATATTATATATATGTAAGATACTTGCCAGAAATATTTCAGAAATATTCCAAAGACTTTATTGAAGATTAATTTTTTAATTTTTTCAAGGAATATTTCGGAAAATGTTTCAGAAATCTTTCAAAAATACTTCATGAAATATTATAAATACATGGGATAACGGACATAGGAACATTTCAGAAATATTTCCTTGTAATATTTCTAAAATATTTCAATCTTTCACTGAAATATTTCAGAAATATTTCTGAAATATTCAATGCTGTGTGGGTCAGCATCACCGAAATAGAATGTTATTTTACCTAATCATCATTTAGATTAACGTACAGTAAAGTGATCTGAAATCAATCTGTGTTGGACTACTCAAAGACTTCTGTTACAAGAGTGAGGATAACTGTGAGAAAAGAGATCAAATGACAGGTGAAATTGTACTGAGGCCAAACAAGTATAAACATTGATAAATTTATTTCGAGAGAAATTACAAATACATAACCTGGAATATTTATGGATAAATAATTGGGTTCACTTTGTAGATGTAAAGTGAGAACAATACTCACGTAATAAATAGTTAAAATAAGAGCGCGAATTAAGATAAAGAAAGCAAATACTTTCAAACCTAACCTCAAAGAGTTACGTCGGAGTTGGTTTGACTACGTAAAATAAAAGCCCACTCCACCATCTACTAACTACTTCAACGAATGCGTAGCTACTCACTAAAAGTATAATATCAATATTATTTTGCATCACATACCTGTGAAAGATAATAAGTCACTTGCAAAGTTGCATTAATCCGGAAAATTGAGAGATCCGGCGCAAACAAAGTCCAAACGGAACCGTGTCGGGCACCATGTTCCAACCGGCAGCGCCTCTTGCAGAGAATTTTCTCGGTAATACGGTTAGATAAATTTACCCTGTGGGTGAGTTGAGACTAAACGTACATACAACCTGTGAATTTACTATTTGGCACCAAAAATTATTTGTTGGCACACAAAAATTATACATCACTGTATAGTGAAAAACGTGCATATGGGTAGACGATCAGCCTGAAATGTCCATTGGCAGAGGAAACTGATTCACGATTGCATTATGTAAAATTACCTACCCACGTGAAAGATAATTTTACCCCTATTTTTTACAGTGTATTATAGCCCTAAGTACGTGTACGTCAATATTAATACAATAAACGGAGCCGCTTCAATTGCAAATCTCGTTTCCAGTATACCTACCTACCTAGTATCCTTCATCTTCCTCATTGAATTGCTCCATAATATGGTTCCTTTTTATCTCTCCCAATCTTTATAGTTGGCATTCCGTGTCATCGTGATCATTTTCCGTAGCGACAGCATCTTCATATACAGGAGGGAAGTTGTATTCGTCACTGTATTCGATGCAATAGTTATGCATCACGCAACAACTTATAATAAATTTGCAGATCTTATCGACTTTGTACATGTGTACTTCAAGTAACTGTCTGAAGCGGCCTTTCAGAATCCCAAAGCTATTTTCAATCAACACTCTCGTTGCACGAAACTTTTTATTGTACTACAACTTTTGTAGCTGCGTTAATTCCCGTAATCTCTGTATGGCACAAGCAGCCATTCTCCTATTGGATAAGCAGAGTCTCCGATCAGGTGATACTGTCCGTTGCATATCCTTGGGAGTTCCTTGCTGACGTCTGAGAGTTTAAAAACTCGGGCGTCATGAATTTTGCCCGGAGTACCAACTGACACATCGATGAACTTTTTCTTGGCATCACATACGGCTTGCAAGGTAATGCTAGGGATGTCATGGCGGTTGACATAAGTAGATTTTAATTTCTTAGCTGGTGTTCGGATAGTGATTGAACTTCCATCAATACATCCTAGAACACCAAAGAATTGTGCAATCTAAGGAAACAAAAATATTTGTAGATAATTCCACAATTCTTATAATATTAAGACTTACCGTATGGATCATTCCATAACTTGTGGACTATTTCTTCATTATTAATACCACTGCTGTACATACGTCAGAGAAGTTCCTTGCAGCTTGCTCCTTATTCTCCGGAAATTTGATTACTGCTGGTGCAATACTGACCAAAAATTCCATGACTCTTTTGATTTGCTGGAAGGTTGTGGACTCTGCAACACCAAATCTCAATGCCGCATCACAAAGTGAGACTTTATTTCCGCAGAAGCTAGAATAATTACAGATGTGATTGATTTTGCGATCCAGTCTGGATACAACTACCAGTCACAAGTTTGCTAATCTTTCCTAAATTCATATCATGAATATTTTATGTAATATAAAATATGCAATTGCCATAGAAATGTTGAAAAGTCGTGTTTAGCCAACAGTGGTAGGCTGCCTCCGTGATTGACGTCTGACGGGTAGAATGGTGAGAATTCATATTCTTCAATGATCCGATATGCAGTTGTTCGTTCAAGTCAGAAAGTATTCTTGAACTAAAAAATACTAACAAATTATTTTATTCATGCGACGATCGAAGAGCAGTCCAGGCCTAGGGTCAAAATCGCCGGAATAGGAGACGAATGGAACAGGGAACAACTGGAGGAGGCAATCATGAGGAACAACGGCTTCGAAAATGGAGACGGCTTTAGGGTGACACACTTAAAAGAGATCATGACAGGAGAGCGAAAAAAGCTAAATGCCTTCTCTGAGGTCAGCCCCGAAATTTACAGGAAAATTATGGGGAACGGAAGAATATATCTCGACTGGCTAAGTTACCCTGTGTACGAAGATCTACCAGTACGCAGATGCTACAAGTGCTGTGGGTATGGCCACATCGCAAAGCACTGCAAAAACAACAGGGCCTGCATGTTCTGTGCAGGAGACCACGATAGCAGGGACTGCGAAGATAAAGAGCGACCGAAATGCACCAACTGCGTGATGGGAAACAAGAAATCCAAAACCAAGCGCCCGGAATCGCACTTTGCAAGTAATAAAGAGGCATGCGAGACTTACAAATGGCAAGTCAGCCTGCAAAGGGCAAAAATAAACTATTGCTCATATGGAAGTTCGCCTCACGCAAAACGAGCCGGTCGCGAGCCAAACGCCCGAGGAAATCGACTTTCGGGAGCAAGAAGAACCTTTCACACATTGCTGCTCAGTGGAAGAAGCTAAAATGCTCTCATTGGATAACGCTGACCTCAACTTGATAAATATGAACATAAGGAGTATCAACAAAAATTTCAATGCACTGATAGCCCTCTTAGAAAACCACGACTACAGATACAACGTAATAGTCCTTACAGAGACGTGGAAAATCGAGCACCTGCCCTACTACAACATACCACACTACGACATATACTACAACGAAAGGAACAGAAACCGATGCGACGGACTAGTTATGTACGTAAAGAGCAACATCCCCCACACAATGGAAAAGAACGACATCGGAAACATAACGGCAATGACATTGGCCATGAAACTAGACCAAGGAAGAACCTGCAACGTAACAGCGCTGTATAAGCTGCACGCAGAAGGGGAGTTGAACTTGATAGCCAACCTAGGCGACTACCTAGACCAGCAGCCCAAGGTCAACAGCCATATCATAACTGGGGACCTCAACATAGACATCCTCAAGGACAACATAGTGGCAGAAGAATACCAAAACTGCCTATACGGACACGGTTTCGTGTCAGTAATAAATAAACCTACGAGAGTCACAGAAAGGACAGAGAGTTGTTTGGACCACGTCTTCGTGAAAACAACTATCAACAGGGATCGTATCACGGCAATGATCATACAAACCACTATCACGGACCATTACCCCGTCGCAATCACGATGAACCTCAGCAGAAACACAGAAACAACAAAGAAGACACCGCAACTGACGACGGACATGGAAGCACTCGAGCGGTACGTGAAAGAAGAGAAATGGAAACTGGTCTACGAAGCCGAAACTGCGGAAGAAGTAGCGACCCACCTTGTCAAGACAATACAGGGCTACACGCAAATAGCGACGCGAAAAGTGACAAAAAAAGAACAAAGGAGAAGAACGCCGTGGATAACACAACGAGTCGTGTCACTAATTGGCATCAGGGATGACCTACATGCGGCCGTCCTACGCAGCGTAGAAAACCGCGACCTCCGAGACGTCTATAAAAAATTCAGAAACAAAGTCCACTCAGAAATAAGAAGAGCAAAAGAAAACCACTACAGAAATCAGGTAGAATCCCAGTCAGGAAACCCAAAAAAACTATGGAATGTGATCCACGAGCGCATTGGCCAGGATCAGAAGCGAAAACTCGACGTGGAGAAAATAGAAACGGAAAACGGTGAACTGCAATCCGAAAAAGGGGCAATAGCTGACAGCTTCATCAAATACTTCGCAAGTGTCGGAAGAAGGCTCGCAGAGAAACTACCAGCCCCCCCGCCGGCACGAATAAGGGGACCCCAAAACTCAATGGTCTTTTGGCCGGCGACGGAAGAGGAGGTCCAGAAGCAGATACTGTCACTGAGGAAAGGAGCATCGCCCGGCCCAAACAAAATCACGGTCAGCGTCTTGAGAGTACTGGCACCATGGATTGTACGTCCGGTACAACACCTCATCAACAAAATCTTTCAGGAAGGCACATTCCCGAGTGTACTGAAAGAAGCGACGGTCATTCCTTTGCACAAAGGGGGATCCAAGCAATGCCTGAGCAATTACAGGCCGATCTCCCTCATCTCAAACCTAGCGAAACTGGTGGAAAAATGCATGAAAACCAGGATCACCAACTTCCTGCAACGCACCGACCAACTAGCGGAGAAGCAATCCACACACGATGCATTAGCAGAACTCGTCAAACATATTACGGCAAACATGGAGAAAACCCGGCCGTGCCTAGGAATCTTCATTGACCTGAGGAAGGCGTCCGACACCCTGAACATCCCACTCCTGTTGGAAAAATTGGAGAAGAAGGGATTTAGAGGAATAGCGCAAAACCTGCTGTCAAGCTACATGCACGACAGGCATCAGCGAGTAAGACTGGGAGCCACACTCAGCGGCTGCGAAAAGAGCGACTACGGAGTACCGCAGGGGACCATCCTAGGGCCGATCCTGTTCCTCACTTACATGGACTATATCTTCGAGATAGAGACGAACGAGCAAGACCCTTGCGTATGCGGACGACACGTGCATCCTCTTCGAAGCAGAAGACTGGCAAAATTTGCAGACGCTCACTAAACAGGAGATGCAGAAATACCTAACTTGGTTCCGGGATAATTCTCTAACTATAAACATAGAGAAAACGAAGTGCATTACTTTCGGCTGTTACGAAGACAGTACCCCAACCTGGACGGACATTAAACTTCTGAGCGCAAACACCGAGAACGCAAGCGAGAGAGAGCTGACTGTACAAGTGGTAGACAGCATCAGATACCTAGGAGTAATAGTAGAAAGAACACGCAACCATGGTGGCAAAAAAACTACGATACCTGCTCTTCATCTTTAGCACACTGAAACAAATGCTCCACGAAAAACAAAAAAGGATGGTCTTCCACGCACTATACCTGTCTATACTAAACTACGGAATACTTGCCTGGGGAGCAGCACCCGGCGTGACAATAAAACCGCTAAAGACCCTCACGAACAGAGCGTTAAAAATACTTTATATAACGAAAGCATGTTTTCCTCGCTTTTTGATGCCTCTGTATGGGACCTAAAGTAGTACTTTTAAGTTCTAGGACTTTTCGTGCCACATTTAGGTCCTAGGACTTAAAAGTACTACTTTAGAACCTATACAGAAACATCAAAAAGTCGCTAAACATGGCTTTGTTGTATAAAATATGGTGTGTACCAAGGCAAAGTGGGCTTTTTGACCTTGTGTGGTTGCAGTACTCGTCTTCGGCTCGTACTGCAAACTCCACACTCGGTCTAAAAAAACCCACTTTACGCCGTTGGTACACAATATACTATTTCATAACACGGGCACGAAATGGGCCTCCTTTCATGCTCGTCGAGAGGGAGGGTGTTCGGGCAAAGTATAATCGATTGCTTAGATCAGCTGGACGACAGTGTCTATATCGAGAGCACACACACCATCGTGCAGTGTTTACCTGCCTCAAATCGAACCTCAACTCTCATTATTGCGCACCGAGCGTTAGAACTATTCAATGTATATGTATATGTGTATTCCTGCGGACTAAATCGAAGTCCATATGATATCAGTATGTCTCAGATCTCCCTGTGGGAAACATTGTAATATCATCTATCGGCCTCGTGGTCAAATATCTGTACATATCTCATCGTGAGAATTTAATAAAGACACGAGTTTTAAGTAAATACGAATAAAACCCCGTGTAAGGCTTTTCTTAAACATTAATCCCGTCAGTCACTCATCCTAGGCTTCTCTCTCGCTAATTTGTTCACCCACATCTAAAGAACCTCTTATTGTCTCTCGCAACAGAGGGAAATCACGTGTTTCTAACGTAAGCACGAAATATCCGGCTCAGCGGGAGGGAATGATTCCCTCCCGCTCCAACGGAAAATCTTGGATCTTTCGTTTTTATATAATAAATTATTATTAATTAATAACAATTTTTGTTTTTATTTTTTTTTTAATTTTTTTTTCAATTTTGTTACGTCTTTATTTGGGGTCTTGTCCCCTGTTTTAAATATCAGAATATAACTGAGGGATTCGTTGATGGTTAGAACTAAAGTAACTCGGTTAACCAACTAATATTTATTAATAAGTACTGTAGGTGGAATAGGTAAAGTAAATTTTGGAGTCCCTTGTTGTCAATAAAGAGGATCGTTGAAAGGTAAAGAATGTGTGATGAAAAGGAGAGTAGAAGTGAAGGAGATGGAGGTTGACTGGGAAGTGAGTTCGCTATTAGAATAGCATAATGAGGATTGTCAGTAAAGAGGACGATTGTAGGCAAGGTGGGGATTAGAGGATTGCTGACCGATGCAGCAGGTCAGCGTGAGAAAGGTAGCGAGGTAGGAAGACAGGGTGTAAGGAGATAAGATAGTAAGGTTGGAGAGAGGAGCGTAGAGTAGGACGTAACAATTTTTAAAAAAAAAATTTTTTTTAATTTTTTTTTTCAATTTTTTTTCTAATTTGAAAAATATCTATAAGTGTGTGGTGTACGACTCAACACGCGCTATCCCCGATCCGATCGACGCGCATCAAAGTCGACCCATTCCGTGCCCTTATTATAAAAAGTACAGTGTACACCCAGATAACCAGGTCAGATCGAGCACAAGTTGCAATCCTTGTTGTCCTCTGATGCTGTTTAAATGCTGCTGCTATGCCAGCATCAATGTGAAAGCATGATTTGCTGGCATTTATTGTGCAAAGCAGAAACTCGCGCTCTGCGGATGCTTGCTCAATGCCGTCATTTTGTCTTTAAGCAAGCTCACGCATCCAATGCTTGCATACTGTTCCGATATGGAGGTCACACCTTGGCGGTTAATTGCTACGTTCAAATGTTGGAAAATGCTGGCACAATGCCAGCAACTTGCCGTCAAATTGTTATCTGGGCATCTACTCTCTAAATATGAATCAGTGAAAATTCACTGGTTCTCAGTTAATAGTCACTGATAGTCACAGTTATAAGTATACCACTGGTAATCAGTGACAAACTACTGATTCAACCGGTGAAATAAGCTCACTGGTGGGATCAGTGATTTCGAAAAGCACGTTCTTACTGATCGAGCAGTGAGTTTTTCTGCAGAATACAGGGATGATAAATATAGGAAATACCTACAAGCAATACAGAAGTTGCTGCACATCGAAAAGATTATATATTATATATTCTTGTAATGAGTAATACATACATAAGAAAATAAGTAATACATACATGAGAAATAGAGTGATAACAGCCATGTAACCACGGCCTCATAGATAATACAGCGCACATGAAGAACATCCTGAGTAAACATAACCTCCATCAGTTTCCATGAAAAATCCGATTGAGACTGATATTTCAGAAGATCAAGATTTTCAGACACAATAACTTATTATTCAGTTATTCAGCATGTCTTAGTTGTAAAAAATAACCTACTTTATCAGGTATAGGCTGCACTTGACGGTGAAAATTTGCTTTTATTCTGCCAACGACGCACCGAGACGCACGTACAGTAAGAATGCGCGGGATGGTCGTAACCGTAATACACTGCTGGATCAGTGCAAATAAAGAATCACTGGCCAAACAGTACATGAACGCACTGGTTTGTCAGTCGCAATTCACTGTTCTGAAAAAATCAACAAATTATGCAGTGTATGTTGACCGAAATGACTGATTCTGCAGTGAGAAACTAAATCACTGATGGAATTAGTGAAATTTTCACTGATTCATATTTAGAGAGTAGGGAGGGATGGCCATTTTCCCTTCCTAGATACACAATATACTATTTCAACAAGCCGGCAAGACATCCGACGGAAAGGTTGTATAGAGACCTGGACTTCCTTGACATAAGGGAAACCTTCTGCCTGAAAGCAATAATGTATTCAGCGCATGCAGAACTTTTCCAACAAATCGACCACGGTAGACAGACGAGAGCTAAGATGAGCAACAAGGTAGAGGCCCCGAAGTGAAAGAAAGAAACGGGCAGAAGATGCCATGACTACGTTGCAGCAAAAATCTTCAACGAGCTGCCGGATGAGCTTAAGCAAGACATCCTCGAAAGAGCAGGCCCCAAAACATTCAAAACATTCACAACATACAGAACACACAAGAAGAAGCGAAGCACACAAATCGCGCAATGGATAATAGACGGCGGGTCACAAGCAATTGAGAAACTCGCCCTTTTCACCTAAAACCAGAAGGCAGCTCTAAGCTGAGGCGATGCCACAATTGCCTGCTTCACATTACTTCACCTTCTATCACCTCATGCTTCTCCCATTTTCACATCACTCAGCCATCTCATTCCCTTTATTCATCTAAGCTGCCCCCCTTCCACCCATGTTACCCGACACATATTCTACGAATCAACTACTCTCTCCCGTGTAGAAATAGCCCCATTTAGCCCGATTAGAAGTGGGGCGCTAGTCGTGTGCTGGTCAGGCTATTTTCTATCAAGATTCCTGATCGGGTACTGATCGGGTACTGGTCGGGATAGTTTTGATGTACTAAAAAACCTCACTGGGTATTAAACGGGGGTTCACTGGGGTATTTTTTCCTATCACCTTGGCGGATACTAGTCAGACTCTGGCCGGACTATCTTTGACCGCAGCTTAATTTCGGTCACTTTTTCATAAATGAGAAAAAAAAATATATATGTTTTAAGATAATGTATCAAAGTTCAGCTGCATTTATATTACCAAAGTTCCTAACTAATATGTGAGGTATATTATTTGATATTCATGTAGGGTAACGGCACCGGTAGTCGGACACTATCCAATAGTCGGACACTTGACCTATTTTACCATTACAAATAGCGTTGATTTCAGTCGTTGTGATCCCAAATTTTTTCAGGTATTTTTTCAAGTATGCGCCATCGGTTGATAGCATTTCCACGCTAGTCAGCCGTTTTAATCGAGTGTAATCGTTATTGAAATATTGCACGGTGTCAAACATGGCGCTAAGTTAATCGTTATACAACGAGACAGTGACAAGTAAATACCGTAAGTAAAACATTTACTGACACAAATAAATTAATGTAACCATTCGCCCATGTTGGTAATTAATAAAATTAGGTATTTTCATGATAAGATTCACGTAAATATGTTTGGGGTTATAATTATTCGAGGTGTCCGACCTTAGGGTGCAATATCTCAGGCCTCACTAGTAGTCGGACGGGTGTCCGACTACTAGTAGACACCGTATTTAATTTTTCTCACCAGTAGTCGGACGTCAATAGATTTTACAGTGCTCGTTACGAAATGCGTTAAATTCCTATCATCGATAATTTCAATAATAACCTAACAAAAATTATTTTATAAACTATTCAATAATTTTCCAACTCATTCTTAATTAATTGACAATGAAGCAAATATGATAGTGGCGAAACTTTACATTTTTTTTTACATTATTCTTTTAGGAGCAACATGTCTGAAAACTGTAATTGCGGAAAAGCGAAAAAACGTCAATTCCATAACTACAGTGAGAGTTCCATACGCGAAGCATTGTCAAAAATTCGTGAAAATGAACTTACTATTAGAAAAGCTAGCATTCAGTACAATATACCAAAAAGCACTCTAAGCGATATTCTACGCGGTCGTGTACCAGAAAAATCTCGTAGAATGGGGCCTGATACTGTTTTGACTGGGGCCGAAGAAAAAGGCCTCGTTGAATGGTGCATCACATTAGCAAAATGCGGATTTCCAAGAAGAAATGCAGACTTGATAGAAACTGTGCATAAAATCGTCACAGATGATGGCAGGAAGACACCATTTAAAAGTGGCCGACCAGGTAAAAAGTGGCTTCACTCTTTTTTCAAACGTCATCCAGAGCTTTCTCAAAGGACATCCGAAGGCATCAGTAAAGGACGTGCTGTTGTAACAGAACAAACTCTCCGGAAATGGTTCTCTGAACTGGAAATTTTTTTAAAAGAAAATCACTATGAAAATATTCTCTCAGATCCAACCCGAATCTTCAATGGAGATGAAGCTGGATTCAGCATGTGTCCTAAAGCAGGAAAAGTTATTGGTCCTAGAGGATGGAAGAACGTTTATAACACGCAGATGGGTAACGAAAAGGAAAATATCACAGTGCTATTGGTATTTTCAGCAAGTGGCGACACTTTACCACCTGTGATCGTTTATCCCTATGTTCGACCTCCGAGGGACGTTATCAACAGTATGCCTACACGCTGGATTCTCGGTAGATCTGAATCTGGATGGATGAACAGTGATGTATTCTATGAATACGTCGCAAATTCCTTCAATGAATGGGTTGAAGAAAAGAACATACAAAAACCTGTTCTGCTGTTCATTGATGGTCACAAATCTCATATGACCATGCACCTCAGCGAAGCTTGTGATCGCAAAGGAATAATATTGTATGCTCTTCCACCTAATGCGACTCACATCATGCAGCCTGCTGATGTCAGTGTTTTTCGGCCAGTAAAAGCCAACTGGAAGGACACAGTTAAAGAGTGGCAATCTTTGCCAGAAAATGTCAATTCTGTATTGACAAAAGCCACCTTTGCGCCATTGCTGGAAAGAACCCTCAGCGCTCCATCTTTACCAGAAACAATTCGCAATGGCTTCAGAACTTGTGGATTATATCCGTTTAATCCCAATGCTGTCGACTATTCGAAATGTGTTCAAAACAATATTGAATCACTAAATTCTTCGCAAAAATGCAGCTCGGACTATCAGCTGGATCTTCAAGATTTCCAGTCAGCTGAAAAAGTCATCGAGAGTATAGCAGCTAACTTAGAGGGCGCCGGAATAGAAGTCAGCACCGTCTTGCAAGAAATTTCTAAGGCGAAATCTACCCAATCTTCATCTGCAGAATTCAGCAACGGCATTGTCGTTGATTCATTAATTGCCCAAGTAGATGTACCCGTTATTGAATATGCGGATTCAAACATTCTCGTCGACATTGTCGACATTGAAGACATCCTTAATAACGAGATAATTCTCCATCTCTCGGACCAAGATGTTGTCCCTTCAGCTGAATCTTCAGGGTCAGTGGCGCTTTTGACGGATATCCTCTCTGAGCCGTCATTGCCTCCAGAATCTCAATTAGAAAGTACTGATCCCAAGGACCAGAATGAAGTTTTTCAGACAAAAACTGCACTTTCTCTTCAACGAGATTCAGGTAATACTTTTGAATAATAATTACAGGCTACGACTATGTATTTATTTAGAGAGGTTCGTTAACATTTTTTTCTCTTGATTTCAGCACTAATACCTGCAGACCGATTAAAAAAGTTATTCATTCCAACCGCTTTTTATATTGTTTTCATGGCTCTTTCAGTTTTCTTCTTTATAAGTATTATCTATTCCAACCAATCCTATTCTCTATTATTTATGGTTGTTTGGGTTTTTTCCTGCTGTACCTATAGTTGTTGAAATGTCACCCTCGTCCTGCGTTGAAATTTCTGACATTCGTCAACCAAGTTCTTTGGCTTCTGGAAACCATGAACCACTGAACTTCACAATCGCACCCTTCGCACCATTAACCAATCTCTGCCCGAAGAGTACTGATGGACGAAAAAAGGTTTCCCCAGTATTCGACAAACATTTATTTACTCCCAAACCAATGGCGAAAAGTACTCGCCGACAACCTAAGGAGAGGATTCCTAGTGCTATATCTTCAGCTGCATGGAGACAGCACATGATCGAAAAAGAAGAAGAAAAAAGTTTAATCCAAGAAAATAGAAGACGTAGAAAAGAAGAAAGAGAGAAAGAAAAATTAAATAAACTGGTACAAAAAACCATAAAACAAGAGGGGAACAAGGATTCTACAACAAAAACTAAAAGAGGCAAGAAAAAAGAACAGAGCGATAAAGAACAATTAAATGAACTTACAAAAAGTACACGTCCAAAAGAGAAAGTTACCAAAAAAAATTGAACCTGCTTGGAACGTTTAGCCTTATTACTCATTGCATGTTGTGGAGAGCGGGGTGAAGAGGGAACCTCGGCCAAATTTTCAAAAAAAAATTAAAAAAAAAACAAATTGCGGGAAACAGTTTTTATTGAAAATAAAAGTCGAAAATTTTTCGAGGATTTTTTTTTTTTTTTTTTTTTTGGTCGAGGTGCCCTCTTTGCTCCGCTCTCCCCTATATGAATATTGTAACTTTAAATTTTTCTTAATTATAATTTATAATCGCTACAGATGTTCCTTGTGCAATTTAAATAAATAATAACATTTTAAAAATTGTCCATATGATCTATTTCACTAAATCTGTTTGCCTATCCGACTATTGGTGCTCAATGCGGACGAATATTGGTGAAGCATGGCCGACTACTGGTGCTTAATGCGGACGACTACTGGTGAAGCATGGCCGACTAATGGTGAATTCGACGGCATTTACTTATTTAGCGTTTGAATTTGATATGTGAATCCTACAATTCAAATAAAACGTAAGGACCAATGCCTAGGAACCTCTAAAAACTGTAAAATAAACCTAGAAGACAAAATACGAAGATACATGTTTCAAATATGAGGTTGAGTTCAATGGAAGCCTTAAGTGTCCGACTACCGGTGCCGTTACCCTACATAATAATAATAAATGTACGTGAAATAAAAATTATTCAAAATCGTCAATAGTTTACACTTATAAATCCTTTTACTTCACTCAGTGTGATTTTCGATGTTTTACCCACGCTCTGCGTGGCTAAAACCCCCATTTTCACACCTCCTGAAGTAAAATTTTGTACAATACTTGACGGAAAAACTTCTTCTGATCTCGTGTGATTGCAAAACTCGCCTTCGGCTCGTGCTGCAACCCCACACTCGTCAGAAAAAGTTTTACCGGACTCGTATTGTAATGTACTATTATCAATCCCAGAGAATTTTTGGAAGAAAATCTTCATACCGGCGCGATACTAGTGCCTGACCAGTTCCCGGCTAGGGACAAATCGGTGTGACTGGCTAGGAACTTAATGAATTACCGTGACACTACTAGCTGGATTCTGGCTAGTTATCCTGACCAGCGCCCGACTTGAAACGGGGCTGACTGGTCGGGAACCGACCAGATCCCGATATAAATTTCTACACGGGCTATTATTCGTTTTACTTTAACTTTAATTTTATTTTTGTTTACTTTATCTTCAAGAAATCATGTTATTTACTTTTAAGAAATCATGTTATTATTATTGGTATTGCGTCGGGCCAGGAGCCCCCGCAAATGTCCTTTTCATAACCATACCCGTATTCATACCCACGGGCTAAGCGATAGCTTATCGTAATGAAATACGGGAAACAAATGGTCCTTATTTTCATTAAATAAATACAAATACAAAATACAAATACATGAAAACTGCCGATTTAAAAATATAGATTTTATAGCACTAAAAAATACTCACAAATTATTCTATGCATTTATACATAAAAACTGCCGATTTAACCCTAGGAGTACACACATATTTTTCGCTACTTCCCGTGTGGAAATTGAGTTGGGGGCCTGAACTGGCCCTGGCTAGATTTACGATTCTCAATTGGGGCGCTAATCTGGCGAACTGAGCGGGGCCCGCCCAGAAACGTCACGCTCGCCCGAATAGGGCCTGAATAGTAAAAATAACCTGGCGCTCATCTGGCAGCCCTTTGAAAAGCCAACCTTAAAGTTGATTTTTTCAAATCTATATTTCTGGGGTTTCAATCATGAACAAAAATGTAATAAAAAATTAAATAGAAGATATTTTATTTTATATTATTGCGATACCCATTATGAACGTGTATTTTATCACAGCTTAGTACTTGCCACGAAGGTTTACTTATAAAGAGGAATAATGATAAAAGTAAAGATTAAGAAAATTAAGAAAAAAAAAAAAAACGCGATATGTACTGCGGTATGTACGCTTAGCGTGTTTGATTCTGACCGACATGAAGTTGACGGCTGTTCTGGGTTCGCCATGACGGGCGTCAGATAGTAACTGCTAAGTTCGCTAATAAATAGCATATTATGCGGATTTAAAATATTGCATCTGGTGGCCCGATCAGAACCAGATCGGGGCCCTGCCTGGGCAGCGGAATTAGGGCTGTCATGGGGAAATCTAGTCGGGGCCATTGCGTGCATCAGGCTAGCCCGGACAAATTTCCACACGGGTTAGTTACACACACCTGGGTCCGTGAGACCCAGCCAAGTTTCATATGGGGTAGTTTTCCCTATACTACGTCTATTTGAATGATTTTTTTTTCAAATGAAGGAGCAAACTGTCAAGAAAGCACCAGTGAAGACGAATTATTTGTTTGACTCATATTTTGTCTTAGAACGCTGTTTGAGCAGATAGAAATGTTTCGCGCCAATAGGAAAAGTGCGAGTTTTGCACGTTTGGCCGGGTCTGTGAGACCCGAGGGTGTACTCCTAGGATTAAAAATTTAGATTTTATAGCACTTACTTCCTCATCTAAAAATTCATGGATAATTTCTATGAAATTTTCAAATCTGGTTTTTTGATGCCTTCCCCTAATTAAAACATCTATTTCTTCGTCGCTACTCAAAGAAGATGTAAGAATCTCGGAAATAATAATCAATTTTCGCGCGTCGGAGATCTTCATTTTATCACACCGAACCGCCACGAGCTCCCTACACTTTCTGCACTACGAGCGAAAATATTGCACCAGTGTTGCACTGCTTTCGCAGTAAAACGTGTTACACTGGACGAGTGCAACAAATCAGCGACCGAGCAACACCAGTGTAACCAGTCGAATGAGCTATTAGTTTCTCCAGAGGGAGAAGTTGATTGGCAGTACGCCTATGTGAATAAGGGTCGTTTGGAGCAGTAAAATTTAAAGCATAGATGTTTGCGCTCGAATCTCGTAGGCCCTCGGGCCGCGACGTTAAGGGATCTCGGCCGTGTGATGGCGGTGCTCGTCGGTGGCTGGGTCTCTTAGCGCACGTTAGTAGTGTGGGGGTACAGCGTGGGTCAGTTAAGATCCAGCGCTCGAATAGTTAAGACGTGTTGCGAAGCCTTTTCCTTTGTACCCGTCCGTTGATACTAGATCTGTTTTTTCCGCGTTCGTTCGTGTGCGTCAATTGTTTTCCATGTCGCGTAGTTTTAACCGCGCGTGTCTAGGTTTGGTTTGTGGGAACGCGGTGTATCCTCTGGTGATCAGAGGGGTGCCGGTTTCTGGGGCGAGCGTCGCCGCGGCGACATATCTGTTGCCCGAGCGTTGCAGCGTTGGATCCCCGAGAGGTCAGGACCGCTGGTTGCACGGCTGTGGGCCATCGCGGACGCTCCCCGCTATCCCGCTTCCACGTGACCGTTGGACCCAATAAACACTAGTTCGTATAAAAAACGTATAAATAGGTCATATACTCTACGTTTATTCCGAGGAAAAATGTTCCTCAGTTAAACGCATAAGCAGCGTTGATTGAAAACGTTACGTCTATACGTTTAACTTTACGCAATAAACAACGTTTAATATACGTGTACCACTTGAATTTTGACCAAATAATTGTTAGCTCAAAAAAAAAAATTGAGATATACGTAAAATGAATTAATTACAATGTATGAGGCGTTGATCAACAACTACTAATCGTAAACAATCGCACTTTGTTACAAAGTAAGAATTTTAAGATTAGAAAAACTTCGCATTATTGTTGTGGTCGGGATTCGATCCGGGGACGCTCGCATTCGCTTGTGTTACTGTTCGCACGCTCTATCGACTACGCCAAACTACTTATTGACAAAGTCAGTCACTTTCTCGTAAATACTCTGGATTTTGCATCTGTCTTAGTGATATCAGTGTTTTAATGTAGCTGAGATGTCTTAACTAAATATCCGAGTGGCAAGTAGGTTTTTTTAATTTTATTTCTTGCCTAGAGTTCCACACATTCTCACTCGATTTCATTATATTGCACGTTCATTATTATATTGGAAAAAACGTATAAATGACGTGTAGTTCCGAGCGTATAATTATTGAAGGAACTGAACATTGTTATAGTGTAACTCAAAATCCGCGAGGTATTCGTTGATTTTTTGGTTTTCGAAGACGTTTTGAGGAAACGTACGCAATACGTATATGATATGTGTAACAGTATACGTACATTAGAGCGTTTCGTACACGCAATTAAATACACGTATTCTTGTCCAGTCTGATAAACGTATAAACAACGTGTGAACGACAGGTTTCGAGGAAACGTTCGTAATACGTATATGATATGTGTAACAGTATACGTACATTAGAGCGTTTCGTACGCGCAATTAAATACACGTATTCTTGTCCAGTCTGATAAACGTATAAATAACGTTCGAACGACAGGTTTCGAGGAAACGTCTGCAATACGTATATGATATGTATAACAGTATACGTATGTTGGATCGTTTCGTACGTGCAGTTGAATACACGTATCCGGGTGCAGTTTAACAAACGTATAAATAACGTGTGAACGACAGGTTTCACGAAAACGTACGTAATACGTATATGATATGTATAACAGTATACGTACATTAGAGCGTTTCGTACGCGCAGTTGATTACACGTCTACTTGTCCGGGTTGATGAACGTATAAATCACGTAAATTTTCAACGTATTCGTTGTCCGAATCATACGTGTATATTAAAGGTACAAGAAGTTATTTCTTCGTTTAAAAAGCGTGATTAATAAACGGATAATATTGGACCACTTATAAACGTGTATGATATACGTTTTATAATAGTATGATGATATATGGATACCAAAAATCAACGAAAAAGACGTGTATAATACGTATAATATACGAACTGGTGTTTATTGGGGAAGTCGCGGCGTTTGATTATTCGTATCTGTACTTGGTAAGCTAGTTTTATATTATTGAATGATCATTCAACTTTAGTTTATAAGGAACGGACCAGCGAATTCTTGTTTTTTCTTGTTAGTGTGCTTTGTGTTCGCACCAGCGACTTTATTATCGTGTACTCTATTGACTTGCTTGTTTTTCTCTAATAAATATTTGACTTGCTTCGGCTTTTCCCTCTGACATATGAGGGTTTTTATGCCGAAGCAAGCATCTTTGTTTTCTCTCGCGAAATTGTGGTGTTATTCATTCACCCTTTGTCTCACTCATACCATCCCGATGACCTTCAAAAAAGAACTCTGGATAAGACAATAAACAATGAATGAAAAAAAAGATTGATCTGGAACGTTGATTTATTCTAAGAAACATAATAGTACATTATGTCAGTAGGCTGAAAACCGAAGGTTTTTCGGACCGTGTGAGGTTCGCAGCGCCAGGCATGGTTCGGGGGTCTGAGGCACGCCGAAGGCGTGCCGAGGTCTCCGGAACCATGCCGAGTGCTGCGAACCTCACACCGCCCGGAAAACCTGAGGTCGAAGTCGAATGACATATACAGTACAACCTCTCAATAGTGCCACTCTCAATAGTGCCACTTCCCCTAATCCGTGCCCGGGCGCTTCCCCCACTACCATACTACACTCCCGGCGTACAATAAGGTCCGAAGGTTACACTTTTCTTTCGCAAGCGTTTGTAGTCAGAGTGGGGAAACCGAGATTCTGAGAAATGTATTCCCCTCACAGCCCATGAGCGGCACTATTGAGAGGTTGCACTGTCCTATTTTCGTCACAAATGAACAATTGGCAGCCTTCCGGTCCGATTTTTGGACGCCTAGGCAGAAAAAAGTGGTTTTCACTGCCTAAGCAGTCACATGTCACCTTTTCACGAATAATACGGAAAAGAGCCATTATGGCGCCAAATTGGACCGGAAAAGGCTGTCAATTGTGCATGAGTGACGAAAAAACATTAACGGAAACATTTGTACGTTGTTATAAAATTTCAATGAAATAATTTTTTCTAATTCTATTTGATATTGAACCGTGAATTATTACGCCGCCGTAAAATGTCGGTATCTTTTTTTGTCATTTTTCTTCTCATTCAGTTATTTCCTCTTTTCTTTTCTTTCTTTTTACTCAGATTCAGACTTTAGCTCAAACAACACTTGTGAGATCCGGAATCGGCATTCTTTTCGTCTCTTCTTATCCATTTTTTTTAATGAACCATACATGCTCACGCAGAAGTTCCATTCGACATCGTGCTTCATGGATGTACTTGTTTCCCCTAAGGCTTCGTGCATGTTGTTCAAACCATAGGTAAAAATAGCTACATATGTCTTATATCCATGAAAAATTCTAATTTTGAGGGTACTAAAGCTCATGCAAAAATGAGAGAAAAAATTTTTGTTTTTTGTCCGGTTCGCGTGGAATTCTTGATACACTTCTCTGCAGCGAATCGTCCGCAATGTTCCCGATACATCTATGAATGTAGTGAAGTAACAATATATAATTATCAACTATGCACCTCAGGTATCTGAATTATGATTTCTATGATTTGTCTAAAGTACCTGTACTAGGTGTGTGTGTGAAATACTTGCTTTCTTGCCTGCACGTGCGGTACAAGAAACTGCAAGCTACCGTACAAGCTCCAGTTGTCTTACGATCCATTTGCAGAGCTTGATGAGCCTGAGGGTATCATATTCTTGACGCGCTTTACACGCTTCTATTCCTTTTCATACCTGACAAAACGCAATTTTCAAGAAGTTAACAAAATCCGTGAAAAATTCATACGTATTTAGAAAAATTGACAAATCATCTTCACCTGAAAAAAAAAAGTTGAGTCATCGGCTGATTTCTTGAACAGTTTTTTTTTCCCGTCAATTTGTTGATAACTTTCCGCATTATTGTTATGCAAAATCAATCTCCCGAGGATCTTCTACATGCTTGATTTTTTCAGATTTTTTTCCCATTGAGAAGTATTCAAAATCTTCTCTGAGACCCACGTTTGATGGGACTATAGCGGAAGAACCACCGTAACGCTTCAAGACCGGCACCTAGATCCAAATGTCCATTTAGGGTATAAACTTTGAATTTAAGAGGCGTCAAAGAAAAAAAAAAACAGAGTTTTTGGGAAATAACGGACACCCTAGTTTTCCCTCGTCAGACGTGGATATCTCGGAAAGTAAGGATCGACAAGTAGGCGCTTTACACTTGAAGAAGTTGGAAAAGGAACATAAAGAGAGGGTTGCGGGAAAATATAGTTCACATTTTCTAAATAATGTGTTATATCCGTGTATTCATCATATTCTACGGTGCACATCTATGGCACTATACACAGTTTTGAATAAAATATTTTCCTTTAATTTTTTTCGACATTTTTTCGCATATTAGCTCACGCCGTTAATATTGTAGATTTCGAAAGTTTATCTTCTCCTCCGACTTGTTCAATTTTCAAGTTCAACTGACAATGTGAAATTTCATACAGCCCGTGGACACCAATGACTCCCCATCAATGTCTTGAGATGCAGTTGCTGTCGCCGATGTCGTCGCCCTCGTCTCTCCATACGGTATAATTGCGAAGCACGGTCGTGTACGTAATTATGTTTACGTAGTACATGTAGCTACTCCAAGCTCTTCCTGGCCTCAAGACTCTCCGCCGCGTAGATCTTACCCATAGGGCTAACGTCGGCGATGTTGATGCGAAGCCAGTCGCTGAAGTAAAATGCTCTAGCGTATACGTCCGGACGCCCGTTCGCACAGGGGTTTACCCACGAGGCGATGCCGGCTAGTTCACCGTTGCAAACGAGCGGGCTGCCAGAGTCGCCCTGCATCATATGATCACATTAGATGTATAATTCATACTTGTGAATTCTGCTTATAATGTAATTTTACACACTATGAGAAAGGTTGTGTAAATGAAAGCTCGTAACGTTTATTATGTATGACTAAAACGTGATGTGCTGTGTGGGACGGACTAGGAGTCGTCGTCCATAACTCCGGGTCAAGGATCTTTCCCAAACCTATAGAGGTGTTTTCTTGTATCGAAATATGGAGCACCTGCAATATAACTCTCTGGAATGGGCCTTTATTCTATCAATTTACCGAAATATACTCTACAAATCTGCGTTGCAGCGTCTTGCAAATTGCTCTGAAATGATCAGTTTTTGCTTAGCTTTATGAGATTCTACATTGCAGTGAATATTGATTCATCGAATCAGTGGTCATTGCACATCAGATTCTTGAAATTTATTATTTCAGGTATGGAATCACTTGAAACTGCATCCCTTGACACTTCGCTTCTCGTTGATTATCACTCGTACAACATTCATTTGGTGATTTTGTAGAACTTTTCCGACTTGAAAAATGTTGATTATAAGAATAGATTATTTGGGAACAGTTTGTAAAGTATAATATGGTAAAACGATGGAGTAAAAGCCGATTCCAGAGAGTTATAGAAGGTGCATCATATTTTGGTACAAGTAAACATCACTACAAGTTTGGGCAAAGAGCCATGACCCGGAGTTCTGGTCGACTCCTTGTGAGTACCTTTTGCATTTGCATTTAATCTGTAATTAGACGCACGGCTCGAATAACGGATATAGTTTGAAACAGGACTTACGCTGCACACCCCTACTCCCATCTCTGCACCCGCACACAGACTGGAATCGAATATGAAACTGCTGTTCCAGGTTTGGATGCAGGCTTCCCGGGTCATTGTATTCTGCACTGCCGTCTGTAGTTGACTCGGCAAACCGTTGGAGGGAAACTACAGCACATCATTGTCCACGAAGGATAAAATACGTTTAGTATACATTGAGGTAACATTAGGGAGGTCGTTGAAAAAAAATGTCTCTGCTGACTTTTAAAACGGTAGTAATTGGGGAAAAAATATATCTGCAAAATCCAAAGCCTTTCAATCGTAGGGAACAGGTCCCTCTTCGCATTAGGGTTTCAAAATCTATTTTTTTTCCTTTTACTTTTGTTTCATTAATCAGCTGTGTATAGGCGTTTTTTTTATACCATGAGCAAATCTTAAAAGTACACAGTCGACTGTGCGTGCGCCAATTTTGCAATCTGCCCATGCAGGCTAACTACTCTGAACTTCAACTATCAAACGCTAAAATACGAGTTTTCAAGGATAAGTTGATTCCAAGTCAGTTGGTACTGTCTATGGGATAAATATGGCCAAAAATCAAGAGCCCGCGGACCATAGAAATTGAATTATTTGGCGCCGAGTGTATACTTTCAAGATTTTCTCTTAGTATATTATATATTTGTTTCATTTGCAAACGTATTTTTTTTTTGCAATTGTTATAATCTATAAAATGAATTGCTTCTGATTTCTGTCTTTTGTGAATGAATTATTCTACTAGTGCATTAAATCCACACCTCTCTCTGCTGAGTAATTCACAACGTTCAAGTTTTTCACAGTATGTATCTGAACAACTCGATTAATCTTCGGTTTCAAACAATTGTTCACAATCGAGTCTTAACCAATCTGTTCCCAACTGAAGTTGACGGAAGACATTCATAGAATTTCGATTATTAAATTATTCTATAAGCCTTATGTTCTATTGTCATAGCGGGCTTTGAAACTCTCATACGAAGACGCACCTGTTCCCTTTACTGGGAGAAATTCAATGTGTAAAATCAACATTTTTGATACAGTTAAAATTTTATAGTAACCGTAACTTTTTTTTAGTTGATGTAATTATATGTAAGGTAGAGCGCGCATTTGTGATTCGGTAACAGTAACCACGCCAGAAATGTAGTAATATTAACAGTCTTTTCCGGGCGTATATCCAACTTCTCTCAAATATTCACAGTAACTATTCAGTCTGCTGTGCAACGCACAATTTTTGGCGAATTGCATGCACTAATTTTAGGACGTTAAGTTCACACTAATTTATCAGTCAGCGCTACTTTATAATAGTATAAGATTTCTCGAGAAAAAAGGGTTATTTGAACTCGAACGAAATGTCACTCGAACCAAGACTACTTAGTAAAGATTAGATAGGTTCAAAGAAATCAATCATTTTTTTCCTCAAAGAGTCGAGGCGGGGGGGGGGGGGGGGGGGGGGGGTGCCTGTTAAAAGCGGAGCTCTTGATATTAATATTTAGAGGTAGCTCATCGCGGATTTCTATTTTTCATTTGAATGGTATGGAAAGTTTTTTTTTTTCAGAATTTTGTACACGGAAAAAAATGTTTGCTGATTTCAATAAGAATTCTAGTTCTACCAGCAATATTTTCCGGCTATCTGGGTAACTTCAATACTTTATTCCTACTGACTCCTTACGTTGATTGCTGATTGTTTATTGCAAGCTGTGCGGTGCTGGAAATGGTATCTCAGGTATATTCGGTATACTGACTATCAAAACTCACACGGATTGCTACAGTTAGCATAACTGTGAATGAATAACATAGCAATACCAGTATAGGTATAACGTCATGACTGGTTACGTGTTTACCGTGTTTACGTGTTATTATTACCAGTATGGTTGCCAAAACTATATTTCGTGCTTTGACTGGCGATACTGGTATTGTTGGTGTAGCTATTCCGAAACTGTCATAATGAGTCTAACTGTAAAGTTGTTTGAACCAAGTATTGCTGCTGGAGAGTCGGAAGTTTCGGGGTTAGGTGGTGGCATGTAGCCAATCCAAAAGTCGACTGCTAGATTAAATTCGTAGCTGTATTTATTCAAGTAGAACCGTACAGTTGGAGATTGTCGTGTCAGAGATAGACACGACGGTGTCGCATCGATCGGTGTCGATGAACGAAGTGCGATGTCAAGTGGCCGAATACCAGGGTCTATGCTTTTATTAGCGTATCACTTTACTCACGAGACAAATTTCTGTGATGCGCCGCGTCGTGGCGTCGCGCGTAAGTGCGGCGATAGCCAGCCTTAGAGTGTTGGTACACTTGTAGAAGTGCAATACCAGTATTGCTACGATGAAACTTCTAGGTTTTGCAGCTGTTACTCAACGCATTTGGTTTGTAACTATGCAGCCCGCCTGAATAGCGAATGCTTGCAGTGCTACTATATCAAAAGTATTCTAGCAGTGCGAAAAAATGATCGGTTTGCCGTCGCTGCAATTCACATGTTGCAATTTGACGAAATAATATGGTAATCGCAAGGAAATGATACTTCAAAATTTAGGAATATCGTCCGCTGCAAAACACAATTAAATGCAGTATATTTATGGTTCTATGATGTATAGCTGGGTCAACTAAAGTCTTGCAATAATATTTGTCCAGGGAGCTTTACAATACCAGTTATTTAGAGTATCAATATGACATTTATCCAGTAATGAGAATTCTCGCCAAGTTAACAATAAATTTTCAGCAAAAATAGTATTGCTATTGAACCGAAAGTATTTTTTTCCGTGTAGCTCACAAACCAATAAGCAAATCCAAGTGACTCGTACATATTTTTATAATAAATTGAATATTCTACAAAAAGTATTCCTATCATTTAAAAAAAAAAAAATACTAAAACAAATAGTTGACTCAACTATAAATTGAACTTTGAGCTTGAACAACTTGGAAGGGGTCAATTTATCAAAAAATTATAAAAGACACTTTTTGCAGTGTTCAATTTTCTGTGAAAATATGTATGAGTCATTTGGATTTGTTGAATGGTTTGTGAGCTACAAAATTCTGAAAAAAAAACCAAAAATTCCTTATACGCTATTTGAATGGAAAATAGAAATCCGCGATGCGCGACCTCTGAATATTAATATTGAGAGCCCCGCGTTCAACAGGAATCTCTCCCCCCCCCCCCCCCCCCCCCCCGCCACACCGCGCTTAAATATTTTAGAGGTGATTTTGAAGAAAAAATAGTAGATTGTGATACAAGTGGGGAAACAGGGACTTTGCACGAGTGCTGAAAACATCACACGAGTGCTAAGTCCCTGTCCCCCACTCGTACCACATCCTATTTTCCATGACCAATGCATGGCAACCTTCACTTCCGACGCCATGATAGTGTGACAAAGTAGTGTGAAAAAGTTTTTTCCTAACAGCGTGCGCAAAATTCGATTTTGCGCACGGGTTTGCGTGCGCAAAGTGCCTCAGTCCCGCATTGTTTAAGTTGCTTGGCGACCTTGTATTTGGTTGTTTTTCATTGCTCTTGTGATCAAACATCGCACAAATTTTTAATTTATTTTTAATCGTTTAATATTACAATCGAGTTACCGATGTTGCCGAATTTTGCGCAGCTTGTTAGGAAAAATAGTATACGCAACTAGTGCGCATAGGTGTCTCCCGCACTCGTCTTTTCGTCGCCCTCGCTACGCTCAGGCGACAAACCCGACTCGTGCGGGATTCACCTATTTTGCGAACTAGTTGCGTAATGTACTATTGCCACACTCTTCAGCAAAGACTCATTTTGTCCACTGTTTATACGCGGAGAAAGTGAAGGTTTCCATGCATGTGTTATGAAAAAATAGTTGATTTTTTTTTAACCAGTCTAGTAAAGATGCTTTAGTTAGAAGTACTCTGTTTGAATAGTTCGCTGGTATAGTTACGTACACCGGAATTTTCAGTAACTGGTACTCAATTTTAAAACGTTTGTTAAACACAAAAAAAAAATTTAGATACCTTATTTCACTCGCCGATTTGCGTTAGGGGAACTAGATATTTCTCTCAGTGTTGAATTGAAAAACTTCGGGTTTTTTAGATTTTATTTTTCTCTGGTTACTACCGTTTTGGGCCGCGGCAGCAAAAACGTTTTTTTCTTTAACAACCACCTTATAGTACATTACGATACGAGTGCGGTAAAACTTTTTCTGACGATTGTGAGGTTGCAGTACGAGCCGAAGGCGAGTGCTGCAAACACACGAGATCAGAAGATATTTTTTTCGTCGAGTATAGTACAAAATTTTACTTCACAAGGTTTGAAAATGGGAGTTTACCCACGTTTCGCATGGATAAACCGTCCATTATCACACTGAGTGGAGTGAATATACATTAATGTGTCTGTTAGAAGGCGTGTGTTCAAATTTCATTCCATAGTGTGACTCAATTAGTACTCAATGAATTTAAAAAAAGTTCTGCCCGAGGATTTTCCTCAATTTTTATTCTAAGTGGCTGCCTCGCCTGAGCGAAGTGAGTGCCGCAATTAGTATATTGCGTTACTAGGGACAACAGCTACTGGCCATAGTAACGCACGATATTTTTCATAACACGTGCCTGGAGAGTAGGAATTTGCATGTCAGTTTCGCGGGACGAAAGCGGCCGAATGCATACCAGGTCTGCAAAATTAGGTTTGCGCATGCGCAGTCCACAATGATTTCACTTTCGTCCCTTGGGAAAAAATTCGTTCACTTTCGTCCCCGTTTTCTGGGACAGCAACACCCCACCTTCATGCACTCATTGGAAAATAGTAGGGGAACGTGGGGCAGAACGGGCAGCGGGGCAGCACGGGCACCAAAACAAAAAAAAATAATGTGGTCGGAAATGATTTTTTATAAAATATGGCGACGTATTTTGAATCAATAATGGAAAAAAAAAATTAAACGAAGTAATACAAAACGAAAAAAAAATCATGTTTTTTTTCATTATTGATCCAAAATACGTAGCCATATTTCATAAGAAATCATTTCCGACCTTATCATTTTTTTTTGTTTTGGTGCCCGCTCTGCCCCACGCTCCCCTATATTGCATTGCTAGGGACGAAAGTTGGTGATTCACGAGCGTGAAGTTTGCCGCCCGAGCGAAGCGAGTGCCGCATACACACGAGTCGCAATAGTACACGGAGAGAAGTAAACACCGATGGCCAATGTGCAAGACATTGTTAGGCAATGTCTAGCCGGAACGAGCGGCGCTCGACACGGGCCGCTCGTTTTTCGACATGGCCTGCTCGTGTCTCGCGCATTGGTCGCCAGTGTCTTAGACACGGACGGAAAAAACATCGGGAATCCGTGTGCCGTCACTGAGAGCCAATGTCTAAAACACGGCCCACCATTGCGCTACGCATTGTATGCCTCGAGGCGCATTGTATGCCTCGTATACAAGGCGAGTGCGAGAACGCGCATGCGCGCCAAGTTTTCCATAAACACGGGCACACAATGCGTAGCGCACTCCTGGGCCGTGTTTTAGACATTGGCTCTCAGTGACGCCACACGGATTCCCGATGTTTTTTCCGTCCGTGTCTAAGACACTGGCGACCAATGCGCGAGACACGAGCAGGCCATGTCGAAAAACGAGCGGCCCGTGTCGAGCGCCGCTCGTTCCGGCTAGACATTGCCTAACAATGTCTTGCACATTGGCCATCGGTGTTTACTTCTCTCCGTGTAGAGTTGGCCATAGTAACGCACAATATTTTTTATAGTAAGTGCACGAAGCTGAGGCGTTGCTGTCCCGCAAAACAGGGACGAAAGTGAACGAAATTCTTCCCAAGGGACGTAAGTGAAATAATTGTGGACTGCGCATCCGCAAACGTAACTTTACAGTCCTGACATGCTTTCGGCCGCTTTCGTCATGCTAAACTGCTACGCAACGCCCCATTTCTCATGCATGTGTTATAAAAGATAGTATACGTGATGGTGGCGGGTTGGTGATCCCTGCACTCGTACCCACACGGAGGAATGAAATTCAGAAACACCCCTTTTGAGGGACACCCTAGTATGTACATAAGTGCCTATAATGCACACCTACGTCCAAAAGAATGGGTATTCTTTCATTTACCTCCCTGCACCTCTTCTATTATTGCCAATAGATATCGAAAACTGTGCCATACTGTCTATGAATTATTGGTAACTCACAATATTTACGATTTTCGAATACTTTAGTACCATTATGTATATTTACTATGTATACTTACATGGATGCGACCCCATCCGGAAATAACGCACGGCTGTGTGCCAACGTCAGCAGTTGGAATGGGTATCGGCTGTTCTGTGGCTGTGAACGGTATCGGAGTAGCTAATTTCAATATCGCAATGTCGTTTCGCCAGTTAGTAGCCGGGTTGTACTCGGGATGTAGCCGTACCTCCGAGACTAGTGTAACACGCCCTCCTTGTACGTTACTCAAATGTCCGCTAACGATGAACCTCGCAGTCGGCAGAACTGGAGTGGGCACGTCACTGCAATTCGAACACATGATATGAAATCAATCCGTCATTGCATATTCGTAGCAATTTTAGTACAGTAGTGTATTCATACCGTGTACATTGCATGGTAAAACGTATGATAAACATCATGTTTATTTTCATACACATATAGGGTGAGTCTTCTCCCCGGTCTGATGAAAGAGGGGCTTATTCTGTCGATACTTGTAATCATCTTGAGGGCTTATATTCAGCTTAAGGTGCTGCCGGATGCAATTTCGCCGAACCTGACCAGAGCTGCCAACATCTTCAAAAAAGGTGCTATTAAACGGAATATCTCTGCCTGGGCACCGAAATCAATGAAACAAAATGCCCCGCGCAAATTCAGGCGCGATTACGAACCCGTACGGCCCAAAACATGTCCGTTTTGAGTTGAAATAGACGAGTAATGTATGAAAAACGCTCATTTTTTACACTTGGCGATTTTCTATAGGGTTTTTGTGGTGTCGGTGACGCTTCCGAGATGGCGTGTTCGAAAAGTTGGACAAAATCAGCTGTCAGTGATAAGTATGCGTGTATTCTAAAATTGTCATAGAATGTTGTTATTGTGGTCAGGATGCACAGAAGACTAACCAAGCCATAACGTTTGGTAAGTGCATCAACAAAATACAGTGGTGGTATACATTACGTCATTTATATTCACCTTCGTTAGGTTAGGTTTGATTCGATTCGGTCCAATTTATCGAACACTGATCCGAGTCGTAGATTCGTGCGCCACGCCATCTCGGAAGCGTCACCGACACCACAGAAACCCTATAGAAAATCGCCAAGTGTAAAAAATAAGCGTTTTCCATACATTACTTGTCTATTTCAACTCAAAACGGACTTGTTTTGGGCCGTACGTGTTCGTAATCGCGCCTGAATTTGCGCGGGGCATTTTGTTTCATTGATTTTGGTGCCCAGGCAGAGATATTCCGTTTAATAGCACCTTTTTTGAAGATGTTGGCAGCTCTGGTCAGGTTCGGCGAAATTGCGTCCGGCAGCACCTTAGACCAAAAATTTCGACGCTGTACAAAGAAACGGAGTATATGAGGAAATTAAGTTTTGCACTGTTGCGAATATGAAGTATGTTTTCAATGCACCTATGAACTGAAAATCGACGTCGTCAAGATAAAAAATTCAATAATCCATCTTGTCTTTTCACCCGATTTACGTCACCCTCGTATTTCCGCTTTGTGCAAGTTTTCAAACGAACCAATAATCTGAAAATAATGAAATTTGGTGAAAATCTTCTTCGTGTTTCGGAATACGGATCTGACCAATAATAACTGAGTTCGGTAAATACAGATCTGACTACTCCGAGTGCTCCGGAGTGCTACCCCTCTTCTTCTAATATTCATAGATAGAAAAGAGGCATGCGAGCTCCGAGCGAATCGAACGCGTATACCGAAAACGCCTAATATTAGCAGAAAGTCGCTCACTTATATATCTTCTTCATGATGAAATACAAAATTGGTTCATTCTTGTGATACTCTTCTCGATGCAAAGAGGAATATTTTCATGAAAGTATCGACATTCTTGGCTCGATCCGTATTTCGAAACATGAAGAAAATTTTTACCAAATATCACTATTTTCAGATTACTGGTTCGTTTGCAAACTTACACAAAGCGGAAATACAAGGGCCACGTGAATCGGGTGGGAAGACAAGATGGATTTTTTAATTTTTAATTTTGATAACGTCAATTTCTAGTTCCAAGGTGCATTGAAATCATACTTTATATTTGTAACAGTGCAAGAATCAATTTCCTCATATACTCCGTTTCTCAATTCAGCGTCGAAAATTTTAGTCCAATGTAAGCTGTATAGAAAGCGATTCTCTGGAAAGTAACGCGCCCAAAAGGTAGGCAAGTGCGAGGCACCTGCATTGAGCAGCTCAAACATCGACGATTGGGTTTTATCTCCCACGTTATAATAAGCCCTTAATACTAATTCTTACATAAACAAGTGGACCTGCTATTGTGTGAGAGTAGCCAAGAGGGGATTCTCATTCGGACAACCACAAGTATGGGTAGAATAAGCTCCTTCCTTATCAAATCTATATATACTCGAGTGTCTGAAAAAAAACGACATTATATTTTCTTTACTTCTACCACCCTAAACATCAATCTTCGAAACGAAGCAAATCCTCCTTCGGGATAAGCTCAGTACCTCAACTCTAACAGATTCCGCCGAAAATTTTTTTTTCGTGTTATTCAACTTTATGCCGCTTGCACTTTTCCTTACATGCAACTATTTGGAACTCACTCAGAAAAGGTTTCTTGTACACGTGTACCTAAAGTCTGACTTTAGGTCCTAGCATCGAAAACTATTATTTATGGTTACTTGTTCCAGATCTAAAGTCGGATGACAGAAATTAGAAATCGTAATAGTCTATTGTGGCGAAGTAAAATTATAAAAAGTGGACTGCTTCACGTGGAAATTAGTCATTCGGGGTTTTTGGGATCGCTTATCTCCAACCTGAAGTCAAGATTCAATAGTTCAAACTGGTGGATCAGAAAAGTAAGCTAAGTCGCATGAAAATTATACTCAGGGTTTTTAGTGTTCGTCAATGTAAACTTAGTCAAATGTCAATGTAAACTTAGTCAAACGTCAATGTAGACTTTTCAAGGGGCTTTGATACAGGCTCTGATCACATCGTAAAAGCAATTCATAGTTTCTCCCATATCACACAACCGATTGCAATGAAACTTTGGGGATGTTTGATTTCGATCGAAAATGGCAGAAGGTATTTACTTCTTTTCTTTTTTAATTTCAAATTTTTCATCTCAGATTCAGTTGTCATTATAAAAATCGTTGAATTATTCATAGCTGTACTCAACTTATTGCACTATCGAAATACTTAGCAACTCATCAGTGACCAACCACACAGTTTTAGTACATACTATCTCGTCCCATTTGATGGAGAAATGTGCGAGGAACTACGATTTCGCGCCTTATGAAAAAAAAAAAATACCGACATCTCACGGAGGCGACATTTTGTACCAACATAATCAGATTTGGGATTAACAGCCCCAAAAACATTCGATTACTGACTCTGATGAAACACTGCAGTGTACTTCTTACAATTTCTGTACGCCATATTGGACCCGCCATTTCGGATTTGGGTATTTGAAATTGAGATCTGGAATCAGCGACTGAAGGAACTCCTGAGTGAGTTTCAAGAAGATCAAATGTCAGAAGCAGTGTCGGCTCCAAAAAGTTAAATAAACATAGAAAAATCGCTTTTTCGCAGCACCTGTTCCGAAAGTTTGATTTTCGAGACCTGTGTAGTGTGGGTAAGGTACCTTATTTTTGAAGAGTGGAAAAAAAAAGAGTTAGCGCATGCGCACATCGCAAATACTGTACCTTTTTTAGGCACTAGTGTTTTTTTTTCGCACATGCGCACTTCAAATCAATAAATTTTATCCACTGTGTCATGGCGCTGAACATTAGCGATGTGAAGTGATGGTAATCCATTAATCTGTATCTCAAATCAAACTTTCTTCGCAGAAAGTGACAAAAAATATCGTAATCGCCTTCGGCTTGTGCTGTAAATGACACTTGTCGGATATTGCCTACCTCCGCGCTTATATCGCAATATACTATTGCTACCTCTTAGAGTTGAGATATGAAACTCATCTTGTCGATAGGATTTGTGCTTCAAACATTACCGTTCAGAGTGCTAAAAGTCGAGAAAATAAAAGATCGCTCTCCTTTCGACCAGCTAAATATTACGCTCATATTTATTTGATAATATGTAATACAATTTGACTAACTTGGCAACGCAGTGAGCCGCGGTGACAACGTGTTCATGAGTAACGAGGGCACCGCCACATGTATGGGAAGAGGTAGTCGTTACACGCATCGATACCTGAATGACAAAATAATATCAGCTAGTGCGCAAATTAACAAATTATTCAGCGGGTGCAGGTGGGCTCACGGTGCTGGTTAGGGTTACATCAAGGTCTGATCGAATTCTTCCATATTTTGTCTGACTTTTGATAGTAGCAACTGATTAATATACAGTCGGGACTCCCAATAAGAGGGCTCTCAATAAGAGCGCTTCCCCTAATCCGTGGCCGAGCAGTACCCCCACTACCGTTCTTGTTTATTGAGAGACCGGTTTACGTTCCGAGCGAGCGAGCTTTTCGATAGAGAGTGGGGGTACCACATTTCTCGGAAATTCCTTCTCCTACAGCCCCGTAGCGCTCTTATTGGGAGTCCCCACTGTATATTTCACATGAATGCCTGCAAATCAACATTGCTGTTGCACCACCTGCCATGTTGATCTGGAATGTAGGGTTCCATCGATATAGAATCACAACAAAAATAACAACAAGACCAACAACAATGATAATAATCACCATATACGGAAACTGCACATATCCGGCGACATCCCCGTTGACGATTCGCTTTTGAATCCTGGCTGTAAGACGGGACAAAGGTTTTATACAATATTCGGGTTACATGGAGTACACTGGGGTGGTCCTCAATTTAATCATTTTTGAATTTCAATGCTCCCATGGGCCTGGACGTCCTCAAATATATACAAAAACATGTAGCCGAAACCCCAAGTTCCTATCTCAACTCTAAATACCGCCCCAAATCCTTGTAATTTTTCCATTCGAATAAAACACGGCTCGTGACATTTCACGGTTGATTTCTTTTCTTCTTATTGTGGTATAACTCCAAAAAATGTCAAATTGGCATACTCCTTACCTGTAGTAGTAGGTATTTCATGAAAATTTGATAGACTTTCAACGATATAATTTTCGAAGCTACGGAGCACCAAAAAAATTTGTCATCTCCAAATTGTATGAATCAAATTTTGTCCTCAGAAATCTGTGATTTTTTTACGGATACCTACTACCATAGGTGAGAAGTGTGAGGAGTTTCAGATTATTTAAAGCAATGATGCGATAGGAATTGAAAAATAACACCGAAGTACTGAAGTACATCGTGTGTCATTTAAATGGGAAAGTTCAAAGGCTTTGGGGTGGTACTTAGAATTGAGATCGGAGGCTGTGGTTGTGACTGAATTTTTTCGTATTTATTTTCAGACTTTCTGGCCAATGGAAGCATTGAAATTCGAATACGACCGCATTATAAACCACCCTAATATACACATATAATACAGAGCAAGTGAACCATCTTCATCGTTGAGCACATTACCATTGATATGGTTCGGGTGTGCAAATGTAGCGTAGATACGAGTTTTTTTTGGATGACTAATACCTCAGACTGTAGTAGGTGCACAGATGTTATTCCAGGTTTTATTGCATTTAAAGTAACAACAAGAATGTTCGAAGTATATAGGGGAAAGTGGGGCAGAATGGCCGGATAAAATAAAATAATAAAATAATTGACTTATTCGCATTTTCTCATCAAGGGGAATCGTACAAGACGCCATGCAACGCCATTCCGCTGAAAGTGCTCAGAAATGTTTAGGGTGGGGCTAAACGGCCACCCTAATAAAAGTAGTAAAATTGCATTTTCACGTCGAAGTGAGTGAAAATCGGTTAATTTAATATGATATTCAATCACATCAATGGAAATTTATTTGTTCCGAATGAATATTTAATTGCGACTATTGAAAAAAATATTTCGTTCATTCAATTATATTTTTTTCTCAGTGTAGGGTGAGTGACTTTGCCATACCCTTTCAGTTTTGCATCGTGTTCAGTGGAACCACGCTGCATAGAATTTTATCCCACTCACTTCGACGTGATTTTGGAGCACTTTCAGCGGAATCGCGTTGCATGGCGTCTTGTACGATCCCCCTTGATGGTAAAATGCGAATAAGTCGATTTTTTTCACCGCGGCCATTTAGCCCCATCCGGCCATTCTGCCCCACTTTCCCCTAGGTACCAATCATGTATGTGCACAAAAAAGAAAAAAATAATATATACCAAAGTTGCGCTTGGCTTGAAAAAAAAACGGTACCGATATCTCGAACGATTTTTCAAATCGATTTTTCAAATCTGATTGGTTACACCAGCAAAGATACGAATAGATGTTTTCAGTCGAAGCGCGTTTTGTTTGAAAGGTAAACCGTTAAAAATCACCGATGCATTACGATTATAATTTATAACACTGTTTTTCTCAGAACTCGAATCGAATAGTCCGGAATGAGTTCTTACACAATCTAGAAGACTTATTCAATCAAGATATCACATTATATACTATCAAGAATTTCGGGCACAGCTAGAGTCTCATCTATTCATCACGAGTCGGTTGAAAAGATTATCAACACCGATATCCAGCATTAGCGATACAACGTTTATATGAACTCGCAATTAATATGACTTATATTTTACTCAGATTTGTTTACAATTTCTTTTAACGGACCTGCAGTATTCGGCAGGAAAACTTCCTGTATCTGGATAACGATGTAAACTCGACCGAGATATGTATTCAAGTACATACCGCTACTGTTATGGTATTCAATGTCCGCAGTGAAAAGCACTTGGCACGGAATCTTGGGTTACATAATTTGATTGACAAGAGAATCGTGTCTCGCACTGTTCCGTAGGTAAGGTCTCAGCTATACAAGTATTGAAAAAAGTTGATATTTTTCCTATATCCAAATGAGAAACCTTGTATCATTCTCTGAGGCATCTTTAGATATTAGATTGTCAACTTTCTCATTTCGCGAGGATCTTTCCGCAGCCTTATAGAGAAGGCGTTTCAAAAGAGAGCGAAGAAAAATGTCGCCTCGAAACAGCACATCCTACCAATATATAGCATAGAGGAAAAGGTGCTAATGTGGAACCCTTGTTACCTTCATCTCGGAAACTGATTACCAAAACATTGCTTCGTGAAATGGTTAGAAATTTATAGAATGAAAAATATTTCAAGTTACGTAAGGAATGTTATTTTTCATATGATGAGAAAATGTTTCTGCACATACGGAGCCCGATATGTGAAACCCAATGAATTTATGGACATGATCGTGAGTGAAAATAAGAGAAAGACTGATTTAGTTCAGGTAAAAAATTGTACAAAATAATCACAGATATATATAATACCTCGTCTTGTATCGGGTATCCAACACAATCGTTATCTGACCACAACTTGCAATTATACACATTAGGGTGCCCTTCAAAAATGGTGTCTTCGAATTTCAGTCCTTCGGTTGAAATTTCGTTGTTAAATTTGGATTCAGCGACCCCAAGAGCCTTCTTACCATGCTCATCAAATTTTTTGAACACTCAGCGGGCTCAGAAAAAAATTATGACTTAACTTACACTACAAATCCATAGTATTCAAATGGGCAAAATAATGAGCTTACGGCACCACTTAGAATCAAGATTAAGAAAAATCCTTTGGCAGAACTTTTTTTTTCATTTATTTAGAACCGATTGAGCCACATGGACGAATGACATCCAAAAACACCCTTTTTAAGGGACACCCTGATACACATCGATGGCTCCTATCGAAAAGAGCGTAACTCAGCAGTGCAGAAAAGAAAAGCGTAACTCGGCGAAACAGTTGAGAAAGGCATTTGTCATGGGGTGTCATCCCTGGCGAAAATGAGATGTACAGGAAACGTGAGAAAGCGTGTAGTAAATGTAAATTGAAACAAATTCACACTCCGGTCACACTTCTTTGTTTCAATTTACATTTGCTTCGATATTTTGTACATCCCATTTTCGCCAGGGATGGGGGACATACGCCTTTCTTAACTGCCTCGCCGAGATACCCTTTTCTTTCCTGCACTGCTGAGTAACGCTTGTTTCGATAGGAGCCATCGACATGTCATATCATAGGCATGATAATTGCACTCATGTCGTAGATAGTCCGTAACTTTTGAAGTGATTTCTTTCCTATAACATCGTCGATTATTTTAGGGTAGTGTTGTGGCTATGAAGGTGCAAGAATATTCATGATAAAAACGCGATATTTGTGGTCGAAAAAAACTTCCAGGATACGTGAATAAAAAAAATCTATCACTTCGTTTTCGCGCTAAAGCTGTCACGGCGGGGACTGATGTCGGGAACTTACTATGGAAGGTGTTAGCCGATAATCATATCAAGGAGTTCCATATTATAGACAGGGTTTCACATTACCACTTTTTCCTCTATATACGCATATACCCAGTATATGTATATAACAAAATTAGAACAAACCCGATGAGAATGTTATGGCGGCGAAGCCGACCAAGAGTAGAAGTAGAAGCTGCGTCATCGCGGTTATCAAACTTGCGCTAAACCTTTGCCGACTTTCGCCTTTATATAGTTTCGTCTTATTTGTTATCGAATAGATATAGAATGCGATCTGTCTTCATTAGCGATCTGTGACATTAATGGATCGGAAAGAAAGATCCAGAAATTAATCGATGGCTGCAGGCGTAGACAGTAAGCGTACGTGAGTCATTCCACGCAGGGCCGGATTTGCCATTAGGCACTCTAGACACAGTGCCTAGGGCCTACAATTTTATTAGGGCCTACGAAGCAGCGATTTTTTTTCCTTTCAAGTCCGCAAAGGAAACGGCGAAGACAGACAAATAAGACAACCGAAAGACAACACATATTTTTTTGATTGTATTTGCAAAAAAAATTATTGCACAATGTTTCCTTCTCATATCTTGTATCCGTGGTGCTCCTTTCGGAGAGTTCTTCAATTGATTTGGCTTGTGGTAAGAGTTTACAATTCTGATAATAAGAACTCGAATCACTTTAAGTATTGTCATCTACAGATGTATTATACTATTATCTACCTAATACCGAGTATGTCTTAAAAATAAAAAGGAACATAACAACTCCTTTCGAGAAAATTTCTGACCACCGCCATAGGGCCTTCCACACCAAAATTCGTCCCTGTGCCTAGGGCCTACAGACACCAAGATCCGGCTCTGATTCCACGGCAAGCCTTTTTGACCGCATGTACCTACCTACTCGAAAATTGTCGGAATTTATTTTACATATTTTCTGGGTAAATAAATAGCTGTAACATTCTTTTTCTTTTTTTTTATGCGAATGGTTTCGAAGCTACAACGGGTTAAATGTACGAAAAAAACCACAAAAAATCGAAATCGCGCGTTCCTTCAAGGATGTATTGGCTGTACAGTAGGGTGGACGTTGAATTTCATCTTAAGGAGTGAAGCTCCACAGTTTGAAGGAAAAGAAAAGAAAAATTTTGGTCCCAAATCGAAGTTTCTGAAATGAAGTTGACACGTGCCGGTAAGGTCTCAAAGTTTCCCATTTAACAGATGCATTTTTACGGCTCTCAATTTAAAAATGCACTGTGAAGCTAATTTTATTTCGAAAAATCCTCAACTATGTCAGGTATGTGTACTACTACATGAGGAAAAATCAAAGATATCATACCGTTGAATCTGATCATAATTCCACGCCGAACTAAAATTCTCTATATTGATTTTACGGCCTAAACTTCTAGTTTTCAGTAAGTGTCCTGCGGATGAAAATTCTATGACGATTTGAATATCATTTCTGGGGTGAAATTTCTCGAGGAATTCAGGGGAACCAATAAAAAAACTCTACTTTCAATATTTACTGAGGTATATCGATTTTTATGGAAATAACTGGTGCACATTGAATTTTTTGATGTATTTCTCACTCAAGATTGAGAGAAAAAGAGAATTTCAGTTTGGAGTGGAGTCATGATCACATTCAATGGTATGATATCCTCGATTTTTCCTCATGTAGCAGTACACATACCTGATACCTTCACATAGTTTAGGATTTATTTAAATGAAATTGGCCTCACGGAGTATTTTTGAATTCAGATTCGTAAAAATGCATATGTTTTAAGGGGTAACACCACTGTAAAAGCTTGAAAAAAAGCGCATTTTTTATGATTTATTTTCGGATGGAAGAAAAGGTGATAAGAAAATAATATTCAAGGAAGTTATTTGGCATACTATATTCAACCATACCACAAAAAAATTTGATCAAAAAATATTCAAATATGGCGACACTGGAGCCATTCTCGCGAGACGTGTTGGATCTGAGGCGCTCTGCGGCACGCAGTGTAACTGGTGCAAATTTGAATCAGGACAAAAAAAAAAAAAAACCTCATAATCTATATATCTATAGCTAGAGAACTACGTAGGGGATTTTCGATAAGTTGATTGAAACAGTTTTTATCAACAAATGATTGCCCTTTCTTTGCAGAAAATTTAACGTTTTTTTATATAGATACTCGTCAATCACACAAAAATCAATATTTTCAAAATTCCCTAGGTAGTTCTCTAGCTACAGACATGTAGATTACGAGGTTTTTTCTTTTTTTTGTCCAGATTCAAATTTGCACCAGTTACACTGCGTGCCGCAGAGCGCCTCAGATTCAACACGTCTCGCGAGAATGGCTCCAGTGTCGCAATATTTGAATATTTTTGATCAAATTTTTTTGTAGTATGGTTGAATATACAGTGCGACCTCTCAATAAGCACGCCCGCAATAAGAACGCTTCCCCAACTTCTCGCTCGACCACTACCCCCACTCCGAGCTCGAATTGCACTTGGGTGCGAATGAGTAAGAGTAAGAGTAAGAGTAAGCTTTATTTGGCGCTCTGGGACAGGTCCCCTCAAGCGCATTAACGATACAGCATAAAGAATCATAAAGATAATTAAGTAGTGATAGTGGTAGTAATAGTAATTATCATATGTATAAACAAACGAAAAAGAGTAAAATTAGATAAAAGAATATAGAAAAATTACATGAAAGGATATAGGTGAGACAAATTAAAGAAAATAAAAACTACAAAAACATAGATTCAAGCAGAAGTAACAAAAGAGTACTGAGATAGTATAGAGATTTGCAGTATGAGAGGCAGAAACTTATTATAAGGTGGATGACAAGAATTTAATCTGCAGATAAATTCAGAGGAGTACCCCCATTTGGTAACGTGGCTATAGGGAAAACTGCAGAAAAACCTATGCCGGGTACATGAAAAATAAAAGAGAAAAAAAAGACCTCAACTCGCTTCTGAGCTAGGGCCAGTATATGCCAGTTTGAAGAGATGGGTAAAGAGTTTGGCTTTGAATGAGTTGAGACTGTTCATGTTCCGAATCTCCGTGGGCAGTGAATTCCAGAATTGTGGTGCTGCTGATCGAAAAGACTTCTTTAACAGTTCGGTTCTGCAGATTGGCACAGTGAGATGGTCAGTTTGTGCTCTTGTGTCGCGTGATAACGTTCGATCCCTGAAGACAAGGTGCTGCGATAGGTAGAGAGGTGTTTTGGTCCTAAGTATATTGAAAATCATACACCCGAGGAAATATTTGCGTCTGTCGCTGATCTTGAGCCATCCAAGCTGTTTGTAATAAGGTGTGATATGTTCATCTCGTCTAAGATCGAAGATGAACCTCACACATGCGTTTAGGGCTCTTTCCAGGAGAAGATTCAGTTCGCTCGTCAAGTCCAGGTAAACGAGGCAGCAGTAGTCAATATGTGGGAACACTAGTGTGGTTATGAGAAGAACCCTAAGTTCTTTCGGGATGTTTCTTCTATTTATCCGCAGCTGGTGAAGTGTGCCGAAGATCTTTCTGACCGTGGAGTCGGTGTGTTCATGCCACTGTAGTTTGTTCTGATGAGAGAGAGAGACAGAGAGAGTGAGTCACTGAAGAGCGCACGCATGGTGGGGGTACTCGAATTCTTGCAAAACCTCTTCCCCTTGGGGGCTTTTGCGTTCTTATTGGGAGGTCGGACTGTAGTATGCCTAATGACTTCCTTGAATATTATTTTATGCAACGCAAGCATGTTTTACGCGTTTTTCATGCTCGATTTCGGTACACAAAGTTGGCGTTTTAGAGACAGTTGAGCGAGTCTGCGAATGCGCATGCGGACAGTTCACTTTTGGCTACTTTTGAGTCCTAGGAGTTGAAAGTGGTCTCTAACGTACGCGCCGTAGCCTTCAAATCGCGTTGTTATGCGTTGCTATGCGTGTATGTCCATCGACTTTGTGTACCGAATCGAGCATGAACTTGTAAAACATACTTTTGTTGTATAAAATATCGTGTGTACCAAGGAGGCGAAGGTCTTTTACGCCGAGCGTTAAAAGACCTTCTTTGCCTCCTTGGTATACAATATACTATTCTTATCACCTTTTCTTACATCCAAAAAGAAATGATGAAAAATGCGCTTTTTTAAAAGCTTTCACAGTGGTGTTACCCCTTAAATGGGAAACTTTGAAACCTTACTTTGAGAGTCTCGTTGTTTTTTGGATCAGGCTCATAATTCCTATTATTCAAGTCATTCATTTGATTGGGCCCACATTTGCAAATATAACATCTCTACAAAATTAAAAATAATAAAATATTTTTATACAACGCAAGCATGTTTTACGCCTTTTTCATGCTCGATTTCGGTACACAAAGTTGGCGTTTCAAAGACAGTTGAGCGGGTCTGCGAATGCGCATGCGGACAGTTCACTTTTAGCTACTTTTGAGTCCTAGGAGTTAAAAGTGGTCTCTAACGTACGCGCCGTAGCCTTCAAATCGCGTTGTTATGCGTGAATGTAGTCTCGTCCGCTTTGTGTACCGAATCGAGCATGAACTTGCAGCGCCAGCGACTTTCATATGGAGTGTATGGAGAACTCCACACTCAGAAAAATTCTCGGTATGGAATTCCACACCCAGAATAATGTAAGTGCGGAAAGAAAAAGTCATGTTTTTCAAATATTTTTATTACTGATTGCGCATTGCACGTAAATAAATAAGTGAAGACCCTCCGAGCACATTTCGTGCATACCATAGTTGCATTCTTCTCTGCGCGCCGCTGCGTACTCCCTTCTTACCCAATACCCGACATACTACGGTGCCTTTTGAGCTTAACGTGTGTAGTGGTTTCGTGTCTGTGTGTTACAATTGCGGCTGATTAACTTAGCAACACTCTATGTCCATGCGGACTTAACTGTGGAATACGACCGGACAACACTTGAGCCCAGCGCCCACTACACCGCGGCGGACAGCGGAAAACAGTGGTGCATCGTGTTTTTTCTGTAGTTTTTCATAAAAATGTGCATGATTTTTATTATAAAATACGATGAATCACTTTTTTTCGCCGTTCGCCGTGCTCCACTGCAATGTAGTAGGTGCCGGACTTTATAGAAAAGTTTAAAGAGAAATAAGGTACGCCGTACCGCATTTGCTTTTTTTTTTTTTTATCCTAAGTTACTTGGCTCGAAGCCAACGAACAAGCATTTGCTTTGTTTCAATAAATTGAATCAAAATTTAAAAATGTGTATTATCCCCCCCCCCCCCCCCCCCCCCCCCCCTCAGTCGAGTAACTCCGTACCCGAAAATTTTGCAAGTCGCCGGCGCTGTGAACTTGTAAAACATACTTTTGTTGTACAAGGCCGGCGAACCCCCTATGGTTTCGTTGGAACATGATACGTATTTTCGAGATTCGTTACTCTCTTTATACTGTATCTAGCCGCGACCCATCCATGTGCTAGAGTCGCTGCTCTAAGGTTCAGCATAGACTGCTGCTAGCTAAACTTCATACGTATTTTCGAGATTCGCTATTCGCTGTGAGCCGCTGGTTGGAGGGGATTGCCGAAACGATCGAAGCGCTCTGGCAATTTAACATGTATTCTTATGGACGCACGCCCGCTATCATCGGTGGCGGCCGCATTAACTACGTTTTGCTCCATGAGATTTAACATGGGCTGCACGCCTGAATGGGGGCGCTGGGAGCGCGGCACACAGCGAATACTTTACATTGATTTTTTTAGCTCACTTGTAGCTAGCTGGAGCCTGTTCACGCGTCAGACACGCTGTTGTGCAGAAAATGAGGTTAGGTCCGCGCTGCTAATGTGTTAGTTCTATTTTGGACATTGTGAGCCCAGGATCGTGATAGTAAAACGGTACGTGGTATATTATATTCAATGTATGGTTTTGTAAGTACTTCACTAAATTCTTAACTAGTCGTCTTGATTATTTCTGATTACAGTAAAATGGATTATAAAAGGGAAAGAAGCTTAACTCTAACTCGTTGACGAGTTCGTAAGTTCCGAGCACGATAAAAACTGAAAAGACAATTAGAGAATCAACATGAAAATAGTACAACTGATAGTGAATCGGATATTATGGAGCATGATTGTGATAGACGTATAAGAACAGATTGTATTCAAAACGATTATAACCGGGCAACGGACTCAAGTGATGATGATTCTATGGATAACGATGAAGTAGAGAACAGAATTCAAGAAAATGAACACGTAATAGATTCAAGTGATAATGATTTCATGGATGATGATGAAGTAGAGGATAGAGCTGAGGAAAATAATGGAAATGATGATGCAAATTATGAACCCATGGAACCTTTTTTGAATGATGAAAGTGAAAGCGAAAATGAAGATCATGGTCATGAGCCTAATAACCCCCCACTGGAAATTTGTGAAGCAAATGAATATGATATTGATATAGGACAGCTAAAACAATGGGCAGTAATACATCGAATTGCTCATGCTCATCTCAATCCTCTTCTCCGTATTCTTAAAGCAAGGTTACTCCCTAATTTACCAGCATGTTCGAAAACATTTTCGAATACCGCCGGGGCTAAATATGACATTGAAAAAATGAGAAATGGTAATGAATCGATCGGAGAATTTGCTTACATTGGTGTAGAAAAAGGTTTGTTGGCAGGCATAAATATACCTATGCCCATGATACACGCATGATAGAATTGCAACTCAATTGTGCTGGTCTTTCTGTATGAACATCTAGTTCACATCATATATGGCCCATATTATGTAAAGTGCACTCCAATCCAGCAATCTATGACCCATTTGTCGTTGCATCATATTGTGGAGAATCTAAGCCTAAATGCGTTGAAGAGTGTATGAAAAAATTCATTACAGAAATGAATGAATTATTGTTAAATGGTGTGACAATTGCAGAACAGAACTACGCTGTCGAAATAAAATGTTTTATTTGTGATACCCCAGCGAGAGCATTACTGAAATGCACCAAGGGTCACACGAGTGCCAATGCCTGCGAGAGATGTGAGGTCCAAGGTATAAGAATTCAAAGGACTATGACCTATGTATCTGTAGAAGCAGCGCCGGCTCTAGGACATTCACCGCCCTGGGCAAACAACAATATTTTCGCCCCCCCCCCCCCCCTCTATTTACCATTTTTCAAAAAAAAATTTTTACTGCCTTCACTAATGAAAATTTACTCGCCTCGCTTTAGAATTGGCAAAATTCGCAATTAGACCAGCCATATCCAATGAATCAGCTACTTCATTTTCTATAGCTAATGTTGCTAAGGCTGTTAATCGTTCCTGGCCCATCGTGGAGCGAAGGTACGTCTTAATCAATTTCAATTTGCTAAAACTACGTTCGCCACTAGCAACTGTCACTGGAATGGTCAAGAGTATTCGCAAGCTAATCCAAATGTTGCAAAAGCATTCATGCATTTTGTTACTTTGGATGTATTGAAGTACATCAATCGGGGTTACACTGGAATCTCGGATACAATGTTGTATATGTCTCAGCTCATCATACAATTGTCGGCCATTAATGTCTTCGTCGTCTTCCCGTCGCAACAGTTTCTGGAGGGCTAAACAATACTGAAGAAGCACTTCATCTTTCGGAAGGTTTTTTATATCGTATAAAAAACCCCATGCACTGTTGTGCTGTTTTAGTTGCGCAAAACGTTCCTGTATAGAGACACTGGCAGTATCTACGAGAGAGTAAAAGACACTGGTTTTAAACAGCTGTTGTGGATCAGTTGGAGCATCATCCTGTCCCTCGTAATCAAACATCCTTCTTTTTCGGCGAGATGGTGCCGCTTTGAAAATGGGATCAACACCCAAGCTTTCAGCGATTTGTTTCGCACTGATGACGGCAGAGTCATATCCTGTTACTCGGTAATCACGTAGATACTCTTCACATCCCTGTAATACATTTACAGCAGCTGCCAAATTCATGTCTTTCGCTTGCATTGTTTTACTCGCTAAATTGACTTGAAAGAGTATGTCGTACCAAACGATTAGAGTGACGATAAATTGAAAATCGGCTAAATGCATGGCTAGCGATTTTGCCTCTGAAGAAATTTTCGGGTCGTTTGCTTCTTCAGCTAGGCTTAGAAGAGCGTCGTAAATTTCGGGGTATTGATAGCGGACAGCCTTCAAACTCTGAACCCTACATTCCCACCTAGTCTCACTCACAGCTTTGACGGTGAAGGTTTCAGCACTGATTTTCAAAATAGACCATCGCTTTACAGATCCGCTAAAAATAGTATAAATTCGCTGCAGCACGCCAAATAAAGAGACTGACTTGACCGAAGATTTTGCAGCATCTCCGACAACCAAATTCAAGGAATGACACCCACAAGGGTTGAAAAATGCTCGCGGATACATATCTAATACCCTCTTCTGTACCCCTTTATTTTTTCCTATCATGTTGGCACCATTATCGTAGCCTTGGCCTCGGCAATTATTCATATCCAAATCACATTTTGCCATCAGCTCGTCAAGAAGCAACGAAGTTAATCCTTCCCCAGTTGAGTCTGAGGCCGGCCGATAGCTTAGAAAATGTTCTTTCACGCAAATGCTCTCACTGGTAATATCGACAAAGCGAATAGTGAAAGACATTTGTTCGATATGACTGACGTCGGGAGTACAATCGAGTATAATTGAGAAATATTTGGCTATCCTCACCTTTTCAAGTATAACCGACTTAACTTTTTCACCTAGTTGGATAATCAATTCGTTTTGGATAATTTTTCCGCAATAGTGATCATGAATTTCTTTAGATCGCACCCTTCGCAAATGTTCGCTCATAACTGGATCGAACTTACCAAAAAGCTCTACCAAACCCAGGAAATTTCCATTGTTTGGAGAATCCAAACGGTCTGATATTCCACGAAAAGCTAAATTGTTTTTGGATAAATACATGACGATAGCTATTAGTCGTTCAAGTACAGCTTTCCAGTGTGCAGATTCCTTATTTATATGAATTTGCAGTTCAACGTCGATTCCAGAACTAGTGCGTAAACATTTTTCCGCATCGAGCCACTTTTTATATGAAATAAAGTGCTCGTTTGAAGTCTCGTGACTTTTCAAAGAGTCTCCAATATGTTTCCAGTCGTTCAGTCCTTCGCTACCTAGTTTCGACTTGGAAGACGGGTCGAAAAGTTTACAGCAAAAACAGAATACCCGATCTGACGAATTGGAATACTGAAGCCAACTTCTAGGGATCGTTTCTTTATTGGGAAGAATTCTAGTGCAGTGAAAAACTGAAAAGTGGCGATTTTTATCTGAAGTATTTTGTGGAAACCTGGAATCAGGCCCAATGACTGGTTCTGGCCCTTTTTTTATTATTGTATCCCGAATGGATGCTGTCAATAGAGGCCACGATCCTATATCGGAATAGGACTTACTTTCCAGGACAACAATCGAAGCAGTTTGATTTAAATCATGACCCACTACTACTTTCGTATCTACAATCTCGACTGAGGATTCCGCAACAACTGTCGGAGCTGAATCGCTTGTATTGGAATTTAGAAGGGGAGGTTCATCTAATGTATCATTGTTTAATTTTGCTGGTGTTTTAGTGAAAAACGTCGCCAACATCTTTGCGCTCGACTGATCTTCTTTCTCAGCTCGCGCCTTCCGCTTGCGATTCTGAGCGCCTGAAGGTTTTGAGGACATAATCGGCTTGGTTGCCTCGAATCGGAATTAACCTCAAATCAAAGATGTGTCGAATGTGCCTACGCGACAATGTTGCTCTGAGCTCTGAGTTCTGAGTTCGGATGACTCCTGAATTCTGATGCCCGGTAGCCTGAGACGAAGGTATATATATCATAGTATCCCCTCTCCGCATCGCGCTTCTTCCGCTCGCTTCACGCGCGCCTCATGCGGTACTTTCACGTACCGTAACTAAACGGAGGCAACGTTATGCCTGCTCGTTCACAGTGCCGAATTTGAGAATAAAAAATTTGTTGCTATTTTATATTGATTAGGAATAAATAAGTAACGAACCTACAACCTTAGGTGATCCCAATCGTGATATATGTATACGTAATTCGTATTTGTGAAAAGAATAATGATGAAAAAAAAATGAGTTCAGGGCGGCGCCCGGCGCCCCCTTGTACTCGGCGCCCTGGGCCATTGCCCAGCTTGCCCCCCCCTAAAGCCGGCGCTGTGTAGAAGCCAACTTAAGAACCGATGAAACATTCCGAAATTTCAACGATCCTGATCATCATCATAAGGCCTCGCCTCTCATGCTAATTGATCCAACTATTGATATGATATCATCGTTTGTACTAGACTTCATGCATTTGGGGTTTCTTCGTGCAAATGCAAGGTTTATGGATTATTGGTGTTCAAGTAATTCAACAAAAAAGTTGAGTCAAACAAACGAAGATGAGATATCACGGCGAGTGAAACATGTGAATCGCAAATACCTAGTGAATTTCAGAGGCAATTAAGAACTATAGGCAATTTTTCCAAATGGAAAGCCACTGAACACAAGCTTTTCCTACGATATTTGGGACCTGTTGTACTCAGAAAAATTTTGGATACAGAAATGTACACCAATTTCATATTATTGCATTTAGCTTCTCGACTACTATGGTCTACAGAAACAGCAACGACGCACCATGAATATTCGAAGGTGTGTCTTTTATCATTTCTCCCAGAAGCTCGAAAAATATATGAAGATGAATGGGCTACAGCTAATAAGCACCATCTTATTCATTTGGCAGATGACGTGAAGAATATGAATTGTAGTCTGAGTGAAATGAATGCTTTTCCATATGAAAATCTTTTAGGCAAAATTAAAAGATTCCTACGATCGCCCAATCAAACAGTGGCACAGCTATGTCGTAGGCTCCACGAGCAATCTAAAATAAAAAAAACCAGCTATATTAATTAACGACACCTGCAAAGTTTTGAAAGAGAGAAATCACATCATTTACCGAGTATAGTATAAAAGCTGTCTTCTCTCAAAAGCTTCGCCTGATAATACAGTGCTATTAAAGAACAAAAAAATTCTACAAATAAAAGAAATTCTTCGCTGTAGAAGTTCCATAATGATAAAAGGTGTATTGTGGAAAGTGGAAGACTCGATTTATTGTCATCTAATGCTATTGACACGTTTCGATATTTGCGAATTAAATCCAAGTCCAGCATAATCTTTAACTATCATTTCCATTGAAAAAGTGAAAACCAAAATTATGAAATTGTCTCTGAATTTCGCGAAAAATGAAGAACAGTTACGCGTGTTTGCCATTCCGCTATTACACAAGTAGATGATATATTGGCATAACAATGCGAAAGTTATCGAACAATACTTATTTAATAATTTATTTGCAATGATCTTGTCATTTTTAATGTCTTCTTCCATAATTTTGTCTTATCGGTTTTAAAGTTTCAAAGTCATATAAGTAAAAAATAAATAAGTTCGTGCATTCTAACACAATAAAACGAATCTGAACATTTGCAATACGCCTGCTTCGGTCGTTGCATGCATAACACGCATGCTCGACAGTGCTGCTGCATAGTGTGTATTAGGTTCACGGCAGTGGTTCGCGGCGGAACTAGGATGTAGCAGTCTCCATGATTGTAGCTATACGTTCGCGTGTAAGCCAGTCCAACGTGCTTCAACAGTCCTCATTGTTTAATACGATTACGCATCTGGATTGGAAGCGAAATTGAAAGCAGTAAGTATTAACAATATCACATAGAACTTATATTACTGGAAGAGGAATAGCCCATTTGCGCAATGAGTGGAGACTGACACCAACATGTTGAGACAGAGATATATATCTCTACTCTTTAAATTTGAATCAGTGAAAATTCACTGATTGCAGTTATGAGTCTGCCACTGATATCAATTAGTGGCAAACTTATAACTGTAAACCGGTGACTATTCACTGATTGTCAGTAGTTTTCACTGATTAAAATTTAGATATATCTTCTTTCGCAACAGCTAGTTCCCCTCTCCGCGCATACCCCTCGCCTAAATAGTACCGTGTGAAGATTGATAGGTTAAGGTTAGCGTAAGCTTGTAATCTATTATGTCTCACAAATAGTTTCGTTATACATTTACTGACAATGGTTATAAATTAATATGCTATGAAAAATTATCATCAAAGCAAACAATCTGACAATGGTTACTACTGGTTACCGTTATAGGTTAGGAATGGCTACGACTATGGGGAGGTGCGCGACAAGGGAAGACGGACGTTGCGAAAAGAGAAAGAGATATAGCCCAAGAGCTCATTCCCTTTTCAGTAATATAAGTGGAATGCAATATCAGTGTTAAACTCTGTCGAAAACTATGATATACAAATAAGAATATTAGAAATAGTTCGTAATTCTTTCTGACAATTCGCGGCATGCTTATACTGGCCAGGGACTTTTATCTATTCCTTTTAGTGGCTACTATGCAAATGAGCTATATAAACCAGAGGAACATGAAGAATTATATTATATGTACACAGATATGTCAGCTGACGAGGAATTGAGTGATCAATCTGACACTACAAAAATCTATCTTTTCCAAGTCATCGAATTCATTATCAGAGGAAGACCCTACTGAAAATTTCCAGGTGGAAATCCATGGACGAATCCACCTAGAATTCCACCTGGAAATCTAAATGGAGTATCCATGTGAATCCGTGGGATTTCTACCGGGATTTGGAACTGGGAATCTATGGAATTCCATGTGGTTGTAGCCATGTGCAGAAACATGTAATCCTATGTGTAATGATATATGGAATCCTATGTGTAACATTATATTAAGTCCTATGGATTGTCGGTAGTAGTTGTTACATAAATCGCCATGAACCAGGGACTTTCAACAATGACTCGTCTGGTCGTTCCTGCATTCAGATGTTCTTTTTTTGCCGAAATCCGGCCGAAATCTGGTAAATTTTGTGTATATTTTTTCATGGATGACGAATGGGATCACAGTCGAATTCCCATAATATCGTATGGATTTCTAGGGAATTTCCACATTGTATCGTCTGGTCATTCCCGGATTCAGATGTTCTTCCTTCACCGAATTTCAGCCAAAATCCAATGGATTTTGTATATCTTTTTCCATGGATGACGAAATGATGTTACAGTGGAATTTCCATGAGATCGTATCGGTACGTGAGTCGAAAAGTATTACACCTCAGATTAATGCCAGAAACTATGACACCTCAGATTCGGGACAGAAACTATAACACCTCAAATTGAGGATAGAAACTATGACATGTCGGAATAAAGTTGGAAACCATGACATATCGCTCGATCTTGAAGAAATCTGACAACGCTGCATTTAATCATAATTAAAGAAATGCATGAAAAGATAAGTGGTCAGTGACCGTTTGCAGAAACCTATGGAAATTAATGAACAGGTATATTATCACCGAAAAGTATCTCGTAATCAGGGCTAGGTAACATTTGAAATGGTTCCATTTAAAATATGCATTTTAAATATAAAATGAAAATACTTTTGGAAATACCATTTAAAATGAAAATGCAAAATGCCATTTTACATTTCAAATGCATATTTTGAATGGAACCATTTCAAATGTTACCCAGCCCTGATAACGAGATACTTTTCGGTGATAATATACCTGTTAATTAATTTCCATACGTTTCTGCAAACGGTCACTGACCACTTATCTTTTCATGCATTTCTTTAATTATGATTGAATGCAGCGTTGTCAGATTTCTTCAAGATCGAGCGATATGTCATGGTTTCCAACTTTATTCCGACATGTCATAGTTTCTATCCTCAATCTGAGGTGTCATAGTTTCTGTCCTGAATCTGAGGTGTCATAGTTTTGGACGGCAATCTGAGGTGTCATAGTTTTGGGCGTTAACTTGAGGTGTCATAGTTTCTGGCATTAATCTGAGGTGTAATACTTTTCGACTCACGTACCGGTATGATTTCCAGGGGACTTTCTACAATAATCTGTGAGATTATACACAGATTAGTATGTTTCTTTTCTCATGATTTGATGCAGGATCTGATGGATTCGACACAATGTTTCATGTCAACAACGAGATTGCATTATAACCATATTCACATGGGAATATAGATATTTTTCTATGGACTGTCCATAGAAGTGTATACCATTACACATGGATTCACATGTTGAAGTTTTCGAGATTTCAGGTAACAGCCGGTAGATTATTCATGATATTTCCCATGGATGAGGTCAGGACATTACTGTTATCTTTCTATAAAAATCTAGATATTCTGTAGGGCTTTACCATAAAAAACCATAATATATCTGAATGTAAATCTATATACCCATCCACATGGATTTCTCCTATTGCATGAAATTAAACAACCATGGAATATTCATGTGAATATTACTGGATCAACTATAGGAGAACCATAGATCAGCATCATGGATATTCCATGTTTCTGAATTTCGGGTGGATTATCATAGAATTTCGTGGAATTTCATTCGCATCCATACTTTTCCACATGGATTTCCACCTGGAAATTTTCAGTAGGGATGAAACTCAGTCAATTTGCTTACAGCAGAACTTCGACTATCCGGGATCCCCGGACCAGACCAAAATTTTGTTTTTCATACGAATCTGGTCAGTTTTTTTGTTACAATAAACTGAATATTGTGATGAGTCATTGATGATTAATTAATTTTGTTGAAAAAACAACGTGTCAATCTTCGTCTGTTCAGTATTTTTACAAAAGATACTCGCAATAACGTTCGGAAAAAATGCTCAGTAGTTGGAAAAAAGAAAAATTGGGACTACATGATATTATATCCCGGTTGATTCGCTCCCGGATAATCGAGGTTCTACTTTAATCATTCCTAATTTCTTTAATTTTATACCGTTCTAACAATATTCAAAAAATAGCTTGTAAAAGAATTCGGGTCTCAAAATATTACACAAAGTTGGCTAGGTCCAAAAATCGGGGGACCGGTTGTTCCCATATTCGCTATACACCAAAAATTTATTGAAACTTTAACATGGACCAAATAGACACGAGCGATTTGAATTTTTTTTTCCATGTCAATTTTCGAACACAAATCAACACAATAAGCTAATAAGCTATCAGCTGCCGATGTGTATCTGAAAATTGGCGTAAAAGAAAAGTGACCATTGTGGACAAATTTATAAGGACATTGCGAACAAATGATCTTACAACTAGTCACCAGACTATGGGGGAAGTCCAGAAGCTGTTTGTAAAACATAAATTAAAAAAATTTCTGCACCGAAGGGCAAGCCACTACGTTGACGTGAAGTGTAGAATAAAGCCTATCGGAGTCCAACACACAACATCGACTCACAGTCTCGTTTTGACTAGATGATACGAAGAAAGATTATAAAACTCGTCGGAATCCTACGCATAACGTTGACTCACAATTTAAGTCTGAGCAGACGAGCCTTCAGAGATGAGCTTAACATAGAGCTTGGAGTAAAATTCGTTGCAATCCAACGCTTGAACTCGGCTTTATAGTCCAGCAGCCACCGCCTGTTTTTTTCAGTGATTAACAACAGGCTGAAACTCCGTGAGTAGGTTCAGTTCGACGAGACGCCTAAGCGTTTTTCTGTGAAAATTCTCGATGGAGGTAGCTAATGAAGTGCGCAAGTGTAAAACATGTCGATCCGGTGGGGTGTCGAAATTGTCGGACCAACAGTAAGTTTTTAATTTAAATGTTGAGATTACGGGATAATACACTCGGAAAAACAATTGTCCTACAAAAAGGATGGTTTGACTGGAGCGTCCTCCACACCGAATATGTCAAAATAACGAGGTCATAAAAATTATCAACAACTAGCTGATTTTTGTTATGCAGCTTAGTGAATATTTGTATTATAAAATTGCCACATAGTCCTACAAATTTAGTGGTACGTTTTCTCAGTCCCACGCTTGGAAGTTGTCGATACCACGGTAACCCTTTTTTCATTATTAACAACCTAATCTTAATATTTTCCGATCGGGAATAAAGTGTAGAACACAATTTTACAACTGTCCTACATGAAAAGTGGTATGTATTTCCAGGAATAGATATATTTTGTTGAAAACTCATTCGACGCATTTCTCGCAGTTTAGAGTTTTACAGAGCAAATCGCTAAAATACAGCTGTTTACATGTACATTTCATAAAATTAAATCAATATACCATCATAAACCGTTGGTAAAAATGATTGAAGAAACGAATTTCAAAATTTCCGCTAGAATGAGAATCGTTCAACCCGTCAAGTCCTGACTGAACGCATATTTTAAACTTTTTTCAGTCCTAATATTTTTCACAAAAACAGGGTCAGAAAAATTCCGGACCAATTGTATCCGACGTAAAATTGACTGAACTTTCTGGTTCTTGCATTGGGTTTATCGAAAAATGCGATTCAAAGAGGTGATGTTCAATTTTTCAACAAATAACGTTATTTTTTTTCGAAAAACTTTTTTCAATCAAGGCATTCACATAGAATTCGACTCCGGATCTGCTGAATTCCGAAAAATATCGCGTCCATGAACTCTCAAGTTAAGCTTCTATGCATTCGCAGTTCGAAATAAAAATGTCGGTGTTCAATATGGCGTCCCAAATGCAAAAATTTTCTGCTATTTTCGATTTTTCGTACAAATTTTTTGAGTCTCCACAGCTTTTCGTAAAAATTCATGTATGGGGGTTTTTGGGGTTGCTGAATTTGAATTTTTGGTCAAAATTTCAAAATTCAAAATGGCCGATCCAAGATGGCGACTAAGATTGTGAAAAATTGATGAATTTTTGTGCAAATCCATATATGGGGGTTTTCTGGGTCGCTGAATCTGAATTTTTGGTCAAAATTTCAAAATTCGACATGGCCGAACCAAGATGGCCGAACCAAGATGTCGAAAATGACGACCCGGTCGACCTAGACATTGAAAACGAGAGTCCGGTCGACCTGCACGTCGAAGACGACGGTCTGGTCACCCTGTACGTCGAAAACAACGACCCGGTTGACGTTGATGCTTAAAACGGTGACCTGGTCGACCTGGACGCTGAAAACGACCGCAACGGTCTGGTTGACCTGCGATGGGGAAATTTCGACCCGATAAGCCTGGCCACGAGTAGAAACGCCGGAGCAACGAAGTACAGGTTGCTACCCGTCAGTACCACAGGCTGAAATTACCGGCACGGCACTGACTGTTGATGTGCGAGCTCTACAATAGGCTAACTTGAACTTGCTCTATCTGGGAAACTATGATAGCCTCGAAGTTTTCGCTGAAAAAATTTAATTTTCATTTTTTGTAAGGAATCTGACTGTGTAAGGACGGGTGGTTGATCAGAATCACCGTGTATAACAGGTACGTTCGGCTATCTTCGGATCTAGGCATGTCGTGCTTCCAGGGAAATATACCTATAATAATAATGATATTTTTTTTTATTGTACTCGGCGCGTGACTCTACCGAGTCTCTTGATCAGTGTAAAGTGAGAATAACAATATGTAAATGAATGTTGGTGAATTGTTTGAGTGCAAGTTGTAGTACCACATTAGCCAATGAATAAAGTTAGGTAAATTATCAAAATAACACAGCAACTGTCTGATCCGGATTTTGTCCCCGGTTAGTATTAAAAGCCGAACAGAATAAATTTTTTCTCCTCAGGCGAGTACATTACCGTTATTGCATGACTTGGCTGATGCCGCCATTGGTGTCTCGATACAGTACATCGATGTTAGATCTGCATTTTTATTTCATCCAGCTTTTGTCTGCGTACTTAATCAAATCCTCCTGCGTACTTAATCAAGTCTTAGGTCTTTCTATAAGTCGAATCTTCAATAGGAGTAGAGTAAAATGAATATGTAGGGATTGATTGAATCAACAGGATAGATAGAGAGCATATTTATTTGATCCTGGAGCATACGCTCCCCAAGGACCACAGATCGCAATTCAAAATTACAATATTACAAAATTACAAGATTACAGAAAATACACAAATTACGGAATTACAAAATTCAGGCTGGTGCCAGCATAAGAGATAGAAATAAGAATAGCAGAAGTGGAATCAAAGTATAGAAATTACAAAAATTCCAAAAAATTCAAAGTTCAAAATTCCGAAATTCGGATTCATGCACAGAATAAGAAATAGAAATAAGATTAGAGCAAGATATAATGAGTACAAGAGAGGTAAGATAAAGATAACATAGCAAGTTCCTAATGTAAAGTAACATAAGAAAGATAGGACACATAAGAAAACTGTAAGGACTAAGCCGAATACAAATAAAAATATAAGTAAAATAATGGTAAGTAGGATATGAAGGTAAAAATAAGAGTAAGTAAAAATAAAAAGCTAAATAAAAATTAACAGAAAATAAAATAAAATAGAGTTAAATAAAAATAAAAATAAAAGTAAAAATCAAGATAAGAATCAAAAATCAAGATAAGACAGTCGAGCTGCTTTGCCTTAGCTGTCCCTTAAGCTAAACCTTAACCTTAACCCTAACCTAGAACAGGCTGACGAGCCTTCCGCTCCTCCTCGGACAGAAAAAAACGGAAACACAGATTTTTAAAACTGGCAAGCGTAGCGGCTGAGGTGACTTCAGGAGGCAGAGAGTTCCAGACATGAGTCCCTACCACCAAGAAGGAACGCTGAAAGCAAACGGTCCGAGAAGCAGGTACAGAAAGCGTGTCAGTCCGGGTCGGGTCACGGCGTGTAGCCAAATTCGGCCTGAGACGGAGCTGAGCGCCGAAAAGCCCAGGCTCACTGAGGCAAAGAGCCCTATAAAACAGGCACCCTATGAGGTACTTGCGCCGAGTACAGGGGGTTAACCATCCAAGACTGCGCCGGCATGGCATTATTGAAAGTTATCAAGTGATTCTTTATTCAAGAAAGCAAGTTATTATAGAAATACAGTCTTAGCACCCCTGGTGAAAATCTCTACTTCTACGAATTTTTAGGGAAATTCGGACATTTCATAGTTTTTCATAAAAAATTGTAGATGTGCGTCGTTTCTCATAAAAAATTGTAGATTTTCTCAGCATTTCATGAAAAATTATAGATTTCAGTGGATCATCATAAAAAATTGTAGATTCTCGTACCTTTTCAGAAAAATTCGTCGTTTTTGTCATTCACTTTAAGAAAAAACTACAATTTCCTATGAAATGCTACGAAATGTCCGAATTTCCCTAATTGATCTTAAATATTCGTAGAATCATTTTCACCAGGGACGTCTGCTACCTTCGCTCGTCACACTCGTTCTGTTACCTCCCCTGGTGAAAATGATTCTACGAATATTTAAGATCAATTAGGGAAATTCGGACATTTCGTAGCATTTCATAAGAAATTGTAGTTTTTGCTTAAAGTGAATGACAAAAACGACGAATTTTGCTGAAAAGGTACGAGAATCTACAATTTTTTATGATGATCCACCGAAATCTATAATTTTTCATGAAATGCTGAGAAAATCTACAATTTTTTATGAGAAACGACGCACATCTACAATTTTTTATGAAAAACTATGAAATGTCCAAATGTCCCTAAAAATTCGTAGAAGTAGAAATTTTCACCAGGGTCGTCACCGTGGAAAAAACCATGGCTTTTAAGAAACACTCAGCCCTAAATAATCCCGCTCATTACTTCTAAGACTCTGGTGCTTACACTTCAGAACTGGCAAATGTCACTCTCGAGTGAGAGCTGCCCAGCCTCCACCGAGACGAATATCGTACTAGCCTATAGAATTAAATCTAATATGCTTCCTCCCTCAACTGGAAACGACCGTGATGTTCTTTATGCCTTCTTGGGATTTTCTCTTAAATGCTAAGTCCTTATTTTCTGACGTCTACTGGATCCACTGATACTACAAATATAATCGAAAAATATATAGAAATGCTTATTGAGGCCCTGTATGCGGCTTTCTGATAGAGGCCCGGAATAGCGAATTACTTAGACACTCAAATCGGAAGTGTTACATATCTAGAGGAGCCCAGTTTAAAATTGGGCTGATTGAATGAGGCCATGCCCTTAGCACAGAAGAAAATTTCTGTATAACAACTTTCTCATTTTATAAATATTTTTTCTCAACTTTATATTTGACAAATTTTGCGAAAGATAAACTGAATAGAGACAAATATAAATTTATACCAATGTAATATTATGACCAAGTGTCATAATTAAATTTATCCAAAAATGTATATTTTAAATCAAGAATGATTTGATATCGATAAACAAAGATAACTTTATAATCGTTTGAATTTGAAGTTATACAATGGAAAGAAAAGACTAAATGAAACCTAAAATTACCTCAACCTAACCTAGTGTTACGCAATTCATTAGAAATGCGATTTGTAAGTTTTTCGTTTCGTTTGAAATTGATTTGAGCTTGAATTGGAATTGTGAGTATGAGAAGTTTATTTTTAAATTGAAGTTTGATTGATTGCTTTTGTCTACGTTATAATTGTGCTTTACAAATTATACGATTTTTGACATTTATATTGAAATTGATTCTAATGCCGCTTTGGCTAATAGATCTATTGATTCTATGAAGCTAACTGCTCAGCCGCCGCTTTGGCTGACTGGCAAACGAAGATATAATGATTTTGAGTCGACGGCCGCTTTGGCACGAATCGCTAACGCTATGCTGTAGCGTAGCCCTTTATATACTGCTTTTCGGTATCACGTGATACCTGCTGATCGCATGATGGTGTGTGTCGTGTCGTCTGTGTGATCCGGCTAGGTGCAGGTGCCGGATACGTTACAATAGATACTATTTGAATGTGCGTGAGAGCAGTAAGACTGTACTTTTACGAAAGTTTTATAATGGGCGGTTTCGACTAACGCTTTAGCTATATTATACAGTTATTTCGATGAGCTATATTTTTGAACGTGACTATGTCGAAATAACTACCTTAACTGCTTCAGTTATCGTTCTAGTATAAAATTTATAGTCACCGGAATATAACAATGCAACTTAATTTCGCGTTCGTCTCTCAATTCTCAGTGTGATTGGGACGACTGGTTTTAATGACATTTCCTGCTTCAATTGAATATCTTTTTCCGATATGACATTATCTTTCTTCAATATATATCGTCGGAGAATTGTTGCCTGTAGAGTCTTCATCGCCATCAAAGCGTAGTTCAACCCTGAAATCAATCCAAACTTTAGAATCAGTTTGTCGCTATTGTCGCATACCTCACAATAGGAACTCCGGGACTCGTCAATTTTCACCAATATTTTCATGATCTCATTTATCTGAATGTGTAGATTTTTAGTGCGAAGATGTATTCGTATGGCGTCGCTTGAACGTGTAGAGATATTAGACGTGGACTTCATTATTATCGGTCGAAATTCCTTGTTTTATTCAATTGTATCTCAAGGGCGAGGAAGCTTTCAGTAAAGAAATGATAAACAATTTCCTAGACAACCGTGCTAATAAACGAACTAATATACAGGGTGTATCACCTGATGTGTTCAGAATGGGAGGGACTCAGTCTACGCGAAGCCGCGCCCCTATAGCCAATCAACACTCATAATACTTTCGTAGACCGAAATTCTTACGAGAATAGAAGATACAATTTTTTGGTTTGGGGAAGAAAATATCAACAATTATGCGATCTGCTTGTTAAGTATTTATTTACTTCGACGCTTACAAAAGAGGTTCGATTTGTTGGCCTTCTCTATCAATGCGAACATAACGCAAGATTACGAGCTGTTTGAGAAAATCTCCGACGACAGTTTGATATTTGTATTGATGGAGATGGCAGACAATTCGAGGCGTATCTGTAAGCGCCAGAGTGAATAAACGCTTAACAAGCACATTAAATCGTCGTTGACATTTTTTCCCTATACGAAGAAATTGTATCTTTTATTCTCGTGAGAATTTCAGTCTACGAAAATCATATGCTTGTTGATTGGCTATAGGGGCGCGGCTTCACGTCGACTAAGTCCCTCCCAGTCTGAACACATGAGGTGATACACCCTGTAGAAAGATGAAGCTTATCAGATAGTGAGATCTGGGATAGTTCTCGTGAAATAATTGATACGCTAAAAGCAAAAGTGAGTCAAAAAAATATTGCCAGCAAAAGCGGGACACACTATTCTTCAGCGCAAAAATGGGATGTATCATTAATTTCGAAGTAAAAATGAAACAACTGTAGTTCAGAGAAAAAGTGGTATAGGGTGACCGATCCAGTAGATGGACACCGTCCTAAAGATGGACGGTCGACTTTTGGATGGAAAATTACGCAAAGGAATACTGAAATGTAAACTGCTGCTTTGAATTTTCAATAACTATTGTTATTTTCAATCCCCTAATGACAGTTTTTTTTTTGATCGAGTTTTTATTTCAATTGCTAAAAAAGAAACATCCATCTACTGGGAAGTTTTCTTAGGCGTCCATCTATTGGTCGGTTCACCCTAGAATAACACTGCGAGCAGAAACGAGTTGAGTATTCAACTCGTTCTTGCCCGCAGAAAAGAATTTGATTTATATTTTCATAAGATCTGCTCTGAAACGTCAGCTTTCAGTGCCTGTTTAGCGAGTCGAAACAAGCTAATTTCATGCGAATGCCGTGAAAAGCTGTGCCGTACGTTGCAATCGCGACTTCAATGTATTAGCGGTCTGAAAGCTCCGTTGCTTTCGTCCCACAGGGAAGAAAGCAACTGCTTTCATCCCTGTGGGCAGAAAGCAACTGCTTTCAACCCTGTGGGCAGAAAGCAACTGCTTTCGTCCCTCATTTCAAACCTGAAGTTTTTTTGCAGATGTTATGAAAAACATAGTGTGTGCCACGGGATGAAACATGAATGCAGGCACGGGCGATGTCAGCCCTCGCCTTCGGCTTCGGGCTGACAACTTCACCCTGGCCTGCATTCACACTGTTTCATCCCTCGTTACACAATATACTATTGCTCGCAGTGAAAACTGAACACGTTTTTGTTCGGAGCGAAAAATTGAATCGTTTTTCACGTAGAAATGAGCTAATAGACACAGCAGACAAAATATACAATAATAATTAGTATACAAAGCATACAAAAAGACTCGATACAGAATCAAAACACAATAACACTGACAGCAAAAACGATTCAAAATTTCGCTTCAGAGTAAAATCGTGTTAGGTTTCCACTGCGAGCAAACAGGAGTCAAATTTTTGCTGCGGGCAAAAACGAGTTGGATAGTTGCCTCTTTTTGCCGGCAGATTTTCTCTATGCCACTTTTGCTATGAACTATAGTTGTTCCATATTTGTGCTGAACTATTTCTACCCCGCTTTTGCTCGGAATATTTTTTTTTTTTTTTTACTCACTTTTGCTTTCAGTGTGTCAATTGTGAATTAAAAAAGAGCTGAAGACAACCGGCCGAGCTACCAATCAAAACATCATGAAAGGAAGAATTTCGACCGATAATGAAGGAGTCTGAGTTTATTGTGGACATAGAACGTTTCTTTGTTTCTAAGATGTTTAGCACCTGGACCGGACTTTCATTTTCAGACTGTCGCCATTCGCCCAAAATCGTGTACGGCATCAATCGATGCCTGGAGCACATTATTTCATTGTATATGGAATATCTACAGCGTTTTCAACGAAATGTCACCTTTTTTTCCTGAACTCCCCTAGCTTTATGAATATGAAATTTTCGAAACAGAAGCTTTCCACATCCTATTTTTTTTTGTTTTTGGCGAATGAATTTTTGTATAATCACCCATTTCCTTGCTCTTCAAAGATATTCTCTTAAGGATAAACTGGCGGTCCTAGCACGTAGGAGGTGAAACGCAGGGGAGGGCTGTGCTACGGTATGGGCAATACCAATCCCTGAACATGAAAAATGTTTCCTCTTCAACTTAATTATTTGACCATATTTGATGATTTCTATCATCAAATTAATTTTTGCAACACATATTTATTTTTTTACTGAAGTTAAATCTCTTAAATTATTTATTTGCGTTGTTTTAATTGCAATTGAAAAATTTCCGACATGCGGAAGTTCATTTTTTTGCGGTTTTTCAATAATAATTCATAAACTATACGGTCAATCAGCTCGAAATTTATGGCAAAATATTCCTCTATTCCGACTCTACATGGGTGCAAAATTTGATAATATTCTTTGCATCTTTCAATTTTTTAAAACATGTTTTCCGAATTTCCATAAGATCCCATATTAAATGATGTTTTTTAAAAATCAATAACTTTACATCCAGACGGCAGATCGATCCGAAATTTTGCCCACGATTTCGAAATTGACAAAATAATCTACGAAATAATCGTCAATAAATCCCTTGCATTTTTAAAATTCCCCAAAAGACGCCAGTTCATCCTTAAGATGAATTGAAATTTCACGTAATCGCTAACGATTTATATAGTAGACTCTCTATAACTCACTGATTGGTAAATCGCCCCAGCGGCGGGTGAGTTTGGACACAGACACAGACCAGCACAACTGACTGCGCCCCACCCCCGCTACTGAACTCGAACCGTGTGGCCTGATGTGCGCGTGGCGAGTGGTGGCGCAGCACCGGAGTAGCGGCTCTCGCTAATTTGCCACTTCCAAGAATTTCGCACTCCTACTGTCCGTTAGGCGGCGAATTATAGAGAGTCTACTGTATAATCTTTCCAATTTATTATACCTAAACAATTCCTTGGTCCAGCACCGAAAGCCATATACGCGTACGGGTGTCGTTTTGCAACTTCTTCAGGTAGAAATCTGTCTGGTTCAAATTTGAGCGGGTCTGGCCAGTGTTTCTCGCTTCTATGAAGATCCAGAATTCCCATGACAGCTGTACTTCCTTTCGGAAGAGTTATGCCCTTATCTGATAACAATAATTAGCTTGTGAGAGAATAAGCGTAAATTGAAATCGCATATTACGAATTGGTATCTACAGTAGACTCCCGCTAAGTGCGCGTCTTCGGGGCTGTAAGAATCGAAACGCGCACTCACTGAGTTACCACCTTTCCGCCGCACCAGCCAAGCCTGGCAGGGACCGCGAAGTACCACTCCACCGGTAGTGGGGAGTAAAGACAGCGAGTCGAGCGTTGTTGGGGAACACTATACCTACGCTCGATAGAGGGGAAAGTGTCCTGGCGTACACTTAGCGAGCGTGCACTTAGCGGGAGTCTACTGTACTGCCATTATCATGCAGTCTTTCTTGACTTTCTTCCCCTGCATATTGTCTCAACTATTTTAATCGTAACCCAAAGATCATAAACAGAGACAGAATGTATAACTGCATACCTATAATCAAATCATCCGTTACAGCACGGATAGCAAAAGGTATGAAAGGAAACAATCGCAATGTTTCTTTGATCACACGTTCCAGGTAATTCATACGCGACAAGTCGTCGTGTGTAACTGCACTCTTGTCAATATCGTCATCTCCGTAAATTCCATAAAGTTCCTGGTACACCTTCTCCTGTGGCAATATGGAAAGTAAATGAACATTAAAAAGAATATTGCAATGCTTTAGAATCAGAATGTACAGCTACCCCAGTGGAAAAGTCCATTATATTCGCTCTTTCAACGCTATGCTGCCTCTGGATTATACAAAGGATAGACTCATCATCTGTTCTGATGAAAACTTTGCGATGGAACAGAGTGCGATGAAAGAATGTGCCCAAGTATGTCATTAATCAACTAGATTTTAGCCATTTTTAGAGTATTGTGAAGGGTGCCGACAGCCCCTAGTATGATTTGTATGATTTCACACCTAAGAGGAGCTGTAGGCTTTTGTACTTTCATGAATCATGAATCATGAATACCACAAGGTGAAGATGCTCTCTGATACAGCTGATGTAAAAGGCTAGCGAAAGAAAAAGCGAGGTAAGCAAGATATGAAGTGCTGTTTCTATGAAAAATTGGTTGGAAACATCCGCTGATCCTTCCATAGATAAGAAGGCTGCAAACACAGTTTCCCCAGATAGTGAAGAATCTGAGAGCAACGAAATTAGCGATGATATACACATCCCAGACAGCAAAAAAAGTAGTGAGTGGTGAAAGTGGTCTTAAGGGGACCAGTATGTCGCGATTGGAAAAATTAAACATAGTCCAAAATCAATTTATTTCTTCACCAAGGTTCATTTCACATCATTATAATCGTCTCACCTAAAAACTCCTGTTGCACGAATTCAGGCACGCCGTCGGTTCGATTCGACTTCTTTAGGTTCAGGATTGTTCGGAATACGGACCGTCAAAAAATGAGTGAAGGGAATTTGAAAATTCCATTCTTGGGCCGCAGAATTTGCCAATAAGTGAAAAGGAAATATTTAATTTTTGGAAAATCGACTATATCTTCTATAATAAATTTTTTCAATTAATTTCCCTCACTCATTTTATGACGACGCAGCTATCTAGCAATCTTCAATCTTCAGAAGTCGAATTGGATCAAAGCTGTGCCTGGAATCGTGCAGCAGGTGTTTTGAGATGAGACGATTATAATGATGTAAAATGAACTTTGCGGAAGAAATAAATTGATTTTGGACTATGTTTAATTTTTTCAATCACGACATACTGGTCCCCTTAAAGCCATATGGACGTCAGAAAGTGGCGAATTTGATGTCCATATGACGTCTTTAGAACCACTTTTGTTTTTGTGCTGTCTGGGATAGCACATATATCCCAGATGATACTTTGTACGCTGTATCGTTAATTAGTACATCGACAGCAATAAAATTGCAAGAAGAACCAATAACAGAAAATGTAGAAAATTTACAGTTGCATCAACAGAACACTTAGACTCTAGTACTTGGCTAGTTGCTGACACAATAACTGAGAACACTATTGGACGTTACTGAGAAGCCAGCGTGATAGCAACGTCAGTGGAGAAGTGTCCAAATTTTGTTGACTTTAGATCATTTGCAGAGTGGAAGAACCACAAGACATGGCCAGCTCAGCTCAGTTCAAAGCACTGCCTCATGATAAAAAAAATCTGGTGTACATATTCAAAAACAAAAAGTGCCCGTTTTATGCCCCATATATATATGCAAGCTCCTTCGCAACATCTCAACTAGTGCGATATGTTTGTCGGCGTTACAAACTACCGGGTGAACTTATCCGACAAAAAAGGTCAGAAGGACTATCTCAACATGAGTCATCAAAGGGAGAGCCAGCGACATGGAATTGCAAATAACTTCATTACCAGGGCTTCCCAACTTATAATACTCACTTGACATGTTTGAAGAACGACACAAAAGTATGGCAGCTGTCCACGGGTGAAAGTGGTCGGAATAAAGCATTATAACATGACCTACGAAACCATCCCGATTAGATAAAACCATTATGGCTGGTTTTTATGTTGAATACCGTGTCATAAAGTATTACGTTCAGAAAAAATACTCAGTCCTTCCGCCTATGCAGCTCCTGTATCGGTGGGTGGGTCCCCGACGTAACTTGGGTGGCATTTATGTTCTTGGGGTCGCTGATTCAGAATTTGCCGGTTACCCGGCCGGGTCATACCATTGGATCCGCGCGCCCGTTCGCTCAACTATTTCTCCGCGTATATCTCATGAACGAAGCAATAAATCAAAATTTTGCAGGAGACAAAAATTGTTCTAAATGATGACAGCACCATTTTGTGATGGGACTTTTTTTTTTATATCTCCCATAGTTTCCGAGATAACGCGTTCTCAAGAATTGAATTGTTAATAACAATTAAACCACCAATTTTTCGGCGGGGTAACTGACAAATTCGGAATCAGTGACCCCGAAAACGAAAATTCCCACCCAAGTTACGTCTGGGACCCACCCACCGATACAGGAGCTGCATAGGCGGAAGGACTAACTGCCAGATATTTCGACTGCTCAAAAATGATGATTTTGATATTTTTGTTTTTATATTGCCATTTTTGCAACGATCTCAAAACAAGTGCAAGATATCGAAATTTGTTATGATACTTTCTTGTAGATTCGCATGAGATTTATGAAACTTATCCGAATCTATAAGATCATGATCACGTTCCATCAGGTTTTATTGACTTCTTCCACCAGCGTAACACAGGTGAGTTACGCACCTGTATATCTGGACGAGAGGCGAGTATCAACATCACGAAAGAATTTGTAGTGGCAGTAGTATCGTATCCCTTGAAGAATTTGAAATCATTCAGCATTATATTACAGTTTGTATATTTGAATAATTGTAACTGTAAAAGGAATTACATATTAAGCTAGTCGATGTTCCATCCCCGTTGACTCTTTTACAGAATAGAATAATAAGCCAGTCAAATACGGGGAAAAAAGAAAAATAACGACAAAAACTTTGAACTATTGCAGAGATGTTTGTCCTGGCTTACTTTTGAACGGGTAAAAAATTCTGAAACATTGAACCCGCGCTGAAGCAACCATCTTGAAAAAAGGTGTGCACTTTTATGGTTTCTTGCATATATCTCTTTGATCGTTGATTATACCGACATTATAATTAGTATGAAATTGGAAGATTAGTGAATTGTCTACAAAAAATGTTCAATTGATTCTTTCAATGAGTAAGAAGAGAGGACTTCTGCAGGTACAAGACGTTACAACTGCGTGGAAGACACGTATATACCTATCTTGAAACGATGGACGACAGTTAAGTGTCGCTACCTGAACTGATGTGTAAGTGTATCGGATACGTTCCTTTCGATGCGACCGTGAGGGCGAAGTTGAGGGTAGGATCTGGAGACAGTATAAAGAGACTCGGTAGAGTCTCGCGCCAAGTACATTATGAATCAAAAAAATGTTTTGTCTATGCACCGCGCGACACATGACTGAATCTATAACCCGAACGAGAGCTAAACGGCGTGGTGGGAGAACAGTATGTTCCTAGTGTCTTCCCCCTCGCCATATACACGGAATTGTGATATTTATTGTAGAATAAAGCCATGAAAAGCTTCCATTTAAGCCTTATCTCAATAAAATCGGTGAACGGAGAGCTGAGATATGATTATTCAACGTTTTAGAATACTCGTTTTCATCAAGAATTTTCTACCTCCTTCAGTCGGATCGCTGTGACAAAATCTTTGGGTCTATAAATGAATAAAGAGTAGCCTTCCTGAGACCTACCAAGTACGGGCGTCTTGTAGACGCTGTTAACGTTAGATCGAGAATCAATTGCCTTGCCCAAGTGTCAAAACCACCCAAGACCACGGACTGTCGGACTTTCGGGACAGATCATAGAGCTCTCAGTTCAGTTGTTCATATTCGTACGCGTAAATCTTTTAACCGGTTCACTGGTAATGGCACATATATGTGCAAAAAAAAAGTGTCCTAAAGTGCATATAAGTGCATAATATACACTGCATATAAGTGCATAATATACACTTATATGCACTTTAGGACACTTTTTTTTTGCACATATATGTGCCATTACCAGTGAACCGGTTAACATTGTGTAAATTTTATTTTCTCTCCTCCGGCCGGAAAGCGTCAATTTTCGAGCCACTGCGCTAAACAAAGTTTCCGCTTTCCGGCTCCATCGAATAGAAAAATAGTATACACTCCTTGGCCAGTAAAAAAGAAAGCCTCGAATCACATTTTTGTCGGCCGGAGCGAAGCGAAGCTGCGGAATTACATGTGATCTGAGACATTTCTTACTTTACTGGCCTATTCCTCTCTTATGCTTTCTATTGTAACGTTCCGGATTGTCACGAACCTGAAGGTTATAGCGACAAGCCGGTGCTACGGGTTATTGAAGATTATATCTACTGAAATTTCAAATATGATATTAATTTGGACTCCTCAATACTGTAACGTGGGGAAAAGGATGGATTTGCCATGCAAAAAGCCACTTGATACAGATTTTTATTATCTTATTCCCTGCGCTATCAAGCGGATTCAAGTGATCGCACGATCACTAAAACTGTATGTCTTCTAAACCGAAGGTTCAGGCTACCTCCACAGAGCCAGGGTATCACACCGAGCCTGTAGTCCCTACTATTGCGTCTTAACTCACTAGCTTCAGATCCAGGATGTTATATCCGAGACTGCGTGTCAGACTCAGAAACACAACAATTGGCCCTCGAACACAAGTCGAATCGACTAGCGTCATACGCTTCTTTTTTTGTCCTTTAAAGCTGTAATCTAATTCGGCTTGTGCTGGTTGTTAACTTTCAAACAGAATTAAATAAGAAAATGTCAGGCAATTTACTCCAGTAACAGTATCGTTTTCTACTATTATATGGAACCAAATAAATTACAAGACTATTTCACAAAAAGGACCTAATTTATCTCGAATTAACTGCATACGTTTTGTAATTATTATGCATTTGAATTTGTAACGGTAACAGTTCTGTTTCAGCAAAAGCTCCCAAGATTGAAATATGAGATCTATTCCCTAAGCAGTGATAATAGATTTTTTATCCTACATGCGTCGAAATAACCCCATATCGAGCATGTCTTACGGGACAGAAGACTCACATATCTCCCTCGGTCGTGATATGTGATTCGACGCATGCGCAGACACGCGATTTGGTTACTTATCAAACCTAGGGAGCAAAAGTGCGCGTCATAGGCATGATATGAACGCATTACATGAAGCTGTCAGGGAGACAGGCGCGATTTTGATTCGGGTGAAGCTGCCCTCGCTTCGCTCGGTCAGCAAACTTCACCCGAATCAAAATCGCGTACGTCACCCCAACAGCATCGTGTACTATTGCGTTCATATTATCATGCCTATGCGCACGTTTGCTTCTTAGGCTTCATACCTAACCAAATCGCGTGAAAGCGCATGCGACGACTACATATCACGGCCGAATGAGATATGTGAGTCTTCTCTCTCGTAAAACACGCTTGAAATCGGGTTAGTTTGATGCATGTATGAGAAAAAATATCGTATGTCGTTCGGGAGAGAGGCGCGATTTTGATTCGGGTGAAGCTGCCCTCGCTTCGCTCGCGCAGCAAACTTCACCATCATCAAAATCGCTCACCTCTCTCCCTAACAGCATAATCTACTATTAATATTGAATCCGAGTTGATTTTGAGAGACGACGGCCGCTTTAGCTCGATCGCTCTAAGTGTTTAGAATGTATTGAGTCGCCCGGGTGCTATACGCCCACTGCGTATCGTGGTTCGCCTGCCGTGGCGCCGTCTAGCGGATAAATGGCCGCATAACGTAGACGCGCGGCTGCTTGGGATCCGTACTGTGGAGCACGGCAAATGTAGGCCCCGTTACAATTATTCAATAAACTTTCGATCGATATTACCGAAATGAGCTTGGCGTACATACAATGTGGCTTCCAAAGCATCGATATTAATATTTTTCGTGGAAAATCCGTATCAGAAGGTAAGTCAATCGTCTCAAATAATGAAAGTTTGCGAAGATACCAAACTGCATCTTTACTTGCTCACGCATTCAGAATATCGCACAGATAATGATATGATTTTCGATCCATTTTTGAATCAAATTCAGGCAAAAAACTGTTCGAGAGCCGTCATATCACGGAAGTCCAAGAAATTTTAAATTCAGAGGGCCAACGAGTTGTGACCGGTAAAGTAATCCCGCAAACTAGGGTGAATAATTCTCCGTATGACGTAAGAATAGAGGTATTCATAATGAAATTAAGATTGTACTATTAAAATCTAATCCCAAAAAACGATTAATTAACAAATGTTTATAGTTTATTGCTATATGTGAAAGATATGAAAGAACACACACCAACAATGAAAACTACAGGAATAAGTATTTTAAACATAGGCTTGTATCCACCTATTTCGTCGGTCGATCTCGTAACTTTTTTTCGGAAACGAGTGAAATTTTAGATGTCGACTATTCTGTTCGGTATTATTGCAACCAATGATGCAACAATATCTACTAGCTGGCATTATTTATCTATTTTCAAGCGATTTTGAATCACAGAACCCCGGATTCGTGTGGTAAGGCCGTACAGTTGACGACGCTTGAGCGTCTGCAAAGTTTCTGATTTGGTCGGCAGGGCGGCGCCACTAGAGTTAAGCAGCAGGCGTATACCACGAATGCGCTGCTAAGCTTAGGCAGCGGCAGCTCATATACTGTTTATCTTTCGCTTGTGACGTCACAAGCGGCGCGTCTGGACAATATTGATTTGTCCAGTATTTTTCGATGTTACTTAGCCAATCGCAGTTGTCCTTGGCTTGGACAACTGGATACGTTACACTATATACTTATTATCATGAAATTCACACTTAATGTGAAGGGCTAAATTTTAACAATCTCTTATGAAGTGATGGAGCGCGCAATTTTGAGGTTGGATTATAGGTGTGGTTATTGAATCGCGTGAAGTTTAGTCTAAAACATGAATTTATCAATAATTGACCAAGGCTGCAACCTGGCAGGTCTTCAACATATACAGGGTGTCCCATTTTAAAAAATGCAGCCGAATATCTCGGAAAGTATTGGTTGCAGAGAAAAATATTTCAGATCAAAGTTGTTTGGTTTCGAGGGGGACAGATTCTGATGATATTGGCTTTTTTGTAGGTGGAGGCGTTAAGGTGATATGAAGGTCAACTTTTGTTTTTTAAATGGAATCATGTATTTATTATTGATTCATCAGATCGGGCGTTAAATTTTACATCAAAAAGCACTGCTGAACTGATGTCCTAACATGAACGGTTCCGTAGATATTTCATTTTTCTCAAAATAAGTTTGTGAGCGTTTGTGATGCCTGTAGAAGTATTCCGAGAATTGTCCTTCTCAAAACGGTTGAAAGTTTCGAAAATAGGCTGCAATTGTGTATCAACCAAGAAGGTAATGTGTTCGAGCATCTTGTCAATGCTTGAAGGTTGATCGTACATACATCAACCGAAACATGAACGCTCACAAACTTATTTTGAGAAAAATGAAATATCTACGGAACCGTTCATGTTAGGACATCAGTTCAGCAGTGCTTTTTGATGTAAAATTTAACGCCCGATCTGATGAATCAATAATAAATACATGATTCCATTTAAAAAACAAAAGTTGACCTTCATATCACCTTAACGCCTCCACCTACAAAAAAGCCAATATCATCAGAATCTGTCCCCCTCGAAACCAAACAACTTTGATCTGAAATATTTTTCTCTGCAACCAATACTTTCCGAGATATTCGGCTGCATTTTTTAAAATGGGACACCCTGTATATTTGACATTTGACGCTACAAAACGCGTTTCTTTTGTGATCACGTGACCTCGACATTGGACGCTGGCGTTATGACGCTTTGACCCTCGACGCGCGTTTCATCTATAAATAATTTCAATAAAGTCACATGATAACATTAATGACAAAAGAAGCGCGTTTCGTAGCGTTAAGCGTCAAATGAAAAGGCACCTTAACGAGGTGGCCTACCAACGCCCGTTTTACCCATCATAGACTACTGAGCGCCTTTACCCATAGACTTGTTTTACCCTCGCGGCAGCGTATTCGTGCGTCACGTTATCTCCCGGGCTGGCTGAAATCGGCTGACGACTCTCATAATCGTGGCCACCGAGGAAATTGGTATTCAAATGTCATAAAAACAATGAAGTTTCTTTTTTTTTGCATGAAACGAACATGTTTTTGGACATATGTATTCGGAATTGAATTTTAATTTGCGCAGTGACTTTTGGTTTTGCGTCTTCGACGCCTGAGCTCGGATTATGATCGAAATGTGCCCCCCCCCCTATTCATTTATGTATTTATTTAATTATTCATACATTCATATTTAATCATTTTACGGCCTTTGAAAGTTTCAAATTGAAAAGGGGATGGCCAGCCTGCGGAAAACAAACGAAAATCTTGGGTGGTGCCGAGTTGGCGGTGACTGACTGCGATGTTTCGAGGAAACCTCTCAGTATAACAGTACATTACGATACGAGTGGGGTAAAACTTTTCCGACGAGTATGAGGTTGTAGCACGAGCTGAAGGCGAGTGTTGCAATCACACGAGATCAGAAGAAGTTTTCCGTTGAGCATAGCACAAAATATTACTTCATAAGGTCTGAAAATGGGGATTTTAGCCACGCAAAGCGTGGGTAAATCATCCATTATCACACTGCTACCCGGTTGCATAAACGTGGGTTACCCGAAAGTTCAAATAACCCGTAGGTTACCCCGCAGATACTACCCGTTCAACCGTTTTTTCATCCGACAGGTGTCATGAATTGCTGTTAAGTTCCAACAGTCCATGAAGGTTGAACGGGTAGTATCTGCGGGGTAACCTATGGGTTATTTAAACCTTTAGGTAACGCACGTTTATGGAACTGGGCATGAGTGAAGTAAGAAGCTATTTTTTCACACATGAACGGAAAGGCCTATTTCGCTCTTCCCTAGGGAAGAAAGACTTTGCACATGGCTTTCCTACCAAGGGATGCAAGACTTCTTTTTCTCCCTCTCTACCGGGAGCGAAATAGGCCTTTCCATCCATGTGTAAAAATAAATATTCTGTGCATTACGGGAGGAAGTTTTTGCTTCCTCGGCGAAACTGGCTGCCCTCGTGAGCAAAAACCTACTTTCCTTCCTAGATGCACAAAACACTATTTTTTCCAGAGCATGTTTTAACTAACGTTTGCTGCCCGCATAATTGCGTTAGCCGTTCATGTATGAACTAGGAATTGCTACCCATGAATGACAGTATAGATGAGTTGACACCGGGTAAATGACATACAATGCCTCCGACCTCAAATTCCATTATATTTTTTACGTCTTTGCGAGCTTTATGTCGAACTTTCCGAACCGCAAGGGTGAAAAATAGTATGCTGAACATGGGAGGAAAGTTGGCAACCTTTAGCCGCACGTTTACCTCACCTCACAAGCGGGTTGGAAGGGCCAATTTTCCTCCCTGGTTGCGCAATCTACTGTATGAAATGAAATGAAATACGCGAAAGAAACTGAAAAAGAAAATTCAAAAGAAGATACTGGTCGAGAAGATGCGTTGAACTTGGAATTTTCAGGAAGCTTCGGCGGTGGAAGGGGGGGGGGGGGGAGGATCACCTCCATCGCCTCACCGTGGATCCGCGCTTGTCACACGGTCATCTCACCTTCGTGGCTTATTTATTTTGAAACCATTATCCTGATCGAAAAATGATGCACACGTTTTCTATAGAGTTTTTCATAATCTTTACTTTTGATGTTCACTATTTTATTCATCAAATCAAGCATTTGTGTGATAAATTCAAAAAAACCATAAATGTGCAAACTTTTTTTAAAACGGCTTCGGTGCATGCTCAATGTTTCATGATTTTTCACACATTCAGAAATGAGCAAAGACAAACATCTCTGGACAAAGTTCAAAACTCTTGTCTTTATTATTGTTATTTGCCCACAGCAAATTCAATTTGACTGACCTGCAAGTACAGCGGATGAATGAAGTATAAATTTTGGCTACGTATAATGAACTACCATGAGATGTGATTAATGCAACAAATTGTCAATATAATACGTGCTACTTACACCCATTACTATAGAGTTAACTTCTTCCTGAAGTTCTTCATCCGAAAATTTGGTACTGCCATCGATGGATAGCTTTACCAGGTAGTCCAAAAACGCTTTGTTCTGACGCATCGAATTACCTGTGTGAATAAATGATTGTGGAACCAAAATAGACTATTAGGAATAACTTTTCCATAATGATCGATTGATTTTACGATTTATCGGGTGTAGCCATATCAATCAGACCCTGGCTTCAATATATTCCTCAATTAATCGCTTCACATGTACGGTAATATTCACCGATGTCGTCCCGGCGGCTCACTATTTTTCCCAGTTTTTTTTTAAATCAAATTTCCATTCTACGAATATTTTAATTGCCCATGACCAATGGCTCACTTCGTGATTCTGCTCCATCTCGCAGCTGCCATATTCCTAATAACCTGAAGGTTCCACTCACTGATCTCTATATTGACTGGATAGTGCACTGTTACCCTTACTTCAGGTGCAGCGTGAAACCATTAGAAGCACGGCCGGGGGCTTGGGGGGTCGGAGGACCGCCAAAACTTGGGTCAAAATTGTAATGATCTACCTATTCAAAATAAGGTGCGCAAAGTACTGAACAGCGTAGTACGCGATAATAGACGAAATAATCACATATTTGACCAATATACGGACGCCTATGTAGACAGTGAAAAAGGATTCTTCCTTGACCCGTGGATCGTAGAAGAAAGAGGACGTGTTGTTCGTCGTTCCGATTTAACTTGCCTTCGTTAAAACAGCATGTTGGCTTAATTTGTATCAATTTACTAAGTTAGTCTCACGTCTTTTTTCAATAGTATTGCATATGAGCCGGTCGCTCGAAGAACAACCTAAGTGCAATTAGGTCGTTTCGAGAAAAAGCGATTTGAAAATTCAACATTGTACTGCTCATCGTTAAATATAACTCATCAATTTTTTTTTATTTATTGCAAACATTATACTGTCGAATAATGGATTTGAAGCATAAAATCTTCAATAAACATTTTTTAACAATGTTTTTAGCGACAGTTTATGCAAGAGCACTCAGGTCGTTTTTCGGGAGAACTACTAAAAATATGTTTTATAGCTATAAAAATACGAGAAAAATGTAATAGTAAGAGACATTTGTTTTAGTGATGCCACAAGAGAGCAAGAGAAACGAGACAAGACAAGACATACAATTGTCTCTTGTTTGGTTGGACAAGACAAGACAAGAGAGTCTCCAGCAAGAGACAAGAGAAAACAATATTTGAGACAAGAAATAAAATCCACAAATTTTCAAACGACACATAATTTATTTAAAAAAAGGTAATTGAAGTTATGAAGTTTGTGTTTTATTATTGTTCAAACAGTTTTTTTTTCCGCAAACACGCCAACACATAGACAAGAGACTACAAGACAAAACAAGAGATATCTTTCTCTTGTTAATTTGAAACACGACAGGAGAACAAATTTCTCTTGTCGATGACAGCAAGACAAGACAAGAGGACTGTCTCTGAATTACGAGACAAGACAAGAGGTGTGCAAGTCTTGCCTTGTCTTGTCTTGTGGCATCACTAATTTGTTTATATAATTTTATTTAAGATATAAAAAAAAAAATGTTATTTTTTATTGTTTTTTTTATTTTTTATTTTGTTTATTTATTTTTTAAGTAAACGACACGACTACACTGCTTGACGCACACGGCTGAAGCACGGGAGCCGAGTCAGCTGAGTCGAGCGGGAGACTACGCGGGCGATAATATGGTAGGCACGTGATTTCAAACACTCACAGTCTGCTGAAAAATTGACTAAATCTTATGAAATTTGGTTATAGATACTTTGTGACCTTGTCTACCAATTAATACGTTCTCCCGAAAAATGACCTAAGTCGCTCTAGGTCGTTCTTCGAACGACCGGCTCATATGACGCTGCTTCGAAAGCCAGTGAAATCCCGAAATACGACGAGGAAATATGAACTAACATCAAATATTAAGTATCGCCACGTGCATTTTATATTACTCAAATTCCCGACCATGCGGTCAAGCTTATGTCATACTATTTATTTATACTATGTGAAATCAATGTAAATTTCATGTTATCACATGTTTTGTCCTACTCACCATTCGTAATAACATTATTTCTTATTTCCATTAATGCGGTTGCATTTATTATAGAGTGGTGTGACGTACTGTCTGTGTCCATTATCTCATAAAAATTATGCTCAACTTTCTGCAATTACATTTGACAACATTTTTATGACTACAAGAGGTGTTTCAACAATGTATAACCTACTGTTCATGTCGCTCAAATTGAAATCTCAATCTAATCAAAACTCTCTATATCGCATCTATTGAAGTTATTTGAATTGGCATTTCACTTGATAATTTGACAACGTATAATAAAAAACATAACGTATTTGATTGTCTATCTTGCTGTGTTGATTTTAATTATAATACCCATTCTACCTGTCCTATATGAGTCAGTCCACGTCAAGCGATGGAGAGATGGACAGATTTTGTAGAGAATTAATCAAGGAACACGCTCATATTTTTTTCAGAATTTTCGAAGGGTGTAATCATCTCGAAAATCACGTTTAAAAAATATAATTGTTAATAACAATTAGAAAATTGTTTATGACATGAATTAAAAATTCATAACATGAAAGTGCGATTCAAGAGCTTCGAAATGAGTTATTTACGATGTCTGTACGACCAATGGAACCGGAGATATTAACGTCTAAAGAAGAGCGCGATTCCGATTTTTGGTGTTTTTTTCGAAAATTCAACCCCTTGTATCTTCTAAGCCCTTCAGGTTAAAAAAAAAAAAAAAATGTTTCATGCATTCATTTTACCCAGTGAATATGTAAAAAAAATTACGACGATTTTCAAGAACATGCGGTCAAAAAGGTGTCCCGGTTGACGTGGACTGACTCATATGTAAAAATACCGACTTGTTGCTTAACAAGCAATCGAATCGTTACAAAATCTACGCGGGAATTTCGATTAGGTGCACAGTTCAAGGCCCGGGTACTACTGAATATGTGTACTTCATTCAGCATTCAGTCATTTCTGGCGCAGTTCGACCGAAAAATAACTTTGAAAAAGTAGTTTTCAAAAGAAAATGTGTATTTCATTCATAAATTTGAACTGCCCGCGTAGACGTTGGCCGAAAAAATTGCAAATGGCGTTGATCAATTGGTTTCTCTCGGCAGCCCCAGACCCCAGTCCACTATCCACAGGGTCGGCGAACTCCCAATGGTTTCGGTGGAGCACTCCATACCTCGGATTTGACTGGGTATGGAATTCCATACCTCAGAATTCTGGTGCAATTTGTATAGTACAGAAAATACCTCGTTTGGTGGCGCGGCCTATCGCAACAAAAATAAAATTTCGTGCGACTCTGCACACTTTTGAATTTTTTTCATTATTTTTTCGCATTTTTCGCGCGATCCATTTTCCACACAATCGGATTCCCGCGTCAACACGCTTCTAGTGGAGGTTCGAGGAAGCTTCATACTAGATACTATTATTAGTTTTATAGGATGATAGATTCATAAGATATTATGGACGAGTATATTAAGTCAAAATACAGTAATTGTAATATGTTTATTAGGCCTGGAAAAAAAAAATATTTGCCAGGCCTAATGCTTATTATTAGAATGAGATTAGAAAGAACACGAAGTGATATCCGCTCCCCCCCCCCCCCCCCCCCCCGGAAAATTTTACTTCGCCGGCCCTGACTATCCAGTCAGTATATATCGACGCTGCTTACGAAGACTACCATGTTTCAGATTCCTTACGAAAACTAGCACATTTCGATATTAACCACGGAGACTAGCACGTTTCGATATTTACCACGAAGACTAGCACATTTCAGATTTCGCCGCGAAGATTAGTAAGGTAAACGTCCCAATGGCCGGACAGGTCCCAATGGCCGGACAGGTCCCAATTACCGGACAGAAAGTGAGTGCAAGAGAGATTTTCGAATAAAATCAAAACGCAACAAAGGAATTTGATAAAAATTTGATATGTTATGTACACCGAAGTTATAAATTACACAAAAAAAAAATGAAAATTTTTGACCACGCCGTTACTGAAATATAACTTGTAAAAATCTGAAAATTTTCATGAATAAATACACGTATAGGTACTATTTAGATGTGTGTGAGAGCAGTAAGAGTGTACTTTTGCAAAAACTTCGTAATAGGCGGTTTTCGACTAACGCTTTAGCTATATTATACTTCTAATTCGATGAACTATATTTTTGAACGTGACTATCTCGGAACAACTACCTTAAAACATCTGTAAAGAACCTGTAAAAACAGCATCAATTTTCCCAATCCCTCCACGACAACACAATTTTGAGCATATTCATAAGTTTATTTTGATGCGAAAAACGCACTTCTACATCCGCAAATCAACTTTCATTTCGACCATCGCACACCGCACAAATCTTCAGAAAATCCTTGTTACAATAATCAAAGCATGGTGATTTTCGCGGGGATCACTGAAACGTGCTAGTCTTCGTGGTGAATATCGAAACGTGCTAGTTTTCGTGGTAAATATCGTAACGTGCTAGTCTTCGCGGTGAAATCTGAAACGTGCTAGTTTTCGCGGCGAAGGCCGAAACATACTAGTCTTCGTGAGAAGCCGAGACGTGCTAGTTTTCGTAAGAAATCTGACACGTGCTAGTCTTCGTAAGCAGCGTCGATGTAGAGATCGGTGGTTCCACTGGTCACGGGCGAATAAAACATTTGTAGAAGGGAAATTTGATTTTAAAAAAGGTTAGGACAAATAGCGAGCCACGGGGACACCATCGATGAACATTACAGTACGTAGAATTACATCCACACCTACATACACCCAAGACGATACAATTACTTACGATAGCCGTCTTCGATCTCTGATATAACTGGTTGATCACCACTTTCAAGCTCTTCTTTCTTGCTTTGTAAAATCTGAAGTAAGACAAACAACATCGTTACGATTCATTTTCCTTATTCGAACTTATTGTGAAATTTGGGCTACAGAACAGCTGTTTGAGATCCAACAAGCGATAACTGAAAGATTAGATCGTGGTTGAATTTAGAACTCAGTCCCGATGTACCAATCCACGTGTCTGTGATGCAGAGGTTTGGCCAACTACGTGGTGCGAAATTTTGAACCTGTGTCACTGCACCGTCTCATTTTTATACCCATATGACTTCTCTGAGAATGGAGCCAATAAAGAAGGGAAGAGTACCTTTTCAACACGCTGCACAGTGGGGAATTTTCACGAAAACGTGGCCGAAACTCAAAAAACGAACTTTCCTATGCAGGTATAACGACCAAGGGGAATGGTTAAGAACTAATTTCTGCGTAACCTCCTGTTTGTCCCAACCCTTCAACCCTCATAGTCTCTTAGATATTTCAGTTCAAAGTTGACCTTCGTCCGTGACGGTTGCGCACCTGAATTTTGCTATAATATTCGCTCTAACTTTGAACACTTCTAACTGAGCAGTGTAAAGTGATAATCAATTTCACCAAAATGGATGATCTTCCTCAAGGTATGTAGAAAATTTTTCCCATTTCACAATTGAAAAATAATGTTTATTGTCCCTGTTTACGTAGTCTAACGATAATCCTGAAAAGTGCCTTCGGTCGAAAATAAATATAGACTGTGTGTAGACTTTCAGTTTAGAGTCCCACGACATCCCGCCTTCGTTTTTTCTTTTTTGAATTAAAGCTTAGAATATCAGCTTTCGAATGAAGTGTAGATGAGAGTGCGCAAACGTGCGCGGGCTGGTCCAGAGCATTTTTGGTGAGCGTATGCGTGTTCTGAAAAGGCCCCCGGCGGCACTCGCTCGCCGCGCCGCTTGGCGTTACCATGCCAGTGCGCTGCCTTACTTGGAACTTCCTCGCCCTAAGCGGACTCGGTCGACTGGTTTACTCTAATACATCCTGAATATTGATATATTGTTCATAAAAATTCTGATACCTGATTTGACATACGTACAATTTGTTTTCCAGAGGCGAAGGGATTTATTCAAAATTTGTTATTGTGTTCGGAACGCCAAATCCGCATTCTAATGAAATGTTATCGAATGCACGAAAGCGTACGTCTAATCCTCATTCGGATTACAATGTCATTTATAATTACACAATACGAAATACTATTTTTCTTTTCTAGGTTCTGGAACTTCTCTTATCATCTTCAACCAAAGGGAAATATTTTCCATTAAAAATGAAAGCAGTTTTCGGCAGAAGCCATTCCGCTATTATAGCGAGCCCAACTATCACACATGAAGTTCTCTATCCCAGTAAACGAACACGAATTGAAACGAATTGAGTATGTGCAAAACGGAATTAACACGAATTCAATAGAATTTAAAAAAATTGCTAAGAATTGACACACAGGTCTTTTTGATTCCATCTAATTCGTATTAATACCGTTTTCCACATACCCAATTTCTTTTCATTTACTGGGATTGACTTATTACTTTCAATTTCTGAAAATAAAGACTTTGTTTACCTATATTGCAAGAAAATAATTATTTCCCGAGAAACCCCCGAATCTATTTGCTCATCTAGTATAGCAGCCGCTCCACACACATATTTTAAGTTAACCATTTTGTTTTTTTAAATTTGAATATCAGATTCGTGATCAGCGACCCTGAAAACATCGGTAAAGTGTATAATCAATCGAGTTTTTTACGAAATTCATGTCTTCATCGGCCATATTGTAGCCGCCATTTTTTTTCCAAATTTGGATATCAGATTCGTAATCAGCGACCCCGAAAACATCGGTAAAGTGTATAATCAATCGAGTTTATCACGAAATTCATGTGTTCACCGGCCATATTGGGGCCGCCATTTTTTTTCCAAATTTGGATACCAGATTCGTAATCAGCGACCCCAAAAACATTAGTATACCAAATTTGAAAAAATTCCGATGATCCCCTGGATTATGGCCACGTTTTCGTGAAAATTCCCCACTGTGCGCTCTACGTAAATTTCTTTTTCTCACCTCCGGGCCGAAAGCGACAACTTTCGTCCCGCTGCGCGGAACGAAGTTCCCGTTTTTCGGCTCCGTCGATGCGAAATAGTATATTACGCTACGTGGGATAAAAATGCGACATTATAGGCCGGTGTGGTATAGGCTCCCGAGGCGAAGCCGAGGGAGCCTACACCGGCCTATAATGTCGCATTTTTATCCCACGTAGCGTATACGATTTTTTCCTCTACCGGGCTAAAAACACGTCTCACCTAAACGCTTTAAGGGGGTATCCCCACCTTTAAATGGGTTAACATTCTGAGAAAGAGATTGATATTTTACAGCGAATTTGAGAGTCTGATCAAATCCAAAAAAATCATGAAGTTTAGGGAGGGTTTGACCCTCATTATCCATACTTAACATTGAATATTACTTTGAGTCTAATAGTAGTTACGCTGAATATAGAAAAATACAAAATTACTCGGTTGTCGCAAAGAATCAGTAGTACCGTTGGATCGATTCTCAAGTTTTTGGTCTTCAATTGTTCAGAAGAGATGCCTCTATCATATGAACATAGAACTTTTTGATATCGCGAAAATTGCCTGAGTCGCTAAGTTTTTACTGAGATTTTTCTAATTCTTCAATTTTTTTTCTCTACTTTTTCTATTATCTCTACCAAAAATAGTCAAATCAAAAAGTTCTATGTTCATATGATAGAGGCATCTCTTCTGAACAATTAAAGACCAAAAATTCCAGAATCGATCCGACGGTACTACTGATTCTTTGCGACAACCGAGTAATTTTGTATTTTTCTATATTCAGCGTAACTACTATTAGACTCAAAGTAATATTCAATGTTAAGTATGGATAATGAGGGTCAAACCCTCCCTAAACTTCGTGATTTTTTTAGATTTGATCGGACTCTTAAATTCGCTGTAAAATATCAATCTCTTTCTCAGAATTTTAACCCATTTAAAGGTGGGGATACCCCCTTAAATCAACAAAATTATTCCAAAAATAATAGCGCGGAGCATCATCTGCTGCTTCGGACGGGGCATGCGCACTCGCCGCGCTTCTCTCTCTCTCCCTCTTTCTCACACACTCGTCCTAGTTCTCTCGTATATGGCTGGCTACGCAAGTTAAAGAATTAGTAGATTTTAACACGAGTGTGAAAGCTTGTTAAATTGTATTTTTCACCATAATAACCGAAAAATCATTTTAAGTCGCGACTTTGAGGTTGGTATAGTGAAAAAAAATTAATAATCAAATTGTTTTTGAAATTCGAAATCTACTATTTGATTATTTTTTCGGATTGAAGGAATTGGAGGAATGATAATTCATAAATGCAAATGATCTTTTATATGATATAAATCTATGTTTAACACATATTTAATAATACAAAATATCAAGTAATATGTTTATTAGGGTGGTCGTTAAAATAGTAGATATCGATACGAGAGCGAAATGAGAGGCGTTTATAGGTTTGTCCGATGTTTTCAGCACGAAACGTAGTCGAGGCGGCAGCCGAGACGAAGTGAGTGCTGAAGACATCGGACAACCCTAAACGCTTCATTTCGCGGGAGTATCGAAATCTAGGCTAGGCTTATCAAAATTTCGGTTCTTATTTTGCCGTACAAAAGTTTCTTTAGGTAAATCACTTGAATGGATGGATTCTGTCTCAATTGGTGATGTATTTTCTTTTGACGTACTAGGAACGTGCTGTATGGTTGAAGAACTTGGCTTGTCGAATGCTGATTTCGAAGTTTCAGTCATATTAGAAGTTGTTGCAGTATTTGATACCACGATGCCAGTAATATCATCAAAAATTTTCCTTTTCATCTTCAGCGAGTTATCAATATAACCCTGAGCAACACAATCAGATTTCCAATCACCAAGAGATTTTACTGCCACTAAATTTGCACCTGAATTTGAAAGAATGGTTGCACCTGAACGTCTAAAAGAATGTCCAGTATACTTTTGTGGATCCGGTAGATTCAGATACAAAGCAATCGTATTTGGTGTCTCGCTGATCTTATTCTTTCCAATCACTTGTCTGTGTCACTTTCCCTTCTGATAAACTATGAAAAATCTATCCGTAGCTAGGTCTGTTGGTCTTAAGGCAGCATACTGCTTAACTTTGTCGTACCATGGTGGACCAATGACAAAAGAACGAGGGTATGTCGTTTTGCTGTCTTTGATAGTCACTATGCACTGTGTATTGGTGTGTTCTATATCAGCTGTACTGATGCGAGTGAATTCATCACATCTCAATGCACCACAAATACCAAATATAGCAATAATCTAGAATGTACAAATGAATGATAAATATTCGATAAATAATTATTATTAAGTATTAATAAAGTATGTATCTATAAATACCTTTAAAGCTAGATATAGTTGATCATCAGCCTTTTCCAAAAAAGTTTTTATTTGATTCACAGTAAACGAATTTGCTTTCTTTGGCTTGTATCCTTTAGCATAATTCTTGAGGAAAGTTTTCAAATTAATGTATTTATTAATATCAACTTCGTTTCTTAGGTTTAAGATTGCACGTAGCATTGACCACTTTGCCCATAGAGTTGTTGGTTTGTAGTTCTTTGATAGTTCGTTAAAATAAACTATCAAAATATCTTCAGAATATGAAGTGGCTTTGTGTTGTTGATGCCATTGCATAAATCTTCTGTAAACATTTTCATATATTTCACACGACTTCTTAGGTAGAAGATTGTTGACAATTAGTTTACTTTCTGCTTCAAAATTCCTAATCAATGTTTCCTCTGTCTCTTCATTATAGTCTGATTCTGAACCAGAATCAGATGAATTATTTGTTACTGTTGCCATATCTATCTATCGTTAAGAAAACACAAAACTTTATTTCGAGGTTAGGAAGAGACTGATGTGATCGCTGAACGAGCACGCTGTGGCGCGCAGCAACACGGAACGGCATCGTTGCGAATAGAGCACAAAGTCGAAGTGCGCATGCCCGAAACTAGTGCGCATCCCCTGGGCGCAATAATACTGGTGAATAATGCCTCGTTTTTACCGTCTACGATCGGGCAATAATGACGTGTTTTTGGCCGGGGTATGGGAAAAAATCGTATACACTCCTCGGGCAGTAAATAAGAAAGCCCCAGATCACATGTTTGTCGACCTCGGCTTCGCCTCGGACGACAATTACATGTGATATGGGACCTTCCTTATTTTACTGCCCTAGGTATGTAATATACTAATTTCGCGCACCTTTCGCGTGCATAAAATTCCACTTGACGCCTGTTGTGTTGAGGAAAGATGTATCTTGACTTGTGTGATTGTCGCCCTTGCCTCGCTCCGGCGAAAAACTTCACTCTCGTCTGAGAATCAACACTTTCGCACTAGTATCGAGAAGTACTATTCTCGTTTGATAGAAGATAATATTCTTCAAAAAAACTCTCACGAATGAAAAGCACTGAAAGTTGAAAAGCCCTAATCGATTTCATTTTTTGAATGAAAAAAACCCGAGGTCCATTAGAAAGCTTTCATTAAAATACTTTCGGGAATTTTAGACTTGGGGTGCTTCGTCATTACTCGATATCAAGTGTTCATTTTGGTGATCTCGAAATGGTATGCCCCATAGACAATACAAATTCTTGTTCCTTCTTCTGAATACAATTCAAGTGAATATATTACTTCACTAATCACTTGTTTTTGTTTTGTCTGTAATTTGAGCAGAATCCCGAGTCGAAATTTAGCGCCTACTTTCATCCTACTTAGGAGCTCCTACGTAGAAGTTGAAGGTAGTAAAGTAGGTTCTATTTCAATGCAATAGTAGACCCTACTTTGACGCTAAAAGTGTCCGAAATTTCCCGATTTACCAAGTTTAGCCTCAAAGTAGGGTCTGTTTAAAACCTCCTTTAACGCTCCCCGTAGTAGGCTGTAGAAATATTTCAACCGGGCGCTAGCGCGAGCGCCAGGCTATAGCTATAAACTCATAATCGGACCAGCCGAATGAAATTAAAAAGTAATAATAGTAAAAGAAAAAAACAACACGAAATGAGACCCATCTTATCGTCAGTTGACCCAGCCTACGCATCCCGTCGATGAAATTGCATTATATACCTACTGAAAAAACCGCCGCATTTTTCGTCCCCGCCGGGACTTGAACCCACGTCCGCTCGGTTACCAGTCGCACGCCCTAACCACTACGCTAAACTACCTCATGACATATGACCCAACACTCTCCTACTTGTTCAGGGCCTATAGAAATTAAAAAAAAATAACAGCTGAAAATCGTAGAGGGTGAGAGAGATCACTCCCTGATTTCACTTGGAAAGCCCCACCTATATATTTCATATTTTACAAATCCGGTCAACCGATTGAGATATGGGGATCTATTATTGTGGAATCCACAACTGATCCTGATATGGGCCTTTGTGTTATCAAGGCCTTACCGAACAAATTTCTACACGGGTTCCCTCATCGCATTTGGAATAGCTCGAGATTTTTTCATTCGCAACCGCGCAAATTCGGTCTTCGCTTACTTACGCTGTCGATCCATGTCACTTATGAAAACATACGCGTGCAAGATAATCCGAATTTGATTAACCGGTCTGTAAATTCACGTTTCCGTTGAAAATAGTTACTGCAGATTATAATTTATAGGTTAGGAATCGTACAATTTATTGTGAACACTTGAATGTCGCCGTAATAATATATATGGGGGAGGCGTTATACATAAGTTGTATAGCGTTAGAATAGGTTCAATCTAAATTTTTAGGTGTTGGAAGTTCGATGTTGGGTTTGGTCCTAAGTTTTTAGGAGTTGGAGGTTCGATGTAGAGTCAAGTACAGAGAAAATACTGACATCTGTACGAAGGCGAAACTTTATAGCAACATTATCACGCGATAACGGTGGCCCTTGTCGGAGTTCCCACATGACTACCAACCCCCCCCCCCCCCCCCCCCCCCCCCCGATCCGCCGGCGTCCTTGTGGCTGACCAATCAGAACGTGCTAATAATTTCGGCAAAGATACGCAAAGAATCGCTTGAACCAAAACTTGATTCCGTACGAAATCCTAGTCAAACAAGTTTTCATACTCACGTTATTGGTAAAGGTATGCGCCAACTCAATATACTTTCGTTGGTCTTTGCCCAGTTGCGTTTGGTTGAAAATAAAATTGGGATACAGCCATGGACTCATCATCCTTTTGCAGATGATAGCCTCCAATCTGAAAATTATTGTCTCACTGAACCGTCATGCTGTAGTTTTGCTAGCAACTGCAGTCCGACCTCTCAATCAGAACGCAAAATCCCCCAAGGGAAAGAGTTTTTACAAGATTTCGAGTAGCCCCACCATGCGTGCGCTCTTCACTGACTTACTCTCTCTGTCTCTCTCTCTCATTCCCCTACCTGGATATTGTGCGCGATCTTGGTGTTGTCCTCGATTCCAAACTTTCGTGGGTTGCTCAAGTTAACGCTATATCCAATCGTGTTCATGGCACCCTCAGGCAGCTTTCTACTTCGCGCCGCTTGCTCAGTCGTGATCTGCGTAGACTTATGGTGGTCATGTTAATATTTTCGCTATTTGAGTACTGTTGTGTGATTTTTTCTGAACTTTCGGCGGGTCTCGATACTGAACTTCAGCGGCTCTTGAACACCTGCGTCCGTTTCGTTTGCGGCGTACCTCGGGATGCGTATATCACACCGTATCGGAGGGAACTCGGCTGGCTTCGGGTGAAGGACCGACGGCTCTACTTTCTGCTATCTCAGCTCGTGGTAACCCTGCGATCTGGGCGACCTCTTTATTTGCGTGAGCTTTTTGTGGATCGTGGTCGTGATCCAGCTGACGGCCACCCCTCGCGTGCACCTAGGAGTGCGTTTGTAACCCCGTGTTCTCGCACCAATGCGCTCTTCAATTCTTTCGCGGTCGCAGGCGTTCGACATTGGAAGTCTCTTCCTGCTACGCTCAGAACTGCACCCACGCTCACCTCATTTGAACATGGCCTGTTTGCGCATCTGCTTGGCACTGAGGACGCTCGACCTTAGCTCTCTTCTTTCTTCTTTCTCTCCGGCTTGCATCTGTTAGTTTTAGTCTAATCTAGTCTTACTCTCACTAGCTGCTAAGTACTCATGTTTACTCTGTTTAGCCAAAATGCAGACCTTTGTAATGCATTGCGGCTCGTGCATTGTCTAATATTGCCATAGGCATAAATAAAATTCTATTCTATTCTGTTCTCATTCGCACGTAAGTGCAATTCGAGCTTGGAGTAGGAGTAGTGCTCGAGCGAAAAGTTGGGGAAGCGTTCTTATTGCGGGCGTGCTTATTGAGAGGTCGGACGGTAATTATCATGGTTGGATGAATATTGGGCTGACTCTTTTGTAAATAAAAAGAGAGAGGTATGTGACGATACCGTATCCATCTCCTTCTATCCGCGCATGCGCAGTAAGCGTAGCAGGGAATAACAGTGAGAATAACAATAAGCTGTCTCTTTGGGCGCTCACTGCGCATGTGCCAGTAGAGAGAGATGGATACGGTACCGTCGTATTTCTCTCTCTTTCTATCCGTGGGACCTTTCCACTTGCACGCAGTCCTATGTCTCCCCTGCTCTATCTATATTATCTCTACACCGAAAAGTCTCTGGAGCAGCCACTACTCTCAGGGCGCAGCTATTACGCTGAGTCTTGTTATAGTGGCAAATGCGAGTTTGAGAGTAGTAGCTCCGCCTGGGAGAGTAGTAGCTGCACTGGGAGTTGAGTGTAGCGACTAACCTTTTAATGGCTTATCTCCTCCAATAGGAAGTAGCCGAGTGTAGCGACTAAACTCGATTCGAGTATAGTAGCTGTACGCGCGAGTGTAGTAGCTGTTCTGGCGAGCGCAGTAGCTGTGCTGGCTTTAGAGCGGCTACTACTCTCGACGATATTGCTGGCTGCTCGAGAGACTTTTCAGTGTATGTTCGGCAACCGATGTTTGACGGGTAATGAGTTCGAACTGGTACGTTTGATCGGATGAAATCGGGACTTTTTTTTGAACGAAAAGTGTGGGCCTGCCATTTATTTCGAGTTATATCACAGCCTACGCACCGAAAATGCAAAATCGGCCTATGTAGCCCGATTCTATATGGAATTTCGAACAAAATCATTTACAAACATCTGTGTTCTCGACAACGATGAAGGGGCAAAACGGATTCCACGATTTAGTGGTAATATTCGCGATTGTCCACGGCTAAGAGCGGCAATAGCCGCTAATGTAATGACAATTAGTTCCCAGAACGCCCGTGAGATGTCGCAGCGCAGGCATTCTTAGCTCCTCATTCAGAAATGATTGGACTGCAGGTCGAATCACGTGATAAGCCTGGCGCACAAACCTATTCGTAGTACGGAGTCGGAGTCGGAGTCGTAACACGTACAAAGCGAAGCGCGTCGTTAGCGCTCACACACATAGTTCCAGCCAATCACACGCGCGTCGATACATCGACTCCGTACTACGAATAAGTTTTGTGCGCCAGACTATACCAGGTGTATCAACGTAACAGCGCGGCAACCTCTCAGAGGCTTTCTAGGAACTAATTGTCAACACATTAGCGGCCATTGCCGCTCTCAGCCGTGAACAATCGCGAAAATTACCACAAAATCGTGGAATCCGTTTTGCCCCTTCATCGTTGTCGAAAACAAGAATGTTTTTAGATGGTTGTGTTCGGAATTCTATATAAGGTAAACGCACCAATAGTGAAACACTACCCAATAGTGAAACAGCGGAGTTATTTCTCTTTCTGCAAATTCTACATATAACTTTTTTTGGGAATTCATTGCTTTAGTTAAGAAATATATTTACAAAGTGAAAGCAAATTTTTTTTTTCACCGAGAATATTTGGAAGAATTTTGAAATGTCATATTTCTGGCGCCCCTTCCGACGAGCGGGCTCGTTGGCCTCCGTCTATCCGTCGCCAGGGGGTGCTGACGCTCTGCATCTAAAAGAGAGCTAGCACGCGATTTCTTTCAATGAAGTGCTGAAAAACTCCAACAACGGTGGCAGTCACACTTTATTTATCGTTGAAGAGCAGGTAAATAGGATAAATTACAGTTTTTCCTATAAAAAAAAGCCGCGTTTCACTAAAGGTTGCCTCGGAAGAGCGATGCAACTGAAAGTGAAACAGCTGCTATTTGTGGTTTTTTTCTTTCAATTTTCTGTGCCGAGACAATGTTCAACTGTGAATTTCTTTATCAGATTGATTTTTTCAATAGTTTTACATAAATATTAGGTGGGAAATTCAAATAAATCCGAGGTTCAAGGGCAGCAAATGGACGAATCATTTTTCGGTTAGGGTTAGGTATATGCTGTTTGACTGGTGATAGCGTTTCACAATAGGTAGTCTAGCTGTTGCACTACTGGTTCCCCACCCATTCAGCTGTTTCACTTCTGTTCCGAAAATCTCGAGTCTTTGAAATCCTTTTCAAAATTCAATATGAGCTAATATAGACCTAATATTAGTTAGTTTACAGCTCCAAAACTTGACTGTGAGCCCTGTATAAAAATTTCTCTAGAAATTTCAAATCTATCATTTTTATTGCCGTTAATAATCGAGACACAGCGGTGGGCGTTTCACTATTGGTGCGCTTACCTTAGAATCGGGCTACAGGGGCCGATTTTACATTTTTTATGCGTAGGCTGTGATATAAGTCGAAATAAATGGCACGCCCACACTTTTCGTTAAGAAATTCAAATTCCGATTTCATCCGATCAAACGTACCAGTTCTAACTTACTACTCGTCAAACATCGGCTGTCGAAAGGATGAGTCGATTAACAGCCCTGTTTTGGAGATATTCGAGAAAGTAGACAGGCCGGTAAAAATCGAGTGGACCCCCTTCCGCCCCTCAAATCGTTAATTTACATTCTATTCTAGGAAACCTGCTCCTTAAAGTTGAATGCGTGGGTATGCCTGTTCAATGAATTGTAAATAACGTTTTTTCAATGGACTTACCTAAGTACTGCGTTTAGGTAGAGACAGCTACGGTCTTTTTGCGACCCTATCTTCACACCCATAGCTGTTTCTGCAGTTATAAAGCATATAATAATTGGATTTAATGAGTATAAGGCCCATCAGAAGTTACTGCGACAATTTCACACATGCTACATACCGCAGATCATGTCCAACGTGCATGGATTTAAGAGATCGGTTATCTCAAATTCCGGTCCATCTAAATGCTGCTCCATTTGCTCACACAATATTTTCGATTGGTCAGCAAATATCTCAACGTATGCGTTTAGAATCCTCTGATTGAATGTGGGCTGGATGAGCTTTCGGTGAACGTGCCATTTCTCCGCTGCAACCATACGACACTTTCGTAGCTGTTATTGTCATCTGACAATATAATATGTACATTCACAGAAAAAAAAATTCGCGCAAATACTCTAACGCCTTGAACTTAAACGAGCATGAATCTTTCGTACAGTCTGCCGGAAAAATTTGATATCTGTGTTGAAGAAAAAATTTTAATTGAAATATTTGTGTTACATTCATTACAGATTTGAACGTTAATCCAACCACCAAGTGTTAAACATATTTGCCATGTCAAACTGAAAAGTTATCATGTTTACACAAAATTTCATTTATCTTCCATGTCAAATTCCAAATTCAACCCACAGACGTGAACTTGGGCATATATTCATTGGATATAACGTAATATAGTTATAAATGTTAAATCGACTGAAAATTTGTATAATTTGTACAGAGATATAATTCATGAACGTAACTGAAAAGTATGTCATTTTTGAACTGCGTAATTAGACTTTTCTGAATCGTTATTATAACTCGCTATTCATTGAATAAAGTTATTCGATTGTTAAAATCTGATTTTTTTTTTTTTGTTTTGTTTCACCAACATCAAATAGCGCTTATTCGTCGATTAAATCGTCGATCAGGGGGCTTTTTTGCGAACTCATAAGTGCGGAAATAACGACAAAATAGCATTTGAATCGGGAAATACAATGGGCAACTGCCAATGCGCTGCTCCTATTTCATGGATTGACATTGTTTTATGCAGTTATTCTCCAGTTATGATAACGCAAAAGTTAGTGACTAAGCACCCAGGGGGCTTATTCTGTAACTCATAACTGCAAAATCACACTGAAATCATGAAAAACAATAGGCGGCTGTCAAAGAGCTGCTTCTATTTCATGGATTGACATTGTTTTGCGCAGCTATCACACGCAGTTATGATAACGCCAAAGTTACAGAATAAGCTCCTTGGAAAATATCGGAGTAAAAAGCCTACGTCAGTTATGCTTTTGTTTTTTAATTTAGAAACATTTTCTGTAATAGTAGACTCGATTATAAATGGGGGTTGCAACCTTTCTGAATATACTATACATTTGTTACTCACTATTGTTCTTATTCTGAAGTTTGGTTCGAATTATAATGGTTTCTAAGAACTTCCATACTTATTGTTTGACAGTTTGATTGAATCGAGGTTAGGCATAGGGTAGACGTACCATTTGTGGCCAATGTACCGTTTGTGGCCATGCTTGACTAATATTTCCCTCCTTTCTGGCTTTATAAATCTATTCAATTATTGAATTAATTACAAAAACATATCCTACAGCAAATATTAAACCCAACTGTTCAAGTACTTGATGGTTTAAAAGTAAAGTTTCTAATTATTAAAGCTGTTAAAATAGTTTTGTACCGTTTGTGGCCAGGCCTTGATGATTTACATTGTATGGGTAAGGCCACAAATGGAGCAAGTAATGAGTACAAACAGTACTAAGGCGGCCAAAACCGATACGCCTACCCTACCGCGAAGCGGTATGTTAAATTGATTTTGATGTTTGCACAATAATACTTTCAATTATGTGACTTTTCTATTTATTTATAAGAAGTTAATTATTTGATAGTGAAGCTAAATTGACATATTACTGCTATAGTTAATATTCAACGAAAAAGTGGCTCTGATAGGTTCCTTGGGCGCTTTGCCTTCAGTACCTTGGACTATGAGTAGATGAGTAAATGAGGCGCTTTGCCATATAATTGCTGATTGCATTTTACTGTTGACGTTATCATATAACGTAGTCATTAATATGCTCTTTTCGGATCGCCTGTTAATCTTTCTTCGTCACTAAAATTCTATGTTAATCGGATCGGTTTTTGGCCTGAGGTCATCGAATTTGACGCCAATGCAGGTTCAGATTCCTTGTTACTACATGAGATGCCCCCAACAGTTACAGAGCATGAAAATAATTGGTACAATCTATATCGCCCTCATAAATGTACCAAAAAATTTGATTACCACATTTTCAACTCCACTCATCTCAGCCATGCATGAACAAAAACCTTTCCATAGTGCATTCTACGCGCGTAAATTAGCTCTTTTGAAATATGTGGCACCTAAATTATTTTTGAAAGTTTCACGTAGTTAAAGTTGAGTGTTACAGGGAATTAGTCTTTAACGTAGCTTAGCGTATTGAAATATTCGTCACTGTCGTGTTAAATAAAACGCATATTTAAAGTAACATGTCATTAGTTCCTCTGAGACCATTCACAGATTGTACAGGTGTCCACAGGTGTCCACAGGACTTGATTCAAGCAAACCCAAAAGAGTAATCTTCAGCTACTCGGAGATGACTTCCTCAAATTATATAAGAATTCGACACCCGAAGCCTTCAACTCGGTTACCCGTAACACGCCTATAGGGTAGGGAAACAGGAAACGCCTACATTGAGCAACTCGAACATCGACGATTGGTTTTCATTTTCCATGTAATAAATAAAACCCAATCGTCGATCTTTGATCTGCTCAATGCAGGCGTTTCCCGTTTGCCTGCCTTATAGGCGCGTTAGTTTTCACAGAATCACTCTGTATAAGATTGGTGCAGATTTTCATTTTCAATAGCAGCGTCTGAATATGAATAAGTTTGACACAGGTAATACATGAACCCCCATGTCGATTAAAATCGAATAAGAATTGCGTTGTTCTATCTTTGTTTTTATAATGCGACGTTTCAAAATTATCTGCGAGATATCGAGATCGGTGAAAGTGAGTAAAACATGCTCATAAGCGGCTTGATATACGCTCTGTTCACCTCGAAAACGCGATTTGTAATTTCTTTCATACCACGCAACTGATCGAAATGAAACTTTAGGCATCACTGCTCCATTGCAGGGAGTGGCTAAGTATTTCGTTTTCTCAACATTTTGAATTTTATCTTACAGATCCAGCGATCACCGGAGAAATCGTGGAACTACTAACAGTTGCACTCGATCTATTGCATTTTTGAAATACTTAGGCACTCGGCGGTGGCAAATCACACATTTTTAGCACTGCCTCATCTCATTTGATAAATAAATGATCGAGAAACTACGATTTTGCATCTTATACCAAAATCATGCGACATCTTACAAAATCGACACTTTGTATCAACATCAACGCGCAATGAAAGTGGCTCGCGCCTGATTTCTGGAGCGAGTATCAAAGCCCCTAAGTTTAGCCACCGGCGTAGCCTATTTCAAAGCTCTGAAGTAAAAAAGCTTACTCACCAGGTGCCGTCAGTAATCCTGTGCCCCACCATGGTCGTGTAAAATCCAACAAGTCTCCCCTATCTATAGTCTTCGGACTAAGGCATATCGCCTGAAATTAAAATACACTCCATCAGCACTAGTTTGACCTACTATGCTTAGCGTGGATTGTATTATCTCACCCTCAATTGTTCGGGGGTAGTCACAACGATAAGCAGACGCCGGCCCAACCATATTCGAAATGGCGAGGAATAAGTCTTGACCAGCTCCGAAGCCTTCGGTATAATATCTGTAATTTTATACAATATCCAATGATCGCTGACTTCATCCGTCAAACGGAATTCAAGAAACCAAAAATAGTCATGTTATACACTCACCTTCGGTGCTTCCAAGAAAGAGATGCGCGTTCCCTATGAACGGCAGTGCTGCCGGTCCTTCAAATTGCGATGCCTGCTTGTAGAGACGTCGTTTTCGCCCGTATTCCATTATGATGATGAATATCGCACAAAGTATAGCAACCGTGATAGTCAAAAGGGTTACCGTAAGAGTCATTATGTGACATGTGAATTAGCAAAAGGAAGTCGGAAATATGATGAGAATATAAAGAAAAAATTGTTCACCTCAGAAAGTAAAAAACACGAATGGAATCTGGAACATGTTCTATACAATGTTTTTTTTCTGAATTAGTCAATCTTCAATCACCAGCTTCTCGAAAAGTCATTAAGTAACTGAGTCCACGTCGACTTATCCGCCTTATTTATACCTGAATACGTATACAATATACAAAACACGCGGTCAATTCTGGCCCGAGTTTGAAATGTGGAACGTCAGACCGAATGGTTTTACGATGCTATTATGCATTATGATAAAGCAGCCGTCTGTATACCAAACCTGCATTACTGCTCGGGCCGTAAAGTCGAGGCACTTAGGTTTGACACACTACATCTGAGTGAAACAAAAACCGGACAGCCTTTGGACACGAATCATTTTCAAGCTTGTTCTATTCCCCGTTAGATCAGCCAAAGTCCATTGTTGTATGAAAATCAAGAGGGAAATTATCGTTCAATGTATGCAAAAAAATAGCGGCTCTATCCGTTTTATTCGAGTTTTTCCGTATTATCCGAGCATGTGCCTCGATTAATGCGGAGTGCTCGGAAGAGTCCGTTGCCTCGGATAACGCGGAGACTCGGTTGATCGAAGGCCGGATAAACGAGGTTCTACTGTACCAGTATTGGATCGGTATTGGCCACCGACGCTGGGCCTGCACTTAAACCGTTAGCGCCTAACCAGATTTCCAATCTAGGCGCTAACTGTTCCGACCTTAGACCATATACTTCTGGACCGCGCATACTCGCGTCGTTCACGCTACTAGTTGAAAGACAAGGAGAGCATATCATCGATAGATAACATGTGAATGGACGGAGACACCGATATACATATTTTTTGTTTTTTCTCTTATGGGCACGACCTCTCTGTCGCTCTAGTATAAATTTGTTCTCTATCTTTGTCTGGCGACTCGTCAACATCATGCCAATGCTAAAGCATGGTAATGCGCGGTCCAGTAGTATATCGACGGCTGCGTGGAATAACCGGCTATCTCAGAGTCCGGTTGAAAAAGCGGCTATCTCAGAATCCGGTTGAAAAAGCGGCTATCTCAGAATCAATTCGAAAAAGCGGCCTGTGCCTATATGAATAATATAGGCAACAGTCGCTTTTTCGAATGGATTCTGAGATAGCCGCTTTTTCAACCGGATTCTGAGATAGCCGCTTTTTCAACCGGACTCTGAGATAGCCGGTTATTCCACGCAGCCGTCGATATGTTCTAAGGTTTCGACCGTTTCAAATCGGGTGAGGCCCTGTACAGTTTTCCCACCCAGCGCCTAGAAATAAACTAGGCAAACTGGACAGTGTCTTGCCTGGCCAATTCATAATTTCTGCATGGTACCATGCGATATTATTCTAATCAATTACAGATAAACTACTAATGGCCGGTTTCACCAACGTCGAATAACTTTGTTGATAGATTAAACTCTTATTCATTGGAAACAAAAGACTATTTTACATTGTATTTGCGACATTTATTCGATGAATGGAGTTAGTCTATGGATAAGAAGTTATTCGACGTTGGTGAAACCGGCCATAAATCAGATATAGCGATAGATCAAAGAATTAGGTATTCTCAAAGCGAGAATTTAAGCAAGACCAAGCTCTCAAACAGTATTAGCAAATCAGAAGAAAAGGTATTAAATGAATCAGACTAATAAGCGAAAAATTATCAAGCAAAAAGGATCTGAAAATGGCTACAGTCTACCACGAAGTCCCTCCGCTGAATTTCTTTGACATAAGGCCCATCCCTAATCGCCCACCTCCTTTCGGTCGAAATGTGTCACATTTCGGTTAATACCCGAGCCCAGGCGTGAAAAAGGCAAAGAAGGCCAACTTAGCGCAAATTCTATTTCAATTCCAAACACATACTTCCAAAAAAATGTTCGTTTCGTGCGAAAATAGAGTCTACAGATGGTTTTCACATCGTCCGCCGAGGAAATCGAATTCGAATAATTTCGTAACAATGTCAAAACCATCTGTAGACTGTGGTTTTGCACGAAACGTCCATAAGGTGAAGTGAAACGTTTGTCAGAATCTCGAAAACGGGAACCGTGAATTCTCCGGAACTACTGAATCAATCGCGATGAAATTTTGAGGGATTAGGTACACATAATTGCGGCAGAAAGTATCTGATTATTTCACTTTTCCAAAATTTGACGAAAAATTTCACAAATTGACGTACCGACCACATGAATTGCGAGATTATTCACTGTTGCCGTAGATTATCGCATTTTCCCGATAATTAACCATTCCGCAATGAAAAACCACACACTTTGAGCCTAATCCCGTGTCATTTGATGGAGAAATGGCTATTCCTGTTTTACCGCGGTGAAAGGTACCCGGCCGTGGCCTTGCGAAGTTTTACTTCACCTGAACCCCATTCACTGTCAGTGACCCCTATAGGGACAAAAAAAAGTCGTGCCACTTTTGCTTCATGACCCCTATAGGGGCATCTCGAAAAAAACATATTTAAACTATCACAATCCAATTGTCCATGGGTATCTTAAAATTTTTCATGCGGTTTGGAAAACTTTATTTCCAACACATTTTTGGCACGAAATGTTATTTTCCATCTGGCAGCGAAAGGGGTTAAATCCAATATAAAACGAGGCGCGTCACGCGCCCGTAGATCGATCGCTAGACAGGACCTTACTATAACTACTCGAAAAACCTAACTAACTAAGCTTCTATGAATGCTTCAATAACTCATTAAAAACGCACTAATATAATTAATCGAGTCGAAATAACGGAACTCGACTGAGATAACTAAACTAGATGAAATTCAGCGGTGGCTTGTGGTTCATCCAGCGAGAATGGATTATAGAGACCTTACGTTAATGAAGAGATGATCGAAGCAGAAAACTTAATTTCAATTAACTTTAATAACTGAGCGAGAACTAATGCGAAAGAGTAAAGACAGTCACGTCTTTCGTTGATAACGCTGAACGTAGAAGTGATGGGTCGTACGGTAATTCGGTACTTCTCTGCGATACTTCCTAGATTAGAGGTAGGGGACCTATCAGGGCCGGCTGATTAGCTCATTGGTCCTGCGACCAACACTTTTCGGGCGATCGGTTCGTCAGCTGATCGGCTCGAGGAGTCGTCTTATTGCCTGACGTTAGGTGGTAGGTCTCCGCGCTTCTTCGCGGTAGAACGGCCGTTTAGCGAAATTTCAGCGGCGAGATGAGCCTCGGGAAGATGTAACCTTGGCCCTTGTTCAGCAATATCGTCCTCGTGGCATTAACTCTCCTGGATTCACTCCGTTGCGGCTGACTCCCACAAAGCCCCCTCGCTACGACATCTCGGTCAGATCGAGGTGTCCTGGGTCCAGGTCCACCAGGTCGGTGCCTCGAGCATCAGGGTGCCCTTTTCCACTGGGCGTCTCCTTCGGACGACACCCGTGCGCGAGGTGTCTGCAATAATGCTAAGTGCGATAGGTGTTAGGTGGTGCGGTAAGGGGAGGTCGCAGCGATCGTGCAACCCTATACGCCCCGCCGTTGCAGGCCACGCACTTTGGGATAAGTTGTATCTGCTGGCAGGAGGCCGTATACAGGCCCTATACGCCGCCTAGCGATATTCAGCCAAGATCTCTAGCCTTCCATCATTGCATTTCTGCCTTTCATTGATACCTCCCATTTAATTTTATCTCAAGTGCAGAGATCATCGCCATTTTCGTCAGTTGTCCAAGGAAATCGTCATAACTTTGTTCATGAATATTTTTCATGTGACGTATCTTTTAAATATCTAGGAAAAAACATTAATTTTACCAGTTCTGAAATTGGAAAACATCAAACTAATTGTTGAAGAAGTTTGAATATTTTATCATCTGCAATTGAATTGTGATTTTCTTCTTTCACGAGTCGAGTCCAATTAGCTTTCTATTGAATCTCCTCCTACCACAGCAAATTATTGTGAATCATGAAAATTTTCTGATAATAAGCAGAGTCTATTCTGTAAATTAACAACAGTGTTCGAATTACTGAATAGAGAGGGCTCTATACTGAAATTGGGGATGTATCAACTTTTCATGATTGAAATTATATCTGAACAAGCGATTATCTGTAATGCAACGTGTATTAGCAAATAAATGCATTTGTAGCCTTTGACAAGCCTTGCCTATGTATTTTCAAGAAGACAGACGGAGAAAAATGTTCTGTTGAATTTACTGTGTACCTTTTTTTACAACTCACCGCCGTGCACATGGTAGGCATGTTTTCACTCAATTATTAGAATGATTGAATTAAAAAAACACTTTTACTTGAACCAAACACACGAAACAGCTTGGCATATGTGACCGAAAGCTCGCTAGCGCTCCTGGCGGCAGAGTTTCTCAGTCGCCTTCCCTATATATTTACTTTTACGTTCAAAAAAATCAGGCCAGGTGCATTTTGAAGGAAATTTTTCACATGGTTCGGCTCAAAAACTTTTGATTGTTCACTTTTAAAACCACTGGAATTTCGTTTCAAAAAAGCTCCCAATTTTGTGTACGTCCCAATGTTGAGGTTATGATTTAAATTCATTGTGCTTTTGAGCATCGAATATTGAGATCAGACAGTGGATGGCAAATATTTTTTGTTCATTTTCACAAAAAATGCCAAAAAATGTTTTTATCAAAACTGTTGAATTTTTTCTCCGTCCTCCAATTAATGAATTTGCTGTACACTTTGCTGTACTTATCTCTAGATTTTTCAGGAAGAATTGATTGCTCGGCCTCAAGGGTAGCAATTAGAATTTCCTCCGGGATATCAATCATCCTTGATTTTTGTTGCTTTACTTTTGTAATAAATGAAATGTTTGTGTATCGTCGAGTCTTATAATATTCATTACTGTTTAGTTTGTAGTGAAGGATTGGGATTCAATATATTAAAGTAGAGACCACGTATTAATAATCATGTATTAAGAAGTATTTATTAGGCAGACAAGATTAGATACAGCACATTCTGTTTACATGTGTACCAGGTAGAGGCCTACCTAAGACTGGATCGTCCGGCCAGGTGTCAGTATGTTGTCGATTGGTATTGCCAACCTGACATCCTCTCTCTTATAACTTTTATATGAAGAACAAAATAATAGGGAAAAAAATAAATGTAATAAATGTTCACCACAATAAATGGTTTTTTTTTTTTTTTTTTTTTTTTTTTTTTTTTTAGACATATGCCAGTGCATTAATACATCTTGCCTGACCTTGTGAATTTTGGTTCACTTATAACTAGATTGTTGTCATTGCTAAATGTATTGTCTGAATCAATTGCATCTTTTATAGGACGCATGTGTATACGGTTGCGCTGTATTTTTGATCTGTTACTTAACTCTACTTCATAAGAACGAGGCCTTTCTACTCTGACGTTTGAACCGTTTGAACGATGGCGCGTGTTTGATATTTTCGATTTGGAAATCGATTATTTGAGTGTCGTCGCGTGGCAACGTTCGGAATTGAAGGACAGTTATTTTCATTTTTTAGAAGCATTTTGGTCCTAAGACAAAAGAAAACTAACGAATTGAATCCTGACTCGGAAAGACACATTTTCGGCTCTCAAATGAGGACAAAAAAGACCCATTTTCCGTGCACGTGTTACGAAAAATGCATTACCATGAAACGTGAATCCAAATTATTTTTTTCGTTGCAGTGGGCGTAAAATCCTATTTCACAACTTGTTCTGTTTCGATTAGAGTCTTTGTGGATCGTTAAGATTATTAGCGGGTTCTCGGATATATCGATTGAAGGCCTCGATGCTAAAAGGTCCTGAGCGCTCGGCTCGACTTTTTTCAGTAGAAAATTCCCGTCAATGTGACCAATTTTCAAAAGTCACCGAAATGATTTCTCAAAAATACCATCGTGTAGAGGATAGAAAAAGGCAACTTTTTTGTATGTACAGTTTTTTTCGAGATTCGTTATTTTTTGAGGAAAATAATAAAAACTGAAAAATCGCGAAGCTTGTTTGGACCACGTTTTTTAATCTTAACTCGCTCTAACTTCGACAAATATCAACGGATCTTCTTGATTTTTGGCATGACGTCGTAAAATACCCTACCGCTGTCGATAAAGTCATGAAAAGTTAATAATTATATAGTTTTCATCAATAATTTAGTTGTAAACAAGCGACCAACTTTTTATACGGTTATGTATGTTCGACGAGAAAAAGTGTGTTACAAAGTTTAAGCGTGGAAAAACTTTCAATGAGACATTTGTTCATTAACATTAAAGGAAGTTTTTCAGAAAATTTCAGATTGATTGAATAAAAATTGGCTAAGATACAGCGATTTTCCTAAAAGCAATCGATCCGCGTGGTCGAGCGCGTGGTTTCAACGCTTCAAAATCTGCACGATAGTTGCATTTAAGACCACGCGGATCGATTGGTTTTGGGGAAATCGCTGTATCTTAGCCAATTTTTATTCAATCAATCTGAAATTTTCTGAAAAACTTCCTTTAATGTTAATGAACAAATGTCTCATTGAAAGTTTTTCCACGCTTAAACTTTGTAACACACTTTTTCTCGTCGAACATACATAACCGTATAAAAAGTTGGTCGCTTGTTTACAACTAAATTATTAATGAAAACTATATAATTATTAGCTTTTCATGACTTTATCGGCAGCGGTAGGATATTTTACGACGTCATGCCAAAAATCAAGAAGATCCGTTGATATTTGGCGAAGTTAGAGCGAGTTAAGATTAAAAAACGTGGTCCAAACAAGCTTCGCGATTTTTCAGTCTTTATTATTTTCCTCAAAAAATAACGAATCTCGAAAAAAACTGTACATACAAAAAAGTTGCCTTTTTTTATCCTCTACACGATGGTATTTTTGAGAAATCATTTCGGTGACTTTTGAAAATTGGTCACATTGACGGGAATTTTCTACTGAAAAAAGTCGAGCCGAGCGCTCAGGACCTTTTAGCATCGAGGCCTTTAATTATGAGTCTCTTTCCCTCCCTCTTTTATTTATTTATGTTTGTCATACACGAAACAAGAACAATGAACACAATAAGGAGTTTGATAAATTACTGAATTGATAAGGTTCTCAATGATACGATTCTCCGTAGGTTATTCGATGTTGGTGAAATTGGCCTTTAAAGAAGCTCTGCCCATAATTCTTGAACAAGTATTTCTCAAGAAGGGCTGGTTTGAAGTAATCATTATACAATTGCTGCAAATCACAAACCATATCTGCTGTAAATTTGTCATTACGAGGAATGTCAATGATACACAGGTCTTTGAATGTATACACGAAAAGATTTGCATAAAGCCAGTTGGTAACAAACATTTGACCCTGAATTTGGTAATAATACTGATGTTTACCACGAAGACATACTTCCCCAAATTCGTTCCTCATCAAAAATGGCACAGTCTCATCACTAATTTTCACGTTTCTTTGGTTGTATGAACACTTCACTTCTAAGACAGTCTCATCTCCAGTCAGGCCATCAGGTGAAGCACCGAGAGAAGGATGTGTTTGACTCAGAAAAAGGCCGCACTTGTTCACTTCTACACCTCTACTTGAATACAAGCCAATTGCTTTTGGTTCACAATCTTTGCCGTGCTACACATACTTGCTGCTAATGTTTACTGGATTCATAAGTCTTTGGACAGGGTTAACTTTTGCTTGATGAGAAACTGATGCGCAGATAGAATGGAAATTAGATGAAGTGAGGCGATTGTTGCGAATGTTGTGCCAAAGGGCATCATCCGCCTGACTACGTGTGGCCTCTTTTATTTCTGGTATATCCTCATCAGTCACTCGGAACACTTTCAGACGGTGCAAAATATCCTACTCAGGACTGGAAGCATAGCAATGGTCCCAAGCTACATCATATATGTGTTAGCAGGCATAATAGTATCTTTAAACGTATAGAACTGGCATGAGATCCACAGAAGTGAATACACATATTTCGGACTCTGTCATTGTACTTCTTTTTATAAGTCTCAAAGTCTTCATCTGTTACAGATTTCAAATCGCAAGGAGAGAAAGAAACCTGTTTAGTTCGGTTTCTAACTGATGATAAATCTTGACATTTAAGAAGAGTTCCAAAGTAGGGTTTCTGTGGTCGGTAGAATGTCTGCAGTTCTTGGGTACGCGTATGATGAAGTATGATTTTCCCCTCCTGACTCAACTCCACTGTTTCCAAAAGCAGAGCAACAACATGTTTGCAGTGGGAAGTTGGACCCCGCCCTGCAGGACACTCACACTGACTTTCTGCCACGGTGCACGGGCCTGTAATAACAACATCTGACACATACTGCAAGGATTTTGTCATTTCAGCCTTGCATTCACCCCGCAGAAAAATACAATGGTCGTCTTTGGCAATACGTGCACTGACTAAAAATTGATTCTCATACAGTTTCTGACCATCTTCCATTCCAACATCAAATCTGGAAATAAGAAAACAAGTTATTGTAATATAATATCTACCAGCATTTCAATATTTCAGAACTTCTGCAACTGCAGAGTGTGTTGAATTACTTGTCCAAATAATTTTTAATATTCGACTGGTTTAATTTAGGCAGATCGGTATTGGCATTGATTTCACGGTATTTGTCAGCAGCAGGCGTTGGTTTATTTATTTGAATTGAGCCTTGGTCAGATAGTAGATAATGAGATGGTGCTTTCACTTGGAAATTATTGTTGGCATCATAAAATTTCAACCTACAAAAAAGACACAAATAACGGTAAATGACTCATTATACACTCACAATAAACAACGACCAAGTATGGTAGTAGCTTACTAAAGCTTACCTTTCAACTAACTCCCTTTTTTTCCCCGTTACCTTGCCCCCTCTGCTTCTGAGGATCGACTTAAGTTCTTCAACTTTAAAATGACCAAATTTATTTTCAGCACACATTGCAAAATCAAATCCCGTAAGTAGACATATGTAAACACTGCAATATTAACATCAATGTTTTTCGCGGTAATATGACGCAAAGAGTTACGCGCGTCGCTTTGAAATCGGGACGTACTATGGTGGCGCCCTCTGTCCTGAGCTTTGCGTTGCCCTTCTCATGGTAGTAATTCTCTAGGTCAAAATATGTTTTGCTTAAATAAAATCGAATTTTACGCCAGCTGCATCGAAAAATATCGTTCGTAATACTTTATACCCTCGTGTGATGCCGTAATCATTCGGGCCGGCTTCGCCGACCTGTGCACGGCGATCGCACGCGGGTATAAAATTTTACGCCCTTGATCCGAAATATACTATGTATTATAATTCTACTTAGTTTCAACAATCCATTTATTTCTTACTCTATGTGGATAATAGTAGATTATGCTGTTATCAAAATCGCGCCTCTCTCCCGAACGACATACGATATTTTTTCTCATACATGCATCAAACTAACCCGATTTCAAGCGTGTTTTACGAGAGAGAAGACTCACATATCTCATTCGGCCGTGATATGTAGTCGTTGCATGCGCTTTCACGCGATTTGGTTAGGTATGAAGCCTAAGAAGCAAACGTGCGCATAGGCATGATAATATGAACGCATTAGTACACGATGCTGTTGGGGTGACGTACGCGATTTTGATTCGGGTGAAGTTTGCTGACCGAGCGAAGCGAGGGCAGCTTCACCCGAATCAAAATCGCGCCTGTCTCCCTGACAGCTTCATGTAATGCGTTCATATCATGCCTATGACGCGCACTTTTGCTCCCTAGGTTTGATAAGTAACCAAATCGCGTGTCTGCGAATGCGTCGAATAACATATCACGACCGAGGGAGATATGTGAGTCTTCTGTCCCGTAAGACATGCTCGATATGGGGTTATTTTGACGCATGTAGGATAAAAAGAATATTTATCTAACAAACGTCACTTTCACTTACCTGCCTCAGTTTGTACAGTTTCGAATTTGTTTTTAGATTTCATCATTCTATAAATAATTCCGCTAGTAGATGCTATTTTTATTCTGATAATTCATGATAAGATAAAATAGTTAACAACATAACCTCTACTGTCTACGCCATGCATGAAGCTTGACAGGTCTCGCTTTGTTTCCTGCAAGTTAGCACCCATGCCTCACAGCTCAAAATATCATCGCGGGATGATCTTACCGACCAATGAAATTTAATTATTTCGCGCATGCGCCTTCAGGAACAGTCAACTGTACGGTTTCTAAATTTCTTCTCGGTATATTGTAAATAGGGGAGCGTGGGGCGAAATGGACCGGCGGGGCAAAATGAACCGCGGCGCAAAATGGACCGCTGAAAAAAGAAAAAAAAACCGATTGACGATGAAAAAACTGGAGTATGAATATGAACTTTTTTTCCCCAAGGGGTCATTTTGCCCCGCGGTTCATTTTGCCCCGCTAGTCCATTTTTCCCCTTCCTCCCTTACCGAGGGGTGAATCACAAGCAGAAATGCGTACACCATATCTCTTTTTCTAAATATCTCTCGCAAATATCTGCCAATATTTCCCAAAATTTCCGGCCGTGATATCTTCCAATATCTCCCAATATCTCCCGATATTTCCCAATATCTCCCAATATCTCCCGATATTTCCCAATATCTCCCAATATCTCCCAATATTTCCCAACATTTCCGACTGTGATATCTCCCAATATCTGCCAATATCTCCCAATATTTCCCAAAATTTCCGACCGTGGGTACACCAGATTTCAGTTGTGATTCACCCCTCGGTAAATACAGTCGACCATCCCAATAATAGGCCCATCTCAATAAGGCCGCTTCCTCAGGTTAGCACGTCGAGCAGTTCTCCACTCTCAAGCACATACACGGAAAATTTTAGTCAACTGTGACTGTATACGCGTATTCGGCGATTGTGCACACTACGAAGCCGTTCACTTGATACCTATGTGTAGCCATCTACTGGTGACGCGGTAGGCAACAGACGTATACAGCGAAGCTAAATGTTAACAGTGGCAACGTTCTCTGTATACGAGTGTCACCGGTAGACGGCTACACATAGGAAACCAACTGCAGGCTTCGCATTCGTCAACAATACCTGAACACAGTGTATACCACCTCCGCGTACACTCTGATTCTCCGCTACTGGCTACACTGAGAGACAGTGACCGACCACGAAATTTCCCGGTGTAAGGCCAGCTCGAATTTCATCCGCAAATATTCTCAATAAGGCCGTTCGACGCACTGGCTTTTCAATATCCTTTGACATGTAAAATTAGTATTTCCCGAATAATAAACTCATATTGAACTGCAATCTTATTTATTACTAATTAAACTACCGTTCTTTGTATAATATTCCGAAAGATTCTGATACATAATTACTATACTGATCACTTGTTTCACTGCTCTCAAGATATTCAGATACTTCAGGAGCATTAAAATTTTCCTGCTCTTCGTCAGTTGCACAACAGACTGAAAATAATTTATCATCTGGTTCATCTGCAAATGTCTGATTATTGCTGAGAAAAATTAAAGAGTTAATGAAAATTGAAAAGCTATATAATATTACCGTGAGAACTCCTGCTCAACGATTTCAGAAGCATCGATGCATCGGTTCATTCTTATCCTTCTACACTTTTCATGAGTCTTAATGAATTATCAATGCCTTCAGTTTTCTCTGTGGCAAGATCTGATTGAGCCTCCGTACCCACAGAACTATCGAGGAGGTCATATCGGTACGTGAGTCGAAAAGTATTACACCTCAGATTAATGCCAGAAACTATGACACCTCAAGTTAACGCCCAAAACTATGACACCTCAGATTGCCGTCCAAAACTATGACACCTCAGATTCAGGACAGAAACTATGACACCTCAAATTGAGGATAGAAACTATGACATGTCGGAATCAAGTTGGATACCATGACATATCGCTCGATCTTGAAGAAATCTGACGACGCTGCATTCAATCATAATTAAAGAAATGCATGAAAAGATAAGTGGTCAGTGACCGTTTGCAGAAACGTATGGAAATTAATTAACAGGTATATTATCACCGAAAAGTATCTCGTTATCAGGGCTGGGTAACATTTGAAATGGTTCCATTTAAAATATGCATTTGAAATGTAAAATGGCATTTTGCATTTTCATTTTAAATGGTATTTCCAAAGGCATTTTCATTTTATATTTAAATTGCATATTTTAACTGGAACCATTTCAAATGTTACCTAGCCCTGATAACCCGATACTTTTCCGTGATAATATACCTGTTAATTAATTTCTATACGTTTCTGCAAACGGTCACTGACCACTTACCTTTTCATGCATTTCTTTAATTATGATTGAATGCAGCGTTGTCAGATTTCTTCAAGATCGAGCGATATGTCATGGTTTCCAACTTTATTCCGACATGTCATAGTTTCTATCCTCAATTTGAGGTGTCATAGTGTCCGTCCTGAATCTGAGGTGTCATAGTTTTGGACGGCAATCTGAGGTGCCATAGTTTTGGGCGTTGACTTGAGGTGTCATAGTTTCTGGCATTAATCTGAGGTGTAATACTTTTCGACTCACGTACCGATGTAACATTCCAGCATTTAGATGTTGTTGATATTTTAACGTCATTCCACGAATCTGAGATCCAAAAGAGTACTTTATACAAGTCGATAGTTTTCAAATACTCCAGCAAATTGAAATTTGCATTAGTAGAAGAAGCTTCAATCATTGTATCCAATAAACGTTTCTGGTAGAGAATTTTCACAGTTATTCTAATATGCTTTGATCACAAGGCTGAATCAGTGATGTAACATTCGCTGGGAAGAAAACTACCTCAATATCATTTACTTTCATATATTTATGTGATCTGCAATTATCGACCACAAGAATTGCTGTGGGTGGCAATCTTTTGCTACGTAGAAAATTTTCCACTTGTGGAACGAATTCGTTGATAAACTATTCTTCATAAATTGCAACATTCATCCAAGCATTTGCTTGATTGCGATACCACACAGGCAAATTTGTATCATTATTGATATTCTTGAAACATTTTGTATTCTTGGATTTACCAATCACAATCAGAGGTAATTTGAAAGTTCCATCAGCATTGTAGCAACCAGCGACAGTTACTCGTTCAATTGGTTTTTCCATACCTGACGCTTGCGATGTTTCTCCCGGAATGTACGTTCTCTTAGGAATTAATTTGAACTGTGAGCCGGTTTCGTCCATATTGAAAACTTGTGACCTCTGTAATTGTTTCTGAGCGATAGCTTCTGCAAATTTAATCTTAAACTCATGTTCAGCTAGTTCATCGGCTGATAACCTCTCTCCTGTGACTTTGAGATTCTTCATATTGCTACGTTTTAACCATTTTTACAACCAGTCACTGTTAGCTTTGAAGTTTGCCGGACGTCCCATTTCAGAGTTTAAAATCAAAGCTAGTTTTTGTATGATGGGTCCAGAGATGGGTAATCCTTTAGCTGTAGTTCCTAATAACCAGGCATTCAAACGAGTATCGAAGTCAATGGTTGTGCATTTTTTTTCTTTGCATTTTCTGAACTATTTTTGTCTGCATTATTTTTAATTATTTCCTGCTCATTTTTTCATTTTCGTAAAATACGTTCATGGAGGTTGTACTTCTTACATATGACACTGGCTGGCTTCATTTTTGCTTCTTTCAGTATGTCATTTTTCTTTTCGAAAGTGAATCTTCTTCTCTTGATCACTGGCTTCTCTCCTTCACTCGAGTCTGTGTTACCTTCCGAACAATAAATTTTTTCGTTGTCTTGCACTGTTTGTATTTGATGGTCTGATACTTTCTTCTTCTTCACTAAAGCCGACATGATACGACTAATTGATAGAACTAATTATAGAAAAAAGTCACGGAATTCGCAATGTCTCACTTAGTGAAAAAATCAAATGGAAATACGAAACAAAACAGAAATCATTTCCGTCAATAACGAACGCAAGATATGCACGAGGCGCCCGGCCTTATTGAGACCAGTTGCAGTGTAAACATCGTTGGCGAGCGTGATGGTGTGGAGTGGGGGAACTAGGATTCGCAGTAAAACTCTTCCCCTTTCTGCGTTGACCGGCCTTATTGGGAGGGTCGACTGTACCACAAAATCGTAGATGAGATGCCTTTTTTTCATAGTTGTCGAAAACAAAGATGCCTTGAGCTAGATGGTTGTGTTGGGAATTCCATATAGAATCGGGCTCAGAAAGCCGTTGTTGCATTTTTGATGCGTAAGATTTGATATGAGTCGAAATAAGTGGCGCCTCCACTTGGCGATAAAAAAAAATCGTTTCAATTGATTTTCACGTGCTAGCTCGAACTAATTCCTCGTGAAACATCGGCTGTTAGAATGACAATTCGATTAATAGCCCCGTTTCAGAGAAATTCAAGAAAATAGACAGGCCGATAACAAATCGGCTAGAGCCCCCCCTTAAGTGCGTCTACAATATAGTCTTTCTTGCTCGCATCGTAAGGTGATTTTAGTTCTCGCCTGGCCAGCAAACCGGCGACACGTTACGCGTGAGATCTGAATGAAAATTCCTGTGTTTAGTTTGATATGAGTATAGATAGGGATTGAACTTACTGAATTAATCTTGTAGGTTTACATCGTGCTCACACAGGTAGTGAAGTGAAACGACATACTCTGATTCTGATCATACGTTCAGTCTCAGTCGTAATCGCTCTAGGGCAGTATAAGATTCAAACAGAACACGTCAAAACACTGGAAAAAATTCCTAGTATTTCGCGTGACTTAAAGCAAAAGGGCTAGTGCACCAAAAAATTGAGTACCATAACAAAAGAGTGTATGCCAACAGGATCACATATAAAGTTGCGGAAAAGTGAAAAGGCGTATATGCAAATCCATATGCATGATTGGTATTAACGATGATGTGCCTTATTATAACGATGATGTGCCTGACAAGACGAGGGTGTAGATGTTAAGGTAGTTGTTGCGTGAAACGATTTTTCAAAGGATTTCAACGAAACTTTTCTTGATTGTTATTTAATAGAATACAAATAATGGCAGCCTATTCCGATTAAAATTGACCACCCCAACTGTGAAATAATCGATATCAAAGTTTTGTAGTTTTAGCACGAGCTCTTATGGAGAATAGAGAGTTACACGCGAGATTTTGAAATAAAATCAAAACGCACTAAAGGAATTTGATAAAAATTTGACATGTTATAAAAACCGAAGTTATAAATTACAAGAATAAAAAAAAAAAATTTGACTACGCGGTTACTGAAATATAACTTGTAAAAATCTGAAAATTTTCATGAATAAATACGCGTATAGATAGTATTTAGATGTGTGTGAGAGCAGTAATAGTGTACTTTTACAAAAATTTCATAATGGGCGGTTTTAGTTATACGCTTTAGCTATATTCTAGGTAATTTTAATTCGATGAGCTATACTTTTGAACGTGACTATCTCGAAACAACTACCTTAAAACGTTGGGCTCGATATCAAAATGGTGTATACCAACATAATCACATGGAAAGACGTGTAAAAGTTAAAGGGTGTATATATGCAACATCTATCGTCTTTTTGGTAATGATAATACTGTGACTTGAGGGGTGAATCACGAGGCAGAAACACGTACACCACCAGTGGCGTAGCTAGGTGTTCGGCGCTCTGGAGCAGATTTGTCGAATCGCCCCCTGGATCTGGGGTGTTTCGCGCTTCGCAAGATAAAAATATAAGGAATAGACAATACATACAGACATATATACATATACGGACATGAATAAAAATATAGTCTTTATTAATTATGGAACGAGTATCACATATTTCGGAGGAAAACTTTTAGTATTTACCTAATTGCAAACGTAAATATTCTAGTTCAACATCGAGTTTTACACTGTAGTTACGATGTATGTGGCACGAAAAAATCAGTAGATAATTAAAAAAAAAAAAAAATTGGACAGCGCGGTGCCCCCCTGGGGCTAGCGCCTGGAGCAGGTTGCTCCCTTCGCTCCCCGTAGCTACGCCACTGTACACCACATCTCCCATCCCCCAACACCTCCTCATACATTTTCCTAATATTTCTTTAATTTTTCAAGATTTTCCAATTTGTTCCAAGATTTTCCCAGATTTTCGGTCATTTTCCAACATCTCCCAGCACTTATCTCCCTTTATTTCTCAATATTTCCCAAATATCTCCTGCATTTTGTACACCAAATCTCCCCCGTGATTCACCCATCGCTGTGACTGAAATCATAAGGGCGTACGCGCCAAAAAAAATTGGCAACACGCCTATTTGGTATAATAACTTTTTAAGGATACATAAAACTTCAATAACCGTGAAGGCGTACCCACATCACATATGCCTCTTTTGTTTTGATTAAATGATACGTACGCCCTTTTGTTAGCGATATGCCAGAAGAACGTAGAATGGCTCTGCATACGCATTTTCCTTTTAATCACGTGCTATTCAATTTAGCTGAGGCTATCCGACGTCACTGGACTTGCTTTAGAAAAAAAAACTCGCATTTCTTACTTTAATCATGTTAAAAATCAAGCCGTCGAATTCTGAAAAATCATTACATCCACATTTGAACTGTTGAATACTATGATCTATTGAGAGGAAAAGAAAAGAAGAAAAACCAACACACAGCACAGCACGCCCGGTCGTTATGACACCTTTACCCAACGCTTGGTTGCACACACACACACATTTATAGTCTATAGCGTTTGTACCTAAGCAAGCGTTATACTATTATACATCGCGTCACTAATGCCATAAGGTCGTAAGCGCTGAAGTTTTTTTTTTTGTTTTTTCGAATATGCCCAAACGATGTTGTATGACATAAAAAAAGATTTTACCACCAAAAAAACGAAATTTTTTCTTTTGGCGATTACGACCTTATGGCATTAAGACGGCCCCTAACGAAACCAGCTTATCTGAGCGTTGTCGTTAGAAACAGCATATCTCCTATACTTTAACACACAGATACGCTGGTTCTAAGGACACGCTGAGATAACCTGGTTTCGTTAGGAGCCGTCGATTAGTGGTGCGATATGTATGGCATAAGGTCTGAGCTGCCGCATGCTTAAGGGGAGGGTATACCCGATTTGTTACCGACACCGCCTATATCTCCGAAACGGGGCTATCAATCGACTTGTCCTTTCGGCAGCCGATGTTTGACGAGTAATGAGTTCGAACTAGTACATTTGATCGAATGAAATCGGATTTTTTCTTTTTTTTTTTAATCGAAAAGTGTTGGCGTGCCATTTATGTCGACTTATATCAAAGCCTACGCATAAAAAATGCAAAATCGACCGAGAGAGCCCGATTCTATCGGGAATTCCGAACACAACCATCCCAAAACATCTTTGTTCCCGACAACGATGAAGGGGCCAGTTGTATTCTACGTTTTTGTGGTAATTTTTGCGATTGTCAACAGCTGAAAGCAGCTGAGAGCGGCCATTGCCGCTAATGTTAATATATTAGTTCCCAGACCGCCCGTGAGATGTAGCCACGCGCAAATTTTTAGCTTATTAGTGAGAGGCGATTGGACTGCAGGTCGAGTCACGTGGTTACAGGTGTATCAACGTAACAGCGTGGCGACATCTCACGGGCGGTGTGGAAACTAATATAATGACATTAGCGGCAATGGCCGCTCTCAGCTGCTCTCAGCCGTTGACAATCGCGAAAATTACCACAAAAACGTGGAATACAACTGGCCCCTTCATCGTTGTCGAAAACAAAGATGTTTTGGAATGGTTGTGTTCGGAATTCCTCACAGAATCGGGCTCTCTCGTTCGATTTTGCATTTTTTATGCGTAGGCTTTGATATAAGTCGACATAAATAGCACTCCAACCCTTTACGATTGAAAAAAAAAAAAAAAATCCCGATTTCATTCGATCAAATGTACCAGTTCGAACTCATTACTCGTCAAACATCGGCTGCCGAAAGGACAAGTCGATTGATAGCCCCGTTTCGGAGATATACGCGGTGTCGGTAACACATCCGGTATACCCCCCCCCTTAAGAAGAAGAGTGGGGAGGACACAAAGCATCGCACAAAGAGAAAACCAAGAGATTAGGGCATATTGTGTAAAACTGTGTTCTATCTCATTCTCTCGTTCGCTACACATGAGCTTGTCTCTTATTACTGTCGCTTTTTCGTTTCATAATTTTCGATTCCTAGCCTCGCTGAAGAAGTTTCACTTCAAAAACTTTTTTTATTTTACACTGCATTATACAGTCAAACCGGGTCGAGGTACAACGAGAGAATATTTTAAATATCCATAAAACGTGACCACAATTTATTGTAGATTGAGTTTACGTCGTTCAACTTGCCCCAAGACAGCAATTAAGAGAGCATTAAATCGCACAGCGTAATTTACGAAACCTTTACCTCTCGCATTTCAAACGTTCGAACTCAAATGAGAAAGTAGCTATTTTACCCGACTCCGATAAAATGACCATATTTCATCCCTGCAACGCGGGGAGAAAGTAGCCAATTTTCGACCAGAGAAAATAAAAAGTGATTTCGTTGATAAAAAAGTAGATTTGTGGGTGAAAGAGTGATTTTGTGGGTGAAAAACTAGATTTGCGGGTAAAAAAGTGAATTTGCGGGTAAAAAGTGAATTTGCTGGTAAAAAAGTAAATTGGCGGGTAAAATAGTAAATTTGCGGGTAAAAAGGTGAATTTTGAGGGTAAAAAAGTAAATTTGCGGGTAAAAGAGTAGATTCGCGGGTAGAATTGTAAATTTTTCGGGTAAAAAAGTAATTTTGCAGGTGAAAAATTATTGAAAGAATCCATATTGTTTGTTAATTTTCGGTAGCTATCGCGTTGCAATCACTAATTATGGACGTTTTCTTTCATTTTTCCATTTTTCACTTCCGTATTTCCGTATCTTTAATTTTATTCAAAAAGGCCATGTTTATTTTGCGATTTTTTTTTTAGGTTTTATCAATTTTCGGAATTGGTTATTTATATTGGAATCAACAATCAATACTTGTAGCAATTCATTTGAGACTCATTGATATCCTGGAGACTTTGTGAACTTGAAAAAGGTGACTATTGTCGTCCAAAAATGGCAAGAAAAAATTAGACCAAGGTAAGTGGAAAAACGACCTATCGTCATTTAGGGAATGAGTCACGCTTTCAAATAAGCCGAGAAAGACAGACGTCGGACATTTTTTGATTGCCTGACATCATTATGAACGAGAAACAATATTTTGTACGTGCTAATTAGATGGAAATCCTAAAGCTTCGTTGAGCGACCCCTAAACTTCAAGCTACAGCTAACAGCGCCCTCCTTGAACGAGGAGCTCTTTAATGTCAAAACCTCAAGTTTTCAGTGGTACCCAGGTAGAAATTGTGAATTGGCCCAGGCCAGGCGCTGTCCAGTTTTCCTAGTTTATTTCTAGGCGCTGGGTGGGAAAGCTGTCCAGCGCCCGGCCCGATTTGAAACGGTCGGAACAACTAGCGCCTAGATTGGAAATCTGGTTAGGCGCTAGATTGGAAATCTGGTTAGGCGCTAAAGGTTTGAGTGCAGGCCCAGCGTCGGCGGCCAATACCGATCCAATATTGGTAATTAGTTGGGATGATAATTTCTGTCCAACGTATGGCTATCGACATTGGGCCAGTATAAATTTATGAATATAAATATATATTATAGTCAATGGCCCAACAAGAGCCCAATAATTGATCAGCCGATGACCCGATCATTCTATTTTTGTTTATTTTCGATATTATCCGGACAAAAAATATTTTTTTCACCAGTAGTTCATTCTTTTGCGAGTGGTAGAGAACGCAGTTAATATTTCCTGGATGTTAGAAATCATCTCTTCAATGACTGATTTCTTTTTGTTTTTTTTTTCAATTCATGTGGGTCACCCATCCAAGTTCTGGCTGCAGTTGATGTTGCTTAACTTCGTTGATCGGCTGACGTCCGGTTGTCATCTAGATCTAATCGTCATCTGTTACAATACTTGACACTTTTTGACTCAATAGGTAAACTTTGATTTGTGAGGATTTACATCAATATGTACTTGAAAAAAATAAAACATGACAGCTAAATTTCACGGTCACTTCGAAGATTTCTGATGATTAAATAGTATATTATACTTTTATTCGATTGCATAGAAACATTCTTTACTTGAACATCTGAGTTCCAAATATCTTTTTAATCCAATTACTTTCCTAGAGTTCCAAAAGTTCTCACTCACTGTAACGCTTACAGTAAGTATGTAATAATATAGATAAAAATCTAGTCTCTGTTATTATTTTCAGTGGGTTAGCAAATTGACTTTTGAATAATGGTTGATATAAGGACGAATAATAATCAAGTCCATTTAAACACACTGAGAAAAAAAAGTGGTTGAATATACCAAACCCATTTGGTTGATGTTGATAGATATTCAGTTGCATTGAATGAGTTTCAGTCGATTCAACTGAAAATTTATTCAATTCTAGTTGTACTATTTGAAATGATCATATTTTTGATTGTTTCAACCAAAACGGCGTTTCCCTGCCCGTGACCGCCCGTTTGTTAAAATCAACCACATTTTTTTCTCAGGGCAGATAAATGAAGTTAAATAGTTAGTTAATCTGCAATAGAAAATGAAGTTCCGTCAACTTAAAATGTATTACCATTATTCGAGAGGATTGAACATTCAAAAATTTTACTCATGTCGAGATTTTTAACAATCGATTTTTGCCCGAAACTCCGTACTCGGCTAAGATTCGGGATTCTTTTTTTTTTATTTGGCTCAAGGACTGAAAAAATTTCACGCTTGGCCGATCATCGTAATATTCTATCAACAAAATCCGCGTTTGCGTAATTTCGAATATCAAAAATTCGAACTTGGATTATATTTTAGATACCATATAGTATCAGTCTGGAGTGCACAGTGGCGTAGCCAGCTTTTTTTGCTGGGGGGGTCCTAGGAGGGCCTGCCTTGACAAAAAAAAAAACAATTCGTCACATAAATGATTATATTATCGATAATCTTAATCGATTATTTAAATTTAAGTACTATCGGTTTTCTTCTGGGGTGGGCACCGGGACTTCTGGGGGGGGCCGTGCCCACCCCTGCCCCATCCTGGCTACGCCACTGGGAGTGCAAGTAAATTACAAATGAGATATTTCGTGTAGATAATTAGTGACAATTGTTGAAGGAATAACAATTCTTACTAATTATCACACACAAAATATCTTATACGTAATTGGTTTATATTTCAAACCGATGCTATCTGAAAAAATATAATTTCGTATTTTCGGTCCGAATCAATATCTATAGTTTTTCACTCCAATCTCAATCACGAGCGTTTCGAGTATTGAAAGACACTCTGTCGAATTGTCCTAATACGCGGCTAGGATTGGTCGAAGAAAGGCCCTAGCTTGGAACTGGACAGATTCCTGACTAGGCTCTGGCTAGGCTCTGGCTAGGCTCTGGCTAGGCTCTGTCCACGCATGCCTATATTAAACTCTAGATTGGCTAGCCTGCGCCAAGCTGGAGCCACGATAGATTCCCCTAACTTGGAACGCCCGGAGTTTCCTATATTAAACTCTAGATTGGCTAGCCTGCGCCAAGCTAGAGCCACGATAGATTCCCCTAACTTGGAACGCCTAGATTTTCCCAGCTAGGCGCTAGCCTATAACTAGCAAACTCTAGGCAAATTTCTACCTGGGTAGGAGCGAAACAAAAATCAAAGTCAATTTTGGACACACCCTAATGTAGAACCCCATAGTTTTCATCATACATCGACATCTGGTGACGTGGAACTCATAACGGTATTAAAAATGTGTAATTATGGTGTCTCAAACCTATGCATAACCGGTATAACCTGGAGAAATAGTCTCATACTCTGAAAAAAATTCTTCAAATGGAAAGAATAAAATAGGCACCTCTGAAGATCAATATTAAGAGCTCATATTCGGCTGGAATAGTCTATTTGAGATGCTCTACCGAAATTCTGATGCGCGGTTGGAAGAAGAATTCAAAACTGTTCCGATTTTTTTGACGTGTTTTTCAAATGGATAAAATAAAAACTAAAATACCGGTTTGAATGACAAAAACTGATAGTCCGATGATTAGGCCACTTTCGATTTTTTTGATTTTTCCGAAATTCTGTAGATAGATTCTGAAGATAGCAACTCCTCTGGTTTAAAAGTCATGAATTTTTTAGTACGTGAAAAATTATAATATGAGACAGAAGTTCGGGCGATGATTATCTCATCGGTTTTTTTCAATCAATGGATCACAGGTTTTTGAATAAGAAGTCAAGTGAATTGAAATTCGTCAGAAATAAGGGTATTGAATTCTGAAAAAATCACAGGTTCCGATTTGGATCTGGAGTGAATCACGAGAAAAAAATAATTTTTCAAATTCTGTTGATGATATTTTTGTAAAATTGATAATGACCCGTTTCCATTTGGGACTATACTTATTGTCCCGTGTAGAAATTTGTCGTGGCTAGCCCTAATACTGACATGGGCCATATCGGGCAGATTTGTGGCGTGCCCAGACTTGCACCACTGACCGGGTCCTGCAGTGGCACTGTCGTGGCGTGCCCCAAAATTGAGATAAGCTATTTTAGGGCAAGTTTGGGGCTTGCCAAATTTGCATCACTGGACGGGTCCTGAAGTGGTGCCAGTGTTACGGTGCGAAACATCCCACATCGATTATTCGATTTGAAATCCTATAAACTGCCCCTTTTTCGCCAGCTAGGCCCACGCGTGGCGCTGCAGTTAAAGCCATAGGGTTATAGCAGACGAAAATTAAATGCAACGAACACCCATAGTGATATATTGTGGCCTGCAGCAGACGTAAATAATTGCAATGACGGTTGTTGTGTGATAGCTGCATAAACTGTTTTTTTAATCAGAATCATACAATAATTACGTCTATACAGAGGACTTGTACGTACCTACGTAATACTTAAACGTAGAGCCAGCTTAACTTACAATATTATTAAAAAAAAGCGTACCGAAAACCCACATAATAGTATTCTTTAGTTTAAAAAAGATTACTGAGTACCCATGTACCTAATATTTTATCGGTATAAATATGATTAGAAATATCGTTATATCTGACTATTTATTTCTAAAACTAAAATTATTTGAGATCCTCACATCATAAATACCCTTTAAACAAAATATCTGCAGTCTGGGCTCGAACCTGGAAGGAATCGTGGTGCAAGTAGGGTGCGATAATTGCTAGCCTGATTAGTCCCCGGCCGGGCACAGTATCTAAAACCGAGACATCTGGCTGGGGCCCTAACAGGCTGCCACAGCGCAGCCAGGCATGGGCCCCATCTATAGTCTGGCCAACTATTCAGAACCCGGCCAGTGCCACAATTCAATTTCTACGCGGGGTAGTTCAATTCTTTCTGTTTTACTCCGATACTGCTGCTTTAAATACAGTCAGTTTTGATTAGGATTTGGTTTGAATAATTGTCACCCGTTTTTATCAACAATATAAAACCTATCTATACCGTCTATAAAAACTACAAGAAAACAGTAGTAAAACTTTCTTTTGCTGCTTTTGAATTCTGAAAATATCGTTTTGGAACGATTCATACATTCAATGATCTGAACCTTTTCGAATGTAATCACACTCGATTCACCACTTGCATTTCAGATCGCCACCTCCGTTTCCGGCAGAGTTGAATGACCACAAGCACGTCTTGTTGAGAAATTTGAGAAAACCATATTTGAACTGGTTAGACGACTGCGCCAATACTGATGGAGTGAATTACCTGAATACATCGTTGAAACCAGATATTGGAAACTTTTTTCATTCGAAAGAGTGAGAATTCTGAAAAAATTATAAATCGAGCAGAGGTCATCCACCGAGAACTAATCCCGAGGATAAATTTTGAAAAATGTTGGATTTCGATTTGGTTGAAATCGCGATCGGCTTCGCGGCTGTTTTACTAGCTATTTATTATTACAACGTATCGGCGCAGTCGTACTGGATAAAGAAAAATGTCAAAGGCCCAAAGCCAGTACCGATCTTCGGTAACTTCCTGGACGTTGCTCTCTTTAGGACTTCGGAAAACGAGAGATTCCGGGACTTGTACCAGGCCTGGAAGCATGAACCGTTCATCGGACTGTACCGAGGAACAACGCCAGCTATAATGATCAATCATCCTACACTGTTGAAGCACATTATGATCAAAGATTTCACAACGTTTACGGATCGAGGATATCCTACAAACGAAGATGTTGATCCTTTGTCTGCTCACTTATTCGTCATAGAGGGTAAACGTTGGAAGGGACTGAGGAGCAAGCTGTCTCCAGCATTCACGTCCGGAAAACTTCGGAAGATGTACTATCTGCTTTGCGAATGTGCAGATCACTTTGAAAAGTACGTAGATAACTTGGTGGCTAAGGAGGAACCGATCGAATGCAGAGAGATCACAGCCAAGTTCACCACAGACGTTATTGGCTCGTGTGCTTTCGGGCTCAACATGAATGCATTGAGCAGCGAGGACAGTGAATTCAGAAACATGGGACGAAAGATCTCCGAATCATCGTTCAGTGCTGGTATAACGAAAATAGTCAGAGCTTTGTCGCCAGGGTTGTTTAAGCTTTTGAAACTCAGAACATTTTCCCTCGAAATCACGAACTTCTTCACAGACAGCATAGCGAAAACCATCGCATACAGAAAAAAGAGCAGCATCGTGCGGCACGACTTTGTCGACTTATTGATGCAGATTCAGGCGAGCTCAAATGAAACAGATTTTGGTACGTTAAACTTCGTTCATTGCCATTGAATTCACCATGGTTCATTATTTAGTCAGTTATAGTGCAATACCGCGTAACTGAATATTGCAATACCGCGTAAGTACAAAAAAAAAATGAGATTTGGTGTGCATTTGATGTATTTTTTATTTTTAGATCGAATGCACACCAAATATCACTTTTTTTTGTACTCGCGCGGTATTGCAATATTCAGTTACGCGGTATTGCACTATCACCGACGATTTGTCTATTGAGCAAGCAAATTTCTTATCACTTCTCTACTTTTGCTCTGACCTGCTCATCGTGCGTGCGGTAGCTATATGCCCATTGCGTAACATACAGGCAAAGTAAACTAAGCTTGTGTGTCGTATACATGCATGAAATTGGCATGCAAGTTGTGGCAGGCATCAACGTTAGGCGGCGCTGTCGGCCGTATATGTACACAGCTCTCACGCACACTAGTAACGTGTCTGTATGTTACGCAAGGGGCCTATAAACTCTCAGGTCAAACTTGTTAAAACTGTTTGGCAGATAAACTCTCATGGATATGCGAGAATACCTTGGAAGTTATCACTCAGTCATAGCCAACTCGACCCTCCTCAAGTTCTTTGTCTATTTTTCGCAGGCTGGCCATGCCCCTTTTAGGATTAAACTACAGCTGTCAAACGTTGTAGAACAATTGCCCGTGCAGAAATTTGTTAAGGCTGCCCCTAATATTAGCAAGGCCCTGATAGGGGTCCCGTATGGTGTCCTCAAGTGAGGACACCTTAGCAGGGCCCGACTCGTCCAGAATATGGCGTCCTTAAGTAGGGTGACTGAGCGCAGCCTTTTGACGGCCCTGGCTTGGTTAGCATGTGGCAGCCTCAAGTAGGATTGTCTAGTGCAGCCTTTTTATGGCCCTCCTAGGGAGTGCATACGGCACCCATAATCATGATTCCCCAGTGGCACCCTATCGAGGCCCTGTCAGGGTTGGCATGTCGCCTCGCAAAATAAAATTTCCTAGTGCAGGGCTATTCATGGCCCTGATAAGGGGGCGTGCGGTGTCCGTTAATAGTATCACCCAGTTTCGCTTCTTTAAGGCCCTAATTCGGATTGCATATGGCATCCTCAAGTAGGGTTACCTAGTGTTGCATTAGTAAGAGCATCATGCGAGTCGCATGCGTGCACATATGATCCTTTCCACGTCAGACCGGACAGTTTTTGACCTCGATGTGTCCGATTTCGCTATAACTTTTTTCAACGTGTTCTATGACACAAATTAATTCATCAAACCATTGAAGAAAGAAATTTTGACCCCATTTTCCAAGTTACACGGGGTGAAATTCAGTAAGTGCTCGTGGATCTCAAGGCAAGAAATTAAATTGAGAAGATATTTAGTTAAGATATCTTGCCTGCATAATTACACTGATATCATTCAGACAGATACAAAGTTGAAAATAGTTACGAAAAAGTGAATTGTATTCTCAACAGGTAGTATAGCGTAGTCGGTAAAGCGTGCGACTAGTAATCCAAGCGAATGCGAGCGTCCCCGGATCGAATCCCGGTCACAACAAAAATATGCGGCGTTTTTTCTAATCTTAAAATTCTCAGTCTGTATCATTGTGCGATTGTCTGCGATTAGTAGGTGTTGATTAACGAAATATATATTATATTTAATTGATTTTGTATATCTGAATTAATTTTTTGAGGGCTTGATTAGGGCACCATTAGCAGGGCCCGACTAGGGTAACCCGATCAGGCCTCACCGACCAAAGCGTTACAGCTCCGAACGGGCCTTGTCCGGGCAGCCTGACCTGGGCCCGATAATTGTTAGGGGACCCTGGTCAGGCCCCGAAGTTTCCCCCAAGAAATTTCTGCACGGGTGCATCAACGATAGTGAGCGAGAATAATTCATCTAATGAATAATGATTTATTTAATAATAATAATTTTTCATCTTTATTTTCATCATTATGATTGTTATTATTATGGAGAGAATATTTTTCTTGACCGTAATGTTGTAGTAGGAAAATGTAATCTCGGGTGTAGACGGTCAGTCGAATTGGAAAAATATATTTATTTCATTCACGTTTCGGTCGTATCATGGTCGATCATCATCAGAACTGTGAAAATGCACAGGATATCATTCGTTATGAATCCAAAGTCCAACATGATTTATAATTGATAACATAGCTATAAAAATCTGAAACATTCTGATTTCGAGAACAAGTTGACTCAAATAAATTATATCTACTAGAGCAAACACATGTGGTCAACACGTGGCGTATGAAACCGAGGTAATTTGAGGTTATAAAGATAAATAATGAAATATGTACAGAACAGTGAAGATCGAAAAACAATAAAGTCTTTAAATTAACAGAAATGGTTCCTGGTGTCAGGATTATTATTATTATTTTTTTTTTTTTATTAAAAAACCCTGTTTTTTTTCATGTTCGATGAATTTGTAAATCAATTTTTTGTTTTTATCAACAACAAAAACTTCAAACTGATTTTTTAATGGGTATTCGTAGATCATTCACGAAAACACTCAATGATTAGAACAAAAATTGACAATCGAAGATTAAAATTTGTATCCCTATATTCATAACACCCATGGATACCGATTAAAAAATGAGAAATTATTATTTTTAAATAAATCATCATTAATTAGATAAATTATTCTCGCTCACCTTCGTTGATGTAATTATTTTACGTTAGCGAATCCGATGTTACGCGTCTTTCATGTAAAAATATCTGATCTTTCCGAATATGAAACTCGTTTCAAGGTAGATTCTCAAAAACCGTAAAAAAAACGTATTTTTTCAACGTTCCCCAAATTTTTTTTTCAAATTTGACATTTTTATCTGAAAACTTGCAGTTTTTAACTGAAGGATCTGAAATTTGTTTCGGGTGCTCGAAATGGGATCAGGCAGGAATTGCATTTATGTTCATTAAATTGAGGATTCTTGGCTGAAGAAACAAAAAAATACATTTTATACTCAATTTAATGAACACAAATGCAACTCCCATCTGATCCCATTTCGAGCACCAAAAACAAATTTCAGTTCTTTAAGTTAAAAACTGCAATCTTTCATATAAAAATATCAAATTTGAAAAAAAAATTGGGGAACGTTGAAAAAACACGTTAATTTTTCGAAAAAACCGCATTTTTTCGACGGTGTTGGAGAATGTAGCTTGAAACGAACTCCATATTCGGAAAGATCAGACATTTTTACATAAAAAAACATGTTTCATCGAATTCGCTTTTTTGCGATAGAGATAGCATAAAAATTCCAATGTAAAAGTCAATGTGCTCAAAGTTGAAAGACTAATCAACGCGTATCTCCTGAACGGTAAGGCTTAGAGGTCTGATACTTGGTGGACTTTTACATCTCAATACACACTATGAGATATCAAAATCGCAGACAAATCGAAATTTTTACCCAGGATCGTTTACAAATAATTGGTGGACCTGCCCATACGTATTCAACCTGCGTCGAAATAGAAATTCTAGTTTTATTTTACAAGTTCCGACTGACCACCTGGAAGTACAAACTAAAATTGGAAAGTGAGATCATGCATGGAACCTACGATTAAGATAGCCTTCGTAATTCTGGTTCGACCTCATATAGCCTTCAGTCATTCATAAATCGTATTGTGAATTGATTGGCGAATTGAATTTTTTGAAATGTTTATCTACACTCATTTCTGGCGCTTTCATACTTTCATCTATTTTTACCGGTTAGTTATTGTTTTGAAATTTTTTTAGTCCCTGTTTTGTTGGGTGACTTTATGCCGAAGACCATACCGGCCCAAAAATTCTTCGAACTGTCAAAATATGTTTTGGTTCCGTATTAACGCACAAGAATTCGGTTTTCTATGGAAAATCATGTTTTTGTCTTTTATATCTGTTCTTCGTTTTGAATAACTTGGAAAGTTACAAACATTCTCGGCCCCAAACGAAGAAAGTGACTTTAAATATTTCATCACTGAAAATTGGAATACATGTGGGATGTTGACAATACACGGCATAGCCTGCGGCAATGACCGTGCAGTGACATTACAAGACAGACAGACAGACGGCCATTATTACCAAGAGGAACATCGAAACGAGACGTATGTTGACAAACGAGTAACTGAATTTATGAAAACTGATTTTTGTACCTAGAAACCTGATTAAAACATGATAACCTTTTGTCTCAAAAGAAACATCAATCGTTATTAACCTTTGTGAACTTTCTATCCTACATGAGCCATTTCACGTCAGACCGGACAAAATAAATCAAAAATTGACCTCGATGTTACCGATTTCGCTCTAATTTTTTTTACGGGTTCTATGGAACAAATAAATTCATCAAACAATTTTTCGTTTTTTTTTTTGGCCCCTATTTTCCAAGTTACACGGGGGTGAAATTCAGCAAAAAGAGCCAAAAATCGAAAACATACTCCCCTTCAAACGCTGATATCTTTGATTGTATTCAACCTAGACACTTCGTCCAAGAACCATTTCAAAGCTGTTGAATGACACTATTTTTATATATTTATTTTATCCTGCGGTAACAAACAATTCTATTTGTTATAAACAAATATATTATTCAAACGTGATTTTCAAAGTGAGGGCCACGCGATAGAATTCTCAAAAAAATATGAGCGTATTCCTTGATCAATTCTCTACAAAATCGTTAAGTCAAAAGGATGGAGAAACGATGGAAACTGGGTGAAAACGATTTATTTTCTTGGATCCATGAGAGTTTTCTTGCTTCGACAAAATTTTGACTTGATTCAAGATAATTTCGGTTTCCAATGCGTTTGCAGAAAATTTTCTTAAGACAAAAAAAATTTTCTTGGGACAAAAAATTTTTTCTTGGAACAAGAACATTTTTTTTGGACCAATTTAAATTGGTACAACTCGTTTTTTTCTGTGTAAAGATGATAATCGTCAAAACGAATTTCCTCCGCTAGATTCACCATTGTTGACCTGACACAATCTGTTTTGAATGTTTGACTTTCTTTCCCGAATCCAGTTATATTGTTTTAAATGGAAGACCCACACGCATAATCAGCACAGGATAGATTATTGGATGACGTGTAAAGAATCCTCGTCATATTTCAGAACTGACGGATAACCTGATTGCTGCTCAAGCTTTCGTATTTTTCTTGGCTGGATTCGAGACTTCCTCGACAACCATCAGCTTCGCACTATACGAGCTTGCCCAAAATCAAGACGTGCAGGAGAAGCTACGCGCTGAGATCCAAGACGCCTTAAGAACACACAACGATAACCTGCCATATGAAACAATAAAGGAACTCAACTATTTAGACAAGGTGGTTCAAGGTAGGGACTACAATACTCCTCGTGAATTGATAAATCAATTGACTTGGCTGACGCTGCTAATTGACTCATTGGATTTCTGTTGTTGTAGAAACCCTGAGAAAACACCCACCTCTTCCATTTCTGGTACGAAAATCTGTAAAAGACTATACGGTCCCAGACACCAAAGTTCATATTCAGGTCGGCACGCAAGTTTTCATACCAGTCTTGGGACTCCACTATGACCCGCAGTACTACCCCAACCCAGAGGTCTTCGATCCTGAGCGATTTGAAAGCAAACAGATCCAAGAAAGGCCCCAGATGGTGTATTTACCCTTTGGAGATGGACCACGAAATTGTATTGGTAAGAGAAACGAAAATGGTGTATTCAAGAATAGGTCGGCACCTTTAAGTGGCGTGATATATGATGGAATGCAAATGAATGTGCACCACACAAAGCCAACATATCTGACTTTCCGTTTTTGACACTCTTTGTATATTTTCAGGCGCTCGATTTGCAAACTACCAGACGAAGATGGGTATTATCAAAATACTGAAGAACCACAAAGTGTCAATTTGTTCAAAGACGGAAATTCCATACACCATTGACAAACAATCGCTCATCTTATCGCCAGTTGGTGGCATTTATTTGAATTTCACAAAGATTGTTTAACTAGTTTTCTACATTAAGAAAAAAGTTTGGTCGGTTCAAGCCAAGCATTTCGCTTCGTTTGTTGCTTTTCAACCCTTTCAGTGACGCAATTCGATTTTACTTGGCATTATGTATTATATTTACTCTTCCATGTCAAGAAAAATTGAATTGTCAGACTCAAAATAAAATGACGCCACTATAGTGGCGTTTGTGACTGAAAGGGTTAATTCGATACAAAAATGTGATCAAGTTGAATCGAAAATTTGTTTGATTTCATAAGATACAATGATTCTACTGGTTTTCTTTAAAACAAGTATTTACCCTGGTGAAAATGATTCTACGAATATTTAAGATCAATGAGGGAAATTCGGACATTTCGTGGCATTTCATAGGAAATTGTAGTTTTTTCTTAATGTGAATGACAAAAACGACGAATTTTTCTGAAAAGGTACGAGAATCTACAATTTTTTATGATGATCCACCGAAATCTATAATTTTTCATGAAATGCTGAGAAAATCTACAATTTTTTATGCGAAACGACGCACATCTACATTTTTTTATGAAAAACTATGAAATGTCCGAATTTCCCTAAAAATTCGTAGAAGTAGAGATTTTCACCAGGGTAGTTGGTGATATTCTGTTCCCAGATGCAACAGTTGCTGTCATATTTACATCATATTTACATCATACCAAATCATCGAATGTAACAACCATGTGTATCTTATGATCGATCATATTGCGCTCATATTGCAGTCATAGCATGACTACAACGAATGATGACAATATTCAGTAAACTATTTGTACATTATACGTCGCATTTAGTGAACGCATATAGCAGACATATTTCGATCATTTCTTGAGTCACGCCTTGACTACATTATGAGTGCAATATGATCATCATAAAATGCACATGGTTGTTATATGACAGCAACTGCGCGCGCGGTTGCGCGTTATCTGGGTATCACATAATATTTTATATAATATTTTATATAATATGTGAAAAATATTGAAAAAAATTAAAATAATTATATTGAACGTTCGCATTTTGTTTAACGTGATTGTTCGTAAATTTTCCATCCCAGAAAACTGACTGAACTTACCTACAATTTTTTGCACCTACCGGGATTTGAACGCACGACCTAACGCTTATGAACTACACACCCTACCACTTACGCCACGCAAGAACTCATATTTTACGATCGTTTTTTTCATGCTATACAGCGTGATTCCCAAGTCACGGAAAAGATTTCACATGCAGATTCCTTGTCGAAATCTAAGAATAAAGTTCCTTATCAAAAATTTCCAGGGCCCGGTCGTTGCTGAGTTATAGAAGGTTTAGTCTAACCAATAATACGGCCGTAAAGTGACGTGCTCAGTCTCGCAGCAATTCTGTCAAACTGATAGTGCCCGCGTCGTATGAACTTTGCCCGACATTTCGGTTTTTACATTTCGTAATTTTTAGTCTTTATGTCGCCCGGTCGGTCATTCTCGTGCCCTACGTCGTTCGCCCCGTGGTTGACGTTGTACAGGTGGTCAAACTGGTGATTGACATTCCCCAGGTCTTTTGCTTCGTAGCGTTCGTTATCCAGGTCGCCAGGCTCGTGATTTCCGTACTCCAGGACTTTTGCCCCGTAGTTGACGTTATCCAGGTGGTAAAACTGATGATTTACATTCACCAGGTCTTTCGCTCCGTAGTTTTCACTCTCGTTGTCATCGGGTTGTTGATTTTCATGCTCCAGGACTTTCACCCCATAGTTGACGTTGTCCAGGTGGTCAAACTGATGACTCATGTTGTCCAGGTCGCCCGCTTCGTAGTTTTCACTATCGTTGTCATCGGGACGAAAATCAACAACCCGATGACAACAAAGAGTGAAAACTACGAAGCGGATGACCTGAGTAACGTAAGTCATCAGTTTAACCACCTGGACTACGGGGCGAAGGTCCTGGAGCATGAGAATCAACAACCCGATGACAATGAGAGTGAAAACTACGAAGCAAAAGACCTGAGGAATGTAAATAATCAGTTTGACCACCTGGACAACGTAAGCTACGGGGCGAAGGTCCCAATACGAAGCAAAAGACCTGGGGAATGTAAATCATCAGTTCGACCACCTGGACAACGTAAACTACGGGGCGAAGGTCCTGGAGCATGAAAATCAACAACCCGATGACAATGAGAGTGAAAACTACGAAGCAAAAGACCTGAGGAATGTAAATCATCAGTTTGACCACCTGGACAACGTGAACTACGGGGCGAAGGTCCTGGAGCATGAAAATCAACAACCCGATGACAATGAGAGTGAAAACTACGAAGCAAAAGACCTGAGGAATGTAAATCATCAGTTTGTCCACCTGGACAACGTGAACTACGTGGCGAAAGTCCTGGAGGACGGAAATCAACAACCCTATGCCAAAAAAGAGTTTGACAGAATTGCTACGAGACTGAGCACGTCACTTTACGGCCGTATTATTGGTGAGACTAAACCTTCTATAACTCAGCAACGACCGGGCCCTGGAAGTTTTTGATAAGGAACTTTATTCTTAGATTTCGACAAGGAATCTGCATGTGAAATCTTTTCCGCGACTTGGGAATCACGCTGTATATTATATATTACAAGAATGCGAACAGAAAAAGGCATATAAATAGCAGAGGATTATACATATTGTTACATTGGGTAAAATTACCCATGTTCTATTAATGTCATGAACAACATCTAGTAGCCTTTATGATAAAAGATATCCTTTGAAATATAAGAACCTCGGTTGCTGCATCAACAACGATTATTGTAAAACAAATCAGTCTTGCTCTAGCTTGCTTACTGCACAGACTTGTCTCTCAGAATACACAACCTCTTATTTCAAAGCATACAATATTCACCTTGATTCGCTTTATTTCTCTTGGAGAACTTACTTTAAATAACTTAAAATCACAATGAATCTAAAATCATTACAATATAATAAAATAGTACTTTGTGATACAAGTGCAAGAAAGCGGACTTTTGACGAAGGCTGTGAAGTTGGCCGCACTAGCCGAAGGCGATTGCTGTCAACTTCACGCATTTCGTCAAGCGTCTGCTTTCTCGGACAAGTGTCACATAATACTTTTTGTAAAGAATGCACAAAAAGTGAATTTATTAATGAATACAAAAATTGACATTTACAAAGAATAATGCGAAAGGAAAAATCATTTTATTTTAATTCTGAAAAATATAATAAAAAGACATATTAAGGGGACCAGTACAGCGACTTTTCGAGAAATTGTCATAGTCCGAAATCAATTTATTTCATACCCAAAGTTCATTTCACATCAAAATATTTCTCTTTTTCCAAATCATGTGTGGTAAGGATTTTGGCACACCGTTAGTCCAATTCAATCTCTTGACGTCTCATTTTCTCCGGTGTACCATTTCTCATCTTGTGAATGTAGGGATTTTAAAATAAAAAATTATGTCATAAGTTATGATCAATTTACCAAATTTTAAAAAATTATTTTCACTCATTTCTTAAATAACTTGGCCAAAACGAAAATTTTTCAAAATTCCTACATTCACATGATGAGGATTTGTTTTCTGAAGAAAATGAATCCAAGATGACCTGAAACGGTCCAACGGTGCTCTAAAATCCTTACGACACATGATTTGGAAAAAGAAAAATATTTTGATGTGAAATGAACTTTGGTGATGAAATAAATTGATTTCGGACGATGTTAATTTCTTGAAAAGTCGCTGTACTGGTCCCCTTAACTATATTATACTCCTAATATACAGCTGGACCGCTGCTGTATATATACTATATACTGAAAAAACATGGCGTGCTGCAGCTAGTATATGCCTCTGTTATTATATACCCTGATGGGCCGATTCGACGAAATTGTCGTTGGAAATGTGTTGAGGTCCTTGAAATATTGTTCATCATAAATTGGTAAAACATTGTGGACGTTGGAATTGTATTGGACGCGAGTTCTTCGTTGGCCCGTCGTTGTCAGCGCGTTGAAGGACAACTATCAGCGCATTGGGCAAGCGTTGGGAATCTGTTGGCCCACCAATATCAGATACCGCGTTGGCCTGTCGTTGACAGCGCATTGGAGGACAACTATTGGCAAGTTAAGTGAGCGTTGGGAATCTGTTGGCTCACCAATATTAGATACCGCGTTGGCCCGTCGTTGACAGCGCGTTGGAGGACAACTATCGGCAAGTTGAGCGAGCGTTGGGAATCTGTTGGCCCACCAATATTAAATCAGCTATTTAATAATACATTTTTCCGTTCACATTGCAATGCTCTCGATGTTTTCATGTTGTTCATGTTTGATTTAAGAACTGCCTGCACTTAACACATTTCCAATACGTTCCCAACGATATGAGGTCAACGCGCACTATGCCCAAGCAAAGCGAAACGAAGTTTCATTAACATGCTTTTCTCATGTTTTTTATGGAAGTATGCACGCACACTCCTAAGAAAGCATGCTAATGAAAACTTCGTTTTGCTTCGGCATAGTGCGCGTTGAAGCCTGGCGCACAAAGTATTTCTAGTACGGAGTCGGAGTCGGAGTTGGAGTGGGAGTCGCGTCTGATTGGTTGGCGCTATGTGTGCGAGCGCTAACGACGCGCGTTGCTATGTACATGTTACGACTCCGACTCCGACTCCGTACTACGAATAGGTTTGTGCGCCAGGCTTGAGCTATACCGGCCACGGAGCCGGTACCAACGCGTTTTCAACGCACCTTCAACGCACCTTCTACGAAAACCTTTACCAACAGGTTTTCAACGGTACACTGGCCGCGGAGCCGATACCAACGCGTTTCCAACGCACCTCCGACGCATTTCCAACGCACCTTCAACATGTTCATAACGCTACCAACAGGTTTCCAACGGGAAAGTCGTTGGAAAAGTATATTGGATTTGAAACAAATCAACTGATCTTCAACGTACTTCATCCGTTGACGTCCAATGATTGCTCAACGGAATATCAACGGTTGGAAATACGTTAGAAAATTGTTGAACCAGCCTATCAGGGATAGCTGGTATCCGAAGCAGCGAAGAGCGCAGAGTGCCGGCAATCAGAGTCGAAGTTGACGCGAGGAGAACGCGTTCATCTAATGCTGTCATATTTCCATCATGCCGTGATCGCATTATGAGTGCATGGAATGTTGATCACAGCATGTTGTACTTATGTTGCGATTATGACAACATGGAATGCAACAAATAATCGATTATGGAATGATGAAAATATGCTACCATGATATGTACTCAATATGTTAGAAATAAAAGAAGTCATATCATGATTAAAATATGTCTTCATATTTACAACTATGTTTTGTTGATCATTCCATGTTGACAATGTGTAGTCAACGTGCTGACAAACAATTGTGTCATACTTCATGATGACCATCATCATCACGAAATTCTATCTGGGTTGATTTACCTAAATATTTTCTTTATCCAACCAAGTCGATGTATTGAGTTAGTCTAATATTGTTTTTGTATACTGTGTCTTTAAATTAACCAAATAGTTTTTTTTTTTTTGAATGATTTTTTTTTCAACCAGTCGAACCGATTACTCAAATGAATCAGTGAACACCGAATTATACTATATTCTTGATGATCGGTTCAGATTGATTCTGGTAATTGGATGTGTAGCAAGTAAATAAATAGATCTGGCATGTTTTCAAATCTTTATTCATAACCACGAATAAATGATTGGACGGATGAATTGAAGTGTTATTTCATGTTCATGATATACTGTGAAATTTATGATAAAACAAAAGAATCATTGTATAAACAAAATTATCAAGGTTTACCTTGAACGGATTTAGTTCCGTTAGTACTTTTTATTACTATTTCGTCAAATAGTAGGCTGAGTTAGGATATAAGAAATCTGAAAAATGTGTATCATGTGGGGTGTATAACTGGCTGTAAAGTCGGGAACTGTATGAATAGAGTCATATACGGAATCGGTTACTTTCTAAAAATCGAATTTGATAAATGTCAAAGTAAAAAGGAAGAAAAATAGAAAGAAAAATAGAAACTTTTAGGGTATACAATAACAATATAATCATCGAGGAGTGTAAGCATTCCATACTAAACAATTAGTAAACACCGGCGAGGTAATACTCTGACGTCGTGATTATGAAAATTTCCTATATGATATAAATTTAATAATATACAGGGTGTTATTCCAAGGCCATCGCGCTACTGCAAGTCTCGGACCGTCAGGCGGCTGGATGACCATGTACGCGAAATTATCCGAATTATCAGGTTCACCGCTAGACTATTAGGTAGGTATAGTATAGTCGAAATTCGATCAACGCGATCATAGCCACAGATCGTAGCCGTGGATTTTTCTTTTCTTCTATTTCTCATCTACGATCTGTGGCTGCGATCGCGTTGATCAAATTTCGACTATACTATACCTACCTAATAGTCGAGCGGCGAACCTGATAATTTCGCGTACATGTTTATCAGCCGCCTGACGGTCCGAGACTGCCAGTACCGCGATATCCCTGGAATAATACCCTGTAGATTATCAATAATAATGAATCGCTACACTATCTAACGATTTCAAATCTGGATTATAGTGTGGCATCTCTGCTACTTCCTCTCCTTTTTTCTTATGCTCTTCCCGTCTTCGGATGTAGCATTAAGTGAACGTGTTATGTATTCTTTGAGTTTGTAGGTTGAAGGTTTCTGATATTAGGCACTAAGGTCCAGTCCTAGTTCAAGAATTTCCGGCTAGTTAAGGCCCTGGCACGATCAAACGCGAATGCGTGCGCAAACGCGAACGCAGTGATCTGACGCTCTCGATTAGCTTAGTTTTGGACAAATTTTTTCAACACTCAATAAGGAGCCCCAAATCACTGCGTTTGCGTTTGCGCATGCGTTCGCGTTTGATCGTGCCAGGGCCTTTAGTCAGTAATCCATTAACGACTTATCGCCTTTGACAGGCATGTAGTCGGGAGGAATTCCCTGTTCCCAGTCTCTAACTGCCGAGAACTCATGAGTATGTTTTTCTATAGCTGCGGAACCTCCTCCACTGTTCGTTCAGCTTTCGCTTTTGATTCTGAATTGTAGTGGTTCGTAAGAAGTTTTTCGCTACGGGTCTTCCAATCTGCGTAGCGGTGCTTTCTGTTGATGGAATTTGCTGAGTATCGGGGCCGGCGCACTGAGTTGATATTTGACTCTTGGCCGCGCGGCTTTGAATGAAACGGACTTGACTCTGATGTTTATGGTGAATTACTGGCTGCCCGAGTCGAAATTTAGCGCCTACTTTTACCCTACGTAGGAGCTCCTACGTAGGAGTTAAAGGTAGTAAAGTAGGTTCTATTCCAATGCAATAGTAGACCCTACTTTGACGCTAAAAATGTCCGAAATTTCCCGATTTACCAAGTTTAGCCTCAAAGTAGGGTCTGTTTAAAACCTCCTTTAACGCTCCCCGTAGTAGGGTCTAGAAATATTTCAACCGGGCGCTAGCGCGAGCGCCAGGCTATAGCTATAAACTCATAATCGGTCCAGCCGAATAAAATTAAAAAGTAATAATAGTAAAAGAAAAAAACAACACGAGATGTGACACATTTTATCGTCAGTTGACCCAGCCTACGCTTCCTATCGATGAAATTGCATTATGTACCTACTGAAAAAACCGCCGCATTTTTCGTCCCCGCCGGGACTTGAACCCACGTCCGCTCGGTTACCAGTCGCACGCCCTAACCACTACGCTAAACTATCGCATGACATATGACCCAACACTCTCCTACTTGTTCAGGGCCTATCGAAGTGTCAAGTTATTACTTGAAATATTTCAATGTCATGAAAATTTTGCATTTGCTGGACTAGATTTAAGTCCTTGCATATATCATTACGATTAATTACTAAATATTGTATCATGCATTTTTCGCTGACGCGGTGATATGTTTATCCGAATGAAATATGATGTTTTGTTAGAAAAAAAAATGTTCCAGGAGGTTCACTAAAATTTTCATGTTTATTTCGACACTTTTTTTGTTAGTTATTACAACACGAATTTACTTCAAGTGGCGAATTCTTCTATCGTATGAACTGAAAACAGTGTTGAAATGACCGCAAAAATTTTAGTGGATCTCCTGGATCATTTTTTTTCTCTAACAGTGTACCTGGGGCATTCCAAATGAAATCAGGGTGATCTTCCCCACCACCTACGATTTTGAGCTGTCATTTTTATTTCTCTTCTATGTGACCCTAAATGAGCCCTGATTTTCTTTCGGATTTTTCCTCTCCCTCCTTGTCATCCTGCCATGCGTCTTTATTCGTTGATGCAAGAGAAAACAGAAACACCAGTTCTAGATGAATGATTTTTTTTTCATAAATTCGTCATCGGAAAACATTAATTTTTTTTCATGATCAGAATATGAGCTGAAGCCTGCTGATATCCTTGTCAATGATTTTCAATTTTGAAAAATCCAAAATTCGCAAAATTTCGAATACATAAAAATGATCATACTTGTAATAAAAAAAGAAAAGAAAAACAAAACATATCCTGCTAAAATTTGATATCTTGCTTAGTTAATAAGTCAGTCAAGGTGATTTTTTTTTCAGGTCATTATCTGACTTATTAACTAAGCAAGATATCAAATTTTAGTAGGATACGTTTTGTTTTTCTTTTCTGTTTTTATTACAAGTATGATTATTTTTATGTATTCGAAAATTTGCGAATTTTGGATTTTTCAAAAATGAAAATCATTACAAGAGGATATCAGCAGGCTTCAGCCGATATTCTAATCATGAAAAAAATTAATGTTTACAGATGACGAATTTGTGAAAAAAAAATCATTCCTCTAGAACTGGTGTTTCTGTTTTCTCTTGTATCAACGAATAAAGACGGATGGCAGGATGACAAGGAGAGGGAGGAAAAATCTGAATAAATTCGAGGGCTCATTTGGGGTCACATAGAAGTTAAAAGAAAATGACAGCTCAAAATCGTAGGGGGTGAGGGAGATCACTCCCTGATTTCACTTGGAACAAGCCCCACCTATATATTTCATATTTTACAAATCGGGTCAACCGATTGAGATATGGGGATCTATTATTGTGGAATCCACAACTGATCCTGATATGGGCCTTTGTGTTATCAAGGCCTTACCGAACAAATTTCTACACGGGTTTCATCATCGCATTTGGAATAGCTCGAGATTTTTTCATTCGCAACCGCGCAGATTCGGTCTTCGCTGACCTACGCTGGCGATCCATGTCACTTATGAAGACATACGCGTGCAAGATAATCCGAATTTGATTAACCAGTCTGTAAATTCACGTTTCCGTTGAAAATAGTTAGTGCAGATTATAATTTATAGGTATTAGCAATCGTACGATTTAACACTTGAATGTCGCCGTAATAATATATATGGGGGAGGAGTTATACATAGGTAGGTTGTATAGCGTTAAAATAGGTTCAATCTAAATTTTTAGGTGTTGGAGGTTCAATGTAGGCTTGAGTTTAACATTTTTAGGAGTTGGAGGGTCAATGTAGGATTTCTAGGTTCAGTTTCCTTCAAAGTAGGTTTAAATAAACCTAGGTAGGGTGAAAGTAGGCGCTAAATTTCGACTCGGGTGTGCGTTGCGTTGACGCTTGGTGAGCAATGCTCCTCTGATCATTGAGCTTTCCCTTTTGAATTTTAATGCATTCTCAAGTATTCTTAACCTCGTTGTGTGTGTGAAAAAGGGGGAATTCCTGGAAATGATTTTAATTCCTAATTTGAAGGATTGAATTTGGATTTGAATTTAAGCGTAGAGGTTTGTAAGATGTTTTTTGTTTCGGGTTTTCCGGTCTGCGTAACGGTGCTCTCTTTGTTGATGGAGTTTCTGTTTGCTAAGTGTCGAGGCGTGCGTACTGCGTTGATGTTTGATTCTAGAGCGCGTGGCTTAGAATGGATTGGTCTTTGATTCTGTTTACGTATGGCAAAGATTACTGGCTGTACACGGAGAAAGAAATATTGCTCTCAGAGCTATCTAATAGATAGCTCTTCGTAGATCGCTACTGTAGAGATACGTTTTCTTATGGTAACAGCACGATATCGCTATTCCAGATATCTGTTAGATAGCTGGAATTGCTATACCACATTTTTCAACGGCCTTTATTTAACTGTATCAGACCAATTATTTCTGTGAAAATCTACCTTTTAAAATAGTCGAATTCAAATATGTACATACATAATATTTTATATAATGTTGGTCATTTAAAAATTAATGCTCAACAAAATGAATGTATCTTCAAATTTTTGAGGTTATAAAATATGTCAACGCCCAACACGACAGCGCAGTGTATGGCTCTTCCAACGACGTATCTATATCCCGTATAGCTATTTTAGCTATCTAACGTGTCGCTCTCAGAGCTATCTACTAGATAGCTACAGTAACGATCTAATAGATAATCAACTACGTACAGTTACTGTAGCTATACAATATAGCTCTGAGAGCGATATTTTTTTCTCCGTGTAGCTACGTTAGGGCTCAGCGAGCAAAGATTATAGCTTGAGTTTACCTTACTTAGGATATTGTTTTTGAACTTTGTATTGTTCTCGATACTGGGGTAGATACCACTCTTGAAGGAGGAGGACACAGGGCTTATGAAGGCGTGCAAATCTGTACTTGGTAGGGGCGAAAGGGGGAATGGCGGTCAGCGGGTAATGACGGTCATGTCAATAATTCATGTTCTATGCATTTTAAAATGAGGACTCTACTGCTACCATGTAAAGGAAGCAGATACACACTAATAGCCTCAAGCTCGCCATCTTGGCTTAAGGTGCTGCCCTTGGAGGATTTATACCTGGAGGGAGCATCTCGGTCGAAAAGCATGCAGACAGAGAGGAAAACAACTCGCAGATAACCTCTCTCTTTCTACGCCAGGAGCGTAACATGACAAGCCGGGTACCCGCGCTATAGTGAACGAGAAATCATGACATGAAATATTTACAGGTTACAAGTCGTTTCTAAAATGATTTGGAATCACTATCTGATTAAATAATCAATTGGTATAACCCCCAAACACACATATCATACTTAACAGATAGGATGGAACTAGTGAAAATAAATGCACGGGGCACCGCGACTCTTTACTTACGGGTGTAGCTAGTCACGTGACTAAAATGTGACGACCAATCAGATCCTGCGCGACAAAGAGAGGTTATCTGCGTCATATGTCTGTCTCTGCTGCAATCGCCACTTATGGGAAAAGATATGACATGCTCCCTCCAGGTATAAATGCTCTAAGGTGCTGCCGGACGCAATTTCACCGAACCTGACCAGAGCTGCCAACATCTTTAAAGAAGGTGCTATTAAACGGAATCTCTCTGCCTCGGCACCGAAATCAACGAAACAAAATGCCCCGCGCAAATTCAGGCGCGATCACGAACACGTACGGCCCAAAACATGTCCGTTTTGAGTTGAAATAGACAAGTTATCCATAAAAATCGCTTATTTTTTACACTTGGCGATTTTCTATAGGGTTTTTGTGGTGTCGGTGACGCTTCTGAGATGGCGTGGCGCACGAATCTACGACTCGGATCAGGCTGGCTTTTCACGAGCGAATTATTCGCTGAAAATCCAGCGAAATATCGTCACGTGACCCTGGTTATTCGCTAACCAGCCAATAATAAGCGAGTAACCAGGGTCACGTGACGATATTTCGCTTGATTTTCAGCGAATAATTCGCTCGTGAAAAGCCAGCCTCACTGTTCGATAAATTGGACAAAATCAGCTGTCAGTGATAAATATGCGTGTATTCTAAAATTGTCAGAGAATGTTGTTATTGTGATCAGGATACACAGAAGACTAACCAAGCCATAACGTTTGGTAAGTGCATCAACAAAATACAGTGGTGGTATACATTACGTCATTTATATTCACCTTCGTTAGGTTAGGTTTGATTCGATTCTGTCCAATTTATCGAACAATGATCCGAGTCGTAGATTCGTGCGCCACGCCATCTCGGAAGCGTCACCGACACCTCAAAAAACCCTAACTCACCATCATTCCAGCGATAAGAAATCGCCAAGTTTAAAAAATGAGCGTTTTTCATACATTACTTGTCTATTTCAACTCAAAACGGACATGTTTTGGGCCGTACGGGTTCGTATTCGCGCCTGAATTTGCGCGCTGCATTTTGTTTCATTGATTTCGGTGCCCAGGCACTCTCCAAAATTGAAATAGTGAAAATCTCACTATTTGAGATAGTGACTCCTGAATTCACTACTAAATAGTGAAAATCTTACTATTTGAAATAGTGACTTGTAAATTCACTGCCGAAATAGTGAAATGAAGTAAAATTCACTGATTCCCCTGATGGTGGATGTGTCGCTCGCAGCGCCTCCACACGGTTTCTATAATTATTCCTATTTCTGTAGATCGGTCCTCGTCGAGCGTATCGAAAAATGATTCATTATATTTCTCAGGTAAGTTTATTTTATTAATTTATTCATATTTTGATAAATTAAGAGTAAATTATTGCTTGAACGCTATTGTTTTTTTTTAAACAATTTTTGATGAGTCAATGACATTGGATCGTAGAGTGTAACTGGTCGTGAATGAGGGTTATGTTTTGTTGGTATAAATTTTATAATACTTTTTTATATTAAATTTATCGTTGACTTGTAGAAATGTTTTTGATCATTCCTGTTATCTGACAATTAATTGTTTGTTAATAATATTCTTATTATTAATAACTTTTTTATTTTAAGGGGGTATTTACATTGTACACCTTTGGAGGAGTTGAAATTTCAAAAAAAAAAAATTGATTTTTTTATGCGACTTGAGGACTCTGACAAAATCCAGAAAAATCATCATGTCTAAGGAGGGTTCAACCCTTATTATGCATATTTTACATCATGTATTACTTTCAGTCTTATATTGGCTACGCTCAAGATAAGAAAATACAAAATGACTCGGTTGTCGTAAAGAATCAGGACCAGCGTTGGATCAATCTTGAAATGTTTGGTCCTCTATTGTCTAACGTAGGGATTTTCGATGTTGCAAGAATAACTTGAGTTATTACATTTTTTTTAATTTTTCAATTCTTACTTTTTTCCCAGTATCTCAATCAAAAATGAGTTTATCAAGAAATCCTACGTTCATACTATGAAGGCATCTCTTATGAATAATTGAGGATCGGACATCTGAAGATCCAATTAATCCAACGGTGGTCCTGATTCTTTACGACAACCGAGTCATTTTGTATTTTCTTAACATTGCGTCTTCCATCCACACAAATATCTACAATTTTAACATCGACAAATCTGCATAAGATGATCACGATACATGAGTGAATGCCGTTTCATATGAGGTTGAAGTTCGTAACGTTAATGTAACAAAATATTTGCCAAAGATCCTGACATTCAAGGCTCGAACATTTCAAATGGATCAAGAACGGTGCATAATTCCTCAAATTGTGTGGAAAATCTTTATCTCGCATATTTTATAATTCTACCAACATTCGAATCACGAAATATCGCATTTCTTCAACGAATATTCTGTTGCATTAACGTTACGAACTTCAACCTCATCTTTTCATTTTGAGTGTGCTTTTGCAGAACTATTTGTAACCGTTTTTATTATATTATTATATTAACAATAAATGTACTACAATTAATAATTCAAATATTTCTTATTTATTCCAGACAATTCCTAAATCATTTAAAATCTTTTTTTACAAATACATCTGTAAAAATTTCACCATTTCAATGAGTGATTTGTTCACTATTTCAGTAGTGATTCAGTCACTATTTCAGTAGTGATTCGATCACTATTTTACAAATACATCTGTAAAAATTTCACTATTTCAATAAGTGATTTGTTCACTATTTCAGTAGTGATTCGGTCGCCATTTCAACAAGTGACTTCTTTCACTATTTTAATGAGTGAATATTTACTATTTGGTAGTGGTATACTTTTAACTATTTCAAATAGTGAATATTCACTGCCAAATAGTGACTTTCCACTAATTCAAATTTAGAGAGCAGAGATATTCCGTTTAATAGCACCTTTTTTAAAGATGTTGGCAGCTCTGGTCAGGTTCGGCGAAATTGCGTGCGGCAGCACCTTAAGGGGGTATATACACCTTTAAATGGGATGAATTTCAGAAAAACAATTTTTCTTTTTTTTTCAACTTGAAGACTCTGATAAAATTGAAAAAAATCATCATGTTTGGGGAGGGTTTGACCTTCATTTTCCATATCTTACATCATGTATTACTTCCAGTCTAACAGTGGCTGCGCTGAAGACAGGAAAATACAAAATCACTCGGTTGCCGTAAAGAATCAGACCCAGCGTTGGACCAATCTTGGAATTTTTGGTTCTCAATTGTTCATAAGACATGCCTCTATCAGATGAACAGTGGCGTAGCTACGGGGAGCGAAGGGAGCAACCTGCTCCAGGCGCTAGCCCCAGGGGGGCGCCGCGCTGTCCAATTTTTTTTTTTTTTTTGTAATTATCTACTGATTTTTTCGTGCCACATACATCGTAACTACAGTGTAAAACTCGATGTTGAACTAGAATATTTACGTTTGCAATTAGGTAAATACTAAAAGTTTTCCGCCGAAATATGTGATACTCGTTCCATAATTAATAAAGACTATATTTTTATTCATGTCCGTATATGTATATATGTCTGTATGTATTGTCTATTCCTTATATTTTTATCTTGCGAAGCGCGAAACACCCCAGATCCAGGGGGCGATTCGACAAATCTGCTCCAAAGCGCCGAACACCTAGCTACGCCACTGCAGATGAACATAGAACTTTTTGATATTGCAAGAATTACTTGAGTTATTGAATTTTTTCGATTTTTTTTCTGAATTTGAAAAAAAATTTTGCTTATTTTTCTAATATTTCAACTAAAAATGGGTTTATCAAAAAGTTCTATGTTCATCTGATAGAGGTTTCGATTCTACAAATTTGAAGACCACAAACGCCAGAATCGGTCCAGCGATGCTCCTGATTCTTTACGACAACCGTTCAAAATATTCATTCTCCAGAAATCAACTTTTAAACTTTTTTATCAAAATTTTTTTTTTTATTTCATACTTTTCCAAGAGAAGAAAATGTAGTTACAGGAAATTAAGTTTAAAGATTTTGCTTATGACTAATATGCTGGATCCGCAGCTGCTCTCGTATCGATGAGTTATGAGTCGAGTCGAGTCTAGACACATGTGCCAGGGGGAGGTTCGTAGTGAGCTTTGACCTGTTCTGTACAACAACAGTGTCCGTTAGCTGTCCGGTGAGGCTGTTAGAAAAATAATAAATTGCTTTAGAAAAAATCTGATCAAAATTTTTCAACACAAAAATTCTGTAAAATTTTTGATCTTCATTATTTTTGAGATTCAGAAGATGTTAGCACAATTTTTGTCAATACTACGAAAATTCTTTCATCTTCCATCAATCATACCTTTTTTCTTATAATATTTATTAAACTCTTGCAATTAATATACGTATTGTAGAAATACTCATCTTTTTAGAAATCCAAATGCGTAGTTTCCTGGCATCGATTTCAAACGCACTTTTTGATGGATCATCTTCTTTCGATTCCGAAGTCTCATGTCAGATATATAAACACTGTGTTTATTCGATAATGGAAATTACTAGTGGTTTGAATTCGTAATGAAAGCACGATAATATTTACAAACAAGTGGACACCTAACCTCGAAAAAATGTAGATCGCAGCCATGTGTTCTGTCAATGATCACAATTCAAGAGAATATTGAAAATTGAATATGTGTAAGAATGATAATTACGAAGAATTAAAAGATCACAGAATCAAATTCAAAAACGAAATATATAAAAAAGTCATAAAATTGAGTAGTGGTGTAAGTGGTGTTGGCGGTGTTGTACAATACTTATGGCACCAATCTGAGGGTTCGCGCGCCGCGCCGCGGCGCTTTTTCGCAATCTGGCACTGTCATGGCTGTAACTTTTCAAATCCTCTAGATATTTTGACACCGATTTATTTGCAGGTAGAGTAGGTCACTAGCATTCCAAATAAATTATAAAAAAAAAAACGATTTTTTGAAAATTCTAAGGTGTAGATACCCCCTTAAGGTTTCAGCTCTTTGTGACAATCGGTAGTTATGTGGTGGTTGAACACTAATTTTTTGGATGCGATTTATAAGAGATATGTTGTATTTTTGTCACATTTACAAAACAAATAATATTACTGGGTGGTTAATTCAGCCTTTCTCTCAATTCTACGTACAACTACCAGTCCCATTCCCAAAAGACCCTTCTGATTGGGTAATCAATGATTTATCTCGAGACTACGTGGTGTCTCACGGTGTGAATCAAAATATAGACGGTGATTTCACAAAATCTGCACGACAATATGGAGATAAATCTAGGTTCATGAAGAAAAGTTTTTTTATCCTGAAACTTCACAACGGTGAACATAAAAATCGATCTTGGCTTGTCTACTCCGACAAAAAGGCTGCTCTGTTCTGCGCACCGTGCCGTTTGTTCGGAGGCATCACTCAATTCGCCACAGAAGGTTTTAGTGACTGGAAAAATGCCACCGCCCGTTTGAAACACTACGAACAGTCTCATGGACATAAATCGTGCGTTATCGCATTGCATGACAGATCAAATATTTTGGGACGAATCGACAAAACCCTGACAATACAACTCAATGAAGAAACTGCTTATTGGAGAAACATCCTGAAACGCATAGTTGCTGTTGTCAGAGCCCTATCATCTCGCGGACTGGCATTCAGGGCCAGAGACGAAAATTTTGGATCATCTTCGAATGGTAATTACTTGATGTTTTTGGAAGTAATTGCCGAATTTGATCCATTCCTTGCAGATCACATTGCGCGATATAGCAATAAGGGGTCTGGCACAACATCCTACTTATCGGCTACGATCTGCAATGAATTTATAGAACTAATGGCCGCAAAGCTATTGGGAATCATCATTGGCGAAATCAAAGTATCAAAATACTCTTCAATAAGCGTCGATTCGACGCCCGACGTATCTCATGTTTATCAGCTGAGTTTGATTTTTCGATATGTAACGGAAAATGGTCGACCAGTTGAACGATTCTTTACCTTCATTGCAAATCCAGGACACAAATCAGAATTTCTCACCAACGCGATTACAAAAGTTCTCGATTCGCATGCTCCGGATATTTCAAATTGTCGCGGCCAATCCTATGACAATGCCAGCAACATGTCGGGATGTTACACTGGTCTTCAGGCTAGGATCAAGCAGCTAAATCCGTTGGCCGTATACATACCCTGTTCGGCCCACTCGCTCAATTTGGTCGGCACATGCGCGGCAGAATGTTGTCAAGAAGCAGTCTCCTTATTTGGAACGGTGCAACAATTATATAACTTGTTCTCAGCTTCGACACACCGGTGGGAGATTCTGAAATCTCACCTAAGTTCAGGATCCTCAGTATTGAAAAGCTTGTCAATTACCAGATGGTCCGCGCGCGATGGGGCACTGCAGAGTCTGAATAAATCTTGGAATGAGATAATTAACGCATTAGAGACAATCGAGAACGATGAATCACAGAAACCAGTGGCCAGGAGTGAAGCTACTGGCATTCGAAAAAGTTTACAAACTTTAGAAACAGCTATTTTATCAGTATTTTGGAGCTTCTTACTCAGACAATTTAACCTCACCAGCAAAAGACTGCAAAGCATTGATATCGATATAGTTAGGGGAGACCGGGGACAATTGTAACACGGATCAATTGTAACATTCGTAATTTTCGCCATATACAAGGTTTGGTGCCATGCTGACGTGTGGCATTTGAATTATGCTTATAATATCTACATTTGACGAATTCATGAGTTGCCTCAGTTTCTAGCAGACAATGTGAGAATTGAAAACGTCTTTTCGATATAGGTTACTAAATATTGCTTGTCATTTTCTTCGTTTCATTTCTGCCGAACCGTTGATGTTACGTTTAGTTATTTTGTCTATTTACAATCTACTTTTTTCCCTCTTCCGAAAACGTACAAGGGCAATTGTAAAATATTCACATTCAATGGTAGAACAGGCCGATAATTGTAAAACTGCGACCGGGGACGAAAGTAACGGCACGCACGGCGACGATTGTAACATGTCAGAATCTATTCATTTATCGATTTCAGCATGCCCGGAACAAAAAAACGATGTTTAGTTTTTTGTTTTTTCGGATCGATTCTTATCGTCCGACGTTTCGGTCCGGTTCCTGGATGAGTATGACGGCGTCGTCTCCTGGAGATATCTTTGCATGGCATACGCATGCCCTATCGTCGTCCTGACTCTCCGCTCCGTAATTCTCGTGATCTAGGTCCTCCGCTTCGTAATTTCAATTGTCCAGATCCTCCGCTCCGTATTTTAGACGTCCAGATCCTTCGCTTTGTAGTTTCAGTCATTCAGGTCCTCCGCTTCGTAGTTCTAGACCTGAACGATTGAAACTCCGTAGCGGAGGACCTGGACTACGAGAACTACGTAGCGGAGGACCTGGACTACGAGAATTACGAAGCGGAGGACCTGGACGGCTGAAACTACGAAGCAGAGGACCTGGACTATGAGAACGGATGCGTATCCCGTACGAAGACATACAAAAAAAAGCGCAATAATAAATATTCGTGGAGAAAATCAATAATAATTCCGCTCATAATTACTTCAACCTGTACATGTTACAATTGACCCCGAATCCTGTTACAATTGACCCAGATATAGGGACGTTTGTAACGCTCTGCACATTGCCGTATTATCTGTAAAATCTCGATACTGCACAAGTATTTCTCTTCAATTATGATTGCTATATGTAGATAAATGTTACACTCATTTGCTGTACCAACAAAATTTTTTTAGGTATACGGAAATATGAACACGGAGGTGATAACTGCAAAATGTTACAATTGTCCCCGGTCTCCCCTACTGTTGTCGAACTCCACGATGATCTCCTCAAAACCGTAGAACAGATGAGAAACAACTTTGAGCATTACGAGGATCAAGCAAAACTACTGACAGGCTTGGACGAATACAAATCATCCCGTCAAAGAAGAAGGAAGCTGCCTTTCGATGTTGATCGTCAAGGAGATACGGAAATGAATACCCGAGACTTCTTTAGAGTGAATACATTTCTATGTATATTGGATAAGCTGAGTATCGAGTTACGTCGCCGAGGCCAGGCTTATCAATAATTCCATGCGAAATTTGCCTTTTTTGAGAAATTACCGCATCTGCGTCGAGGAGAAATAGAGGAGCACGCTACCAATCTATCTACAAGTTATCCGGACGATCCAGAAAAGGACGCGCTCATTGATGAATGCATACACCTTCAAGCGCACCTAATAACCACCAATAACAGCGGAAAACCTATGCTTCGTCTTTGTAAATTGATCCGAGATGAAGGACTGCAGGACGTATATCCACACGTGGACATTGCCGTACGCATGTTTGTATGCACACCGGCAACAAATTGTACCACGGAACGCTCCTTTTCGTGCTTGAAGCGCGTGAAGAATTTTCTACGTTCCACATTGAATGAAGAACGCCTGAACGCCTTGACATTACTCGCGATTGAATCGGAATTATTCAAATCAGTCTCATATGATGGTTTAATCGATGATTTTGCACAGCGAAAATCCAGAAGGAAACATTTTTAATCATCGAGAATTTCATAATTGGAAGTATAAGTGGCCACATAATACGTTATATAGCTATGTAAAGTATTATTATTTCATAATCTAATGTTGATTTTGCTTTCTAATCTCTTATGAATTATTAGTACGTTGATTCGTATCAGTATTGTTACTAGCTATAATATATTATGAACGATCATTTCATTCACAATAAAGACCAGTATTTATCGCCTGCAACTTTTGGAAGTTGTATGAACTTATTATGCTTCACAAAAGGTGCCCACACGTCTGGGTTACTATAACTATAGTTTATACATGTTTATCAATTATCATATAATATTTAAATCAAAATCGGAAGCCAGTTAGTTTTTAGGCGGCAGATCCAGGAATGCCTAGGGCGGCAAAATTGTAAACCCGGCGTTGCGTACACGTTGAATATACGTTTGTTTTTAATTGATTTCGAGTCTTGAAAACAATTAAAAACAAACGTGTATTCAACGTGTACGTACGGTTGGTCGATCACCTTACCGACGGTGCGTCAGGATCTCTTCGGCTGACTGTACATAGCGCTACTGCTTACTCTGATACTATAGTCAACTTTAAATCTTGCCTCGTATGATACAGCTGGTTTATTTCGCAGTGTCCAGCGTATGCATGGGTTATTATTATTGAAGTTAATAATCAATGATTGAGTTCTGTATGGATCCTTGGGTACGGCAAAAATGAGAAGAGTGGGATTTGAAATCTCAACTAGAAACTTTTCAACGTAAGTCAATTCAACCTCAACCTTCCTGACCTATTCATTATGTGTCAACATAGATTTAAAAATATTTCATTTCATGTATATTTTGTTTAATACCTAATTTGTTTATTATTAAATTTTCAAAATTGTTAAATGTCTGCTGTATATGGTATCACGTTATACTATGCAAAGTAAAAGCATCAATCACTATAGCAGAAATTCAATTATTGACACCTCATTATATTTTAATATTTATTCCATTAACTAATGCTAATAACAATTGCATATATTTTTTATACAATATTCATAATTCATGAAATAAAAAAATTAACAATAGTAGAAAGAAAAAAAAAGCCAATATTTATTATCCATATGGTAAAAAATATTGGAATCTAAAACATGGCTTTTATAATATTCATAATTGATGCTACTGCTTTGCTATAGATGAGGAGATTGATGAAGTCGTATTTAAAAACTCAACAAAAGACGTAATTGAGCGACTAATTCCAAGAATAGGTCCTCAAATTAAATTTTTGACACACTGGACAGAAGAATTCGGGAATAAAAATTCTAGTCAAATTTATTTAAATCACAACTTAAGTCTAACCTTAGACGATTTAGGTATTCATTCGTTTTCGTTTATTTACTGTCATTATGTATCATTACTGGTTTTTATTAATTTTTTACTTAATCATTTAAATTTTATACATGTAATAATTCTTCTTATTCTTTATGCTAGGAACATTTGAAACTATTGTTTATGATCCTTCAAATATCAACAATTCTTCTGCATCTACATCGACAGACTTAGATTTTAGTTTAGTTGATAATGCGGATTCAAGTATTGAACTCTGTACACCTATTAATAATCTTATTCATACTTTGAGAACGTCAGCGTTGGGAATCTCCATTTTATTCCATTATCGATCTAATCGAAATTTGATTGAAGAATACAGAAATGATTTAGTAGATATCATAATCAGTACAGAAATCCGCACTTCTCTTTAACTCATGTAAGATCTAGTCTGTTTGACTTTCAAACTGAATTAATATTTTACTTCATTAATTATTTTCTACTTTTATTTATTTCATATATTCCTTTCATCGAATTTCTTTTACAACTGTCACGATGTCTTAATCATATTACAATATTCAGTCAAATTAAATAAAAACTTACAGGATAGCTCCAGCGTGGTTCAAAGAGTTAGCTGCTTTAATTGTTGAAACATTCCCTACTGAAATCGGAGAAACTTATTACGTGGCATATAGTTACGACTCAGTTGCAAAAATAAAAATCTTACCTAAAGGGAAGTTATACATCACGTACAATAATGTATATCGTACCCGCCTTCTTGCAAGTGGAGCAGTGAATAAAAAAACTGGAGTTAAAAGAAGAAGAGAGATTGTAGAGCGTGCTCAGTTAGCATTTCAAACAGATTTAATTTGTGATCGTATGTCAAACAATTCTAGTGATTTGACTTATAGGCTTATAGTATATGTATAAATTAATTGATTTTTTCTTCAATTATTGTCAGTAACCAACGAAGACTTTGAAGAAAAAATCACTTGGCTCAAAACTAATATCGACCCCTGGGAAAAAATAAAAAAAATATGGAGTGATACTTCAAAAAGAAGGATTTCTAGTTTGATTACTGATTCTTCGATAACAAATTACAGTCGGCTCTCGCAATAGGGCCGCCCGCAATAGGGCCACTTCCCCTAAACAGCGTTCAGCAGCTTCCCCCACTACTCTACCTGCCGGTATTATAGCCGCGCTTTTCTCGACTACGCTCGCAATAAGGCCGGTAATAGAAATGAACAGTTTGCACGAAATGTTCTATCTCTCGCATGCGCGCGGCCTTATTGTGAGCGCCCGACGCCAAACGCGGCGACGGCACACCAACTATTGGTGGGGGAACGGAAATTCTTGGAATTATCTTCCCCTACACCCCCATGACCGGCCCTATTGCGAGAGCCGACTGTATGTTGATTCATATGTTGTTTTAAAGCATAGAACTCATGGGCCAGAACTGGTAAAATGCAAGATCACACAAATATAGTATTTAATTAGATGAAAAATATAAGTTAATTTTTTCCTTTTCGTAAACTGTTATCATAAATTTTTTTAGATTATTATTGATTTTACTACTCTTTACCGGAACCAGGCATCTAACTTGTTCAATGAATTTGAAGAATTTTCAAATCAATTAATTCCATCCCTGCTAAAAATTCCCGAGTGGCCCCATGTGGGTTCCACACTGGTTCCGGTAGGGCCCATATTAGACCACTCAGGAACCAGTACGGTCCCACAGAGGACCATGCTAGAACACATCGGTAGTATAGTAGAACGGGGGTGGTCCTATATCGGACCAGCAGGGCCCCATATAGGAATAACAAGGACCTACGTAGGAACACATAGGAAGTATGTTGGGTCCCCGGATTTCCACGCAGGGCCACTATGGTCCTATCCAGGACTGATTGGGACACATGTTGGACTACATAGGAATGCCTAGGAAGTACATTGAGATTCATTTTCCCTACGTAGGACCACCATGGTCCTACTCAGAACTAAATGGGACACATGTTGAACCACATAGGAATACGTAGGAAGTATTGCCGAGACTCATTTTATTTTATTGCTAATTGTTTTAGAATAGTTAATTTTTATTAGGTAATACCGACTTCATCAAGTATTTTCATAAGAATATTGAATTGTTGAAATAACCTATTCTAGAATCCTGTATGTGAATAGGGTCGTCCACGAATTTTTTTTATTTCATATTTCAATAGTTCGGCGAAAAATAATGAGGACGTATTTTTTCCTTTTTTGTTCGAACAAAAATTGCAGTATATATAACGAATTGAAAACTACTAGTTTATGACGTCACCCATATTAAGGTCTATATTATACCGTGAATATTCGGTGAGAGTTAACGGTGAGGTGCCAATAGCATTGCATCCCCTCCCGAACGAGCCTCACGCACGCGGTGCGCGCCTGTGTTGGTTTTGCCGTAGAAAGGGGATCGTCAACTTTCACCGAATATTCTCGGTATATAAAAATTGGTGAACTTCAATTGCCTATAACATACGCAATTTTCATCGAAAAATAAAAAAATAAAATTATCTCACTATTTTGAGTTATATTCTACTCGATGCGCCCCAAAAAGTGAAACAAAATTTTTTTCTGGACGACCCCATTGTATTGCATTCGATTCGACGCGTTTCGTAATTTTCAGTAGGATCGGACCCGACTGGTCCCACATGGGTCCATAAGGACCCTTATGAGACCCATGTGGAACCCACATGGGACAGGTTAGGTCCCAAACTACCCAGGCAGCAAACTTAGCATATTTACGTTACCGCGATATCACATTGTAACATTACTGGTACATACCAAAGTTTATGTAAGTTTTATGTAACATTCATGTATCAGTAATCCTTTAATATATCAGAGATGCGCTTGATATATAACACTGCAATATGGCAAAGACAGTACATTGTTATGTAGCGTTGACATCACCCAGTTCTCTCTTTGAGCAGTGCCCAAGTTTGATGTAGTGTAGTATAACAATGATGTCGCAGTGTTACATCACTCAAAAAGCACCACCGATATGTAACGTTGACATTACCAAGTACTATCTATGAACATTGCTCAAGTGTGATGTAGCTGTAATATAATTAGGATGTTGCAGGGTTATATCACCCAGAAAGCACAACTGATATGTAACGTTGATATCACCGAGTTCTATCTCTGTGCTTTCCATGAGTTTGCAACTAATTCGGAGGTTATGTGTATACTGGATGTCTGAAAATCTGTGGCAAGTCATTTATTCTCGTGATCAATGAATATATACTCCTACCCATTATAGTTGTGCATGCATGTGCAAGTGAAACTTGATGAGTAATTTGAAAAATTGATCAGGTCTATAATAGAGTGAACGCTGCACAACCCGATACCAGCGAGAAAAACTCTGTATCTGTTCTAACCCAACTTAACCTAACAAATGTAGTCTTCACCATTCATGTGAGTTTCGACGTTGCCGTGCATTTGGCTAATCTATGCATTGATTGATTTGGCAAAAATTTGCTACCCTAAGTAGTTCTGATAATTCGACCGTAATATTTGAAACTTAGTTACTGTAATAAAATACTAGTAACCAACGATCATCACCTAAATTACCGTTAATCATTTGAGCTTCAAACTAAAATCTCAACTGTGTTATTCGTATAACAAGAAAAGATATTTATTTTTACGTGAAATTGTGACGGGAGTGACAATACCAATATTCTGATCAAGTCTCGTGATATTTTTGTTGAATATGATAGAGTTCCGAATGCTACTTTGGAAATGTGTACCGTGGTGTCGAGGCAGCGCGCCCGACTACGAATAGGTAGGTCGTGTGTTCAAAACTCAGGGGTGCGCGCGTGCGACTTTCAGCGAATTATAATATGTCTATAGATTTAGCTAGCGTGAAAATTTTCAGCAGAACGCGTTCATATAGTATCCAGCACCACAATCCTACAATAAAAAAAGGATAATCGCTCATAATAAGCAATAGTGAAATCTTATTTTATCATTTATTGACTCGTAAATCCGTACCACTGGGATGTTACCGTTACGTCACTGTTGCATCTATGTGATGTATCCGTGGTGATTCTGACCCATGGCTGATACGTAACTATTCTGTAACTTCGTTCTGTAACTGTGACGTATTAGTCATGTCGGCCTGTGGCGGACATTTTGATATCCCCGGACCATCACATTTACAGTCCCGGTGATGTAGCGGTGATATGGAAAGGAACTAAGTGACGTATCTGTGATATCAGAGTGATATGATTTTGCTGCCTGGGTATAACCATTCAGGTCCATATCCCAGGCTAAAAAGTATGGCGATCAAACCCAGAGTGGACCCCACTGGTCCCATGCGAACTTTCTAGGTCTAGACGGATCCAGTCCCAACGTCGTAATTTGGAACATGGACCTCTAAGGTCCGCCGGGGTCCAGTGAGGTCCAGATAGGTCAGATCCCCACCTTGTGGCGTGGAGATTCCCCCCATCTGGACCTTATGGGAGCTATATGGGGCCATTCAGGCCCATGTTCCACGTCGCAATGTAAGGATCACACCCATGTGGACCTCACAGGACCCATGTAGGACCCACATAGGACCATCAATGACCCTCCTCACAACGTGTAGATCAGACTCATGTGGACATTATAGGACCAGTCAGGACCTTTGTTCCAAATTACGATGTGGGGGATGGACCCACATGGGACTACTCGGGAATTTTTAGCAGGGATTCTGTGGTAAGAAAAAGAAAAAAGCCAGAAGGTGTTCGACAGCTATTAAATAAAATCGCCGATTTGACTGTATCACAGCAAACCAATACATAACTAATACATAACTGTAAGAGCACATCTAGAGATCGGAGTAATGTAACATAGTTATGTCTCTGATATGCGACATATCTTTAGAATGTAAGATATTGTTTACATAACATAAGATGCATGAATGATACGTAATATTGAGGGCATCACGAAGTAACAATGTAATATAACAAAGTTACGTAGAGGAGAAATAACATAACTTCAATTCCGTGATGTATCATGTACATTACATGAGACCCACAAGTGATACATAAAATTGAAAGCATCTTCAGGGATCCGGAAATATAACATAGGGTAAAATCGGGATAGATGCCCCAGTGGGAGAGATGGCCGATATTCGATATCAGATGAAATAATCGTCGGATACCGCCACTGAATTTTTTCACTGTTCTTCGTATCTAAAATGCCAGAAAGCATGCACGAACGCTCGAAAAAAACCGATCATTTTCACGAAAATTGTAGTTTACTGATCAGTATTCGAAAAATTTTCGTTGCTGTAACTTTGGTATATTATCTGTGTAGTAGGTCTGACTATTTAACAATAACTAGAGGGTACTATGGCCTATGGGCATGGGTAAACTCAGATAGGTATTTGAAGGTCATGTAGTGTCAACGTTAACGTCAGAACGCCTACTACGACGAAGGTGACTACAAAAAGGGCATCTTTCCACATACGTGGGGCATCTCACCCATATCCATCGGGTAAGATGGCCAAAACACTATGTTCGTTTATCGCAATTTTCATTGGGATTGAATTAAAAAAAAAATTGTGTTCGTATCCAAATCTTACCAAAGCCTTATGAAGTCACTTTGTGCAATGAAAAGATTTTTTCATGGGACACGTAATTTTTTAAAATACATTTTTCTTAGGTGGGGCATCTATCCCGACTTTACCCTAGTTACATACATGGGACATAATATTTCTGCAAATATGACATGCCCAGATAACCAAATCAGACTGAGCATAAGTTGCAATCCTTGTAGTTTTCTGATGCTTTTGCAATGTCAATGCTATGCCACCATCCACAGGCAAAAAGCAGTAATGAAATGCAGGCAAAATGACGACATGCCCTGCATGCATATTCGCTACAAAGCAGAATCATACGTGCTTGTCTGAATATGACGACAACGAAACAGCAAAGAGAGGGCATCCGCACTGCCAGCGGTTCCCGAATGTAGTGCCTGATTAGCAGCCAACCAGTAACGCGCTATTCGAAACGAGGCATTGGCATTGGCTATGTGATCACGTGATGTGCTTTCCCCGAGTCGTTTGCCGCGATCACGGTGATGCTGACCAACGCACGAAGTATATTCATTATTCGGTCAGATAAAGAAGAATATTATATAATTTAGTGCGCAGAGTGCCGACTTTTGACGTCATATATCTTCCATACGGTAAGTAATCCATACAATCAGATAAAAGGTGTATAAAATACGTCATCTATTATACGACTCTACCACCCTGATATCACAATTGTTTTTAAGGTTAGGTTTTCCGCACTGGATTTTGGGTATCTGGTTGTTATGAAATTTCCTTGTTTTATTTACTGATAAATATACAGCCATGCTACAGCAGTGGCATGTTATGAATGATTTCTGTGTATTGTTATTATCGATCAATACACCATTTTTTGAAATAAATTATACTTTTCTTTATTACAGTCAATAATAACGTCTCAAATTCCAGTATTATATGCGATCCCTATGTTTTTTCAGGCCGCATGGATTTTCATTTAATCTTAATCAAAACTGAATTAGCTGTGATTTTATTATCTTCTTCTATTAGCTTCTTCTACAGAATAATAGAATAATTCGTCTTTTTGGTGAGACTGCAGAATAAGGTTACGCCAATATGGACAAAATGATGAAGTGGAAGTTGTTGGCGAGTCGGGGCGGTGCTCGGAAACCGTTTTACCAACTGTCATTGAGACAACAAAGTAAAATTAAAGCCGAAAGGCGCTTCATGCGTATGAATGCTGAAAGTTCTGTAGGGCATGAAACACCAATTATTATTCAAAATTAGAGTGACGTCATAAAAGATTCTCTATTTTCTGACAGTACCCCAGCAACACCCCTGGGGCAGGAACAGGTCGATGATGTACTTTCAGAAGACGACGAACTTCCAGACCGGCACGTCGACGATAATTGAAGGCCTCGATGCTAAAAGGTCCTGAGCGCTCGGCTCGACTTTTTTCAGTAGAAAATTCCCGTCAATGTGACCAATTTTCAAAAGTCACCGAAATGATCTTTCAAAAATACCATCGTGTAGAGGATAAAAAAAGGCAACTTTTTTGTATGTACAGTTTTTTTCGAGATTCGTTATTTTTTGAGGAAAATAATAAAAACTGAAAAATCGCGAAGCTTGTTTGGACCACGTTTTTTAATCTTAACTCGCTCTAACTTCGACAAATATCAACGGATCTTCTTGATTTTTGGCATGACATCGCAAAATACCCTACCGCTGCCGATAAAGTCATCAAAAGTTAATAATTATATAGTTTTCATTAATAATTTAGTTGTAAACGAGCGACCAACTTTTTATACGGTTATGTATGTTCGACGAGAAAAAGTGTGTTACAAAGTTTAAGCGTGGAAAAACTTTCAATGAGACATTTGTTCATTAACATTAAAGGAAGTTTTTCAGAAAATTTCAGATTGATTGAATAAAAATTGGCTAAGATACAGCGATTTCCCCAAAACCAATCGATCCGCGTGGTCTTAAATGCGACTATCGTGCAGATTTTCAAGCGTTGAAACCACGCGCTCGACCACGCGGATCGATTGCTTTTAGGAAAATCGCTGTATCTTAGCCAATTTTTATTCAATCAATCTGAAATTTTCTGAAAAACTTCCTTTAATGTTAATGAACAAATGTCTCATTGAAAGTTTTTCCACGCTTAAACTTTGTAACACACTTTTTCTCGTCGAACATACATAACCGTATATAAAGTTGGTCGCTCGTTTACAACTAAATTATTAATGAAAACTATATAATTATTAACTTTTCATGACTTTATCGGCAGCGGTAGGGTATTTTGCGATGTCATGCCAAAAATCAAGAAGATCCGTTGATATTTGTCGAAGTTAGAGCGAGTTAAGATTAAAAAACGTGGTCCAAACAAGCTTCGCGATTTTTCAGTTTTTATTATTGTCCTCAAAAAATAACGAATCTCGAAAAAAACTGTACATACAAAAAAGTTGCCTTTTTTTATCCTCTACACGATGGTATTTTTGAAAAATCATTTCGGTGACTTTCGAAAATTGGTCACATTGACGGGAATTTTCTACTGAAAAAAGTCGAGCCGAGCGCTCAGGACCTTTTAGCATCGAGGCCTTCAATTGTCAATCACCCGACATTGAAACTAGCGATTCTGATGTACTGGTAGAAAACAAGCAGACTTTTTCTGACAAACTTGCTGAGTTCTTTGCTGATCACAACGTCACACATGTTCAAGGAAATGAGATATTAAAAGTACTCAGATCGCATTCGTGTCATTCAAGTTTGCCAAAAGACATGAGGACTCTGTTACAGACACCACGAGCTCATATCGAAACATTAGCGATGGAACAAGGGGAGTATCTTCACATTGGTTTGCAAGCTAGTATCGCAAAAAAGTTGTCAGGTTTGAGTGTTCCGTCGATACCACCATTGTTAGAAATAGATCTCAGTACGGATGGTGGGATCTTAGATCGATCAGGTTCGAATCAAATTTGGCCGATCCAAATCAGAATTGCTAATATTCTGAATTCAAAACCTGAGATGATAGGAATTTTCAAAGGCCCAGGGAAGCCATCTAGTGCAAGAGAATTCTTCGATCCACTGGTTCAAGAATATAGACAGTTGATGCTTAATAGCGGAGTCGAATTCAGGGGAAAAGTAATTCCATTTCGCTTTAGGTGTTTTATAGCTGATGCGCCGGCTCGAGCGTTTGTCCTCAATCATCGAGGGCATATGTCTGCAAGAGCATGTTCTAAATGCAAAGTGGTTGGAACGCATTATCGGGGTCGTATGGTATTTTTAGGTTCGGATCATCCTCTTAGAAGTGACGAAGCGTACGCAAGGCGCATTGACGAGGATCATCACAAAGAAGGAGAAAGTCCATTAGCAGAATTAGGCATTAGTATGCCATCACGAGTTCCCTACGAGTATATGCACTTAGGGTGCCTAGGTGCGATGAAAAAGATACTTGGTGCGTTTAGTGATGGAACTCAATCTGCAACTGTAAAACTCTCAGCCAGGGATATTAGTATAATATCTAGTAGACTAGAGGCTCTCAAAGTAAATTGTCCTCGTGAATTTGCGAGGCGTCCCAGGACTCTGCGTGACTACAAGCGCTACAAGGCAACAGAGTTGAGGCAGTTTCTTCTCTATACAGGACCAATGGTACTGCAGGGTATTGTGAAACCAGACGTTTATCTACACTTCTTGCTACTGAATGCAATATTCAGAATCCTCATATCGCCATCGCCTTCGCAAAATGAACTTTTCTTTGCAGAGATAGCAATGAAGAAGTGGGTTGAGAGATCTTGTTCTTTGTATGGCCAAGAATTCATGAGCTTTAACATCCATGGCTTGACGCACTTGATCGATGATGTTAGGGAACTAGGGCACTCGACAGTTTTTCTGCATTCCCATTTGAGAATCATATGCCGTATTTCAGAAAGTTTGTGAGAAAGCCCCACTTACCGCTGCAACAGTTCGTCCTGAGAATGGCGGAAAAATCTTCTAAAGACAGCAGATCACTCTGTAGTGAAAATAATGTTGTACAGGGTAAAGAGAGGCACAACGCTGGGCCCGTCCTTCCAAACTTACTCGATGGTAGTCAGCAGTTTAAGAAGTTAAAGAGTGATAACTTCTGTCTTGGTTTGTCTGTACGCGACAGTTGTTTAATCTTGCTCGACTCATCTATTTGTATATTGCAGAACATCGTTCGGGTTAAGGGCTTGTATTACTTGGTTGCGAAAAGATTCAGATGCGTTGATATTTTCTATGATGTCGGAATACCATCGACTTCTGTCGGTGTTTACAAATGTTCTTCGTTATCAATTGACGACGAGGTTGTCCGTTTCCTTGACGTCAAAGGCAAATGTTACTGCATGTCCCATTCTTGTGGCAACAATAATTATGCGGCGGATAGCAGCGACGATGAAGAAGATGGATTTCATGTTGGACATTATATTGTCATGGAAATGCTGAATTAAATCAGGACTGCAGAAAGAAAGGCAAGATACATCTGCGAGAATCACATTAGTTAAGTTCAAACTGCATGAATACTTAGGAGTTTATGTCGTTTGGTCTTTGTTTTCTAATCATTGCCAGTAAATGTTGCACTCCATTTTTTCAGGACCTGCTTGATAGTTGCTTGTTGCTTGTGATTTTCCAAATATACATTTATCGCATGACGTTTATTTAATTCTAATGTATTAATGATAACTCTTCCTAGCTGCATGTGGTTCTTTTTCCATATCAGATTTATTTCCAGCTCTCATTAATCACATTTGATGACTGGTATGCTGCCGACTTTGAATTTTTTTTCCAATTTCGGGATTATAATTTTTTTGAATTGCAAGCCAGTAACAATACATTTATGAGATTGTTTGTGATGTAGATAACATCTAATAATGAAGCATTTATGCATTCGTCACGGTTTTAGCCATAACTCAGTGCCTTGGTGTCAAAAACTGTGTTACGTGTGTTCATCAGCAATGCTAACTTCTCATCTAAAACTTTAAGCTTATTTCAGGTAGTAGCAGCTCACAAAATGTTCCAGAAAATGTAGTTCATTGGTAGGTATGCGAACCAAAAAGCTTATAGTATACTTGACTATATTGGCACTGACCTCATAATACCTGTCATTATAGTTTTTATGATTTATTCGTCATTATTGACGCCGGTTGAAGTTGTGTTCAGAAATAGATGAATGACAACTACATTAATACATAGATTTTTAGGGAAATTACCGCCAATCCTACTCATGGATAAACGTCCAAAGCGACTGTGTAAGAAGCCGGTAAGGTATAAGACGACGTCGTCATCGGATAACGACTCCAATAGACTCCAGGTGGTACGACGTCGTATGCTAATTCCATCAGATAACGTACACGATGACATCTAGGCTGTACGTGCTGCTTATATGCAATTCACCGCTGAAGGAGCACTGGATAGAACAGAAAGAGATGCTATACCAAACCCTGGTATTTCTCCCTCGAACCACATCACGTTGATGAGTAGTACCTCCAACAACTATCCTACTCACGACACTTGTGATTCCCAGCCTGAAAGTCAGGATAATACTTATCCGACGTACACGACACTAATGCCATTTTCACCGACTACTTCATCCAACTGTGTTTCTATTCTGCCAATTCGGAATCCATCTTTATCGCACACTGCTATGAACAAGACTCCTGGCTTGCTAGTCAATACAATAGCTCAGTCATTCCTTCCAACCACTTCGACCTTCACCCGATCGTCTCACGGTTACATGCCTCTAGATTCCTCTAGCGTAGCTTCTAGCTTCACCCCATCTTCGGTTTCCATTTCTGTTCCGACTGCTAAGACTTCACACACAGTTCCTTTCAACGGATCTCTTGCAACGGCTGCAGTGGCTACGACTAAAATTCTACAAGACAATGCATCTGGCGGTAGTTTATCTTGCCGTGGAAGGGCACTATCTACTGCCCCACTTGACTACTGCGATCCGCCTGTGCTGCAACCCCTTTTATCACATTCAATCTCTACAGCCGCAGATAGGACTCGTGTTTCTCATACTGTTTCATCTTCCTATGTATTATGTCCTTCTAAAATCAACTCTCCATACACCACGTCCGTAGCTTCCGCACCTACATCTTCGATAACTCATGCTCTTACTTCCTCCCATGCGCTGCCTTCTATGAATCCTACTAGGCTTGCCACTTCCGCCAGCTCTCTACGTCCATATGTGCCAATAAATATCTCTGCTGCATTGCCTCCACCACCAAATAATGATGCGGGGATGCCTGCGCAACGAAATATCGATGCAGCGTCACCTAGGCCAAGAGATAATCCTGCTGGTTTGCGTATCCCTCTAGCTGTCGTGAATGATGCACAAGTCAGAATTGGAGGAAATGTCGATAACGCTCTCACGTAAGTCAAGCCGATGAGTCATTGGAATGTTATGAACTGAGAAAACTGACTGTTATCCAGCAATGCTGGCATACCTGAAGTATTCTGAAAATATCGACGTATATCTGGGCAATTTACTAAACCTGCTTGAAAACTGAAAAAAAAAATGACGATGTACTTGTATTATTTTATTTCACTAAGAACGGTTCAGTATTTTTGATCAAGATCAAGACTCGGAAAAAGTTACATATTGCTGTATATTATGTTAATTTTCAATTACCGACTTCCGTTTAATTTATGGCTGGTGGATTAGAAATGGTCAAAAATTACTTTCGATAATTTTCGAAACCCCTCTCCGTAAAATCTTCGTACTTTTTCGAATAAATTTATTTGGTAACGTTGTATGCGTAATATCGAGTCGTATTTACAACATCATACCGTATAGTTGAATTGAAATGTTCGAACCTACTAATTCTGCATTACATCATAGGAGGATCAACAATAGGCTAGAATCAATCGAGCGAACATTACGATCGCAGAGACGGCAAGGAGTGGTTCCGAAACCAGGATATTTGCCATTCCAACGGGGAGAGGATATCCTCAACTTCAATGAAGCGAATCAAGACACCTACGAACAACTGGCGAGTCGTTTTTCAACGATTTTGAATCCCTAAATGTATACGGGGAATTCCATCTCAACTTGACCAACATGCGAACCTTACCTCTTTCGATTTCCTCGCCAATTTTTCATGACATTTCTCTCGATAGCAGCAATACTTAGTATTTTTTTCAGTAAAAAACGTCAATGACATTTAAAATTGGCGAGGAAATCAAAAGGGATATGTTCACACATTGTTCGGGTTGAGGTGGAATTCCCCATACATATTGGGATCCTTGGAATGGGCTTCCAATGAGAGGGCTTGAAACCGCGATACGCTTACTAGTGACGAAAAATAGAACTGTTGAAAGTCGGCTACTTTTACGAAGCCACGCCCATTCCAAGGATCCCAATATAGGAAATTTCAATCCATCGGAGAAAATATGGAATATTTTTCTTTATGCAGGTTCAGTATCTTGAATACGTCGGGGGCTTTACCTTGAAAGAGGTGTGCAATCTTTCTATGAAAGAACTCATAGTAGATCGGACAACACAACGTTTCACATGGTGGGGCCGTGACATAGGAAGGGCAGTTGAACCGATTCCCTTTTACGACACAGTTCTGGCTGGAGCCATCCATGGTATGTGCCATATTGAATTCTGCCTGGTTGAGACAGTCATTATATATGAATGAAGTCTAATTCTTATGGTTGTAATGGTTGTACATTGCTCTCAATCCAATAGCGATTTGGACTTGGACAAAAAGAGTAACTCTAAACAACTCAGAGATTCAGTAATTCGGAGTTGGTTTTATCATCCACGTACAAATTTCTGCTGAATTAGAAGCAAAATAATTGTGATATATTGCTCGATGATTTGTAGATGCAGCTTCGAACAATGCTCATTTTCGGGCTCCAACGCAGAGAGATTTTTGCATGCACATGCGAGAAGCCATACGGATAGCAAAACAGCGGGTGCGCAATAATGAACGTCCAAACCGAGCGCCACGTAGAAATGAGGGCATCAGGCGACACTAAGAGGAACAAGCAGCTCAACTTTTTCCCCATCGAGGTATGGAAGAAAATAGTGGGAGTGACTCCGGCGCAGAATAACATATATAATAGTAATAAGACATTTGCTGACATACGTATCATATATTAGTTATTATTATTATATATTAGTTATTATTATTATTATTATAAAAGTGTTTTTCATAGTTTTACTCGGTTTTCCTAGTTTCTCTCGTTTTTTAATAGTTTGGCGATTTCTTCCGAATTTGGACTAGATCCAAATTTTGCTGCGCTGTTTTTTATTTCATTATCGATTTCGAATATTATCACATCAAAAAAACAATGATTTAATTTAAAGACTCATCAAATCAGAAAAAGGTTTGTTTGTTATTTCGAGAATCACCAAAGCAACCAAAAAAGTCTGATCATTTTAACAATTATGAAATAGACATGAGAGTATTTTGCAATTAAGGTAGTGCTATCGCTACAGTCCACCAAACGCGGGTTTCAGAGAAGATTTTGAATACTTCTCGATGGAAAAAAAAATCTCAAAAAATCGAGCATGTGGAAGATCCTCGGGAGATTGATTTTGCATCATAATAATTCAGAAAAGTTATTAACAAATTGATGGAAAAAAAAAACTGTTCAAGAAATTAGCCGATAACCCAACTTTTTCTTCAGGTGAAAATGATTTGTTAATTTTTCTAAATACGTATGAATTGTTTAGGAATTTTGTTTACTTTTTGATAATTGTGTTTTTCATACTTGACTGAATGCAATTTTCAAAAAGTAGACAAAATTCGTAAAAAATTCGTACGTATTTAGAAAAATTGACAAATCATTTTCACCTGGAAAAAAAGTTGAGTCATCGGCTCATTTCTTGAATAGTTTTTTTTTCCATCAATTTGTTAATAACTTTTTTGAATTATTATTATGCAAAATAAATCTCCCGAGGATCTTCTACATGCTGGATTTTTTTGTATTCCAAATCTTCTCTGAAACCCGCGTTTGGTGGACTGTAGCGATAAGACTATCTTAAAAATGATCGAGTCAATCCATGACCCAAGTCAAGCAGAAGAAAGATCTGAAATATTTTAGATATCTATAGATATAGAATTACCTATATCATGTAATGATTATTATTTCTACTAAATATGTCTCGTTTATGTATAATCACATGAGAATAATAAGACGTTATAAATTTCTTTGTATTAATATATATAAATATGATGCGCGAGTTCAACAAAAATTGTGTGATGCGTACTTTTGGCCTGTGAACTTCTTATGCATGCGCCTCTACCCAGAATAAAATATTTTCAGTGTAAAAATAGTAATTGCCAATTTTCAAAGTTCGTAATTATATTTCTACACTGAATATTTATTTCCTGTAACGCATGGATAGGCCTATAGTCCCACCCACTCCCCCCCCCCCCCCCCCCCCCCCTACGGCGGCGCGTACGGTTACGGTAGTATTGGGATGCCTGCATTTTGCAGCTTGTATGCCAACAGCTACTATAATTCTTTTCAAACTCGTGCTGTGTGGATGCTGGCTCATTGCCGTCATTTTGTCTGTAAGCAAGTTCATGCATGTAAACTGGCATACTGTTCCGATAATGAAGTTACACCTTGATGGTAGATTGCCACGTTCAAATGATCTGGAATGCCAGCACGATGCCAGCAAAATGCCGTCAAATTGTTATCTGGGTGTGTCGTATATATAACATCAGACCCATGGATGATACGTAACAGAGATGGCAACACCAGGGAACAGAGTCACATAACATAATAACATCTATGATACGTGCAATATCTTTAGTTCTGCAATTAAAACATCGCAAAATAGGATATCCGTATCTGCTCCCGATAATTTCTGAAACGTATGTAAGTGACTAACATGATAGTACGCATCAATCGAGGCATAAACGCTTCAGAGCTGTTAGATAGCGAGATCGAAAATATAGAGAAATCTGGCAGTATTCACTACACGATACTGTGGTGTAGTGGCGAGAGCGTGCGACTACTAATCCAAGCGAGTCCGAGCGATCATGGTTCGAGCCCGGGTTAGGTCAAAATAATGATGTCGTCTTGAATGAACTAAAAATGCGTTCTAATCTATCTGTGGTTGAATATGAATTGTTACTATGTCATATATACACCATAGATGATGGAAATTAGTAATAATAACGGCTTTTTATTTAGCTTTTCCAGTGTGATAGTTGATTGTATCAGATGCATCTCCAATATGTATCTGATACATCTTGCAACATGTCTTCGACATATCTTTGATATGTCTATGATATATCGGTGAGCCGTCGCTGATATGTATCACCAGCACATATCTAATACATTGATGATACATCCAATGTTGCTGACATCGTGCTGTACCAGTAACATACTTTCTTATGAGTTTGATACATAACGTGTAACATTCGTTACATAATATATACGTATTTGATACATATTTTGGTTTGCTGGGTGGGTACCAGAAGAGAAGTTTTCCCTGGACAAAACAGTCTAAGGACGACGACTCTACGGAATCGAAGAAAAGGAGAGTTTCGCCATCATTGAAGTGTTTTGGGTGCGGAAAGCTGGGTCATAGAATTGCGGAGTGTCGAAGTAAGGAGTCGACACAAGAGGAGTCTACTTCTAAGAAGCCAACCTATAAGAAGCCTTCAGTGACCTGCTTTAAATGCGGAGAACCTGGACACATCGCTCCTCGCTGTACCAAGTCTATGCAGACTACTCAAAAGGAACGCCGGGTTGATACGTGTTCGATACAGCCAGCCCATGGAGAATTATTACATTCTGGTGAGCAGTATCTGTATTGTTTTGACTTGGGGGCTGAGTGTTCTCTGATCAAGGAAAGTTTTGCAGATAAATTTTCTGGGAAACGTTTGTATGCTCTAGTTACTTTATCAGGCATAGGCAAAACCAACGTGTTTAGTACTTGTCAAATTTTGTCTAGAGTGGTAATTGATGGTTATTGCTTAGAGCTTTTATTTCATGTAGTACCTGATACTTACCTCGAGAGTGGTTTTTTGGTAGGTCGCGAAGTATTAGGACACGGTTATTCTGTAGAGTTAACGTCTAAGGGTGTGGTTTTCAAGAGAAATGAAATAACGGTAAATATTTGCGAAGTGGGGCTTAAATTGCAAACTTTTGAAAATTTGGTGACTGACATTTCTGACTGACTCGTCGCGTTCTGTTGCCGAAGGCATTGATAGATTTAGAATTGTCTTGAGTGCATTAACAAAGGCTGGATTTTCAATGAATGTATAGAAGTATTCATTTTTGAAGACTAAGGTAGAAAATATCTTGGATATGAAGTTTCCTCGGGCGAAGTTAGACCTAATCCACGAAAAATCAAAGCTTTAACCGATTTGCCACATCCTGAAACGACTATCCAACTTAGACAATTTATTGGTTTGGCTTCGTATTTTCGACAGTTCATACCAAAGTTTTCACAGATTGTTGCTCCATTACATAAGTCAACTTCTGGTAATGGAAAAATTGTTTGGGAAATGCAGTATGAAGAGGTACACCAATGTATAATATCACATTTGATCACTACTCCTATTTTGATGATTTTCGATCCTACCTATCCAATTGAATTGCATACGGATGTTAGTGCAATTGGGTATGGTGCAATCTTTATACAGACTGTCAATAGTAAATTACACGTGATAGCCTATTTTAGTAAGAAAACAACTATTCTTCAACAGCGGAGGGAAACCAGCGAGTTTCCATCCGCAAATGAGGATGGAAACCAGTCGATTGCCGGTCCTCGTTTGCGGATGGAAACTCGCTGATTCCGCTCCGCTGTTGAAGAAAATAGTATGTTCACCTCGGAGAAAACAGTCATTGGCGCCTCGTATGAAGTTGAGAACACCTCGGCTTCGCCTCGGTGCTCACCTTCATACTCGGCGCGCAATCGACTGTTTTCTCGCTCGGTAAACAATATACTATTGTTGAATCACGATATCACTCTTATGAGTTAGATACCTTAGCTGTTATTAATGCTATCAAACATTTTCGACACTTTCTTCAAGGTAGAACTTTCAAGGTCCTTACGGATTGTAACTCTTTGAAAGCTTCTCGTGTAAAAGTAGATTTGACGCCTAGAGTTCATAGCCCACACCGAAAAAATATGTATGTGACGTATATTTTCAAATATATTTCAAATATACTTGAAAATATATGTAAAATATACGCGACGTATAAAAAGTTTATATTAAAAACATATGAAATTTCGCCAAATCGTATATGTCAAAAATATATTCCGATATATATGTTAAAATATATTTACGCATATATGGCAGAATGTATGCGTGAATATATGTGAACACATATATTGGAATATACGTAAAATTATATGCCAAATATATGCAAAAATATATTTTTGTATATTTGTGAATAATTGCATGCGTGAATATATGTGAACATATATGTTGAAATATACGTAAAATTATATGCTACATATATGCAAAAATATATTTACGCATATATATGGCAGAATGTATGCGTGAATATATGTGAAAATATATGTTGAAATATACGTAAAATTATATGCTACATATATGCAAAAATATATTTTTAATATATTCTTAATATATTTTGCAATAATTATTCAAGGAGAGGTAAGTACGAATTCATTCAGTTAATTTATTACGAAACACCGCACAGTTGTACAATTATATATATTAATAAATCATATATTCATGTATTATATTATTATTATTATATTATTATACATTCATTTTCATATATCAATTATATATTATACTATATATCATAATATTATATATTTTACTTCACTCCGTGTGATTTTGGACGTTTTACCCACGCTTCGCGTGGCTAAAACGCGTATTGTAATGTACTATTACTTCACTCAGTGTGATAATGGACGTTATACGCACGCTTCGCGTGCATAAAACCCCCATTTAAGGGCGTAATTTTTAATATATTATTTTGCATTTCAAAAAAAAAATATAATGAAAATTCTGCACAGGTTTCTGCGAGTGGTAGGTTGTGCTATATCAGGTTTTTTTAAATGTTTAAAATTTTTTAAAAAGGTGGTTTTCAAGTATGAAGGAATTAATAGCTCATAAAGCGTTGATTAAGAATTAAGAATCTAATCGGAGATGATGAGGTCTGGAGCCGTGTTGACTTGACATGGACAGCCCCATACATATATATAATATCTCATATAATACATACATATATTAGGGTGATTCATAAAAAAAAAATTTCATTTTCATCTCACTAACAGGCTCGACAGTTTCATTTAGGTATAGAATGAAAATAATTCGCTAGTGATAAAAATCAGAAGAAGCAAAAATAATTTATCACATGTTATTCTTATATTGGAAAACCGAAAAGTGCGATGCGCAGCATCTAATTATTAATATTAAGAGCTCATATTTTAACAGGCATCGTTTTATACCCAAATGAAACTTTTGAGCCTGTTAGTTAGAAAAATGAAATTTTTTTTTCTTGAATCACCCTAATATATATATATATATATATATATATATATATATTAGACTGTTTCAAAAAAACGGACTATTTTGTTTTTTTCAAAGAACATTGAAAAATCGTCAAAGTATGTCTAAACAAAGACCCTGGTAAAATATCAGCCCATAATATAAATGTTTAGAGGTGGCGGTTTTCAATTTTCTATTTCCATTTGAATAACATGGGAAACAAAATTTCTGAACTTTGGAATTCTATTACTCAAAAACGAACTACTTTACAGTAATAACCAAGGTGGATTCTTGTGGATTATTGATCAATAAAATTAATCACTCACTGTTGATTGATAAAATTTTCAATCAACATTTTATTGAAAATTCATAGATATTGGTTTGAAAGTTGATAATAATCGGTATTTAAGTTATATGAGTCGATTTTGTCGCGTTTATCATTTATGAGTAAAAATTATCATTATTTCGAACAGTTCAATGGCTTGATAACTCCGAAACGGCTCGCCTCACGCAAATTTTCCATCAGACCTATTTTATAGAGCGTTAAATTTCCTACAAGAATCCATCTTGGTATTACTGTAAAGTAGTTTGTTTTTGAGTAATAGAATTCCAAAGTTCAGAAATTTTGTTTCCCATGTTATTTAAATGGAAATAGAAAATTGAAAAGCGCCACCTCTAAATATTAATATTAAGGGCTCACATTTGGACAGGGTCTTTGTTTAGACATATTCTGACGATTTCTCAATGTTCTTTGAAATTTTTTTTTTTTAGATATAATGATAGATTACATATGTATATATATGTATGTATCAATCTGAGTCCCCACACTCTTTGTCCTTGCCTTCGTTTGAGATCTGTAAAAGTAAATAAATAAGATATTAGAAACTACAAAAGGGATATCACCAGAATATCAATCTGTAAGGCTATATGCCGAGTGAACAATTGGTAATTATACTTACATTCTTCTTCCTATTGTCCCTGCGGAATGAGGTAAGTTTATTGTTTACGGCTATGCCGAATTTCGCCTCGTCGTAGGTGTGTTTAAATCGACATCTTACGGTGTCTATAAAGATAAAATTCGATTTACATAACAACTTAACTTAGCTATAGATTAGATGATTAATTTTGAATTACCTTTTATTGCGCTAATGATCTTCGGATTCAACGCGCTGAATTGCACCTCATCATTTTTTTTTATTTTCGATTTGCCCCCTTTATAATTACTGCGAAGCAGTGTTTCTCTGTCAAATGTTGCCATTACTAGTGCGATACCCATTGACGTGAAGGTCGACTTGGCTTTGACAGCGTTTCATTGGTGCTGGGATACAAATACGCCGCTTCCCTTGCTGCCTAGCTCTTTCTGTAAATTATAAATAACAATTAGTGTTATTGGATACACCAAAAATTCTATTAAATATCTAAAACTGCATTTACCAACTCCGGATCAGCATTTTCATCCTCTAATTGGCTGCTACTTCTTTGGGACGAGTTATCCGTTTTGTGCAATTTTCTTTCAAATAGATTAAGCATCTCTGACAGAGCTGAAATCACAGGAACATAAATATATTTATATGTATATGGAATATAAAAAGACATAATCGAACGTGTTGTTTACCTATTATTCCGAAAGCTTTTCGATGGTCTGTTATCAACCATTTGCATGAATCGATAATGCATTCAGGCTGGAACAAAACGTTGGAAAAGGCTTATGAACATTATTGGTTTCCGAAAATGTCAAAATACATTCGAAGATTTGTGGACAATTGTGTTACTTGTAGAGTATCAAAATCTAATTCTCGTAAAGTCCAAGTAGAATTGCATCCGATTCCTAAGGAAAGTATTCCTTGGCGAACCATTCATAGGGATGCTACTGGCAAGCTTAGTGGGAAGAATAATGATAAAGAATATGTCTTTGTCATAATCGATGCGTTTACCAAATTCGTTTTTCTTCGGCATTGTCTGCATATTGACGCGTTGAGTGCTATTGGGGCTTCAAAGTCGTCGGTTTCCTTATTTGGTGCACCAGTTTGTCTTATAGCCGATCAAGGACGATGTTTTGCCAGTAAAGATTTTCGTGAGTTTTGCGTTACTCATAATATCAATTTACATCTAAAAGCTACAGGTACTAGCAGAGGTGATGGCCAAGTAGAGCGTTTCATGGGTACTCTTAAGCATATGCTTACATCTGTGGAAACTGATAATCGTCGCTCCCGGCAAGATGATTTGAATGATATTCAGTTAGCGATTAACTGTACGCAGAATAGACTGACGAAGGCTAGTGCTTTAGAATTAATGATTGGTAGAGTTGCGAGACCACTAAATTTGATTTCTATTGATGGAGAAGAACGAGAGGTAAATCTGCCAAAGATCAGAGAACATGCAGCTAACCTCATTGAAAACAGTGCACAATTAGACAAGGTTAGGTTTGACAAAGGAGAAGCTAAGGTTAACAAATTTTCTGTTGGAGATTTTGTTCTGATTAAAAATCACGAACGAAATCAAACGAAACTAGATTCAAAATTCAGAGGTCCCCTTAAAATTGTAGGACTATTAGTTGGAGACAGATACCTTTTAAAAGCTTTGAATTGTAACCCTGCTGGAAGTTCCGAATAGACACGGATACAAAAAGAGTGTATCCGTTTCAACTAGGTTTCTGGTTCCGGATTTTCGGATATGTAATCAGATGATCAGCATAGAATATCAATTCGTTTTTATTGTGAGATTCGTAAAGACTGTGAACAAAATCGAATCGTCATAACTGCAATAGGTATCGATTCGTATGTATCTTACAACGGGAATGGTCCGTATAGGTGTCTATCCGCACGCATTACCCCGTGTGCTAGCGTGAAACAATACTTATCGTTATGTATCGGTTTTATACGTTTCTTCCGCAATTTAACGTATGCTGCTTATCAGATGCTATCCATTCGAATCCAATATGACTCTATCCGTCTGTTACTGCCTTACCGCTCCGTCGTTCCGAATTAGAATCAATCCGGATGTATCCTATGACAAGCATGGCCTGTATAGGTTTAACCCCAAAAGCACCTCTGGTGCAAAAACCTTTCGCCAAGTACAATAATGTGATCACTACCCCCAAAATAATCTACCAACGAAAATTCCTCCTTAACGAAAGTGATACTATAAAAATTTCTACCTACAAAATGATTGAAATCAGATACAATTGCCAAGTGCATGTCCGCCGTACAATTATAAAACAGAAGATATAAAAGAATAAAAATTTGGAGTACGTGGCACTTGGCGGGCCAATATTTCATATCACTTCAGGATTATTCACATAGTTTAACGGCTGTTTTCTCGTACTTATCTCTAAGAGGCCCGCCAAGTACCACCCAGCAAACCAAAATATGTATCAAATACGTATATATTATGTAACGAATGTTACACGTTATATATCAAACTCATAAGAAAGTATGTTACTGGTACAGCACGATGTCAGCAACATTGGATGTATCATCAATGTATTAGATATGTGCTGGTGATACATATCAGCGACGGCTCACCGATATATCATAGACATATCAAAGATATGTCGAAGACATGTTGCAAGATGTATCAGATACATATTGGAGATGCATCTGATACAATCAACTATCACACTGGAAAAGCTAAATAAAAAGCCGTTATTATTACTAATTTCCATCATCTATGGTGTATATATGACATAGTAACAATTTATATTCAACCACAGATAGATTAGAACGCATTTTTAGTTCATTCAAGACGACATCATTATTTTGACCTAACCCGGGCTCGAACCATGATCGCTCGGACTCGCTTGGATTAGTAGTCGCACGCTCTCGCCACTACACCACAGTATCGTGTAGTGAATACTGCCAGATTTCTCTATATTTTCGATCTCGCTATCTAACAGCTCTGAAGCGTTTATGCCTCGATTGATGCGTACTATCATGTTAGTCACTTACCTACGTTTCAGAAATTATCGGGAGCAGATACGGATATCTTATTTTGCGATGTTTTAATTGCAGAACTAGAGATATTGCACGTATCATAGATGTTATTATGTTATGTGACTCTGTTCCCTGGTGTTGCCATCTCTGTTACGTATCATCCATGGGTCTGATGTTATATATACGACACATGTCATATTTGCAGAAATATTATGTCCCATGTATGTAACTATGTTATATTTCCGGATCCCTGAAGATGCTTTCGATTTTATGTATCACTTGTGGGTCTCATGTAATGTACATGATACATCACGGAATTGAAGTTATGTGATTTCTCCTCTACGTAACTTTGTTATATTACATTGTTACTTCGTGATGCCCTCAATATTACGTATTATTCATGCATCTTATGTTATGTAAACAATATCTTACATTCTAAAGATATGTCGCATATCAGAGACATAATTATGTTACATTACTCCGATCTCTAGATGTGCTCTTACAGTTATGTATCAGTTATGTATTGGTTTGCTGGGCACTACGTCGGAATTTTTATTTTTTTTATATCTTCTGTTTTATAATTGTACGGCGGACATGCATTTGGCAATCGTATCTGATTTCAAGCATTTTGTCGGTAGACATTTTTATAGTATTACTTTCGTTAAGGAGGAATTTTCATTGGTAGATTATTTTGGGGGTAGTGATCACATTATTGTACTTGACGAAAGGTTTTTGCACCAGAGGTGCTTTTGGGGTTGATATCATCACTTTTTTTACAATTTTGCTTGACCACCTAATAATTGTGCTCGCTCACTACGCTCGCTCGTTTGGGTATTCCTATATCCTCGCTCGCTTGTCAACGTTCTGCCAATTCTGTCTATGAGTAGCTCAATGCACGTACGCTATACATTTCATACCATCTAACACCCTTGATAAGCAGTAATGTTAAATGTGGCAATATAATATAAATACTTTTTTGCAACACCTGCTTCGAAAGTTTTATTTTCGAGGGCTGTGTAGCGAGCGCAAAATACCTTATTTCCGAGGGGTGAGGTAAAGAGAGAGTTGGCGCATGCGCACACCGCAAATACTCTACTTTGCGCACTAGTGCTTTTGTGGCGCATGCGCACATCGCGAATACTCTATTTTGCGCACTAGTGCTTTCTTCGTGCACTGTGTCATGGCGGTGGACAGTCGCGATGTGAGGTTATATTGATTAATCAATCTGTCTCTCAAATCAAACTTTCTTCGCAGGGAGTTACAAAAAATATCGTGTGATACACGTGCGGATAGGCAATATCTGTCTCGTGTCATTTACAGCACTCGCCTTCGGCTCGTGCTACAAACGACACTCGTCGGATATTGCCTACCTGCCGCACTTGTATCACAATATACTATTCCTAAAGTTTCACTTGACTACCTAATAATTATGCTCGCTCGCTACGCTTGCTCGATCGGATTTTTCTATCTCCTAGCTCGCTAGGCTCGCTTCGTTGTCAATATTCTGCCGATCATTTCGATGAGTATCTTCATGCACGTACGGTGATGCATTTCATACTATCTGAATCCCTTGATGAGCAGTAATGTTAAATGTGGTAGTATCCCGAGTCAGAGAATTCAGCCTACATCAGCCTACATGAGCCTTTTAATTGTTATAACAGTTAAAAAAACAAGGAATCAACAATATGTAGACTCATGTAGGCTCATGCAGGCTCAATTTTCTGACTCGGGATAATATAATTACTTTTTGTAGAATTTTGCTTGACCACCTAATAATTGTGCTCGCTCGTACGCTCGCTCGATTGGGTTTTCCTATATCCTAGCTCGCTAGGGTCGCTCCGTAGGGTAGACGTACCGGTTTTGGCCACCTTAGTACCGTTTGTGGTCACCACTTGCTTAATTTGTGGCCATACTCATTACCATGTAAATCGAAGCCTGGCCACAAACGGTACAAAACTATTTTAACAGCTTTAATAATTAATAACTTCACTTTGAACAATCAAGTACTGGAAAAGTTGGGTTTAATATTTGTTGTAGGGTATGTTTTCGCGATTAATTCAATAATTGAATAGATTTATAATGCCAGAAAGGAGAAAAGCATTAGTCAAGCATGGCCACAAACGGTACAGTGGCCACAAATGGTACGTCTACCCTACTCAGCATTCTGCCAATTGTTTCCATGAATATCTCAATGCATGTATATGTACGCTGATGCAGTTTATATCATCTGAATCCGTCGATGATGAAGCAGTAATGTTAGATGTGGTAGTATAATATAAATATGTTGAAAGCACAGAGGCCTGAAATAATGACATACGCTATCATTCGTTGCTTTCCGAGCCCTGTAAAGATATATTCTTGTGTGCATGTATTAAATATGATATATTTGACCCATTGGATATATACGAAAATATTTGGAAATGAATAATATTATATTGAACACCTGCCACGTTGATTGGAAGCTTTGTCACTTATTAACTCATGTTGTAGACTAAACTTTATGCGATTCAATAACCGTATACCTATAACCTAACCTCAAAATTGCACACTTCGTCATTTCATGAGAGATTGTTATAATTTCGCCGTCCACTTCAAATGTGAATTTTATAATAATAAGTACGTATATGAAGCATAAAAGAGAATTGAGGGGAATGAAATTTGCAAAATGTCCAGATATACGAATATGAACAGAACTGACAGCTCTGTCTCGTAAGCCCGTCTGTCCGTACTCCGTGGTCTAGTGGCATCGATTCGCGATCATACGTCAACAGCGTCGACAAGAGCGCCACCTGGCACTGCTATTCAGTGGTGGCCGCTCTTTCCTAATGCTCAGACACATAGGTTTAAGGACCACTTGGTCTCAACCGCTCTTTCCTAATTCTCAGACACATAGGTTTAAGGACTACTTGGTCTGAAAGAGAAGGAGACGAAAAATTTTCAGACGAAACGGGTACTCATAAACTTAAGCTAATCATATCTCAGCTTTTCGGGCACTGATTGAATTGAAGTTGGTCTCAAGTGAAGGGCTCTTCGTCCCTACATTCTCAGATGATTATTTCAATCCCCGGGATATCGCGAAACGGAAGATATTAGGATAATACTGTCTCCCCACCAAACTGGAGTGACTTATCCGCGTCGAAGTTCTACGAGTACTCGAAGAAGACGGGGAAAAAGCCAGCGTCAAGAGTGGCACGAAGGGTCGGAGTATCTAAGGCCTCGCTACAACGCATTGTTGAGGAGGTGTACCGTACAGTAATGTTCATTAATGGGTTTCCAGTGGCTCACTGTTTTTTTCGGACTTTTTACTGTACCTTAGCATGATGCACCGGATCCAGAGAAGCAAGACTCCAAGACGTCCGCGTCCATCGTACGAAACCGCGCGGCAGATATTAGTCAAATACCTTGTAGGATAAAGAACTTTAACTGGATCGATGAGATATTGCTTGATGAATGATATTCACATCATTTTGTTCGTAACCCTACTTATCGAAGAGATGCAACGGGTCAGTCAGCCACCGAAGAAATCCTCGGTTGTAACTAATGTAGGAAATAAACAGAAATTCACACCTGGAATAAATTCATAAAGAATCAATATCGTATGCTATTAACTTATTAATTTTATCACTACCAGATGTGTGAATTTCAGCAAAACAGTTATTTATAACCTAATAATGTTGGAATAAACAGAAATCGACGTCTGCAATCAATTTAACCTCATCACTACTCATTTATGAAATAATATCGTATACCGTTGTATTATGAACAATATTAGATTGAATTACACAATATTGTAATACGACAGTTCATTTTAACCTACGACGTGACAGTTACCGCTACGTCGTCTGAAGATATCAGTCATAGGCATATGAAATATCGGTAGATCGCTTGTTCGTGGTATTTGACAGCGTTGTCATTGACGAAAATAAATAAGGGAACCTCTATTAGCGTGACCGGTTTCCTCAGAATCGCTCTGTATTTGATCCCGATGTGTGAGTTTATCCGATGTTTTTTCAATGGATTAAATTAGTCTATCGATTATTTGAAATTTTCAAAGTAGTAGTCTGCCAATCATTAATTTATTAATTATTCTCACACTTCTTATACGTGCTGCTTTGGTGGATGAAGTCCTTTTTTACATAAATCGCACTGAAATCATGTTGAAATGAATTTCATATTCTATTTATATTTTGCGGTCGATCATAAATTTAAATTTTACTAATTATAAACACTCACCACTCTTCACTTCCGAGTTCTATCGTCTTGCTTTACTGAGAGATTTGTACCCTCACAATTGGAGTCACATATCTAAACTCAGTCCGCGACCTTATTATTTTTCAATTTCTCATATACCGAACAAATGCTGCTCAATTGCTACACCTACTTACTCCGTTAGTCGCTTCAATGTGATTTTCGAGAAAAATGAGGAACACAATATTCAATTTTTCTATATTAAAGTATAGCCTAAACTTTGACTCTATGTTTCGATTAAACGAAGGTGTATTCGATGAGTGATGATATGCCAAATGATTGCTCTTTCCTTGCTCTCAATTGCTCCACGCTCAACTAAAATAATTCGGTCACGGTTTTTTACGAAGGAGCAAAAAATGTGTTTGTCGAAGCTGAAATGGTAAAGAAGCGGGCCATTTCACAATTAGGACCTACCTTAACGAAAATGTTGCGCGCTCCCTTGCTCCTCGGCCGTTTCTCGCGAAAGGTAAGATTTGTATGAAGTTTCATCCTTACGAAGCGGGCTTCATCGACAATTTTTAAGCGTGGATACCTCACGGGAACAGGATTGAAGTGAGGATATTTTTTATGATTGTCTGTGATTGAATGAGTTACACTGTTTGACGAAATTAACGGTAACTTTATTTATAATTGAAATCATGAAGTGAATGAAGTATACAATTATGAGCTGATGATGTGTAAATTATATGAGAAGTACAGAGATGGGATGGACTGGTTGTTATGGGTTCTGATGCTAGACTGACTAAAAATTGAAACTTAAGCCTAGTGCACGGAGAGACTTTTGCTGGCAAAGATTCCCATAATGGCTGGCGTTTCACGGACACTTCTGCTGTTTTGACAATATTTCCGATGGTAATAGAGAGAGCTAATATCTCGAATGAAATATTTTACCATCGAGAAGAGCAACAAATAATAAACGGCTGTTAAGTATAGGCATCTGCGAATAGTAAAAATGAGAGTCGTAAAAAATAATAGATACACATTGTATGTGTTTCAACCAAACGTAATACAAGTTGAGATCTTTTCTCATAAAAATTACCAGCGAGAATAGTAAACTCGCTGCCGGGAATTCCCGAGTATATCCGATTCGAGCCGAGTCTCGACTCGCAGCGTTCGTTACATGTTTTGTGTATAACTACACGTGGTTCGAGTGTATAGGCTTCACGAGCTTATCGATAGGCGGCCACAGACGCTTAGAATTTTCTCACTAGTGCTAGAACGGATCATCGTGCGGTATATAAGACCCAGCATCAGCCAAGTAAATAACAGCGATGCGTCCGGACTTGCGAGCGTGATGTTAGGCAAGCGTTAGGTCAAGCGAGCGTTATAAGTTAAGACAAGGTTAGGTTTGATTTTCAGCGATGAGAAGGATAGGGGAAGCGACGACAACATTGTAACGCTGCGTGTCAAGCGTTCAATACCCCTAACTTGTACATAAAAATACTCAGATGTTCGAAATAAGTTCTAAATGTCAAATAAAATCCGAAACCCAACCCCAATATTGATACAAACTTTTGAAAAATTTTGCCGTGATTCTTCTCAAATGGACTGGTAAAACTTGCTGAAATACCGCCATATTTTCCAAAACATATGGTAATTTGCTGGTCACGGCGATCACGATTTTACCATAGTGTCTGGGAAGTGTTGCTACTGATTTTAAGTATGGAGTCCAAGGTTGGCAAGACTTATTACCATTGGCCATAGTAACCTCATAGGTATAGTGATCCTACAATACTCGCTGGCAAACTTTGTAACACTTTCGGGTAATAGCTCAAGCCTGTTTGGTTTTATTCCCATACAAACAGTAACCTTGGACATTACTACACAATGTAGGAATTTCTGATAAAATGCGGATGTGTCCGTGGATTGGGAACAAAAATAGTAAAGTCTGCTAGGAATTTTGAGAATCTTTGCCAGCAAAAGTCTCTCCGTGTGTGTGAAGAATGGTCATGTGAGTAGGAAAAGTTTCCTTTTTAAGGTAGTTCTTCACCTACAGTACCACCAAACGTGGGTTTCAGAAAAGATTTTGAATACTTTTCGATGGGGAAAAAATCTGAAAAAATCAAGCATGTAGAAGATCCTCGAGAGATTAATTTTGCATAATAATAATACAAAAAGTTATCAATAAATTGATGGAGAAAAAAAAAAAACTGTTCAAAAAATTAGCCGATGACCCAACTTTTTTTTCAGGTGAAAATCATCTGTCAATTTTTATAAATACGTACGAATTTAACAAAATTCGTCAAAAATTTAACGTATTAAGAAAAATTGACAAATCATTTTCACCTGAAAAAATAGTAGGGTCATCGGCTAATTTCTTGAACAGTTTTTTTTCCATGAATTTGTTGATAACTTTTTTGAATTATCATCATGCAAAATCAATCTCCTGAGGATCTTCTACTTGCTTGATTTTTTTTCAGATTTTTTCCCATCGAGAAGTATCCAAAATCTTCTCTGAAACCCACGTTTGGTGGGGTTGTAGGTGAAGAACCACCTTAAGGGATGGTAGAGTCGAGTGGTTGTGTGATACTGTTCAGTATCCTGTTCTGATTTCAAGTGTAGAATGACTTCTTAGACTAGAGAGTGAACTCAGAGGCTAAACAATAATCAAGATGAGGGGTCGTCCCTTGGCCAGAAATAGACGATCCCGAAAACTGATAAAATTCTAAACTAACTTAACGAATAATATATTAGTATCTATTATTATCTATTATGAGTTTGATGGGGATAGGGATGACGAAAGAATATAGCGTGAAAGAATTATCGCATTAATGTAGATAACGTGTTGGTTGAAGAAAACAGATTCAATTTATTGCGATATTCGATGCTGTTCTCCTTATCAGCGCCGGCAACTTCAGTGGGGACGGTGTGGCAGAATTCCGTACCTAGATCTCGGACCGTGTGGAAATTTCAGACCTTCAACGTGACAAATTTTATTTATTTTTCTCTCAGAAACATACATAATCAAGTATCACACATGAAACTTATCTCATTATACCATTAGAATTAGGAATCCAAAGAATGCGATATGCATTTATCTCGACACAGTTTTTTAGAAGACAAAATCCTCAGCAAAAAAGTTCGCGTGTGCCCCCCCCCTATCTCCTACACACAGGGAAGGAGTCTAAAGTTTAGGGGATGAATTTTTTATTTCGACTATTGACGCAGCGACAAATCACTCCACATCTAAAAATTCATAAAAAATACAGAAATCAATCAAATTTCAAAAACTAGGTGTGCTTTTTATTCAGAATCAATTGACCTATGAGCTTGGAAATTTAGATTTTCCTAATTTTCTTTCCAATAAATTTTGACAACGGTTTAGAATATTGAAAATCAAATTACATAAAATATTTTTCTTTCGCAAATTCCCTGTACTCTGATTTTTAATATAATAATAATGATAGAATAAGCTTTTGCCCCCTCCCCCCCTTTTTCTGCTACGTCAGAAACTCCACACCCTTCGCGACGATAAGTTGCCGGCACTACTCCTTACTTCGTCCATTCTTGATTATTTTCATCGAAGTTTCGGAAGTTCTTGACCCGAAAGTATTTTTCTCGAGACTGTCTCTGACAAAGGAGATACTTGAAGGTTTTTTTGGCGAATTTCATAATGTAAATCTGTTTCAATAAAGTTGAGTCAATTAGGAGCTCACGGCGTTTCATTGGAAATGACGGTAAGAGGCGTCAATCATCTGGATGAGACCGAATATCGAGCATCGACATTTGTAATTTATAATTTCATTCTCCCAATTAGTCAAAAACGAGCCTATCTCTAATCGTGTAGAGCTCCAACAAAAATTATGACAGCGCTATTGTTTTTCTTATTGAATATTTCCAAAATACATGGTTTCGATATTGCCCTGTCTACACACGCACTTCAAGAGCGGGTATATTTGAGAAATTTGTCAATTGTTTGCTCACTTCTGTTGTGGAAATTCAATGATCAGCTAAGACCCCAAATATACCCGATCTTAAGGTGCGTGTGTAGACGATATCGAGAAATATCAAGTCGACCGAAATGAATATAATATTAAATGACATCGATTAGTAAATCTAGATCGAGGGGCTATTCACTTCTGAAATCAGCTGTACACCCCGGTTTGAAATCAGTTGAAATCAGAAAAAAAATCGCTCTGAAATCCCAAAAAATCACTGAGAAATCACTTAAAATCAGCGGAAATTCTTCGATATCCTTCGGAAATCACTGGAATTCAGCTGAAATTCTTCGAAATCATTTTGAAATAATCGGAAATCAGCAGAAATCATCCAGAATTACAAATGAAATCATATAAAAAATCAGTTGAAATCATATGAAATCATGCGAAATCATATATGAAATCACAAAATCACTTGTACACTCAAAGTTTGAGTGAATAGCCCCTCGATCTAGATGCAACTCAAGTTCCGGAAGTACATTTGAACGAAAAATTTACCACGCCTGTTTGTCTACGAAAAGTGTTTGGTAATTAGAGCGCAACCTCTCCAAGTACTAGGCGATTCCTCGGTTACATTTCAGTCATTTGGGTTGCGGACTGTCAGTTGTTAGAGTTGTATATCGATAATATATCATAGCTATAACTAGATATAGACGGACCGCAACCCAAATATCTGAGACGTGAGCGAGGAATCGCGTGGTATGTCCGATTGCACTAATGGTAATCGGAACACACATCTTCGAGAACTAAACTGAAAATATTCGTACCTACTCGAATGGAAATTGAGTAAAAATTACAAATACAGATACATCGACGAAAGTGTAAATGAACATAGATAAATAAAAGAAGTCCCTAGAGGTTGGAATCACGATATTCGTGCGAATGCAAGTTTTTATGCAAAACTATACGTTTATCGAACATTTATGAGATCTTGCAAAATATTTCGTAGAACTTAGTTTGAATTTAGTATATTATAATTAGCCTTCAGTTTGTAGAGAATTCCCAGGAGCTCGCATTTCCAGCAAATACTTGACTATGTCCTTTCGACCCATATGGGTAGCTACATCGAGTGCTGTCCAGCCCTCGTTGGATCGAGAATTCATGTTTGCTCCCTTCTCAAGCAAATACTTGACCATCTCCGATGAGCCTTTCTGGGCAGCAATGTACATCGGCGTCTTTCCATCATTCGTTGGCAAATTGACATCGGCTCCCTTCTCAAGAAGATAATGCTCTGCTATGTCCAAGTTACCTCCATATGCAGCCGCGTGTAGTAGCGTCTCGCCATAATTCGTCCGAAAATTGATGTTAGCTCCCTTCTCGAGCAAATACTTGACCATATTCAATTTGGCGAACCGAGCAGCCGTGTACAACGGCGTCTTTCCACCATTCGTTGGCAAATTGACATCGGCTCCCTTCTCGAGCAAATACTTGACCATCTCCAATTTGCCGAAACGAGCAGCCATGTACAACGGCGTCTTTCCATCATTCGTTGGCAAATTGACATCGGCTCCCTTCTCGAGCAAATACTTGACCATCTCCGACCGGGCTCTCTGGGCAGCAGTGTACAACGGCGTCTTTCGATCATTCGTTGGCAAATTGACATCGGCTCCCCTCTCGAGAAGATAATCTGCCAAGTCCAAGTTACCTCCATATGCAGCCGCGTGTAGCAGCGTCTCCCCATCTTTCGTCCGAAAATTGATGTTTGCTCCCTTCTCGAAAAAATACTTGACCATCTTCGATTCGCCAAACCGAGCAGCCGTATACAACGGCGTCTCTCCATCATTCGTTGGCAAATTGACATCGGCTCCCTTCTCGAGCAAATACTTGACCATCTCCGACCGGGCGCTCTGGGCAGCAGAGTACAACGGCGTCTTTCCATCATTCGTTGGCGAATTGACATCGGCTCCCTTCTCGAGAAGATAATCTGCCAAGTCCAAGTTACCTCCATATGCAGCCGCGTGTAGCAGCGTCTCGCCATCTTTCGTCCGAGAATTGATGTTTGCTCCCTTCTCGAGAAAAAAGTTGACCATCTCCGTTCGGCCTCTGTGGGTAGCAATGTACAACGGCGTCTTTCCATCATTCGTTGGCAAATTAACATCGGCTCCCTTCTCGAGAAGATAATGCTCTGCTATGTCCAAGTTACCTCCACATGCAGCCGCGTGTAACAGCGTCTCGCCATAATTCGTCCGAAAATTGATGTTTACTCCCTTCTCGAGAAAATACTTGACCATCTTCGATTCGCCGAATAGAACAGACGTGTACAATGGCGTCTTTCCAGCATTCGTTGGCAAATTGACATCGGCTCCCTTCTCGAGCAAATACTTGACCATCTCCGATTGGCGTTCTACGGTAGCAACGTACAACGGCGTCTTTCCATCATTCGTTGGCAAATTGACATCGGCTCCCTTCTCGAGAAGATAATCTGCTATGTCCAAGTTGCCTCCATATGCAGCCGCGTGTAGCTGCGTCTCGCCATCATTCGTCCGAGAATTCATGTTTGCTCCCTTCTCAAGCAAATACTTGACCATCTCCGATTTGCCGAAGTGAGCAGCCACGTACAACGGCGTCTTTCCATCATTCGTTGGCGAATTGACATCGGCTCCCTTCTCGAGCAAATACTTGATCATCTCCGATCGGCCTTCTTCGGTAGCAACGTACAACGGCGTCTTTCCATCATTCGTTGGCAAATTGACATCGGCTCCCTTCTTGAGAAGATAATCTGCTAAGTCCAAGTTACCTCCATCCGCAGCCGCGTGTAGCAGCGTCTCGCCATCATTCGTCCGAGAATTGATGTTTACTCCCTTCTCGAGAAAATACTTGACTATCCTCGATTGGCCGTGACGGATAGCAGCGTACAACGACGAGTTGTCATTTCTTTTTCCGGACTTGACGTCAGCTTCCTTGCCGATGAAATACCTTACTACGTCCAATCTACCCATGCGAGCGGCTAGGCAAAGAGGTGTCTCACCGATCGTGTCTGGACAGTTGATTTCGAAGTCTGTGTCTTCCGCTAGCAATTTTATCATGTCTAAATCCCCGTATTGAGCTGCCCAGTGTACTGCTGTTCTGCCAAAAAAGTCTGAGACTTGAATGATGACCTTACGGTCTTCCTTGATTGCACTGAAGCAGTTCAAGAAAATTCTTATAATATGATCATTGCCTTCCATAGCTGCTAAGTGAAAGATGGTTCCTTTTATCTCGGATCGATGCTCTTTCACAAAACGTGTCCAAAACTCACCCTGTAATACATCATCATATTCGTCCGACAATAGCCAATTCATAAAGGCGCGCATAGTCTGGTATTTATAATTCAGTAAAACGTGAGCCACGAAGATTCTTCCGAACGATTCACCCGGTTCACGCTTCTTCAAGATGTTTGAGAAAAATTTTGCCGCGAAATATTCCGCGTAAGTTCGATGTCCGAACCGTGGCTGACCATCGATCAAATGAGTGATCATACCGTCCCTCTCTATAGGAATTTCAAGATCGGTTGATTCAGATGACCCGTAGCTCGTATCTCGTTGAGAAAGCAGCTTTTCTATCTTGTCTTTGTCGAAAAGTGTTTCCAAAGCCAGTTTCTCGTGCTTAGCTATGTATGATTTATACCGCAGCCTTTTGTCTTCCAAAACCGCTACGTCAGCGAGGTTTCCACCTCTTTTCTTGAAAAATATTTCAAACTTTTTCTTTACGAAGTGTTTGTACAAATAAATGAGATTGATTTTTTCCGGGAACTTTGGCTCTTCGTCCTCTGAGTCAATGAAATCTTCGCACGAATCAAAATTCTCTCGCACATCTCCGTTGTGACGTTCAAAAACCTCAGCGACTAGCTTCGCCTGTAGCGGAATAGCTGTGAATTCATTTTTCTGATCTTTGATCGAAACGGCAAGTGTCTTCATCATCGCTACAGTATACTTTCTTATACGATCCTCGGCTGTCGGATACAAATCGTGATGCGAGTCTTCAAACTTAGTCTTCCAGAAGCTGGTCAAAAATATTTTTTGATCGTCTGTTGAAAATGGCCGTATATCATAAGAGAATGCATTCAACTTAGCTTCCAATAATCCTTTGGTATGTGGTCTCGTAGCGACTAATAATTTCCTCAAACCATAATCTGCGAGTGTTTGCAGTATATCGATCACGGTTTTCTCATACGTAGGACTTATTTCGTCAAACCCGTCAAATATCAGTGCCACCTTGTGATTCCTCTCTAGAATTCTTTTGAAAACTTTCCGTGAAAACTTGGTTTCGTTACTCATCAGGTTCGTCACCAAGAATTGTATCGCTCCATCGATACAACGTAGATCATAACTCGACTTTTCCTGCTCTTCTGCTAGGGCGGTTGAACAGTCGGTCAAATCAATTTTCAGCACTAGCATATCAGGTTGTTTCTTTTTCATCTTCGATGCTAAATAAGTCAACATTGTAGACTTTCCCATTCCTGCTGTATCCGAAATAATCACGGGATCGTTATGGGCTGCGAGTTGATCTTCGTCCAGATGTGTCACACCCGTCTTATCATTGATGTCGATACTCTCACTATCATCCCTGTATTGCAGCAAATAGGTTATATTTCCATGAGACTTCTTCCATATGTACTGTCCTTGTTCTTTTATCAACCAATGAACGTTGCGGTGCTCATTTCTTGCACAAAGATCGTTGAATTGTTCCTCCTCTCGATCCCTAGCCAGAGCAGTCAAGTTCATTCGACTTTGTGCCCTTGATTCTGGTCCTCTGATTCGCGATAATTCGTCTTGGATACATGTCTCGATACTGCTACCAAGGCCACTAATGGCGAGTAAATCTGGTTCTGTTGTTTCTGTCAGAATGTTTTCCTTCATGATCACATGTCGGAAAATTGTACGATTCACGTAGTATTCTCCAACATCCTCCAGCCTTTTCAGCTTACAACCGATTCGTAGTTCGTCTTTAGCAATAAGCTTAACCAAGCTGCCCGTGTCCATTATGTTCGAGAGATCCTTCACATCATCTTCTTCCAGATTATCCCAGTCGGGGATGTCCAACAACTCCGCGAAGTTAGTGTTATTATCGGTTCCCTGAAACTTGGTGACTCGTTTCCCTAACAGTTTTTTCTGTGATTCATTGGTGAGATTTTCGAAGCTGTGTCCAGTATTGTCCACGCGACAAGTTTCACGATCCAGATTACATTCTACACCTAAATCTTTACCTGCCTGGGTGATGAGAATCAGTTTTTTGTCGACGTTCTTCGCCATAATCTCACGTAACGGATGCCACAATGATTGCAAATGTTGTATGACACTGATTGACTCACAGTCGACGATTAACAAATTCTGATCAGCCGACCATTCGAAAGCCTGTAACACTAGTTGAGATATTTTTTCTCTTGACAATGTTTCTAGACGTACGAAGGTGAAGATTTCATTTTCATACAATTTTTGTCGTTGCGCAAGAGTTTGACAAACCTGCAAAGCTATTAACAAAGTTTGTTTTCGAGAAATTATTTCTAACAACTGTCTCGAACCATCAGGTGGACGGTTTATGAAGTTCTGTATTATCGTATTTACGCCGTTGAACCGTATGCCAAGTTCTTCGAGCTTCTCCATATGATCCAAGCCCACAGCCATGGTTTTTATTGCGTCAAGTTTACCTTTCATTTTATTGAAGAATTCGTCAGCGTCTACATCGGTCAGAAATGTGCCGTGTTTGGTTTTAAACCAATCCAGAATTTCTATTTGAAACGAATCCCTAACGATGCCAGCATCGAGTCGATTGAACTCGGCGCCAATGTCGCGTTCGATAATTTCGCCAAGTTCTATTTCGTTCGGTTGGTTCACGGCCAGAATGAATTTGTCCAGAAAGCGTGAGATTTCATCATCAGTCACCCCGCCCTCAGATCTTGATTCCAACGTTTTCCACATGCTGGAAGTCGTCTTTATCGAAAGTTTGTAGCGTCGCGGCTGCTTCTTCCGATTCGTCACATTTCGCAGATTCAAAAGATTGTCGGTCCCCGTTTCCTCTACGACAGTTATATCGCTTTTTTCCAAATCGTCAACTCTAACGTCGCAATTAGTACACAGTATGAAATCCTTCGACTTGATTTCAGCAAACGTTGGATTTCCTTCAATTTCACGCCAAGAAACGAAATACTTCAATAAGCTGAAGTCCCCATTCTTGATATCCGATAGATCCTTTGCGCTGATCGCTTTATTTTCGTTCTGTTTATGTTTGGCTTGTAGGAATCGATACATTTCGTCTCCGTTACTATTCTTATAACGCAAAACTACATCGTCGAATTTCACAGCCGCGTCCATTTCCGTCGCTAACTGGAACGAGTATTTCAACTCCCGTGCGCGATGTATAATGAGCATCAAATGCTTCAATTGATAAACCGTTCCGTGGAGAGAACTCTTGAGGCCTTTAGATACTTTGTGTGTCTCTTTTTCAGCTGTCAATGTCTTTTTTGATCGTCTTTCGCTGTGTTCGACAAGTTCATTATCAGCGGTACGTTTCCTATTCGATCTGTGCTCATCTGACACGACGTCGCGTTGGGGATTAGCTTGTGCAGCATTGACCAGTCTCATTTTGCTGCGGTTTTCATTGAAGCTGCATTCTTGAGCAGCAACAGTAGTACGTTTTGGAATCGAACTGTTCAGAGAAGGATTGTGACTGGACAGACCACTATTTAGCGAAGTCGAAGGTGCGTTTGAGGTACACACGATCTCACGAACGGCCGTTCGTCCGTTACGATTAGGGATATCATCACTTTCGTTCCACCCCGAATCGCTGTCACTGTCGGATGGAGGCGATTCCATACTTCTCACCCTGTGGCACACTGAGTTACCTTGAACTGCCAATCATAGAAGGTGCTCTGTAATGAATCGGTTATTGGTTATTTATCGCGATTTCACTTAGTGATCTAATTAGGTGCATCAGTGTCCATAGAACAAGGTATTCAGAATTTTCCAATTTTCCATTTGCACTCACCTTCGCTTATTGAGAATGATTCTATCTTCCCTGGATTTCGCATCGACGATCGGCTCTTCGCGCTGGGCGCCGGAAGTACTGGGATTGACGGTGTTTGAATCCTGAAACAACCACGAATATCAAAATAACTATCACAAAGAGACTGGTATTTCCACCACTCAGATGGAAATGAACACATCGGGATACCGATCAGACCTGATATTACTCGATTTGATGATTTCGATAAGTCGCGACTCCTACGATTTTTAATACATTACCCTTGCAACAATTACTTCAACCAGAGACCCCAGTTTTATCAGATTCGAAATGAAATTCCAAATCCCTGCCAAAAGTAGAAGAATAACAGTATTGTCTATCATCGTCGACTCAATAGAACAAGTCTTGCTGATAGCTGGCTGTTATATCGGCGGCAGAGTTACGACACTTACGCTAATTATTTTTAGCACTTGGATTCTGGCCAATCAGAGCGCGGCATTTGACGATGTGAAAAATTAAAAGTGAATGAAAATTGTAGAGAAACAAGAAATTAGTCGTTTAAATATAATCATACCTGATTATACCTGCCGCTCTCTGCTTGGCCAGATCCGAATGCGAAAAATAATCCGTCGAATACCACTCGACTTTCAAAATGAATCGGTTATTTCCCTCATGTTCTGATCCTGCGTAGCAGCACCTCTCGATGCTACGCAGCGAAACAATCGGGAAATATCCGATAATTTCGAAGGTCTTGTGATATGACTACTGATAATGCTTATCTTATCCGAATGTTGACATTGATCGATGGAATATTTGCTGGCCTATTATAGAGTAATCGAGTCTATAACAATTAGCTTTTATATACGATTATCCTTTCAGTTGTTTCATGAGTCTGGGTCGAAAGGCGGGGGCAAGAATTATCGTCGTTGTTCAGTTTGGAACAACCTGACTCGTCGTTCGACTAAAAAGTCGTCGGGGAATCCGAAGCCTGTACTGTATGGATTTGATATTGTTCAAAAAAATCTTGCCCATCTTTTCACAGAGAGTCAAAAAAATCACTGAACGAAGGTTTCCTTACAACGTTTTTTCTCTTTTTAAATACATACCTTTTCAACACTCAAGTCTCTGCGTGTCGAGCCACTTAACGTGGATGTTCGTCGGCAGCACCGTCACCCGTTTGACGCACAAGGCTTCTGCAATAGCGCGAATCACTCACCTAGCTCACGCGACATCTTGATAATCTTATCGGGTGCAATCAATGGAGAAGGAGACCTCAGTCGACCCTGCACCCAACTAATCATAGCGTACTGCACAAAAGAAAACAGCGATTGATCGATGAAGCATAGCGTCTTAGATCATTTTGTCGATAAAACAGCACCCGTATCTTGTTGTTAATACAAAACACACGTTAGGTACCGCGGGATGAATGGAATGCAACGTTTGCATCTTCATCTCTTTCACCGCAGATCTCGCTCGCGATATTTCATTACCTTCGTATTATGTTGAAGTTGAATTTCAGTTCGGAAAAATATGTTCACGAGATGTGAATGGTCGGACGTGGGCTGTGTTACAGTTGAGCCACGTCTGAATATACAGGATGTCAACTATTAATCGACTTCTAAGTAATTGCTTTTCAAATGCTCTTAGTTGCTTCTGATCGCGCAATCACCCACACCTGCAATGACCCACAATCTATTGCACACTAGCAGAATTAGATTCCACCAAAAATGACTACTAATTCGAACACCACGAATAGACCTATCATTCTTAGACTTTGATTTTAAAGTTTGATGAACTCCGTCAGGATGTGGCCGGACAATAGGATAGGAAAATTATCGTCTTGGTGTGAATAAAGTGTTGTTTGAAGAAAACAGATCCAATCTATTGGGATATTCAATTACGTGTTCTGTACTTCGTACTTTCTTGATCATTTTCTTTTTCATTAGTCTGTCGGATTTCCCGCAGATTCCCGCGAGATCTTCGACGTCTCGGAAGTTCTCGACCCGAAAGTACTTTCAATGGAGTTTCCGAGAAAGGAGATATAGGAGATTGTTTTACAAATTTCATAAATGTGAACCTGTCTTAAATTTAGCCGACTCGGAGCTTGCAGCGTTTTCCCGAAATTACCCTGAAAGGCCTCAATCGTCTGGATGAGATCCAAGATCGTGCATGGACATTTGTTATTTATAATTTCATTACTTCAATTTCAAAGAAGAAGAGCCTATCTGTTATCGGTTGGAGTTAATCAATCCAAGAATTATTACAGTGTTTTTGTTCGTTTTCTCATATATTTATGGAACACATGTTTTCGATACAAGTCGAGCTTCTTACAATATATTAAGGGACATCGAGTGGACTAGAATCGATGTGATATTAACTACATCGATCAGTGAATCTAGAAGCACCTCGAGTTTCGAGCGTAGTACATTTAAACGAAAATTTACTGCCTGTTTGTCCACGAAAAGTGTCTGAAAGTTGGAGTTCAACGCCTCCAAGCATGTCTGATAACACTTAGTCACCGAAAACCACATCTTCGATTACTAAATTCAAAGTATTTCAATATTTTTAAATTCTCGTTCGACTGATTTGTGAATAAACAATTTGATGGTTTCCAGAGAGCTCTGCCAATTGTGCGCTTGTATCGACAATCGCTGGTTATTACTCGGCTTCGATAGGATCACACAGCGCGATACTTCCGGTAATCTTTCACGGTAGCGTTCAGATCGCATGTACTTAAGGTGCTGCCGGACGCAATTTCACCGAACCCGACCAGAGCTGCCAACATCTTTAAAAAAGGTGCTATTAAACGGAATATCTCTGCCTGGGCACCGAAATCAACGAAACAAAATGCCCCGCGCAAATTCAGGCGCGATGACGAACACGTACGGCCCAAAACATGTCCGTTTTGAGTTGAAATAGACAAGTTATCCATGTAAAACGCTTATTTTTTACACTTGGCGATTTTCTATCGCTGGAACGATGGTGAGTTAGGGTTTTTTGAGGTGTCGGTGACGCTTCCGAGATGGCGTGGCGCACGAATCTACGACTCGGAGCACTGTTCGACAAATTGGACAGAATCGAATCAAACCTAACCTAAGGAAGGTGAATATAAATGACGTAATGTATACCACCACTGTATTTTGTTGATGCACTTACCAAACGTTATGGCTTGGTTAGTCTTCTGTGTATCCTGATCACAATAACAACATTCTATGACAATTTTAGAATACACGCATATTTATCACTGACAGCTGATTTTGTCCAATTTATCGAACACTGATCCGAGTCGTAGATTCGTGCGCCACGCCATCTCGGAAGCGTCACCGACACCACAAAAACCCTATAGAAAATCGCCAAGTGTAAAAAATAAGCGTTTTACATGGATAACTTGTCTATTTCAACTCAAAACGGGCATGTTTTGGGCCGTACGTGTTCGTAATCGTGCCTGAATTTGCGCGGGGCATTTTGTTTCGTTGATTTCGGTGCCCAGGCAGAGATATTCTGTTTAATAGCACCTTTTTTTAAAGATGTTGGCAGCTCTGGTCAGGTTCGGTGAAATTGCGTCCGGCAGCACCTTAACAGTCACTATAGTTTACCTATAAGTAAAAAATATTCATACATTTTCGCAGAACCGAGAATCGGGTTTGTTGAATAAAGTTCAACAAATAAGGGGAAAATCTTTGTTAAGATACGAGATTCTGTTAAGAAAGTCAAACATGTGGCTAACTATTGAAAATTAACTAATCATTTGCATAGTAGAGTGAAACTATTTCCATGTTTTTTTGTTTTTTTTTTTCTCTTCAGAAAATTATAATTATAACTGTTGAGGAATTGAGTTCGAACCAAAATTACCTTCATTCATTTTCGTCCAAAAATTGAACTGCCTCAGCCCATATACTGGACATCTGTTTCCGATTTTTTGGAAGGATGAAGTTATCTCTTACGTGATTTTTCGCCAAATAACTCTCCTGCGTTTCTCCAAGACTTGCAAGAGCCGAATGTTGGTGGTGTAGTTCTAGCATGCATATTATCCCGCTTACTGAGCGAAATACTTCGTTCTCAGATTCTTTTTTCTGTTTTAAATGCCAGAGAAGTAATTCGTGAGCGCCGATGATTAACAAGGCATTTGGAAATCATACTTTAGAATATAAATTGTAGGGAATGATTGAAAAGTATTCAATTTGAAAATATTTTATTTGATATATAATATTTTATTAATTGTTTGATACGCCGTTTTTCCCAATCATTATTTCAATTTGCTTTAATCAAACAGGAAAAGAAGATTTTTTTATTTATCCTTTGATTTGTGCCAGAAAACCTTCACGTTACTTGAACAGACATAAGAAAGATAAGAGAAATAGAAAAAAAAACGAAAATTAAGAGAGAAAAAAAATTCGCAATCATGTTATTTCGTTTTTTTTTTCTTTGAAAGTTATAGGGGAGCAATTCTCAATAAGAAAAATACATGGATAGATTCAGTTCGATACGGATAGAGCAATTACGAGCAACTAAGATAAATCAAAGAGCAATTATTGTCTGGTGTACAACTAATTGCCGAAACCTGGCCCTGCAGTTGCGTATCATAAGTCATAAAATGTAGAATAGATACTATTATATCATTATTAAAGTGAAATCCTGCATGGGGAAAAAGGGCGTATCAAACGATAAATAAAATATTATATCTTAAATTAAATACTCTTTGATCATTATCCCTACATAATTTTTATTCTAAAATCTGATTTCTAGGCGCCTTGTGAATTATCGGCTCTCAAAAATTACTTCTCTGGTATTTAAAACACAAATCTGAGAACGAAGTATTTTTCTTAGTAGGCGAAATAATATGCATGATGAAACGACAACACCGAAATTCGGCTGTTGAAAGTCCTGGAGCAATGCAGGAGAGTGGTTTGGTGATAAACCACATTAGAGACACACTAATCCTTCTGGAAGATCGGAGACAGATGTCAAGGTATAATGGACAATGAATCAAGGTGATTTTGGTTTGAACTCAATTCCTCAACAGTCAATCGCAATACATATAATATTCAATTGAATTATAATTTCTAATTACCAGGGTTCGAAGGGAAGTGCAGCAATTTGCAGGAGAGGAATTTCACGTTTGGCGTTATTACGTAAATCGCACTGAAATCATATTGAAATGAATTTCATATTCTATCTATATATTGCGGTCGATCATAAATTTGAATGTTACCAATTATAATCACTCGCCACTCTCCACTTCCCAGGTTCTATCGTCTTGCCTTACTGAGGGATTTGCATCCTTATAATTGAAGTCACTATGTAAACTCAGCCCGCGACTTCAATACTTTTCAATTTCTCATATAATTGCTGCTCAATCGCTCTACTCATTCCGTTAGTCGCTTTAATCTTGTTTTCAAGAAAAATAAGGAAAACAATATCCAATTTTCCTATATATTAAAGTATAGCCTAAACTTTGACTTTATGTTTCGACCAAACGGATGTGTATTTATTATGATATGCCAAATGATTGCTCTTTCATTGCTTTGAATTGCTTCTCGCTCAACTGAAATCATTCGGTCACGGTTTTTCACGAAGAAGCAAAAATGTGTTTGTCGAAGCTGAAATGGTAAGGGAGCGAGCCATTTCACAATCGAGACTCACCTTAACGGAACTGTTGCGCTCTTCCTTGCTCCTCTGCCCACTCTCGAAGAAGGTAAGATTCGTAAGGTACCACCCCGACGAACGGGGCTTCGTCAATAATTTTTAAGCGTGGATTCCTCACGGCAACAGAGTTGATGTGAGGATATTTTTTGTGATTGTCTGTGATTGAATGCGTTATACTGTTTGATAAAATTAACGGTAACTTTAATTTTTATCACACATGCACGGAAAACCCGATTTTCCTCCCTGTTATGCGAGAATAAAATGGCATTTTGTCTCCCGTGGTACACAAGATGAACTCGCGCATGCGCATGTCGTGGAAGTTTATTTTCTTCCCTAGGGAGCGGGAAGAAAATAGCGTTTTCATCATTCTAACCTCAAAATCGCAACTTCGTCGCGATTTCTCGGCGTTCCTGATGAAAAATAATAATCGTCACTCGTACGTAAAGGCTTTTTGACGAACCGCGTTACAGCACTCGCCTTCGGCTCGTGCCGTAAACCTCTCGTTTCGTCAAAAAAGCCTTTCCGTACTCGTACTGAAATGTACTATTTCCTCCCTACGAAGCGCTATCGCACGGAATAAATACTATAGTTCGGAAATACGGGTCGGAACATCGGTGTTTCCGTGCATGTGTGATAAAAAATATCGTGTGCATCAAGGAAGAATAGGTGCTTTCTACCTTGTGTGATTGTGCGGCCCTCGGCTTCGCCTCGGGCTGCAAACTTCACCCTCGGCAGAAATCACCTATCTTCTTCCCTTGACGCACAATATACTATTTCAATCGAAATTATAAAAAATGGAGTAGACAAATATGAGATCATGATGTGTCAATTATACGAGAAGTACAGAGATGAGAAAGACTAGTGGTTATGAGTTCTGATACTAGACTGACTAAAAACTAAAACTCAAGCCTAGTGTGTGAAACATGGTCATGTGAGTGAAAGAATAGTATATTGCGATACACGTGCGGACTCGGCTCGTGCTGCAAACGACACTCGTCGGATATTGCCTATCCGCACGTGTATCACACGATATTTTCTGTCAGCCATAAGAGCCTGTGTATGGGTATTTCTCCACTAACGGGGAAAACCGTGTCCACGGCAAATTCAACATAACAAACATCGTTTTTCGTGTTATATTCTTATCACAGATGAATATGTGTCACTAGTTCTAACTGAGCCACAATGTAAAACATAAAATGTTGTGAGAGAAAATGCTTTTTTCTCGTTCTAACCATGCCAAAAGTCAGTCCCCTGGCGTGTCCGCAACGCAAAATCGCCGTCACTGATAGAGTTTTATGATTACGTAATAGGAAACTTGACTTTTACTCTATTCGTTCAATTACTATGATAACGTAGGTACCTAATCCGCATAGAAGTTGATTTTTTTATATATTACTAAATGTATGAAATGATCGAGCGAAAATTGTCCACGATTATTGGAGTCAGTCCCCTGTCCCAAGTTTAAAGTCAATTCTAATCCAATTGATGGATCTTAGTGCCATCTTCCTGTGCTGAAAGGGGCCTGAAAAATGTGCTCTAGGTAAAGAAACAAAAGTTGAGCCGTCAGTGGCATTTGTTGAGTGGCGATTCAGCTTTTGCCACTGCATGACGTATGTAAGACCCCTTCGTGCGTCAGTCCCCTGGTAAGTTGTTTTAGGGTTAAATTTTTTTATTCAAATTATATTTTCGTGTGATTGAACATTGTGTCGAAAACGGGAGGTCAATAATATAACCAGTAGCTTTTTTATACATTATTTAGTATTTATAAAATGTCCGGTTCCGTGAAATGTCAGTCCCCTGGGTTGTCTATCGTATCAACCACTTAAACCACCACGTATTAACCACTTATAGGTGATTCGATGCAACGATGGCGCCTAGAAATACAGGAAAATTTCATATTTTTTATTTTTTAGCCATTTTTCATATGACCGCAAAAAAAAGGAAATTACTGGATAAATGAACCGGCCCTGTACAGCACACAGTTCAGGTCGCCTGTCTCCTCTTACTGAACAAGTTTTCTCAGCGATTTCAAGAAAAAAAGGTCGTGGACAAAATCGATAGGAAAATTTCCCGTTAGTGGAGAAATACCCGTATAAGAACTTTAAAAACGTCATATTTAAAACTATTTTTCTAAGAAACTAGACGGTGGTCATTCTCAAATTTTGAAAATACACCAATGAAGTGTTCATTTATATGCAAACAAAGTTTCAAATCTTAAACTTGGAAAATTCGTTTTACACAAGATTCGCTCGAACTTTTTCAAGCTGTCGATATTTATCTATTTAATTGGTATACATTATTATCTTGTATTGGTTAAATGGAGACAGGGATGAAGAAGGAATCAAGAGACTCGGTAGAGTCTCGCGCCAAGTACATTAAAAAGAATTTTTAAGCGCGCGGCGCGACGCTCGACCGAGTCTCTATACCCGCACGAGAGCTCTTCGGCCTATACGGCGAAGATATTATCCTTATTTTATTCCGACTCGGGTTATGCACGAGATTGAAATTTTTATCTTAGAATATGGTTTCCAACAGCTTTAATTTAAGCCCAACTTTTATGCAATCGGTGCACGGAGAGCTGAGATCTAATATTCCGATTTATAGAAATGCTCAGTTTGATCAAGAATTTTGTTCGTCTTTTCCGTCTCCACGATGACGTCATGAGGCAGTTGTATGGGTATATAAACAACATAGAGAGGCGTCCCTTCTTTTCTTGGGCCCACGAAAAGACTAAGGCTAGGCGGACGGGAAATTAAGAGCGTTTGCCCGTCCAGCTGTCAACAATATAGTCTATGGCCGTTAGTGAACGTTCCGTCCTACCTCCAATAACGGGTAGACTACATGCCCGGAAGGGCGATAACTCGAAAAAAGGACCAATCAAACCTCCAATAACGGGTTAAGCAAACGGATAAAGAAGAACATGTCATATTATACAGAGCGATTCTGAGGAAACAGGTCAGTCTAATAGAGGTTCCCTTATTTATTTTCGTCAATGACAACGCTGTCAGACGACGTAGCGGTAGCTGTCACGTCGTAGGTTATATAATGAACTGTCATATTACAATATTGTGTAATTAAATTCTAATATTGTTCATAATACAACGGTATACGATACTATTTCATAAATAAGTAGTGATGAGGTTAAATTGATTGCAGGCGACAATTTCAGTTTATTTCAAACATTATTAGGTTATAAATAATTGTTTTGGTGAAATTTACACATCTGGTAGTGATAAAGTTAATAAGTTAATAGCATACGATATTGATTCTTTATGAATTCATTTCAGGTGTGAATTTCTGTTTATTTCCTACATTAGTTACAACCGAGGATTTCTTCGGTGACTGACTGACCCGTTGCATCTCTTCGATGGGTAGGGTTACGAACAAAATGATGTGAATATCATTCATCAAGCAATATCTCATCGATCCAGTACGAGCTTTTCATCCTACGAGGCATCTCCGCTGAATAAAACTCTACATGTCTTCTAAGCGTAATGAGTACGAAGACAGTCCTGCATAAATGATGTGTTGGTCTATCAATGCGTGTTTAAGTTTCATCGAGTGATAAATGAATGTAAATTATCGTTCCTATTGTGAATCTATTTAATTAAGTATTTGATTGCTGCGTAGAACAAAGCGTTGCATTTTCGTATAAAATACTAAATCACAACAAATTGTACAAATTCCATAAAATTCTTTGTCTATTCAGTTGATATTGCATAATCATATCAAATAATTAATGATACATGTGCAAGGACGCTATCCTTCTGAAGAAAAAAAAAATTTACAATTCAACAATAACTCAATAGCATGGTTTTGGAAAACGCGGCCGGTCATATAGTCGGGGCGCTGAGGGACCAAAAATGCAACAGTTTTATAAAGGCTGATATTTTAATATAAGGTCATATATCGGTTGTATATCACTGAGTTAACCGTCAGTCAGCCAGTTTCTGGGACAGCTAGCGCGGGGGCGGCTGCGAACTTGTAAAAAAAACATGAATGTCGCAACTGTTTTATAAAATCTGAAAAATAGTCTGTAGATAGTAGGACAACTAACAAACTATGCGGACATAGTCAGTCAGCAAAATATTGGGACAGTCCGCGTCAGCAGCGTGCTAAACCCATCAAAAAAATTTGGTTGGTGAAAGTGTTTTGTAAAATCTAAAATTTTGCGTACAAGTAGTTTATAGTATTTAAAACAAGAAAAACATAGTCAGTCAGAATGTTCACGGAACAAGCGCCGTCAGCAGGCAGTAGAAAGGCGCGCCGCGCGTCAATTCATATAGCACGCTTTTTGGCGCGGGCTGATTACATTTAATAATAAGATAAATAGTTTTGATACAAAATATTATCTATATAATTTCTTCAACCGGAAACATATTCAAATAAAGCTACGGGAAAAAAACGTGGTTTGTGAAAATGTATTACAAAACAAGTTGTGTATGGGATTTAAAATATAGGAACAAAAATCAGTCTCCATTCGTATTCAAGAAACGCCGTTACCTTTTTGACAAAATATTTTATTTCAATATTGTTTCTAAAATAATATTTAAAAAATTAGAACAATCATCTTTTCAATCACAATCATCGTTATTTTTTCCTATGTCAGTCGCCTCGGACTCAGCATCTGCAAATTAGTAAACGTATGATGCGTCTGATTAGTTTGTTCATAAAAAAAAGGCTATAAAATGTGCTTGGACTTATTTATTACCTGATTCATCATCTGGTTGAAACACGACGTCTCTAACGAATGTGGGCATTTGCTGCCCTTCATGCCAATCTAATTCGTATCGCCCTTCTGATTCCTGCCACCCATTTTCTACTGCTAGTTTTGTGGTTGGTATCTTTTGGTGTGCGTTCGCCCAAATATTAGATATATATGCGCTGCGACGGACTTGCTTAATCAGTTCAGCTCTGCATGGCGGAAGATTCGACGCATCATAATTTTTCGTATTAATTTTGAAAGTGTCGTCGTTATCTTTGAAGGTGTAGCTTTTTGAAAATATGACGAGACGAGCTTCGTTAAGATTTTCAATTTTTTTCTGACCATACAACCGACAGACTAATTCCTCTACTTTTTCCATTACATCTGTATGATTGTCGTCATTCAATGCACTTAAATTCGTAAACGCTTTTTGAAAATCGTCTGACTGTACCAACAAATCATATGGACGCTTTTTTCCTTTTCGGAAAAAGGCGGGGTTCTGGTCGCAGCCAGTGAAGGCGTGTAGAGCCGGAAGAGCAGCAGAAATCGATTGTCCTAAGCGTTTATGTATCTCAGTAACATTGACGTTTCGTAGACAGTTACCAACGCCAACTTCCATCCAAATCTTCACATTGCTTTTTAAATGACTCATATTACCCAGCATTATTATGAGTATATCGGTATCAGAGCACTTGATGGAGACATTAGCATCATAATTGAGATTACAAATCTGTTGGATAATTTTTGTATCAGCTTCTTCGTGCGAGGGGCATGAAAAATCGTCTTCAATGCTCTTGATGACTAATGCGTTTTCAACCTTATATTTATAACAGTAGTCAAAATTCAGATACACTGTTTTATTACACGGAAAGAAATGCATTGCGGATATCACAATGTTATTATGGGCGTGAACGCCATGCTGTATGGTTTCGAAGATTTTCATTCGATCAAAAATCATAAGCATAGGAGATTTGGCTATTATGGAAATAGTAACATCGACAATAGTTAGGACCCATACTGACTGGCGACATCCACAACGCTCCTGGCAGAAAAGCCTATCCATTATTGGTATGTCTCTTAAGCTAATATTGGAGTAGTTATACCCATGTAATATCGACCGTAATCCAATGTGGTATTGATTGTCGCGCCAAAGACTGTTGCGGGACAACCTAGTAACTTTGCAACATCTGAGATGCAGTATGGGGCTGAAGGCCATGCTGTCACGTCAAACCTACTATGCGCCCATGTATTCGACGCAAAGGTTTCGGTACCATACAGCATAGTAGATAATGCCATACTTATAGGATTTAATGCAACACAATATTGGAATATTTCAGATAGTTTTTTAGTATGGGTCTCCAGGCCATACCGACATAGTGATATCCGCAATGCATTTCTTTCCGTGTACTGAAAAAGGGAGCCAACTCAGCCTTTTCCCAATCCTGTATTAGAAATCGAACTAGAGCTTCCTTGAACTTAATATTTTTAAGTTCTTTTGTGAAATCCGCAGGGCGTCTCTGTTCTTCTCCGGTGATATGATAGTGACGCTTCTCACTCGTATCTCGAAGAGCGTGCTCGTTATCTTTAATAGAGGGCGATTGATATTTATCAAAAATGATAGAAACATTTCTACCACGTTGCCTTATTACGGCTTGTAAAATTTGTTTGGAAATGTTGCCAAACGTTAATGGTATATCTTTTAATAAATAAAGGAAAAAAAATCCATCGATCACAGTAAGATCGATATGAGAAGGAAGTTCGTTATCAGCGTCGGTCACTTCATTTTGTAAGCACTTCAGCAAAGCCGATTTGTCGGTCTTGCACATAGTGCCATCCAAATGACATAGAGATAAGGGCACGGGCGTTAGCGGAAAAGACAATACTTTCTCAAGATCTATTTTTTGATCCAAAGAAACAGCAAGCAGCCGTCCAAAAAGGTCTCGTTGCATACGTATCTCTTGTTCTTTGCCATTTGGAGCAACTTTTTTCTTTTTCAGTGTGTCTGTGAATGTTAATACTTTATTTTTTTTTATCGGTTTTTCAAATCTATTCGCATCTTCCTCACATCCTTTAATAAAACTTTCTCGTAACTTATTGCCGCTGTTTTCTACGTTCAGTAAAAAGTCCTCTATAGCGGTGCTTGCAGCTTGACCGTTTGAAATGTTGAAAAGCTTTAGTTTATCGATATCTTCATCGAATGGATTTATATTCCGCTGAATCCCATCGATAAAATCGTTAAGTTGTCCAGTGCTTTTGTTCATTTTACTTATTTCTAAGTCAGCTGTATTGTCCTGATTTCTTGATAGACCTGCTTGCTGTAAGACGTATGAAATGACTGTGGATCTTATGCTGTGGCTCTTGCACCACCTTTGGCGAGCTGCCTCGGAATTCGTGAAGTGCAATACGCCGGTGAGCTTATTTGCTGCGTCCAAATTTATCGTTTGCTCCAAACTTAAATCGATAGGTTGTCTGGAGAAATCTTTGTCAGTCCTTTTGATTCCAAATGAACCTTTCTCGAATAAGTCTCGGAGACCTGGATGCGTCTCGTCAACTTTGCACAAATTATTGTGGTACCGAACAAGCCATCGGGCATAATTCGGTTGATTTAGAGCAAAAAATAAATTACTGATTTTCGGCAAGATGTATTTAAACAGGCTGAAATTCGCAGTCCTAATACTCGAATTAAACAACAAGTAATACTCAACAAGATTCACATAAATCATGTAGTACTGAGCTGTTTTGCCGTGCTCACCGTTGATTGTCTGCGTTGAATAATTCTCATATTTTACAATGACGTTCAAAAGCGGCTCATTCTCAATAACGGTAGATGCTGATTTTGTATTATTGAAATTTGCAATATAATTTTTCATTTCTGCTGTTATTGAAATACTATTCTGTTTCAAAAATTGTCGAAAGTGTAAAATAGAAAATGCCAAACTGATAATGGGATGAAGCCGCTTGCACCTGTTAAAATGCTTACCAGTGATAAAGCCGTTAATAGAACCACTTGCTAGTAATTCGGTATCGATCATAATATTTGATATACCGCAGTTGTCAATGAATTTTCCTATGGCTATAAAAAACGCCATCATCACATGAAATCCACCAATGCGTACGAAAATGTTTTTAAATTCATCTGATTGCGATTGAATTTGGAGAGCTACTTTGGCAATAGCCAAATCGTATGTCACTTGAATATACGTGTCATTGCACTCTGCTGCAATTTTCAGAGACTGAACCATGGTTTTCTTGACAACAGCATTATTTGTCGGTGATAAGTTGATTGTTGTCAGGTATGATATTCGCTGTTTTAACGATTCATCTAGAAAAATCTTGCTGTGGAAACCTACCCACATAGGGGTTTTCGGTATAGCTAAGGCGTGCGAGAACATCCATACATGATTTATTCTCTGCTGTGTTTCTAAACTGCTTGGTTCCTCATAGATTTCAGGAGACAATGGTTGCAGAACTTCCAATAACCTTGGCCGTTTAGGATACGGATCTAAGTTCGGGTGAACCGCATCGAAAGTTCGTCTTCTCCTCTTAGAGCTGGTTTCCACTACTTCATTACCATTCTCGTCTTCAGTTGTATCCGGTATAATATCCTGGAATATAATTCCGACTGTGTCATGTAAGGTATCTTTACCGGTGAGAGTATCCACAAATCTATCAAAGTTGTTGAATGCAACTCCTGTACAAAAATTTGGTTTCCTTACGATGTCATCTGGACAAATTTGGGAACGCGAAGTTGCATGGTAAGTCGCTTCAGTTTCCAATTCTTCCGTGCTCGTATAACTACAGCAGTGACCAAATTTATTGATAATGTTAACAACTTTTCGGCTGCTTGTTAAGCTTTTTAAAGCCATAGCAAGCGTTATATGCTTTGAAGTTTTAATGCGCCCATTGGATACTGCATATATGAGATCTTGCGCGAATGACGACACGAGCCTCTTGCGATTCACCGTGTTTTGTCGCCGCGATCTTGTACCGCTTAGCAAGGTCGTGAAAAAGTCTGATAGCTTCTTCGGTACTTCACATTCTCCTTCCAGCAAATTTTTTGTGGTGATATTTTCGGGCAGTTTATTTCGACTAATTTTATTAATCTCTGACCTCAAAATTAATGCTGCTTCTTGAAGTACATCTGTTTTCTTTATAGAATCGTAGTCATCGTCGGTAAGAGCTATTTTACCATAAGGAGCCACAATACTTTGCTTTCGGAGCACTAATATCTATATTTCTTTTTTGAACGTATCCAATAATTTTTTTTCCAGGTAACTAGAACGAAAATCGTTTGGTTGTAAATCCAAAGATTTGTTATACTCCTCCTTCAATCGTTCAACATATATTTTCGTGAGCAGCTTGATGAAAAAAATTTTTTTTTTCAAGATGACATTTTCTTTTACAAAACTACACACTTTCTCATACGCAACTTTGTGCGCATCACGCTCAAGGTGATAATTAGAAGAATCCTCGGAGAGAGCATCTGCTTTGCGGCGTTTGGACTCGTTTTCGAAGTTGACGAGGCATAGCCGATGATATAATATTGTCCTCTCAGTATTCTTTAAATGCACAACTTTATTGAGCATATGCGTATTGTCACTTTCCGTAGCGCACTCAATTATCACATCTGCGATGTTGTTTCTTTCAGATGTGTGTAATGGCATATGCCGCCCTTTGAACTTTTTTCGAGTTTTATTGCAAAATATGCAAAATGATTGCTTTTCAGCTTCGTCTTCATCGCTATCGTCATTTGCCTCATCACTGTAAAGAACATTTTATGAGGATACACAGAACTTTGTTTCATCGTAAAATAGTACAATGAGTAATTTATTTGAATAAATAGATATGTCTTACCTCGTTTCGGAGCATGAGGGCTCATCTGGTGTAGGCTGATTCGACGGCTCCTCTAATGCATCAGCCTCATTGGATTCTCTGTTGAAAGAATAAATATTCATTCATTTGATTGTATACATGAACATTTTTTATAATGATGAATTATATTATTAATTTTTTTCAAGAATCGCTTTCAAAAAGCTGCTAAGGTACAGTGAAGGTACACTCAGAGAAAAAACGAGTTGAGTTAACTATAAAATTACAGTTAAATAGCGCTACAACTATATTTTTAGAGTTTCCATAAAAATATTATATTTTTATAATAAAACTATTTCTAGTTGAATCAATTATGTAAATAGTTGACGTTACTGATTAAAAAAAATCAATTTATTTATTGAATTTAAAAAAAATTAAATGATTTATCAAAATTTTTTTTTTCTAAGAAATCATTGAGTAGGTATCATAAAATAAATCAAAAAAAGTGAAATAAAAATAAAAATAAAAACTTATTAGGTACGATAACAAAATTTTATACTTAGGTACATCTGAAAAAAAAGTTGTAGTTATAGTTGAAACTCACTTACTCTCAAATAAATTTCTTTAGTTACAAAAACAATTTTAGATCACTAAAAAGTTTTTGTTGTATTAATCAATTTGATTAAGTTTTGGAAATTACTAAATAGTTATATGGATTATAATAATTAGTACTAGAAATTAATTTCAAATAGTTGACTTTTTTTAGTTAACATAACTATCGACTTTTCTCTGAGTGTATAACTAAATGAATAGTTATTAGTATGGGTAAATATGTTAGTTTGTACATTTGATAATTTATTTAAATGAATAGATATGTTTTACCTCGTCTCGGAGCATGCAGGCTCGCATGGTGCAGGTTGATTCGGCGGCTCGTTTGATACATTAGCCTCGTTGGATTCACTATTAAAAAATCAATTATTTATCTATTAGATTGTATGTATATATTTTGTACAATGCCGAATTATATTATTAATTACAAAGTATTACTTGCAAATGTACAGTGAGAGTTGAAAAAATAATAATAATCAAAGTTATAATTTTACAATAAATCATTCAAAATCTAATATCTGTCTCTCTCTCTCTATCTCGCATATACGGGGTAAAACAGCGTACTGTTGGTCCCTCTTCACGCGTTCGCTGGTATATTATATTCTTACTCAAATGAAACAATATTATCTTACCTTGATATTGAAGACTGTTGCTTCTTGAGCTCCTCCCTATATTTTTTGCTCAAGGCCGTAAATCGCTGGTAACAAGTAGAATGGTATCCTTGCTGAGCATTTTTGCTGGATGGCAAATCTGCACTGTTATAGTTCAAGTTATAATCTTGGCGAATTTTCAAAATACTTTTGCACGTGGCAAGGGTATGCTCCTCGAACAATTTTATTTCGCCTCCTTTTTTCGAGCAAATCACACAAATAGGACGCGCACTCACTTCCATTTCACTCTTGAACACTCGCGAACGACGCTATAACTACACTGCTCTCGATTGACGCTGTAACTAAATTACATAAAACCATGTTGCGGTCGAGGGCGCTTCATAAATTCTTCTACTTTCAGGCTTCTACTGCCTGCTGACGGCGCTTGTTCCATGAACATTCTGACTGACTATGTTTTTCTTGTTTTAAATACTATAAACTACTTGTACGCAAAATTTTAGATTTTACAAAACACTTTCACCAACCAAATTTTTTTGATGGGTTTAGCACGCTGCTGATGCGGACTGTCCCAATATTTTGCTGACTGACTATGTCCGCATAGTTTGTTAGTTGTCCTACTATCTACAGACTATTTTTCAGATTTTATAAAACAGTTGCGACATTCATGTTTTTTTTACAAGTTCGCAGCCGCCCCCGCGCTAGCTGTCCCAGAAACTGGCTGACTGACGGTTAACTCAGTGATATACAACCGATATATGACTTTATATTAAAATATCAGCCTTTATAAAACTGTTCCATTTTTGGTCCCTCAGCTCTCGGACTAATAGCTTTCGGACCATCGCAGATGATTTCGCAGCCAAGAATCCAGGACGTCCGCGTTCGGCGATGGATACCGTGCGGAATATCCTAGTGAAGTACAAGCAAATTCTATGAATCTTTCCGCGTAAGCTGAAAAAAAAAATTGAGTCTAGCATCATTTTTGGCGGAGTTATGAATTTTTGAAAAAAACCTTGCTCGAATTTGTTTATGCAAATAACTCAACGAATTTTGCACTAATTGAAAAATCCTTAGGCACAAAAATTTAACTCCCCAAGGACAATCGACATGCAAAATTAAAAACATATCCGAGAGGTGACTGATCCGGTTCACGTGGAATGGCCCATATATGTATTGAAAAACCATGGAAAATGATGGAATAACGGAAATAAATGAACAAAATGCTCAATTTCGGATTGATTATATATTTTCACTTACCGAGATGTTGGAGAAATCGTTGAAAAGTATTATATTGTAAATATACATATTGTTAGTCTTCAAATCACCTCTGACTGCGGGTCGAGTCAAGTGGTACCAGGTGTACCAACGTAACAGCGGTGGTAGAAGGAGAAGCTTAAATGGGTGTGCGGCGACATCTCACGGGCGTTCTGCGAACCACCACATCATATCAACAGCCGTGAGCGGCCATTTTCGCTCACGGCCCTTGACAATCGCGAAAATTACCACAAAAATGTAGATTAGATGTGGTTTCTTCATCGTTGTCGAAACCAAAGATGTTTTTGGATGGTTGTGTTCGGAATGCCATACAGAATCGGACTCAGGAAGCCGATTTTGCATTTTCGATCCGTAGGCTTTGATATAAGTCGAAATAAATGGCACGCCCACGCTTTTCGATAAAAAAAAAAAAAAAAAAAAACGATTTCATCCGATCAAACGTACCAGTTCGAACCCATTACTCGTCAAACATCGACTGCCGCAAGGACAAGTCGATTGATAGCCCCGTTTCGGAGATATAGGCGATGTCGGCAACAAATCGGGTATACCCCCCCTTAAGAGTGGAAGATTTTGCAAAAACTCGCAGACGTTTTTCCAATTTTCCACTTTTCCCCTATTTTTTATAAGTTTGTTAACGATATTTTGGTACATCTAGTTGAACAAAAAAGTTGATATTCATCTATAGAAACTTGAAAAAAAAATTTGGTTGGATGACGTTATGAGTTTTAGCATAATCAGATAATTTGTTACACCTCGCCGAAAGTTAAAAGTTTTGAGGATTTGCCCATATACCTAATAACCTGAAGGTTCCACTCACTGATCTCTATTGGCAATGAAAACTACCACCGCGGGTCGAGGGGCGCTAGTGTTGCGACAACAATATGGCCGATGCAACAGTACAATTTCGCATGTGTTTATATGGGAGTGCTGCACAAAACCGAAAATAGTCAATAATCAGACAGATGAATAATGCCGTTTTTAAAATTAGATGCACTTTGTGCCTTTGCCAAGGCTACGCCGTCGTCACGGTATATCATTGAAGGACAGAACGTATGTTTTTTTGTGTTTTTCAGATTGTTTATCAACAATCTCTATGTTTCTGAACAAATTTCTCCGAGTTATTTTGACTCCACTTTAAATATATTTAATTATTACTAATTATTATCGTAGAACTAGTTCGTTTACGTAGAAAAACATTGACGTTTGTACTATTTGTACTGTTACATCCGCCATTATAATTGGTTCACGAAACGACCACCAGGTCTCGCATTGCAATTTTAAACTGCCAATATTGACTGAATAGTGAACTGGTACCCTTACTTCAGGCGCAGCGTGAAACCATTAGAAGCACGGCCGGGAGCTTGGGGGGTCGGAGGAACGCCGAACGAAATTATCTATTGAATAATTTATTTACAATATTAAGAGCAATGGCGCAAGAAAGAATCATTTCGGGAATGTTATTTGAAATACAAAAAAAATGTTAGATTTCATTGGTATGGACCTATTTTAGGGTATTTCAGTTTAAATTGGTAAGAATAATAGCACATGTTGCTTATTATTTCAAGTTTTGCATCGTTCCCTAAATGATGGTAGTGCATAGCATGTACTTAATATGTATGAATAAACTATTATCATTTTTGAGAAATCTTTATTGCACAAGGGATATTCATCTCTAATACAATTTTTTGTCAATAAAAGCTCCTTTCCGAAAATGAAAGATCACATAATTGCAGAAGAATTTGCCTCACAAAGTCATTTCGGGAACGCTGGTCATAGTCCGGGAACGTTCCCGAAATGACGTTTTCACATTGATTGTTCCATAATTTCTACACACATCGTCGTATGCGATATTTCTGAGGTAATATTGCAAGGGATTTCCATCATTTATCATAATTTATATGAAAACTCTCATAATTTGCATATACAGATTGGTTGATAGCGTTCCCGTGATGATGCTGAATTGGTGTACGGTTCTCAAATATGAAATTGAAATGTACTTATCAATTAAATAATTAATTTAATCCGGAAGAACGACAACACGCCGGCAACCTGTTCACTGTCATTTTACATGACTGCTAGTTAGCATCGTCCACTACGGCAGACGCGCAATATTTTCACAGATTATGATTGCGTTTACGGGATGACGAATTTTTCTTCGGACAACATTCGGTAAAACACACGAATGTGTTTTTTTTTCATTTTTTCCTAAAATTTCTTATCCTAAACATGATATTAAGTATATTGTTTTTACTAGAATAGTTATCTTTGCATAGTCGATTTCATTACACTCGGACCCCACTTATTTGACCAACTCGGGAACGGATGCCTTCAGTTATTTGACCAAAGTAGGGGCCCCCACTCCCCGTCTTAAAATGGCCGCCGCTCCTGCGCAGTCGTACATGCGCCAGGTCAGACCAGACCAGGCCAAACGTCATGAACACTTTGTTTCGGTTAATTGATATGTATTATTTACATACATACCTCAATTATTACGTACATACATATTGCAAACGAGAGTGGTATCCTGACACTAAGAAAATGGCACCAAGGCGATATACAGGTGAGATTTCGTTATTTATGTATGCACATTTTAGATCGAATGTTTAATAAATCGAATCTGGACTTGAAATAAGGTTATTCGTGGTTAGGGCTGTTAGATCGGCTTCGCTATCTAAACTGATTTAGTCTGCAGGTTCGAAACTGAATCATTATCTTCTCTCACAGCTGGAAATGCACAAAAGAAAACGAAATCACCAAAGTACAGACAACTCTCGCTGGCAGATAAATGTCAAGTTTTAAAGCGCCTTGAGGCCGGCGAAGCAAACAGTGTCATTGCCAAAGATTATGGTATAGTTCATTCCGCCGTGTCGTATATAAAAAAGAATAAACAGAAAATCTATGAACAGCGAGATCGTCTCGTAGAACAACAAGGGACTGATAAGAGAACTCGCATCACCACCTCAGTAGACATCTCAGCAATAGAACAGGGAGTGTTTCGATGGTTTTGCCAAAAAAGATCTTTAGGAGAACCAATATCGGGTAAACAATATAAAATATATTATTGACATATAAAAGAAATGACGAAATAAATTATTGCTAATCTAATTGCATGTAATTATCTTTCATGTGTTTATCAGTTCCTATGCTTCAAGAAAAGGCATTACTTTTTAATGAAAAACTTGGCAGACCAGTCAACTTCCAGGCCAGTCATGGCTGGATACACAGGTTTAAGGCACGGCATGGGATTCGAGAGCTCTCTATGACAGGTGAAAAACTATCAGGCGATAGCACAGCAAGCTCTGCATTTGTGGCAACGTTCAACAAAATTATCGACGATGTTGAATACGATTTGGACAATATCTATAATGCAGATGAGACTGGGCTCGCATGGAAGTCGCTGCCACGTAAAACGTTAGCAGCAGGAAATGAAAAGGAAGTTGCGGGTAGAAAAGTGCTCAAGGATCGAGTGACTGTGATGGCGTGTGCTAACGCATCTGGTACACATCGTTTACCACTCTTGGTTATTGGTAAATCTATGAAGCCAAGATGTTTTAAAAATGTCCACACGCTACCAGTTAACTACCGAGGACAACATAGTGCTTGGATCGACCGTGAAATCTTCACTGATTGGTACAAAACAATTTTTTTACCAGCTATTAAGCAAAGAAAAAGTGGTGAGAACGAAAAATTTGTATTATTGCTGGATAATGCACCTTCTCACCCATCGGCAAAGGATCTCAACGCGATTGATGAATGCTGTACGGTCATTTTTTTACCGCCCAATGTTACGGCACTGATACAACCGATGGATCAAGGGGTGATTGAGGCTACCAAGAAACATTATAAAAAAGCAATCCTGCGAAAACTCTTACTGGGAGAAGATTCCGCTGAGGGGGATATCGTGACAAATTTTCTGAAAAAGTGGGATATGCTAGATTGCTGTATCAATTGCACAGGCATGGGACACTCTAGATAATGCAACACTGCGAAACGCCTGGAAAAAAATCCTGAACGTGAACATAACAGCTGCAAATGTGGAGAGTGAGTCTGGGCTTCGTCACTTGGTCAACAGGATTCCAGGCTATATCAACTTTACGGAAGAAGAAACCAACGCGTGGCTCGAGGAAGATACTTCACAGCCTGTCTGGCATATTCTGAATGATGATGAGCTTCTAAACCTTAGTCAGCAAACCGATGATCCACTAGATGACAGCGAAATCAATGATTTGCAAAAAGAAGATGATAATAATCATGATGTACTATACCAAGAGTTACCTGCGCCTCGAGAAGTATTGCAAGCATTGAATACTATCCATCGATGGTATCGATGCCGATGGGAAAGTGAGGAGAATAACTTTGCTTCGCTGTACAAAATCTCTCAGTTGGCTGAAGATCTAATCCTGGATCCCTAAACAGCACTCGATTGCTTTGTTACGTATACAAACTACGCGTGTTCATTATGAACCTGTGGACATTATTTTAAATTTCAAGCCATATCTGTAATGTCAAAAACTAATCTACTCGTACTATGTGTAGCATTACCTTGTCCATCGGTGATTCAAAGAATTATTTTAATCGTGCTAAATGTAACTCTAACTGATCTATTGGTCATTCGAAGGAATATTTGTACTATTTGTAATGTTGTACCAACTCCTACTATAAAGTATAGCTCTCAGTTTTCTATTACATATTCAACAAATTACTTGATTCACATAATGAACTGAATAAATTTTACCTTCTTAAGTTTGTTGCTGTACGTATTTTTATTTCAAAATCGACCTTACCTAAAACCTATAATATGTACTTAGAAATTTTCTATCAGATTCACATTTTTAACTCTTTAAATGAAACTTTAAATTTCAGATCTCAATTATTCGTGCATGACTAACTGTCAAACATTCATTTAAAGCATGAAAAGAATAGTATATTACATATCTAGGGCAGTAAAATAAGGAAGGTCCCAGATCACATGTAATTGACAAACATGTGATCTGGGGCTTTCTTATTTACTGCCCGAGGAGTGTATACGATTTTTCGCATCGACGGAGCCGAAAAACGGGAACTTCGTTCCGCGCAGCGGGACGAAAGTTGTCGCTTTCGGCCCGGAGGTGAGAAAAAAATATTTATAGGCCTTTATGGCTCTTAGGGTGGATCTATTATAGTATACAGTGTATACGTTTATGGCATTAGGGACGTGATATGAATAAATCTTTAGATTGAGTAACTATGAATATATACCCTGAAAACATGACGTATTTGTGGCTGATGGATATTTTAGAAGTTTATTATCAAAAATGAAGAATTTGTTCGAGAAAACGCAAATATTTGAAATCATAGGGGTCTGGTGACATCATAGTACGGCTCTGAGTATAAGTCCACGCAGTCCAATAGTGGGGGTAGAGGGCGTCAAATAACTGAGTCTGAACTCCGTCAAATAACTGGGGCCGTCAAATAACTGGTGGTCAAATAAGTGGGGTCCGAGTTTAATATTTTTACAAAAGGATCGCAACGAAATTATTAATCGTCGGTTTCACCAACGGCAATAGTATATTGTGTAACAAGGGATGAAACAGTGTGAATGCAGGCCAGGGTGAAGTTGTCAGCCCGAAGCCGAAGGCGAGGGCTGACATCACCCGTGCCTGCATTCATGTTTCATCCCGTGTCACACACTATGTTTTTCATAACATTTGCAAAAAACTTCAGGTTTCAAATTGCTTCCCTCCCATGGGAAGAAAGCAACTGCAAGGGACGAAAGCAGTTGCTTTCTTCCCATGGGACGAAAGCAACGCTGCTTTCAGACCGCTAATACATTGAAACCGCGATTGAAGCATACGTCACAGCTTTTCGCGGCATTCGCATGAAATTAGCTTGTTTCGACTCGCTAAACAGGCACTGAAAGCTGACGTTTCAGAGCAGATGTTATGAATATAACTTTTTTTCGTCAATTGACTTTATTCACTGATTTAGGAATTGCATTTTTTACATTGAAAACATAGTTTTATCGGGCTAATTATGTTAAAAAACGTTATTTTTATCAAAAGTGTTGTAAGTACGTTTACATACGGTACGAACTTTGTTCATTTTCGGCGCAAAACTACCGTATTCAAACCATTTACACGTACTATAACCATCCCTGCCGGAAAAATCCAATAGAATCCAGTTCATTCGAATAGAAATATTGACTAACTCCAATCAGTTTCTATGCGGTCTATCCAGAACCGCCAAGTTGCGAATACAACACTAATCAGATCGTATACGATTCGATCAGGTAACGGTCTCTATCAGGAAATACCGATAGAATTTCTTTCCGTTTTTATCAGATTCTATACAATGTGAATTCCACATGTGATTCATTCCGATTTTTGATATAAAAAATGAATCCGATTGTATTCGGATCATCAAGAGTCTCATTCTATTTGATTTTATAGGGTCTGACCTAAATCAATTTCAATCGATTTCATTTCGGACTTACAGCTTATCGTTCCGAAATTGAAAAAACCGATTTACGTTTTATCCGGTTTCCGTGTGATCTCTTACAATCTTGTGGCTTTTCGATTCGATCCGGATTTCCAGATACCTTGCCTATCCGTCTGCTTCCGATCCATTTACCTATCCGAGTTCTTCCGGAAGTCGAGCTTTTCATTTCATCCGAATCCCACCTGCTCTTGTATGTTCCTGGCGCTATACGATTTCATCCAGATGTCCAGATACCTTTCCTATTCGTTTCCTTCCGTTCCATCCACCAATCCTACTTTATCCGGAAGCCGAGATCCTCGTTTTATCCGGATTGCATGTGATCTTGTACGTTACTGGCGCTATAAGATTCAATCCGAATTTCCAAATACGTTGCTTATCCGTCTGCCTCCGATCCATCCGCCTATCCGAGTCTAGTCGGGAGCCAAAATCGCCAATTTCCGTCCTCTAGGTCGACCGCTACATAGTTTGCGTCCTCCAGGTCCACCGCTACGTAGTTTTCGTCCTCCAGGTCGACCGCACCGTAGTTTTCGCCTTCCAGGTCCACCGCACCGTAGTTTTCGTTCTCCAGGTCCACCTCACCGTAGTTAACAATTTACCGAATGATGATGCATGAATTATCAACGTGTACAACATCAATTGTTCATCAATAATTACTTACAATCGGTGGACCTGGAGGACGGAAACTACGTAGCGGTGAACCTGGAGGACGAAAACTACGTAGCGGTGGACCTGGAGGACAAAAACTACGTAGCGGTGGACCTGGAAGACAAAAATTACGTAGCGGTGGACCTGGAGGACGGAAACTACGTAGCGGTGGACCTGGAGGACGAAAACTATGTAGCGGTGGACCTGGAGGACAAAAACTACGTAGCGGTGGACCTGGAGGACGGAAACTACGTAGCGGTGGACCTGGAGGATGGAAACTTTGTAGCGGTGAACCTGGAGGACGAAAACTACGTAGCGGTGGACCTGGAGGACAAAAACTACGTATCAGTGGACCTGGAGGACGGAAACTACGTAGCAGTGGACCTGGAGGACGATGACTATGTAGCGGTGGACCTGGAGGACGAAAACTACGTAGCGGTGGACCTGGAGGACGGAAACTACGTAGCGGTCGACCTAGAGGACGAAAACTACGTAGCGGTGGACCTGGAGGACGGAAACTACGTAGCGGTCGGCCTGGAGGACGGAAACTATGATGCGGTCGACCTAGAGGACGAAACACAGATAACGAAAGCGTATGTTGTACGAAGACAACCCCCGGCGCCGACGTCGTTAACACTCATAATTATCTGTAACTTGAATGCCATATGGTGACAGAATTTATCACTAGATTTAATCATTTATTTTCATTTCACTGAAAATTAACCCGCCACGGGTCAACAGTTACATACATATTGATGTAAATCCTCACGAATCAAAGTTTACCTATTGAGTCGAAAAGTGTTAGAGATTGTAACAGGCGACGATTAGATCCAGATCAACACCGGACGTCAGTTGATCAACGAAGTTAAGCAATTTCATCTGTGACCAGAATTTGGATGGGTGACCCACATGAAAACAAACTGAAAAAGAAAAAACAAAATGAAAAAGTTAATTGGGTAACACCGATACAAACGAATTCACAATAGAAACGAATGGGTATTGTATCATGATAATCTGTTTACATATCCGAAAATCCGGAACCAGAAACCTAGTTGAAACGAATAGACTCTTTCTCTATCCGTTTCTATCGTGCACGGCTGCCAGGTCAAACCAGAATATGTGCTGATATAAACCTATACAGGCCATGCCTGTCATAGGATACATCCGGATTGATTCTGATTCGGAACGACGGAGCGGTAAGGCAGTAACAGACGGATAGAGTCGTATTGGATTCGAATGGATAGCATCTGATAAGCAGCATACGTTAAATTGCGGAAGAAACGTATAAAACGGATACATAACGATAAGTATTGTTTCACGCTAGCACACGGGGTAATGCGTGCGGATAGACACCTATACGGACCATTCCCATTGTAGGATACATACGAATCGATACCTATTGCAGTTATGACGATTCGATTTTGTTCACAGTCTATACGAATCTCACAATAAAAACGAATTGATATTCTATCCTGATAATCTGATTACATATCCGAAAATCCGGAACCAGAAACCTAGTTGAAGCGGATACACTCTTTTTGTATCCGTTTCTATTCGGAACTTCCAGCAGGGATAGTAAGAGGGTAACCAGCCGGTATATCCACGGTAGCTGAAGGTATATTGAGCGTATATCAAAAGCCGTCAGGGTTCGAAACGAAGACGAAGATTTATTTCAGAGAAGACACTCCTACCCAGATAACAATTTGACGGAAAGTTGTTGGCATTGTGCCGCTAAGGTGTAACCTCAATATCGGAACAGTATGCTTATAGCATGGATGCGTGATGAGCTTACTAGACAAAATTACGACATTGAGCAAGCATCCACAGAGCGCGAGTTTAGGAAGGGAGATGGTAGTTTGACGACAATTACGAAAGGCAAATTGTAGGCATCCCCACATCGATGCCACGTGCGATCATATTGTGCTCAAAGTTGAAAGACTAATCAACGCGTTTCGCCTGAACGGTAACGCTTGTAAGACGTCTAATAGTTGGTGGATTTTTACATCTCAACACACACTATGAGATATCAAAATTACAGATAATTTTTTCTTTTTTCTTGCAAGAAATTTTCCTAAGCTGCGAAGAAAGTCTTCGGAGTTTTCCTCATAAAATTAATTCTCCCGGAATCGGAAACCGCGTTCGCGTCCGCAAAAAGTTTATATGAAAAAAATAATTAGCAACAGTCTCAAATTCGCGGTTATACGCTCAGGCCGGGGCCGAGCAATTAACGGATGAGAGATAAGTCAGCTCACCAAGAGCAAAGAAACAAGCAATATTAATGTATAACTATAAATAAGAAAAGTAAGAAAAATGATAAGAAATAAGCAGTAAGAAACAATATGATATATATATGAAGTTAAATAAGATTATATAATACATTAAAATTATAACACCATGCCGGTACGCAATAAAGAATTATAATAATGATATAATATTATGATTATGTTATATAATGATATAATATTATGGTTATGATCTGTGAATCAGTTATAGGCGGACAATCGTTTGGTAGAATACATTACGATCGGTTTCAAACTCTCTTACATAACCAGACTCGCAAAAGTATTCCTCGTAACAAAGCTACATGTATGAATATTGAATACACAAATAAATAAATGAATAATTACAGAATAGTATATGTATATATTATATTGTGATACAAGTGCGGAAGGTAAGCAATATCCGACGAGTCTCGTTGACAAATATTGCCTTTCCGCACGATCACACGATGTATCATGATGTGCATCACATGATATTTTTTGTAACTCCCTGGGAATAATGTTTGATTCGAGAGATAGGTGATTCAATCGACATAACCTCACATCGCTACTACCCGCCGCCATGACACAGTGCGCGAAAAAAGCAGTAGTGCGTTAGGTAAAGGATTTGTGGCGTGCGCATGCGCTAACTCTTCTTTTTATTACTCCTCGGAAATAAGGTATTTCACGCACGCTACACAGGTTTTGAAAATCAAACTTCCGAAGCAGGTGTTGCAAAATAGTAGATTACGATACAAGTGCGAGGATCAGGTACGCGCACGTGTGTCGTGTACTATATTTTCCTAAACCCAGTGTGCGAATTTCGATTTCGAAAATAAATATAAATATAAATATCGTTTTATCAGTAACCGAAAACCGGCTGAGAATGTGAATACTGTATATTAGATAATATTCTACAGATACACTATTTACAGTGTGCGGAGTAAATCATTCTCTACACTCAGTGCACGAATGTATAACATAATCAGGCATGAGAAATCGAGTTTCCCACATTGAGTTGAAAAAATAATCTTTTCAAATGGCTTATGCACTCAATATTTATTCTTTGCGGTAACCGCAGCCAACTTCCTTTATTCTGGTCGAAGCGCTCCTGGCGCGGGATGCTAGCGTTGATGTGAACCACAGATATATGTGAACGCGGCTGGTATATATACAGCCAAGAAATGTAACTGCACTCATCAGTCGGCTTGCATTCGCCCAGTAGCTGTGATACACCAAATCCAAAACCAAGCTTCGTCCTCGATATAATCATTCGATTTTATTCTCTTCCACCTGCGTTGGATGAGCTTGTCCGGACGACTTTTCGAAGCCAATTTAAAACCGATTTTATATCCAAAAAATAAGTCAACATGGTAGACGTTCTGCCCGAGGACATTCTTTACTTGTTCATTCGACCGCAGGAGCCACTCACGATACCCAAGGGAAAGGACAAAGTGGTGTTTCATCTCCCAGAGGAATACTTGGTGAAATTTTCATACAATTTTTCATTTTTTTGATGTATACGGTTCAAATGATCATTCCGATTTGCCACTCGAGAGAGCAATCGTTGAGATACCTTATACTTCTATGGGTGTATGAACTTGATCCTGAGATTGAAAGGATCTTTTCACTTTCGAGATGATTGAACAGATTTTAGATTTCCGATCTGTATGAAACCTATTTGAATTTTTTCAGCCGGAGAGATATCGCCCTATCGCTAAGGTGGTCGCGAATCAATTTACAGGCGCTAAAAAACGCGGAATTATTATTGATCCAATCGATTATTCGGATCTCGGCTGTGACATGATGTTGGGACCTGATGATCAATTTTCAGTATTCATGCCTGAACATATGAAAATGGCTGGGGATCTGATCGGCATCTTCATGGGTAAGCACGGGCGTGTACTGTAGATGTGAATGAGTTATGAGATGAATGTTCACGCGACATCGTTTCAAAACAATTCCAAAAGAATTTTTGCATGTTCATATCTATGGTGTTAGAAATTGCACCAATCTTTTTACTTGTTTTACAGGAAAAAAGACCTTCAAGGAGTTCTTGTCAGCTGCAGTCTACTGCAGGAACCGAATATCCCCCCAACTCTTCATCTACGCTCTGGCAGTGGCGATTCTTCATCGCTCTGACACCAAGCACCTAAAGCTTCCGGGATTATGCTCAGTATTTCCACACCTATTTATCAACAATATTACTCTTAAGAGAGCCAAGGAAGAAATCAACATGGTCCCAGAGAATTTACGCGTTAGTATTTCACGATTGATTCAATTGAATCGTCCAATTCGAAGTCTTGCTTATACTGATAATCATTACTACTTTTCGTAGGTACCTATCGAGATAGCACCGGACCATACCGCTACTGATTTAGATATAGAACACCGAATCGCCTACTTCAGAGAAGACTTGGGGGTCAATCTTCACCATGATCACTGGCATAGAATTTACCCCGGCAGTATTCAGAATGATGTAATTGTGAACAAGGACAGACGTGGAGAATTGTTCTACTACATGCACCAGCAGATCATTGCACGGTGAGTAATTATAGCGTCAAAGTACAACGTCGAGATCGTTATACTATAACTGTGGACGTATTTCAGCTACAACATCGAACGTCTATGTAACAAGCTTCATCGCGCGAAGAGCTTTAACGACTGGCGCGAACCGATACCTGAAGCATACTTCTCGAAATTGGGAGTAGACATGTTTCCGAACTATTATCCGGGCCGGCAGAGCGACGCCACTCTGAAAAATATCAATCGACTGGGTCGTCGGATTGAAATCCAAGAACTCGTACGAGTAACGGATCGTATTCTTTCGGCCATTCATCGGGGTTTCATTGTCGACGCGAATGGAAAAAGCATTGATCTTGACGACTTCAAAGGTATAGATATACTGGGTAATGTAGTTGAGGCGACCATTTTATCGCCTAACCGATCCTACTACGGTAATCTGCACAACGATGGACACATGGCGATTAGCGGCTGCCACGACCCCGATTATCGCCATCTGGTAAGCAGTCTCACAATATCTGTCCGTCGACACAGGTTGTTTATTGGCTTTCATTCCAGGAAAATTGGGGTGTTATGTCAGATAACAGTACCGCGATGAGGGATCCGATATTCTACAGGTGGCACACGTTCATCGACGATATTTTTCAAGAACATAAGAATCGCTTGATTCCTTATCAGAAGGGAGAGGTGATATAATCAAATTATTCGGATTTAGTCTTCAACTAAGACATAAATATTCCGTTTTTTCTCACTCAGCTCAATTACACGGACATACAAGTAAACGACGTCCAAATCATTAATGAAAAAAGAAGTCCAACCGGCTCGTTCTACACCCACTGGCAAAAGAGCCCAGTGGATATTTCTGATGGTCTTGATTATCAGCGATCTGGTCACCTACATGTTAACTTCACTCATCTCAATCAGGAGCCGTTCACCTACGAAATAAAAATCTCGAATTCTACCGTAGGTGACAAGATGGGGACCGTTCGTATCTTCATGGCACCTAGGCATGACGAACGTGGATACCCCATGTCCTTGAAAGAACAAAGGACGCTGATGATTGAACTGGACAAATTCACCGTGACACGTAAGTCAATTAGCCAATCATCATTGGATTGGTGGATAAAAAAGAAACATGTAAGATTAGTAATCGAACTGAACAATAATTTGTCTTGGGTCTGGAACTTTTCTGCAGTTCAACCCGGTACCAACTCTATCATCCGTCGATCTGACGAGTCATCGTTGACGATTCCATTCGAACAAACCTTTCCCAATCTCGGCGGAAACGCTAACCGGGGGATGGCTCTGCGACAGGAAAATTACTGCGGTTGTGGCTGGCCTCAGCACATGCTCATTCCTAAGGGCACCACAGAGGGCTTCGGGGTTGACCTCTTCGTCATGGTTTCCGCGGACTCTGCTGTCGAAAAGGTGAGCAGATTTCCAATATCCAAATAGCATAGAGGACGGAATGACGTGTCGACGAATTTTCTTCGTGAACATTCGAGCTATATACCTACCTATGTCCGAATTTGGGTAACCCATCATCGTCTTTGCTTCGACATTGATTGAAACCAAATTCTTCGTTATTTCAGGTTGGCCAAGGCCCACAACGCTGCAAGGACGCTGCCAGCTTCTGTGGACTCAGAGATAAGAAGTATCCAGACGCTCGTTCGATGGGTTACCCATTCGACCGTCCTCTTCGCCCCGAAGTTACCACCTCCCAAGCATTCAAGGAGAATAACATGTTCTTCAAGGAGATGAACATTTTATTCACTGATGAGGTGAAAGAAGACGGATCTCATGAGTAATTCTCACCCAGCCATTATCATGGGTGTGAATCCATGCGCATTGTCGTCACCACTGACATGATTACCTACTCTAGAGGATCAGTGATTCTGATCCTGTATATTTTACTTTAACTTGCTTCAATCAGATTCCAATTTTTAGTGTCCCTTGCTTGTCTCCCTCACACGCGATCAACCTTCAATTCAACAGATTACACGTCATTTAAATCAAGTAATAAAAATATTTCCAGTCTTTATGAATGATGTGCTGACTAATCTCTTAATTATACTTCAAACATATCCAAATATATTTCATCACTCGTTAGGAATTGATGGAATATATATGTACTACAATAATAAGTCGCTTCATCTTCTTATAAAAATAATTTTCCGACTCTATTGCATCTATGTACTACATGACTAGTTAAATCAATGAATATGCCAAAAATATGTTATTATTATTGAATAAACTAATTCATTATTAACATATGCTGAAACAATTTTTAATTGTTATGTACTTCATCCAATTCCCAAAAAATGTTTGTTTTTCGCTGAGATACAGAAAAGTTTCATCAGGGTTTAGCTGAAAACTATTCAGGCATGTAAATGGACAATTAATGTAAGGATATGTGGAAATTTGAAAAATTCGTACCTGGGTTTTCAGGAAATACGAAAACTCCGAAAAGGAGTTTATCATTTGCGTACGATCGATCGATCTTTTCCAATAAACGTTTCTGAAAATGACCATCCGATTATCGGATGAAGGGGAGGTTACCGTCGAGAGGCATAAAAAATGCATGAACTTCGAGAATTTTTTTTTGATATAAAATAAATACCTTTGGCAATGGGTTTCGTTATTTTATTCTTCGTATTTTATTTAGAGTAAATTCCAATTTTATTTTTCATACAAAAATCGAAAATGGCGGCTCCAGCTCCCGTCAAGTAAATCCTTGCACGGCGTGTGTTTGTCTGCGCGGGGCGCTCCACAGCCTTGCCAGTTCATTTTAAACAAAAACGGGTTGAAAATTATTAAACTAGACCAAATTTGGGGGGCCTTATCGGTTTTCTTTTTCTAAAAAAACCCTGGATGACAAAATGGCAGCCGTTAAGAAAAAAAAGGGGCAAAAGTTTTTCGTTTTTGTTTTTATTAACGGCTGCCATTTTGTTATCCAGGGTTTTTTTAGAAAAAGAAAACCGATAAGGCCCCCCAAATTTAGTCCAGCTTAATAATTTTCAACCCGTTTTTGTTTCAAATGAACTGGCGAGGCTGTGGAGCGCCCCGCGCAGAAAAAAAAACACGCCGTACAAGGCTTCACTTGACGGGAGCTAGAGCCGCCATTTTCTATTTTTTCATTAAAAATAAAATCGGAATTTACTGGACATAAAATACGAAGAATAAAATAACGAAACCCATGGCCAAAAGTATTTGTTTTACATAAAAAAAAAATTCTCGAAGTTCATGCATTTTTTATGCCTCTCGGCGGTAACCTCCCCTTAAGTCAGGATTGAATTCACAATAACTGATCAGAATACGTCCATGAAGAAACGTAACAACCATTTTTCACACGTTACCAAGGCCTTTCCAGTTACCGATTCGGAAATCGGAAACCACATTTGGTTGATATGAAAAAAAAGATTAAAAACAGTTTTTAATACGCGGTTATACGCTCAGGCCAGGAACTGAATTACCTGTGCAATGAAACGAGTCAACCTGCAGGAGTTGATATGATCGACAGGGACGTAAAGAGTGGATTTTCTCATAACGGGAAGTTGAAGAAAAAACAATTCATCATTTAAAAAATACGGAAACTTTATTCATAAAAACTATCAGGTTCTTCCAGCGTATGCCCTTGGGGTAATCTAAGCTCACTCTTCTTGGTGTGCTGGACACGTCAATATCTTAGCAATTGCCGCGATACAAGAATGTCCATTCTTCGCCATTAATTTGAACGTTAGCAACCTCAGTGGACTTAACGTATATCCTGCTGACTCACATCAGGCTGTGATAATCTTATACCATCGCTCAAGTAGAGACCTGAAGTCTTGGCGTGATTTCGGGTATAATTCTAGATCGTAGAAGAATGGATGATTATTTCGCTAAGTTGGTACACTATGTGTACTCACCGACGTATACGTCCATAAGTTCTGTCTGGTTCCAAACAGAATCTTTCCCTTTATTCATGTGTCGGACGGCATTTAATTGAACCGCTAGTTCCTTTGGTATAAGGGCACCTAATCTTCTCCATGCTTGGTCCTCTGGGTTCCGGCCGTCAATCTGGGCCAATGATGTTTTCTAAAAGTGAACATTATCTTATTGGCAATAATTTGGGAACAAGTTATCGGTATATTAGTCAACCGAAGTAGGTATATACTGTAATGCGTACCAATTTCAACCGGAATACAGAACTATTATCCTTCAGTAGTAGATTTAGACGTTGGAGATCTTCGGGATTTCTCAAGGGATAAGGAAGTGATTGAGATCGCATAAGAGTTTTGAGTGTTTCTCCTTCGTTTGCAGGCGTCGATGGTCCAGCTGCTTCCTCCTCAGGGCCGGTATTCAACCCGGCTATTCCAGCGGTAAGTTCTGGCAAAAATCAATTAACAGTTATCTCCCAGCCGAAGGATGAAAATCATTCCACCTTCATTTCTGATACGCTTGCCTAAATCACTCACCATCAACACGGGGTTCCGGTTGATTCGGGGGTTGCAGTCGTGGACATTTACTTGCAAGTTTCTTCAATCCGTCCTTCAGATTATCTGTAAGCAATTACAATCCCGAATCTACATTACATGATGATTGTGAATGGTAAAGATATGAATTTATGTTCGAAAAATACCGAATGGCATTACCAGCCGTAGTAATATCATCATGTATATAACACCGTATCCAATTCGGATTGTTCTCTTCGTCACATCCTTTATCGCGACTAGCCACGTCTTTCCAGTTTCGACAATGTGGATGAAAAAACACTTGATGGCATTGACTCATCCATCGTTTGGGCACCAATACCCATTTGTCATCGTCTTTCATTTGCACAACGAAGTACGCCATCTAAATTGGAAATAAAAATACGTGCATACCTACAATGTAAAAAATTGTATACAAGTTTCTTCAAACTTATCATCGTAACTATGCGACTGTGAGAATTTCAGAACGTGGCAGCTGGTTCGAGCTTTTGCTGATGAGAATCACTGACCTCCTGTATGAATCATCGGCTCGTTATGCCGCATGTCTAGTGATTAGTTAGCTGTACAATCACTCTATGGTCACGAAGAAAGTGATAGTCGTGTTATGTTCCGAAACTATTTGGATAGCTCCTAGACACTACGCTGTGTACTAAAATACAGGTCAAACGACTATCTAAAGTCTCGATATGAAACCGCTTCGTTTTGTCTTGCTCCATTAAAGCAGACATTATTCTTCGTAATTACCATACATGCACAATCAAACGTTGCTTCAATAATGGTCATTCGATCTGAATTCAGGTACTCCGGGTTGTGTTCCAGAATTATTCAAATAGCTATCTACTGTCACTTTCCTTGTCGGTCAATTGAATATAGACTCTTCAATGTAAAATGACCAGTGCACATTCCTGTATACGATACTTCACTGATATGTTTTACCTTGACTCTGGAAAAGATGATTATTGGATTATACAATTCCGTGAGGCCTTGACAGATGTAGACTTTCGAGAAGTAGGCAAAAATTACCACGATCTAATACGTAGAATAACTACGCAGTTTGAAACCAGGAGACTCATAGAGACCCCGCTCAAGTTATGAGTAGCGTCAGTTGCGCGCGCAACTGCACGCCTATACGGACATTCGTTTTCGCGCGCATCTATCAAGATTACTAGACACGAAATTTAGATTCTACTTTTCTGATATTCAGTGACGTCAACGTACGTTTCTTTGGAAATGCAACGACGTCGGATAAGTTGCTATAAGCAAAAATTACGCGGCCCGTATTTCTCGACTGGAATCCTTCCGTCGATAAATAATAACCATGCAACCGGACTAAAATGCGTGTAAGACTGGTTGTGTTTAATTAGGCGCTTCTGTTTTTTGAACTTTCCGATCGGAGAAAAGAGGAGTTATAAAATTGACGCAGTTCTTCCTGATTTGAAAACAACTGAATTTCGGATTTTTTTTTTTTGCGCTATTAGTTTTTGAGTTATATGTTAAACGATTTCTCCCGTAATTGATCTTTCTTGCTTCCTAAAGGGGATTTGGTTGGATGGATAGTTCCGAAATAACACTTGGATATAAATATATAACAATTACGATAATTTATTGATTTAAACAGTTTGAATATAAATAGTTTGAATATAACGAATAATGAATACTATTAACTACACTGTTAAAAATTTCTGTGTGAAACTTCCAATACAATTTACGAATAAAACTTCCAATGCATAAGGGGGGGGGGGGGGGGGGGGGTATACCCGATTTGTTACCGACACCGCCTATATCTCCGAAACGGGGCTATCAATCGATGACGGGCGGTGTGGGAACTAATGTAATGACATTAGCGGCAATGGCCGCTCTCAGCTGCTCTCAGCCGTTGACTATCGCGAAAATTACCACAAAAACGTAGAATACAACTGGCCCCTTCATCGTTATCGAAAACAAAGATGTTTTGGGATGGTTGTGTTCGGAATTCCCTATAAAATCGGGCTCTCCCGGTCAATTTTGCATTTTTTATGCGTAGGCTTTGATATAAGTCGACATAAATGGCACGCCAACACTTTTCGATCAAAAAAAAAAAAAAATCCCTATTTCATTCGATCAAATGTATCAGTTCCAACTCATTACTCGTCAAACATCGGCTGCCGAAAGGACAAGTCGATTGATAGCCCCGTTTCGGAGATATAGGCGGTGTCGGTAACAAATCGAGTATACCCCCCCCCCCCCCCCCCCCCCCATAAGTAGTAAATTTACAAGACATTTCCTTAAAATTAATTTACAAATACTTCAAATTTACTAAACAAATTAGCGAATTCACATACAATTTTGTGTTTTTCCTATGAAAGTTCAGTAAAATCAAGAATTTATTTGTAAATTTATAGAACAAGCTTAGCAGTTTACTTTGCTACGCCACATTTGTAATTTCGCAACACTTTTGTGTAGTAAATGTGTTGTAAATTCACAATCATTTTTAACAGTGTACTTTCGCACTTTCACTCTCTTTACTTTCACGTTCACTCTACGACTGCCGGCTTTCTCCGACGCATCTCATTCGAGTGGCTTTCTACGGGCGCCATCTACCCTACACGCCAATTTCGCGTTTAAATTTGAATTACAATCTAATCCTCAACATATATTATTCTAATAACAAAGTTAGAAAGATAAAAAATCAATTGTCGATATCTCGGGAACTGTTCGAAGGATTTCAATGTCTCTGCTCTCAATCGGTATAACTTAAATATGGTTACAATTCAAAACTGGTAGTTTTTGTGTTGAAATAAAAAAAAATCACCCCTTTCTGTGTTAATTAGAAATTTTATTTGATAATTCTAATTTAGTTCTCGTCAGCAATAGACTAAACTGCAACATCTTCGATCTTCTCAACTACGAATGTGGGTTATTAAATTATCTCGATAATGATAAATTGGAGGTGAACGAGCAAAATACTTTGGGACATTATTTTCCTCGGAAATTTCCTGAACTTTCTAAAAAACAAATAAGACTTTCAAAAAACGATGGGAAACGTGGTGAAATCGACATTTTAAGTTGTATGAAAGCGCATTATTTTATGAACAAAATGATTCCAGGATCAGTCCGCTCCGGTAAATACTTTCGGAGATATGAATTTTTGAACATAGCGGTGCAACAGCGACTTACCAAAATTCAAATAGCTCTAACTCCGCCATTTTTGAAAAATTTTCAAAATCCCTGAAGTCGTATTTTTTTTTCCCATAGTACTAAGGATATGTCGAATGGTGCAAAGATCCGTGACTTGACGGTTTTTTTTTTGAGTGAAGTGACGTGGATCCGCTCATATAAGAGATAGAGTGCGTGAGTCCGCCGATACAGCCAGCACCACTGATCTCTATATACTGACTGGATAGTGGATTGGGGCTGCTGAGAGAAACCAGTTGATCAGCGCCATTTGGAGTATTTTCGGTTAAAGTCTACGCGGGCAGTTCAAATTTATACATGAATTATATACATTTTCTTTTGAAAACTACTTCTTCAAAGTTATTTTTCGGTCGAACTATGCCAGAAATAACGGAATACTGAATAAACTACACATATTCAGTTGGACCCGGGTCTTAAACTATGCACCTAATCGAAATTCCCGCGTAGATTTTGACCCAAGTTTCGGCGTTCCTCCGACCTCACCAAGCCCCCGGCCATGCTTCTAATGGTTTCACACTGTACGTACGCCTGTAGTAAGAGTACCAGTCCACTATCCAGTCAATATATAGAGATCAGTGGCCAGCACGGAATAGAAAGAGAGAGAGCAAGTAGTACGTCGGTATTTTCTGTCTGATGACGCATGCGCAGTTAGTAGGTTTAGGCTACGCTCCGCGCTTACTACATACACTGGGAAACCTTTTGCGGCACGACGACCAAGTAGTCTCGCGCGAGGCATCGTCAACTCGGATTGGCGAGGCGCTTGTGATGGCGCATCGGAAGATACAAACTAGTACGCAGCGTACCCTTCTCTCGTGTCGTGCAAGCCGGCTCGGCCTGATGTCGGCTCGGGCGCCACAGATTGGGCCAGCTTGTAACGATTCTATTACCTTTTAGGCAACGAGTCGGTATTCTTACATATACGATAGGGAGAATGGGTATTATAAATAAATAAGCACAGTAAAAGACAAAATCAAATACGTTACGTTTTCTTTTTTATTATAAGTTTCAGATCATCGAGAAAAATGCAAAGTCAAATAACTTCAATAGAGGTGATATAGCGAATTTACATTAGATTCAAGTTATAATTTGAGCGACATGAACAATAGGTCATACGTTGTTGAAACACGTCTTGTAGTCTTGAAAAAAATGTCGTCAAATGTAATTTTAAAACTAGTCAAGTATAATTCCTTATATGATAATGGACAAAGACAGGACATCACACCACTCTATAATAAATGCAACTGCATCTATGAAAATAAGAAATAATGTTATCACGAATGGCGAGTGGAACAAAACATGTGATAACATGAAATTTACATTGATTTGACGATGATTAACTAAATAGTACGACACAAGCTTGACCGCACAGTCGGGGATTTGAGTATGATAAATGCACGTGGCGATACTTAAGTTTGATGTTAGTTCATGTTTCCTCGTCGTATTTTGGTATCCACTGGATTTCGAAGTAGCGTCAAGGCAGTAATATTGGAACAAATGAAACTAACTAAGTACCATGATACAAATTAAGCCAACATGCGGTTCTGAACAAAGGCGAGTTAAATTGGAGCGACGGACAAACACGTCCTCTTTCTTCCACGACCCACGGACCAAGGAGGAATCCTTTTCCGCTGTCTACATAGGTATCACTCTATTAGTCAAGTATATGATTATTTCGTCTGTTATTGCGCACTACGCTGTTCAAAACTTTGCGCGCCTTATTTTGAATAGATAGATTACTACAATATCCTCCTGGCGTTATGTTAGGTCTTTGAAGATCAAATGTAACGCCATCACCTTTGCATAATTTGTTTTGTTTTGATCAATGGCATTTTTACTGTTTGTTTCATACATATTGCATCGATAGTTGTAGTTGAAAATTCTGATTTGCGTCATGTGTGACTTTGTCTTTTAAACATAAAACATAAACTTATTGTTAAACCTATTCGCTTACTGGTTTCGGCAATCTAATATGATTTCATTTTCGTCAATAAAACATGTACTTATAGAATAGTTTACTTATGTACTAGTATACAATTAGTTTGCAAATCTGATAAGATTTCAGTTTCACAGGAACGTACCATTGTCAATTTGTTATGTTAATGCTTGGTTTAGTAGACTGGTAATACTTTCGCAAGTTTATACGGTTATATATACCCTTTATTGCATTTTCTTTGTTAAGATCAATTAGTTCATATGCATTTTTTCCAATTACTTTTGATATTTGATATGGTCCTTCGTAGAGCTCAAAAAATTTGTGCGTTACTTTGTTTAATAAGCTTGATTGATGCGGGACTTTTAGTAAGACTAAATCACTTTCTTTCAATTGCACCGTTGATTTTGTGCGTTGATTTTTTACTCGATTCTGAAAGTGCTTGTTCACGTTTTGATTTGCTTTATATAATTTAACTACGCGAGTTTCCTCATGTTCCTCTGGAAATTTAATTAATTCCTGAATTTTATCATGTGATGATTTATCAAACTGAAGTTCCCAAGGAGTATATTCTGTACTGCAATGTGTGGTGAGGTTCATGTATTCCTCTATATCTTTAATGTATTTAGCCCATTTAGTATGTTTATCAGCACATAATGTGCGGAACAATCTCCCTAACTCTCTCATTACGCGTTCAGTAGGGTTAGATTGAGGATGTCTGATGGATGAATAATGTACTTTAATGTTTTCCCTTTCAAGTCTAGTTTCCCACATATGTGCTGTAAATTGTGTTCCATTGTCACTTAATATTCTATTAGGTTTTCCGAACTTCGGTATGTGACAATCAATGATTTTCTTCAAACTATTTTGGGTATTCGCCTTTTTCATTGGATATAGACTGACGTATTTAGTAAATGCGTCTAAGACGACTAAGATATATTGTACACCTCCGACTGAAATTGGTAGTGGCCCATAAAAATCTATAGTAATCAGGTCGTTTGGTTCGCTAGATTTTACCAATTGATACTCTCCTTCCATACTATATGGTAGATATTTTACTCTCTGACATAGGTCACATGAAATAATTTGTTTTTTTATCTGTTGATTCATGTTTTTCCAAATATAATATTGCGACAGGTATTTGTGAGTTTTATATACTCCCGGATGTCCTATCCTAGCATGTACTGTTTCGATTAGCTGGTAAGTTAAAGCTGCCGGTATGGCGATTCTCCATTTTTTATTCGTTTTGGTTCGTTGAAACAATATCCCATCTTTGATAGTGCAGTAGTCATTAGGGGTGCTGCTTTTGCATGCTTTGATTTTCTGCTTGAGGGTTGCATCTTGGCATTGTAAATGCTTCAACTGTCTAAATTCGGCAATTAATAACGGATCTAAGGTTATGAGTTGTATTTTATCGATGGTGTTATTATGCTCTTCCAACTGTAATGTTTGAATATTTATTTCTAAGGTGTTTATTACCAGTTTGTTTGGTTCTACTTCGCTGTTTTTTCCGGGTGGATTACGACTGAAAAAGTCTGCTACGAGATTGTCCTTTCCCTTACAATGTTTTATGGTAAAATCATATTCTTGCAGTAATATGCTCCATCTTGTTAATCTCGAATTATGGAAGTTACTGTTGTGCAGAAACGTCAAGGCTTTATGATCGGTAATTATTTCAAAGTGATTTCCTAACAGATAGACTCTGAATTTGATGACTGAATACACTATGGCGAGTAACTCTTTTTCCGTTGTGCTATAATTCATTTCGGCTGCGTTTAAACACCGACTTACTAAACTAATCAGTCTTTGGTCGCCTTGTGCATCCAGTTGGTATAACATTCCACTAATGCCTAGATTACTGGCATCCGTTTGTACTCTAAAAGTCTCGCCAGGCATAAAATGATGCAGGGTCACGCACTCTAAGAAGTTGTTTTTTATATTGTTAAACGCGGTAGTGTGTTCTGATCCCCATGTCCATTCCTTGTTTGCTTGCAAAAGGTTTCTGAACGGGTGTATGTAGTTTGCGTGTTTAATACTAAATTGTCTATAATATCCGCATATTCCTAAAAATTGTTGGAGTTGTTTTTTGTTACGAGGTATAGGGAACTCTTGGATAATTTTCAATTTACTGGGATCAGGGGTTACACCATTGGGTGTTAAAATGAATCCCAGAAATGGCACTGACTGCCTATAAAACAGTGATTTATCCAAACGTAAGGTGAAATTGTATTGCAGTAAACGAGAAAATACTATTTCTATGTGTTTTAGGTGTTCCTCGAATGTTTTTGACGTAATTAACAAATCGTCAATGTAACATGTCAAAAAATCAGAATATTGCGTCCCTAGGGCTAGATTCAATGCTCTAATGAATGCACTTGACGCGGTCTTAAGTCCGAATGGAACCCTACGAAAATGATATAATGATGATCCATGAAGAAACGCGGTGTATTGTATAGATTCTGGACTAAGTGGTATTTGCCAGTAACCTTGCGTTAGGTCAGTGGTTGAAATGAATTTTACGCCGTCATATTTTTGCAATAGCTCGCTAATCAATGGGGGTGATTCGTTATCGCCTTCTATTATCTCATTGATGTATCTAGCATCCAAACAAATCCTGATTTTTCCATCTTTCTTTTTGACAATTCGTAATGGGTTACAATATTGGCTTACTGATCTTTCTATAATTCCTTGTTTTAACATTTCTTGTATTTCTGCATCTACTTGTGGGCGCAACGATAGTGGGATTGGATACGATTTCCTTACTATGGGTTTTGCTTTCAATGGTATAATTTTGTGTTCGTAAATTGTCGTACATCCTGCTTTGTTTGAGAAAACTCTTCTATATTTTACTAGTAAATTGAAAACTAACTGCCTTTGCGACTCGGAAAGCATCGTTAGATTACTCGCGACCATTCGTGCCTCGACAAAGAAATTTTCGTCCTGACCGTCAATATATAAACACGGTATTCTATTTAGCAAACTATCTTCAACTTCAGAAATTTCTCTGTGGTCATCGCTGGTTGCAACGAGCTGAATTTGACACTGAGCTTTGTTAACATTATTATCTATTTGTAACACATCATTATGATCATCTACTTTATCTACATTATTATCTCTTTCATTATTGCTATCAAGTTCATTACCGTTTATGATTACATTAGAATTAACCGTTTCATCATCAAAATTTTCACTTATAACATTTTCATTTGAAATATTTACGTCGATCATATCATAATTTTCGTATATATCATTTGCAATTTCAACATTAGCCTTATTCAAATCATTATAATCATTCAAATCGTTTTCATTTAATACATTAGTATCATTTATATGGACATTTTCACGTAGATTAACTAAATTTTCTCTTAAATCATTCTCATTTATACTATTCTCATCATCGACAATAACGTTTTCATTATTCATATCAGAATTTTCACCTATGTTACCAAAATCTTGACTTAAATCATTTCCATTATCAACGCTTTTATTTATACTATTTTCACCGCCAATTGCATCAGACTCGACATTGCGAGAACAATCATCATTAGTATTTTCAAATTCTATTATTGACGGGTCTTTGTGTTTACTATGACCTCTGGCTTCTAGAAAGCCTATTATTTTTACATAGGTTAGATTATCAACTTGGACGGATTTTAATTTCTCTGTTGAGTCACGACTGAACGATACTACCTCCTCGGAAAGCTGAGTCCCCTTCACTATTATGGTTTGACTATCATAATCTATTATGGATCTTGTGTGATATAGCCAATCATTACCCAGTATTATTTCTTTGGACAGCCCAGGGATTACTAAAAACGCGTGGGTGATCCTTTCCTTATCAATATATGTCTCGAGTAGTACTTGTCGTTTCACTGAGATAGATTTTTTACCAAATGCGGGAAGAACTACAACATTAGCCACTGGCAATTCATTTAGGTTATTATTTCGGGATAGCTGTTGATATAGGAGTTCAGAAATACAAGTTATTTGACTTCCAGTGTCGATTAGTGCGGCTACTGGTATACTGTTTACTATCATTGATATGTGTGGTGATGTGGGAACGCTTTTACCTTCATCGATACTCTGATTATCATGTATGTCTATTATTTCTTTACATAGGTCCTCTATAAAATCATAAGGATTGTAGCATGATGTTGGACCGAGGTTCATCACGCTACTTACCAGTTTAAAGGTCGATTGTTACCGTAATGAGGAGGATTACTATTTTGGTAATGTTGTATCGATGGTGGGGGCATACTGGTATTCGGTAGTGTAAAAGCTCCGTTATTATGATTGTACGTTTGTGTATAGTGCTGGTAATTATTTGAACTTTGTTGTCTATTATTGCTATACCCGTTACTGTACTGATTTTGATATGCCAGTTCTCTGACATTAGTGGATTGTTGATTTCTATTGTGATTATTACTATGTTTTTCTATATTGCGAACCTGTTGTACAGTATCTAGGTGAGATATTGCCTCAATGACCTTGTCAGTGTTTGAAAAATCTACAGCCGTTACAGCGTTAAGTACATAAATAGGCAATTGTTCTACGATTTTATAATTTATTTCATATTGATCTAATTTGGGGGTAAAATATCTAGCTTCTTTTAGTTGTTTGAGGAAAAAGTTTTGCATTGTACCTTCACTGTTTCTATATTTTCGCGATGACCATATCGTCTTAAGCCTAACTTGTACTGGGATTGAAAAATACTTCTTAAGAAATTCAGTTTGGAAATCATCATATGTATTAATTCTATCTTTTACTACGTCGTACCATAATTTTGATGTTCCGTCCAACGCACTTTCTAAGCACAATAATTTTTGAACTCCACCAACCCTTTTTAAATTGAAATATCTATTTAATTCTTCTAAAAATTGCTTTGGGTGATGTTTCTCAGTATCACTGAATTTTGGCATTATAACCTCTATATTAAAATTTTGCAAATTATTAACCAGTCCACTCACCAATTGTCTACCTATGTCGGCTTGCTCTAGATTGTTTACGTTATTTTCTTCATTGGATACACGTTGTCTTTCAGCGCGCAGTCTATCTACTTCACCTAGCAGCTTTTCCAACTCCGTTTTTTCCTTCTCGAGCCTGGCCTTTTCTACTCTGATACGTTCCTGCTCTGCCTCCATCTTAGCAGATTTTTTGTCCTTGTTTTTACTATCCTCCAGTTGCCGATACGGGTGTACTGAAGGTGAGTCTTTAGCTCTGGATCTAGTAGTGAGCGGGGAACGTTGAACACTCATTAGTTAAAAGATACATAAATTAAACAATTACTTAACATACATCTATTGAAGCTATTTGTCCACGGTTCGGGCGCCAGTTGTAACGATTCTATTACCTTTTAGGCAACGAGTCGGTATTCTTACATATACGATAGGGAGAATGGGTATTATAAATAAATAAGCACAGTAAAAGACAAAATCAAATACGTTACGTTTTCTTTTTTATTATAAGTTTCAGATCATCGAGAAAAATGCAAAGTCAAATAACTTCAATAGAGGTGATATAGCGAATTTACATTAGATTCAAGTTATAATTTGAGCGACATGAACAATAGGTCATACGTTGTTGAAACACGTCTTGTAGTCTTGAAAAAAATGTCGTCAAATGTAATTTTAAAACTAGTCAAGTATAATTCCTTATATGATAATGGACAAAGACAGGACATCACACCACTCTATAATAAATGCAACTGCATCTATGAAAATGAGAAATAATGTTATCACGAATGGCGAGTGGAACAAAACATGTGATAACATGAAATTTACATTGATTTGACGATGATTAACTAAATAGTACGACACAAGCTTGACCGCACAGTCGGGGATTTGAGTATGATAAATGCACGTGGCGATACTTAAGTTTGATGTTAGTTCATGTTTCCTCGTCGTATTTTGGTATCCACTGGATTTCGAAGTAGCGTCAAGGCAGTAATATTGGAACAAATGAAACTAACTAAGTACCATGATACAAATTAAGCCAACATGCGGTTCTGAACAAAGGCGAGTTAAATTGGAGCGACGGACAAACACGTCCTCTTTCTTCCACGACCCACGGACCAAGGAGGAATCCTATTCCGCTGTCTACATAGGTATCACTCTATTAGTCAAGTATATGATTATTTCGTCTGTTATTGCGCACTACGCTGTTCAAAACTTTGCGCGCCTCATTTTGAATAGATAGAATACTACAAGCTAGCAGCTTTAACGTGTCGTCCGAGCCGCCATACAAAACAAGACGGCTTGCGCGACACGGTAGAGGGGTACGTGAGGGAACGTTTTCTGCCAGCCGACACACTAGCGCTGCCGGGCGCCTCGCGCGAATCGTTCATTGTCGCGCTGGGCCGCAAAAGGTTTTCCAGTGTAGAGCCTATGGCTGGTGCATGCGTGATTAGACGAAGAAATCCAACGTACTAGTTGCTCTCTCTCTCTCTCTCTCTCTCTCTATCTTGTATACGCTCCTATGGCTCACGTACTCTATCTCTTATATCTCTATGATTTAAACTGTGTAACTGTCTCAACCTAAAATTAAATCTTCCGACTATATGCCCGCCAAGAGCGATAAGTCGTTCAAGGAATAACTAACCTAAAATTAAATCTCTAGCCTAATTTAATTTACAACTTATTAATTTGTAATTTATTAATGGTTTTTAGGCTAAGTTGTGGTGATAATGTCGTCAATGCCTGTTTTCGATCATTTCTGTTAAACTAGTTATATCATTTAATCTGCTTTATTTTTATTCTGTTCCTGTTTTCGATAATTTCTGTTGAACAAGTTATATCATTTTCTTTTTTTTTCTGTTTTATTTCTGTTTTTTTTTTCTTATTTTTATTGTATACGTATCTTGCTCTATTATTGCCAGGTTCCTTTATGTTCTCTATTTTCTTTACTTTCTTATTTTTACGTTATTTCTAGTATTTCTGTTTCTATTACCACTGTGCTTCTTATGTCTGTTTGTTACTTTTACTTTGTGGCTATGCTTTTTTACTACTTTTCGTGTTAGTTCTGCTATTATGTTTTCACTATTTTCTATGATATTGTTGCATGTACTTTATTTTGTTTTTGCCTTTCGGCCTAGAAATAGGCTATAGCATAATAAAGTTGAATCCAATCTACATACCTATATACTGGGAGTATTCGTGGGAATCCGCTTCATAGGACGCCTGCATACAGGCAACGCAAACATCAAGCGATTAGGTTTCGTTCACACGTAGCCAATGGGCACGCAATGTGCGAAATAAAATACAATCGCTTGACTTCTGAGTTGCCTGTATGCAGGCGTCTTTCTTTCCCTATGAAGCGTTTTCACAAATACTCCCGGTATACATTATATAATATAATGAATGATCATAATTTTATCGTAACTGTAGAAATATACAGGGTGTCGCAACATTTGGGTACCATCTGCTGTACCAGCAGATTCCTTGCGAAAAATTGAGACGAAGTTATTTGTGCAAAAAAGTCCGCGGGGACTTAGTTTTAATGAATTAATCAGCGCTCGCGTCTTTAGAAAAGACTGTCCAAAATCCGCACGCCGTCTGCCCCACTATGGAGAGAAAGACAATAATGTGTGATGTTCCCCGCTCCGCCCGTATAATGTAAGGCGCTCGAAGTGGCTGCAAGCGCGGCGGGCAGAGCGGGGAACACCACACATTATGCGGTCTTGTTCTCCATAGTGGATCGGACGGCGATGCGGATTCTATAGACAGTCGTTTCTAAAGACGGACGCTGATTGGTTCGTTAAAAAGCGTCAAATATATTCATGGAAAATGTGTGTTGTCAAATGTATCATGTATTAACTATGTGAATGATGTTCACTCACGGACCGCAGATATGACTCTGCCATTGCTTTCGCTATTCAAGAAATTAACGAGAGAAACCAAAAAAAATAAAGACGGTCAATTCACAGCCTAAATTTGAATTTTCTTACATTGATATTCGTCGTCATCTCAAACAGTGGCACCCTTCTCCCTTAAATATCTGACTACATCCAATTCAGCACGCTGACTGAGTGCACAATACAGCGGTGTCTTACCAAGTTCCGTTTTACAATTGATGTCAGCACCTTTTTCGACTAGATACTTTACTGTATCCAATGGAGCGCGGCGATAGAGTGCACTATGCAGCGGTGTCACATGAGTTTTCGTTCTAAAATTGATTTCAGCACCTTTTTCGACTAAATGCTTTAGTACATCCAATTGCACATCGCCACGGATTGCCCAAAGCAGCGGTGTCGTGTCTTTTATAGTATAATTGATTTTGGCACCCTTTTCGACTAAATACTGTACTATATTTAATTGAACATCACAATGAAGTGCCGACAAAAACGGTGTGTAATGATATTTTGATGCACGATTGATATCGGCACCGTTTTCAACTAAATACCGCACTACATCCAATTCAGCGCGGCCACGAAGTGCCCAATGCAGCGGTGTCAAGCCATCTTCTGATTGTCCATCGATATCGGCACCTGCATCAACGAAGCATTTCACTAGGGCTAACACGCGCGTGCATACAGCAATCATTAGCGGTGTTGTTTTAGATATTAAATCTTCAAGATCGATAGAACCCGACTTTTCTACTGCTGATAAGGGTACATCGGAACTCTCTGTTATATCGTGTAGGGTTGCGTGCTCGCGCTTCTTACGAAGTCGAATTGAAAAAAATCTTACAATGCCGGCGTTACGTTCCTCAGCTGCCACGTGATACAATGTCTGACCACGTGCATTACGATTTTCATTCAGGTCGCATACCCAGGAGACTTTCTCAGGAACGTGATCACTGCGGAGTAGAAGACAATCCAAGAATGCTCGGACAACCTTATACCCAGGCTCGACAAAAAGATTTGCTACAAGGAATTTCCGTACTTGCAGATCACTACTGTTGCCTTTCAACTTTTTCGACAGAAATACAGCAGCAAGGTACTCTGCGTATGTGCGATGGACAAAATGTGGTTTCTCGTTGATAACTTGAGTAACGATGCCGCTCCACTCTTCACCCTCATCTTTATCTTCTTCATCTTGAGATGATGAAGATGTCTCGTCAATCTTCCACTGACATTTCATCAACGCAGTTACAGTTTTTTCGTCGAATAATGCTTCAAGTGCCAACTTTTGATGCGTCGTCAGAAATGACCGATACATGACCTTTCTGTACTTTTTCAGTCCTACTAGATTCGTGTAATCGCACGATAACTTTTTTCTTAGATAAATGTCAAACTGTTTATTGAGAAAGCATTGGTAGAGATCGGTGATATAGATTGGTTGTTTCGATGGGTCAAAATGTTTTAGTTTTCCTCTTTCCTCATAAGGAAAGGCCTCGGCCACCAACCTGAGCTGCAAGGGTATGCCAGTGAACTCTAGCATCTGAGGATTGATTAACTTAACCAGAATTTCCAGCACTTTATTCGCATGCTCCTTCAAGTCTTTTTTGATCATCTCGTACAAATCATATGATCCTGAACGCCTGCCCCAAAATTGTCTCAAAAACATTATTTTTGTCACTCGATCGAATGGACACAGTGCGTAAGAATACGTACCCAATTCGCGTTCCAAAGCGTCACTTGTGTGTGGTCTGGTCGTAACAAAGAGCCTTCTTATGCTAAGTTTCGCAAGCGTTCGTAGTAAATCGCTCACGATGTACCCATACCGCGGACAAATTTCATCATACCCGTCGAATAATAATGCCGTTTCGCCGGTCACTTTGACGAGTTGTTTGAAAATTTGACGTTCAAAATCGGTGCCGAGATTTGAAAGCTTGTCCACTAGGAAGTCAACTGCTTCATTCGTATCATCACACTTGAAAGTTCGCTTTTCGTGTTCTTCATTCAGCTCGCGTGTGTGTTTAGTTAAATCCACTTTGATAACCAAGAGATTAGATTGATCACGTTTCATTTTTCCTGCCAAATGAGTCAATAGGGTAGACTTGCCCATTCCTGCCGTGTCGGTAAGAAGAATAATTCGACGTTTCTCGTCGTATTGTCCTAGTTGATTTTCCTTCAGGCTGGTCGCCTCTGGTCTCCTATGATTGTCGTAGTCTATACTCGTATTCTTGAAAGCTTCTAAATTAGTGATACTTCCGAAAGATTGCTGCCAGACAAGTGCCCCCGACTCTTCTCGCAGCCAGTGAATGTTGCATTTTGGATTGCGTTCACATATATCTCTGAAATGCTCTGCCTCTCCGTCAGTGTTCAAAATACAAACTTTGTCCAGGAGGGGTCTCTTTGGACTACATGCATCGAGTGGTCGATTTCTATTTACAGTTGCCACTAATTTTTCTAAAGCTTTCTGGTCAATGCCACTAATGGCAAACAGGTCGGGTATTTTCCAATCTTTGAAAATCGCTTCTCCGATTACCACGTGTCTAACAATCCGCCGTCGTATGTAATAATTTTCAACTTCACCTAATCCCTGTATTTCACCTCCGATCAGGATTTCTTCACCTCGGATGAGCTGAATCAACGTCTCCGGCTTTATTATTTCCTTGAGAGCTGATAACTTTTTCGATTCAATATGATCGAAGTCCTGAATAGCAAATATTTGCCCAAAGCTAGTCCTCTCTTCGTGTCCCTGGAATTTGATGATATTTTTCTTCAAGAGCTTTTCTCGTGAACATTTCGCGAGATCAATAATACTGATATCGTCATCTCGTTTGTGGCGAATTCCTCGATCAGCTGAACTGTCATTTTCTTGAATAATGAGAATCAATTTTTTGCGGGGAATTTTCTCCAAAATTTTACTCAGTCGACTCCACAATTTCTGCGTATGTTCATGATTACTGGATAACCCACAGTCGATGACTATCAAATCGTGACTAATTGACGATTCAAAGGCACATAGGACTTGATTCGTGATGTCTGGTAGCAACAGTTTTTCCAAGTGTATGAAAATCAAACTGTCCTTTTTCTTGTACGTTTCTATTTGTTTCAGAGTTTGGTAGACCCTCAGAGCTGTCAATAAAGTTGGATTCGAAGATGTTAATTTTAATGTAGAGTTTGGCCACGAATCAGGATTATCAAGAAATTCCCGTGAGTCACTATTTTCACGACCAAATTCTATGCCATAGAACTCGAGCTCTGCCAAATACGATAACTTCAGGCCAATGGTGATGAGAGAGTTGAGCTCACGTTGTAACTCTTCGAAGAAACCATCGACCGTCTTGTTTGATAGAAATTCACTACATTTATCATTTTTCCTATCTTTGAGCAGATTTACCATCATATTTTGAAACGAATTCACAATGAAATTCACATTGTGCAGATTGAACTGGTCGAGGGCACCCAGTTCATGCTTTATCATTGTGCCAAGTTCGATCTCGTTCAGTTGATTCACTGCTAAAATGAATTCCTTGAAAAAATTCGAGATTTCCTCGTCGGATGCATCGGCTTTCGATATGAGCGTATCACGCAGAATAGAGGGCTTGTCCACGAATTTGTAAAAACAAGGTGTTCGCTTCGGTTCCTTTGTTACTTTCAATGAAACATCACTTTCCATCTGCGTCACTTTCAATAAATCGTCCACTTCTATCCCCGTCACTTCGATGTCTCTCAAGTTTTCCACATCAAGCCCGAGATTAGTACAGATAATGAATTGTTTTGACTCGCTTGTTTTGAATCTTGGATTAATACTAATCTCACGCCAAGAATTGAAATATTTCACCATGCCGAATGGGTCTTTTTTCGCGGTTGGTAATAAGTCATTAAATTTCACCATCTCATTAACTTTCATATGCTTAAACTGTAGGAATCGATGGACTGTCCGTCCCACAGGGTCCTGATATTCTAAAACTGCGTCATCGAACTTTCCTGCCAGCTTCATTTCTGTAGCGAAGCGGAATTCATACTTCTTGGCCCGAGCCCGATGCAACAGAAGTAGCATATGTTTCCATTGATACACGATCCCGTGAAGAGTATCCCCCACGGTTGGGCTAGTCTCGTACGTTCCATTGTCGTCAAAAGGTATTGTTGTAATGACCCTTTCTGCATCTTCATCAGGTAGTCGATCTCCAGACAAGTCAGATTCTGTCAAATCCATTTCAGTAATTGTGGCATCATTGTCCGGTCCAACTTGCGGAGGATCGGCCAGTGACAAACGTGATCGTTTTTCTCCCTCACCACGTTTTCCATCGGTATCCAGCTTTCGTTTTGCGTCTTCACCAAACTCATTGCCTAGAATATTGGCCATCATTACTGTTGAAACATCATGCCGCATGTAATTACCTTCTTCCGAAGTAGAAGGCCTTCCATTGTCAGCCGCCATGGATCGATATGTTGAACACGTCTCGCGTATCAATCTCCGTTATTATTCATCCAAGTCGTATTAACGCCTGCTGAACGAGAATCGCTGTCAGATGAACTTATTCCTTAGAATTTCTTAGTCGCAACGCTCCACAATTAGCTAATCTGTACGTTGGCCATAACATAGGATTTTCACAACTCTAAGTCTGAAAAAAGAATTATTGGAAAATGATTGCACCGAGAGATCCAGGGAAAATCAAACATCAGAATTGACCAGTCTCCGATCAGCGGAAATTCTTCCAACAATAATATTGAGTAGACGAACGCCAGTGACAAAAGTTCAGATAAGGGCCGAATTTCCGGACCCAACAATGAGGGAAAAAGCCAATGGCTAATCCCGGGAAATCGCGAGTAGAAATGAGGTCAGGCTCGAATCAGGCCCATGTCGGGCCCGAATCAGGCCCGGATCAGGCCTGACAGTCGCCTGATGTAACGCTATGTTCCGTCAGGGCCTGATCAGGCAGTACTACGAAATACTAGAGCCTGATCAGGCCCTGACGGAACATAGCGTTACATCAGGCTGCCTGATCTAATTTCTACTCGGGATTTTTTTTTTATATAATTATATAAAATTACATATAAATGACTATATAAAATTATATATGAGTTTTGGCCATATATAATTTTATATAGTTTTATATAATTATATATATTTTTATATAATTATATATACTGGTATCGGCTCAGAGAAGAAAAAAAAAAAACTGGTCCCAGCCGGGGATTGATCCGTGAACAGTGCACTCGCCAACTCTACCCGCTACCGACTGACCCAAAATCTGTTAATCAAATGATGAGCTTAAGCGAATATCAAATATACAAATGTCATATATTCCAATTCTTATTGAACAAAATTTTACATCTGACGTATTAATTATCAATTTTATGGTAACTGAATGCAACAAACACGCAGTTATCATTAAATGATATTCTGTGCGGAATATAAATTGAGTTAGCGAAATTAAATCTATTAAATAAGCATTTAAGTAATTTGATGAATTCAGAGTTAATTTACATGAATGCTGATAATCAATTATGTTAATAAAAAAAAAACATGACAAAAATGCACCAGTAATTTTTTTGATCTCCTGGCAGTGCATATTTCAAAGAAAAATTTTCTGTAACAATTATCAATTGAAACGATGTCAAAATTATTCAATATTTGGTAACTTCGATTTCCTTCATTAGAACCTGAAAATTAATCAAGTAATAAAAACAATCATGGAGAAGCGTTCTTCTATGATTGAATTTTTAAATTATATATTTACTTTTTCTATCATAATAAATATAAAGTATACCTTCAATGATCAACGCGTGACTTTTCATTTTTTTACAAATTTTGTATGAATATATAAAAGTTGAGTTTTAAAATCGATCAAGTTTACTTAATATTTCCGAATTTTAATATTTATTGAATGCATTCATTTACAAAGTGCACATTTTTGCGTCAAAATTAGAGAAAGAATATACACTTAAGTGAAAGATGACTTGACAATCATCGATTATCTGTCACCATTCACGTTCATATACTGTAAGTATTTATATGTAATGACAAAAACTATATGATTATATGACAATAATCATTATATATTTTAATGTATAACAATGTATCGTTTTATACAGTAATATAAAGCCATGCGATACGCTATTATATAAAATTTTATATAGTTTTATATAATCATATAAACTTATATATATTTATACATATTTACATATAAATATATATAATTTTATATAGTAACATAAAGCCATGCGATACGCTATTATATAAAATTTTATATAGTTTTGTATAATCGTATAAACTTATATATATTTATACATATTCATATATAAATACATATAATTTTACATAGTCACATAAAGCCATGCGATACGCTGTTATATAAAATGTTATATAGTTTTATACAATCATATAAACTTATATATATTTATATATAAATATATATAATTTTATATAAAAATTATACATAACTATATAAAACTATATTTAATTATATAAACTTACCTATACATAATTATTAGGGTGGCAATATTTTTCCGCCTTTTTTTGTTTTTTCGAGCTCACATGAAAATTTGTTAGTTTGATCCATTTTGAGAGCCCCCTCCAAATTTTAGCTAAATTAAAAATTTTGTAGAGGTCTCTCAAGAATTTTGAAAATGTCGAAATTCAACGAAATCGATTTTTTCTTTTAAATATTTTTCACTTGCTCACTGATCCAATCTGTTCTGGGTAGATCGTAGAGAAACATACTGAAATTCCAATCAAAAATATTAATATCTAAAGGTCGCTCAAGAATTAAACATAAAATTTTTTATGAATTTTCAATGGTCTTGAGCGACCTCTAAATCTCAATATTAAGACTTGATCCTTTCACAACTACTCATTTGTAGTAAACTGATCAAATTCCGATAGTGAGCATCATAGAAATCAAAAAAGTATGATAAAAAAGAAAATATACTCAGAAATTCCATTTTTATTTGAGTTTTTTTTTTTTCTTACATTCTACACTTGCTAACTAATCCAATCTTTTCTAGGTGGATTGTACAGGAACATTCCGGAATTTCAAGTAAAAATAATAATATTTGAAGGCCTAAACCATTGAAAGTTTATTAGAATTTTTTTTATTCAATTCTTGAGCGACCTTTAGATATTAATATTTTTGATTGAAATTTCAGTATGTTTCTCTACAATCCACCTAGAACAGATTGGATCAGTGAGCAAGTGAAGAATATTCTTAAAAAATAATCGATTTCGTTGAATTTCGACATTTTCAAAATTCTTGAGCGATCTCTACAAAATTTTTAATTTAGCTGAAATTTGGAGAGGGCTCTCAAAATGGATCAAACTAACAAATTTTCATGTGAGCTCGAAAAAACAAAACAAAGCGGAAAAATATTGCCACCCTAATAATTATATATGATTATATATGATGATACAAAAATTTTTTTTCCCGGGATGTTAGCTGTTTTCGAATTACCTAATTTACTGCGATCCACATTTTCTGGCAGATTGCTAATTATCTCGAAAATCCTGCGTCAGGATGAAGCGGAAGTTCATTTCATCAGCAGTAAGTATATACGACTGTCTTTTATGGCTCCGGGATCTTCAAGAAGTCTAATTTCTAAGCCTGAATCAGAAACCAGAAGAAAAGACATCAGAACTAAAGACGCACCAAACTGTAGATACACGGAGACAATTTTATAGGAGAGATTCCCATACTACGTATAGTAGTGGTGGGACATACTATCAATATGGCCATTGTTCCTATACTGTATACCAAACGTCACCACGAATATAGGAATGTCTTTCTTATTTTCATGGAAAATTAAGTACAAGTATCGGCACGATCGCCATATCCAAAGTATGTCCCACCACTACTATACGCAGTATGGGAATCTCTCATATAAAATTTTCTCCGTGTATGTACCTCAAAAGTGGACACGTAATTGATTTATAAATTTATGTTGAATACTGGAAGAAAAAAGCATCACCGCAAAATGCTGGTGGACAAACGTATGTACACTAAAGGTGTTGGATGTTGACCGGTTCAAAGCCACGCATATTTTCGACAAATGCGAATCTAGATGAGAACCGCTTGATTCGTCTGTAGCGCCGCTAGTGGCCTCTGAGGGAATCTCGTGCTGACAAAGATATCGATAGCTGTTTTTCTTTTTTTTAGCTGAATTGAAATTTAAATATAGTTTCCATTGGAGCTCCATGTTGAAACTTACAGATTTTGTAGAGAATGAATCAAGGAACACGCTCATATTTTTTTCAGAATTTTCAAAGGTGGTAGTCATCTCGAAAATCACGTTTGAAAAATATAATTGTTATTAACAAATAGAAAATTGTTCATTACATGAATTAAAAATTCATACCATAAAAGTGCGATTCAAGAGCATCAAAATGAGTGCTTGCTGATGTCTGTACGACCGAGGAAACCGGAGATATTACCGTTCAAAGGATAGCGCAATTCCGATTTTTGGTGGTTTTTTCGAAAATTCAACCCCTCGTAGCTTCTAAGCCCTTTGAGTTAAGAACAAAAAAAATGTTTTATCCATTTATTTTACGCAGAGAATATGTCAGAAAATTACAAAAGAATCAGGAAGATTGAGGTAAATTTTTGGCCAAATCGGTCCCGCTTGACGTGGACTGACTCAGGTATCCGTAAACATGGGACCAGGGCTGTATTAAGTAGCGCATTAAATCGAGCATTAAATTCAGCATTGAATCAGTGCTCAAATCAAGAAAAAAAATTATATTTTTTCATCACACACAAACTTAAAAATAACTTTTCAACTTTCAATTCCATATCTTTTGATGATGGATTAAAAAATAACTTTCTCATTTTTAGTCCTTATTTTTCCATTCAAAATTATATCCAATATTTTTAATCCCAAATACCGGTTTGAAAAATAACTTTCCAATTTTTGAATCCATATTTTCCATCTAAAAATTGAATGAAGCCTTCTCAATCCCGAATACCGGGTCAAAAAATAACTTCCATATCTTTCGACTAAAAATTGATTGAAAAAATGTTTAATCCCGAAGACCGGAATAAAAAATATTTTTTGAATTTTTTCATTTCATATTTTTTACTGAAAATAACTTACAGTTTTTTAATTTCAAATATTTTTTTATTCGAAATTCCAATTATTCTAATCGAGACCAGATTCTGAAATTCTCAGTTTTTGGAAAACCATTTATTCCTCTTCGATCCCAGAGATTTGAATTGTACATTATTTTTTGTAACACATGCACGATTTTTGCGTTTTTCTGACCCATTAAGCGGGCCTAAAGTGACAGTTTTCAGACCAGCGGGCGTTTTTATTATATTAGCGCCCGCTACTCGAGCACAAGCGGGCGCTAATAACCTGAAAACGCCCGCTGAAATATTTTCCAATATTTGCGAGAAAATTATGAATAATGAAGAAAAAACGTGAAAATCGTGCTGTCACAAAAAATATGGTGTGCATCAAGCGCTAAGTAGGCTTTTTGACCTTGTGTGGTTGCAGTACTCGTCTTCGACTCGTGCTACCTCACCTCCGAGTCATACTGCAAACTCCACACTCGGTCTAAAAAAAGTCCACTTTACGTCCTTGGTACACAATATACTATATGATGCACTTCCGTTTTTTTCGGTCTTTCTGGGGATTGCACGCTCTATACAGAGGAAGAATCTTTCCTCAGTTAGAAGACTTAATTCAAAAATTTGGTTCGTCTCGTCCGATAAATTCTCATATATGGTAGTATGATTTGATAGGATACGAACGATAGAGTCACTACTCAGTAAGAATTTTTTCGATGTTGCATGCCTTTTATTGACAGATAAGGACCTCAATTTGAAAAGTCTGCGCGTACACCCTTCCGGCGGAAGTTGCGATCTTGAAAAACGCGTTTTATATCATATCTCGAAAACGTTCAATTTTAGGATAAAAATCGTTAAAACTTTTTTGTAGATAATTAGATTCCTCATCTCTTCTATTCCGATTTTTTTTTAAATTTAACTCATCATTTTTTAATTCGATACCCACGTTCTAATACGTCGTAACCCACAAGATTTCAGAAATTGACTTTTTTTGAAAAATTGAATGATAATAATGTTGTGCAGCTTATGTTCAAGTTTTAGCGGTCAAATCGTTGATTTACTATTTTTAAATAAATATTCCAATCCGTCAAGTTCTATCCTTTCAATGGTGATAGTTAAGCGTTTTCATGGCCACAAAATTTCAGAAATTGACTTTTTTTTTTTTAATTGAATGATAATAATATTGTGCAGCTTATGTTCAAGTTTTAGTGGTCAAATCGTTGATTTACTATTTTTAAATAAATATTCCATCCCGTCAAGTCCGATCTTTTCAATGATAATAGTAAAGCGTTTTCATGGCCTCCTGAACAATTTTACAAATGTGGGTTACGACATATTAGAACGTGGGTATCGAATTACAACTTGCTTGGTGTCGTGAATTCTTTTTTTCCTGTGAAACTCCCTTGAAAAGCGATGTACTGATAAAATTCCTATCATCTTATTTATTTATTATTGAATTTCCCACAAATTTTCTTTGAAGCCATTTTCCACAGGACTAATACTTTGAAAGTTATATAATATGATATAAAACGCGTATTTCTAAATGGCGACTTCCGCCGGAAGGGCGTAACCGCAGACTTTTTAAGTTAAGGGCTAATAAGTAATGTTGGAAAAGACATCGCTAGTTATTTTCCCCTAGAAATAAAACTATGATAAGATTGAAGATATTTATCTTAACGACTATCAACAAACTGTCGATTGTTTTTAGTCTTGTTATATAATGTGCTATTAAAATAAATGTCGTGTTTAATATATCTGTGTAATAAATTCATTATAATACAAATATAAAGCTTTGAGTTCAACAGGTTATGGGCCCAGAACCCTTAAACCGCGTTAACGCGACAGAATAAAAAGGCGAAAGCCGAAAAGCTCGAAGAGACTGATATAAAGATAAAAAATCGGGAGACGTGTATATTAACCAAAAAAAAAGTGAAAACACATATCCAAAATGGCAACCGGTCTGAGCATGAAGATTGATAAACTAACAAAAGAGAACTACGATACATGGAAACTCATCATGGAAGCAATTCTTGTCAAAAATGACAGTTGGGGTTACGTGAGCGGAGAAATGGTCAAACCAACCGAACCTCCAAACGCAGTTCAAAGTTGGGAAAGAATTGACAGAAAAGCGAAAGCTGATATTATTCTAGCAATAAGTCCAAGCGAACTATGTCATATCAAGCATTGTCGCACAGCTGAGGAAGCATGGAATAAATTGAGTGAAGTATATCAATCAAAAGGACCAGCTCGAAAGGCAACACTTTTGAAACAATTATTATTTGCAAAAATGGCCGAGACAGACAACATGGACGACCATTTAAACAATTTTTTCACAACTGTTGACAAGATCAACGAGATGGGAATTGAAGTAGCAGATGATCTCCTATCAATCTTGTTATTGTACAGCATACCGATCACCTACGAAAACTTCAGATGTGCAATCGAAACACGTGATGTATTGCCTAAACCTGAGTTACTAAGAATCAAGCTTCTCGAAGAGGCAAATGCGAGACGAGGAATGAACAATGAAGGAGACCAACAAAGTGCGTACTACACTAGAAACTATGGGTACAGGTATAAACCGCAAGGTAAAAACACTAGCGGAAACTGTGACAAAAAAGAAGGTCAAACAAGTAAGCCTGACAAAAATCCAGATTTCAAAAACAGGAAACAGTACAAATGTAGCTACTGTGGAAAATTCGGTCACAAAACTTCAGATTGTTGGAAGAAAGATGCTGAAAAAAAACATACAGCTTCAACTGCCTCGACAGAATCAGAAGCGACGAAAGATGAAGAAGCTTTTCTAGTTCAACGTATAGAAACAGCTACTATAGCGACAGCGTTGAATATTGAAGAAATAGCCAAAGATTACTGGTGTGTTGACAGCGGGGCAACATCTCACATGTGCAACGACGAAACTAAATTTACCAATCTCAAGGTTGTAAGCAATCAAAAAGTAAAAATGGCTGACAAACAAACCACAGAAGTCATCGGAATCGGAACGGTGTATCTAAGAGTACCAAACAAAAATGGAATTCAAAAAATAAGGTTAGAAAACACACTTTGTGTTCCTCAACTCAAAACGAACCTTTTGTCAATTTCAAAAGCAGTTACTGGTGGAAGAACTATATCTTTCACGGAAGGAAAAGCAAGTGTCACTAACCAAGACGGAAGAAACATTTTTGAAGCTAACCGACAAGGTGATTTGTACTTCATCAAACCAGTCATGGAAGCAGCAAATCTTGCAAGTACCAATTCAAATAAACTTGAAGAATGGCATCGACGCTATGGACACTTGAACGAAACGGATCTGCGAGTTCTTTTAACGAAAAACATGGTAAAGGGACTCATTTTCAATCCGAAGGAAGCTCTACCAACGTGTGAAATATGCATCAAAGGAAAGATGACAGCAGTACCATTGCCGAAGAAGTCTACAAGAAAGAGCGAAAAGCTTTTGGATCTCGTGCACTCAGACGTCTGTGGACCGATGAGAACAAACTCAATAGGAGGAGCAAGGTATTTTGCTACATTTATTGATGACAAATCAAAACACGTAGATGTTTATTTCATCAAAACGAAAGATGAAGTTAAGGAAGTTTTTCAAAAATACAAAAGTTTGGTAGAAACGCAAAAAGAGCGCAAGATCAAAATACTCAGAACTGACAATGGTTTAGAGTATTGTGGGAAAGATTTTACAGAAACACTAGAACGGCAAGGATTAAAAAGAGAACGTACGGTAGCTTACACTCCTGAGCAAAATGGTGTAGCCGAACGTATGAACAGAACTTTGGTGGAGATGGCAAGATGTATGTTGCTGCAATCAAATCTACCACAAAATTTCTGGGCCGAAGCCGTCGCCACAGCAGCCTACGTAAGAAACAGATGTCCTACAAAGAGCTTACACGAAGCAACGCCTTTTGAGATATGGTACGGGACGAAACCGAACATACAGCACATGAGGATTTTCGGAAGCAAAGTATACGTTCTGGATCACACACCAAACAAAGGCAAATTTGAGGCAAGATCTGAAGAAATGTCTTTTGTAGGATATTCAGCAGAATCCAAAGCTTACAGACTGTGGAATCCAAAAACAAGAAAAGTTATTAAAGAAAGAAATGTAAAATTCATAGAAAATCAAAAGGGGATAGAGACACAAGAGAAAACTATAAATTTTTTTGATGACGATATTAAAAAGGGATTAAAAGAAGAAACCGAAAAACGAGAATATGATAATCAAGAAACGCAGGAAGAGGAAGATTCAGAATCTGAGGAAGAGGAAGATTCAGAATCTGAGGAAGAAAAAGATGATAGATTAGAAAGCATCATGATCAAGAGGGGGCCAGGTCGACCAAAGTTACTGAAAACTGGTGGACGAGGGCGCCCAAGAAAAGTGTATCAAGTGAGAGAAACTTACGAACACGAAGCACAGCTAGTCTCACAAGAAGCATCTGAACCAACAGTGAAAGAAGCATTGTCTGGAGTAAATTCAAGAGAATGGAAAGACGCCATGCACAAAGAATTTGACGCCCTGAAGCAGAATCAAGCTTGGACGTTAATGAAGTGTCCGAAGAATACGAACGTAATTGGATGTCGTTGGGTGTTACGTACTAAATATAATGCAGACGACTCAATTGAACGAAGGAAGGCCAGGCTGGTAGCGAAAGGATACAGTCAGCAACCCGGAATAGACTTCAATGAAACTTTTGCACCAGTGGCACGCCTAGGGACTATTCGGATAATAATGGCCCTTTCAGCAAATTTGGGACTAACATTGTATCAACTGGACGTGACGATGGCGTATATCAATGGAGATCTTCACGAAGATATATACATGGATCAAGCAGAAGGCTTCGAGGAACCTGGAAAAGAAAACTACGTATACAAATTACAAAGATCGTTGTACGGACTGAAACAATCAGGAAGACAATGGTTTGAAAAGTTGGAAACAAGGTTAAAAGAATTGGGATTGAAACAAATCAATGCAGACAAGTGCGTCTATATTAAGAAAGAAGGAAATAAAATACTAATACTAGTAGTATACGTTGACGATCTAATAATAGCAACAAATGAAGAAAAAATGTTCGAGAAAATAAAGGAAGACTTAAACAAAAAGTTTCAAATGAAGGATCTCGGGAAATTAAAATACTGTCTTGGAATAGAATTCGAACAAGACAAAACTACTAAATCAGTAACGATGAAACAAGAAAAGTACGTGCAAGATGTATTAAAAAGATTCCAGATGGAAGACGCAAAGCCAACACGAACTCCGTTGGAAGCAAAAATAAAACTAAGCCAAGATATGGAACCAAAAACAAAAGAAGAAATCGAAGAGATGAGCAACGTACCCTACAGATCACTAATAGGTTCTTTAATGTATCTGGCAGTAGCCACCAGGCCTGACATAGCTTATGCTGTAAGCATACTAAGCCGTTTTAACAACAACCCAGGAAAAATTCACTGGATTACAGCTAAGCGGGTATTGAGATATTTAAAAGGAACCAAAAGTTTCGGTTTGAACTACAAACCTGAAGGAGAACTTACAGGATTTGTCGACTCGGATTGGGGAGGAGACATAGACAGTAGAATATCACATACAGGCTACACTTTTAAACTGGGAGATGCAGCAATAACATGGGAATCTCGAAAACAGAAAAGCGTAGCTTTATCAAGTACTGAAGCCGAATACATGGCATTGACAGAGGCTACAAAAGAGATCGAATATTTACATAACTTCCTGGAAGAAATGAATATGTATGAAGATAGCAAAAATAAAATTATACTCTACTGTGACAACCAGGGAGCACAAAAACTAATGAGAAATCCAGTACATCATTCTCGCTCCAAACACATTGATATAAGATATCACTACGTGAGAGAAGTTTTGGAACGAGGGATATTTGACGTAAAATACTTGCCGACCAGCAAAATGACAGCAGATCTACTTACAAAAAGCCTATGTGCACCAAGTCACAACAAATGTCTTGTAGGATTAGGTTTGAACGATTGTAATAATTTGTAATAACCGCGTTGAGAGGGGGTGTTGGAAAAGACATCGCTAGTTATTTTCCCCTAGAAATAAAACTATGATAAGATTGAAGATATTTATCTTAACGACTATCAACAAACTGTCGATTGTTTTTAGTCTTGTTATATAATGTGCTATTAAAATAAATGTCGTGTTTAATATATCTGTGTAATAAATTCATTATAATACAAATATAAAGCTTTGAGTTCAACAAGTAATGATATCCATGCATATTTCTGAAGCGATAACTAAATATTGACTAATATATCTTACCTTGACTACGAAAACGAAGATTGACTTCAGTTAAGGTACTTGCGAAAAAAGTTGAAGAAAAACTGTGCAAAAGAAGACAGAGTGAGGCCGCACGAATTTTCGCTACTTTTATAGTAGTAAGCGGCAGGAAGCCCCCATATTATGGTGGCGAGATAAGAGCGGAAGAATCACCGACTTGCTTCCTCCAATTGGAATCAAATGACCCGCGCCAGGTCTGGAGGGGGGGGGGGGGGGGGGGGGGCAAACAAGGGCACTGGCTCCGTGCGGCAGCTTAGAAGGGGCAGCGAAAACACCGGCTTGCTAAAAATTAAGTTTACGATTTATTATTCTAACTGTCCAATTTTCAACTGAATGCTATTAATTTTACAATTTGACAATTGATAGTTTTTCCGAAAGGAAGGCCAGACAAATTAGGTTTTAATGTTACTCGTCTATTCCGTACTTTGGTTAAAACAAATGAAAAAATGTTAACACCTGAAACCTGTTTTATTTTCAGATTATCGAAGACACCCACGAAAAAATATCGAAGTCCGTTCATGATAATATAATGTTCTAAAATTGTTGAGACCATAATACGTTTCAAGTTAGAATAAATGTCTCAATTATGAAATTAATGTCTGCTTTATTTCAGCAGATAGCGCCTACGGCCTAAGTGTTCCGTTTCTTAACTTTTTGATTTTGTTTTCCACTGATTCAGTTATCATGAGAGAAATCGTGGAATTATTTATGGTTGCACTCAATCTATTGGACTTTTCAACAAACTCAGGCATTTGGTGGTGACAAGACACACATTTTGAACACTATCGCATCTCATTTGATAAACAAATGACCGAGAATCTACAATTTTGCATCTTATACAGAAGATATCGACATTTCGCCGAATCGACACTTCGCAGCAGCATGATCACATGGTAAAAGTGACCCGCTGTGAAGTTCCGACGCGAGTGTCCAAGCCCCTAAAGTCCTGCGATGTGTATGGAAAAAAGTTATCGGTTATCATCATGATTATCACGCGGGGTGCGTGAGTGTATTAAAATCGACACCACTCTTATATTTTACTAACAAGTCAAATATCATTTTATTATCAGTTCTTACATCGATCATGTATCTAGAAAATTGATATCGCCTTCTTGCTCTTCCGAATCATCTATAAATACCACAATGTATATTATATACATGCTTATCGATACGATTGGTGGAAAAATTACAATTTCAACATCGAGGGACAAGATCTTGATGTGAGTCGGTCATCGTCTTACAGATCTCCGATCGGCGCCGACTTTCGTCCAAAAGTCGTCTTTCCGATCAAAGTTCACTTGTGGATAGGAGAAGCCATGGCGCGTTGGATGTTTAAAAGTCAATTTTCGATACAGTGCAATCTAGGATGGAATTGAGCTTTATTTTCTAAACTCTGGTTGGGAACAAGTTCAATTCCCATAACATGCGAGTGTTTTTTTTTTTTTTTGTGATTACGCTGTTCGTGATTCGCATAAGCTATTTTTATCGCAGAGACGGAAACCGCGGCATCCTCGTCCGCTCAAGGATTTGACATTGACGTAACAAATTGAAAAAGTTTATACTGCACAGTTATATAATGGCAGAAAGGCGATAACGAATAAATTGTTGCATTAAATTGAAAACTGAATCACAACTCAACACTTGGAGATCTATTTTTCTATTCGGAGTGTCTTAGAAAAAAGTCATATCGGAGGTATCGAGTCAAACAATCGATTTCTCGTCGATACGAATACTGCACTTCACCGAAATATTCAGTAATTTCATGGAGAATGAACTCATCTATTGATCAAAGAACGAAAATTGAATCGAATATCGAATTCATTCATTGTACGATGATTTTTGTTAGTTTCTATAAAGAATTCTGGTGGTCAAAGCTCACGTGCCAACTTCTCGCCGAGGTCGCGGTCATATCTGATATGCAGAAATAGACTCATGATTCACTTGGGAATGAAACCGAATATCAGCGATAGCATTTTTTCCTGTTCTTCTTCTAAATTTTGTTCTTCAAATAACTGGAGAACCACCCCACCGATTGAATCCAAAATTCGATCAAATTTGAGTTGAAAAGATTTATACCGATCGACATAAGAACGGAAGAAATCGGTTCATTCGCTCTCGAGATATCGTCGAACATCGAATTGATGACACGCGCACGCGTATACCCAGTCGTCCGTCTGAAAATGATCGGTGATGATTCTCTAGCATTCAAAACGTGGGAATCTGTTGAAAACTCGACATTTCATTTCCGGGGTCATTTCGACAACTTCCCAATTCTAAACGAAAAGTTGAAAAAAAAAGAACAACAAACTAGGGTGGATGCACCGGTAAATGACCAGGCCCCATTGAATGACTGCATTGGCGAAAAAATATAAATTACTCCGTATAATGCAGTAGGTGACTGCATATAAACTTTTACTATACAATCCTATATAGTTTTTCACCTAGATGGCGCAGTAATTACTTATCACGCGGGTATTGCCGATGAAAAATAATTCAGGAAAGAAGTAGCTAGCTGCATCCAACGGTCCTGGCTGTACGGCTTACTAGGTAAGGTTATGGCGGCCGACTATTGTGACTTCGTTGGTTAGGTTCATATGCAGCGTGAACGGGACAGGATTGTTCTACATACATTTATGAAGCTTGACAAATTCGATAACTTTTTTATCACCTCAAATTCATGAAGCTTTCGTGTCTTTTGAAGCGGTCATTCATAGAACACGACTTTTGTAACAAATTCCAGTGAATGACCGTTCACTTCGTTACTGCATAAACTTCGATGAATTATGTTTTCTATCTGAAATAATAATAATAATAATAATAATGCAGGTCATTCAACTAGTAGCTGATTATCAATCATAATAATTTCTACAGTCGCAAGTTCGGTCAGTTGTACACTAAATTTAAATCTTGTCCCAGCAATATAGCTACCTATCTGCGAACCATTGCGATGAAACGAAGAACAAATTACGTATATATATCTATCTACCTATACTTTTTCTTACCTATCTTGATTCATTTCCTACCATTATGGAAATTTTTGGAAATTTTGGAAAGTTTGGAAATTTTCAAAATTTTCAAATATTTGAGAACCTTCGAAACCGTCTCTTGAAAGGTAGTAATAGAACCATCACTCCCTAGGGGAATAATATCCATTATTTTCCTGGGAAAATAATGGATATTATTCTCCTAGGGAGGTAATCATTATTTCCCTAGGGAAATAATGAAGCCGACGCTAGAAATGAACGATTTTCTATTCCTTTTACATCCAAGAAAAAGGGCCTATTAGATGCATGTGTTGAAAAATAGTACATTTCAGTTCGAGTACGGACTGGCTTTTTTGACGAAACGAGAAGTTTACGGCACGAGCCGAAGGCGAGTGCTGTAACAAGGTTCGTCAAAAAGCTTTTACGTACAAGTAAAGATTATTATTTTTCATCACGAAGGCCGAGGAATCGCGACGAAGTTGTTATTTTGAGGTTCGAATGATGAAAAATGACATCTAGATATGAAATACCTCACTGCAAAAAGAAAGGTCTGAATTTTAGACGCTTCGGTAGTCATTTTCAAGACGTTTAGGTCGCAACTTTTGAGACGCTTCATGTGTCTCTTTCCAAGACACATTATGCGTCTTTTCTTCAGACACTTCAAGTGTCTTCCGGTGTAGCTAGGCAGCCGTGATTTTTCCGTGGAATTTCTAACCCACGAATAAGAGCATTCTGACACAATCGTGTAATTCTCAACTTCATGTTGTGTTGATTTTATATTTTAAATGTAATAATTCGCGTAAAAATGGACGAGTATAAGTGCTCAATGTGTTTTTTTCGAGGTATTTCGGTAAATAATTTAGAGCAACACATTATTCGTTGCCACAAAAATCATCCTCTTTTTACGGTGAAATGCACATACGACGGGTGTGGTGCGACATATAAGAAATGGAAATCGTATCAGCAGCACGTTCGTAGGTATCACCCTCAACCTTGCGTCAACGAAAATGAGTTGAGACCGGTAATAGACGAGCCAGTGGAAGTAGATAGAGGTGTTCAAAATGATATTGTTGATGGTCCGCGTAAGTAAATTAAATAATAATAATAATCGACTATATTAGATGAATATTTGAATCAATATTATAGAAATTATAATTTATTTTGTTTGAAATTTCTTCAGGTTATAGTTGTATATTTTTAATTGTCATTTTCTAATTGTATTCATAGATCTCAGAGATCCAATTCTAACACCGAGGGAGCAGCTCAATTGGCATGCCGCTCAATTCATGATTAATATTCGAGAGAATTGTAAAACATCGGACGTAGCTATGGAAAAAATAATCGATGGTGTTACAAATCTTATGATTGAATATTCCTCGAACATATGGGTGAGTATTTTGACAGAGCATTGTCGCAATAATTCCTGCTCCAAAAGTATTTGTTGAACGAATTATATGTGTTTATTTGTAATTCTTGTGATTTTTTTTATTATTGCATAATGATGAATTCTTTGTGCAGGCACAATTGGAAGAATTGAAGGACCCGAATACAAATTTGATTAACGTTGACGAAATTAGAAGATTATTGACGGAATCATGCTCCCCGACCATGTTATTTGAATCTATCCGGTCAAAGTGGTACTTGGATAAATTTTTGGTTGGCGAACTCCAGATGGTCTGCGCAGAACCATTAAAAATAGGCACATCGGATATTTGGAAGAAGATCCCAAAAATGATGAAATACCACGTCTAGTTGAAATAGAAGATCGAGCATATATAGTGCCATTTTTGAAAAATTTGAAAAATTTTCTCCTCAATGAAGAGTTCAGAACGAACGTAGACAACGTTCGCCTGAGTGAGGATGATATACTACGAACAGTTTTGGACGGATCGTATTATAAAGAGAACGAGTTTTTCCGGAATAATCCGAAAGCTTTAGCTATCATTGTATATTATGATGACCTTGGAGTGGCGAATCCTCTTGGGGGTCATTCTTCGCAAGAAAAACTTGGCATGTTTTACTGGAGTTTGGCAAATATTGATCCCAAAGTTCGATCAACAGAATGCTCGGTTCAACTCTTGGCTATTGTTAAAGTAAAATTATTAAAAAAACATGGCCTTGAAAAAGTACTCCGGCCATTTCTTTCGGATATTAAGATTTTGCAGACCGATGGGATTTCAATAACTGTGAATGGAGCAGAGAAAAATTACAAGGGTTCGATAATTTTTTGTGCTGGAGATACACCAGCCTCTGCTTTCATAGGCGGGTTCAAGGAATCGGTTTCGGCTACTCGACCTTGTCGAACTTGTCTGACAACGCAAGATGCGTGGAAGCTACATTTTCATGATCGTTATTTTGTCCCTCGTGATGCTGGGTCACATCAAGAACACGTCGACGCAGTATCTGAACCAAATGTTCAGAAACAAGTCACAAGGTATTGGCAGCAGCAATATGGGGTCAACTCTCGATCTCCACTGAATGAGATCATTGATGTCACTCAATGTTTACCACAGGATGCTATGCATCTTTTTGCCGAAGGTACGACAGAGATAAGCACAAGGGCACTTCTCCGGTACTACATTGTGGAAAGAAAGCTATTTACTTTGAACAGGCTCAATCATCGTATTGAAAATTTCAATTTTGGCCATTTCAAAGTGAATAAACCGGCCACAATTTCGCGTGAACACCTCGAACGAGACTCATCCCTTAAACAAAGTGCTTCAGAAATGCTCGGTCTAGTTCATACCTTACCATTCTTAATTGAGGACTGAATCACAGAAGAAGAGGATATACTCGAACCAATACTGTGTCATATACGCATGTTACAAATTATGAACATCTGCTCTGCCTATGAAATTCATCATGATACGATTGATCTGTTGGCTCGAATGATAGAAGTATATGTGATGAAATTCAATCGTTTATATCCTGGATGGATCGTTCCGAAGTTTCACTTCCTTATACACTTGCCTAAATATATTCAACTATTTGGTCCCGCACGTCAGCAGTGGTGTTTTCGTTTTGAACGTGCTCACCAATATTATAAACAATTGGTACCAGTAGTACGGAGTTTTCAAAATTTACCATATACTCTCAGTTATCGTCATCAAGCTCGAGTCTGTTCTCGATTAGCCACATACCCTGGGATGATATGAAGAAAAATTTTGTATGATGGCGATGAAATCAATTTCAATGCAAGACTTTTGCTTAAAAACATGCCAAATGAGGAACTATTTTTCGACTTTGTTGAAGAACAAGACAGAGAAACATGCGTAATTCTACGGTCATCCAGAGTCAAGAGTTATGGAACAATATATGAGCCAGATTGCGTAATTTTGTTGGAATGTGATGAAAATTCACTCCCAATGTTTGGGATGATTACAGAAATATTTGTAATTAATGACGTAATATTATTGGGATATATAACACTCAACACATTGCAATACGTCGGAAATTTGAATGCTTATCAGATTGTAAAACATGATGTTTTGTCTCATGATATAATACCCTTAAAGAATTTACTTTTTCCTCACGCGATCCCACAGTTTAAACATCGAAATAATGAATACGTTTTATTACTCAATCACGAACGAACGGAGTTCACAGGATAAATATTTTCCTCTATCACATAATAGATTCAGAAATGAATCTGACACTGTGTCACTTAATTCATTATAGAAATTATTAATCAACGAAGGCAATAAAACTCTAAGCGTCAAATAAATGTATTCCTTTATGAAGAAACGTGTATTTTATTCATTTAACATCTCTCAATAAACACAAGCCTTAAGCTTTTTTATTTCACTTTTTTAATAGAATTAATAGAAACTATATATATACATATAGTAGAATAGAATGCAGAAGAACACGTTATGAAGAAATGACGGCTCATCAATCAATTTAACATAGCCTGTGCCTGTGTGTGCGTCAACTTCATTGATTCAGCTGTCAATGCTTGTGTTTGGCAATACCATGCTCAATATCGCGATCAAATCTGGCAATCCTATTGTTGCTTGACATTGATCCCATGATTTCCTTGTCTATGTATTGCAGTGTGTTGCAATACGCAGATGGATATTGACGATGCCAAACATAATAGACGGCAAAAAGACACGTTACAGCTTTTGCAACAGTAGGATCAGGTACTTTAACTCTGGTACCATTGGCTACCACAAATGCTTCGGCAATCCTTTTCTCTGCCATGTAAAGCACAAGTCGTGGAGAAGAGCCCTCCGCTGTTAACAAAGCTGATGTGCTCTTTCCTGCCTCTTCAATCTTGATCAGCGGTTCATTTACTTTGCGGTGCTGTAGCTGAGTCAATCGATCATGCAACCGTTCCATTACTTGGCCCTTGGATGCTTCATTATCAACGACAATCGTGAAATGCTGGCCAAGTTTAATCATTAGTTTTTCCATCAATCCGTGCAATACTGTTTCATTCTTATCTTGAATCGTACAAAACTCGTATAGAATCAATGAATAGAGTGCGAGCTGAGGATATCTTGCAATGATTTCTTTTATATCATCAGCCTCTTCTTCAATCCATGCCCTGCGAGTGCTTTGTGTTGCTTTGAGAAGCCTCTTCACGTGTGAAGACTCGTCTGTGGGCTTACATTTTTGCAAAGCCTCGAGAGCTTCATCAACATTATCTTCGTAATTGACAGTTGACGAAGGTTCAGAAAGTTGTTTAGATGCTGTCTTGATAGCAGGACTAACATCTTGAAGTTTTATCTTGCGTTTATTTATTGGTTGAGAATCCGAATCTGTTAATTTTTGTTTCTTTGCATAACGTCGATTACGAATGCATCTGGAAATTTGAGTCCTCACGAGTTCATAATTATTGGTTTTACCACCTCGCAGTTCAGGATAATGATCAACGATGGTTGTAGCATAATTTTGGTAATCAGTCTTGGTGGGTTCTCCGTTCGTGAGGGTTTCCAAATGACTCGACCAAAACTGAATGAACTTCGATTGGTTTTCATAAACTTGTCTATCTTCTTTGAGGGTTTTGAGTGCATCAGTCAAAGGTGGTAGACGCACTGGGTAACTCACACTTGGTAAACATAGACGTTTTTTCGTTGTTGGAGGGTTATGTTTTGAAACGAAATCCTGCCGCTCAACTGTTTTGGTTGTGTTCAGTTTTTGTCCATCATTCTCATCAACTTCTGATACTCCCTATGATAATAATAAAAATCACGAGGCAAATCATCATTAAAATTAATGAGAAATTCATAACTTTTACCACGTATTGACCGATCGTTAAGAAACTGAAGGGGGGTAAGGTTATTTTTTATAAAAAAAACATATTTTTGATAATTTTTTTTGAAGACACAGTTTATATATATATATTTATATAATTATTATAAAATAAAAGGACATTTGAAGAATATTCCGTAAAATTTTCATTAATTATTGTGCAGAAATGAGCCAGTGACAGCAAATTTCAGACGCTACAAAAATAGTTGTGTACATTGCGGTGAAATAAATTTGAATTCTTGTACACATGAAATTTATATCTGTATACATGCAAAGTTTATGCTTATACACGTGAACTTCAGTTTAATTATTCAAGAACTATGTGGAAGATTTATTTTTTTAATTTGTATTTTTATATTTTATACCAAAGAATATGCTTACAAAATTGTATTCAATATTTTTTAATATCCTATGTTTCAACACGGGCATTATAGTTTTCGCTGTCTAACCCCCTTAAGCTTGAATAATATTTTATTTAAATAATTGAAATATTATAAATACCTTACGTACTGAACTTTTCTCGCTCAATAGCTTTTCAACGTCGGCGTGCTTGAGTACTGGCACCTCAAATGAAGCAACCACCTCACCAATCTCTTCGGTGTTGATAGAATTATCAATATGAGGCATGGTTGACGTTTGTGGTTGGTCGACAGATACCAAGATGACATTGATGACACTCTCGTTTTCAATCTCTTCGTCATCATCAATATCACAATACTGATTTATTTTTTCGTTTTTTTGCTGCAATACTGGCAATTTGCCCTTTAGCATTGCTCTCAGTACCGCATCTCGTTCACATGCAACATTCAGCGTCATTTTTATGCATTCCGAGTCTGATAAATCGGCGACTTTCGTGTATTTGATACGCTTACAGCGTTTCTGATCACCGGTACCGATATTGCAGTACACGACCTTATCGGTCATTGTGTGAAACAATGGAGCAATTATCTATCTCCGATAATAATCCGTATTAAAAAAAAAATAGTATGGCTAATATTACAATGCAGAACGTACGCACTCCACTCAGATAGACTGACCGTTGTGGTTATACTTCTGTCAATGACTAGCTCTAATGATAGTCAATTGTTAACAGCTCTAACGCCATCTGAGTGCAGTTTCGGGTATTGACGTTAACAGATTGCGTCTCTTCTTATTGCCTCCAATTTTTTTTCCCTCCATTCAATTTAATGAAAATTTAAAAAACGCAAAATGCTAAATTGAAAAAAAAATTAGGAAATAAAAACAGCAATAGAAAAAAATTATTTTATTTCTAAATTGCCCTCGCTCTTGCATTTATTCAACGACGCTTTCACGATCATTTTTATGGAAAAATTAAGACACATAAAGCGTCTTGGTTTTTGTTGTCTTTCTAGCACAATACCTGTCTTAGACGTCAAGTATCTTAGACTTCACATGTCTTATTGCGGCCTCAACGTCTTAGAATCAGATACTTTATGCGACTGAATTCAACGTCTTACATTTTTAGACAGATAAAACGTCTTTGTTTTTTGTGTAGACACATAAAGTGTCTGAATGTTTTACAAGACACTTATCCAAATGTCTGAATTTCAGACACAAGACGCCATTTTGGTGTCTTGTGTCTAAATTCAAGACACTGGTTAAGACATTTCTTTTTGCAGTGCTTGGTATCTACTTCACCTGAGACGGATTCAAATCCAAGGTCATTCACTAGCGTTGATTAGGTCATTCACTGGTGTACCCGGTCATTCACTGGTGTACCCGGTCATTCACTGGGAATTTTAACATGCCTCAGCATTTCCTCAATCTATTATTTTGAATCAATATCTTCCATATTTCAAGCTTTTGTATAATGAACTTCGGCTAATTCTCATTACGTACAAAATTACCCTACTAGCGTAGGTTAATAATTTCACCTGAAACAGCCATTCGTATGTCCATATTTTATTAATCGGTCATTTACTGGTGCATCCACCCTATAATTTACAAAATACAGAAACTTTATTCAGAAAAACTATTCGGTTCATCCAGCGTATGCGCTCGGGTGATTTTAGTCCACTTTTTCCAGTTTGGAAAGGTTTACCATAGCATTTCACTGGTTCATCTAAAATCAGTCAAAAAAATAAAAATCATCAGTTTAACAGTTAATCTAGGGCCTGATCGAAGCTTTCTTTTGTTTTTCAAACTTATATTCGTGATGATTTGATGAACAATAAACTAGTTTTTTTTCCCTCGAAAATCCGTGACATTTTTACTATAGTTTTCTATGTTTATGCTCTCTAAATCTGAATTAGTGATTTTTCACTAATTTCAGGTGAATATTCACTATTTCTCAATGCTAGGATCGTACCACGCAGAATTAGTGAATATTCAATATATGAATATGTGAATATAAAAATTCACTATTTTCATAAACTATTTCACAATTTCAATAAGTGAAAAGTACTATTACAATAAGTGAAAATTCAACTTACTGAATTAGTGTGGATTCACAAAAATATATGTGAATTACAGGTGGATTTCAATAGCTAAATAAATAAATAATATCTAAAGTGAAAGAAACAATTTTATTGAACTGATTGTTTATAAACTGAAAAATTAGTGGAATAATTAGTTTAAGAAATCTTCCAACGGATTTTTTTGTTACAATTAACTCCATAAAAAATTACAAAAATTTAGTAAACCAAAAAGTATTAGTTCAATTGAGCTCAAAACGGACGATTCACAATTTTTGAAAATAAATATTAAGTAATTAAAAAAAATATTATCTGAATATTGTTCAGTAAGAATATAAAACCTTTTAGAACAGTTTTAATTAAAACATAAGTAATTTTTGATGAAAATAAAAACATAATAGAAAAGTAATTAAATAATGGTATGATGCACGTCAACATGGAATACAATATACTTAAACTTTTGTTTAATAAATAAATTATTAACGTATATCACATTTTTTGCACTAATCAGATGAACTTTCATCCTTGTTATTATTAGATAATAGAAAATAAAGAAGATATAAAAAAAATATCACAAGTTTATAAGTGAAAATCATTAATTTTCCTAGTGAAAATTTTAGGATTCATTCAATTGGTGAAAATTCACTAATTCGTTTGTGAAAATCACGAAATTTTCAGTGAAAATAACTTCACTTACACAATTGACGGCCTCGATGCTAAAAGGTCCTGAGCGCTCGGCTCGACTTTTTTCAGTAGAAAATTCCCGTCAATGTGACCAATTTTCGAAAGTCACCGAAATGATTTTTCAAAAATACCATCGTGTAGAGGATAAAAAAAGTCAACTTTTTTGTATGTACAGTTTTTTTTCTAGGTTCGTTATTTTTTGAGTAAAATAACAAAAACTGAAAAATCGCGAAGCTTGTTTGGACCACGTTTTTTAATCTTAACTCGCTCTAACTTCGACAAATATCAACGGATCTTCTTCATTTTTGTCATGACATCGTGAAATACCCTACCGCTGCCGATAGAGTCATGAAAAGTTATCAATTATATAGTTTTAATTGTTAATTTAGTTGTAAACAAGCGACCAACTTTTTATACGGTTATGTATGTTCGACGAGAAGAAGTGTGTTACAAAGTTTAAGCGTGGAAAAACTTTCAGTGAGACATTTGTTCATTAACATTAAAGGAAGTTTTTCAGAAAATTTCACATTGATTGAATAAAAATTGGCTAACATACAGTGATTTCCCCAAAAGCAGTTGATCCGCGTGGTCTTAAATGCAACTATCGTGCAGATTTTCAAGCGTTGAAACCACGCGCTCAACCACGCGGATCGATTGCTTTTAGGAAAATCGCTGTATCTTAGCCAATTTTCATTCAATCAATCTGAAATTTTCTGAAAAACTTCCTTTAATGTTAATGAATAAATGTCTCGCTGAAAGTTTTTCCACGCTTAAACTTTGTAACACACTTCTTCTCGTCGAACATACATAACCGTATAAACAGTTGGTCGCTTGTTTACAACTAAATTATTAATGAAAACTATATAATTAATCACTTTTCATGACTCTATCGGCAGCGGTAGGGTATTTGACGATGTCATGCCAAAAATCAAGAAGATCCGTTGATATTTGTCGAAGTTAGAGCGAGTTAAGATTAAAAAACGTGGTCCAAACAAGCTTCGCGATTTTTCAGTTTTTATTATTTTCCTCAAAATATAACGAACCTCGAAAAAAACTGTACATATAAAAAAGTTGACTTTTTTTATCCTCTACACGATGGTATTTTTGAAAAATCATTTCGGTGACTTTCGAAAATTGGTCACATTGACGGGAATTTTCTACTGAAAAAAGTCGAGCCGAGCGCTCAGGACCTTTTAGCATCGAGGCCTTCAATTAGTGAAATTTTCACTAATTCAGGTTTAGAGAGTGAGTGGTTTAGAAGTCTGTTCTCGGTTTGGTGCAGTCTGGGATGTAATTTAATTTTTCGCTCGATTCAAGGCTGCCGTCATCGCGGAACCGGAAACCACGTTGCGTCCGCAAAAAGTTGATATGAAATAAATAATAAAAAAACTACAGTCTTGCATTTACGGTCATATGCTCAGCCCACGAGTGAGCAATTAACGGAGCCGAGTGTTTTAATTTTATGAGATTACGCTTTTCGTAATTTATATAAGCTGTTGTCACCACAGAGACGGGAACCGCATCCTCTTCCGCGTAAGGATTTAACAGGACGAAACAAAGTGAAACAGTTTATAATGCGCAATTATAATATTGTAGATAGGCGGTAGCGAATAAATTGTCGCCTCAAATTAAAAACTGAATCACAACTCGACACTTGGAGATCTATTTTCCGAATCAGAGTGATTTCAAAAATGGTCATATTTCAGGTGTAGAGTCTAACAATCGAATTTTCGCCTTAGAATAGGGGAGACCGGGTACAAAAGTAACAGCGGGTCGAAAGTAACAAAGCTTCCTACAACGCACACAATCAAATCTAGAAGTTGTGTTTTATACAGTAGTAAGCCTGTTCGATACTGATACAGTTTGAGCCATTGATTGTGCCCGTGCGTGAAATTTACACGTTTTATTGGAGATTTTGTGTTTTTTGCCGCCTCAAGTAAGTTTTTCGATTCTTGATATTCTTATGAAAACCTGTAGTAAATATGTCAATACTACAATGAATTTTTGCCAGATTATCCTTGAAAAGTCGCTTTATTAGTGGCGGTGTAGAAGTTCTATGTTCTGTTTGTTTTTTTGAAGTTATAATTTTTTCATTCTGGAAAATGAGGTTGGGGACGAAAGTAACACAACACCACGGGGTTATGTTAACCAGGCATTAGGTACCTATTGTAATTTTTTCATTGATTTTTAGAATGCCTCGAAGTTACTTACGATCAAAAGATTCTTGTGTTTTTGTTATTAACTTGTTATTTCAATAATAGTGAAGAAAATGAATATTTGAGTTTTGTTCTTTCATAAATATTCAATAATTAGTTGATTTACTATAAGTGGAGATTATCTGATGATATTATAATATTTTTTACTTCATTATAATCAATTCTGTGGAATCCTGTAAGATTAAGTAAAGTATCCGTACTGATTCGCTCATAAAATCCCGATGCTACTTTCGTCCCCATAGTGTGTTACTTTCGTCCTGACGCTCAGGACGAAAGTAACAATCGACACTTTTTTTTTGCAGCCTTGTAATTGTTAGAAGCCAAGATATATTAAATAAAACTATGATGTACATTTGTAGAGTAAAGACGAAAGTTTCAGAGGGCTATATTCATTTTATCGAAAATATCATTGATAGCTAGAAATCAGAGTTTAAAAAAAAGTGTTACTTTTGTACCCGGTCTCCCCTACTGCACTTCACCCAAGCATTCGGTAATTTCATGAATGGTAAGCTCAGGTGTTGATCGGAGAATAAAACTTGGATCGAATATGTAATTCATTGATTGTGCTATAAGATTGTCTTTAGCTTGACATCAAATTGTCATGGTTAAAGCTTGGGTGCTGGTTTTTGATGAGGTTGCTGTTATATTCGAAATGTTGATGTGCATTGAGTATGAAACCGATTATCAGCGATAGTATTTTCTGTTATTTTCTTCAAAGTTTTATTCTTCGAATAACTCAGGGACTATTATGCTAAGATGCAAAAGGCCATTTTGAATTTTAGTTAATAATAAGAAATAACGGGCGTTGAAAAATATCTCGCCCGGGGCGCCTGGATGTCTAAGGCCGGCGCTGTCTGGAAAAGGTGATACAAAAAAATGAATAGGCTGCAAGATTCATGGAAATGGCAAGTTCCAGTCGTTCTGTCCGCAAAAAGGGCGAAAACATGAAAATGAACCGAGAAAGCTGATTTTTGGATGTATAATAATGGCTGGAATAACGTGATGGTCACACGAAAAAGTTTAACATCACCTCTACCAGGATCTTTATTGAATCACACATGTATACAACGACGTGCACTTGCATACCCTGCGGTGTCTATGCTAGACACCAAATTTGAATTCTACTCTTCTGGTATCAAGTGCACTTACGTACGTTCTTTTCAACATGCAGCGACGTCGGATACGTTGCGATCGGCAAAAATGATGCGGCCGGTTTTCGGCGGCCGGAACCCTTCGTCGGTAAAGAAAAATCATACAACCGGTTCGAAACGCGTATAATGACTGCAGGTTGTGAGCAACCAGGCATTTCGTTTCTTGACTTTCCCGGACTTTCCGTTTAAAGAAAAGTTGAGCCATAAAATCGATGCAATTCTTTCTGATTCAAGAACGATTAAATTTCGGACCTTGTTGCGCTAGTAGTTTTCGAGTTATATATCATTATAATACCCGATTGGAAGAAAAAATAATTATATAATTGTCGATATCTCAGGAATGGATCAGAGGATTTCAATGACTCTATAGTCTCAATCGATAGGATCTTCTCCAACTGAAATCTGGTAAGAATTCAAAATCATGGTAGTTCTCGTGTTGAATTGAAGAAAATCACCCGTTTCTGTGTTAATTCAAAATTTTTTTCTACAATTCTAATTTCGTTCGCATTAGCAATAGACTACTGCAATATTTTTTTATCTTCTCAACTGAAAATATGAGTTTAGGTTGTTCTTCATTCAAATCAATTCAAACGCTACATTTATATCTACACAACAATTAATTACACAAGCATTTATAGTCACGAGGGACAAAAAAGACGAAAACTAAAGAATTGTATTTAGAGAATTCGTTTTTGAAGCGCTGGAATTTTCAGGTATAGTAGTAGTGATACCATGCTGCTTCCAGGATCTCGGTGAAGTACCATCAGTCGATAAAATCAATGATCAATAGATTGATCTATGGTTGATAATTGTTATCAGTCGACAAAATAGGGTGTTTCAGAAAATTGATCTATGATCGATAATAAATTGCCATCAGTACTTTTTTCTTGATCTTTATTATGAGACAATTGCATATAATCTACTATTTTTTCTAATACATCATTCGCATACTTGGGTTCAAAAGCAAATGATGCTGATTTTGTTAACGTCTTCTTCAATATGTGTAGTTCAAAAGGTATTTTCATTACATCATTTTCCTCGGGCAATAAAAATTGAGTCTCAGGTGCTGTAGTCTCCAATTCGTATCGTACTGATGTATTAATAAGTTTATTGAGTAACTTATAGACTGCTAGACCCTCAAAAGTATTCACTCATCTCAAATATGGTGAATAAACGACTGAAAGTGAGCATCCAATCTTCGAGATTTTCGCAATGTTCGTATGCCTTCAAAACTTCGGCTATTTCGAAAATAGTAACCTGATGGGTCATATTTGTTATTATTAGTCAATTCAATTCAATTCAACTATACTTGATGAGAGAGTAGAAACTGATTTGCGTTAGTAGGTGATTGGCTACGATATAGACTTTTCAAAAAAATTATAATTCATATTTCTTGGGAACTTGCACATTCTTTTCCGGCACTGTACTTTTGGTTTATCGGAATGTGATATTCAGAAGAGGATCTCTCCATTCTGCATAATAGATTATCGACAGTTAAGGGGACCAGTACAGCGACTTTTCGAGAAATTATCATAGTCCGAAATCAATTTATTTCATTACCAAAGTTCATTTCACATCAAAATATTTTTCTTTTTCCAAATCATGTGTCGTAAGGATTTTAGAGCACCGTTAGACCAATTCAGGTCATCTTGGATTCATTTTCTTCAGAGAACAAATCCTCATCATGTGAATGTAGGAATTTTTGAAATTTTTCGTTTTGGCCAAGTTATTTAAGAAATGAGTGATAATAATTTTTGCAAATTTGGTAAATTGATCATAACTTATGACATATTTTTTTATTTTAAAATCCCTACATTCACAAGATGAGGAATGGTTCACCGGTGAAAATGAGACGTCAAGAGATTGAATTGGACAAACGGTGTGCCAAAATCCTTACGACACATGATTTGGAAAAAGAAAAATATTTTGATGTGAAATGAACTTTGGGTATGAAATAAATTGATTTCGGACTATGACAATTGAAGCCTTCCATGCAACAACGTCCTTAGCGCTCGGCCGGTCGAGAGTGAGCTAAAATTCACGGCCTGTAGCCGTGCTATAATTTTAGCTCTCTCTCGACCGGCCGAGCGCTAAGGACGTTGTTGCATGGAAGGCTTCAATTTCTCGAAAAGTCGCTGTACTGGTCCCCTTAATTCGCGAACCGTCTTTCCTTGATTTTATTCAGTGTACAGTTTTAAAGAATGGAAATTACTTGCTTGAAATTTGCTTGCTTATATATAATATTGAATTCTCTGTTCGACTTCGCTTGGGTCGATCAATTCTTGTTTGAATGGAGAATCTTGTTCTACATTATGTTCTCCTAAAAATTTGACTTCAGTACGTTTTTCTATCCTGATGTCGTAGTCTACCGTTCCCCTCTGCCACCTTGGATCTCCATAGGGTTTTGCCCGCGCACGGTCCAAGCGAATTATCTGTTGAAATGTTAGATATTTTTTATTTTTTATTCATACGTTCATCGGTTCAATAAGATAAGGTTGTTCAACTATGAAATATACCAAGAGGAAATGTGGAGAGAGCCCATTCCAAGCGCGCAGGCGCTGATTCATTCGAAAATCGCTGGCCGGCAGAATCGCGCTATCAGCTCCACCAACTTTTCAATAATATCCCTAGCTCTGTCGTCTGCTAGATTCACAACAAACGTACCTTATTCCTGCCACGGTGTGCCGCCATTTGTATTTGACAACAATCGAAAACCAATAGCAAACGGTCTCTAGGGATATTCGTGGCAAGTCTGAAATTGGCGTCCCTTGTAATATTCGAATAAATCAGCGTCTGCGCGCTTGGAACGGGCTCTCTCCACGTTTCCTCACGGTATAGTATTCTCGTGAGAAATTCCATGCAATTTCATCGTCGCACAATACCTATTGATTTCTCGTTTTAATTTTTTCTTCCAGCAATTGAATACTCACGCTATTTTCTTCTATGAGAGGCAATTCTCTCCCGATCTGGTTCTGCCATACAATGACTTCCCAAACCTCCCCATCACCATTACTCATCATGAATGTGAACAGGTATATTAGTCCCTCCTCGCCCGGAACTATTCGTACATCATCTATCGATAGAACATAGCCAACAACCGATCTGGGAAAAAAATATCTCAATTTAATTATATGCACTTACAATTAGTCTAAATATTAATCCATTCGATAACTTCCTGTTCCGCCGTGTTTTTTCAGAAATGAATTTATTTTTATAAGATTCCGTTTCAAAATCACATCGTGTATCTATTGGTAGAAGGCCTAATTTCAAATTTACACGCAAGAGCAAATTCATTTTTGATTCTAAAATCTTCTGAACACGAATAGTCATTGAAATTTTTAAAAGATGGCGAGGGGCACCGGCACCGTTACGAAAAAGCGCGGTGTGTTCTTCTTCAAAAACTCACACGTCTATATCGCCTTCAATCTCCTGTAAGACTTCGGAAGAGGTAAACGATACAGTCTTTTCTTCCATTACGTTCTTCTTATCGTCCATAATGTCTCGTTTGCTCCTGTTGGGTATTTTGATGGAGCTGTAAGAATACGGAACAATAACGTTTATATAGAAAGTAACAAAATTACAGAGCTTCAAGGTGATAATGAACACGCACAATCATGACATGAGTTTGAAAGATCGCTCAACGGGAGCGAGAGAGTGATCGAATTCCGCTTTCATTTCCCTTTAAATTTTGAGTTACGTCTTTATGGCACTGCTCGTCAATCATTCTTAGTACCAAGTACAGGGTGATTCACAATTCGTGACGAATCTCTCGAGGGATTAATGATCCATGTCAAAATTTGGATTTGGAGAGTTCCTCAGCTATTTTCGGAAAAATTATTCCGATCTTCGGAACCATGTTAGAAGATGAATCCGCGAAAAGAGAAACGGGCAAGTCAGAAGTTTTATGAACAGTTTTACACCCTGAGGTAATAAATTAGCTGCGATTTCGGTAAATTCCATTGCGATTACGTTTTTTGATTTAGCTTTCAAATTATGAATATATATGGTTGCAAGACATACGGATGGAATGAAAACCAAACGTTACAATTTCTTTTGGGTCTTCCTTTCCAGTTGAAATCCTGACGGAAAATAAATCCTTCTCCTGGTTGGTGGAGTAGCTCTTCACAGTTGGAGGTAAACCTGATGGATTGGAGTTGTCGAAAATTCACTCAAACCACTGAAATGTTCAAAAGTCACAACACTATGATATCAAGTAAGATTTCGATTTGATTGATTGAATTTAATTTATCTTTCACGCACGTTGGCTGATAGCACAGAATGAGTCCTTGCTCGTTTAATAGAAGTCGAAGAAAATTGAAAATTGAAAATAGATCAAAATCAAAGGATTTCCGGAACACTAAGTCTCTTGAAAAGAACTTTAAGATTATGAAAATCACCGATGCTCAAATTTAGTATTTAGGACAATGTTCACGGCCTGTGATTTGACGACCGAATGCCACTAGCCATGCATCTCAGTACGTGAGGTTCTGAGATTGAAATTTGCTCATGGTGCACGAGTTTCTCTACTCTACGTGACTGTGTAGCTGTCTCAACGGCAACAGCGCACTTGAAATCGAAACTAGGACTCAGATTACATCCGGTACTCGCAGACATACAGACTCGACCACATCGATAGTCTAGTCTGGTTTCATTAATTAACTGCAATTATGGAAAATGAAGAATGAAAAAATGATAGCAATGAAAAAAATGAAAATTAGTTATGAGCTAGCTTACGCTGGTCCGTAACAGTATTCATTTTTGTGTACGACTCCTCGCTTGTATAGCTATGCTATCAATGTACATTTGATTTCGAATAATTGAATAACATTCGAATATGCAATTACATTTTTCATTCTTCATAATTTTCATTTAATTTTTCTATCATTTTGTTACGTTCTACTCTATACGTTCTTCTCGCCAACCTGCTACCATATCCCGTTAGATGACGTTATCTTACATCCCGTTTTCGGATACCTCGCTATCGTTCACACGCTAACCCGCTGCACACGGCACTCACGGGTGCATCGGTCGGTAATCCTCAGATCCCCACCTTTACCTCAAGGCCGAATTAAAATTGGCACGCGTCATGGCCAAGTCAACTTTCTCCAGCGTTATAACTCGGACATAACAATTCTACATGATATAATAATCATGATTCGAAATAAGTTTCTTTGCAATTATAAATCGAAGTTCAATTTTTAATTCTGTCTTCAGAATTCGCGCTATTTAATTAAAAGTCAGGAATCTTTGATGAAGCTATGAATTTCAGAGGTACAGTTGTTTGAAAAGAACGGATTTGAGAAAAATTGTTAATCCAAGAATCCACATATCAATTTATATGACATACCTATTATGTGTAAGTAATGAGTGATATCCATGCATGTTTCGATAACGATAACTATATTGACTGATATATCTTACCTCGACTGCGTGGAGGAGATGAATACTGGATTATATAGCAAAAACGAAGATTCAGTGCAATGAAGACACTCCTACCGACTTGCGATTAGAGTTGCAGAAGAACTGCATAGAAGAACACGAAGCGAGGCGCGATCGAGATAGCGCGAATGGTTGCTATTTCATAACAGTAAAGTGCAGGAGCGCCTATATATGGTGGCGAGATAAGAGCGGGGGAATACCCGACTTGCTTGATCCAACTGTGATCGAACGGCCTAGAAGTGATCTAATTTTACACAAAAATCAGAGGCGAATTTCTCTTTGCAATTATTCTATAAGATAATTCCATTTCAAAGAAATTTGAATATATTTGAATTTGTACCTTATAAAAAAAAAATTTTTTTACTCGTCATTTTGAGGTCGCCCACTCGTTTTTGAAATTAATATTCAATCAAATGGGTTAGTTCCAACGAGAAATTCTTTTTTTGGTCCGAAATCGTAGAAAACATGTAAAGATTGTAAAATGTGATTTTTTTTACTCAGCTTGCATTCTAATACAAAAGAAAGTGCATTTCATTTCATTCCGAAAAAATCATCTTTTGTATTAGAATGAAAGTTGAGTAAAAAAAATCACATTCTACAATTTTTACATGTTTTCCAGGATTTCGGACCAAAAAAAGAATTTCTCGTTGGAACTACCCCATTTGATTAAACATTAATTTGAAAAACGAGTGGGCGACCTCAAAATATTGAGTAAAAATTTTTTTTTTTTTTAATTTTTTTTTTCTATAAGGTACAAATTCTACCCCCATGCTAAGAGAAAAAGAAAAAAAAACTTTTTCAACCCACCCTAATATATATACCGTTCATAAGTTCGAGATCACCTTCCGAATTATCGATCGAGATAGAAGGTTGAATATCTCGGTCAAAAAAAATCGTAGCCAAATAGTTCAGGTGGCATTGGAAAGTGTAAAGAAAAAGCTTTATTTTGCTTCTTTTTTGAGTTTTCCACGATTCTTTCCGCACTCAGTAGATGATTTTGAACATGACCGTTTTCTGCGATTTTCATACTTTTTAAAAGTCGCGTGTAATTCTTTGGGAAATTACAATGAAATTTTTTTCTCAATGGGACTTGAAAGTGTTAGATTTAAGCTGTAAGTTGGTTTTTTGTGAAAAAATCTGCGATTTTTTTCCGTCGTTAGACTCTTCACCGTGAGACATTTTCACTATAATTTCTACGCTTATAATAACCTATCTAAGACTTACAGAATGGTGAGCACTACAAACGTTGATCTGTTTAGCTGCATCCCCAGGTTGCAGTTTAGGAATACGATGAATCCGGAATGGGTCTGCGCCGGATGAGATGTGTCCAGGGGTCGCAGAGTCGACACTTCGCTGAACCTTCGTAGATTCGTAGATTATTTTCTTCGTAGAGATTCGTAGATTAGTAGATTCGTGTATTGGAATACTCGGTCGTTCAGTAATTGGTTATAAGGTTGGTGATTTGAAGTTGGAATGAGTAGTTGTGAACTGAATAGTTTGAGATTGGAAATGGTAGTGAGTAGCGGAGATGAGGCGTGGAAAAGGTAGACTCGGTTTTGAGAGGGGTTTTTGGCCGAGTTGCACATCCGGTGTCCGTGTGCAACTCGCGTGATTCTGGCGTAATGTGAGGATCAGGTAAACTTGATGATCAGGGGAAAGGAAGTGTTGGATCGGGTGAATACACTGAGAGAACAGTTTATTTATAGTTAATAAATTTCATTTCATTTTAACAAATGATAATTTCGGATATGACGAATCGAATCTCCATTTATAGTTAAGAAACCGTATATTTGAATGAACATATATATATATATATATATATATTAATTAAACATTTGTTAACAGTTAATAAATCAGCTTTCAGTTAATTTTACAACAAGGTGAATGAAATTTATATTCTTTTATAGATACGTTATTTAGTGAGTATTAAATAAGATCTGATAACAGTAAAATAAATTATGTTTGTAGTTCGAGGGTTAAACATGCACCTCAGATATACATGTTATTATTTTCATAACAATAATATGGTACAGTTATGATAAAAATCTAAAAATAGTTAAACAATAGCTATTTTCAGATAAAACAATATATGAATATATTGAAATATATATAACGTATAAATATACATAAATATTTATATATATATTTATCATCACGTTTTGTAGACATCAGCCATATCTTCGGACTTGTATACAAGCGTAGCCCTAGTTTTGCTAGTGGGAGTGAAGCGAGTGTTGCGCCGCGTAGTGAGCGTGAAGTGACACTCACTTATTCTCAACTCTATTTTTTTAGATGTATAATACGTTAATTGTTGACTATAATCACAGTCAGATATGAGGCAAACTAAATCGTACGTGACCCAAAGTTGCATTTATTAACTGTTAACAAATTTCGATTTGGTATAAACAAAGGATATATTTGATGGAAATACCACTGAATTTTTTTGGGTTTTCAGGGAGCAGAATATTCATTCATGGTTATCGAATATACTAACAGTTAATAAATATTTTTGGAAAATGGCCGAGTAAATACATTTATTCATTATAAATAAACTGTTCTCTCAGTGTATTGGGGAAACGGAGTTGCGACGTAACAAAGTTATTCAACTTTTTGTGCGGAAAGTCAGTTTTTAGAAAATGCGCCGTAACTCAAGAACTGTGGGATTTCAGATAAAATGTCAGGATATGAAAAATGTGTATTTTTGAATCATTCAAATTTTTATCTATGGAGGTAGTGCTTGAATTGCTATTTAAATAACAAACACATAGTTTTCAATGATTTGTTTTATTGAATCATATTCACATCAATGAGTCGATTCACAAGTTCTACAAATACATTGATAGATATAGGTTTATTATATACGACACATTGAATACAATTATAAAGTTCCATTTCGAACAATTCATTTCAACATTGGTATGGATGAAAGTGAAAACTTGTGTTAAAATCAAGATTCACAAATAATTCAAATGAAAAGAGACAGAAGACTGTGGGGTTAACTTCATATCGGTCAGAATCAAACACGCTTGGTGTAAATATAGGTATAGCAACTTAAATAATACGTACCGCTAATTGCGAGTATTTTAGCTTCAACCTTAGTAGTTTTGCCTGTTTTGAAATCCTTCCAGCTAAGAGCAGCAACTGCGTTGACCTCTCTTTTTGCTTTCGGAAGAACACTCAAACTGACCACGTCCTTGTATGCACTGTCCACCCACCATATCAGTGCGTGTAATTTTTTCACACGACCCATTGTTCGAGTTCGGATTCGACGCCCAAAAGTATGGAAATATTATTGGCACTCTTCTCCGATAAAAATGAACACACCGTGCACCAGTCTATTTGAATCACACGGCGCGCAAACGTGCGTCAACAACGGGGGCAGCCATATTGTTTTTATTTGAAATTGTTTCACTGTACTACGCAACCAGTTGGACTTTCATTCATTTTTTTATTCATTCGTTTCAATGGCGTGGATTGCTAGTGTCATTTTGAAGTTTGTTTTGTTCATCATCACCGGAACAGTTTCTCGAGTTCAGTGATATTCAACGAATTCTTAAGTTAATTCAACAGTGGCCATTACAGCGATTTGAGAAATTTTTAATAAGTATGTCGAGAAAAGGCATCGAAGACATTTGCAAAAGACGGAGACGCGATCGACTCACAGGTATCCTACCGAACGTAGCACCGAATCTGAGACCGTTACTGAGAGAACCGGATGAGTGAGTATTTTTCATTGCGAATTTTTGAATTAAGTGACACTAAATGATCAGAACACTTATTCAATTTCTGATACAGAGATATACCGAATGAAAATCATCGAGACGAAAACGAGATACAAAGACATGAGCAAGAAATAGACCATGATATTGCTGTAGATGTAGGCATAGATAATGGAAATGAACAGTAAGCAACTGCAAAATTATTTCTCACTCTAATAAAAGCCATTGTATGTTCTCGAGTATCGAATTGAATTTTTTCCTAAAAATTCTTAACATCTTTTTTCGATACAGAGGAAATGTAGCGGACGAGGTCCAAGTAAATCTTGGTGAAGATGAAGAGAGAGAAGCACAACCAATAGCGAATAATCAAGAATGGGACGTAGGCGGAGATAATGGTTCCAGTTTTTCAGAAGATGATGGAGAAAGTAATGAAGAAAGTAACGATGAAAATGATGAAGTAAGTAACGATGAAAATGATGAAGAAAGTGACGGAGAAAATGAAGCTTTCATGGGTGGAGACAACGAAGATAATCAACCGTTATATCGGAGAGCTCAGCTAACAGTTGCTGATAGCATGCTGTTAATTTTGACAATCCTCGTGCATCACAATGTGACCTTAACATGTCTTGCGGATATTATTGCGATTATTAATTTCCATTGCTTGAATGAGGGTTTAACACGAAATAGCCTATACAAATTCCGAAAATATTTTTCTCTCGATGAGTTTGCTATCAAAAAGCATTATTACTGCGCTACTTGTGTACGAGAACTTCAAAATGCCGAAAGTGTCTGCCCGTCTTGTCCTGGAAAGAAGAATTCATATTTCGTCCAATTACCTTTTCTCAATCAAATAAAGGAGATGTACAGGAGAGACGGATTTTACGATCGTTTGCAACACCGATTTCAAAGGCTAGTGGATCAACCGAGTAGCATATCTGATGTGTATGACGGCTCTGTATATAAAGCATGGGTGGAAAACGGATTTCTCGCAAATCCACAAAACATTTCATTTTCCTGGTATACAGACGGCATACCTGTGTTTAAATCATCCAAAATCAGTGTTTGGCCCTTATATTTAACAATCAACGAACTACCGTTTGCTGACAGGAAACGAAGGGAAAATACATTGCTTGCCGGAATGTAGTACGGTGATAAAAAGCCGAATATGAATCGATTTCTTAATACTTTTTATTCAGATTTTAGAAGAATTGCTAACGGTATTGAAGTATATCTGCCTCGAGAAAATGTTGCAATGAATGTAAGAGGTATATTATTAGCGGGGACCTGCGATTTACCAGCCAAATGCGAATGTTTAAACTTTATACAATTCAACGGTAATTATGGTTGCCCAACTTGTTTGTGCAGAGGCATTAGTGTTGCTTTGCCCACAGGAGGTACTGTACATGCATATCCATATGATGATCAAATAGTAGAGAGAACATTGGAACACTCCTTACGACACGCTGAGATAGGAACACCTGATGCGCCAGAAATGGGTGTCAAAGGTCCCACTGCTCTTTCAGTAATAATGCCGGATTTTATCAAAGGCATGGCTATCGATCGTATGCATTGCGTCGACGGTGGTGTTGTAAAGAAAATATTGACCTTGTTATTTGACGTAAAATACCGTGCAAATCCCTTTTCGTTGTATCATCTCGTCAATATAATTAATGACAGACTAAGGACAATTAAACCTCCAAAATTTGTTCATCGTATGCCACGCAGTGTATTCGATTTAGTCCACTGGAAGGCTTCGGAGTTAAAAATGTGGTTTTTCTACTATTCCATTCCTGTTTTTCATGGCGTGCTTCAGCAAAATTACTTCGATCACTATATATTATTAGTCGTAGCATTGTCGATTCTCAATTCCGATACAATAACACCCAACATGATCGAAGTAGCACGCGACTTGTTACATAAATTTGTCAGAGAATTTCAAGCATTATATGACATTAAATTTAGCTCGATTAACGTGCATCAGCTACTGCATCTACCTGATTGTGTGATACATCTTGGCCCACTATGGGTACATAGCTGCTATGAATACGAGAATATAAATGGGCTGTTACTAAAACTTATTCATGGGACTTCCCACATTGATATGCAGATAGCAAAATCACAAGATTATTGTATAAAAATGACGAGATTGGTCGAACTGTTGCCACATGGTGATATCCGTGACTTTGGTTTAAAAACAAAACGTCAGGTGAAAATTATAGAAGAGTTGTACCCTAAGTGCCATAATGTTGACAGTTATAATCGACTCTTGGATTTGCCAGATTTTGTCGAAATAGCTATCCGTAATTCGGGAATTGTATTGCAAAATTTTTCTGTATGGCAATATTTACGGTTGTTGAAAAATGGTAAATTATATGTAGCGAAAAATTATAAAGAAAATTTACAAACGCACTCCTATGCAGTGCAGTATCAACATGGCGATAGGCGCAAGATCGGCTTAGTGCATACTTTTGTTAAAATAATAAATTGCAATTGTAGGTTGCAATTATGTAATTGTCCTCATCAACATTATGCAACTATACAGGAATGTGTACGCAATTATGTATTTTCTGCACGCGGCGATTTTCATACTCACGACACTCAATCATTTTTACTCCAATGTAACGTAACTGATAATATGATAGCTATTTCTATACAATCTCTCTCGAATGTTTGCATTTATATGAATGTCGATAATCAAGTTTATATTGGAGTACCTGTTAATGGAAAGGAACTTTAATAAAAAACGTGTGTCAACAGTGAATTGTGTTATTACGTCAAAATGTTTAACAAGTCCCGAATAGGGTTGTAGAAAATGTATTATTTTATTATGCATTATCCATGACATTACTAATTTCATTTTTAATAAATAATGCAATTTTTGCCCATCACGAATTACCCCAAATTGGGTCGCCAAAGATGAAAATGTACTTGGAAAAAATTATATTTTTAATAAAGTCCACATTTAAATGAATCATTTTCCGGGTTTAGTTTTCAATATTTATTATCATTCGAGTATACTCGACACTTGATCGAGCTCTGTCAGTATCAAAATAGGTCCTCAATTATGACTGTGGAGGACTTGGAGGTCCTAAATGGACGCTTGAGGTCGTCCAGTGTTCAAAGAGGTTCATATGTACGCAATGAGTACTAAAGTAGGTGCTAAATTTTGGCCACGAGGGGTGGGGGTCGGAAAACAGAATGACCAAAATTCATACGGACCGAAATTCCGAAATTTCAAAGATCCGAAAACCAATAATCCGAATGAGCATCATTCAGAAGGTCCATAAATCCGAAATTAAAAAATGTAGAATAAGAAAATGTCGAAGGTGAACCGATCAGATAAGTACAAATGAGAATTGACGAACTTTCGAACGACCAAAAACCCGAATGATAAAAAATACCGAATATTCGAAAAAGCAAGTCACACATTTTCAGATGAGTCAGAATTCATAAAAATTGAACACCGAAATGAAATTACAGAATGAGCGAAGAAGCGATGCGTCGAAATACCGAATGATCAAATTCTCGAAGGTGCAAAATCCCGAAAATGGTATGAGAATGCGGCGTGCCACTTCTGGCCGGTAAGGGGGCACCACCAGACCAGATACCGTACTCACTACTCAGATCGCCCGTAGTAGCCAATAATACTATTGTTCGAGCGTTACAACATTAGTTAATTATGAACATCATGCGGAATGTTCTGAAAAATGCTAATTATACAGAGTGTCTGTCAATTTGTCATACAAACCTTCATAGGGCGATTCCTCTTTGAAATAGAAAACGATTTTTCGCGAAAACCTTTAAAAAAAAAAAAAAAACTAAATAAAAATGGGTACTAAGTTTTTATTTTTTTTAATTTTTTTTTTTCGAAAAATCGTTTTCCATTCCAAAGAGGAATCGCCCTATGTAGGTAATAATATGCGTAGCTATATGAGTTTCAATAGCAAATTATAGTGAACAAAGTTCAAAAAAATCAGCTGAACGTGAAAGATCAGACCAAATGAAGTTTTATTATTTTTGATTAAATATTCTACTACTTCGCAGCGCTGTAGCTGGATATGAATAATTACCGTACAGAAAATTCACAAAGAGCAATTCGAAACACATTCAATGTACTTTGAACCGGTATTATTTTAATTTGATTACGATCAGTTTTTGAAGATTTTTTCAACTTCTTGTCTTACCGTTCGTTTTTAAGTCGATGCGTGATAACTCATAAACGGCAAATTTCGAGATAGAAGTAAAAAAGAGAAAAAATTTCAAATTTTGCCATTCCTTGAGTTATTAAGCATTTACTGAAAAACGAACTTTGACACAAAAAGTTGAATAACTTTTAGACTTCTCTCAATAATAACTTTTAGAAAAAATACAACCTCAAAGTTCATTGGAAGTACTTCGAATTGCCTTTTGTACATTTCCTGTTGGCTTTTTTTGAATCATTTTACACTGTGAAATGTTGATTTTTGGAACAGTGTTTCCAAATTTTTTAACGGTATAGTGTATTTCCCACATCAAACGTTTTGCCACCTGAACCACATATATTTATTCCTTATTGATAACCAGCGGCAATAATTTTTTGCATGCGTGATTGACGGCAAAATAGTCAATGTGACTACTTGTTGGTTCAATCACACCTCCTGTTATGTGAAAGATTCAGGTGGTTCGTGGACAAGGTAAGTGGTCCCAAAAATCGAGCTCCTCCGGGTGGGCAAAGCCGGGTTGGATGTCCATATCGTCCAGAATATTTATCGGCAAATATATTCAATCAATTTTTCAAAACTTTGTGAATTCTGACCTAGCCCCAAAATTTGATGGATTTAGGTATTCGACTCAGTTTCCCACAATTTTGGGGCGACTGAACGGTTTTTAAAGGTCGCTGAAGAAGTTCGAAGATAATCGGAATTTTAGTTATAGCAGTGGCGTATTTATAGGCGATTATATAACTAGAAGAATTCGTACGGTAAGGTAAGTGCTGGATTATTTTATGTACCTAAATTATCACATGGAACAGACTTGTATTCTATCCTCATGTAAAACGTCATGTATATAAACAACATCGCAAATTAGTGACCAAAGAAAACTTGCGATATTCTGAAAGTCACCTCTCTATACAGATACATAACCATTTTTATGCAGCGAATAACGATTATTACCATTCTACGTTAGCTTCAACTATCTCATGATGTACGTTATTAATAATCGAATGCCAAAAATTGGACTAGTTATTTTTGTACAATGTGCGTCAAGTCTAACTTTACGCCTGCGAGTGATTGGACGCGGCCTCGGGCCGGCTACGCGTAATCACTCAAGGGTATACAGTTGTACGCCCGCGGTGCGAACACTATTTTATGTCAGGGTGGCGTAGAGTACGCCACTAAGTTCGGAGGTAAGGTCATTTGGCAGAATATGAAATCCATATAGAATGAATTGCAGAGAAGCGGTAGAGTCGAGGCCGGAAGGGAGGTGGGGGAGGTCCAGGTCTCAGACGAAAATTTTTGCGTGCAGTACTATTAGTTTCAAACAGCGCTGACATGATCTGGACCCTATTTCAATGAAACCACAAAATTATAAAATTCGCCAGTGATAGGTTTTTCACCAACCCCTGGCATCGGAAAGTACGACTTCCCGCTCACTCGAGGGGTCGACAGTCGTAGTTTCCTGGCAGGTGTGGTGAAAATGGATATTCTCAGGTGGAAGATCGGGAAATATCATTTCGAATACATGTGTCAAATAATTTGATTTTTTTTTATTTACATATACATGACAAGTGCCACGAACATTTATTTTTGATAAAAGCGGTTTAAATGTGTCAGAATTTTTTGATTCTCATTCTACCGAAAGGCTGCGAAAAAAACGGAGAAATTTCAGCATAACAACATTTCTCTTCTTCCACAATTTATCACGCTACGTGATAAATTAGTAGTTTAGCCTAGCTTATCAGCTTATTAGCTTATTGAAGTGGTTTTGTTTAAATATTGTGGATAATAGCTCTTAGCTTAGTGAAGTTTATTTTACAGTTTCGGTAATGTTTTTTTTTTTTACACATGAACGCAAAGGCCGATTTTACTAGTACCCGTTTTCGGGAAGCGAAGAGCGGTTTTACCGACCGGAAAATCTTCTATTCCCCAAAGTCTTTCTTCCCTGAAAGTATTTCCTTCCAGTGCCACTCGGTTAGCAGCCACATTGTTTGAAATATTTGAATAACTGTGAACTATGAGTCTACTGTTTAATCAACAATTTTTCAGTCGTTTGTGTAATCTTCTCGAATATACATCAATTAATAATAATATTCTATCGATCAATTATTATACTATCGCCAAGTCTCTTAACCATCAACTTTAATCGTGAAATTTGGGACAATGGGCGACGTCCCCAGAAGACGACGTGATTCTCTGTCTGTGTGCGATCGTTGCAAGGACGGTAGACTATACCAAGTCAACAGTACTACGAGGAACGGCGTTATGTAAGAATCAACTATTTTTTAAACCATTTTCGCAAAATCTCGGTTTTCTTCGAATACGATAAAAGAGATTGTACTTTTCATCATTGTGTCGATTGACCGGGAAAACCAATCGGAAAACACATATTAAGGTAACGGTACCAATGCTCGGTTGGTTAAGAGTGTTCCTGAATTAGAGGATTTATTAGTCATTTAAGGAGTGTTTTTTTTCAAATGACTGGAACCATCGTTAAGCTCATAATTCCTAGTTTTCGAAACACATACAATAGCTGCGAAAATGTTAATTATTCTAATTTTCATGCATTTGAATGTTCAATGATAGCAAATGTACCGATCTTCGGACAGCTTTTAGCGTTACGTCAGACACGTCCCTTATGCATGTACACACATGATATCGGTATCTGTCCGTATGAAGTTGGCACCAAAGTCTTTTGTCTCCTTCCATCCTTCATGGTTGCATAGAGAAAAAAAGAGAAAGAAGATTCTGGGGCCAACTTCATACGGACAAATACCGATATCATGTGTGTATGTTTGTTTGTTTGCTTGGTTCATTTTTTTCTTTTCATTGAAGTTTTGATCAACCCTCGCAATCTATGATTATTTTATTTTATTTTTATTTATTCATTTTTTAATTTATCAAATAAAATTTGTCGAACTGTCACGAGCGATCCGGAGGTAACAACGCTCGGCGTCCGATTATTCAGGTTCTGCGGCTACGTGCTCTCGTACCTACCAGTGATCGGACACGAGTTCGACTGTGGTACATACGTGTAATGGATGTCCCAATAATGAGACGCACAAATTAATATATAAAACCTTATTAAAACTGATTTGTGACGACGGTATCGAAAAGCTTGTTTAATTCGCTTTCGATAGGTCTTAAGTCTAGTCTAGAAATCGATAAAAATAAACGCCTATTATATCATGAATTATCGCAACTCGTTAGCTCATCGGTTTATAAAAGTGCATTCATGGTATGACTGACTTCTACTCGTTAATATCTCGCGTCAATTTTACTACTGAAGTCGTTATTTAGCGTACAATTTTTTAGAACATCAATTATTAATTGAAGGCTGAATAGTACTATACAATCGTCACTTTTGGTTACCTGTCAATTATATTGCTAATATAGTGAAATATTTGGACTACCGTCCGAACATTGGTACCGTTACCTTATTACATCGCTGAGCAATGAACTAGTATATTGTGTTAGGCTACCGTTCTTTATAGAAGATAAGCCAAAGGTTCAAAAAAAAAGTATATTGTGTTATTATCGACGAAAGTCGGAGATTGCGACGGTCATTGTGAAGTTTGCCAACACACGAGTCGCGATCGCCAACTTTTGTCTCGCGTCACACGCGATACTTTTTATAATGAATGCATACAGGGTATCATCGCTGTTTACAGGGAAAAAACCATTTGAAAGATGCAAAAAACGGTCGAGGTAATAATTTTTGGCGACCGAGCGTGAAAATTTGGACCCTAATGCCCATATAATAATATGTATAATTGCATATTCCATTTTTTTCACAATCGGTTAGATTACTGTTATAATTTCATTGCGTTGCAGTTACTTACGCTGCCATAACAGCTCAGTTTGTTATGGGACGGCAAAGATGGACAACGGGCGGTTAAATCACGTCCGTCCGCATTCCGAAGAATGCCTACCCAATGAAAATTCGGCTCTGATAGGATCCTTCAAGCAAGCATTGAAAGATTCATTAAGTAATCATTGGTATAGATTGAGAGACCTATTTGATCAGACGTCATTGATGTAAGTGATTTCGTTTTCATTGAAGCGAGCCAAACAATTGTTTTTGAATTCATCCCTCATGTATGCCCACTAGGGTGTACCTTATTTGGGGCTCGGATGAATTTTCAATCAGACGCCCCCCAAATCGACTCCAAATAATTGCAAAACAATACCCTAATTCTTTCAGATTTTTATATAAACCCTAACCCCTCCCTAAATGAGGCTGGATTTCCCCATTTAAAATACACGTGTTTCGGCCATATTCTCAGAATATATTTTATTCTAAAATTAAAAAACTTCTATAAAAATCTGTAACTGCGCAATTTTAGTGTTCATTGGTGCTACTATTTGAGGAAAAATTCACATTATCATACGGGTCAATCTGGACAAATTGCACACCCTTTAATATGCCTTTTTTTTCTCAATTGAAGGGTATGCAATTCGTATAGATTGACCCGTATGATAATGTGAATTTTTTATCAAATAGTAGTACCAATGAACACTGAAATCTCGCAGTTACAGATTTTTCTGAAAGTGTTTACTTTTAGAATAAAATATATCCTGAGAATACGTGTATTTCGAATGGGGAAATCTACCCTCATTTGGGGGAGGGGTTAGGGTTTAGATAAAAATCTGAAAAAATTAGGGTATTGTTTTCGAATTATTTGGAGTCGATTTGGGGGGCGTATGATTCAAAATTCGTCCGAGCCACAAATAAGGACCACCCTAATGCCCACATTAGTAATGAGATTCTTTATAAAAGGGATATTTTATATATTTTTCCAATGACTCGATTCGACTGCTGCTTTAATTTTCGCAATTTTCGAACAAACTCCGACAGTCCGATTTAATAAAATCATTAACGCAGATACCCTGAAGCTGCGGAACTCGTCACTTTTAAATCACTCAAAAAGTACATGCAGACATGCAGACGAATCGCATATCCGGCACGTCCATTAGATATTTGAGAATTCGCCAACCAGCTAGACGATCCGACAAACCAAAGAATTCTCGAATATGCCAGTGGTCGCTTCACGACGAAGCTTCTCACAGACGATGACGAGAACGAGCATATTCTCATTTATGATGAGCAGTTCGTTCGGACTGAAATAATGCAGCATGTGTTCCAGATATTCGTTGACGCAACCTTTAGATCAACGCCAAACTTGAACGACGCATATCAATTATTGACCATGATTGGCATCAAATTCAATCACGTGAGACTCCACTTCTAACGATTATTGTATGGATTTGATGCGGGATAGCTTAGTCTTTTACTTATTTCACTATAAACAACTTTAAAATGCATTTAAACGCGGTCTCTCCATATGTACAGATATTAAATATAATTTGGAAATAATGTTGGCGCAAATCGGGTTTCAACATCGATTAAAAAATGGTCTCTATTCATTACAATATCATTACTATTTGTTTTTTGACTAATAAAAATAATAATGATACGCGACTAGAGCTCTCAATTCAAGTAATCAAATAAAAATTAGTGAGTACAGGTATACAAATATGGAACCACGCAAGACGATTTTTGATATCAACTCACCAGAATCAAAACGCGAGTCACTAATGTTCATTGCTCCCAGTTATATGGGTGATAATCCTCCGCTATTTTCATTCATTCATGTACGTCATTTAAGTCACGATACTTTCTTACAAATTACAGGGCATTCCATTCGTATGGGTCATCATGTCGCGAAAGTTAGAGTCGTCCTATGTATGCGTATTTCAATATATCAGAGACAACCTTCTACCGGAAGCACATATTGATTTAATCATGAGTGACTTCGAAGCGGCGATCAGGAATGCATCCAATCAAGTGTTTCCACAAGCGCATTGCGCAGGGTGTAACACACATTACGATAGAGTGAGTCGTTCAAAGGTGTTCATACCCCCTTCAGAACTATTCATCTATTTTCTGGGTTGTCTGATAGATTCAAAGCTTGCTGAGGGCATTAATTTCAATTGAATAACAAAATTCCCCATTACGCCTCCATATTACTTTTCATTTAAGGCGGTCCTACAAAAACTAAGGTCGCTTCGGCTGGATGTATTAATCCGTGATAATGAAGATGCGAAAGTTCTTATCAAAAAGATACTTGTACTGGCATATTTACCAGCCGAAATGATTGTGGACCAATATGACGCAATTAAAAGAAGTTTGCCAGCTAATCTGAGGAGAAGCTTCAATACATTTTTCGCATATTACGAACGGTATTGGCTAAGAATCGTTTCACCTTCTGGCTATAGCGTCTTTGGCCTCTCTCGAAGGACAAATAACATTTTGGAGTCCTACAATAGTAAATTGGGATACCAACTGCAAGCGCGCCCTTCACCTTGGGAATTTATTAGTGAGTATCATTGACGTGAGGATTCTCGTTATTTAAGAAGCTCTCCTTATTCGTTCCTCTCATCAAGGTGTATCGATAAGGGTGTATATTTTCGACCGTGACGATGTTTATAACCTTTTTTCTATGAATCGAATGCTGTTTGGCATACTTACAAGGATTGGGTTATCCCCTATGACCCTGTGGGTGGGGTTTTTATACTTTGTTTTCACTGATTTGAAAATACTGTCATTAGGTAAACTTTTAATACTTCAAACCCACGCGAAATGTGACGTGGAACGATTAAAACGACGTCCCGGCATGCTCGTTATCAAACTGTATATAAAAACCACGAGCTTCAAAAAGGTCAGTTTTCCAAGATGTGTGAGTTTAGGGGGTCCTGGAAAGGCGTCGCTGTGTATTGAATATTCGTATTTCAATACCCGCCAATGGTTCCATAATTCCGGTAGAAAGTTCTAGGAAAATCCTGCATTCAGACATGAGTCTGGGAATTCAAATAGAAAAACACAATTTCAAAAAAAAAAAACGCAAAAATTTTTGCAATGAATGTAAAGAAACAATGCACCGGTATCTTATCATTATTTATAGCGACATTATAATTTATATGCGTTTCCCAACAAATAAGCAGACTAACCCGAGTAGAAATTCAAATAGGGCCTTGAAGAGGCCATTTTTTCGATCTCACAAAAATAAATATGTACCTACTTTCTTTGTCACATTTAAGAAACTCCTTGATCTTTTGTAGCGTGGAAAGAGCTTTACTACCGAAATATTACGGTCGATGAATTTCTTGTAAGAGGAATGCATCTTAAAGGAAATGTCAGCCATAGAATCGCGAGAGAGTCGAACGAGCGCGAAGGCGAAGAATTTGAATTAACGGCGACTCCAAGGCAGATACGCCTAGGTAAATTACCAATAAGATTTTTGAGGAGACAGTTTGTTGCTGAATCTTGCTTTTACAGACTTGAACATTTAATCGCAAAGTGGAATTATAAAAAAGGGCTGTACTTATATACACGGTAACTCTTTCCAAGTATCGAGAATGGTAGGAGCCTAGTTGGTGGGGTCGGTTCGAAGTTCCGAATCTTCAAAGCTCCGAACCGTAAAAATTCCGAATTTATTCTAAACGATTTCGAAATTTCACGAATCTGGGGTTTAGAAAATTGAAATTTCGAATGGTCTAAATGCAGATAGCTCAAGTCTCCGACAGTCCGATGTTCCGAAAGTGCAAAATTCCGAAAGATCAAACGTGTTCTTAACGTGTCGATCAAACGACGCGCGACGGCTTGATGTTCAATAGTTTTGAAGTTTTTGCCTTTCGGATATTGAGCTTTCGTCATACAGCGCCGCCACGTTTCGAATTAGAATTTCGCCCGATCGGGTAAAATATCGGCTCGCGTCGGTCAACTGAATCCACCAACGGATCGGGCGAGCGGGCTTTCTTCCTCTGTTTCCGCCGTTTGGGCAACTCATTCACCCGAAAATGTGCAGTCGTTGCGCTAAATTCAACATGCAGTCGCTCCACTGTGATCGAGCAATCAACTGTCCTGCTCTTTTCTCCGTGTGATAATTTCTATATTTGTTTTACAAGAAAACGATCCCGATTACGACGCTCCACTGTTTCGTGGCGTTTTGCCCGGCGATTTTATGAGAGATCTAGCTCCGCAGCCAGCGCAACGTGAAAATGGTAATGAATGAAATAAGCTATTTGAAATCGTTGAAATACATCGCGTGTCTAATGGCAAAAGGTCGTGGGCGCCAAAAAAAAAAAAAAATCTTTTTTTTGGTGGCAAAATCTTTTTTGCAACACCTGCTTCGAAAGTTTGATGTTCGAGGCCTCTGAAGCGAGCGTAAAGTACCTGAGTTCCGAGGAGTGAAGAAAAGAAGAGTGAGCGCATGCGCATACCGCGAATACTCTACTTTACGCACTAGTGCTTTTTTCGCGCATGCGCACATCGCAAATACTCTACTTTACGCACTGTGTCATGGCGGCGGGCAGTCGCGATGTGAGGTGATATTGACTAATTAATTTGTCTCTCAAATCAAACTTTCTGCGCAGGGAGTTACAAAAAATATCGTGTGATACACGTGCGGATAGGCAATATCTGTCTCGTGTCATTACGGCACTTGCCTTCGGCTCGTGCTGCAAACGACACTCGTCGGATATTGCCTACTGTCCGCACGTGTATCACAATATACTATTTCATGCAATATTACATCTTTTGGGCATATCCGCAAAAAAAAAAATTTTTTTTGGTGCTTACGACCTTATGGCATTAGTCACGCGATATAATGAAGATTATAATTATGATATGCGTCAAGCATACAATATTGATACATTCCTTGTTCTCATCAAAATAAAGTTGCTGCTCATCCCGATCGGCCTCCTACGCCGGAGAGGCAAGTAGAGGCGGAAGATGAATTGGGTAATTGAATGCTCCTCATTTCGTATCACATTTCATTTCTTGAATGAAATTCAGCTAAATTCGCATAGTTTACGTATAGAATCATTGGTCACTCATTTGCGACGTACTATTGTATTAAAAACACTTCGTTCCCGGGCTCATAAATATTCACCAAATCATTACATCACACGTACAAAGCAATGTATAATTTTTTGTGCAATAGTTGATCCTGTGCTGGAACACCCTCGCACGCCTGAGAGCGAAGAGCTATCATCGGGTAATTTAATTGAAATACAGCCACAGTAAATAATTGTATCGGTAAAATATATTGTCGATTATTTGTTTTTTCACTATCAAGACGAAGACTTTTTCATGGAGGATCGTGTTCTGACGCCGGAAATATCCGAACAGGCAGGCGCATTAGATGATCTGATGCTGGAGCGTCCCCATACGCCAGCGAGGGAACTGCAAGATGAAGAAGGTTATTGAATACTTATTATATGAAAATTTGAGTCATTGCACTTGTAGATGATAGTTTTTTTCATTGTTTGTATTGAATATGCATTCTCGAAATTAAAGTTGTACATCTTTTCCAGACACTGATTCCGATGTTTATGAAGTATCTCCAGAGGCTGTAGTTCGCGTTGAAGCTGTCCTACCGAATCGCCCACTACCCCAAGGCCAAGCAGCAAGAGAAGTAGTTGTTGGTATGTGTCTTTCATTTTTGCTGTACACGTAGTGAAAAATTACGTTCCGATGTTACAATATAATTCATTTCAGAATTACGATTCTCGAGTTTCGTTTCGGATTTTTGAGCTGAAACTATAACTATAACTCTCAAATATCAAAACTTGCATTGCCTAGTCTGAAAGACTATAAAGTTTTGAACATATTATGATTCATCCCTTAACTATACCAATGATTCGTATGAATGTCTATTAATATCACGTTTACCTAATTATGTACGAAAGGTGGTTCGCGCAGAACAAGACGTCGTAAGAGGCAACGGGAAAGACGACGCAATGTGATTGCGAACCCTGGAAACGTTCCCGCCGCTGCGGGTCGGTCGCGTCGCAGGCATCGCAGAATGAACGCTGAAGGTGAAAACATTATTTCCCATTAATTTCATAGACATTACTGTGGTTGACTGTGGTAGAAATTCCACATGTCAATACGACGTTTCGGAGTTTTCACTAATAATTGTACTACATGAATTGAAAAAAAATCCAATGCTATACTTCAACATAAGTGAAATGGCAGCCACGCGCAAATGTCCGTTTTTTTATGAATTAAAATAGCACATAAACATAGTTTATGCGTACATAATGTCTCGCGAGGAATGTTTTGAAATTTGTTTTCCCAGAATGAAATTCTTCAACTTTGCCTCGCCATAATTCAATTTTTAATCAAATTCGGGTTGACATTTTCAACTTTAGTCATTCACCAAAAATAAGTTTGCATCATTCGCCATGCACATTTTGGTAAAATTTTAGTTGCTCATATCGATGAAAATGTAACGAAAAATAACAGCTCAATGATCATAAAAAGAGGCATACAACCTGTAGAAAAGAAATCATCTCTATGTTTGAGCTAAGGTAAATAATGTTACCAACGCTTCCATTGATAATTGTGGAGTTTCTGCCAGAGTAGTTAGTCATTGGAAAAGTAGTATTATGATAACCTGCCTTGGAAAGATAATAATGTTTTCACGATTACATGTCACTTGTTTTTCATCATGACGTCGTTTAATAGGTACAGACCATTCACAGTAAGCTTTTTAAACTCTGTTTCTTATTTTGATTCCCTCACCAAAATTTAACAGTTGAATAGACATATGTAATTGAATACACTTGAATATTTGTGCGTGTTTTGTCCCACACTATACTTTAGGTGTAGCAACAGTGCGTCAAATTAACTTTGAGCAGGGGAGTGAAGAAACGTAGACTTCAAAGAATGTAAATTATAATAGACAAATTCATAACGAAATGATATGATGTAGAATCTAGATGTTTTTAATTCACACGCGCATTAACAGAAATAATCAGATTATTATCAAACATATTTAAATCTACTTCAGAATCCTATTATTTATCGGAATAACTCGGCGGACGCGAAAATTATTACTCTATTCACACATTGTTGATACCTGTTAAATCCAGCCGTGTAGCCAAGTAAGCAGTGAAATAACCTTGTCCTGACGACCTGAGCTGCCTTTGCAGGCGGAACCCAGAGCGATGGCGTTGTGCTCTTTTGAACCTCGGAGCGGTCTCACGTGGCTTCGCCAGCGTTTTCCAAGCGTTGAGGCTGACTGTAGGTCGGAACTTCGGCTGCTGGATGAGGATTTTTTAGAATTATTCCTAATCGTATGCGCTCGTGACAAAAATCTCGGTAAATAAACGCGACCCGGCCATCCTTGCGCACACGACGTACGCGATCACTTGTGAATCCAGCCGTGTGGCCAGTAAGGAGTAACAACTCTATCCTGATGACCTGTGCTGCCTTTGCAGGCGGTACGCGGAGCCATACGGTGTGCTCTTTTGAACCTCAGAGCAGTCTCGCGTGGCACCGCCAGCGTTTTCCAAACGCTGAGGCGGACTGTAGTTTGAAACTTCGGCTGATGGATGAGGATTTTTTCGAATTATTCGCAATCCTGTGCGCTCGTGACAAAAATCTTGGTGATGAAACGCGACTCGGTCATCCTTGCACACACGACGTACGCGATCACTTGTGAATCCAGCTGTGTGGCCAGTAAGGAGTAACAACTCTATCCTGATGACCTGTGCTGCCTTTGCAGGCGGTACGCGGAGCCATACGGTGTGCTCTTTTGAACCTCAGAGCAGTCTCGCGTGGCACCGCCAGCGTTTTCCAAACGCTGAGGCGGACTGTAGTTTGAAACTTCGGCTGATGGATGAGGATTTTTTCGAATTATTCGCAATCCTGTGCGCTCGTGACAAAAATCTTGGTGATGAAACGCGACCCGGCCATCCTTGCGCACACGACGTACGCGATCACTTGTGAATCCAGCCGTGTGGCCAGTAAGGAGTAACAACTCTATCCTGATGACCTGTGCTGCCTTTGCAGGCGGTACGCGGAGCCATCCGGTGAGCTTTTTTGAACCTCAGAGCAGTCTCGCGTGGCACCGCCAGCGTTTTCCAAACGCTGAGGCGGACTGTAGTTTGAAACTTCGGCTGACGGATGAGGATTTTTTCGAATTATTCGCAATCGTGTGCGCTAGTGACAAAAATCTTGGTGATGAAACGCGACTCGGTCATCCTTGCACACACGACGTACGCGATCACTTGTGAATCCAGCCGTGTGGCCAGTACGGAGTGACAACCTTATGTTGATACCCTGTGCTGCCTTTGCAGGCGGTACGCAGAACCATGCGGTGTGCTCTTTTGAACCTCAGAGCGGTCTCGTGTGGTCTCGCCAGTATTTTTCGAACACTGAGGTGGACTCGAGGTCGGAAGTTCGGCTGCCGGATGATGATTTTTTGAACTATTCGCAATCGTGTGTGCCGTGATAAAAAAACTCCCGGTGATTAAAATTGCAATCGCCTGCGACCTAATCGCTCGGATGAGACAATATGTACTTGTGAAGGATAGTTTTCTTTTTTTTTTAGTCATTTAGTCATCGTATAGTAGTTTTACTCACATATTATCGTGACGACGTTTTCTAGAGAGAATACGAGATAGCAAGCATGGTCTTCGACTGAGGGCGGTTGTTCTATGGATGTACTAGTCCTGTTATTTTAATTTTTATCGACTTCAGTCAATAGTGAATCTTTCGTGAATCAGAACGAGCTGCAAAGATGTTTCGGTATTATACTACTAATTATGCGGAAAATGTTTATCCGCGATAACGAACGCTTTGACGCAATAATATTATTAACGCTTTGGTATGCTCGATAAGAATCTTTCGCAGTAATATTTGCGTCTTTTTGGAATAAGATGTGTTAATCGTTAACACACATTATGTTATAACTTAGAATGGTGTAAAAAACATAATTTCGTCATATCCTCACGGTTGCTAATAATATTCACAATAATATGTCAAAGGTGATTTCTGAAATTTTATCTGCTATCAAATAATACTGATTGTGTAGATTGATTTCTAATGTTACAGTAATAACAATTTGAAAACCCGTTGCATGTCCATTAGGGTGTCTGTTATTTGCCGAATTAACTCTTTCTACTTGGGTATGTGCCAAATTATTAGTTTATAGCCCAAAGACAATTATGCTATTTTTTTTTTTTCCATTCAAGTGCCAGTAACCCCTGCCTGTAGGACGATACTTGTCCCATTTGATTAACATCCAGGGATTTCTGCACTTTTTAGACTTTAATTTTTTTTTCGCTTACTACTTTCCTTCCCTCATCGAATATTGTTGATTCTACTACTGTTCTGACCTCCTTGGATGGTGACATATTTTTACATCGATGGAAATAAAAAATTTAAGTTTTGTAAGGGGTGAAATTTTTGTTTTACCATATTGTTTAATATATATATTATCATTCGAATAGGTCAGAATAGTAGTAGAATCAACAATATTTGATAAGGTAATGAAAGTAGTAAGCGGAAAAAAAAATTGAAGTCTAAAAACGGCAAAAATCCCATGTTAATCAAATGGGACAAGTATCGTCCTACAGGCAGGGGTTACTGGCACTTGAGGGAAGACCCTAGTGGAACTGAAAACTTTTATCTTATCTTTCTTATGATCGAAATTATTTATAGGTCATGTGAAACTGTAATCCAAAACTAAGGAAATCACACCTTAAGCTGTGAGATTACTTGAGAAATGTGGAAGCTACGCAACATTCAATGGTAAAAATGTACTGAACTTCAAAATGCTTCTTCATGAAAAGATATTAGTTTCTCAATTAGTAAGGACTTTCAATCGAGCGACTGCCAATTCTGAGCGTAGCGTTGATGGTTTTCTTCAATTCAGGAACATTACTTATCTATCACATAATTGTTATCCTACAGAAGATGGATTTAGAACCAAGAAAATATGTTAACGAAGAAATTTTATATTCTGAGCGCTCCAGCTTTTCATTGCATTTCGGAGTCCTGCAGCACCTATACCCATACCTACATGGCTATGTAGTTCATACTTTGACTTTATATCTTATGAAACTTACTTTCAATGGTATTTTCGATAGTTTCATGAAATTCTAGAAGTTTATTGTGGAAAAGCAAAAAAAAAATTTTTTTGTTTAATTAATTTTTTTTATAAAATTAGCTGTCTGTAAACTAAAAAAAATCAGAGGACCTTGAATATTTGTCACAAGGTGGAGACAAGCCCCTAGAGTATATTTCCAACAAAAACGCAAAATGAAATTTTTAGGCGATTTTGTTCAAAATCTCAGTAGGGTCTTCCATTAAAAAAAAAAAGAAAATAAAAAAAAAAAAGTAGTATAATTGTCTTTAGGCTATAAACTAATAATTTGGCCCATACCCAATTAGAAAAAGTCAACTCGTGAAATAACGGACACCCTAATGTCCATATTCAGCAATTGTATTCTTCAGTTCTTACTGTTTGTACCTATGACGACGTCATTTCACGTCAAATTTATAAAGCTGTCGAGTGACCTGTACTTAATTTTTTTTAAAAACTGTTACAGGACCTACTGAAACGTGTAGAGTATGTCTGACGAGTCCAATCACACATGCATTTCTGCCATGCGGTCATCGGTGCTGCTGCGAAGCATGCAGCACAAGAATATATGGTGACGCCGATCTCGGGACATGTCCGACATGCCGAGCTGCTCTCGGAAGATCGCCGGTCCGCGTCTTTGTGTGAAATGTTTGTTTAGTCCGGTCGAGTTGTTCAGTTTAGTTGTACATAGTTAGGCTCTTTAGTCTAATAGTCTTGTATATACCTGTAAATAGTCAAGATGTTTAGTTCGTAGTATAGCTGTACATAGTTTAGCTGTATATAGTTTAGCTGTATATATTTCAGCTGTATAGTTAGTCTAGTCTTGTAGTATAGCTGTATATAGTTTAGCTGTATAGTTAGTCTAGTCTTGTAGTATAGCTGTACATAGTTTAGCTGTTGAGTCTAGTCTTGTAGTATGGTTGTATAGTGTATATATACTTGGCGCGAGACTCTACCGAGTCTCTTGATAGTCGAGATGTTTAGTATAGTTTTGAGGTATAGCTGTACATAGTTCAGCTGTTAAGTCTAGTCTTGTAGTATAGCCGTATAGTGTATATACTTGGCGCAAGACTCTACCGAGAGTCTTGATAGTCGAGATGTTTAGTATAGTTTTGAAGTATAACTGTACATAGTTCAGCTGTTAAGTCTAGGCTTGTAGTATAGCTGTAGGGGAGGGTGGGGCAAGACAGCCCCCCCTAAGCCGGTAGTCATTTTTTGTGGCTTTCAACCATCAAATCAGTTTAATTTTGTCCCATTTCGAAGAAATTTATGATAAACAAAAAAAAAAATTTTTGACCTAATTTGTACAGGGGGCCTTCTTGCCCCGGGGGGCCGTCTCGCCCCACCCGCCCCTACAGTAGGGTGGTCCTTATTTGGGGTACGTTAGAATTTTTTTCGACGATAGTCCTAAATCGGTTCCAAATATATAAAAAAAATATTTAATATTAATATTAACCCGGCCCCACGACGATGAAAGTTTTAAATGGGAAATTGCATGTATTTTTTAAAACTGAAAATTGAATATTCATAACTCCGATTATTATTGATGAAAAAATCTGAAATTTGGTATAGTTTTTCGTACTTGTATGATGTACATGATAGCCACTAGTAACATATTGAGAAACACGAATCATGTGCAAGTTCAATGGACTTGAAAAACATTTTCATTCATTTATTCAAGTGCGATATTTCATTGCCATGTACCTAAGTAATACATTCCATGATTGATGGGCCTCAATAACCTGATATTAGTCCAGTTGACAGACCTGCCCATACAAACAATTTTGCCATAACAGTTCGCGGTAGCATTTTTCTTATAATTTTCGACGTTCTGAATTTAATGGTGCAAGAATTTTTGCGTTAAGTCTTGCGGAAGGGGTTCGAAATAATTTTTGAAAATTGAAATTGCAATATAGCGATAACGACGGAAAAATTGAAAAAAACTTTCATACAAGAGTTGTAGAAAAAAAAATCCACGTTTAAAACGATTTAAATTTTTTTCTATACAATCAATGGGTGAGCGAGTGTAATTAATTTAAGATTTTCAATAGCTATATACAAAAATGAAGGAGTGGGAGGTGCCTCTCCTTTCTCCCAATGTCGCATATGCAGGTTTCGTACGGGTGCGAGCGAAACACCACTAGCCCGCGATGCTTTCACCTCTCGTGCCTGTCTTCCGACTATCACGATAGTTTTTTAGACGCACGTAATGCACGAAGCGGAGTATTTTCAATGAAACGTACAGTAAAGTAATTGAGACCAGAAGAACTCGTTAGACATTGCTTTCTGGATCTGATATATTTCATGTATTACCTAGTTTCATAAATTAGATGTATATAGTAAAATAAATTTAATAAATATATTGTTAATCAGTAATTAATTTGATATTAAATTTCTTTTGAAAAAAACTTCGTTCTCATCATTTTATACCCCTTTCTATTTTATAAGGAAAAGAAAAATCCTCGTTGCAAGAGAAACATTTCTTGTTTTGAGAAACTGTATTTTCTTGAATGTCTTTTGATCAAACCAAGGAAATGTATGCCTAATTCGAATTAATAGAACATATTTCCTTGATTTAAGCAAAAAAGATCGAAGAAACTACAGTTTCTTGAAATAACAAATCTTTTTCTTTACACGAGGAATTCTTTTTCTTTGTATTTAGATTAGTCATCGATAGTTACGTTATAATATTCTTAAAAATCTGAGAAGTCTACGACCTTCATTCAATTTCAGTGATTTTTAAGGTAGCATGTTGACATTCTTTGTGCAGAAAATTGCACCAAATTTGCACTAATTCAAAATAACCACTAAGAAAGTTTGAAGTCATCGATATGTATAAAGTCATAGAGTCTTTACAATATCCTTAATTACAATTATAGCACTGCCGTTGATTAAATGAACGAGCATTTCTCATTTTCGGAATTTTGATTTTTCTGGATTTTGAGTTTCGGTATTTTGACACATCTGATCTTCGCGTGTCGGATGTATTGATTTTCGGAATTTTGCTCCATCGAGGTGATGGTTGTTGGGAAATCTGATTTTCGGGTATTTGAACCTTCTGTTTTAATACAATCTGCATTTCGCTACGTTCGCAATTTTGAAATTCGAAAGGAGGCTCTTTGGCATTATCGTACTTCGAATATTTTCATGAATTGTGAAAACACACTTCGGAATCATGGTCTTTTGGAACATTTAAATTAGGATTAATTGACTGTTCGGTGAAAATGGTATTCGGGATTCCGATTTTCGGAATTTCGGTCGTTATGAATTTTGGTCTTTCTGTTTTTCGACCCCGACCCAATTTTTGCTTTCTTTCTTTATAAAAATCCCCTAGACAAGCAGTTTGCGCCTCGTTTGTAGTGCCGAGCACAGTCATTTTTCTTGTATATTTCTCTCCGTGTAGAGTTGAGATATCGAGCTGCGCTTTTAGGAGAATTTGTTTTATACCCAAAAGAAACTTTTGAGATGATAAGGAAAAAACTTTTTTTTATTTGGACCACCCTAATGTACGCGACTAGACATTCTTACTTTGGTGAGTGTGTATAGGTATGCACGGTCCCAATACCAGCTGCTCAAAAAGTAAATTCAGCAGCAATTTATTTTCCGTGCGGCCAGGGACTGGACAGGCCCCAAGACGGTCAAAATTATACCATAGTTTCATAGGAAGAAACTGCTTCAATCAACTTTTAAGAATGATTCGAAATGAGTTTTTTTAGAATTACAAGTCAAAGTTGATTTTTCAATTCAGTCTTCAAAAAACTTGCTATTTAAACGTAAAACGGCGTGCCATAAAACCCTTTCATGGAGATATTCATTCCAGAGGTACGGATGGTCGAAAAAAAGCAGATTGAAGAAAAATTGGTATTCCAAGAATTCAAATATCAATATATGACATATTATGTATAAGCAATGAGTGATATCCATGCATATTTTCGAACGATAACTATATTGACTGACATATCTTACCTCGACTGCGTAGACTAGATGACTACTCGATTATAGAACGGGAACGAGGATTGACTTCAGTAAAGGCACTTGCGAGAACAGTTGGAGAAGAACTGTGCAAAGGAATACGAAGCGAGACACAATCGAGACAACGCGAATTGTCTCCACTTTTATAGCAGTAAGGGGCAGGAAGCATTCATATATGGTAGCGAGATAAGACCAAGCGAATCACTGTCGCATAGCCCAGGAGTGACTTGGTTTTCCACAAAAAACAAGGGCGAGTTCCTCTTGGCAATCAGGGAGCTCTCATACACGCCATTATCACCTCAAAAATGAGATTCGTATTTTTTCCATACTAGACAAGCGATCGGGATATAACTTTGAGGGTGACTGTTTCATTCCAGCAGATAGTGCTCAAATGTTTCGTATTTCATTATGTTGATTTCTTTTTCTTTTCACAGATTCATTTATCATCAGAGAAATCGTGGAATTATTCACAGTTGCACTCGATCTATTGCACCTTTGAAATTCTCAGGTGGCAAGACACACATTTTGAACACTATGGCATCTCATTTGATACAGAGATGACCGAGAAACTACAATTTTGCATTTTGTACAGAAGATATCGACATCTCACTGAATCGACATTTTGCAGCAGCAGGAAAAAGTGGCCCGCTTCGAAGTTCCGACGCAAGTCTCCAAGCTCCTTAAGTCCTGCGATGTCAGCGATGTGTGTAATCTATTGCTAAGGAGTTATCGATTATCATCATGATCATCCTGCCAGATGCAAAAGCGCATTGAAATCGACACCACTCTTATTTTACCAACTAGTCAAATGTCATTTAATTATCAGTTCTCACATCGAGTAGGTATCTAGAAAATTGATATCGCCTTCTTGCTCTTCCGAATTATCTAAAAATTCTACAATGTATATTATATACCGGGAAGAAATCTTGATAGTATACAGTCGACTACCGTCGATTGCGCATGCGCCAAATAATTTATTTTCATTGGTCGGTAAGATCGTCCCGCGGCAGTATTATGACGTAGTAGCCCGCGGGACGATCTTACCGACCAATGAAAATAAATTATTTGGCGCATGCGCAATCGACGGCAGTCGACTGTATACTATCAAGATTTCTTCCCGGTATATGCTCATCGATACGATTAGTGCAAAAATGAGAATTTCAACATCGAGGGACAAGATCTTGATGAGAATTGGTCATCGTCCTACAGATCTCTAATCTGCGCCGGCTTTCGTCCGAAAGTCATCTTTCCGATCAAAGTTCACTTGTGGATAGGAGAAGCCATGGCGCATTGGATGTTTAAAAGTCAATTTTCGATACAGTGCAATCTAGGATGGAATTAGGCTTTCTTTTCTAAACTCCGGTCGAGAATAAGTTTAATTCCCGTGACATGCGAGTGTTTTATTTTTTTTTGTGATTACGCTGTTTGTGATTCGCATAAGCTGTTTTTATCGCAGATACGGAAACCGCGGCATCCTCGTCCGCCCAAGGATTTGACATTGGCGTAACTAATTGAAAAAAATTATACTGCACAGTTATATAATTGCGGAAAGGCGATAACGAATAAATTGTTGCATTAAATTGAAAACTGAATCACAACTCAACACTTGGAGATCTATTTTCTAATTGCGGAGTGACTCAAAAGAAAAGTCATATCGGAGCTTCTATAGAGTGAAACAATCGATTTCTCGGCCATACAAATACTGCACTTCACCGAAATATCCAGTATTTTCATGGAGAATGAACTCATCTGTTGATCAAAGAACGAAAATCGAATCGAATATTGAATTTATTCATTGTACGATGATTTTTGTTAGTTTCTAACAAATTATGTTGGTCAAAGCTTCCAGCTTCTCACCGAGGTCGCAGTCATATGATATGCAGAAATAGCTTCATGATCCACTTGGGTACCCGTGCAGAAATTCTGTTGGGGGTGCATAGAGGACCCTGATAGTTTTCCCCATTTCTATTAGGGCGCTATTGGGGAAAACTAGCGAGGCCCCTGTCGGGACTGTAACGCTTTTCTTGACACAGCCCTAAATAGATTACCCCATCAGGCCCTTACTAGATTACCCGACCAGACCCCTAACTAGATCAGCCGATTGGTATATATCATTTCAACGATGAAACGTGATAAAAAAATTACTGACAAGCCATTGTATCATCAAATTTGCTTGCAAATTTACCGCATGTGAATGAAAACGCATTTTCGTTGAAAAAACCGACACCGATATATTTATCTCCTAACCGGGATTTGAACCCACGTCCGCGCGCTCGCATATATTACTAGTCGTACGCCCTATCCGCTACGCCAAACTACTTATTGGTAAAGATTTCGATCTTTTCCTATTTATATTAAGGGAGAGCGGGGCAAAAAGGGCACCTCGGCAAAAAAGAAAAAAATTCTTGAAAAATTTTCGATTTTTTTTTTTTAATAAAAATTGTTTCCCAAAGAAATTTCAAGATTTTCGTTGTTTTTTTTCAAATTATCGGAAAATGGAAAATTTCTTTGGGAAACAATTTTTATTGGAAAAAAAAAAAATCGAAAATTTTTCAAGAATTTTGTTTTTTTTTGCCGAGATGCCCTTTTTGCCCCGCTCTCCCCTACAACTTTATGTGAAGAATTCCATGTGAACTCATTGGGTCAAAAACCTTGATCAGCGATCCGATTTGATTAGCGATTTCATACAATTATGATGGTCCTCAGTCTAACACACTGCTTTGATTGAAAAAAATAAATTTATCGAACTGCTTTTGGTTATGAATTTCTGACAACTCAAAATAGCGCCGTGATCAATTTTTTCATCAATTCTCAAAAATACGACGAACATTTTTCGGTTATAAAAAAGGTGGTGAAATTTTTTTTGAGGTTCAATTTTCATTTCTTTCAAAATTACAATTATTGATTTTCGACTTCGCGATTCTGGTTTTGACCAATAACCACGTGACGGGACCCTGACAGAACCATCTCTCAATTCTGTTGGGGTACTAGTCGGGCGGGCTAATTCATTCTCCCTGATGGCGCCCCATCGGGGCCATACTAGAAACTCTAAATAGGGGCTTCCTGCCAGGGTCCCCAACACAAATCGGGTATGCCCTGATAGATTTCTACACGGGTATGAAACCGAATATCAGCGACAGCATTTTTTCTTGTTCTCCTTCAAAGCTTTGTTCTTCAAATAATTGGAGAATCACCCCACTAATTGAATTCAAAATTTGATCACTTTCGAGTTGGAAAGATTTATACCGATTGATATCAGGACGGATGGGATCGGTTTATTCGTTCTCGAGATGTCGTCGAACAAAGAATTGATGACACGCGCACGCACCCTGCAGTCGCCTGTCTGAAATCTTCGTTCATGATTTTCTGGGATTCAAAACGTGAAAATCTGTTGAAAACTCGACATTCCATTTCCGAGGGCATTCGACAACTTCCCACTTCCAAACGAAAAGTATGTAAGAATTTACCTTACAAGCCTACATATAACTATTCGAAATAACCCGCGCACAACACTGACTAGTGTGGTGGTCTAATGACACCTGCAAATCCATTTTGACTAATATAGTATGACATAGGTGCGAAGGCGACCACGAATCCTGCTTGGCAGGTGGATCGTGGAGACGAGTAGACGTGTTTAGTAGTCGCTCCGCTAAAATTCAATCTTTTTGATATAACGATGGTCTGATCTGTATATTCGTTCTCGATTAAGTCTCAGTTTCGACTATATGTAATAGAACGTACCAACGAACTTCGAAATCCTAAGGATATATCTAAATGACGAGGAAACTGGACCTAATCGACATAATTAATAAGTATCGCCACGTGCACTCATAATATAATTCTTCCGACCATGCGGTCAAGCCTGTTTGTTCTGTTTAATATATTCCAGTAATTGAGATATCCGCCCATATATGTTGTATTTGTAAATTTCATGTTGTCACACGTTTTGTCCCCCACTCGCCATTCGTGACAACATTATTTCTGTTCTTGCCAAATGCGAAAGCATTTGTATAGAGTGGTGTGCCGTCTTGTTCTGTCTTCTTAATTTATATGAAAATTATAATGATGTTTTGACATTTTCATTGATCTACAAGACCTGTTTCTACATTTAAGTACATTTTGTTCATGTCGTTCAAATAAATTTGATATCTCCTAACCGTAACATGCTTCCTTAAAAAAGAAGTAAAAAAGCTATTGACACTCTTCGAATTCCAACATCGAATATATAATGAAATTTATAAAATAAAAGATTCGATGTCATTCCTAACGTGACCATCGTGTATTTATTCTGTTTTTTCCAACACCTTCTCATATTTAACAAGTATTGCTAGAACTTAATATATAATTTTCTCTTCATTTATTCTTGTAACATTACAAGTACAAAAAAAAAATCATCATTTACAAAATACAGAAACTTTATTGAGAAAAACTATTCGGTTTATCCAGCGTATGCGCTCGGGTAATCTTAGTCCACTTCTTCTAGTTTGAAAAAGTTTATCATAACATTTTACTGGTTCATCTGAAATCAATCAATCTAGGGCCTAATCGAAGCTTTTTTTTTAATCAAACTCATATTTTCGATAAACAATGAACTAGTTTTGTTTTCCTTGAGAATCCGTGAGTTTTTTGTTAGTTTTTTATATTTTTCAGAGGTTTGAAAGTCAATTCTCGGTTCTGTGCAATCTGGGATGTAATTAAATTTTTCGCTCGATCTCAAGGCTGTCGTCGTCGCGGAATCGGAAACCACGTTGCGTCCGTGAAAAATTGATATGAAAAAAATAATTAAACCCAGTCTTGCATTTGCGGTGACATTCTCAGTCCGGCAGTGAGCGATATTAACGGATGCGAGTGTTTTCATTTCATGTGATTACGCTTTTTGTAATTTATATGAGCTGTTGTCACCACAGAGACGGGAACCGCATCCGCTTCCGCCTAAGGATTTAACACGACGAAACAAAGTGAAACAGTTTATAATGCGCAGTTATAATATTGTAGAAAGGCGATAACGAATAAATTGTCGCCTTTAATTAAAAACTGAATCACAACTCGACACTCGGAGATCTATTTTCCGAATCAGCGTGATTTAAAAAATGGTCATATTTCAGGTGTAGAGTGTAACAATCGAATCTTCGCCTATAAGAATACTGCACTTCACCGAAACATTCGGTAATTTCATGAAGAGTAAGCTCATGTATTGATCGGAGAATGAAACTTGGATCGAATATGTAATTCATTGATTGTGCTATAAAATTGTCTTTAGTTTGACATCAAATTGTCATGGTTAAAGCTTGGGTGCTGGCTTTTTGATGAGGTTGCTGTTATATTCGAAATGTTGATGTGCATTGAGTATGCAACCGATTATCAGCGATAGTATTTTCTGTTATTCTCTTCCACGTTTTATTCTTCGAATAACTCAGGGACTATTATGCTAAGATGCAAAAGGCCATTTTGAATTTTAGTTGATAATAAGAGATAAAGGGCGCTGAAGAATATCTTGCCCGGGGCGCCTGGATGTCTAAGGCCGGCGGTGTCTGGATAAGGTGATACAAAAAAATGAATAGGCTGCAAGATTCATGGGAATGGCAAGTTCCAGTCGTTCTGTCCGCAAAAAGGGCGGAAAACATGAAAATGAACCGGGAAAGCTGATTTTTGGATGTATAATAATGACTGGAATAACGCGATGCATGGTCACACGAAAAAGTTTAACATCACCTCTACCAGGATCTTCATTGAATCACATGTATACAACGACGTGCACTTGCGTACCCTGCGGTGTCTATGCTAGACACCAAATTTGAATTCTACTCTTCTGATATCAAGTGCACTTACGTACGTTTTTTTCAACATGCAGTGACGTCGGATACGTTGCGATCGGCAAAAATGATGCGGCCGGTTTTCCGCGGTCGGAACTCTTCGTCGGGAAATAAAAATCATGCAACCGGTTCGAAACGCGTATAATGACTGCAGGTTGTGAGCAATCAGGCGTTTCGTTTCTTGACTTTCCCGGACTTTCCGTTTAAAGAAAAGTTGAGCCATAAAATCGATGCAATTCTTTCTGATTCAAGAACGATTAAATTTCGGACTTTGTTGCGCTAGTAGTTTTCGAGTTATATCATTATAATACCCGATTGAAAGAAAAAATAATTATTCAATCGTCGATATCTCAGGAATGGATCAGAGGATTTCAATGACTCTTGTCTCAATCGATAGGATCTTCTCCCACTGAAATCTGGTTAGAATTCAAAACCATGGTAGTTCTCGTGTTGAATTGAAGAAAATCACCCCTTTCTGTGTTAATTCAAAATTTTTTTCTACAATTCTAATTTTGTTCGCATTAGAAATAGACTACTGCTTTTATCTCCTCAACTGAAAATATGGGTTTAGGTTGTTCTTCATTCAAATTAATTCAAACGCTACATTTATATTTACACAAAAATTCATTACACGAGCATTTATAGTCACGAGGGACAAAAAAGACGAAAACTAAAGAATTGTATTTGGAGAATTCGTTTTTAAAACGCTGGAATTTTCAGGTATAGTAGTAGTAATACCATGCTGCTTCCAGGATCTCGGTGAAGTACCATCAGTCGATAAAATCAATGATCGATAAATTGATCTATAATAATAATAATAATAATAATAATAATAATAATAATAATAATAATAAATCATAAGCAAACGATGCTGATTTTGTTAACGTCTTCTTCAATATGTGTAGTTCGAAAGGTATTTTCATTACATCATTTTCCTCGGGCAATAAAAATTAAGTCTCAGGTGCTGTAGTCTCCAATTCGTATCGTACTGATGTATTAATAAGTTTATGAAGGGGGAGCCTGCTTTAGAGGCTTCAAAAAATCGATTTTTTCGAGAATTTTTTGGGAAGGAAAGAAATATCCGATTGTAACGAAACTTTCAGGGTTTATTGTTATATATTTCAACAGTCTTTTCAAATTTTTTCATTAAGGTACATGTCATATTATGCCTGGTACAAGCATTTCGCCAAGGCGCCTCGAGTGTGCAATTGTCGTGCGGCGGGAAAGATGCAGGTAGCAATTTCCATCTGAAACAAAGAATCCAAAAAAATTTTCATTTTTCAATAGTATAGCTTCTAGTTAAACCAAGAAAATTCAACAAAAAGTGAAAAATTCAACAATTTTTCGCAAATTGAAGAAAAAATTCGTTTTTTTGGAAAAAAAATTCACTTCAGATTGTTCAAAAAGTGGGTTAATCTTAACTTTCTTAAGGTTTTTTTAGGTTCAACTAGAACAGAATTTAATCCCGAATACAATCCATTTTGTCTCGTTTCGATAGGACGTTTAATTTTTTCCCTATCTTTCCCGCCAATTACGAAAAACCGTAAAAATGAAAAACCGAGAAATCGCGCGTCAAAGTTTTCGTATATAAAAAATCGTAATTCTCTTGAACTTACCGCATTAATATGCTAATCAGCGATTCCTGGTCCATAGAGTTGCCCTTCAGACTCTTCAAAAAACTGGTCTTCGCCCAGATGTTCGAGTCTGCGTACAATAGATCGAGGGGCGGAGCGGGCGCGCTCCGAGCGATCCGGCCGCTCGACGCTTGCTCACTATTTCTTCTGTAACTCCGAAAATATTTCGAATTTGCTTCTGAAATTTTAGGGACACATTCTTGGATAGTTTAGGAAGACATTTATGCAGAAAAAAAAATCGATTTTTTGAAGCCTCTAAAGCAGGCTCCCCCCTTAAGGAGGTTCGTAACCAAAATGAAAACGATAAATCTTTGAAAGTTTTATGATCGAAAGATAGATAAATTAAATGCTTACTGCCAAAATTTCAAGTCAATTCACTACACCGTTTTCGAGAAATGAATTTTTGAATTTGCTTCTTATACACGTAGAGGTATGGAGAGCCGATAAGATTAGTTGAAATCTTTCATATCACCCGCGTGGTAAGAGTAGATTTCATACTAACCTTATCGGCTCTCCATACCTCTGCGTGTATAAGAAGCAAATTCAAAAATTAATTTATAAAAAACGGTGTGGTGAATCGACTTGAAATTTTGGCAGTAAGCATTTAATTTATCTATCTTTCGATGATAAAACTTTCAAAGATTTCTTATCGTTTTCATTTTGGTTACGAACCTCCTTAAGTAACTTATAGACTGCTCATACCTATCAACTGATAAACGTGTCTTACCTCTTACTCCTGCTATTATTCGCTTTTGCAACGGTTACTCTCGGAGTTCTCCGGTCATTTGTTAACATACTGTGTGTCTTTTTGTACCCGTTGCGCCTTTACCTTTGCTTCGGTTCCTGCCTGATTCCCCGTTTCATAATCTGCAGTTTCTCTTCCCGTTTTTGCATCTTTGGCTGGCTTGTCGCGGCTTGGTGTTTCTGGTTCGGCTTCAGCTTGGTGGTGCGGGTGTGTTTCCTCCGGTAAATATTTACATCAGCATATCTTCGCTGTTACGTGTGTGTGTGCTCCTTGGTTCCTGCCTGTGCTATTCTATTGTGCTAGTGCCTCGCTCACACGCACTTTCTCTTACCTGTATCACTCGACGCCAATATGGAGGGTGGGGGTATTGATGGTTCTCTGCCGGTTATTAAAATCTCCAAGGGGTGTAAGAAGGAGGTTAAAACAGCTTCTTCCTGCTTCTTTTGTCGAGGGCACTTCCACCCCAGCTGTGCTCTCATGTCCAAGGTCAATGATGGAGGCAAGACTATTTATCGGTGTCGCTTCTGCACTGCTAGCCTTTTATCCTCATCAGCCGCCCTTGCTGCTGGTCCAGGGTCTCATGCTGGGCCTACGCAGCCGGCCTCGCTTGACGCTATCCTCGCTGCCGTTGAGGCCTCTTCATGTGCTACGAGGGGCATCATCGAAGCCAACACTAAGGACTTGCGCGAATTCATGGCAGCGCAGAAGCGACATGCTGTTGAGGTGAATGCCAAGATTGACAAGCTCTCTTCTGAGGTTCATGGCCAGATCGCTCTTCTGTCTACCAGGCTTGATAGTTACGGCGCCAAGATTGATGGCGTCGTCACTGCGACGCAGGGGCTTGTCGCCGATGTTGAGGGCCTCACTCGGTCCCATGAGCGACTTGCCCGTGTGGAAATTTGTCAGGGCACGCCCGGCTCCCGGCAAGGCCCCTGCCAGGCGTAAGCGTGGCGACTTCAAATTCGGAAAACTGTCCGGGCGCTAGCCGGCAACTGGACGGGTCGGCTGGCCAGGCAAAATCATGGCTGCCCTCACGGAAATTTTCGTGGTGGCCTTTCAGGGCCCTGATGAGAAAATACGAGTAGAGAAATATCGCTGTATAAATATATTTGCATATGCATCAAATCAATATTCAGCAAAAATTGATATAAAGTTCTGGAATGAATATTCCAATACTATGTAACACGTATATTTGCGCATGCTCCACTATACAGGATGTCTCTCAATTAGTCATACAAACATACATAGGGCGATTCTTCTTTCAAATTAGAAAACGATTTTTCGCCAACGAAATAAAAAAAATTAAAGATAGGTACACTCACGGAATCTGAACCTGAAGCGCCGTTGGTAAGGTGATCGAGCAACCCGTACGTACATGTTGATACACGTTGTTTTTAATTGTCTTCAAATTGTCAAAGACAATTAAAAACAACGTGTATCAACGTGTATGTACGGGTTGCTCGATCACCTTACCGACGGCGCTTCAGGTTCAGTTTCCGTGAGTGTACTAAGTTAAAATTTTTTTTTTTTGCGAAAAATCGTTTTTGATTTCAAAGAGGAATTGCCCTATGTATGTTTGTATGACTAATTGAGAGACACCCTATACACGGAGAGAAATTTTGGCGAAATCGACGATTGGTTTTTATTTGCCACAAAATGAATTAAACCCAATCGTCGATGTTTGATCTGCTCAATTCAGGCTTTTCCCATTAGCCTATCTTTTAGGCGCGTGATTTTCCACAGAATCGCACAGTATTAAAAATAAAAATAAAAAATATAATATCAAGTTTCTATTTGATTCTCATCTCGTTATTCATTGAATCCGAAGAAATGGAACGGTAAAAGGTCTTAATAATAAGGATGGCATTCAAAAGGCAGCCAAGCCGGGGCCAGTAAAGTCTACCAGTCCAGGCCCCGATCAGTCCAGCGTGACGTTTTTGATCTGGGCCCCGTCTAGTTCCGCTGACTAGCGCCCGAAAAGAGAATAGCCAAACTAGTCAGGGCCCGGCCGGGGCCCACATACAATTTCCACACGGGTGCTGCTCGCTGTCTGGCTCTCGAGAGTTCTGCTTCGGTCACCGATGGTCAGGTGCTCAACCTTGCTATTTCCGTGCAGGACCTACAGGATCAGGCTTCGGTTGCCTCCGCCAACACTACCACCCGTCAGCAGTCCTGTGACCGCAACTCAGCTCTGCTCGAAAAACTTGGCAGACTGCAACGGGATCACGAGCTCCTGGTTACTGGGCTCCCCAGCATCCCTGATGTCTCTCCCCTCGGCCTAGTTTCTGGGATTGCTGCTGCTCTGGGAGTCTCTTGTGCTGCCTGTGACATCGCGGATGCTTTTGTTATCTACGGCGGGGGTGTTTTGCCTCGGCCGATGGTCATACGCTTCGCATCTGTTATCATGCGGTCCATATGGCTGGAGAAGATGCGCTCTAAGAAAGGCCTTTTTGCTAACGAGGTGGATAGTTCTCTTCCTAAGGTTCGGGTCTACATCAACGAGCCGATTTCTCCCTCCACCCGTGATCTTCTCAATCAGGCCCGGAGCTTCGCTCGTCGGAATGACTTCAAGCACGTCTGGGCTAGGCGCGACGTTGTCTTTCTCAAGAAGGATGATGCGGCCGACCCTATACGTGTTCGTTCTCCGTCCGACCTCCCACTGGCTCCTAGCTGTCCGCCTGCTTCTGCCGTTGCTTGAGCTCTTCGGCCCTGCTCTCTTTACTTCGCCTTACGTTAGCGTACTTCGCTTGACCCGGCTTTATCTTTGATTTTACTCATCTTACTGGACCTTATTGTATCATATCTTTCTGACCTTACCCTACTCTTCTTTACCCTGCTCACTCTTGGCTAGGTTTACCGTTATCTTCATCTTTATATCTTAATCTTTACCTCTTTTAGGCTAAGCTTGTCTCACTAAACCTACTCAACTCTTATACCTAAACCTACTAAACCTACCTAAACCTTAAACCTACTAAATATCTTAATTCTTTACTTCTCTTAGGTTGAGCTGAGTGCTCATGTTTATCTTATTTTAGTAGTTGTTAGGTAGCTGCACTCTTTATATGGTAGATGGATTCATTTTTGTACTCACCTGTAAACTATTTTCTCTATATGTACACTTTCACTATCGCCCTAGGGGACTTGTCCCATGGGTTAATAAACTATTCTATTCTATTCTAGACTGCTAGACCCTCAAAAGTATTTACTTATCTTCAGTATGGTGAATAAACGACTGAAAGTGAGCATCCAATCTTCGAGATTTTCGCAATGCTCGTATGCCTTCAAAACTTCGGCTATTTCGAAAATAGTAACCTGATGGGTCATATTTGTTATTATTAGTCAATTCAATTCAATTCAACTATACTTGATGAGAGAGTAGAAACTGATTTGCGTTAGTAGGTGATTGGCTACGATATGGACTTTTCAAAAAAATTATAATTCACATTTCTTGGGAACTTGCACATTCTTTTCCGGCGCTGTACTTTTGGTTTATCGGAATGTGATATTAAGAAGAGGATCTCTTCATTCTTCATAATAGATTTTCGACAGTTAATTCGCGAACCATCTTCTCTTGATTTTATTCAGTGTACTACAGTTTTAAAGAATGGAAATTACTTGCTTGAAATTTGCTTGCTTATATATAATATTGAGTTCTCTGTTCGACTTCGCTTGGGTCGGTCAAGTCTTTTTTGAATGGAGAATCTTGTTCTACATTACGTTTTTGTTGGAAATACAAGATAGAATAATCTAACAACATACAAAGACCTACGTAGTGTCTAACTATTTTATTTCGTACGAATATATATACTTAGCCGAAGTCCATGAAAAATGGCGTCACTTCCGTTCTGTGTATAAAACGCTTATGCGTCCCTTGAATAATCTTAATAAAGATACTGTGAGAATCTACTTTCATCATAAAATGTGTAAAGTTTATTCCGATAATCCTAACAGTTTTCCTAAAAACTCGACGTCAGTACGTTTTTCTATCCTGATGTCGTAGCTCACCGTTCCCCTCTGCCACCTTGGATCTCCAAGGGGTTTTGCACGCGCACGGTACAAGCGAATTATCTGTTGAAATGATACATATTTTTTATTTTTTATTCATACGTTCATTGGTTCAATAAGATTAGGTTATTTAACTATGCAATATACCGAGAGGAAATGTCGAGAGAGATCAGCGCCTGCGCGCTTGGAACGGGCCCTCTCTACGTTTCCTCACGGTATGGTGCAATCGACCTGTTTTTTCTCGTGAGAAATTCCATGCAAATTCATCGACGCACAATACCTATTGATTTCTCTTTTTCATTTTTTTTCTTTTTTTCAACGATTTCCCAGACAGCAAAAAAATAAAAGTGGTCTCAAAGATGTCATATGGACGTCAAATGCGCCACATTTTTTTTTTTTTCAAAGTGGCGCATCTGACGTCCATATGAGATCGTTGAGACCACTTTAATTTTTTTTGCTGTCTGGGTGAATACTCACGTTATTTTCTTTTATCAGACTCTCTACTCTCCTGATCTCGTTCTCCCATACAATGACTTCCCAAATCTCCCCATCACCATTACTCATCATGAATGTGAACAGGTATATTAGTCCCTCCTCGCCCGGAACTATTCGAATATCATCTATCGATAGAACATAGCCAACAACCGATCTGGAAAAAAAATATCTCAATTTAATAATATGCACTTACAATTAGTCTAAATATTAATCCATTTGATAACTTTTTGTTCCGCCGTATTTTTTCAGAAATGAATTTATTTTTCTAAGATCCCGTTTCAAAATCACATCGTGTATCTATTGGTCGAAGGTCAAATTCCAAATTTACACGCAAGTGCGAATTCATTTTTGATTCTAAAATCTTCTGAACACGAATACTCATTGAAATTTTTAAAAGATGGCAAGGGGCACTGGCACCGTTACGAAAAAGCACGGTGCATTTTTCTCCAAAAACTCACACGTCCATATCGCCTTCAATCCCCTGTAAGACTTCGGAAGAGGTAAACGGTACAGTCTTTTCTTCCCTTACGTTCTTCTTATAGTCCATAATGTCTCGTTTCCTCCTGTTGAGTATTTTGATGGGGCTGTAAGAATACAAAACAATAACGTTTATAGAGAGTAACAAAATGAACACGCACATCATGACATGAGTTTGAAAGATCGCTCAACGGGAGCGAGAGAGTGATTGAATTCCGCTTCCATTTCCCTTTTAATTTTGAGTTACGTTTTTATGGCACTGCTCGTCAATCATTTTTAGTGCCGAATACAGGGTGATTCACAATTCGTGACGTATCTCTCGAGGGATTAATGATCCATGTCAAAATTTGGATCGAGAGTTTCTCAGCCATTTTCCGAAAAATGATTCCGATCCTCGGAACCATGTTAGAAGATGAATCCGCGAAAGAGTAACGTGCGAGTCAAAAGTTTTATGAACAGTTTTACACCCTGAGGTAATAATCATTAGCTGCGATTCCGGTAAATTCCATTGCGATTACGTTTTTTGATTTAGATTTCAAATTATGAATATACATGGTTGCAAGACATACGGATAGAATGAAAACCAAATGTTACAATTTCTTTCGGGTCTTTCTTTCCAGTTGAAATCCTGACGGGAAATAAATCCTTCTCCTGGTTGGTGGAGTAGCTCTTCACGGTCGGAGGTAAACCTGATGGATTGGAGTTTTCGAAAATTCACTCAAACCACTGAAATGTTCAAAAGTCACAACACTATTATATTGAGTAAGATTTCTGATAGCACAGAATGAGTCCTTGCTCGTTTAATAGAAGTCGAAGAAAATTGAAAATATATCAAAATCGAAGGATTTCCGGAACACTGAGTCTCTTGGAAAAAACTTTGAGATCATGAAAATCACCGATGCTCAAATTTAGTATCTCGGACAATCTTCACGGCCTGCGATTTGACGAACGAATGCCATGCATCTTAGGACGTGAGATTCTGAGATTAAAATTTGCTCATGGTGCACGAGTTCGTTTACTCTACGTGACTGTGTAGCTGTCTCAACGACAACTGCACTTGAAATCGAAACTAGGACTCAGATTACATTCTGTACTCAGGCATACAGACTCCCCACCTTTACCTCAAGGCCGAATTAAAATTGGCACACCTCATGTCCAAGTCAACTTTCTCCAGCGTTATAACTCCGACGTAACAATTCTACATAATATAATAATAATGATTCGAAATAAGTTTCCTTGTAATTATAAATCGAAGTTCAATTTTTGATTCTGTCTTCTTCAGACAGGAGTTCCACATCTTATGAACGCGGGGATCTGAAAAGAAAAACACATGTGAAAACTTACAGTCATTTATCTAAAATTTCCAAAATTTGAGCCACTAATTTGCAAATAACTTGGCCAAAATAGACACATTCAAAAATTCCCTCGTTCATATCATGAGGATTTGTCGCCCGAACAAAATGAGCCGTCAAAGACCCCAATCGGAGCAACGGTGCTCCTAAAACCTTACGACACAGCTCCAAAAACATAGTTCTGAGATAAACGAGTTTGAAGATTTTGCAGAAAAATTGTTAAATAATTATATACTCCTCCGGAGACTCATACATCAAAAAGTTTGTTATACCAAAGTTGAGTGAATTTTTTTTTTCTTTTTTTATTTTCATTTTTCAAGAATAATTTTTTTGTTTTTCGGAAATTTAATTTTTTTTTCCTTTCTGCAAACTGTTTTCTCAGAACTTTTTTTTTCTATATATTTTTGTGTTCCATGCAAGCTTCTTTCTCTTACTTACTTCTTTAAAAAGCTCCAGCAGCATATGAAGGCCCTGCGGCATCCTCCGCAGACTTATTGTCCGCAAGCCGCAGCCTTCTCATGGCGATCCGTGTCTCACGGGAACTTCTAGCTGCTTGTTGCTCAGCTTGCTCGAGGCGTGACTTATCTGCCTGAATAGAGTGAGCCTTTGCGTTGGTTCCCGGATTGACTTTGAGCGCAGTCATGATCTTCAAAAGTCCTGTCGCTCCTTCGGAAAAAGTTACAGCTCCCATGTTAGCTGCTATGCGCACCAGATTGTGTCCAGTGTAAGTCCTCTTCGGACAGAATTTCCAGATGACGTTGTTGAGGGACTCGTTTGCATTTTGAGTCTTACCTCCGATGCAGCGCGTAAGTAGTTCTGGAGACGTCAAGTTGTGGAAAACAGGCTTGATCGTCTTCATTACAGCCTCTGGTAGCGAACTCTTGTGTTTATATTCCGCCACTGTACCTTTTGCGACCGCCTTATTATATTGGCACCAAGAATTTTCCCCACTTGGGCACAAATGATGCTGAGGCTTGTCATCTGTTGAACACTTATGGTGCCAGATTGCCCATATCGCCTTGCTCATATCTTCAACGGAGCCTGCATTGTTACGGATAGCGTTGCCGTAATATGACTGCATTTGATCTATGATCACGTCGGTCAACCTACCCTTTCCGGCCAAGAGTCTGCCATCAGAAAGTTTTTGCCCCCGCAGTTTCACTTTCAGCTTGCGCATTTGGGTTCCGAATCTCTTCTGAACGTGTCCGCAGCATTCAACCTTGTTGATCTTTACGTCGGGTCCGTAAGGCTCTGCTTTCACTACGGCGGCGTAACTTTTGGTATCGCCATCCCCAATGTAGTTGACATACTTCGCATTATGGTTTTCTTCGGAGCGCTGGAATATCCTGACCATACCACGTACCTCCATCGCCCCAGCACAGCCAGTGTGATTAGCCTGGCAGTGTGGCTTATGCTGCTCGTACCAAGTCTGCCATTCTTCACCAGTCTGCTTTCCTTTCCATCGTATGCATGCATTGCAGTGGGATGAAAGCACCTCGACGTCTACCACCTTGCCTGTTTTGCTGCCAATGACGGTACAAACACCGTTGAGTGATCTGAAGCCTCGTTTCTGCCATGTCCCATCGCACTGTACAGTGATGGCTCGAGCTTCAGGTGTCGCTGAAGTTTCTATTTCTTCTTCGACAGCTTGTTGGAAGACTCTTTTGGCAACTTGTGACGAAGCTTCCACTAGATGTCTCACAATTACATTGTATGTTGGCCGTTTTACAGGTGGTGGCAAGTCCATGACTCCGCAAAACCTTGCCAAACTGTCCAAGCCTTGCCCAATACAACGCATCGCTAGTATGGATCGCCTATTGATTTCATACGCGCTTCGTGTATTATCAATCATAGGACTATTCTTGAAGGTTTTTAGCTCGACGCAATTTTCACAAGAGATACCGTATGTCCCACCCAGTCCTCGCAAGCCAACTTCGGTCATAACTATCGACCCACCACATGTCTTGCAAGATAAATGCTCCCGCAGAGCACGAAATAGTGTTTCAACGTGAAACAGCCTATAGCCAGCAGAATCGCTGGCCTCGTAGTCGCCACTGATTTTTCTATCCGAAGCATTTGAAACATGAGTACTCTGTTCATCAGGCGTTGTTTGTTTCTGCGCAAATAGTTTTGCCCTCTTTTTTGACCGGCCAATGCATCCTTTTGTGCTAACACCAGAGCTCGTCTCTCTTCTTTTCATATTGAATATAATGAATATATTTTATATATTTCCTTTATGTTTTATTCAAAAATCTGTGAACAAAAAGCAAAAAAACTTCGACCGCACACACAGTTTGGCAGAAGCTTAGTGTAGATATTACTATTTTGATTGAATACTTACTTTGAGGTTATAGTTATAGCACAAGTAGTTATAGTTATAACACAAGTCACAACACCCGTACAACGATTACACGCTATAGATATTAGGTGAATTTATAATTTTTTAGTACTGAAAAGTACTGGTTTTATTTATTTTTTTCAAATCCGAAACACTGGAAATCGAGGAAACGCTCACGCAACCTTGAAAAGTATCGGAAAAGTAATGGCGATCATACAACATGTGATCAATATCGAAATCAAGCGCCAGCGCCACTTGCGCCAGATCGCGATAGCCAAATGACGAACTTTTGGCGGTAACTTCGAATCCTTGACGATTTCGTTGAAGTCAATTCTTTCACAGATGCAGAACACATTGAGGTAACAGAAACTGCAGAAGACGAAAACCCGATTATTTCGAAAATTCAAGCTGTACTGGTCCCCTTAAATGTGATTCATCTTTGCAAACCATAGGGAATTTGATATTACATCTTAGATATTATCATGGACTCAATAGTGACGATACCTTCCAATGCGCTGAGCACAATTGTGGTAGACTTTATAGCAATCTTCCGAGTTTCAGAAAACATATGAACAACTGTCACTCTCCCACTTTGTCTCAGAAGCCCATTGAAATTCTGAATCATATTAATGCTAACAATATCACAAAGATCGATTCTAACGGAGAGATAGGTGACAGCAATTCAGAATCTGTTGTACTACCAGATCCTGGAGAACAACTAAGAACTGACCCGACCATCGACAAGCCAGAATTACACTTAGAAAGCGAGTTTGCTAAATATGTATCAGCCTTGTATAATAACCCATTGATTACTCGAAATGTCGTGCAATTAGTAGTTGATAATACCATACCCTTATTGACGGATATTTGCATTCCGGCACTAGCCTCATCAATTTCCAAGCAAATCACACTGATCAAAGATATAGACGATCCTACAGAATTGTCCGAAAAGACGGGAATGATACTAAATTCCACCATAGCACCTATAAAACAGTTCAACACAGAGTATAGAAGAATACAATATTTTGAAAACACTCTTTTTTTATTACTCCCAAAAATATTTTAATTGGACAAACCATGTTAAGCAAAGTCGTCAATGATGCGGTAGTTATTGAACCAGCAGACATCTACGCTAAGTTTATTCCTTTGCGAGAAACATTGAAGGCTATTTTTGAGTTACCAAACTTTCTTCAAATAGTGAAAGACTATGTGAGTGCTCTCAAAAGTGATGTTCATATACTGTCCAATTTCATTCAAGGTGATATATGGAAGGAAAAGTCCCGTTTGCATGGCGGCAAAACAGTGTTTCCCTTATTTCTTTACTTTGATGATTATGAGGCGGGAAATGCTTTGGGATCACACTCAGGAAGCAATAAGCTTGGTGCTGTATACGCCTCAGTTCCATGCATTCCACCTGCATATGTTTCGCGTTTAGATCATATATATTTAGCGATGCTTTTCTATTCGAATGATCGGAAGACATTTGGTAATTCTGCAATTTTTGGCAAACTTATTGACGAACTTAATCATCTCAAAACCGAAGGAGTTACTATTCGTAATGGCTCAAAGACAGAGACCATATATTTTGAACTGAGTTTTATGCTCGGAGACAACCTAGGTCTCCATAGCATTTTGGGTTTCGTGGAGAGTTTCTCAGCTAACCATTGTTGTAGATTCTGTAAGATTGACAAGGCACACTCCAGAACCTCGTGTATAGAGATTGTAGAACTTTTAAGAACGGAAGATAATTACAACAATGATTTACTACTGAGTGATGTCTCAGCGACAGGAATTAAAGAGCCTTGCATTTGGAACAAAGTGATAGGATTTCATGCCGTTCATAATGTTAGCGTTGATGTAATGCATGATGCTGCAGAAGGTGTATGTAAATACGTAGTCACACCAGTACTCGAATATTTAATTTTGGAAAAAAAGTTTTTTACTCTTGATACACTCAATGCTCGGATGCATTTATTTAAGTACGGACATTCTGAAATTTCGAACAAGCCTCCCCCAATTACAAATGAGAATTTAAGGAATGGCATTAGAATGTCTGCGTCTGAAATGATATGTTTCATACGGTATTTGAGCTTAATGGTTGGAGACCTCGTTCCTGAAGGAGATAAAGTTTGGCAATTATACCTAATGTTATTGAAAATCATGCAAATTGTTACATCCCCCAAATTGCACAGGGGTATGTATACAACCTTACAAACACTAATAGCAGACCACCATTCCTTGTATATGGATCTCTTTAAGACAAATTTAAAGCCCAAATTCCACCATATGGTTCATTATCCGAGAATATTGCAACTTGCTGGCCCTTTAGTCCACTATTGGTGTATGAGGTACGAATCAAAGCACAGACAATCAAAAATGTACACAAACGTGTGTTGTTCGCGGAAGAATTTGATACATTCGCTAGCTATGAAGCATCAACTGATGTTGTGCCACTTTATTCAAAGTTTCAACTATTTAGAGAAATTTAACATGGGTCCTGTTGAAGAGGTAGATCATAGTACTGTGAATCATCTAATTACTTGTAATATTTTGAACATATTCCGTACCAAATGGGTTAATATTTCGGGAACACAGTACAAACTGGGAATGACGGTTATCGTTACTATACATGAGTCTTGCCTTCCGGACTTTGGTATTATTTCGGATATCCTAATCGTGGATGATGAAGTTTACTTTATAATGTCTCCAGCAATATCTTTGTGCTTTGATGATCACTACCATGCATATCAGGTACGCATTAGTACCTCCGCCAACGACAAGATTGCAATCAAATTCAAGGCGTTGCCTAATACAATCCCCTGTCTATGTGTTGAAAAAAACAGTGAACATTATATTGCGACACGCCACTTGATTTGAATTATAATTTTTTTATACATTAGATACATTCTTATAGAAAATACGATACTATTTTATATTTTAATGGATTGCAAAGATGAATCACATGAAACACAAACGCTGATAGATAGATAGATAATTTATTTATTGAGCGCTCTGGGACAGGTCCCCTCAAGCGCTGACTAGTCAGGTACATATAGGCTTTGATTTTGTATATATGATAGTGATACATTTAATCTAGGTATCATAATCGTGCTGGTATTCTGTATAAACTAAAATTAAAAACTAAAAATTAAAAACTAACGTTAAAATTAAAATTAATTAGTTAATCTACTCTGCCAGATAACTTTGGGACTAGATATTTGTTGAAATGAGTGCGTGCGTGTGTGTGCTTGTGTGTGTGCATTATATGCATTGGCCTATATAGCTAGGTGAGGCCAAGTGAGGTGGATTTGACGTGCCATGGAGGCCTCCTTAGCAGGTCCTGGCATTTGCCCTACGTCCGCAGGAAAAAACCATGGCCCAAAGAACCTGGGGGAGGACTTTGTCTCGTTGACTAGATTATTATTGCACAGCGTTCGCTAGAGTCTGACTAGAGAGTTCATAATTGTATAATAGGTGTTTGAAAGTGACTACAGATTGGCAGTTTCGAATGTCCAGCGGTATATTATTCCAGTACTCAGCACCTCCATAGGTGAACGATTTTTTGAAGTACTGAGTTCTACATGGTCTGATGGCTAGATTATCAGACGGTGCCCTCGTGCTTCTGATGCCTGCCTCCGTTTTGCGCTTGAACTTATCTCTCAGATACAAAGGTGTGCCCGTTTTAAGTACATTATACATCATACAGCCTAATAGATATCTTTTCCTGGCATTTAGTTTTAGCCATCCTAACAGCGTGAAGTAGGGAGTGATGTGCTCATCTCGACGAATGTTGTAGATGAATCTAACGCACGAATTAAGGGCTCTTTGGAGCAGAAGGGTGAGTTCGTCCGTCAAATCAAGGTGTATGATGCAGCAGTAGTCGATCAGAGGAAGAACCAGAGTTGATACAAGCTGTATACGTAGCTGTAGAGGTAGCAGTTTGCGACAGAGACGAAGTTGGCAGGCAGTACTATATATTCTTTTGGTGATATCATTAATGTGAGGCCGCCACGTGAGGTCATTTGTCAAAGTGATCCCCAAGATACGAAGATTAGTAGAGTACTCGACCCCAGTACCCAGTACTTGGACGCGAGGCAAGGTGTTAAGATCAAACGCGTTTATGTATCTAGCTGTGCCAACCAATATCACTCTGGTTTTACCACTGTTCAATTGCAGCCCGTTATTGGTTGCCCATTCGCAGACCGCGTCGACGTCTTGGTTAATCTTGGCGATGCCCTGCAGGATGTTGGCAGGCTCACTCTCGATCATCAGCTGAAGGTCATCCGCGTAGAAGTTGTAGCTGCAGTTATGTAAGATATTGCAAAGATCTGAAACATAGATAATGAAGAGCAGGGGTCCCAGAACAGATCCCTGAGGTACGCCCAGCGTCTTGTTGATCCAATCTGAAAGCTCCCTGTGCGTTCCCCGAACGGCCTGCTGGCGATGCGTAAGATAGGAATGAAGAAATTTCAGCACCAGGGGAGAGAAATTCAACCCCTTCAACTTTGTGAGAAGTGTTGAGTGGTTGACCTTGTCGAAGGCTTTGGAGAAATCAAAGGAAACCATGCTGACTGAGAAATCTAGACGGAATTGAACAGTATTTATAGTTGAAAATAAGATATTTCATTATATCTTATTATAATGTTAAAAATGAGATATTATTTTATTATATATTATTAATGTTGAATAAGTCACGAAGTACAAATTGATAAGAATAAACTATATTCTGTTGACAGCGCTAAAGCTGATCTTTACGAAGTAGTTTGGAAACGTTTTAAAAGTTGAACATAAGATATTATTTTATTCTATATTATTAGTGTTAAATAAATCACAAAGTACAAATTGATAAGAAAAAACTATATTCTGTTGACAGCGATAAAGCTGATCTTTACGAAGTAGTTTGGAAATGTTTTAAAAGTTGAACATAAGATATTATTCTATTATATATTATTAGTGTTAAATAAATCACAAAGTACAAATTGATAAGGAAAAACTATATTCTGTTGACAGCGATAAAGCTAATTTTTACGAAATGGTTTGAAGAAACGTTTTGAAAGTTGAACATAAGATATTATTTCATTCTATATTATTAGTGTTAAATAAATCACAAAGTACAAATTGATAAGAATAAACTATATTCTGTTGACAGCGATAAAGCTAATTTTTACGGAGTGGTTTGGAGAAACGTTTTAAAAGTTAAAAATAAGATGTTATTTCATTCTATGTTAATGTTAAATAAGTGAAGTCACAAAGTACAAATTGAGATACGAGTGAACTATCTCTTATTAATTATATAATTTGACGTATTAAATTCATCTTATGTCGATTGTCAGTAGGATACTTACTTCTGTGATTAGTTTTATGTTTGTTTATAAAATAAAATATAATAAAATATAATTTGATATAAAAGACTTGCAAAATATGTTGCTTGAACTTATCTATACAATATGTATCTCCTAATGTTTTTTCATGATTCCACATATGAGGTAGTGTATAAGTATATATCTATGTACCCAGATAACAATCGTGCGTCGCACGTTACCCGCACGCCGTGCGACGCACGCCGTGCGTGCGAAAACGCAGCATTTTCGCACGCACGGCGTTGAGGCGCATCTCAGTGCGAGCGTAATGCGTCGCACGACATGAGACGCATCTCAGTGCGAGCGTAATGCGTCGCACTGCACCATCAGTAAATATAATATAATTATATGTATATGAACGCCATTCGAGATATATCAGAAAGATATATATAATAATTTGACTATATCGCTAAAATGTGATTTATAGAATAAAAAAATATTGAAAGAATAGTAAAATTGAATTTGCGGAATCGTACTCATATTCTTGGAAAATCGCGCATAGCTCGCAGAACGGGCCATCAAACGTATAAATAATGAATATTATACTTTGATTTCGTCTGCAGTTATAATTGTATCAATATTTATGTTATATATATATTTAAATATATCATTTTCATGCGCAGCTACAGCACAATGAGCTGAGGTAGCAAACTGCTGCATCAGCAGGCGCTGCTCCCGCAATGAAAATCCAGTGGAGCGATTCGGTACTGAAGATTTATATCTTCGTGCGGCGGCGTGGGTGATCCGATTCAATATTGTATTTATTTGTGATATCTGGTCATCATATTGTACTGTAGCCCGTGGTTTCGTCTATACATATTGAATACATTATTTATGAAATGTGAACGCCGAAAGTACATCTGAGTATACGTCAGTTCGGAAAAAATTGTGGTAAGTACATAATTGCACACACGCGTCAAACATAACCTCATTTCAATTTAATCTGTTGATGTCTCTTCGAATCTATTATGTATATTGCTCAAATTCGAAGCACAGTAAATGCATATTTCTTGATGAAAAAGATTGAAATGACGAGAAACTAGAAATTTGACAAGCTCCCGGAATTATTTTTATTTTTCAGCAAGAAGAGATACACGTTATTTGATTCCCACAAATTCTGACTGCAGCCTATTTGCGAAGTATATATATGCTGTGTCCCAATTCGCCGATCTCGGCCTCGGTCTTGGTCTCGGTCTTATGCGCATGCGCATATTTGCCTTGGCCTTATACTTTTACGTGATATCCGACTGCTACTCGGTCGGTATCTCGCTCTACCACTAGTAGCGCACTCTGGCGTTGCATCCCTCTACCACAATAAACCGGAAATGCAACGCTAAATTGTTTATCGTATTCATTGCTGGGGTATAAAGCGACGCGCGAACTTTTTATTTCAAAAGTCTCAGGTACGGAGATTATCGTTTACATTGAAATCATTTATGGTTGAGAGTAAAGGGATTGATTGTCCATATCAGTTGTCCTCTACTCGTACTCTTGTTTATCATTTTTCATCGTTACATGTTGTTTATGTATTGAGTATAACTGTTGAACGACATTCAAATGGTTAATCGGGGGCAACTACTTTTGATTGCGTTATTCCGCGTGAGACAACGGAGGAGAAACTTATTTATCCAACAGTTGACATTACTTCGCAGTTTACTGGTAATACTGCAATTATTACAGCGAGCTGATAATCATGTAAGTGTGACAGTGGAATTTAATTATTGGAATTACCGATGTAAGTAGTAGAATAAAATTGTATTTTATTACTATTATCTTCATCATCATAATCCCCCAATGCCCTATGAAATTCCCAGTGATGAGATTTTTCAAATTACTCGCACTCTCGTATTTCAATTTAATTCAACAATATTTCAGCGTGGACTTCACTGTCGTATTGTTGGTCACGGCGACCGTTTTTTTGCGAATATCTTACGACGTGATGAGCGTGCGACGAGGACAAATTTGCGGGTCAATTCCAACACACTACAGCGGATCTATCAACTCTGTAGGAATGTACCTAAAAGATCGGGATGGACTACTGAATGCCACGTAAGGTTCATTTCGGTCAAGTATTTCGTATATAATTTCTTGTTCCAACTTCGAAATAGGGGAAGGTAGGGCAACACGGATCGGGAGGGCAAAACGGACCGTAGGGAAAAACGGACCGAAAGGGCAAAACGGACCGCCTGAAAAATTCCTTTCAAATTATCAAAAAAACTGAATGCTTCATCGTGAAGGTAACCCTCGAACTTATTAATTTTTCGAGGAAGGTCTCAATCAATCAAGTCGAGTCAATTTTTCTTTTTTAGTCGTTTGCGATGAATTGACTGAGTCTGAATCGACTTGATTGACTGAGACCTTCCTCAAAAAATTACTAATTTCGAGGGTTACCTTTACGATGAATCATTCAATTTTTTATAATAATTTGAAAGGAATTTTTTATGCGGTCCGTTTTGCCCTCTCGGTCCGTTTTACCCTCCGGTCCGTTTTGCCCTCCCGATCCGTTTTGCCCTACCTTCCCCTAATATTATCAAAGTACAGGGTGGCCAAAAGATCCTTAAAAAAATCCCTAAAATTTCCACAATCCTTATCAGCAGTTTGAAATTCAATGACATTTCCAGATTTCCCAGGTTTTTCCTGACCGTGGTCAACATAAATTGTTTCAGGTAATCGTTTTCCTATTTTGGATGGCGTGCGGTACTTCTTTTCGCGTCGTTTCAAAATGCTTTGACATCCCTCGATCAACTGTGCACAGAATCGTACACCGCATTCTCAATAGGATGGTTTCACTTCTACCAGAAATCGTCAGGTTACCATCTGAAAACGACCTCAATACGATCGGGTTAGGATTTGGGCGAAAGGCGCGAAGTGCTGTATTTCGTCAGTGCGTGGGTGCACTGGACGGTTGTCATGTTCGGATAGTCTGCCCACGAAATTTGCACGAGCAATACTTCAACCGGAAACAATTTTATTCGTTGAATTTACAAGCCCTTGTAGATGACTCCGGAAAATTCATCGATATCGTCAGCGGATATCCCGGTTCTGTCCATGACAGTAGAGTTCTCCGTAACAGCCGGCTCTACAACGAACAACTTTATCCACCTGAAGGATATTTCATAATTGGAGACGGCGGCTACCCTTGCCGGCGTAACCCTGTGACTATTCTCACGCCTTACAGAAATCCAGACACGCCTGAAAAACGTGCATTCAACAACGCACTTAGTAGAGCCAGGGTGGTCGTGGAACAGGCTTTTGGTAGGCTGAAGGTACGCTAGAGAATCATATACACAAAGGCGCTAGAAGTTTCCATTAATACTGCGATTAAAGTTATTGCGGCGTGCACCATGCTGCATAACATTTGTATATCCGAAGGCGATGTAATTCGGGTAGACGGTGATTTGCCGGATTTGCCTCCGCGTCGTAATCCACACGACGAAGAAGATGGTAACGGCATGCGTGATTTTTTTTTGTTCATGTTCACAATTGAGCAGAATAATAATGTTGTACGACCGCCGCCCAATGATATATGGTAGTCGATTTTGTATAAAAAAATGTGATTACTTTCGTAAATAAAATTACGTGAACAAATATTTATTTTAATGTACAAAATGCTATATCCTTATTTATTGATTCGTACTCTGTATCCATATTATGACATTAGCATATCTATTTTCAGATTTGGGACACATACGAAAAATGTTAAACCATTTATCTAAAAAAATAAAAAAAAAAAAAATATATAAAAAAAAAAAAAATATCAATAATATAATTTTATGTGGTAAAAATTATTAGAAAAAAAAATTTTTTCATGGCAGCTGAAAATTTTATTTATTTACTTTGATTACAATTAAACAAAGGAAGATTCAGCATATTTCAACTCCTGAAAACTTTATATTTTCTTAAGTACCCCGTTTTGCCCCTCCCTCCCCTATAATCAAATATAGTTTTGGTTATCTGGGAATATTAGGGGAGCGTGGGGTAATGAGAGCCGGCGGGTAGTGGTAGCTAGTACTAGATAAGTAAATAGGAACGCGTCAGTGATTCGGAAATCGTTCGGTAGTCTTTGGTAATGTTTGGTTACATCACGCGATCGCAGCCGGACACCACGGTAGTATCAGGAGGGTGACTACGAACGCGCGAATGTTTTGTGTGTTCCTGTAGTAACGAAAGTGTTTTTTGCGGATTCAAGGTAAGTGGCTTGGGTGATTATTTTTGATTTTTTTTTTTGCGATTATCTTTTACCTTATTAAATGTATTTTAGTATGGAAACACGTTAATAGGAAGAATAACAAAATTACGTCGTGAATTCTTATTAATTCAAATAAGAAGCATTTCGGGTAATGAGAGCCATGGTTGCTCTCATTGCCCATTTGCAAATTATTGAATGCAATATTTCATCTCGCGTTTCAGATGACTAGAAACAGACAACGTACAACGTCAAAAGCCGTTTGGACATCGGATACTTTGGAAAAATGCTATAAAATCCATACAAAATGAAGGAAAATCAATATTATTATTATTCCATAGAATAATATCATTTATATATAATAACATATATCATTTTGTAATATCTAAGGGAGTAAAGCTATATTTTTGTTGATTATTGGTTACTCAGTTAAGTAAAGCAGTACCAAATACATAAGTAAATCTGTTTTACGTATATGGGCAAGTTGTGGCTCTCATTACCCGACAGGTGGGCTAATGAGAGCGAAAGCAACATTTTTGTAATGTCAATTTTTTAAAGCCGTTCGTTGATTTCATAGAAAAATCCATTATAATTATTATAGATAAAACGGTGGAAAGCGGTGAAAGGCGGTGAAGGGAAACGGTGAAAAACGGTGAAAGGCGGTGAAGGAAAACGGTGGAAAGCGGTGAAAGGCGGTGAAGGGAAACGGTGAAAAGCGGTGAAAGGCGGTGAAGGGAAACGGTAGAAAATGGTGAAAGGCGGTGAAGGGCGGTGAAGGGAAACAGTGGAAAGCGGTGAAAGGCGGTGAAGGGAAACGGTGGAAAACGGTGACAGGCAGTGAAGGGAAACGGTGGAAAATGGTGAAAGGCGGTGAAGGACGGTGAAGGGAAACGGTAGAAAGCGGTGAAAGGCGGTGAAGGGAAACGGTGGAAAACGGTGAAAGGCGGTGAAGGGAAATGGTGGAAAGCGGTGAAAGGCGGTAAAGGGAAACGGTGGAATACGGTGAAAGGCGGTGAAGGGAAACGGTGGAAAACGGGGAATGGCGGTGAAGGGAAACATTGGAAAGCGGTGAAACGCGGTGACGGGAAACGGTGGAAAACGGTGAAAAACGGTGAAGGCTGGTGAAGGGAAACGGTGGCAAACGGTGAAAGGCGGTGGAGGGAAACGGTGGGAAACGGTGAAAAACGGTGAAGGGAAACGGTGGAAAACAGTGAAAGGCGGTGACGGGAAACGGTGGAAAACGGTGAAAGACGGTGAAGGGCGGTGAAGGGATACGGTGGCAAACGGTAGAAGGCGGTGAAGGGAAACGGTGGGAAGCGGTGAAACGCGGTGACGGGAAACGGTGAAAAACGGTCAAAAACGGTGTAGGGCGGTGAAGGGAAACGGTGGCAAACGGTGAAAGGCGGTGACAGAAAACGGTGGAAAACGGTGAAAGACGGTGAAGGGAAACGGTGGAAAACGGTAAAAGACGGTGAAGGGCGGTGAAGGGAAACAGTGGAAAACAGTGAAAGACTGTGAAGGGTGGTGAAGGGAAACGGTGGAAGACGGTGAGAGACGGTGAAGGGCGGTGAAGGGAAACGGTGGAAAACGGTGCAAGGCGATGAAAGGAAACGGTCGAAAACGGTGAAAGACGGTGAAGGGCGGTGAAGGGAAACAGTGGAAAACGGTGAAAGACTGTGAAGGGTGGTGAAGGGAAACGGTGGAAGACGGTGAAAGACGGTGAAGGGCGGTGAAGGGAAACGGTGGAAAACGGTGCAAAGCGATGAAAGGCGGTGAAGGGAAACGGTGGAGAACGGTGAAGGGCGGTGAAGGGAAACGGTGAAAAACGGTGAAAGACGGTGAAGGGCGGTGAAGGGAAACGGTGGAAGACGGTAAAAGCCGGTAAAGGGAAACAGCGAAAAACGGTGGAAGATGGTGAAGGGCGTTGAAGGGAAACGGTGGAAAGCGGTGAAAGGCGGTGAAGGGAAACGGTGGAAAATGGTCAAAGGCGGTGACGGGCGATGAAGGTAAACGCCGGAAAACGGTGAAAGGCGGTGTAGAGAAACGGTGAAAAACGGTGAAAGACGGTGAAAGACGGTGAAGGGCGGTGAACGAAAACGGTGGAACGCGGTAAAAGGCGGTGAAGGGAAACGGTGAAAAACGGTGAAAGACGGTGAAGGGCGGTGAACGGAAACGGTTTCTGCTTCTGCTTCTGCTCCTGCTCCTGCTCCTGCTCCTGCTTCTGCTTCTGCTCCTGCTTATGCTTCTGCTTCTGCTTCTGCTTCTGCTTCTGCTTCTGCTTCTGCTTCCGCTCCTGCTTCTGCTTCTGCTTCTGCTCCTGCTCCTGCTCCTGCTCCTGCTTTTGCTTCTGCTCCTGCTTATGCTTCTGCTTTTGCTCCTGCTTCTGCTTGTGCTTCTGCTCCTGCTCCTGCTTCTGCTCCTGCTTCTGCTTCTGCTTCTGCTTCTGCTCCTGCTTCTGCTTCTGCTTCTGCTTCTGCTTCTGCTCCTGCTCCTGCTTCTGCTTCTGCTTCTGCTTCTGCTTCTGCTTCCGCTCCTGCGTCTGATTTGCTACCGCCTCTGATCTGCTTCTGATCAGCTGTTCGGGGCGATTCACAGCTTCTAGTCTTGCTTCTGCTTCTGTTTTCGATATGCTTCCGCTCCTGGTTTTGATTCTGCTGTTGCTAAAAAACAAACATTATATTGTTTTGAAACGAATAATCGCGCGTTGCATTTCCGGTTTATTGTGGTAGAGGTATGCAACGCCAGAGTGCGCTACAAGTGGTAGAGCGAGATACCGACCGAGTAGCAGTCGGATATCACGTAAAAGTATAAGGCCAAGGCAAATATGCGCATGCGCATAAGACCGAGACCAAGACCGAGGCCGAGATCGGCGAATTGGGACACAGCAATAATATTCACAGCTTTATATCGGATATTCACTGTGGGGAAAGTGGAAATTGATATACTCAATTGAACTACAGGTGGTATGTATAAATTATCATAATCATAAATTCTCTATTTCAACTTTCTTGCAAAAGAACGCGTAATTTAGTTCCGAATACTTCGCTAAAATTGTATTGCTTCTTTCTAGTATCAACACCTATTGAGCTTAGGAGGGACGAAACCAAGAGATTTCCTCAGTTAGGCCTTGAAAGAAGTGATGACAGACAAGCTTGTTTGCAACTTTTGCTGGCTGGGTGACAAAAAGACTGAAAAGTTTGGAAATACTGAAATGTCCTATGTGTTATTCCGTGCGTTGCATTCTTTCTTCAATTTTCTCTTGTGAACAATATATACCTTTTATTAATTGGTCTAAGACATGTCTTCATGAGTAGCGATAACACACAAAGAATAATTTTTCCAGAAGCTACGAAATCCTGTCCGCTCTTCAAGGGACCAGATACGAAAATCGAATACAAGAAAGATATCCAAATAATCCTACGAAGTGCTAAACAAAGGTACCGCAACCAACAGAAAAAGCTTGTAGTACCCTAAACCCAAGACTTAGATGAGCACGACGCGATTGTTGAGAAAATCAACCGACTCCAACAGTCAAATCCAGATTCAAGTGATGCGGATTCCGAGGGAGAAGATGAAGAGTCACTATAGATAGAACTGTATAACTTCTTGCAAAATTGTGATCTGAAGTTCCGCATCCGTTTCTTGGGAAAACAATTTTTCTCGTGTTTCGTTTTCCATTCTGATTTTTTCTTCAACATCCTCCTAAATACGGATTGTATTCCGTTTCGAAATTATTTATAACATAATTTGTTTTCGAGTCATAAGATGAAACAGTTTTTGAAATTTGTTATCTCAATTTTATAGTTAATGAAAATTCACCAACCTATCTCTTTACGAAATATATTTTTTTCTGCTTTTCAGTTTATCAAATTCATAATATCAATCAACATGCACTTACAAATTTGACCAAATACAGGAAATTGTCACTATGCATATATGAGGAACTTCAGATCACAATTTTGACCTGTAGGGTTAAATTCCGTCAAGGATTCGTTTCAGTTTATTGTTTGTGAGGATTTTTTTCAAATTTTAACTAGATGTATATAAAAATATATGTTATCGCTGTTTGTATAATTTGAGATATACTAGCTGCTTTCCTCATCATGTTCCTTCGTATTGAATATAAAATATGAATAAAAAAACATAAAATATATTTTTTGGATCGAATTAATATTTTCACTACCCGCAAATACACCGCACGTATGCTCATCATATGCGTCGCATTCTGCTCGCACACGTGCGGACGTGCGACGCATATGCCCCTCAATTGAGGACGCATCTGCGTCATCAGGTGATAGCATGCGTGCGGGTTGACTCGCACGCCGTGCGTGCGTAATGCTACGCATATGGCACGCATTTTGTTATCTGGGTATGTACAGTAATGTTCATTAATGGGTTTGTGGTGGCCAACTTTTTTTTTAGACTTTTTCGGAAACAAGACTCCATTCTAGTCGTATTTCATGTGCCGATGGCCAAAATTATAACAATAATTATTATGATCCCTTGTAAAAATAATATAATATTATTTTATTTGATTGTATCCGAAAAAGTCAGAAAAAAACAGTTAGTCACCGCGAACCCATTAATCAACATTACTGTACAACTTTATAACATAGCATTAGCATGAATCAACAAATTTGTTCCTACAATGAAAAAAATTATTATCAGTTTATTTCATATATGCCAGTGCTGAAAATAAACAAGTTTGATACACGAATATTGAAATGTTGTGTCTTGTCCATAATCCAAAATCCTGATATCGGTATAGTCCTAGATCAAGAAAGAATGTTGTACATGATTATTACGGTGGTCCTTATTTGGGGTCTTGATGAATTTGCATGTAGCTGAGCTGCAAGAAGTTCCCAAATGAGTAAAAAAAATCGCCTCAAATCATAGCCCCCTATTTCAACTCTTTGGTCCCCACAAATAAGAATGAATTTTTTTATTTAAAATACATCTATTTCTACTCTAATTCAAATTAGTTTTCATTATAGGACTGAATATGTTTTCAAAACAGTCGTGATTGTAGGAAATTAGTAGGTAGAATAATACCGTTTGGTTAGAGATATCAGCCTAATTTGGAGGGAATTGGTGCTAATACGCCTTACCAGATGGAAGCATACTATATACTAATATCTTATATTCACAATTGCTTTGGAAAATATCGAATCTTGTAATAAATATACATTGAAAATATAGTAAAAATATACGTGTATCTTGAAGAGCAAAATTTAATCTCTTTTTGTGGGACAAGACAGTTGAGATAGAGAGCTGCGATTTGAAAGGGTTTTTTTTTACCCAGTTGAGAACTACTTCCGGGCTACCTACATAATAATTCATCCAGACCTCGAATAAGAACCACACTAATGGTTGTACATTCAAAATGATGCTGCTGAAATAGCTATGTATTGTGGTATTGGCAGCAATACCTGGTATACCTAGCACCTGAGTTTGATGTATGAGGAACAGCCAATTGTTGTAGCGGTTGCAGTTGCGGCCGTATTGTGCAACAGCCTTGGGATGTACACGTATCAACAAAATGTCGTCGCAATTACATTACAGCGATTGTAGGATGTACGGCCGTTGTTGTGCTGTGTAACAGCCTTTGGATGTACACGTAACAACAAAATGTCGTCGCAATTACATTCCAGCGATTGTATGATGTACGGACGTTGTTGTGCTGTCAATCACCGTTTGATGTTGCATGAGGCAATGAAAGATTGTCACCTTTACGCTACAGCAATTGTAGAAGTTGCGATACACTGCTATACCCATCACATCATGTCGAGTTAACACTACTATTGTATACAGTGAGTACAGACATCATGTAAATGTTACATTGACATTACCGTAATGCTCTAAGAACGCGATAAGATTATCTGGACACCCACATTCTGCCGTAATAATTACAGTATTAATATTCTGATGCTACATGTAATTATTGTGACTGGAAGTCGTGCTTATTGTAAATTTCACGACCATACTATTGCTGTTGTTACATCAAGTTGATTACCACAGTTGTTGTAACTAGTACGCCAATCGATCAACAACAATTAAACTGTTACAGAGACATGCTACTGTTGCTGGCACAATAGTTGCATGCGATTGTGGTCAGTAATAGCACAATTGGAGTTGCGGCAACAACTTTTTTTTTTCCGTGTATGCAGTATGATCTTAATTAAACACGGTTGAGACGAGCCAACTCTATTATTATCGGGGTCACTCTACTCGCGAGAAAATATTCTCTTTGTCCGCCATCTGTCGGGCAGTCGCGAATTCATCAACAGAATAACGTGAACACTAATTTGAAAGTCAAAATCACTATCATTAAGTAACTAGTGAAACACACATAATCACTATTTCACATCGAAAAAATACTGAGTCAATAGTGGTATTCAAACCACTATAACAGGAAGTGAAAATTTCACTAATTTATTGTGGAATTCACTGCTTTTACAGTGAGTTAGTGGATCACTGTAACAAACAGTGAAAATTTCACTGTTTCATTTTTAGAGTGTACATTTGCAGTTGAGAAGATCGAAGATGTTGCAGTAGTCTATTCTACAATTGGAATTATAAAATAAAATTTGCAATAAACACAGAAGAAAGGTGTGATTTTTTTATTTCAACACGAAAACTATTTCAACCAGATTCGACCTGATGGAAATTCGATCGATTGAGACCAGGGTCATCAGAATCCTCTGATCAGTTACCGCGATATCGACAATTGAATTTTTTTTCTTCAAAATCCTTGATATTATGACAGTTTAACTCGAAAACTACTCATGCAACCAAATCCGAAATTCAATCGTACCTGAATCAGAAAGAATTGCATCAATTCTATGACTTAACTTTTCTTCAGACGGAAAGTTAAGAAAAGGAACGCCTGATTGCGTATAACCAGTCTTACATGCGTTTATAACCGGCTGCATGGTTTTTATTTACCCACGAAGGGTTACTGCTGAGGAAAACCGGCGGCACTATTTTTGCTCGTTCGATATCTCGAAAACGATCGACAGTACGTGTGAAAAGTCATGGGACTTGAATTGTAGAGCGCAAAACACGCGACTCGTGATCGTACGGTCAGAATTTTCGTATCACGACCGGGGAGCGAAGTGATCACAAAACATAAAAACGAATTCACCCCTTTTTTTTGAGTTGGCGGAGAAAGCACATAGGAAATCTCGGTCGACAATTTGAGGATAAGCTTTTCTAAGCCCCCCCCCCCCCCCCCCCACACATTATCCAAAAATCAGCTTTCTCGGTTCATCTTCACGATTTCGCCCTTTTTTCGGACAGAATGACTGGATTACGTAAGAACTTGCCATTCCCCCTGAATCTTGCAGCCTATTCATTTTTTTACTTCACTCCGTGTGATTTTGGACGTTTTACCCACGCTTCGCGTGGTTGAAACCCCCATTTTCACACCTCCTGAAGTAAAATTTTGTACAATACTCGTCGAAAAAACTTCTTCTGATCTCGTGTGATCTCAAACCTCACACTCGTCAGAAAAAGTTTTACCGGACTCGTATTGTAATGTATTATTGTATCACCTTTTCCAAATGATCGACGGTGTGTGTGTATAATTATGTGTGTGATCAATTTTTTGTTCGACGATATCTCGACAACGATAATGAACCGATTTTATCCTCCCTTGCATCGATCGCGTCTGTGCGGTTCTTTCCGAATTAAGGTTCATTAGATTTTGGCTTTGATCGGTCCAGTAGTCCCCGAGGTATTCGAAGAACAAAACTTTAAAGAATATCAAAGAAAATACTATATCGCTGACATTCGGTTTCATACCCATGTGAATCATGAATCTATATCCGAATGCACATCAACATTTCGAATAAAACAGCAACCTCATCAAAAAGCCAGCACCCAAGCTTTGACCATGACAATTTGATGTCAAACTACAGACAATCTTATAGCACAATCAATGAATTACATATTCGATCCAAGTTTCATCCTCCGATCAACACATGAGCTTACTATTCATGAAATTACCGAATGCTTCGGTGAAGTGCAGTATTCTTAGGCGAAAATTCGATTGTTAGACTCTACACCTGAAATATGACCATTTTTAAAATCACTCTGATTCGGAAAAAAAAAGATCTCGGAGTGTCGAGTTGTGATTCGGTTTTCAATTTAAGGTGACAATTTATTCGTTACCGCCTTTCTACAATATTATAACTGCGCATTATAAACTGTTTCACTTTGTTTCGTCGTGTTAAATCCTTAGGCGGAAGCGGATGCGGTTCCCGTCTCTGTGGTGACAACAGCTTATACCGAGAGTATTCGGTGAGAGTAAACGATCCCCTTTCTACGGCAAAACCAACACAGGCGCACACCGCGTGCGTGAGGTTCGTTCGGAAGGGAATGAGGTCCCAGTAGCATTGCATCCCCTCCCGAACGAGCCTTACGCACGCGGTGCGCGCCTGTGTTGGTTTTGCCGTAAGAGGGGATCGTTTACTTTCACTGAATATTCTCGGTATAAATTACAAAAAGCGTAATCTCATAAAATTAAAACACTCGCCTCCGTTAATTGCTCACTCGCGGGCTGAGCATATGACCGTAAACGCAAGACCGTAGTTTTTATTTATTTATTTCATATCAACTTTTCGCGGACGCAACGTGGTTTCCGGTTCCACGACGACGGCAGCCTTGAATCGAGCGAAAAATTAAATTACATTCCAGACTGCACTGAACCGAGAATAGACTTTTAAATCTCTGACAAACATGGAAAACTATATGAAAAAATTCACGGATTTTCGAGGAAAAAAAAACTAGTTTATTGTTTATCACGAATATAAGTTTAAAATACAAAAGAAAGCTTCGATCTGGCCGTAGATTAACTGTTAAACTGATGACTTTTTTTGTTGGACTGATTTTAGATGAACCAGTAAAATGTTATGATAAACTTTTTTAAACTGGAAAAAGTGAACTAAATATAAGATCGCCCGAACGCATACGCTGCATAATCCGAATAGTTTTTCTGAACATAGTTTCTGTATATTGTAAATGATGAATTGTTTCTTTTTTTTTTCAACTTTTTGTTTAGAATTGGGAAGTTGTCGAAATGACCCCGGAAATGAAATGTGGAGTTTTCAACAGATTCCCACGTTTTGAATCCCGGAGAATCATCACCGATCATTTTCAGACGGACGACTGGGTTTACGCGTGCGCGTGTCATCAATTCTATGTTCGACGATATCTCGAGATCGAATGAACCGATTTCATCCGTCCTCATATTGATCGGTATAAACCCTTTCAACTCAAAACTGATCAAATTTTGGATTTAATCGGTGCGGTGGTTCTCCAGTTATCTGAAGAACAAAATTTGGAAGAAGAACAGGAAAAAATGCTATCGCTGATATTCGGTTTCATTCCCACGGAGAGACTTTTGCTGGCAAAGATTCCCATAATGGCTGGCGTTTCACGGACACTTCTGCTGTTTTGACAATATTTCCGATGGTAATAGAGAAAGCTAATATCTCGAATGAAATATTTTACCATCGAGAAGAGCAACAAATAATAAACGGCTGTTAAGTATAGGCATCGGCGAATAGTAAAAATGAGAGTCGTAAAAAATAATAGATATACATTGTATGTGTTTCAACCAAACGTAATACAAGTTGAGAACTTTTCTCACAAAAATTACCAGCGAGAATAGTAAACTCGCTGCCGGGAATTCCCGAGTATATCCGATTTGAACCGAGTCTCGACTCGCAGCGTACGTTACATGTTTTGTGTATAACTACACGTGGTTCGAGTGTATGGGGTTCACGAGCTTATCGATAGGTGGCCAGCAGCGCCGTGCCCAGACGATTTCGCGCCCTGGGCAGTGTGAAAACAAATTCCCCCCCCCCCCCCGGCCTTTCGCGGGGGAAACAATGGATTAGATCAGATGGGATCAAATTTGATTGAATTCGATCCAGTTGGATGTAAATTTTGAAATAAAATTAGATTTAAATGGATTTTTGGAGATCTATTCAGATCTACTTTAGGGGACCTGTATGTCGCGATTGAAAAAATCAAACATAATCGAAAATCAGTTTATTTCTTCACCAAAGTTCATTTCACATCATTAAAATCGTCTCATCTCAAAACACCTGCTGCACGATTTCATGCACAGCGTTGATCCTATTTGACTCCTCTGGATTCAAGATTGTTAGAAAACTGCGTGGTCATAAAATGATAAGGGAAATTAATTGAACAAATTTATCAAAGAAGATATAGTCGATTTTTCAAAACTTCAATATTTCCTTCTCACTTATTGGCAAATTACGTGGCCCAAGCATGGAATTTTCAAATTTCCTTTACTCATTTCTTGACGGCCCGTATTCCGAACAATTGAACCGCCGGATCATAGAAGGGCATATAAAATTATTTTGCGATTTTTAGATGGCCCCTGACCACTTCAACTTTCAACTTTTTTCAAGAGGACATAACAGAAACGCAATCAAATTTCCGATAAGGATACGGGTTTTAAAAATCAAAAATTGATATTTTCTCTAGAAGTGGTCAGGGGCCATCTAAAAATCGCGAAATAATTTCATATGCCCTTCTATGATCCGGCGGTTCAATTCTGAACCTAGAGAATCGGACCGACGGTGTGCCTGGAATCGTGCAGCAGGACTTTTGAGATGAGACGATTATAATGATGTGAAATGAACTTTGGTGAAGAAATAAATTGATTTTCGACTATGTTTAATTTTTTCAATTGCGACATGCTGGTCCCCTCAAACCTGGCTAGAACTAACATATTAAATCGAACCAGATCTAGTGGGATCTAAAAAAAATCTCACGAGATCTGTCTAGATCTTACAAGATCTAGAAATGGATCTACAGAGTTCTAAAATAGATATCAGGTCTATTTATTTTCCTAAAATTCAGATCTCACCCGATCAAATTTGATCTAAGTCATTTTTTCGCGGGCGCATACTGGAAAATATAGTACAATCTAATCTAATGCAGATGCCATTGAAAGTTTCAATTTGAAACTGAACACTAGCACCAGAGTTCGACTGATTTGCGATGCCCTGCGTGAGCAGAGGACTGTAGTGAAAACAAAGACAACTACGTATACCTACACTGTGGTCACGAACACTGCCTGTCAGATTACGATTTAATAACGAAATATATTCAATAGAATCTGAAACGCACTGAATAAAGCTGAAAAAAGAAACGAACTGTGAGCTTAAATGCGCCCCCCTCGTGATGACGCCCTGGGCCAGCGCCCCGTGGGCCCATGCCTAGGCACGGCGCTGGTGGCCAGAGACGCTAAGAATTTGCTCACTAGTGCTAGAACGGGTCATCGTGCGGTATATAAGAACCAGCATCAGCCAAGTAAATACCAGCGATGCGTCCGGACTTGCGAGCGTTATATTAAGCAAGCGTTAGGTGAAACGAGCGTTATAAGTTAAGACAAGGTTAGGTTTGACTTTCAGCGAGAAGGATAGGGGAAGCGACGACAACATTGTAACTCTGCGTGTCAAGCGTGGAATACCCCTAACTTGTACATAAAAATCCTCAGATGTTCGAAATAAATTATAAATGTCAAATAAAATCCGGATCCCAACCCCAATATCAATACAAACTTTTGAAAAATTTTGCCGTGATTCTTCCTAAATGGACTGGTAAAATTTGCTGAAATACCGCCATATTTTCCAAAACATATGGTAATTTGCTGGTCACGGCGATCACGATTTTACCATAGTGTCTGGGAAGTGTTGCTACTGATTTTAAGTATGGAGTCCAAGGTTGGCAAGACTAATTACCATTGGCCATAGTAACCTCATCGGTACAGTGATCCTACAATATTTGCTGGCAAACTTTGTAACACTTTCGGGAAATAGCTCAAGCCTGTTTGGTTTTATTCCCATACAAACAGTAATCTCGGATATTACTACACAATGTAGGAATTTCCGATAAAATGCAGATGTGTCCGTGGATTGGGAACAAAAATAGTAAAATCTGATAGGAATTTTGAGAATCTTTGCCAGCAAAAGTCTCTCCGTGCCCAAGTGAATCATGAATCTATTTCTGTATATCTGATGCGACCGCGACCTCGGTGAGAAGCTGGCACGTGAGCTTTGACCACTAGAATTTTTTATAGAAACTAATAAAAATCATTGTACAATGAATAAATTCGATATTTGATTCAATTTTCGTTTTTTGATCAACAGATCATCGTAGTAAAAATTTGATCGGGATTTCCCCGTGTTGGGCAGCGCCCGGCCGGACTTGATCGTGGAAAACCTATCCTAGATTTGCTAGCCAGGCCCTTGTTGGGCGGAATCGTGGCTCGCCTGTTCTATTCCCCCAGAAAGGCCCTGACTATGGGAATCCGAACAGGCGAGCCACGATTCCGCTCAACAAGGGCCTGGCTAGAAAATCCAGAATATAGGAACTTGCCATTCCCGATTCCCATGAATCTTGCAGCCTATTCATTTTTTTCATGACGTCTTGATGCGCGCGCGTATGTGTGTGTGTGTGTGTGTGTGTGTGTGTGTGTGTGTGTGTGTGTGTGTGATCCAAATGCACATCAACATGTCGAATATAACAGCAACGTCGTCAAAAAGCCAGCACCTAAGCTATTACATATTCGATCCAATATACATTCTTCGATCAACACGTCATGAGCTTACCCTTCATGAAATTACCGAATTCTTCGGTGAAGTGCAGTATTCTTAGGCGAGAATTGGATTGTTCGACTCTATACCTGAAATGGGACTCTTTTTAAGATCACTCCAATTCGGAAAATAGATCTCCGAGTTTCGAATCAAGAGACTCGGTAGAGTCTCGCGCCAAGTACATTAAAAAAAAAATTTTTTTCAAGCGCGAGACTCAACGAGTCTATATACCCGAGAGGCAACTACCCCAACCTATAACGCGAACTAGTATCTTCGTTTTCTTTCACCTCACAACATACACGAATTAAAACTGATTTAATCTAGGATGTGGGCATGGAAAGCTTTCATTTGAGCCCTAGATCGATTAAATCGGTGTCCGGAGTACTGAGATATGATTAACTTCAGATTCTGATACCCCGTTTCCTCGTACAATGTTTGGTTTTCTCTTTAGTCTTCTTCAGACCAAGATTCACATCAAACCATTCCCATGCAATCACTAGACGGGAAAATCCACACAAAAGTTGTAGAGTGACGTCAGTACGAGATAGTTCCGACGTAGATAGCGCCAGTATCGCAGACAGAAACCGTCTCCTACATAGACATAGAGCATGGACTGCGCATTCCCTATACAGCCTATGGTAACGCCGAAAGTCAGAGAGAAGGGTAACACACGCTGCCAAATCTGTCTCTTTCTATGCATTTGACGTTGTTGGTTAGAAAGAAACAGATTTGGCCGCGTGTATATGCTGTCTCTTTCTACCGACCGAGCGATTTTCGGCCCGAATGCGCAGTCCATGCTCTATGTCTATGGTCTCCTACACTAGCAGACGCGTATTGTCATTTCATGTTTTTAAATGCCAATAATAAAGGAAATAAGAGAAATACGAGCAATGCTTAATACAAAATATGAACGTACAAAAACTAGTGAATACCCACCGCAAGCCCCTCGGGTGCCAAAACCTTACGCCAAGTACATTAATCTGATAGTCACCAATAAAAATGTTTCGATGGGTTAATCTTAAATCCTACGATCTCGAACTTTTGAGGTTATGCGAATCGGCTGACGTGTAAAATTCATGGTGATAAATAAAATAACAATTATAAACGGACAAGGCTGTCAGATGAATATTAACTGATTTATGAATGCAATTATCAGAAGAAACGGTTTTTTCGGTTCAATTGTTTAGCAAGTTATCGCCTGAGGAAGTCTGACAAGAGAAAATCAAGAGAAAATGTTGAAGTAGAAAAATATGAGGATAGCATTATTCGATATAGGGAACGGCAAGGAGCCAGACCAATAAAGCCGAGTTCAAGCGTTGGATTGCAACGAATTTTACTTCAAGCTCCATGTTAAGCTTATCTCCGAAGGCTCGTCTGCTGAGACTCAAATTGTGAGTCAACGTTATACGTAGGATTCCGACGAGTCCTATAATCTAACTCCGTATCATCTAGTCAAAATGAGATTTTCAGTCAATGTTGTTTGTTGGACTCCGATAGGCTTTATTCTACACTCCACGTCAACGTAGTGCCTTGACCTTCGGTGGAGATAATTTTTTAATCCATAATGTATATTAATAATTTAATGTCAAATTTCAATAAATTTGTTACATTTTGGTATGCAACCTGTGTCTATATGTTCGACTCTATTAAGCTTTCTCCAAATTAAGATTAGTGCTATCACGACAAATGGAATGAAATTACTTTTTTATGGATTATTTAATTTTGTAGCGGGTCGCCATATAAGACGAGAGGATGATGAGAGAAAACGCTTGGGTTGCAAAGTATCAAGATAGTGTTATTTGATACGAGAAACGGCAAAAGTCAGACGAAGAGAGCAGAATGCGGGTGTTTGACTTCATAAATTTCCATTTTATGCTCTACGCTAGTATTGCATGAATAGGCTCAATTCTAAATATTTTGATACCTTCTGTTCAGACCCGAATTGGAAGTTGACGTTATAAGTACGGGACGCGTACATGTTCTTTTTGCAGAGGACCTAGTTGCATTAAAAAAAAAAACTACCTACGAATTGCAATACATATATCTGATATTCATACATATTTAGTCATGAGCAGCAACTATAACCCTGCGTGCAAGTAACTCCGTCATTGCCGGTCCCAGGCCCAGATGAGACAGGAGGAGGGCTGCACGCAGGGTTAGATGTTGTAGGTATAAAAAATTATTGTAGTGGAACAATTTGTAAACGCTATGAAAGTACATTACGCGTCACTCTACAAATTTGAGACTTGGGGAAAATTATGAGCACACTCGTGCTCGTTGCTGTTGACGTTCCTGCTTATCGAGGGACTTCGGGCGGTATGAAATAGCACAAAACAACCGAGCGAGCGTAGCGAGCGAGCACAATTATTAGGTGGTCAAGCAAAATTTTACAAAAAGTAGTGAAATCAACCCCAAAAAGCACCTTTGGTGCAAAAACCTTCCGCCAAGTCCATTAATGTGTAGATCACTCCACCAAAAAATAATCAAAGGTTGTGCTCGCTCACTCGATTGGTTGATGATTATCAACATACAAAAGCATTGAAATCAGATACAACTGCCAAGTACCTGTAGAATGATAAAAGTTTGGAATTGAAAAATTTGTTCAAACTAAATAACGTTGTACTCGTTCGCTCGCTGCGCTCGCTCACTCTATTGGCTTATGATTATGGGTTGAAAAAACAATTCGGATGAAGAGATTGAAGATGTCAACATTTATCTAAAAATATTCATAACGAAAAAATAATTTAAAAAAAATTAAAAAAAAAAATTTGGAGATAGTGGTACTTGGGGGGCCTTTTGTAGAAAAAGAAATATAAAATATCGATCACGAACCATGTCAATGTCATCTGATAGATATTCAAACATTGGCCCGCCAACGTACCACGGACTCCAAATTTTTTTTTTAAATTTTTTTTAAATTATTTTTTCGTTATGAATATTTTTAGATAAATGTTGACATCTTCAATCTCTTCATCCGAATTGTTTTTTCAACCCATAATCATAAGCCAATAGAGTGAGCGAGCGCAGCGAGCGAACGAGTACAACGTTATTTAGTTTGAACAAATTTTTCAATTCCAAACTTTTATCATTCTACAGGTACTTGGCAGTTGTATCTGATTTCAATGCTTTTGTATGTTGATAATCATCAACCAATCGAGTGAGCGAGCACAACCTTTGATTATTTTTTGGTGGAGTGATTGTGATTTAGTTTTCAATTTGAGGCGACAAATAATTCGTTACCGCCTTTCCACAATTATATATAACTGCGCACTTTGTTTCGTCATGTCAAATCAAAAAAGGGAAGAGGATGCGGTTCCCGTATCTGCGGTGACAACAGCTTATATAAATTACAAAAAGCGTAATCACATGAAATGAAAACACTCGCATCCGTTAATATCGCTCACTGCCGGACTGAGAATGTCACCGCAAATGCAAGACTGGGTTTAATTATTTTTTTCATATCAATTTTTCACGGACGCAACGTGGTTTCCGATTCCGCGACGACGACAGCCTTGAGATCGAGCGAAAAATTTAATTACATCCCAGATTGCACAGAACCGAGAATTGACTTTCAAACCTCTGAAAAATATAAAAAACTAACAAAAAACTCACGGATTCTCAAGGAAAACAAAACTAGTTCATTGTTTATCGAAAATATGAGTTTGATTAAAAAAAAAGCTTCGATTAGGCCCTAGATTGATTGATTTCAGATGAACCAGTAAAATGTTATGATAAACTTTTTCAAACTAGAAGAAGTGGACTAAGATTACCCGAGCGCATACGCTGGATAAACCGAATAGTTTTTCTCAATAAAGTTTCTGTATTTTGTAAATGATGATTTTTTTTTTGTACTTGTAATGTTACAAGAATAAATGAAGAGAAAATTATATATTAAGTTCTAGCAATACTTGTTAAATATGAGAAGGTGTTGGAAAAAACAGAATAAATACACGATGGTCACGTTAGGAATGACATCGAATCTTTTATTTTATAAATTTCATTATATATTCGATGTTGGAATTCGAAGAGTGTCAATAGCTTTTTTACTTCTTTTTTAAGGAAGCATGTTACGGTTAGGAGATATCAAATTTATTTGAACGACATGAACAAAATGTACTTAAATGTAGAAACAGGTCTTGTAGATCAATGAAAATGTCAAAACATCATTATAATTTTCATATAAATTAAGAAGACAGAACAAGACGGCACACCACTCTATACAAATGCTTTCGCATTTGGCAAGAACAGAAATAATGTTGTCACGAATGGCGAGTGGGGGACAAAACGTGTGACAACATGAAATTTACAAATACAACATATATGGGCGGATATCTCAATTACTGGAATATATTAAACAGAACAAACAGGCTTGACCGCATGGTCGGAAGAATTATATTATGAGTGCACGTGGCGATACTTATTAATTATGTCGATTAGGTCCAGTTTCCTCGTCATTTAGATATATCCTTAGGATTTCGAAGTTCGTTGGTACGTTCTATTACATATAGTCGAAACTGAGACTTAATCGAGAACGAATATACAGATCAGACCATCGTTATATCAAAAAGATTGAATTTTAGCGGAGCGACTACTAAACACGTCTACTCGTCTCCACGATCCACCTGCCAAGCAGGATTCGTGGTCGCCTTCGCACCTATGTCATACTATATTAGTCAAAATGGATTTGCAGGTGTCATTAGACCACCACACTAGTCAGTGTTGTGCGCGGGTTATTTCGAATAGTTATATGTAGGCTTGTAAGGTAAATTCTTACATACTTTTCGTTTGGAAGTGGGAAGTTGTCGAATGCCCTCGGAAATGGAATGTCGAGTTTTCAACAGATTTTCACGTTTTGAATCCCAGAAAATCATGAACGAAGATTTCAGACAGGCGACTGCAGGGTGCGTGCGCGTGTCATCAATTCTTTGTTCGACGACATCTCGAGAACGAATAAACCGATCCCATCCGTCCTGATATCAATCGGTATAAATCTTTCCAACTCGAAAGTGATCAAATTTTGAATTCAATTAGTGGGGTGATTCTCCAATTATTTGAAGAACAAAGCTTTGAAGGAGAACAAGAAAAAATGCTGTCGCTGATATTCGGTTTCATACCCGTGTAGAAATCTATCAGGGCATACCCGATTTGTGTTGGGGACCCTGGCAGGAAGCCCCTATTTAGAGTTTCTAGTATGGCCCCGATGGGGCGCCATCAGGGAGAATGAATTAGCCCGCCCGACTAGTACCCCAACAGAATTGAGAGATGGTTCTGTCAGGGTCCCGTCACGTGGTTATTGGTCAAAACCAGAATCGCGAAGTGGAAAATCAATAATTGTAATTTTGAAAGAAATGAAAATTGAACCTCAAAAAAAATTTCACCACCTTTTTTATAACCGAAAAATGTTCGTCGTATTTTTGAGAATTGATGAAAAAATTGATCACGGCGCTATTTTGAGTTGTCAGAAATTCATAACCAAAAGCAGTTCGATAAATTTATTTTTTTCAATCAAAGCAGTGTGTTAGACTGAGGACCATCATAATTGTATGAAATCGCTAATCAAATCGGATCGCTGATCAAGGTTTTTGACCCAATGAGTTCACATGGAATTCTTCACATAAAGTTGTAGGGGAGAGCGGGGCAAAAAGGGCATCTCGGCAAAAAAAAACAAAATTCTTGAAAAATTTTCGATTTTTTTTTTTTCCAATAAAAATTGTTTCCCAAAGAAATTTTCCATTTTCCGATAATTTGAAAAAAAACAACGAAAATCTTGAAATTTCTTTGGGAAACAATTTTTATTAAAAAAAAAAAATCGAAAATTTTTCAAGAATTTTTTTCTTTTTTGCCGAGGTGCCCTTTTTGCCCCGCTCTCCCTTAATATAAATAGGAAAAGATCGAAATCTTTACCAATAAGTAGTTTGGCGTAGCGGATAGGGCGTACGACTAGTAATATATGCGAGCGCGCGGACGTGGGTTCAAATCCCGGTTAGGAGATAAATATATCGGTGTCGGTTTTTTCAACGAAAATGCGTTTTCATTCACATGCGGTAAATTTGCAAGCAAATTTGATGATACAATGGCTTGTCAGTAATTTTTTTATCACGTTTCATCGTTGAAATGATATATACCAATCGGCTGATCTAGTTAGGGGTCTGGTCGGGTAATCTAGTAAGGGCCTGATGGGGTAATCTATTTAGGGCTGTGTCAAGAAAAGCGTTACAGTCCCGACAGGGGCCTCGCTAGTTTTCCCCAATAGCGCCCTAATAGAAATGGGGAAAACTATCAGGGTCCTCTATGCACCCCCAACAGAATTTCTGCACGGGTACCCAAGTGGATCATGAAGCTATTTCTGCATATCATATGACTGCGACCTCGGTGAGAAGCTGGAAGCTTTGACCAACATAATTTGTTAGAAACTAACAAAAATCATCGTACAATGAATAAATTCAATATTCGATTCGATTTTCGTTCTTTGATCAACAGATGAGTTCATTCTCCATGAAAATACTGGATATTTCGGTGAAGTGCAGTATTTGTATGGCCGAGAAATCGATTGTTTCACTCTATAGAAGCTCCGATATGACTTTTCTTTTGAGTCACTCCGCAATTAGAAAATAGATCTCCAAGTGTTGAGTTGTGATTCAGTTTTCAATTTAATGCAACAATTTATTCGTTATCGCCTTTCCGCAATTATATAACTGTGCAGTATAATTTTTTTCAATTAGTTACGCCAATGTCAAATCCTTGGGCGGACGAGGATGCCGCGGTTTCCGTATCTGCGATAAAAACAGCTTATGCGAATCACAAACAGCGTAATCACAAAAAAAAATAAAACACTCGCATGTCACGGGAATTAAACTTATTCTCGACCGGAGTTTAGAAAAGAAAGCCTAATTCCATCCTAGATTGCACTGTATCGAAAATTGACTTTTAAACATCCAATGCGCCATGGCTTCTCCTATCCACAAGTGAACTTTGATCGGAAAGATGACTTTCGGACGAAAGCCGGCGCAGATTAGAGATCTGTAGGACGATGACCAATTCTCATCAAGATCTTGTCCCTCGATGTTGAAATTCTCATTTTTGCACTAATCGTATCGATGAGCATATACCGGGAAGAAATCTTGATAGTATACAGTCGACTGCCGTCGATTGCGCATGCGCCAAATAATTTATTTTCATTGGTCGGTAAGATCGTCCCGCGGGCTACTACGTCATAATACTGCCGCGGGACGATCTTACCGACCAATGAAAATAAATTATTTGGCGCATGCGCAATCGACGGTAGTCGACTGTATACTATCAAGATTTCTTCCCGGTATATAATATACATTGTAGAATTTTTAGATAATTCGGAAGAGCAAGAAGGCGATATCAATTTTCTAGATACCTACTCGATGTGAGAACTGATAATTAAATGACATTTGACTAGTTGGTAAAATAAGAGTGGTGTCGATTTCAATGCGCTTTTGCATCTGGCAGGATGATCATGATGATAATCGATAACTCCTTAGCAATAGATTACACACATCGCTGACATCGCAGGACTTAAGGAGCTTGGAGACTTGCGTCGGAACTTCGAAGCGGGCCACTTTTTCCTGCTGCTGCAAAATGTCGATTCAGCGAGATGTCGATATCTTCTGTACAAAATGCAAAATTGTAGTTTCTCGGTCATCTCTGTATCAAATGAGATGCCATAGTGTTCAAAATGTGTGTCTTGCCACCTGAGAATTTCAAAGGTGCAATAGATCGAGTGCAACTGTGAATAATTCCACGATTTCTCTGATGATAAATGAATCTGTGAAAAGAAAAAGAAATCATTATAATGAAATACGAAACATTTGAGCACTATCTGCTGGAATGAAACAGTCACCCTCAAAGTTATATCCCGATCGCTTGTCTAGTATGGAAAAAATACGAATCTCATTTTTGAGGTGATAATGGCGTGTATGAGAGCTCCCTGATTGCCAAGAGGAACTCGCCCTTGTTTTTTGTGGAAAACCAAGTCACTCCTGGGCTATGCGACAGTGATTCGCTTGGTCTTATCTCGCTACCATATATGAATGCTTCCTGCCCCTTACTGCTATAAAAGTGGAGACAATTCGCGTTGTCTCGATTGTGTCTCGCTTCGTATTCCTTTGCACAGTTCTTCTCCAACTGTTCTCGCAAGTGCCTTTACTGAAGTCAATCCTCGTTCCCGTTCTATAATCGAGTAGTCATCTAGTCTACGCAGTCGAGGTAAGATATGTCAGTCAATATAGTTATCGTTCGAAAATATGCATGGATATCACTCATTGCTTATACATAATATGTCATATATTGATATTTGAATTCTTGGAATACCAATTTTTCTTCAATCTGCTTTTTTTCGACCATCCGTACCTCTGGAATGAATATCTCCATGAAAGGGTTTTATGGCACGCCGTTTTACGTTTAAATAGCAAGTTTTTTGAAGACTGAATTGAAAAATCAACTTTGACTTGTAATTCTAAAAAAACTCATTTCGAATCATTCTTAAAAGTTGATTGAAGCAGTTTCTTCCTATGAAACTATGGTATAATTTTGACCGTCTTGGGGCCTGTCCAGTCCCTGGCCGCACGGAAAATAAATTGCTGCTGAATTTACTTTTTGAGCAGCTGGTATTGGGACCGTGCATACCTATACACACTCACCAAAGTAAGAATGTCTAGTCGCGTACATTAGGGTGGTCCAAATAAAAAAAAGTTTTTTCCTTATCATCTCAAAAGTTTCTTTTGGGTATAAAACAAATTCTCCTAAAAGCGCAGCTCGATATCTCAACTCTACACGGAGAGAAATATACAAGAAAAATGACTGTGCTCGGCACTACAAACGAGGCGCAAACTGCTTGTCTAGGGGATTTTTATAAAGAAAGAAAGCAAAAATTGGGTCGGGGTCGAAAAACAGAAAGACCAAAATTCATAACGACCGAAATTCCGAAAATCGGAATCCCGAATACCATTTTCACCGAACAGTCAATTAATCCTAATTTAAATGTTCCAAAAGACCATGATTCCGAAGTGTGTTTTCACAATTCATGAAAATATTCGAAGTACGATAATGCCAAAGAGCCTCCTTTCGAATTTCAAAATTGCGAACGTAGCGAAATGCAGATTGTATTAAAACAGAAGGTTCAAATACCCGAAAATCAGATTTCCCAACAACCATCACCTCGATGGAGCAAAATTCCGAAAATCAATACATCCGACACGCGAAGATCAGATGTGTCAAAATACCGAAACTCAAAATCCAGAAAAATCAAAATTCCGAAAATGAGAAATGCTCGTTCATTTAATCAACGGCAGTGCTATAATTGTAATTAAGGATATTGTAAAGACTCTATGACTTTATACATATCGATGACTTCAAACTTTCTTAGTGGTTATTTTGAATTAGTGCAAATTTGGTGCAATTTTCTGCACAAAGAATGTCAACATGCTACCTTAAAAATCACTGAAATTGAATGAAGGTCGTAGACTTCTCAGATTTTTAAGAATATTATAACGTAACTATCGATGACTAATCTAAATACAAAGAAAAAGAATTCCTCGTGTAAAGAAAAAGATTTGTTATTTCAAGAAACTGTAGTTTCTTCGATCTTTTTTGCTTAAATCAAGGAAATATGTTCTATTAATTCGAATTAGGCATACATTTCCTTGGTTTGATCAAAAGACATTCAAGAAAATACAGTTTCTCAAAACAAGAAATGTTTCTCTTGCAACGAGGATTTTTCTTTTCCTTATAAAATAGAAAGGGGTATAAAATGATGAGAACGAAGTTTTTTTCAAAAGAAATTTAATATCAAATTAATTACTGATTAACAATATATTTATTAAATTTATTTTACTATATACATCTAATTTATGAAACTAGGTAATACATGAAATATATCAGATCCAGAAAGCAATGTCTAACGAGTTCTTCTGGTCTCAATTACTTTACTGTACGTTTCATTGAAAATACTCCGCTTCGTGCATTACGTGCGTCTAAAAAACTATCGTGATAGTCGGAAGACAGGCACGAGAGGTGAAAGCATCGCGGGCTAGTGGTGTTTCGCTCGCACCCGTACGAAACCTGCATATGCGACATTGGGAGAAAGGAGAGGCACCTCCCACTCCTTCATTTTTGTATATAGCTATTGAAAATCTTAAATTAATTACACTCGCTCACCCATTGATTGTATAGAAAAAAATTTAAATCGTTTTAAACGTGGATTTTTTTTTCTACAACTCTTGTATGAAAGTTTTTTTCAATTTTTCCGTCGTTATCGCTATATTGCAATTTCAATTTTCAAAAATTATTTCGAACCCCTTCCGCAAGACTTAACGCAAAAATTCTTGCACCATTAAATTCAGAACGTCGAAAATTATAAGAAAAATGCTACCGCGAACTGTTATGGCAAAATTGTTTGTATGGGCAGGTCTGTCAACTGGACTAATATCAGGTTATTGAGGCCCATCAATCATGGAATGTATTACTTAGGTACATGGCAATGAAATATCGCACTTGAATAAATGAATGAAAATGTTTTTCAAGTCCATTGAACTTGCACATGATTCGTGTTTCTCAATATGTTACTAGTGGCTATCATGTACATCATACAAGTACGAAAAACTATACCAAATTTCAGATTTTTTCATCAATAATAATCGGAGTTATGAATATTCAATTTTCAGTTTTAAAAAATACATGCAATTTCCCATTTAAAACTTTCATCGTCGTGGGGCCGGGTTAATATTAATATTAAATATTTTTTTTATATATTTGGAACCGATTTAGGACTATCGTCGAAAAAAATTCTAACGTACCCCAAATAAGGACCACCCTACTGTAGGGGCGGGTGGGGCGAGACGGCCCCCCGGGGCAAGAAGGCCCCCTGTACAAATTAGGTCAAAAATTTTTTTTTTTGTTTATCATAAATTTCTTCGAAATGGGACAAAATTAAACTGATTTGATGGTTGAAAGCCACAAAAAATGACTACCGGCTTAGGGGGGGCTGTCTTGCCCCACCCTCCCCTACAGCTATACTACAAGCCTAGACTTAACAGCTGAACTATGTACAGTTATACTTCAAAACTATACTAAACATCTCGACTATCAAGACTCTCGGTAGAGTCTTGCGCCAAGTATATACACTATACGGCTATACTACAAGACTAGACTTAACAGCTGAACTATGTACAGCTATACCTCAAAACTATACTAAACATCTCGACTATCAAGAGACTCGGTAGAGTCTCGCGCCAAGTATATATACACTATACAACCATACTACAAGACTAGACTCAACAGCTAAACTATGTACAGCTATACTACAAGACTAGACTAACTATACAGCTAAACTATATACAGCTATACTACAAGACTAGACTAACTATACAGCTGAAATATATACAGCTAAACTATATACAGCTAAACTATGTACAGCTATACTACGAACTAAACATCTTGACTATTTACAGGTATATACAAGACTATTAGACTAAAGAGCCTAACTATGTACAACTAAACTGAACAACTCGACCGGACTAAACAAACATTTCACACAAAGACGCGGACCGGCGATCTTCCGAGAGCAGCTCGGCATGTCGGACATGTCCCGAGATCGGCGTCACCATATATTCTTGTGCTGCATGCTTCGCAGCAGCACCGATGACCGCATGGCAGAAATGCATGTGTGATTGGACTCGTCAGACATACTCTACACGTTTCAGTAGGTCCTGTAACAGTTTTTAAAAAAAATTAAGTACAGGTCACTCGACAGCTTTATAAATTTGACGTGAAATGACGTCGTCATAGGTACAAACAGTAAGAACTGAAGAATACAATTGCTGAATATGGACATTAGGGTGTCCGTTATTTCACGAGTTGACTTTTTCTAATTGGGTATGGGCCAAATTATTAGTTTATAGCCTAAAGACAATTATACTACTTTTTTTTTTTTATTTTCTTTTTTTTTTTAATGGAAGACCCTACTGAGATTTTGAACAAAATCGCCTAAAAATTTCATTTTGCGTTTTTGTTGGAAATATACTCTAGGGGCTTGTCTCCACCTTGTGACAAATATTCAAGGCCCTCTGATTTTTTTTAGTTTACAGACAGCTAATTTTATAAAAAAAATTAATTAAACAAAAAAATTTTTTTTTTGCTTTTCCACAATAAACTTCTAGAATTTCATGAAACTATCGAAAATACCATTGAAAGTAAGTTTCATAAGATATAAAGTCAAAGTATGAACTACATAGCCATGTAGGTATGGGTATAGGTGCTGCAGGACTCCGAAATGCAATGAAAAGCTGGAGCGCTCAGAATATAAAATTTCTTCGTTAACATATTTTCTTGGTTCTAAATCCATCTTCTGTAGGATAACAATTATGTGATAGATAAGTAATGTTCCTGAATTGAAGAAAACCATCAACGCTACGCTCAGAATTGGCAGTCGCTCGATTGAAAGTCCTTACTAATTGAGAAACTAATATCTTTTCATGAAGAAGCATTTTGAAGTTCAGTACATTTTTACCATTGAATGTTGCGTAGCTTCCACATTTCTCAAGTAATCTCACAGCTTAAGGTGTGATTTCCTTAGTTTTGGATTACAGTTTCACATGACCTATAAATAATTTCGATCATAAGAAAGATAAGATAAAAGTTTTCAGTTCCACTAGGGTCTTCCCTCAAGTGCCAGTAACCCCTGCCTGTAGGACGATACTTGTCCCATTTGATTAACATGGGATTTTTGCCGTTTTTAGACTTCAATTTTTTTTTCCGCTTACTACTTTCATTACCTTATCAAATATTGTTGATTCTACTACTATTCTGACCTATTCGAATGATAATATATATATTAAACAATATGGTAAAACAAAAATTTCACCCCTTACAAAACTTAAATTTTTTATTTCCATCGATGTAAAAATATGTCACCATCCAAGGAGGTCAGAACAGTAGTAGAATCAACAATATTCGATGAGGGAAGGAAAGTAGTAAGCGAAAAAAAAATTAAAGTCTAAAAAGTGCAGAAATCCCTGGATGTTAATCAAATGGGACAAGTATCGTCCTACAGGCAGGGGTTACTGGCACTTGAATGGAAAAAAAAAAAATAGCATAATTGTCTTTGGGCTATAAACTAATAATTTGGCACATACCCAAGTAGAAAGAGTTAATTCGGCAAATAACAGACACCCTAATGGACATGCAACGGGTTTTCAAATTGTTATTACTGTAACATTAGAAATCAATCTACACAATCAGTATTATTTGATAGCAGATAAAATTTCAGAAATCACCTTTGACATATTATTGTGAATATTATTAGCAACCGTGAGGATATGACGAAATTATGTTTTTTACACCATTCTAAGTTATAACATAATGTGTGTTAACGATTAACACATCTTATTCCAAAAAGACGCAAATATTACTGCGAAAGATTCTTATCGAGCATACCAAAGCGTTAATAATATTATTGCGTCAAAGCGTTCGTTATCGCGGATAAACATTTTCCGCATAATTAGTAGTATAATACCGAAACATCTTTGCAGCTCGTTCTGATTCACGAAAGATTCACTATTGACTGAAGTCGATAAAAATTAAAATAACAGGACTAGTACATCCATAGAACAACCGCCCTCAGTCGAAGACCATGCTTGCTATCTCGTATTCTCTCTAGAAAACGTCGTCACGATAATATGTGAGTAAAACTACTATACGATGACTAAATGACTAAAAAAAAAAGAAAACTATCCTTCACAAGTACATATTGTCTCATCCGAGCGATTAGGTCGCAGGCGATTGCAATTTTAATCACCGGGAGTTTTTTTATCACGGCACACACGATTGCGAATAGTTCAAAAAATCATCATCCGGCAGCCGAACTTCCGACCTCGAGTCCACCTCAGTGTTCGAAAAATACTGGCGAGACCACACGAGACCGCTCTGAGGTTCAAAAGAGCACACCGCATGGTTCTGCGTACCGCCTGCAAAGGCAGCACAGGGTATCAACATAAGGTTGTCACTCCGTACTGGCCACACGGCTGGATTCACAAGTGATCGCGTACGTCGTGTGTGCAAGGATGAACGAGTCGCGTTTCATCACCAAGATTTTTGTCACTAGCGCACACGATTGCGAATAATTCGAAAAAATCCTCATCCGTCAGCCGAAGTTTCAAACTACAGTCCGCCTCAGCGTTTGGAAAACGCTGGCGGTGCCACGCGAGACTGCTCTGAGGTTCAAAAAAGCTCACCGGATGGCTCCGCGTACCGCCTGCAAAGGCAGCACAGGTCATCAGGATAGAATTGTTACTCCTTACTGGCCACACGGCTGGATTCACAAGTGATCGCGTACGTCGTGTGTGAAAGGATGACCGAGTCGCGTTTATTTACCGAGATTTTTGTCACGAGCGCATACGATTGGGAAGAATTCTAAAAAATTCTCATCCAGCAGCCGAAGTTCCGACCCACAGTCAGTCTCAACGCTTGGAAAACGCTGGCGAAGCCACGTGAGACCGCTCCGAGGTTCAAAAGAGCACACCGCCATCGCTCTGGGTTCCGCCTGCAAAGGCAGCACAGGTCATCAGGATAGAGTTGTTACTCCTTACTGGCCACACAGCTGGATTCACAAGTGATCGCGTACGTCGTGTGTGCAAGGATGACCGAGTCGCGTTTCATCACCAAGATTTTTGTCACGAGCGCACAGGATTGCGAATAATTCGAAAAAATCCTCATCCATCAGCCGAAGTTTCAAACTACAGTCCGCCTCAGCGTTTGGAAAACGCTGGCGGTGCCACGCGAGACTGCTCTGAGGTTCAAAAGAGCACACCGTATGGCTCCGCGTACCGCCTGCAAAGGCAGCACAGGTCATCAGGATAGAGTTGTTACTCCTTACTGGCCACACGGCTGGATTCACAAGTGATCGCGTACGTCGTGTGCGCAAGGATGGCCGGGTCGCGTTTATTTACCGAGATTTTTGTCACGAGCGCATACGATTAGGAATAATCCTAAAAAATCCTCATCCAGCAGCCGAAGTTCCGACCTACAGTCAGCCTCAACGCTTGGAAAACGCTGGCGAAGCCACGTGAGACCGCTCCGAGGTTCAAAAGAGCACAACGCCATCGCTCTGGGTTCCGCCTGCAAAGGCAGCTCAGGTCGTCAGGACAAGGTTATTTCACTGCTTACTTGGCTACACGGCTGGATTTAACAGGTATCAACAATGTGTGAATAGAGTGATAATTTTCGCGTCCGCCGAGTTATTCCGATAAATAATAGGATTCTGAAGTAGATTTAAATATGTTTGATAATAATCTGATTATTTCTGTTAATGCGCGTGTGAATTAAAAACATCTAGATTCTACATCATATCATTTCGTTATGAATTTGTCTATTATAATTTACATTCTTTGAAGTCTACGTTTCTTCACTCCCCTGCTCAAAGTTAATTTGACGCACTGTTGCTACACCTAAAGTATAGTGTGGGACAAAACACGCACAAATATTCAAGTGTATTCAATTACATATGTCTATTCAACTGTTAAATTTTGGTGAGGGAATCAAAATAAGAAACAGAGTTTAAAAAGCTTACTGTGAATGGTCTGTACCTATTAAACGACGTCATGATGAAAAACAAGTGACATGTAATCGTGAAAACATTATTATCTTTCCAAGGCAGGTTATCATAATACTACTTTTCCAATGACTAACTACTCTGGCAGAAACTCCACAATTATCAATGGAAGCGTTGGTAACATTATTTACCTTAGCTCAAACATAGAGATGATTTCTTTTCTACAGGTTGTATGCCTCTTTTTATGATCATTGAGCTGTTATTTTTCGTTACATTTTCATCGATATGAGCAACTAAAATTTTACCAAAATGTGCATGGCGAATGATGCAAACTTATTTTTGGTGAATGACTAAAGTTGAAAATGTCAACCCGAATTTGATTAAAAATTGAATTATGGCGAGGCAAAGTTGAAGAATTTCATTCTGGGAAAACAAATTTCAAAACATTCCTCGCGAGACATTATGTACGCATAAACTATGTTTATGTGCTATTTTAATTCATAAAAAAACGGACATTTGCGCGTGGCTGCCATTTCACTTATGTTGAAGTATAGCATTGGATTTTTTTTCAATTCATGTAGTACAATTATTAGTGAAAACTCCGAAACGTCGTATTGACATGTGGAATTTCTACCACAGTCAACCACAGTAATGTCTATGAAATTAATGGGAAATAATGTTTCTTCAACAGCGGAGGGAAACCAGCGAGTTTCCATCCGCAAATGAGGATGGAAACCAGTCGATTGCCGGTCCTCGTTTGCGGATGGAAACTCGCTGATTCCGCTCCGCTGTTGAAGAAAATAGTATGTTCACCTCGGAGAAAACAGTCATTGGCGCCTCGTATGAAGTTGAGAACACCTCGGCTTCGCCTCGGTGCTCACCTTCATACTCGGCGCGCAATCGACTGTTTTCTCGCTCGGTAAACAATATACTATTTCACCTTCAGCGTTCATTCTGCGATGCCTGCGACGCGACCGACCCGCAGCGGCGGGAACGTTTCCAGGGTTCGCAATCACATTGCGTCGTCTTTCCCGTTGCCTCTTACGACGTCTTGTTCTGCGCGAACCACCTTTCGTACATAATTAGGTAAACGTGATATTAATAGACATTCATACGAATCATTGGTATAGTTAAGGGATGAATCATAATATGTTCAAAACTTTATAGTCTTTCAGACTAGGCAATGCAAGTTTTGATATTTGAGAGTTATAGTTATAGTTTCAGCTCAAAAATCCGAAACGAAACTCGAGAATCGTAATTCTGAAATGAATTATATTGTAACATCGGAACGTAATTTTTCACTACGTGTACAGCAAAAATGAAAGACACATACCAACAACTACTTCTCTTGCTGCTTGGCCTTGGGGTAGTGGGCGATTCGGTAGGACAGCTTCAACGCGAACTACAGCCTCTGGAGATACTTCATAAACATCGGAATCAGTGTCTGGAAAAGATGTACAACTTTAATTTCGAGAATGCATATTCAATACAAACAATGAAAAAAACTATCATCTACAAGTGCAATGACTCAAATTTTCATATAATAAGTATTCAATAACCTTCTTCATCTTGCAGTTCCCTCGCTGGCGTATGGGGACGCTCCAGCATCAGATCATCTAATGCGCCTGCCTGTTCGGATATTTCCGGCGTCAGAACACGATCCTCCATGAAAAAGTCTTCGTCTTGATAGTGAAAAAACAAATAATCGACAATATATTTTACCGATACAATTATTTACTGTGGCTGTATTTCAATTAAATTACCCGATGATAGCTCTTCGCTCTCAGGCGTGCGAGGGTGTTCCAGCACAGGATCAACTATTGCACAAAAAATTATACATTGCTTTGTACGTGTGATGTAATGATTTGGTGAATATTTATGAGCCCGGGAACGAAGTGTTTTTAATACAATAGTACGTCGCAAATGAGTGACCAATGATTCTATACGTAAACTATGCGAATTTAGCTGAATTTCATTCAAGAAATGAAATGTGATACGAAATGAGGAGCATTCAATTACCCAATTCATCTTCCGCCTCTACTTGCCTCTCCGGCGTAGGAGGCCGATCGGGATGAGCAGCAACTTTATTTTGATGAGAACAAGGAATGTATCAATATTGTATGCTTGACGCATATCATAATTATAATCTTCATTATATCGCGTGACTAATGCCATAAGGTCGTAAGCACCAAAAAAAATTTTTTTTTTTGCGGATATGCCCAAAAGATGTAATATTGCATGAAATAGTATATTGTGATACACGTGCGGACAGTAGGCAATATCCGACGAGTGTCGTTTGCAGCACGAGCCGAAGGCAAGTGCCGTAATGACACGAGACAGATATTGCCTATCCGCACGTGTATCACACGATATTTTTTGTAACTCCCTGCGCAGAAAGTTTGATTTGAGAGACAAATTAATTAGTCAATATCACCTCACATCGCGACTGCCCGCCGCCATGACACAGTGCGTAAAGTAGAGTATTTGCGATGTGCGCATGCGCGAAAAAAGCACTAGTGCGTAAAGTAGAGTATTCGCGGTATGCGCATGCGCTCACTCTTCTTTTCTTCACTCCTCGGAACTCAGGTACTTTACGCTCGCTTCAGAGGCCTCGAACATCAAACTTTCGAAGCAGGTGTTGCAAAAAAGATTTTGCCACCAAAAAAAAGATTTTTTTTTTTTTTTGGCGCCCACGACCTTTTGCCATTAGACACGCGATGTATTTCAACGATTTCAAATAGCTTATTTCATTCATTACCATTTTCACGTTGCGCTGGCTGCGGAGCTAGATCTCTCATAAAATCGCCGGGCAAAACGCCACGAAACAGTGGAGCGTCGTAATCGGGATCGTTTTCTTGTAAAACAAATATAGAAATTATCACACGGAGAAAAGAGCAGGACAGTTGATTGCTCGATCACAGTGGAGCGACTGCATGTTGAATTTAGCGCAACGACTGCACATTTTCGGGTGAATGAGTTGCCCAAACGGCGGAAACAGAGGAAGAAAGCCCGCTCGCCCGATCCGTTGGTGGATTCAGTTGACCGACGCGAGCCGATATTTTACCCGATCGGGCGAAATTCTAATTCGAAACGTGGCGGCGCTGTATGACGAAAGCTCAATATCCGAAAGGCAAAAACTTCAAAACTATTGAACATCAAGCCGTCGCGCGTCGTTTGATCGACACGTTAAGAACACGTTTGATCTTTCGGAATTTTGCACTTTCGGAACATCGGACTGTCGGAGACTTGAGCTATCTGCATTTAGACCATTCGAAATTTCAATTTTCTAAACCCCAGATTCGTGAAATTTCGAAATCGTTTAGAATAAATTCGGAATTTTTACGGTTCGGAGCTTTGAAGATTCGGAACTTCGAACCGACCCCACCAACTAGGCTCCTACCATTCTCGATACTTGGAAAGAGTTACCGTGTATATAAGTACAGCCCTTTTTTATAATTCCACTTTGCGATTAAATGTTCAAGTCTGTAAAAGCAAGATTCAGCAACAAACTGTCTCCTCAAAAATCTTATTGGTAATTTACCTAGGCGTATCTGCCTTGGAGTCGCCGTTAATTCAAATTCTTCGCCTTCGCGCTCGTTCGACTCTCTCGCGATTCTATGGCTGACATTTCCTTTAAGATGCATTCCTCTTACAAGAAATTCATCGACCGTAATATTTCGGTAGTAAAGCTCTTTCCACGCTACAAAAGATCAAGGAGTTTCTTAAATGTGACAAAGAAAGTAGGTACATATTTATTTTTGTGAGATCGAAAAAATGGCCTCTTCAAGGCCCTATTTGAATTTCTACTCGGGTTAGTCTGCTTATTTGTTGGGAAACGCATATAAATTATAATGTCGCTATAAATAATGATAAGATACCGGTGCATTGTTTCTTTACATTCATTGCAAAAATTTTTGCGTTTTTTTTTTTTGAAATTGTGTTTTTCTATTTGAATTCCCAGACTCATGTCTGAATGCAGGATTTTCCTAGAACTTTCTACCGGAATTATGGAACCATTGGCGGGTATTGAAATACGAATATTCAATACACAGCGACGCCTTTCCAGGACCCCCTAAACTCACACATCTTGGAAAACTGACCTTTTTGAAGCTCGTGGTTTTTATATACAGTTTGATAACGAGCATGCCGGGACGTCGTTTTAATCGTTCCACGTCACATTTCGCGTGGGTTTGAAGTATTAAAAGTTTACCTAATGACAGTATTTTCAAATCAGTGAAAACAAAGTATAAAAACCCCACCCACAGGGTCATAGGGGATAACCCAATCCTTGTAAGTATGCCAAACAGCATTCGATTCATAGAAAAAAGGTTATAAACATCGTCACGGTCGAAAATATACACCCTTATCGATACACCTTGATGAGAGGAACGAATAAGGAGAGCTTCTTAAATAACGAGAATCCTCACGTCAATGATACTCACTAATAAATTCCCAAGGTGAAGGGCGCGCTTGCAGTTGGTATCCCAATTTACTATTGTAGGACTCCAAAATGTTATTTGTCCTTCGAGAGAGGCCAAAGACGCTATAGCCAGAAGGTGAAACGATTCTTAGCCAATACCGTTCGTAATATGCGAAAAATGTATTGAAGCTTCTCCTCAGATTAGCTGGCAAACTTCTTTTAATTGCGTCATATTGGTCCACAATCATTTCGGCTGGTAAATATGCCAGTACAAGTATCTTTTTGATAAGAACTTTCGCATCTTCATTATCACGGATTAATACATCCAGCCGAAGCGACCTTAGTTTTTGTAGGACCGCCTTAAATGAAAAGTAATATGGAGGCGTAATGGGGAATTTTGTTATTCAATTGAAATTAATGCCCTCAGCAAGCTTTGAATCTATCAGACAACCCAGAAAATAGATGAATAGTTCTGAAGGGGGTATGAACACCTTTGAACGACTCACTCTATCGTAATGTGTGTTACACCCTGCGCAATGCGCTTGTGGAAACACTTGATTGGATGCATTCCTGATCGCCGCTTCGAAGTCACTCATGATTAAATCAATATGTGCTTCCGGTAGAAGGTTGTCTCTGATATATTGAAATACGCATACATAGGACGACTCTAACTTTCGCGACATGATGACCCATACGAATGGAATGCCCTGTAATTTGTAAGAAAGTATCGTGACTTAAATGACGTACATGAATGAATGAAAATAGCGGAGGATTATCACCCATATAACTGGGAGCAATGAACATTAGTGACTCGCGTTTTGATTCTGGTGAGTTGATATCAAAAATCGTCTTGCGTGGTTCCATATTTGTATACCTGTACTCACTAATTTTTATTTGATTACTTGAATTGAGAGCTCTAGTCGCGTATCATTATTATTTTTATTAGTCAAAAAACAAATAGTAATGATATTGTAATGAATAGAGACCATTTTTTAATCGATGTTGAAACCCGATTTGCGCCAACATTATTTCCAAATTATATTTAATATCTGTACATATGGAGAGACCGCGTTTAAATGCATTTTAAAGTTGTTTATAGTGAAATAAGTAAAAGACTAAGCTATCCCGCATCAAATCCATACAATAATCGTTAGAAGTGGAGTCTCACGTGATTGAATTTGATGCCAATCATGGTCAATAATTGATATGCGTCGTTCAAGTTTGGCGTTGATCTAAAGGTTGCGTCAACGAATATCTTGAACACATGCTGCATTATTTCAGTCCGAACGAACTGCTCATCATAAATGAGAATATGCTCGTTCTCGTCATCGTCTGTGAGAAGCTTCGTCGTGAAGCGACCACTGGCATATTCGAGAATTCTTTGGTTTGTCGGATCGTCTAGCTGGTTGGCGAATTCTCAAATATCTAATGGACGTGCCGGATATGCGATTCGTCTGCATGTCTGCATGTACTTTTTGAGTGATTTAAAAGTGACGAGTTCCGCAGCTTCAGGGTATCTGCGTTAATGATTTTATTAAATCGGACTGTCGGAGTTTGTTCGAAAATTGCGAAAATTAAAGCAGCAGTCGAATCGAGTCATTGGAAAAATATATAAAATATCCCTTTTATAAAGAATCTCATTACTAATGTGGGCATTAGGGTGGTCCTTATTTGTGGCTCGGACGAATTTTGAATCATACGCCCCCCAAATCGACTCCAAATAATTCGAAAACAATACCCTAATTTTTTCAGATTTTTATCTAAACCCTAACCCCTCCCCCAAATGAGGGTAGATTTCCCCATTCGAAATACACGTATTCTCAGGATATATTTTATTCTAAAAGTAAACACTTTCAGAAAAATCTGTAACTGCGAGATTTCAGTGTTCATTGGTACTACTATTTGATAAAAAATTCACATTATCATACGGGTCAATCTATACGAATTGCATACCCTTCAATTGAGAAAAAAAAGGCATATTAAAGGGTGTGCAATTTGTCCAGATTGACCCGTATGATAATGTGAATTTTTCCTCAAATAGTAGCACCAATGAACACTAAAATCGCGCAGTTACAGATTTTTATAGAAGTTTTTTAATTTTAGAATAAAATATATTCTGAGAATATGGCCGAAACACGTGTATTTTAAATGGGGAAATCCAGCCTCATTTAGGGAGGGGTTAGGGTTTATATAAAAATCTGAAAGAATTAGGGTATTGTTTTGCAATTATTTGGAGTCGATTTGGGGGGCGTCTGATTGAAAATTCATCCGAGCCCCAAATAAGGTACACCCTAGTGGGCATACATGAGGGATGAATTCAAAAACAATTGTTTGGCTCGCTTCAATGAAAACGAAATCACTTACATCAATGACGTCTGATCAAATAGGTCTCTCAATCTATACCAATGATTACTTAATGAATCTTTCAATGCTTGCTTGAAGGATCCTATCAGAGCCGAATTTTCATTGGGTAGGCATTCTTCGGAATGCGGACGGACGTGATTTAACCGCCCGTTGTCCATCTTTGCCGTCCCATAACAAACTGAGCTGTTATGGCAGCGTAAGTAACTGCAACGCAATGAAATTATAACAGTAATCTAACCGATTGTGAAAAAAATGGAATATGCAATTATACATATTATTATATGGGCATTAGGGTCCAAATTTTCACGCTCGGTCGCCAAAAATTATTACCTCGACCGTTTTTTGCATCTTTCAAATGGTTTTTTCCCTGTAAACAGCGATGACACCCTGTATGCATTCATTATAAAAAGTATCGCGTGTGACGCGAGACAAAAGTTGGCGATCGCGACTCGTGTGTTGGCAAACTTCACAATGACCGTCGCAATCTCCGACTTTCGTCGATAATAACACAATATACTTTTTTTTTGAACCTTTGGCTTATCTTCTATAAAGAACGGTAGCCTAACACAATATACTAGTTCATTGCTCAGCGATGTAATAAGGTAACGGTACCAATGTTCGGACGGTAGTCCAAATATTTCACTATATTAGCAATATAATTGACAGGTAACCAAAAGTGACGATTGTATAGTACTATTCAGCCTTCAATTAATAATTGATGTTCTAAAAAATTGTACGCTAAATAACGACTTCAGTAGTAAAATTGACGCGAGATATTAACGAGTAGAAGTCAGTCATACCATGAATGCACTTTTATAAACCGATGAGCTAACGAGTTGCGATAATTCATGATATAATAGGCGTTTATTTTTATCGATTTCTAGACTAGACTTAAGACCTATCGAAAGCGAATTAAACAAGCTTTTCGATACCGTCGTCACAAATCAGTTTTAATAAGGTTTTATATATTAATTTGTGCGTCTCATTATTGGGACATCCATTACACGTATGTACCACAGTCGAACTCGTGTCCGATCACTGGTAGGTACGAGAGCACGTAGCCGCAGAACCTGAATAATCGGACGCCGAGCGTTGTTACCTCCGGATCGCTCGTGACAGTTCGACAAATTTTATTTGATAAATTAAAAAATGAATAAATAAAAATAAAATAAAATAATCATAGATTGCGAGGGTTGATCAAAACTTCAATGAAAAGAAAAAAATGAACCAAGCAAACAAACAAACATACACACATGATATCGGTATTTGTCCGTATGAAGTTGGCCCCAGAATCTTCTTTCTCTTTTTTTCTCTATGCAACCATGAAGGATGGAAGGAGACAAAAGACTTTGGTGCCAACTTCATACGGACAGATACCGATATCATGTGTGTACATGCATAAGGGACGTGTCTGACGTAACGCTAAAAGCTGTCCGAAGATCGGTACATTTGCTATCATTGAACATTCAAATGCATGAAAATTAGAATAATTAACATTTTCGCAGCTATTGTATGTGTTTCGAAAACTAGGAATTATGAGCTTAACGATGGTTCCAGTCATTTGAAAAAAAACACTCCTTAAATGACTAATAAATCCTCTAATTCAGGAACACTCTTAACCAACCGAGCATTGGTACCGTTACCTTAATATGTGTTTTCCGATTGGTTTTCCCGGTCAATCGACACAATGATGAAAAGTACAATCTCTTTTATCGTATTCGAAGAAAACCGAGATTTTGCGAAAATGGTTTAAAAAATAGTTGATTCTTACATAACGCCGTTCCTCGTAGTACTGTTGACTTGGTATAGTCTACCGTCCTTGCAACGATCGCACACAGACAGAGAATCACGTCGTCTTCTGGGGACGTCGCCCATTGTCCCAAATTTCACGATTAAAGTTGATGGTTAAGAGACTTGGCGATAGTATAATAATTGATCGATAGAATATTATTATTAATTGATGTATATTCGAGAAGATTACACAAACGACTGAAAAATTGTTGATTAAACAGTAGACTCATAGTTCACAGTTATTCAAATATTTCAAACAATGTGGCTGCTAACCGAGTGGCACTGGAAGGAAATACTTTCAGGGAAGAAAGACTTTGGGGAATAGAAGATTTTCCGGTCGGTAAAACCGCTCTTCGCTTCCCGAAAACGGGTACTAGTAAAATCGGCCTTTGCGTTCATGTGTAAAAAAAAAAAACATTACCGAAACTGTAAAATAAACTTCACTAAGCTAAGAGCTATTATCCACAATATTTAAACAAAACCACTTCAATAAGCTAATAAGCTGATAAGCTAGGCTAAACTACTAATTTATCACGTAGCGTGATAAATTGTGGAAGAAGAGAAATGTTGTTATGCTGAAATTTCTCCGTTTTTTTCGCAGCCTTTCGGTAGAATGAGAATCAAAAAATTCTGACACATTTAAACCGCTTTTATCAAAAATAAATGTTCGTGGCACTTGTCATGTATATGTAAATAAAAAAAAATCAAATTATTTGACACATGTATTCGAAATGATATTTCCCGATCTTCCACCTGAGAATATCCATTTTCACCACACCTGCCAGGAAACTACGACTGTCGACCCCTCGAGTGAGCGGGAAGTCGTACTTTCCGATGCCAGGGGTTGGTGAAAAACCTATCACTGGCGAATTTTATAATTTTGTGGTTTCATTGAAATAGGGTCCAGATCATGTCAGCGCTGTTTGAAACTAATAGTACTGCACGCAAAAATTTTCGTCTGAGACCTGGACCTCCCCCACCTCCCTTCCGGCCTCGACTCTACCGCTTCTCTGCAATTCATTCTATATGGATTTCATATTCTGCCAAATGACCTTACCTCCGAACTTAGTGGCGTACTCTACGCCACCCTGACATAAAATAGTGTTCGCACCGCGGGCGTACAACTGTATACCCTTGAGTGATTACGCGTAGCCGGCCCGAGGCCGCGTCCAATCACTCGCAGGCGTAAAGTTAGACTTGACGCACATTGTACAAAAATAACTAGTCCAATTTTTGGCATTCGATTATTAATAACGTACATCATGAGATAGTTGAAGCTAACGTAGAATGGTAATAATCGTTATTCGCTGCATAAAAATGGTTATGTATCTGTATAGAGAGGTGACTTTCAGAATATCGCAAGTTTTCTTTGGTCACTAATTTGCGATGTTGTTTATATACATGACGTTTTACATGAGGATAGAATACAAGTCTGTTCCATGTGATAATTTAGGTACATAAAATAATCCAGCACTTACCTTACCGTACGAATTCTTCTAGTTATATAATCGCCTATAAATACGCCACTGCTATAACTAAAATTCCGATTATCTTCGAACTTCTTCAGCGACCTTTAAAAACCGTTCAGTCGCCCCAAAATTGTGGGAAACTGAGTCGAATACCTAAATCCATCAAATTTTGGGGCTAGGTCAGAATTCACAAAGTTTTGAAAAATTGATTGAATATATTTGCCGATAAATATTCTGGACGATATGGACATCCAACCCGGCTTTGCCCACCCGGAGGAGCTCGATTTTTGGGACCACTTACCTTGTCCACGAACCACCTGAATCTTTCACATAACAGGAGGTGTGATTGAACCAACAAGTAGTCACATTGACTATTTTGCCGTCAATCACGCATGCAAAAAATTATTGCCGCTGGTTATCAATAAGGAATAAATATATGTGGTTCAGGTGGCAAAACGTTTGATGTGGGAAATACACTATACCGTTAAAAAATTTGGAAACACTGTTCCAAAAATCAACATTTCACAGTGTAAAATGATTCAAAAAAAGCCAACAGGAAATGTACAAAAGGCAATTCGAAGTACTTCCAATGAACTTTGAGGTTGTATTTTTTCTAAAAGTTATTATTGAGAGAAGTCTAAAAGTTATTCAACTTTTTGTGTCAAAGTTCGTTTTTCAGTAAATGCTTAATAACTCAAGGAATGGCAAAATTTGAAATTTTTTCTCTTTTTTACTTCTATCTCGAAATTTGCCGTTTATGAGTTATCACGCATCGACTTAAAAACGAACGGTAAGACAAGAAGTTGAAAAAATCTTCAAAAACTGATCGTAATCAAATTAAAATAATACCGGTTCAAAGTACATTGAATGTGTTTCGAATTGCTATTTGTGAATTTTCTGTACGGTAATTATTCATATCCAGCTACAGCGCTGCGAAGTAGTAGAATATTTAATCAAAAATAATAAAACTTCATTTGGTCTGATCTTTCACGTTCAGCTGATTTTTTTGAACTTTGTTCACTATAATTTGCTATTGAAACTCATATAGCTACGCATATTATTACCTACATAGGGCGATTCCTCTTTGGAATGGAAAACGATTTTTCGAAAAAAAAAAATTAAAAAAAAAAAAAACTTAGTACCCATTTTTATTTAGTTTTTTTTTTTTTTTAAAGGTTTTCGCGAAAAATCGTTTTCTATTTCAAAGAGGAATCGCCCTATGAAGGTTTGTATGACAAATTGACAGACACTCTGTATAATTAGCATTTTTCAGAACATTCCGCATGATGTTCATAATTAACTAATGTTGTAACGCTCGAACAATAGTATTATTGGCTACTACGGGCGATCTGAGTAGTGAGTACGGTATCTGGTCTGGTGGTGCCCCCTTACCGGCCAGAAGTGGCACGCCGCATTCTCATACCATTTTCGGGATTTTGCACCTTCGAGAATTTGATCATTCGGTATTTCGACGCATCGCTTCTTCGCTCATTCTGTAATTTCATTTCGGTGTTCAATTTTTATGAATTCTGACTCATCTGAAAATGTGTGACTTGCTTTTTCGAATATTCGGTATTTTTTATCATTCGGGTTTTTGGTCGTTCGAAAGTTCGTCAATTCTCATTTGTACTTATCTGATCGGTTCACCTTCGACATTTTCTTATTCTACATTTTTTAATTTCGGATTTATGGACCTTCTGAATGATGCTCATTCGGATTATTGGTTTTCGGATCTTTGAAATTTCGGAATTTCGGTCCGTATGAATTTTGGTCATTCTGTTTTCCGACCCCCACCCCTCGTGGCCAAAATTTAGCACCTACTTTAGTACTCATTGCGTACATATGAACCTCTTTGAACACTGGACGACCTCAAGCGTCCATTTAGGACCTCCAAGTCCTCCACAGTCATAATTGAGGACCTATTTTGATACTGACACAGCTCGATCAAGTGTCGAGTATACTCGAATGATAATAAATATTGAAAACTAAACCCGGAAAATGATTCATTTAAATGTGGACTTTATTAAAAATATAATTTTTTCCAAGTACATTTTCATCTTTGGCGACCCAATTTGGGGTAATTCGTGATGGGCAAAAATTGCATTATTTATTAAAAATGAAATTAGTAATGTCATGGATAATGCATAATAAAATAATACATTTTCTACAACCCTATTCGGGACTTGTTAAACATTTTGACGTAATAACACAATTCACTGTTGACACACGTTTTTTATTAAAGTTCCTTTCCATTAACAGGTACTCCAATATAAACTTGATTATCGACATTCATATAAATGCAAACATTCGAGAGAGATTGTATAGAAATAGCTATCATATTATCAGTTACGTTACATTGGAGTAAAAATGATTGAGTGTCGTGAGTATGAAAATCGCCGCGTGCAGAAAATACATAATTGCGTACACATTCCTGTATAGTTGCATAATGTTGATGAGGACAATTACATAATTGCAACCTACAATTGCAATTTATTATTTTAACAAAAGTATGCACTAAGCCGATCTTGCGCCTATCGCCATGTTGATACTGCACTGCATAGGAGTGCGTTTGTAAATTTTCTTTATAATTTTTCGCTACATATAATTTACCATTTTTCAACAACCGTAAATATTGCCATACAGAAAAATTTTGCAATACAATTCCCGAATTACGGATAGCTATTTCGACAAAATCTGGCAAATCCAAGAGTCGATTATAACTGTCAACATTATGGCACTTAGGGTACAACTCTTCTATAATTTTCACCTGACGTTTTGTTTTTAAACCAAAGTCACGGATATCACCATGTGGCAACAGTTCGACCAATCTCGTCATTTTTATACAATAATCTTGTGATTTTGCTATCTGCATATCAATGTGGGAAGTCCCATGAATAAGTTTTAGTAACAGCCCATTTATATTCTCGTATTCATAGCAGCTATGTACCCATAGTGGGCCAAGATGTATCACACAATCAGGTAGATGCAGTAGCTGATGCACGTTAATCGAGCTAAATTTAATGTCATATAATGCTTGAAATTCTCTGACAAATTTATGTAACAAGTCGCGTGCTACTTCGATCATGTTGGGTGTTATTGTATCGGAATTGAGAATCGACAATGCTACGACTAATAATATATAGTGATCGAAGTAATTTTGCTGAAGCACGCCATGAAAAACAGGAATGGAATAGTAGAAAAACCACATTTTTAACTCCGAAGCCTTCCAGTGGACTAAATCGAATACACTGCGTGGCATACGATGAACAAATTTTGGAGGTTTAATTGTCCTTAGTCTGTCATTAATTATATTGACGAGATGATACAACGAAAAGGGATTTGCACGGTATTTTACGTCAAATAACAAGGTCAATATTTTCTTTACAACACCACCGTCGACGCAATGCATACGATCGATAGCCATGCCTTTGATAAAATCCGGCATTATTACTGAAAGAGCAGTGGGACCTTTGACACCCATTTCTGGCGCATCAGGTGTTCCTATCTCAGCGTGTCGTAAGGAGTGTTCCAATGTTCTCTCTACTATTTGATCATCATATGGATATGCATGTACAGTACCTCCTGTGGGCAAAGCAACACTAATGCCTCTGCACAAACAAGTTGGGCAACCATAATTACCGTTGAATTGTATAAAGTTTAAACATTCGCATTTGGCTGGTAAATCGCAGGTCCCCGCTAATAATATACCTCTTACATTCATTGCAACATTTTCTCGAGGCAGATATACTTCAATACCGTTAGCAATTCTTCTAAAATCTGAATAAAAAGTATTAAGAAATCGATTCATATTCGGCTTTTTATCACCGTACTACATTCCGGCAAGCAATGTATTTTCCCTTCGTTTCCTGTCAGCAAACGGTAGTTCGTTGATTGTTAAATATAAGGGCCAAACACTGATTTTGGATGATTTAAACACAGGTATGCCGTCTGTATACCAGGAAAATGAAATGTTTTGTGGATTTGCGAGAAATCCGTTTTCCACCCATGCTTTATATACAGAGCCGTCATACACATCAGATATGCTACTCGGTTGATCCACTAGCCTTTGAAATCGGTGTTGCAAACGATCGTAAAATCCGTCTCTCCTGTACATCTCCTTTATTTGATTGAGAAAAGGTAATTGGACGAAATATGAATTCTTCTTTCCAGGACAAGACGGGCAGACACTTTCGGCATTTTGAAGTTCTCGTACACAAGTAGCGCAGTAATAATGCTTTTTGATAGCAAACTCATCGAGAGAAAAATATTTTCGGAATTTGTATAGGCTATTTCGTGTTAAACCCTCATTCAAGCAATGGAAATTAATAATCGCAATAATATCCGCAAGACATGTTAAGGTCACATTGTGATGCACGAGGATTGTCAAAATTAACAGCATGCTATCAGCAACTGTTAGCTGAGCTCTCCGATATAACGGTTGATTATCTTCGTTGTCTCCACCCATGAAAGCTTCATTTTCTCCGTCACTTTCTTCATCATTTTCATCGTTACTTACTTCATCATTTTCATCGTTACTTTCTTCATTACTTTCTCCATCATCTTCTGAAAAACTGGAACCATTATCTCCGCCTACGTCCCATTCTTGATTATTCGCTATTGGTTGTGCTTCTCTCTCTTCATCTTCACCAAGATTTACTTGGACCTCGTCCGCTACATTTCCTCTGTATCGAAAAAAGATGTTAAGAATTTTTAGGAAAAAATTCAATTCGATACTCGAGAACATACAATGGCTTTTATTAGAGTGAGAAATAATTTTGCAGTTGCTTACTGTTCATTTCCATTATCTATGCCTACATCTACAGCAATATCATGGTCTATTTCTTGCTCATGTCTTTGTATCTCGTTTTCGTCTCGATGATTTTCATTCGGTATATCTCTGTATCAGAAATTGAATAAGTGTTCTGATCATTTAGTGTCACTTAATTCAAAAATTCGCAATGAAAAATACTCACTCATCCGGTTCTCTCAGTAACGGTCTCAGATTCGGTGCTACGTTCGGTAGGATACCTGTGAGTCGATCGCGTCTCCGTCTTTTGCAAATGTCTTCGATGCCTTTTCTCGACATACTTATTAAAAATTTCTCAAATCGCTGTAATGGCCACTGTTGAATTAACTTAAGAATTCGTTGAATATCACTGAACTCGAGAAACTGTTCCGGTGATGATGAACAAAACAAACTTCAAAATGACACTAGCAATCCGCGCCATTGAAACGAATGAATAAAAAAATGAATGAAAGTCCAACTGGTTGCGTAGTACAGTGAAACAATTTCAAATAAAAACAATATGGCTGCCCCCGTTGTTGACGCACGTTTGCGCGCCGTGTGATTCAAATAGACTGGTGCACGGTGTGTTCATTTTTATCGGAGAAGAGTGCCAATAATATTTCCATACTTTTGGGCGTCGAATCCGAACTCGAACAATGGGTCGTGTGAAAAAATTACACGCACTGATATGGTGGGTGGACAGTGCATACAAGGACGTGGTCAGTTTGAGTGTTCTTCCGAAAGCAAAAAGAGAGGTCAACGCAGTTGCTGCTCTTAGCTGGAAGGATTTCAAAACAGGCAAAACTACTAAGGTTGAAGCTAAAATACTCGCAATTAGCGGTACGTATTATTTAAGTTGCTATACCTATATTTACACCAAGCGTGTTTGATTCTGACCGATATGAAGTTAACCCCACAGTCTTCTGTCTCTTTTCATTTGAATTATTTGTGAATCTTGATTTTAACACAAGTTTTCACTTTCATCCATACCAATGTTGAAATGAATTGTTCGAAATGGAACTTTATAATTGTATTCAATGTGTCGTATATAATAAACCTATATCTATCAATGTATTTGTAGAACTTGTGAATCGACTCATTGATGTGAATATGATTCAATAAAACAAATCATTGAAAACTATGTGTTTGTTATTTAAATAGCAATTCAAGCACTACCTCCATAGATAAAAATTTGAATGATTCAAAAATACACATTTTTCATATCCTGACATTTTATCTGAAATCCCACAGTTCTTGAGTTACGGCGCATTTTCTAAAAACTGACTTTCCGCACAAAAAGTTGAATAACTTTGTTACGTCGCAACTCCGTTTCCCCAATACACTGAGAGAACAGTTTATTTATAATGAATAAATGTATTTACTCGGCCATTTTCCAAAAATATTTATTAACTGTTAGTATATTCGATAACCATGAATGAATATTCTGCTCCCTGAAAACCCAAAAAAATTCAGTGGTATTTCCATCAAATATATCCTTTGTTTATACCAAATCGAAATTTGTTAACAGTTAATAAATGCAACTTTGGGTCACGTACGATTTAGTTTGCCTCATATCTGACTGTGATTATAGTCAACAATTAACGTATTATACATCTAAAAAAATAGAGTTGAGAATAAGTGAGTGTCACTTCACGCTCACTACGCGGCGCAACACTCGCTTCACTCCCACTAGCAAAACTAGGGCTACGCTTGTATACAAGTCCGAAGATATGGCTGATGTCTACAAAACGTGATGATAAATATATATATAAATATTTATGTATATTTATACGTTATATATATTTCAATATATTCATATATTGTTTTATCTGAAAATAGCTATTGTTTAACTATTTTTAGATTTTTATCATAACTGTACCATATTATTGTTATGAAAATAATAACATGTATATCTGAGGTGCATGTTTAACCCTCGAACTACAAACATAATTTATTTTACTGTTATCACATCTTATTTAATACTCACTAAATAACGTATCTATAAAAGAATATAAATTTCATTCACCTTGTTGTAAAATTAACTGAAAGCTGATTTATTAACTGTTAACAAATGTTTAATTAATATATATATATATATATATATATATATATGTTCATTCAAATATACGGTTTCTTAACTATAAATGGAGATTCGATTCGTCATATCCGAAATTATCATTTGTTAAAATGAAATGAAATTTATTAACTATAAATAAACTGTTCTCTCAGTGTATTCACCCGATCCAACACTTCCTTTCCCCTGATCATCAAGTTTACCTGATCCTCACATTACGCCAGAATCACGCGAGTTGCACACGAACACCGGATGTGCAACTCGGCCAAAAACCCCTCTCAAAACCGAGTCTACCTTTTCCACGCCTCATCTCCGCTACTCACTACCATTTCCAATCTCAAACTATTCAGTTCACAACTACTCATTCCAACTTCAAATCACCAACCTTATAACCAATTACTGAACGACCGAGTATTCCAATACACGAATCTACTAATCTACGAATCTCTACGAAGAAAATAATCTACGAATCTACGAAGGTTCAGCGAAGTGTCGACTCTGCGACCCCTGGACACATCTCATCCGGCGCAGACCCATTCCGGATTCATCGTATTCCTAAACTGCAACCTGGGGATGCAGCTAAACAGATCAACGTTTGTAGTGCTCACCATTCTGTAAGTCTTAGATAGGTTATTATAAGCGTAGAAATTATAGTGAAAATGTCTCACGGTGAAGAGTCTAACGACGGAAAAAAATCGCAGATTTTTTCACAAAAAACCAACTTACAGCTTAAATCTAACACTTTCAAGTCCCATTGAGAAAAAAATTTCATTGTAATTTCCCAAAGAATTACACGCGACTCTTAAAAAGTATGAAAATCGCAGAAAACGGTCATGTTCAAAATCATCTACTGAGTGCGGAAAGAATCGTGGAAAACTCAAAAAAGAAGCAAAATAAAGCTTTTTCTTTACACTTTCCAATGCCACCTGAACTATTTGGCTACGATTTTTTTTGACCGAGATATTCAACCTTCTATCTCGATCGATAATTCGGAAGGTGATCTCGAACTTATGAACGGTATATATATTAGGGTGGGTTGAAAAAGTTTTTTTTTCTTTTTCTCTTAGCATGGGGGTAGAATTTGTACCTTATAGAAAAAAAAAATTAAAAAAAAAAAAAATTTTTACTCAATATTTTGAGGTCGCCCACTCGTTTTTCAAATTAATGTTTAATCAAATGGGGTAGTTCCAACGAGAAATTCTTTTTTTGGTCCGAAATCCTGGAAAACATGTAAAAATTGTAGAATGTGATTTTTTTTACTCAACTTTCATTCTAATACAAAAGATGATTTTTTCGGAATGAAATGAAATGCACTTTCTTTTGTATTAGAATGCAAGCTGAGTAAAAAAAATCACATTTTACAATCTTTACATGTTTTCTACGATTTCGGACCAAAAAAAGAATTTCTCGTTGGAACTAACCCATTTGATTGAATATTAATTTCAAAAACGAGTGGGCGACCTCAAAATGACGAGTAAAAAAATTTTTTTTTTATAAGGTACAAATTCAAATATATTCAAATTTCTTTGAAATGGAATTATCTTATAGAATAATTGCAAAGAGAAATTCGCCTCTGATTTTTGTGTAAAATTAGATCACTTCTAGGCCGTTCGATCACAGTTGGATCAAGCAAGTCGGGTATTCCCCCGCTCTTATCTCGCCACCATATATAGGCGCTCCTGCACTTTACTGTTATGAAATAGCAACCATTCGCGCTATCTCGATCGCGCCTCGCTTCGTGTTCTTCTATGCAGTTCTTCTGCAACTCTAATCGCAAGTCGGTAGGAGTGTCTTCATTGCACTGAATCTTCGTTTTTGCTATATAATCCAGTATTCATCTCCTCCACGCAGTCGAGGTAAGATATATCAGTCAATATAGTTATCGTTATCGAAACATGCATGGATATCACTCATTACTTACACATAATAGGTATGTCATATAAATTGATATGTGGATTCTTGGATTAACAATTTTTCTCAAATCCGTTCTTTTCAAACAACTGTACCTCTGAAATTCATAGCTTCATCAAAGATTCCTGACTTTTAATTAAATAGCGCGAATTCTGAAGACAGAATTAAAAATTGAACTTCGATTTATAATTGCAAAGAAACTTATTTCGAATCATGATTATTATATCATGTAGAATTGTTATGTCCGAGTTATAACGCTGGAGAAAGTTGACTTGGCCATGACGCGTGCCAATTTTAATTCGGCCTTGAGGTAAAGGTGGGGATCTGAGGATTACCGACCGATGCACCCGTGAGTGCCGTGTGCAGCGGGTTAGCGTGTGAACGATAGCGAGGTATCCGAAAACGGGATGTAAGATAACGTCATCTAACGGGATATGGTAGCAGGTTGGCGAGAAGAACGTATAGAGTAGAACGTAACAAAATGATAGAAAAATTAAATGAAAATTATGAAGAATGAAAAATGTAATTGCATATTCGAATGTTATTCAATTATTCGAAATCAAATGTACATTGATAGCATAGCTATACAAGCGAGGAGTCGTACACAAAAATGAATACTGTTACGGACCAGCGTAAGCTAGCTCATAACTAATTTTCATTTTTTTCATTGCTATCATTTTTTCATTCTTCATTTTCCATAATTGCAGTTAAATAATGAAACCAGACTAGACTATCGATGTGGTCGAGTCTGTATGTCTGCGAGTACCGGATGTAATCTGAGTCCTAGTTTCGATTTCAAGTGCGCTGTTGCCGTTGAGACAGCTACACAGTCACGTAGAGTAGAGAAACTCGTGCACCATGAGCAAATTTCAATCTCAGAACCTCACGTACTGAGATGCATGGCTAGTGGCATTCGGTCGTCAAATCACAGGCCGTGAACATTGTCCTAAATACTAAATTTGAGCATCGGTGATTTTCATAATCTTAAAGTTCTTTTCAAGAGACTTAGTGTTCCGGAAATCCTTTGATTTTGATCTATTTTCAATTTTCAATTTTCTTCGACTTCTATTAAACGAGCAAGGACTCATTCTGTGCTATCAGCCAACGTGCGTGAAAGATAAATTAAATTCAATCAATCAAATCGAAATCTTACTTGATATCATAGTGTTGTGACTTTTGAACATTTCAGTGGTTTGAGTGAATTTTCGACAACTCCAATCCATCAGGTTTACCTCCAACTGTGAAGAGCTACTCCACCAACCAGGAGAAGGATTTATTTTCCGTCAGGATTTCAACTGGAAAGGAAGACCCAAAAGAAATTGTAACGTTTGGTTTTCATTCCATCCGTATGTCTTGCAACCATATATATTCATAATTTGAAAGCTAAATCAAAAAACGTAATCGCAATGGAATTTACCGAAATCGCAGCTAATTTATTACCTCAGGGTGTAAAACTGTTCATAAAACTTCTGACTTGCCCGTTTCTCTTTTCGCGGATTCATCTTCTAACATGGTTCCGAAGATCGGAATAATTTTTCCGAAAATAGCTGAGGAACTCTCCAAATCCAAATTTTGACATGGATCATTAATCCCTCGAGAGATTCGTCACGAATTGTGAATCACCCTGTACTTGGTACTAAGAATGATTGACGAGCAGTGCCATAAAGACGTAACTCAAAATTTAAAGGGAAATGAAAGCGGAATTCGATCACTCTCTCGCTCCCGTTGAGCGATCTTTCAAACTCATGTCATGATTGTGCGTGTTCATTATCACCTTGAAGCTCTGTAATTTTGTTACTTTCTATATAAACGTTATTGTTCCGTATTCTTACAGCTCCATCAAAATACCCAACAGGAGCAAACGAGACATTATGGACGATAAGAAGAACGTAATGGAAGAAAAGACTGTATCGTTTACCTCTTCCGAAGTCTTACAGGAGATTGAAGGCGATATAGACGTGTGAGTTTTTGAAGAAGAACACACCGCGCTTTTTCGTAACGGTGCCGGTGCCCCTCGCCATCTTTTAAAAATTTCAATGACTATTCGTGTTCAGAAGATTTTAGAATCAAAAATGAATTTGCTCTTGCGTGTAAATTTGAAATTAGGCCTTCTACCAATAGATACACGATGTGATTTTGAAACGGAATCTTATAAAAATAAATTCATTTCTGAAAAAACACGGCGGAACAGGAAGTTATCGAATGGATTAATATTTAGACTAATTGTAAGTGCATATAATTAAATTGAGATATTTTTTTCCCAGATCGGTTGTTGGCTATGTTCTATCGATAGATGATGTACGAATAGTTCCGGGCGAGGAGGGACTAATATACCTGTTCACATTCATGATGAGTAATGGTGATGGGGAGGTTTGGGAAGTCATTGTATGGCAGAACCAGATCGGGAGAGAATTGCCTCTCATAGAAGAAAATAGCGTGAGTATTCAATTGCTGGAAGAAAAAATTAAAACGAGAAATCAATAGGTATTGTGCGACGATGAAATTGCATGGAATTTCTCACGAGAATACTATACCGTGAGGAAACGTGGAGAGAGCCCGTTCCAAGCGCGCAGACGCTGATTTATTCGAATATTACAAGGGACGCCAATTTCAGACTTGCCACGAATATCCCTAGAGACCGTTTGCTATTGGTTTTCGATTGTTGTCAAATACAAATGGCGGCACACCGTGGCAGGAATAAGGTACGTTTGTTGTGAATCTAGCAGACGACAGAGCTAGGGATATTATTGAAAAGTTGGTGGAGCTGATAGCGCGATTCTGCCGGCCAGCGATTTTCGAATGAATCAGCGCCTGCGCGCTTGGAATGGGCTCTCTCCACATTTCCTCTTGGTATATTTCATAGTTGAACAACCTTATCTTATTGAACCGATGAACGTATGAATAAAAAATAAAAAATATCTAACATTTCAACAGATAATTCGCTTGGACCGTGCGCGGGCAAAACCCTATGGAGATCCAAGGTGGCAGAGGGGAACGGTAGACTACGACATCAGGATAGAAAAACGTACTGAAGTCAAATTTTTAGGAGAACATAATGTAGAACAAGATTCTCCATTCAAACAAGAATTGATCGACCCAAGCGAAGTCGAACAGAGAATTCAATATTATATATAAGCAAGCAAATTTCAAGCAAGTAATTTCCATTCTTTAAAACTGTACACTGAATAAAATCAAGGAAAGACGGTTCGCGAATTAAGGGGACCAGTACAGCGACTTTTCGAGAAATTGAAGCCTTCCATGCAACAACGTCCTTAGCGCTCGGCCGGTCGAGAGAGAGCTAAAATTATAGCACGGCTACAGGCCGTGAATTTTAGCTCACTCTCGACCGGCCGAGCGCTAAGGACGTTGTTGCATGGAAGGCTTCAATTGTCATAGTCCGAAATCAATTTATTTCATACCCAAAGTTCATTTCACATCAAAATATTTTTCTTTTTCCAAATCATGTGTCGTAAGGATTTTGGCACACCGTTTGTCCAATTCAATCTCTTGACGTCTCATTTTCACCGGTGAACCATTCCTCATCTTGTGAATGTAGGGATTTTAAAATAAAAAAATATGTCATAAGTTATGATCAATTTACCAAATTTGCAAAAATTATTATCACTCATTTCTTAAATAACTTGGCCAAAACGAAAAATTTCAAAAATTCCTACATTCACATGATGAGGATTTGTTCTCTGAAGAAAATGAATCCAAGATGACCTGAATTGGTCTAACGGTGCTCTAAAATCCTTACGACACATGATTTGGAAAAAGAAAAATATTTTGATGTGAAATGAACTTTGGTAATGAAATAAATTGATTTCGGACTATGATAATTTCTCGAAAAGTCGCTGTACTGGTCCCCTTAACTGTCGATAATCTATTATGCAGAATGGAGAGATCCTCTTCTTAATATCACATTCCGATAAACCAAAAGTACAGTGCCGGAAAAGAATGTGCAAGTTCCCAAGAAATATGAATTATAATTTTTTTGAAAAGTCTATATCGTAGCCAATCACCTACTAACGCAAATCAGTTTCTACTCTCTCATCAAGTATAGTTGAATTGAATTGAATTGACTAATAATAACAAATATGACCCATCAGGTTACTATTTTCGAAATAGCCGAAGTTTTGGAGGCATACGAACATTGCGAAAATCTCGAAGATTGGATGCTCACTTTCAGTCGTTTATTCACCATATTTGAGATAAGTGAATATTTTTGAGGGTCTAGCAGTCTATAAGTTACTCAATAAACTTATTAATACATCAGTACGATACGAATTGGAGACTACAGCACCTGAGACTCAATTTTTATTGCCCGAGGAAAATGATGTAATGAAAATACCTTTTGAACTACACATATTGAAGAAGACGTTAACAAAATCAGCATCATTTGCTTTTGAACCCAAGTATGCGAATGATGTATTAGAAAAAATAGTAGATTATATGCAATTGTCTCATAATAAAGATCAAGAAAAAAGTACTGATGGCAATTTATTATCGATCATAGATCAATTTTCTGAAACACCCTATTTTGTCGACTGATAACAATTATCAACCATAGATCAATCTATTGATCATTGATTTTATCGACTGATGGTACTTCACCGAGATCCTGGAAGCAGCATGGTATCACTACTACTATACCTGAAAATTCCAGCGCTTCAAAAACGAATTCTCTAAATACAATTCTTTAGTTTTCGTCTTTTTTGTCCCTCGTGACTATAAATGCTTGTGTAATTAATTGTTGTGTAGATATAAATGTAGCGTTTGAATTGATTTGAATGAAGAACAACCTAAACTCATATTTTCAGTTGAGAAGATAAAAAAATATTGCAGTAGTCTATTGCTAATGCGAACGACATTAGAATTGTAGAAAAAAATTTTGAATTAACACAGAAACGGGTGATTTTCTTCAATTCAACACGAGAACTACCATGATTTTGAATTCTTACCAGATTTCAGTTGGAGAAGATCCTATCGATTGAGATTATAGAGTCATTGAAATCCTCTGATCCATTCCTGAGATATCGACAATTGTATAATTATTTTTTCTTCCAATCGGGTATTATAATGATATATAACTCGAAAACTACTAGCGCAACAAGGTCCGAAATTTAATCGTTCTTGAATCAGAAAGAATTGCATCGATTTTATGGCTCAACTTTTCTTTAAACGGAAAGTCCGGGAAAGTCAAGAAACGAAATGCCTGGTTGCTCACAACCTGCAGTCATTATACGCGTTTCGAACCGGTTGTATGATTTTTCTTTACCGACGAAGGGTTCCGGCCGCCGAAAACCGGCCGCATCATTTTTGCCGATCGCAACGTATCCGACGTCGCTGCATGTTGAAAAAAACGTACGTAAGTGCACTTGATACCAGAAGAGTAGAATTCAAATTTGGTGTCTAGCATAGACACCGCAGGGTATGCAAGTGCACGTCGTTGTATACATGTGTGATTCAATAAAGATCCTGGTAGAGGTGATGTTAAACTTTTTCGTGTGACCATCACGTTATTCCAGCCATTATTATACATCCAAAAATCAGCTTTCTCGGTTCATTTTCATGTTTTCGCCCTTTTTGCGGACAGAACGACTGGAACTTGCCATTTCCATTAATCTTGCAGCCTATTCATTTTTTTGTATCACCTTTTCCAGACAGCGCCGGCCTTAGACATCCAGGCGCCCCGGGCGAGATATTTTTCAACGCCCGTTATTTCTTATTATTAACTAAAATTCAAAATGGCCTTTTGCATCTTAGCATAATAGTCCCTGAGTTATTCGAAGAATAAAACTTTGAAGAAAATAACAGAAAATACTATCGCTGATAATCGGTTTCATACTCAATGCACATCAACATTTCGAATATAACAGCAACCTCATCAAAAACCAGCACCCAAGCTTTAACCATGACAATTTGATGTCAAGCTAAAGACAATCTTATAGCACAATCAATGAATTACATATTCGATCCAAGTTTTATTCTCCGATCAACACCTGAGCTTACCATTCATGAAATTACCGAATGCTTGGGTGAAGTGCAGTAGGGGAGACCGGGTACAAAAGTAACACTTTTTTTTAAACTCTGATTTCTAGCTATCAATGATATTTTCGATAAAATGAATATAGCCCTCTGAAACTTTCGTCTTTACTCTACAAATGTACATCATAGTTTTATTTAATATATCTTGGCTTCTAACAATTACAAGGCTGCAAAAAAAAAGTGTCGATTGTTACTTTCGTCCTGAGCGTCAGGACGAAAGTAACACACTATGGGGATGAAAGTAGCATCGGGATTTTATGAGCGAATCAGTACGGATACTTTACTTAATCTTACAGGATTCCACAGAATTGATTATAATGAAGTAAAAAATATTATAATATCATCAGATAATCTCCACTTATAGTAAATCAACTAATTATTGAATATTTATGAAAGAACAAAACTCAAATATTCATTTTCTTCACTATTATTGAAATAACAAGTTAATAACAAAAACACAAGAATCTTTTGATCGTAAGTAACTTCGAGGCATTCTAAAAATCAATGAAAAAATTACAATAGGTACCTAATGCCTGGTTAACATAACCCCGTGGTGTTGTGTTACTTTCGTCCCCAACCTCATTTTCCAGAATGAAAAAATTATAACTTCAAAAAAACAAACAGAACATAGAACTTCTACACCGCCACTAATAAAGCCACTTTTCAAGGATAATCTGGCAAAAATTCATTGTAGTATTGACATATTTACTACAGGTTTTCATAAGAATATCAAGAATCGAAAAACTTACTTGAGGCGGCAAAAAACACAAAATCTCCAATAAAACGTGTAAATTTCACGCACGGGCACAATCAATGGCTCAAACTGTATCAGTATCGAACAGGCTTACTACTGTATAAAACACAACTTCTAGATTTGATTGTGTGCGTTGTAGGAAGCTTTGTTACTTTCGACCCGCTGTTACTTTTGTACCCGGTCTCCCCTATTCTAAGGCGAAAATTCGATTGTTAGACTCTACACCTGAAATATGACCATTTTTGAAATCACTCTGATTCGGAAAATAGATCTCCAAGTGTCGAGTTGTGATTCAGTTTTTAATTTGAGGCGACAATTTATTCGCTACCGCCTATCTACAATATTATAATTGCGCATTATAAACTGTTTCACTTTGTTTCGTCCTGTTAAATCCTTACGCGGAAGAGGATGCGGTTCCCGTCTCTGTGGTGACAACAGCTTATATAAATTACGAAAAGCGTAATCTCATAAAATTAAAACACTCGGCTCCGTTAATTGCTCACTCGTGGGCTGAGCATATGACCGTAAATGCAAGACTGTAGTTTTTTTATTATTTATTTCATATCAACTTTTTGCGGACGCAACGTGGTTTCCGGTTCCGCGATGACGGCAGCCTTGAATCGAGCGAAAAATTAAATTACATCCCAGACTGCACCAAACCGAGAACAGACTTCTAAACCACTCACTCTCTAAACCTGAATTAGTGAAAATTTCACTAATTGAAGGCCTCGATGCTAAAAGGTCCTGAGCGCTCGGCTCGACTTTTTTCAGTAGAAAATTCCCGTCAATGTGACCAATTTTCGAAAGTCACCGAAATGATTTTTCAAAAATACCATCGTGTAGAGGATAAAAAAAGTCAACTTTTTTATATGTACAGTTTTTTTCGAGGTTCGTTATATTTTGAGGAAAATAATAAAAACTGAAAAATCGCGAAGCTTGTTTGGACCACGTTTTTTAATCTTAACTCGCTCTAACTTCGACAAATATCAACGGATCTTCTTGATTTTTGGCATGACATCGTCAAATACCCTACCGCTGCCGATAGAGTCATGAAAAGTGATTAATTATATAGTTTTCATTAATAATTTAGTTGTAAACAAGCGACCAACTGTTTATACGGTTATGTATGTTCGACGAGAAGAAGTGTGTTACAAAGTTTAAGCGTGGAAAAACTTTCAGCGAGACATTTATTCATTAACATTAAAGGAAGTTTTTCAGAAAATTTCAGATTGATTGAATGAAAATTGGCTAAGATACAGCGATTTTCCTAAAAGCAATCGATCCGCGTGGTTGAGCGCGTGGTTTCAACGCTTGAAAATCTGCACGATAGTTGCATTTAAGACCACGCGGATCAACTGCTTTTGGGGAAATCACTGTATGTTAGCCAATTTTTATTCAATCAATGTGAAATTTTCTGAAAAACTTCCTTTAATGTTAATGAACAAATGTCTCACTGAAAGTTTTTCCACGCTTAAACTTTGTAACACACTTCTTCTCGTCGAACATACATAACCGTATAAAAAGTTGGTCGCTTGTTTACAACTAAATTAACAATTAAAACTATATAATTGATAACTTTTCATGACTCTATCGGCAGCGGTAGGGTATTTCACGATGTCATGACAAAAATGAAGAAGATCCGTTGATATTTGTCGAAGTTAGAGCGAGTTAAGATTAAAAAACGTGGTCCAAACAAGCTTCGCGATTTTTCAGTTTTTGTTATTTTACTCAAAAAATAACGAACCTAGAAAAAAAACTGTACATACAAAAAAGTTGACTTTTTTTATCCTCTACACGATGGTATTTTTGAAAAATCATTTCGGTGACTTTCGAAAATTGGTCACATTGACGGGAATTTTCTACTGAAAAAAGTCGAGCCGAGCGCTCAGGACCTTTTAGCATCGAGGCCGTCAATTGTGTAAGTGAAGTTATTTTCACTGAAAATTTCGTGATTTTCACAAACGAATTAGTGAATTTTCACCAATTGAATGAATCCTAAAATTTTCACTAGGAAAATTAATGATTTTCACTTATAAACTTGTGATATTTTTTTTATATCTTCTTTATTTTCTATTATCTAATAATAACAAGGATGATAGTTCATCTGATTAGTGCAAAAAATGTGATATACGTTAATAATTTATTTATTAAACAAAAGTTTAAGTATATTGTATTCCATGTTGACGTGCATCATACCATTATTTAATTACTTTTCTATTATGTTTTTATTTTCATCAAAAATTACTTATGTTTTAATTAAAACTGTTCTAAAAGGTTTTATATTCTTACTGAACAATATTCAGATAATATTTTTTTTAATTACTTAATATTTATTTTCAAAAATTGTGAATCGTCCGTTTTGAGCTCAATTGAACTAATACTTTTTGGTTTACTAAATTTTTGTAATTTTTTATGGAGTTAATTGTAACAAAAAAATCCGTTGGAAGATTTCTTAAACTAATTATTCCACTAATTTTTCAGTTTATAAACAATCAGTTCAATAAAATTGTTTCTTTCACTTTAGATATTATTTATTTATTTAGCTATTGAAATCCACCTGTAATTCACATATATTTTTGTGAATCCACACTAATTCAGTAAGTTGAATTTTCACTTATTGTAATAGTACTTTTCACTTATTGAAATTGTGAAATAGTTTATGAAAATAGTGAATTTTTATATTCACATATTCATATATTGAATATTCACTAATTCTGCGTGGTACGATCCTAGCATTGAGAAATAGTGAATATTCACCTGAAATTAGTGAAAAATCACTAATTCAGATTTAGAGAGCATAAACATAGAAAACTATAGTAAAAATGTCACGGATTTTCGAGGGAAAAAAAACTAGTTTATTGTTCATCAAATCATCACGAATATAAGTTTGAAAAACAAAAGAAAGTTTCGATCAGGCCCTAGATTAACTGTTAAACTGATGATTTTTATTTTTTTGACTGATTTTAGATGAACCAGTGAAATGCTATGGTAAACCTTTCCAAACTGGAAAAAGTGGACTAAAATCACCCGAGCGCATACGCTGGATGAACCGAATAGTTTTTCTGAATAAAGTTTCTGTATTTTGTAAATTATAGGGTGGATGCACCAGTAAATGACCGATTAATAAAATATGGACATACGAATGGCTGTTTCAGGTGAAATTATTAACCTACGCTAGTAGGGTAATTTTGTACGTAATGAGAATTAGCCGAAGTTCATTATACAAAAGCTTGAAATATGGAAGATATTGATTCAAAATAATAGATTGAGGAAATGCTGAGGCATGTTAAAATTCCCAGTGAATGACCGGGTACACCAGTGAATGACCGGGTACACCAGTGAATGACCTAATCAACGCTAGTGAATGACCTTGGATTTGAATCCGTCTCAGGTGAAGTAGATACCAAGCACTGCAAAAAGAAATGTCTTAACCAGTGTCTTGAATTTAGACACAAGACACCAAAATGGCGTCTTGTGTCTGAAATTCAGACATTTGGATAAGTGTCTTGTAAAACATTCAGACACTTTATGTGTCTACACAAAAAACAAAGACGTTTTATCTGTCTAAAAATGTAAGACGTTGAATTCAGTCGCATAAAGTATCTGATTCTAAGACGTTGAGGCCGCAATAAGACATGTGAAGTCTAAGATACTTGACGTCTAAGACAGGTATTGTGCTAGAAAGACAACAAAAACCAAGACGCTTTATGTGTCTTAATTTTTCCATAAAAATGATCGTGAAAGCGTCGTTGAATAAATGCAAGAGCGAGGGCAATTTAGAAATAAAATAATTTTTTTCTATTGCTGTTTTTATTTCCTAATTTTTTTTTCAATTTAGCATTTTGCGTTTTTTAAATTTTCATTAAATTGAATGGAGGGAAAAAAAATTGGAGGCAATAAGAAGAGACGCAATCTGTTAACGTCAATACCCGAAACTGCACTCAGATGGCGTTAGAGCTGTTAACAATTGACTATCATTAGAGCTAGTCATTGACAGAAGTATAACCACAACGGTCAGTCTATCTGAGTGGAGTGCGTACGTTCTGCATTGTAATATTAGCCATACTATTTTTTTTTTAATACGGATTATTATCGGAGATAGATAATTGCTCCATTGTTTCACACAATGACCGATAAGGTCGTGTACTGCAATATCGGTACCGGTGATCAGAAACGCTGTAAGCGTATCAAATACACGAAAGTCGCCGATTTATCAGACTCGGAATGCATAAAAATGACGCTGAATGTTGCATGTGAACGAGATGCGGTACTGAGAGCAATGCTAAAGGGCAAATTGCCAGTATTGCAGCAAAAAAACGAAAAAATAAATCAGTATTGTGATATTGATGATGACGAAGAGATTGAAAACGAGAGTGTCATCAATGTCATCTTGGTATCTGTCGACCAACCACAAACGTCAACCATGCCTCATATTGATAATTCTATCAACACCGAAGAGATTGGTGAGGTGGTTGCTTCATTTGAGGTGCCAGTACTCAAGCACGCCGACGTTGAAAAGCTATTGAGCGAGAAAAGTTCAGTACGTAAGGTATTTATAATATTTCAATTATTTAAATAAAATATTATTCAAGCTTAAGGGGGTTAGACAGCGAAAACTATAATGCCCGTGTTGAAACATAGGATATTAAAAAATATTGAATACAATTTTGTAAGCATATTCTTTGGTATAAAATATAAAAATACAAATTAAAAAAATAAATCTTCCACATAGTTCTTGAATAATTAAACTGAAGTTCACGTGTATAAGCATAAACTTCGCATGTATACAGATATAAATTTCATGTGTACAAGAATTCAAATTTATTTCACCGCAATGTACACAACTATTTTTGTAGCGTCTGAAATTTGCTGTCACTGGCTCATTTCTGCACAATAATTAATGAAAAATTCACGGAATATTCTTCAAATGTCCTTTTATTTTATAATAATTATATAAATATATATATATAAACTGTGTCTTCAAAAAAAATTATCAAAAATATGTTTTTTTTATAAAAAATAACCTTACCCCCCTTCAGTTTCTTAACGATCGGTCAATACGTGGTAAAAGTTATGAATTTCTCATTAATTTTAATGATGATTTGCCTCGTGATTTTTATTATTATCATAGGGAGTATCAGAAGTTGATGAGAATGATGGACAAAAACTGAACACAACCAAAACAGTTGAGCGGCAGGATTTCGTTTCAAAACATAACCCTCCAACAACGAAAAAACGTCTATGTTTACCAAGTGTGAGTTACCCAGTGCGTCTACCACCTTTGACTGATGCACTCAAAACCCTCAAAGAAGATAGACAAGTTTATGAAAACCAATCGAAGTTCATTCAGTTTTGGTCGAGTCATTTGGAAACCCTCACGAACGGAGAACCCACCAAGACTGATTACCAAAATTATGCTACAACCATCGTTGATCATTATCCTGAACTGCGAGGTGGTAAAACCAATAATTATGAACTCGTGAGGACTCAAATTTCCAGATGCATTCGTAATCGACGTTATGCAAAGAAACAAAAATTAACAGATTCGGATTCTCAACCAATAAATAAACGCAAGATAAAACTTCAAGATGTTAGTCCTGCTATCAAGACAGCATCTAAACAACTTTCTGAACCTTCGTCAACTGTCAATTACGAAGATAATGTTGATGAAGCTCTCGAGGCTTTGCAAAAATGTAAGCCCACAGACGAGTCTTCACACGTGAAGAGGCTTCTCAAAGCAACACAAAGCACTCGCAGGGCATGGATTGAAGAAGAGGCTGATGATATAAAAGAAATCATTGCAAGATATCCTCAGCTCGCACTCTATTCATTGATTCTATACGAGTTTTGTACGATTCAAGATAAGAATGAAACAGTATTGCACGGATTGATGGAAAAACTAATGATTAAACTTGGCCAGCATTTCACGATTGTCGTTGATAATGAAGCATCCAAGGGCCAAGTAATGGAACGGTTGCATGATCGATTGACTCAGCTACAGCACCGCAAAGTAAATGAACCGCTGATCAAGATTGAAGAGGCAGGAAAGAGCACATCAGCTTTGTTAACAGCGGAGGGCTCTTCTCCACGACTTGTGCTTTACATGGCAGAGAAAAGGATTGCCGAAGCATTTGTGGTAGCCAATGGTACCAGAGTTAAAGTACCTGATCCTACTGTTGCAAAAGCTGTAACGTGTCTTTTTGCCGTCTATTATGTTTGGCATCGTCAATATCCATCTGCGTATTGCAACACACTGCAATACATAGACAAGGAAATCATGGGATCAATGTCAAGCAACAATAGGATTGCCAGATTTGATCGCGATATTGAGCATGGTATTGCCAAACACAAGCATTGACAGCTGAATCAATGAAGTTGACGCACACACAGGCACAGGCTATGTTAAATTGATTGATGAGCCGTCATTTCTTCATAACGTGTTCTTCTGCATTCTATTCTACTATATGTATATATATAGTTTCTATTAATTCTATTAAAAAAGTGAAATAAAAAAGCTTAAGGCTTGTGTTTATTGAGAGATGTTAAATGAATAAAATACACGTTTCTTCATAAAGGAATACATTTATTTGACGCTTAGAGTTTTATTGCCTTCGTTGATTAATAATTTCTATAATGAATTAAGTGACACAGTGTCAGATTCATTTCTGAATCTATTATGTGATAGAGGAAAATATTTATCCTGTGAACTCCGTTCGTTCGTGATTGAGTAATAAAACGTATTCATTATTTCGATGTTTAAACTGTGGGATCGCGTGAGGAAAAAGTAAATTCTTTAAGGGTATTATATCATGAGACAAAACATCATGTTTTACAATCTGATAAGCATTCAAATTTCCGACGTATTGCAATGTGTTGAGTGTTATATATCCCAATAATATTACGTCATTAATTACAAATATTTCTGTAATCATCCCAAACATTGGGAGTGAATTTTCATCACATTCCAACAAAATTACGCAATCTGGCTCATATATTGTTCCATAACTCTTGACTCTGGATGACCGTAGAATTACGCATGTTTCTCTGTCTTGTTCTTCAACAAAGTCGAAAAATAGTTCCTCATTTGGCATGTTTTTAAGCAAAAGTCTTGCATTGAAATTGATTTCATCGCCATCATACAAAATTTTTCTTCATATCATCCCAGGGTATGTGGCTAATCGAGAACAGACTCGAGCTTGATGACGATAACTGAGAGTATATGGTAAATTTTGAAAACTCCGTACTACTGGTACCAATTGTTTATAATATTGGTGAGCACGTTCAAAACGAAAACACCACTGCTGACGTGCGGGACCAAATAGTTGAATATATTTAGGCAAGTGTATAAGGAAGTGAAACTTCGGAACGATCCATCCAGGATATAAACGATTGAATTTCATCACATATACTTCTATCATTCGAGCCAACAGATCAATCGTATCATGATGAATTTCATAGGCAGAGCAGATGTTCATAATTTGTAACATGCGTATATGACACAGTATTGGTTCGAGTATATCCTCTTCTTCTGTGATTCAGTCCTCAATTAAGAATGGTAAGGTATGAACTAGACCGAGCATTTCTGAAGCACTTTGTTTAAGGGATGAGTCTCGTTCGAGGTGTTCACGCGAAATTGTGGCCGGTTTATTCACTTTGAAATGGCCAAAATTGAAATTTTCAATACGATGATTGAGCCTGTTCAAAGTAAATAGCTTTCTTTCCACAATGTAGTACCGGAGAAGTGCCCTTGTGCTTATCTCTGTCGTACCTTCGGCAAAAAGATGCATAGCATCCTGTGGTAAACATTGAGTGACATCAATGATCTCATTCAGTGGAGATCGAGAGTTGACCCCATATTGCTGCTGCCAATACCTTGTGACTTGTTTCTGAACATTTGGTTCAGATACTGCGTCGACGTGTTCTTGATGTGACCCAGCATCACGAGGGACAAAATAACGATCATGAAAATGTAGCTTCCACGCATCTTGCGTTGTCAGACAAGTTCGACAAGGTCGAGTAGCCGAAACCGATTCCTTGAACCCGCCTATGAAAGCAGAGGCTGGTGTATCTCCAGCACAAAAAATTATCGAACCCTTGTAATTTTTCTCTGCTCCATTCACAGTTATTGAAATCCCATCGGTCTGCAAAATCTTAATATCCGAAAGAAATGGCCGGAGTACTTTTTCAAGGCCATGTTTTTTTAATAATTTTACTTTAACAATAGCCAAGAGTTGAACCGAGCATTCTGTTGATCGAACTTTGGGATCAATATTTGCCAAACTCCAGTAAAACATGCCAAGTTTTTCTTGCGAAGAATGACCCCCAAGAGGATTCGCCACTCCAAGGTCATCATAATATACAATGATAGCTAAAGCTTTCGGATTATTCCGGAAAAACTCGTTCTCTTTATAATACGATCCGTCCAAAACTGTTCGTAGTATATCATCCTCACTCAGGCGAACGTTGTCTACGTTCGTTCTGAACTCTTCATTGAGGAGAAAATTTTTCAAATTTTTCAAAAATGGCACTATATATGCTCGATCTTCTATTTCAACTAGACGTGGTATTTCATCATTTTTGGGATCTTCTTCCAAATATCCGATGTGCCTATTTTTAATGGTTCTGCGCAGACCATGTTGGAAAGGCGTCAAATAAACGTAGTCCTTCTGTTTTAGGAAAGAATATCGACTTTATTATTGGGCACAGCACTTACTTAACTATTACATTTTTGTTTAGAAATACGTAAACCGCTCTCGCTGCTAAGGTGTCAACAGACTAACTGAACGCTTGAGCGTACTCGGGCAATATATCGATTTGTTGACATTAATGGAATCTATCACTCGATTGTATTGTAGCTCAATACCTTCGTATTCTCAACACCTCCCCTCGAAGTCTTGAGCGCGGCTTTATTAATTGACTACATTTACCATGCCTAAGTTGATTAAACACTCGCGATGCTTCGGGCCGCTCAGTCCTTTCGTTAATGCATCTGCGGGCATTTTATCCGTTGGCAAATACTTTACATCTATCTGACCTTTCGCAAAGACTTCGCGTATGAAATGATGCCTAGTATCAATATGCTTGGTTCTTGGGTGGTAACTATTATTTTCTACAAGTTTTAACGCGCCCTGGTTGTCATTAAACAGTATCGTGCAATCGTTGTCGCTCGAAACACCTAGTTTTACCAGAATACTTTGCAGATACAAAGCTTCTTTAGTTGCCTCTGCCAACGCCATGTACTCGGCTTCGGTGCTGGATAATGCAACCGTTCGCTGTTTACGCGCATCCCAACTGACAGCGCATCCTGCTAATAAGAACGCGTAGCCCGAGTATGATCTCCGATCAACGGTATTCGCTCCCCAGTCTGCGTCTACCACACCAAATAACGACAATCCTGTCTTTTCATAAGCTAATCCATACTCGATTGTGCCCTTTAAATAACGCAACACGCGCTTTGCTGCTTTCCAGTGCTCGCTATCATAACATTTATTAAACTGGCTTAAGTAGTTGACCGAGTACGCAATGTCCGGTCTTGTAGTTACGGCCAGATACATTAGCGCACCTATCAAACTTTGGTACGGGTATTTGCTCTGCTCACTCTCACTCACATACTCGGATTTCGCTAACTTACAGTTCATCTCGATGGGCGTTGGCGCCGGTTTACATTCACTCATACCGAATCGCTCTAGTATTGACTCGGTGTAATACTTCTGTTTCAAACATACACCGTAATTTTTGTCACGTGTGAACTCAATACCTAAGCAATGTTTAACCTTACCCAAGTCTTTCGTTTCGAATGTTTCAGACAATGATTTCTTAATTTCACTCAACCATTTTTTATTGTCGGACGCAATCAATATATCATCTACATAGATCGCCATTAACATTATTTCATCTCTCTTTTTACATACGAACATACATGGGTCTTGTGTCATCGCTTCAAAACCTAACGCCTTCAACTCGTTCACTAGTTTCTTATGCCACTGCAAACCGGACTGGCGTAGGCCGTACAACGATTTTTTTAGCAAACAGACACAGTCGTTGTTTTCATTTAGCTCGCCACTCCAGCGTTTGGCCGTATCTTTCACGATCTTTTCACACTTGATTTTAGGATTTGACCCCACTGATTTATCCGTATTGATTTTTTCTAACACTTCACTTAATTCCTCCGGCACTTCCATATATACTTTTTCTTCAAGTTCGCCATTGAGGTAGGCAGTGACCACATCCATCTGGTGAATCTCCAAATGAAGCTCCGCTGCTAATGCTGCTAAAAATCTGATCGAGGTCGATCTCACGACCGGTGAATATGTGTCACGAAAATCCTCCCCTGGCTTTTGGGAGCATCCTTTCGCAACAATCCTTGCTTTCTTCTTTTCGGTGTCCCCGTTTCTTTTTGTACAAAACACGAACCTGCTTCCAATTACTTTTCTGCCGGATGGTCGCGTTACAATTTCCCATGTGTTATTTTTGATTTGGGCTAAATACTCATCCTCTAACGCGATTCTCCATGCATCGGCTTCTTCTGTCTCTTTTGCCTGTTTCCATGTCACTGGGTTTTCTGTTACTGTCAGGTTCGCTGTTTCGATAAATACGTCATCGTCTCCTTGTTCTACTTCTTTTGTCTCATGGTTTTCTCCTTCTTCAGGGTAGTCGCTAGCGCCTTCAACATCGCTTTCCCCATCATTATCGGCACATGGTGTGCTGAATGTGTGATATTGCTTCCGTGGCCTTCCAGGTAATCCTGTACGTATCGCCTTCGGACGTCCTCTACCACGTTTCGGCGGTGGTACCAGTGATTCCCATGAGACTGTTGCTCCTCTTTTCCTACTCAGTCTTGAAGGTGCTTGAGGTTCATTGATTTCTGTTTCTTTTACATGTGGCTGGTCGGATTCCTCTTCTTCTGTCATTTCGACGACAACTCCACCACTTATATCATTCTCATCCACGATTTCGTTGTATTCGTGCTGAAAACCAGGCGCACTTAAAAACTTCACGTCGCGACTTACCACAGTTTTTCTCGATCTTGGCATGAATACCCGATATGCCTTGGACTCTTCTGAATATCCGGTAAGGACACCCTGCTCTGATCTTGAGTCGAATTTACCCTTATTCTGACTCTTGTCTAAGACATATACTTTAGATCCGAACACCTGTAGATAAGTTACCGTAGGGGTCTTCCCCTTCCACGCTTTATAGGGAATTTGTCCGTTCAGCGCACTCGTTGGGCATCGATTGCGCACATAGCATGCAGTATTTATAGCTTCTGCCCAAAAAGCTGGGGGGGCTTCTGCTTGCCTCATGGTGCACCTCGCCATTTCGACCAATGTGCGATTTTTGCGTTCCGCTACACCGTTCTGCTGTGGTGTGTGCGGTACGGTCAATCGTCGTTGTATCCCGTGCTCCTTTAGGTATGCATCGAACTCCTTATTGCAGTATTCGGTTCCGTTGTCCGACTGCAATGCCTTTATTTTATTACCGGTTAATGTCTCAACAGCGTTTTTATAATCCTTGAACGCTTTGAAGACCTCATTTTTGCTTCTAATAAAGAAAACCTCACACCATCTCGACTTGTCGTCGATAAAGGTAACAAAGTATCTCTTACCTGAGATAGACGGACTGCGCATCGGACCGCAAACGTCCGTATGAACGATTTCTAATAAGTCTTGTGTACGCTCACCAACACACTTCACAAAAGGGGTACGCGTTTGTTTCTCGCGGATACATATCTCGCATTCTGACAACTTTTCGTCGTCTGCGAAACTCAAACCATGCACTACACCGTTCTTCACCATGTTTTTGAGGTCACACTCGTTTAAATGACCCAACTTCGCGTGCCACTCATCAATTGCACTCTTTTGCACAAATTCTTGTTGCACAATACTGGCACTGTTCTCACTTTTCCTCACGTAGTACAGGTTCCCTTTTCGGTCGGCACGCAGTATCACGTTTTTGTCCTTGTCTAGCACAATGGCTTCATTCCTTTTAAATGTAACTTCATGTCCGTGATCAGTCACTCGCGACACTGACAACAAATTGGTACGCAGATCTGACACGTAAAACGCATTTTCGATAATTAACTCACGATTGTTTTTCCCGGTATCTACTGTCATGCGAACGTTTCCCGTTCCGGTGATGAGCGTACTTTCGTTGTTCGCTAAATTCAATTCCGTATTCGCGCGCGTAAAGTCTTCGAACATTTGTCTATCGTTGCACATATGGCCGGTGCATCCGCTGTCAATACACCATTCACCTTTGTTTACCTGACTATACAAGGCCTCTTCTGTTGTTGTCAACAGCGTCGTGGGATTTGCGCTATCCCGCTGCCGTATGGGCTCTTCGTCTTTGTTTTCACACTTTCTTGCACTTTGTTTAGATTTCACTGGGTACCTAGCACGACAATCTTTAGCTATGTGACCCGTACGACCGCATCGATAACATTCCGGTTTATATCTATTATTATTATTTCTCTGTCTGTCACCCTCGAATTTCTCAGGCTTCCCTGTCTGCATTGCGTGCGTGTTGACCTTCTTCAGATACATCGCACCTTGACAGCTGTTTGTATCGCTGGACTTACGTCCTTCTGAATCCTCAATAATCTTTATTTTCAAAATTTCGGTCGTTGGCAACTCATCGCGCGATTCCATGGCTGTCCTGAACATCGCGAACGAGTCTGGTAGGCTGTATAACAGTAAAATGGCTAATAGCTCGTCTATCACTACTAGACCAATTTCCTTCAGTTTCTTTACTGCGTCGAAGAAATCTGAAATGTGTTTCTTGAGGTCATCTTCTTCCTGCATGCGCGTCAGCACGAGTTTTTTCAACAAGGTTGCTTTTCTGGCGGGTCCAGCAGATTCATACATGGATTTCAACTTGTCCCAGATTGCCTTCGACGTATCCAACCCATCAATAGCAACCAGTTCACTGGGACTAATTGCTAATAGGATATCTGATTCAGCTTTTCCGTCATTTCTCACCCAGTCTAAATAATCAGATGCTGTGTGACTCGGCTTGGGCCTCGCGCCTGACACGTATTCCCACAAGTCATTCTTTTTCAGAATAGCCCGCATGTGTATTTTCCAAGTATCATAATTATTGCCCGTTAAAGGGTCAATCTTTATAGTGGCGGTCATTATCACAAAAAAAACCTTTACTGTCCTACCGATTCACTACACTCAATATTTGTTTCACTCGGGCGTTTTTGAACTGCCCGCAAAAGCGTTAGCCTGATTCTCTCTCAGGTTCACCTAGCAGCGGCACAAGTTCTTCACTTGTTTTTTTTTTTTTTTTTACTTTTATCAATCTTATCTCAAGCTACTTGATAATTGGACGCCTGGGCCCATAACCTGTTGGAAAGGCGTCAAATAAACGTAGTCCTTCTGTTTTAGGAAAGAATATCGACTTTATTATTGGGCACAGCACTTACTTAACTATTACATTTTTGTTTAGAAATACGTAAACCGCTCTCGCTGCTAAGGTGTCAACAGACTAACTGAACGCTTGAGCGTACTCGGGCAATATATCGATTTGTTGACATTAATGGAATCTATCACTCGATTGTATTGTAGCTCAATACCTTCGTATTCTCAACAGACCATCTGGAGTTCGCCAACCAAAAATTTATCCAAGTACCACTTTGACCGGATAGATTCAAATAACATGGTCGGGGAGCATGATTCCGTCAATAATCTTCTAATTTCGTCAACGTTAATCAAATTTGTATTCGGGTCCTTCAATTCTTCCAATTGTGCCTGCACAAAGAATTCATCATTATGCAATAATAAAAAAAATCACAAGAATTACAAATAAACACATATAATTCGTTCAACAAATACTTTTGGAGCAGGAATTATTGCGACAATGCTCTGTCAAAATACTCACCCATATGTTCGAGGAATATTCAATCATAAGATTTGTAACACCATCGATTATTTTTTCCATAGCTACGTCCGATGTTTTACAATTCTCTCGAATATTAATCATGAATTGAGCGGCATGCCAATTGAGCTGCTCCCTCGGTGTTAGAATTGGATCTCTGAGATCTATGAATACAATTAGAAAATGACAATTAAAAATATACAACTATAACCTGAAGAAATTTCAAACAAAATAAATTATAATTTCTATAATATTGATTCAAATATTCATCTAATATAGTCGATTATTATTATTATTTAATTTACTTACGCGGACCATCAACAATATCATTTTGAACACCTCTATCTACTTCCACTGGCTCGTCTATTACCGGTCTCAACTCATTTTCGTTGACGCAAGGTTGAGGGTGATACCTACGAACGTGCTGCTGATACGATTTCCATTTCTTATATGTCGCACCACACCCGTCGTATGTGCATTTCACCGTAAAAAGAGGATGATTTTTGTGGCAACGAATAATGTGTTGCTCTAAATTATTTACCGAAATACCTCGAAAAAAACACATTGAGCACTTATACTCGTCCATTTTTACGCGAATTATTACATTTAAAATATAAAATCAACACAACATGAAGTTGAGAATTACACGATTGTGTCAGAATGCTCTTATTCGTGGGTTAGAAATTCCACGGAAAAATCACGGCTGCCTAGCTACACCGGAAGACACTTGAAGTGTCTGAAGAAAAGACGCATAATGTGTCTTGGAAAGAGACACATGAAGCGTCTCAAAAGTTGCGACCTAAACGTCTTGAAAATGACTACCGAAGCGTCTAAAATTCAGACCTTTCTTTTTGCAGTGAGGTATTTCATATCTAGATGTCATTTTTCATCATTCGAACCTCAAAATAACAACTTCGTCGCGATTCCTCGGCCTTCGTGATGAAAAATAATAATCTTTACTTGTACGTAAAAGCTTTTTGACGAACCTTGTTACAGCACTCGCCTTCGGCTCGTGCCGTAAACTTCTCGTTTCGTCAAAAAAGCCAGTCCGTACTCGAACTGAAATGTACTATTTTTCAACACATGCATCTAATAGGCCCTTTTTCTTGGATGTAAAAGGAATAGAAAATCGTTCATTTCTAGCGTCGGCTTCATTATTTCCCTAGGGAAATAATGATTACCTCCCTAGGAGAATAATATCCATTATTTTCCCAGGAAAATAATGGATATTATTCCCCTAGGGAGTGATGGTTCTATTACTACCTTTCAAGAGACGGTTTCGAAGGTTCTCAAATATTTGAAAATTTTGAAAATTTCCAAACTTTCCAAAATTTCCAAAAATTTCCATAATGGTAGGAAATGAATCAAGATAGGTAAGAAAAAGTATAGGTAGATAGATATATATACGTAATTTGTTCTTCGTTTCATCGCAATGGTTCGCAGATAGGTAGCTATATTGCTGGGACAAGATTTAAATTTAGTGTACAACTGACCGAACTTGCGACTGTAGAAATTATTATGATTGATAATCAGCTACTAGTTGAATGACCTGCATTATTATTATTATTATTATTATTTCAGATAGAAAACATAATTCATCGAAGTTTATGCAGTAACGAAGTGAACGGTCATTCACTGGAATTTGTTACAAAAGTCGTGTTCTATGAATGACCGCTTCAAAAGACACGAAAGCTTCATGAATTTGAGGTGATAAAAAAGTTATCGAATTTGTCAAGCTTCATAAATGTATGTAGAACAATCCTGTCCCGTTCACGCTGCATATGAACCTAACCAACGAAGTCACAATAGTCGGCCGCCATAACCTTACCTAGTAAGCCGTACAGCCAGGACCGTTGGATGCAGCTAGCTACTTCTTTCCTGAATTATTTTTCATCGGCAATACCCGCGTGATAAGTAATTACTGCGCCATCTAGGTGAAAAACTATATAGGATTGTATAGTAAAAGTTTATATGCAGTCACCTACTGCATTATACGGAGTAATTTATATTTTTTCGCCAATGCAGTCATTCAATGGGGCCTGGTCATTTACCGGTGCATCCACCCTAGTTTGTTGTTCTTTTTTTTTCAACTTTTCGTTTAGAATTGGGAAGTTGTCGAAATGACCCCGGAAATGAAATGTCGAGTTTTCAACAGATTCCCACGTTTTGAATGCTAGAGAATCATCACCGATCATTTTCAGACGGACGACTGGGTATACGCGTGCGCGTGTCATCAATTCGATGTTCGACGATATCTCGAGAGCGAATGAACCGATTTCTTCCGTTCTTATGTCGATCGGTATAAATCTTTTCAACTCAAATTTGATCGAATTTTGGATTCAATCGGTGGGGTGGTTCTCCAGTTATTTGAAGAACAAAATTTAGAAGAAGAACAGGAAAAAATGCTATCGCTGATATTCGGTTTCATTCCCAAGTGAATCATGAGTCTATTTCTGCATATCAGATATGACCGCGACCTCGGCGAGAAGTTGGCACGTGAGCTTTGACCACCAGAATTCTTTATAGAAACTAACAAAAATCATCGTACAATGAATGAATTCGATATTCGATTCAATTTTCGTTCTTTGATCAATAGATGAGTTCATTCTCCATGAAATTACTGAATATTTCGGTGAAGTGCAGTATTCGTATCGACGAGAAATCGATTGTTTGACTCGATACCTCCGATATGACTTTTTTCTAAGACACTCCGAATAGAAAAATAGATCTCCAAGTGTTGAGTTGTGATTCAGTTTTCAATTTAATGCAACAATTTATTCGTTATCGCCTTTCTGCCATTATATAACTGTGCAGTATAAACTTTTTCAATTTGTTACGTCAATGTCAAATCCTTGAGCGGACGAGGATGCCGCGGTTTCCGTCTCTGCGATAAAAATAGCTTATGCGAATCACGAACAGCGTAATCACAAAAAAAAAAAAAAACACTCGCATGTTATGGGAATTGAACTTGTTCCCAACCAGAGTTTAGAAAATAAAGCTCAATTCCATCCTAGATTGCACTGTATCGAAAATTGACTTTTAAACATCCAACGCGCCATGGCTTCTCCTATCCACAAGTGAACTTTGATCGGAAAGACGACTTTTGGACGAAAGTCGGCGCCGATCGGAGATCTGTAAGACGATGACCGACTCACATCAAGATCTTGTCCCTCGATGTTGAAATTGTAATTTTTCCACCAATCGTATCGATAAGCATGTATATAATATACATTGTGGTATTTATAGATGATTCGGAAGAGCAAGAAGGCGATATCAATTTTCTAGATACATGATCGATGTAAGAACTGATAATAAAATGATATTTGACTTGTTAGTAAAATATAAGAGTGGTGTCGATTTTAATACACTCACGCACCCCGCGTGATAATCATGATGATAACCGATAACTTTTTTCCATACACATCGCAGGACTTTAGGGGCTTGGACACTCGCGTCGGAACTTCACAGCGGGTCACTTTTACCATGTGATCATGCTGCTGCGAAGTGTCGATTCGGCGAAATGTCGATATCTTCTGTATAAGATGCAAAATTGTAGATTCTCGGTCATTTGTTTATCAAATGAGATGCGATAGTGTTCAAAATGTGTGTCTTGTCACCACCAAATGCCTGAGTTTGTTGAAAAGTCCAATAGATTGAGTGCAACCATAAATAATTCCACGATTTCTCTCATGATAACTGAATCAGTGGAAAACAAAATCAAAAAGTTAAGAAACGGAACACTTAGGCCGTAGGCGCTATCTGCTGAAATAAAGCAGACATTAATTTCATAATTGAGACATTTATTCTAACTTGAAACGTATTATGGTATCAACAATTTTAGAACATTATATTATCATGAACGGACTTCGATATTTTTTCGTGGGTGTCTTCGATAATCTGAAAATAAAACAGGTTTCAGGTGTTAACATTTTTTCATTTGTTTTAACCAAAGTACGGAATAGACGAGTAACATTAAAACCTAATTTGTCTGGCCTTCCTTTCGGAAAAACTATCAATTGTCAAATTGTAAAATTAATAGCATTCAGTTGAAAATTGGACAGTTAGAATAATAAATCGTAAACTTAATTTTTAGCAAGCCGGTGTTTTCGCTGCCCCTTCTAAGCTGCCGCACGGAGCCAGTGCCCTTGTTTGCCCCCCCCCCCCCCCCCCCCCCCCTCCAGACCTGGCGCGGGTCATTTGATTCCAATTGGAGGAAGCAAGTCGGTGATTCTTCCGCTCTTATCTCGCCACCATAATATGGGGGCTTCCTGCCGCTTACTACTATAAAAGTAGCGAAAATTCGTGCGGCCTCACTCTGTCTTCTTTTGCACAGTTTTTCTTCAACTTTTTTCGCAAGTACCTTAACTGAAGTCAATCTTCGTTTTCGTAGTCAAGGTAAGATATATTAGTCAATATTTAGTTATCGCTTCAGAAATATGCATGGATATCATTACTTATTAGCCCTTAACTTAAAAAGTCTGCGGTTACGCCCTTCCGGCGGAAGTCGCCATTTAGAAATACGCGTTTTATATCATATTATATAACTTTCAAAGTATTAGTCCTGTGGAAAATGGCTTCAAAGAAAATTTGTGGGAAATTCAATAATAAATAAATAAGATGATAGGAATTTTATCAGTACATCGCTTTTCAAGGGAGTTTCACAGGAAAAAAAGAATTCACGACACCAAGCAAGTTGTAATTCGATACCCACGTTCTAATATGTCGTAACCCACATCTGTAAAATTGTTCAGGAGGCCATGAAAACGCTTTACTATTATCATTGAAAAGATCGGACTTGACGGGATGGAATATTTATTTAAAAATAGTAAATCAACGATTTGACCACTAAAACTTGAACATAAGCTGCACAATATTATTATCATTCAATTAAAAAAAAAAAAGTCAATTTCTGAAATTTTGTGGCCATGAAAACGCTTAACTATCACCATTGAAAGGATAGAACTTGACGGATTGGAATATTTATTTAAAAATAGTAAATCAACGATTTGACCGCTAAAACTTGAACATAAGCTGCACAACATTATTATCATTCAATTTTTCAAAAAAAGTCAATTTCTGAAATCTTGTGGGTTACGACGTATTAGAACGTGGGTATCGAATTAAAAAATGATGAGTTAAATTTAAAAAAAAATCGGAATAGAAGAGATGAGGAATCTAATTATCTACAAAAAAGTTTTAACGATTTTTATCCTAAAATTGAACGTTTTCGAGATATGATATAAAACGCGTTTTTCAAGATCGCAACTTCAGCCGGAAGGGTGTACGCGCAGACTTTTCAAATTGAGGTCCTTATCTGTCAATAAAAGGCATGCAACATCGAAAAAATTCTTACTGAGTAGTGACTCTATCGTTCGTATCCTATCAAATCATACTACCATATATGAGAATTTATCGGACGAGACGAACCAAATTTTTGAATTAAGTCTTCTAACTGAGGAAAGATTCTTCCTCTGTATAGAGCGTGCAATCCCCAGAAAGACCGAAAAAAACGGAAGTGCATCATATAGTATATTGTGTACCAAGGACGTAAAGTGGACTTTTTTTAGACCGAGTGTGGAGTTTGCAGTATGACTCGGAGGTGAGGTAGCACGAGTCGAAGACGAGTACTGCAACCACACAAGGTCAAAAAGCCTACTTAGCGCTTGATGCACACCATATTTTTTGTGACAGCACGATTTTCACGTTTTTTCTTCATTATTCATAATTTTCTCGCAAATATTGGAAAATATTTCAGCGGGCGTTTTCAGGTTATTAGCGCCCGCTTGTGCTCGAGTAGCGGGAGCTAATATAATAAAAACGCCCGCTGGTCTGAAAACTGTCACTTTAGGCCCGCTTAATGGGTCAGAAAAACGCAAAAATCGTGCATGTGTTACAAAAAATAATGTACAATTCAAATCTCTGGGATCGAAGAGGAATAAATGGTTTTCCAAAAACTGAGAATTTCAGAATCTGGTCTCGATTAGAATAATTGGAATTTCGAATAAAAAAATATTTGAAATTAAAAAACTGTAAGTTATTTTCAGTAAAAAATATGAAATGAAAAAATTCAAAAAATATTTTTTATTCCGGTCTTCGGGATTAAACATTTTTTCAATCAATTTTTAGTCGAAAGATATGGAAGTTATTTTTTGACCCGGTATTCGGGATTGAGAAGGCTTCATTCAATTTTTAGATGGAAAATATGGATTCAAAAATTGGAAAGTTATTTTTCAAACCGGTATTTGGGATTAAAAATATTGGATATAATTTTGAATGGAAAAATAAGGACTAAAAATGAGAAAGTTATTTTTTAATCCATCATCAAAAGATATGGAATTGAAAGTTGAAAAGTTATTTTTAAGTTTGTGTGTGATGAAAAAATATAATTTTTTTTCTTGATTTGAGCACTGATTCAATGCTGAATTTAATGCTCGATTTAATGCGCTACTTAATACAGCCCTGGTCCCATGTTTACGGATACCTGAGTCAGTCCACGTCAAGCGGGACCGATTTGGCCAAAAATTTACCTCAATCTTCCTGATTCTTTTGTAATTTTCTGACATATTCTCTGCGTAAAATAAATGGATAAAACATTTTTTTTGTTCTTAACTCAAAGGGCTTAGAAGCTACGAGGGGTTGAATTTTCGAAAAAACCACCAAAAATCGGAATTGCGCTATCCTTTGAACGGTAATATCTCCGGTTTCCTCGGTCGTACAGACGTCAGCAAGCACTCATTTTGATGCTCTTGAATCGCACTTTTATGGTATGAATTTTTAATTCATGTAATGAACAATTTTCTATTTGTTAATAACAATTATATTTTTCAAACGTGATTTTCGAGATGACTACCACCTTTGAAAATTCTGAAAAAAATATGAGCGTGTTCCTTGATTCATTCTCTACAAAATCTGTAAGTTTCAACATGGAGCTCCAATGGAAACTATATTTAAATTTCAATTCAGCTAAAAAAAAGAAAAACAGCTATCGATATCTTTGTCAGCACGAGATTCCCTCAGAGGCCACTAGCGGCGCTACAGACGAATCAAGCGGTTCTCATCTAGATTCGCATTTGTCGAAAATATGCGTGGCTTTGAACCGGTCAACATCCAACACGTTTAGTGTACATACGTTTGTCCACCAGCATTTTGCGGTGATGCTTTTTTCTTCCAGTATTCAACATAAATTTATAAATCAATTACGTGTCCACTTTTGAGGTACATACACGGAGAAAATTTTATATGAGAGATTCCCATACTGCGTATAGTAGTGGTGGGACATACTTTGGATATGGCGATCGTGCCGATACTTGTACTTAATTTTCCATGAAAATAAGAAAGACATTCCTATATTCGTGGTGACGTTTGGTATACAGTATAGGAACAATGGCCATATTGATAGTATGTCCCACCACTACTATACGTAGTATGGGAATCTCTCCTATAAAATTGTCTCCGTGTATCTACAGTTTGGTGCGTCTTTAGTTCTGATGTCTTTTCTTCTGGTTTCTGATTCAGGCTTAGAAATTAGACTTCTTGAAGATCCCGGAGCCATAAAAGACAGTCGTATATACTTACTGCTGATGAAATGAACTTCCGCTTCATCCTGACGCAGGATTTTCGAGATAATTAGCAATCTGCCAGAAAATGTGGATCGCAGTAAATTAGGTAATTCGAAAACAGCTAACATCCCGGGAAAAAAAATTTTTGTATCATCATATATAATCATATATAATTATTAGGGTGGCAATATTTTTCCGCTTTGTTTTGTTTTTTCGAGCTCACATGAAAATTTGTTAGTTTGATCCATTTTGAGAGCCCTCTCCAAATTTCAGCTAAATTAAAAATTTTGTAGAGATCGCTCAAGAATTTTGAAAATGTCGAAATTCAACGAAATCGATTATTTTTTAAGAATATTCTTCACTTGCTCACTGATCCAATCTGTTCTAGGTGGATTGTAGAGAAACATACTGAAATTTCAATCAAAAATATTAATATCTAAAGGTCGCTCAAGAATTGAATAAAAAAAATTCTAATAAACTTTCAATGGTTTAGGCCTTCAAATATTATTATTTTTACTTGAAATTCCGGAATGTTCCTGTACAATCCACCTAGAAAAGATTGGATTAGTTAGCAAGTGTAGAATGTAAGAAAAAAAAAAAACTCAAATAAAAATGGAATTTCTGAGTATATTTTCTTTTTTATCATACTTTTTTGATTTCTATGATGCTCACTATCGGAATTTGATCAGTTTACTACAAATGAGTAGTTGTGAAAGGATCAAGTCTTAATATTGAGATTTAGAGGTCGCTCAAGACCATTGAAAATTCATAAAAAATTTTATGTTTAATTCTTGAGCGACCTTTAGATATTAATATTTTTGATTGGAATTTCAGTATGTTTCTCTACGATCTACCCAGAACAGATTGGATCAGTGAGCAAGTGAAAAATATTTAAAAGAAAAAATCGATTTCGTTGAATTTCGACATTTTCAAAATTCTTGAGAGACCTCTACAAAATTTTTAATTTAGCTAAAATTTGGAGGGGGCTCTCAAAATGGATCAAACTAACAAATTTTCATGTGAGCTCGAAAAAACAAAAAAAGGCGGAAAAATATTGCCACCCTAATAATTATGTATAGGTAAGTTTATATAATTAAATATAGTTTTATATAGTTATGTATAATTTTTATATAAAATTATATATATTTATATATAAATATATATAAGTTTATATGATTGTATAAAACTATATAACATTTTATATAACAGCGTATCGCATGGCTTTATGTGACTATGTAAAATTATATGTATTTATATATGAATATGTATAAATATATATAAGTTTATACGATTATACAAAACTATATAAAATTTTATATAATAGCGTATCGCATGGCTTTATGTTACTATATAAAATTATATATATTTATATATAAATATGTATAAATATATATAAGTTTATATGATTATATAAAACTATATAAAATTTTATATAATAGCGTATCGCATGGCTTTATATTACTGTATAAAACGATACATTGTTATACATTAAAATATATAATGATTATTGTCATATAATCATATAGTTTTTGTCATTACATATAAATACTTACAGTATATGAACGTGAATGGTGACAGATAATCGATGATTGTCAAGTCATCTTTCACTTAAGTGTATATTCTTTCTCTAATTTTGACGCAAAAATGTGCACTTTGTAAATGAATGCATTCAATAAATATTACAATTCGGAAATATTAAGTAAACTTGATCGATTTTAAAACTCAACTTTTATATATTCATACAAAATTTGTAAAAAAATGAAAAGTCACGCGTTGATCATTGAAGGTATACTTTATATTTATTATCATAGAAAAAGTAAATATATAATTTAAAAATTCAATCATAGAAGAACGCTTCTCCATGATTGTTTTTATTACTTGATTAATTTTCAGGTTCTAATGAAGGAAATCGAAGTTACCAAATATTGAATAATTTTGACATCGTTTCAATTGATAATTGTTACAGAAAATTTTTCTTTGAAATATGCACTGCCAGGAGATCAAAAAAATTACTGGTGCATTTTTGTCATGTTTTTTTTTTATTAACATAATTGATTATCAGCATTCATGTAAATTAACTCTGAATTCATCAAATTACTTAAATGCTTATTTAATAGATTTAATTTCGCTAACTCAATTTATATTCCGCACAGAATATCATTTAATGATAACTGCGTGATTGTTGCATTCAGTTACCATAAAATTGATAATTAATACGTCAGATGTAAAATTTTGTTCAATAAGAATTGGAATATATGACATTTGTATATTTGATATTCGCTTAAGCTCATCATTTCATTAACAGATTTTGGGTCAGTCGGTAGCGGGTAGAGTTGGCGAGTGCACTGTTCACGGATCAATCCCCGGCTGGGACCAGTTTTTTTTTTTTCTTCTCTGAGCCGATACCAGTATATATAATTATATAAAAATATATATAATTATATAAAACTATATAAAATTATATATGGCCAAAACTCATATATAATTTTATATAGTCATTTATATGTAATTTTATATAATTATATAAAAAAAAAATCCCGAGTAGAAATTAGATCAGGCAGCCTGATGTAACGCTATGTTCCGTCAGGGCCTGATCAGGCTCTAGTATTTCGTAGTACTGCCTGATCAGGCCCTGACGGAACATAGCGTTACATCAGGCGACTATCAGGCCTGATCCGGGCCTGATTCGGGCCCGACATGGGCCTGATTCGAGCCTGACCTCATTTCTACTCGCGATTTTCCGGGATTAGCCATTGGCTTTTTCCCTCATTGTTGGGTCCGGAAATTCGGCCCTTATCTGAACTTTTGTCACTGGCGTTCGTCTACTCAATATTATTGTTGGAAGAATTTCCGCTGATCGGAGACTGGTCAATTCTGATGTTTGATTTTCCCTGGATCTCTCGGTGCAATCATTTTCCAATAATTCTTTTTTCAGACTTAGAGTTGTGAAAATTCTATGTTATGGACAACGTACAGATTAGCTAATTGTGGAGCGTTGCGACTAAGAAATTCTAAGGAATAAGTTCATCTGACAGCGATTCTCGTTCAGCAGGCGTTAATACGACTTGGATGAATAATAACGGAGATTGATACGCGAGACGTGTTCAACATATCGATCCATGGCGGCTGACAATGGAAGGCCTTCTACTTCGGAAGAAGGTAATTACATGCGGCATGATGTTTCAACAGTAATGATGGCCAATATTCTAGGCAATGAGTTTGGTGAAGACGCAAAACGAAAGCTGGATACCGATGGAAAACGTGGTGAGGGAGAAAAACGATCACGTTTGTCACTGGCCGATCCTCCGCAAGTTGGACCGGACAATGATGCCACAATTACTGAAATGGATTTGACAGAATCTGACTTGTCTGGAGATCGACTACCTGATGAAGATGCAGAAAGGGTCATTACAACAATACCTTTTGACGACAATGGAACGTACGAGACTAGCCCAACCGTGGGGGATACTCTTCACGGGATCGTGTATCAATGGAAACATATGCTACTTCTGTTGCATCGGGCTCGGGCCAAGAAGTATGAATTCCGCTTCGCTACAGAAATGAAGCTGGCAGGAAAGTTCGATGACGCAGTTTTAGAATATCAGGACCCTGTGGGACGGACAGTCCATCGATTCCTACAGTTTAAGCATATGAAAGTTAATGAGATGGTGAAATTTAATGACTTATTACCAACCGCGAAAAAAGACCCATTCGGCATGGTGAAATATTTCAATTCTTGGCGTGAGATTAGTATTAATCCAAGATTCAAAACAAGCGAGTCAAAACAATTCATTATCTGTACTAATCTCGGGCTTGATGTGGAAAACTTGAGAGACATCGAAGTGACGGGGATAGAAGTGGACGATTTATTGAAAGTGACGCAGATGGAAAGTGATGTTTCATTGAAAGTAACAAAGGAACCGAAGCGAACACCTTGTTTTTACAAATTCGTGGACAAGCCCTCTATTCTGCGTGATACGCTCATATCGAAAGCCGATGCATCCGACGAGGAAATCTCGAATTTTTTCAAGGAATTCATTTTAGCAGTGAATCAACTGAACGAGATCGAACTTGGCACAATGATAAAGCATGAACTGGGTGCCCTCGACCAGTTCAATCTGCACAATGTGAATTTCATTGTGAATTCGTTTCAAAATATGATGGTAAATCTGCTCAAAGATAGGAAAAATGATAAATGTAGTGAATTTCTATCAAACAAGACGGTCGATGGTTTCTTCGAAGAGTTACAACGTGAGCTCAACTCTCTCATCACCATTGGCCTGAAGTTATCGTATTTGGCAGAGCTCGAGTTCTATGGCATAGAATTTGGTCGTGAAAATAGTGACTCACGGGAATTTCTTGATAGTCCTGATTCGTGGCCAAACTCTACATTAAAATTAACATCTTCGAATCCAACTTTATTGACAGCTCTGAGGGTCTACCAAACTCTGAAACAAATAGAAACGTACAAGAAAAAGGACAGTTTGATTTTCATACACTTGGAAAAACTGTTGCTACCAGACATCACGAATCAAGTCCTATGTGCCTTTGAATCGTCAATTAGTCACGATTTGATAGTCATCGACTGTGGGTTATCCAGTAATCATGAACATACGCAGAAATTGTGGAGTCGACTGAGTAAAATTTTGGAGAAAATTCCCCGCAAAAAATTGATTCTCATTATTCAAGAAAATGACAGTTCAGCTGATCGAGGAATTCGCCACAAACGAGATGACGATATCAGTATTATTGATCTCGCGAAATGTTCACGAGAAAAGCTCTTGAAGAAAAATATCATCAAATTCCAGGGACACGAAGAGAGGACTAGCTTTGGGCAAATATTTGCTATTCAGGACTTCGATCATATTGAATCGAAAAAGTTATCAGCTCTCAAGGAAATAATAAAGCCGGAGACGTTGATTCAGCTCATCCGAGGTGAAGAAATCCTGATCGGAGGTGAAATACAGGGATTAGGTGAAGTTGAAAATTATTACATACGACGGCGGATTGTTAGACACGTGGTAATCGGAGAAGCGATTTTCAAAGATTGGAAAATACCCGACCTGTTTGCCATTAGTGGCATTGACCAGAAAGCTTTAGAAAAATTAGTGGCAACTGTAAATAGAAATCGACCACTCGATGCATGTAGTCCAAAGAGACCCCTCCTGGACAAAGTTTGTATTTTGAACACTGACGGAGAGGCAGAGCATTTCAGAGATATATGTGAACGCAATCCAAAATGCAACATTCACTGGCTGCGAGAAGAGTCGGGGGCACTTGTCTGGCAGCAATCTTTCGGAAGTATCACTAATTTAGAAGCTTTCAAGAATACGAGTATAGACTACGACAATCATAGGAGACCAGAGGCGACCAGCCTGAAGGAAAATCAACTAGGACAATACGACGAGAAACGTCGAATTATTCTTCTTACCGACACGGCAGGAATGGGCAAGTCTACCCTATTGACTCATTTGGCAGGAAAAATGAAACGTGATCAATCTAATCTCTTGGTTATCAAAGTGGATTTAACTAAACACACACGCGAGCTGAATGAAGAACACGAAAAGCGAACTTTCAAGTGTGATGATACGAATGAAGCAGTTGACTTCCTAGTGGACAAGCTTTCAAATCTCGGCACCGATTTTGAACGTCAAATTTTCAAACAACTCGTCAAAGTGACCGGCGAAACGGCATTATTATTCGACGGGTATGATGAAATTTGTCCGCGGTATGGGTACATCGTGAGCGATTTACTACGAACGCTTGCGAAACTTAGCATAAGAAGGCTCTTTGTTACGACCAGACCACACACAAGTGACGCTTTGGAACGCGAATTGGGTACGTATTCTTACGCACTGTGTCCATTCGATCGAGTGACAAAAATAATGTTTTTGAGACAATTTTGGGGCAGGCGTTCAGGATCATATGATTTGTACGAGATGATCAAAAAAGACTTGAAGGAGCATGCGAATAAAGTGCTGGAAATTCTGGTTAAGTTAATCAATCCTCAGATGCTAGAGTTCACTGGCATACCCTTGCAGCTCAGGTTGGTGGCCGAGGCCTTTCCTTATGAGGAAAGAGGAAAACTAAAACATTTTGACCCATCGAAACAACCAATCTATATCACCGATCTCTACCAATGCTTTCTCAATAAACAGTTTGACATTTATCTAAGAAAAAAGTTATCGTGCGATTACACGAATCTAGTAGGACTGAAAAAGTACAGAAAGGTCATGTATCGGTCATTTCTGACGACGCATCAAAAGTTGGCACTTGAAGCATTATTCGACGAAAAAACTGTAACTGCGTTGATGAAATGTCAGTGGAAGATTGACGAGACATCTTCATCATCTCAAGATGAAGAAGATAAAGATGAGGGTGAAGAGTGGAGCGGCATCGTTACTCAAGTTATCAACGAGAAACCACATTTTGTCCATCGCACATACGCAGAGTACCTTGCTGCTGTATTTCTGTCGAAAAAGTTGAAAGGCAACAGTAGTGATCTGCAAGTACGGAAATTCCTTGTAGCAAATCTTTTTGTCGAGCCTGGGTATAAGGTTGTCCGAGCATTCTTGGATTGTCTTCTACTCCGCAGTGATCACGTTCCTGAGAAAGTCTCCTGGGTATGCGACCTGAATGAAAATCGTAATGCACGTGGTCAGACATTGTATCACGTGGCAGCTGAGGAACGTAACGCCGGCATTGTAAGATTTTTTTCAATTCGACTTCGTAAGAAGCGCGAGCACGCAACCCTACACGATATAACAGAGAGTTCCGATGTACCCTTATCAGCAGTAGAAAAGTCGGGTTCTATCGATCTTGAAGATTTAATATCTAAAACAACACCGCTAATGATTGCTGTATGCACGCGCGTGTTAGCCCTAGTGAAATGCTTCGTTGATGCAGGTGCCGATATCGATGGACAATCAGAAGATGGCTTGACACCGCTGCATTGGGCACTTCGTGGCCGCGCTGAATTGGATGTAGTGCGGTATTTAGTTGAAAACGGTGCCGATATCAATCGTGCATCAAAATATCATTACACACCGTTTTTGTCGGCACTTCATTGTGATGTTCAATTAAATATAGTACAGTATTTAGTCGAAAAGGGTGCCAAAATCAATTATACTATAAAAGACACGACACCGCTGCTTTGGGCAATCCGTGGCGATGTGCAATTGGATGTACTAAAGCATTTAGTCGAAAAAGGTGCTGAAATCAATTTTAGAACGAAAACTCATGTGACACCGCTGCATAGTGCACTCTATCGCCGCGCTCCATTGGATACAGTAAAGTATCTAGTCGAAAAAGGTGCTGACATCAATTGTAAAACGGAACTTGGTAAGACACCGCTGTATTGTGCACTCAGTCAGCGTGCTGAATTGGATGTAGTCAGATATTTAAGGGAGAAGGGTGCCACTGTTTGAGATGACGACGAATATCAATGTAAGAAAATTCAAATTTAGGCTGTGAATTGACCGTCTTTATTTTTTTTGGTTTCTCTCGTTAATTTCTCGAATAGCGAAAGCAATGGCAGAGTCATATCTGCGGTCCGTGAGTGAACATCATTCACATAGTTAATACATGATACATTTGACAACACACATTTTCCATGAATATATTTGACGCTTTTTAACGAACCAATCAGCGTCCGTCTTTAGAAACGACTGTCTATAGAATCCGCATCGCCGTCCGATCCACTATGGAGAACAAGACCGCATAATGTGTGGTGTTCCCCGCTCTGCCCGCCGCGCTTGCAGCCACTTCGAGCGCCTTACATTATACGGGCGGAGCGGGGAACATCACACATTATTGTCTTTCTCTCCATAGTGGGGCAGACGGCGTGCGGATTTTGGACAGTCTTTTCTAAAGACGCGAGCGCTGATTAATTCATTAAAACTAAGTCCCCGCGGACTTTTTTGCACAAATAACTTCGTCTCAATTTTTCGCAAGGAATCTGCTGGTACAGCAGATGGTACCCAAATGTTGCGACACCCTGTATATTTCTACAGTTACGATAAAATTATGATCATTCATTATATTATATAATGTATACCGGGAGTATTTGTGAAAACGCTTCATAGGGAAAGAAAGACGCCTGCATACAGGCAACTCAGAAGTCAAGCGATTGTATTTTATTTCGCACATTGCGTGCCCATTGGCTACGTGTGAACGAAACCTAATCGCTTGATGTTTGCGTTGCCTGTATGCAGGCGTCCTATGAAGCGGATTCCCACGAATACTCCCAGTATATAGGTATGTAGATTGGATTCAACTTTATTATGCTATAGCCTATTTCTAGGCCGAAAGGCAAAAACAAAATAAAGTACATGCAACAATATCATAGAAAATAGTGAAAACATAATAGCAGAACTAACACGAAAAGTAGTAAAAAAGCATAGCCACAAAGTAAAAGTAACAAACAGACATAAGAAGCACAGTGGTAATAGAAACAGAAATACTAGAAATAACGTAAAAATAAGAAAGTAAAGAAAATAGAGAACATAAAGGAACCTGGCAATAATAGAGCAAGATACGTATACAATAAAAATAAGAAAAAAAAAACAGAAATAAAACAGAAAAAAAAAGAAAATGATATAACTTGTTCAACAGAAATTATCGAAAACAGGAACAGAATAAAAATAAAGCAGATTAAATGATATAACTAGTTTAACAGAAATGATCGAAAACAGGCATTGACGACATTATCACCACAACTTAGCCTAAAAACCATTAATAAATTACAAATTAATAAGTTGTAAATTAAATTAGGCTAGAGATTTAATTTTAGGTTAGTTATTCCTTGAACGACTTATCGCTCTTGGCGGGCATATAGTCGGAAGATTTAATTTTAGGTTGAGACAGTTACACAGTTTAAATCATAGAGATATAAGAGATAGAGTACGTGAGCCATAGGAGCGTATACAAGATAGAGAGAGAGAGAGAGAGAGAGAGAGCAACTAGTACGTTGGATTTCTTCGTCTAATCACGCATGCACCAGCCATAGGCTCTACACTGGAAAACCTTTTGCGGCCCAGCGCGACAATGAACGATTCGCGCGAGGCGCCCGGCAGCGCTAGTGTGTCGGCTGGCAGAAAACGTTCCCTCACGTACCCCTCTACCGTGTCGCGCAAGCCGTCTTGTTTTGTATGGCGGCTCGGACGACACGTTAAAGCTGCTAGCTTGTAGTATTCTATCTATTCAAAATGAGGCGCGCAAAGTTTTGAACAGCGTAGTGCGCAATAACAGACGAAATAATCATATACTTGACTAATAGAGTGATACCTATGTAGACAGCGGAATAGGATTCCTCCTTGGTCCGTGGGTCGTGGAAGAAAGAGGACGTGTTTGTCCGTCGCTCCAATTTAACTCGCCTTTGTTCAGAACCGCATGTTGGCTTAATTTGTATCATGGTACTTAGTTAGTTTCATTTGTTCCAATATTACTGCCTTGACGCTACTTCGAAATCCAGTGGATACCAAAATACGACGAGGAAACATGAACTAACATCAAACTTAAGTATCGCCACGTGCATTTATCATACTCAAATCCCCGACTGTGCGGTCAAGCTTGTGTCGTACTATTTAGTTAATCATCGTCAAATCAATGTAAATTTCATGTTATCACATGTTTTGTTCCACTCGCCATTCGTGATAACATTATTTCTCATTTTCATAGATGCAGTTGCATTTATTATAGAGTGGTGTGATGTCCTGTCTTTGTCCATTATCATATAAGGAATTATACTTGACTAGTTTTAAAATTACATTTGACGACATTTTTTTCAAGACTACAAGACGTGTTTCAACAACGTATGACCTATTGTTCATGTCGCTCAAATTATAACTTGAATCTAATGTAAATTCGCTATATCACCTCTATTGAAGTTATTTGACTTTGCATTTTTCTCGATGATCTGAAACTTATAATAAAAAAGAAAACGTAACGTATTTGATTTTGTCTTTTACTGTGCTTATTTATTTATAATACCCATTCTCCCTATCGTATATGTAAGAATACCGACTCGTTGCCTAAAAGGTAATAGAATCGTTACAACTGGCGCCCGAACCGTGGACAAATAGCTTCAATAGATGTATGTTAAGTAATTGTTTAATTTATGTATCTTTTAACTAATGAGTGTTCAACGTTCCCCGCTCACTACTAGATCCAGAGCTAAAGACTCACCTTCAGTACACCCGTATCGGCAACTGGAGGATAGTAAAAACAAGGACAAAAAATCTGCTAAGATGGAGGCAGAGCAGGAACGTATCAGAGTAGAAAAGGCCAGGCTCGAGAAGGAAAAAACGGAGTTGGAAAAGCTGCTAGGTGAAGTAGATAGACTGCGCGCTGAAAGACAACGTGTATCCAATGAAGAAAATAACGTAAACAATCTAGAGCAAGCCGACATAGGTAGACAATTGGTGAGTGGACTGGTTAATAATTTGCAAAATTTTAATATAGAGGTTATAATGCCAAAATTCAGTGATACTGAGAAACATCACCCAAAGCAATTTTTAGAAGAATTAAATAGATATTTCAATTTAAAAAGGGTTGGTGGAGTTCAAAAATTATTGTGCTTAGAAAGTGCGTTGGACGGAACATCAAAATTATGGTACGACGTAGTAAAAGATAGAATTAATACATATGATGATTTCCAAACTGAATTTCTTAAGAAGTATTTTTCAATCCCAGTACAAGTTAGGCTTAAGACGATATGGTCATCGCGAAAATATAGAAACAGTGAAGGTACAATGCAAAACTTTTTCCTCAAACAACTAAAAGAAGCTAGATATTTTACCCCCAAATTAGATCAATATGAAATAAATTATAAAATCGTAGAACAATTGCCTATTTATGTACTTAACGCTGTAACGGCTGTAGATTTTTCAAACACTGACAAGGTCATTGAGGCAATATCTCACCTAGATACTGTACAACAGGTTCGCAATATAGAAAAACATAGTAATAATCACAATAGAAATCAACAATCCACTAATGTCAGAGAACTGGCATATCAAAATCAGTACAGTAACGGGTATAGCAATAATAGACAACAAAGTTCAAATAATTACCAGCACTATACACAAACGTACAATCATAATAACGGAGCTTTTACACTACCGAATACCAGTATGCCCCCACCATCGATACAACATTACCAAAATAGTAATCCTCCTCATTACGGTAACAATCGACCTTTAAACTGGTAAGTAGCGTGATGAACCTCGGTCCAACATCATGCTACAATCCTTATGATTTTATAGAGGACCTATGTAAAGAAATAATAGACATACATGATAATCAGAGTATCGATGAAGGTAAAAGCGTTCCCACATCACCACACATATCAATGATAGTAAACAGTATACCAGTAGCCGCACTAATCGACACTGGAAGTCAAATAACTTGTATTTCTGAACTCCTATATCAACAGCTATCCCGAAATAATAACCTAAATGAATTGCCAGTGGCTAATGTTGTAGTTCTTCCCGCATTTGGTAAAAAATCTATCTCAGTGAAACGACAAGTACTACTCGAGACATATATTGATAAGGAAAGGATCACCCACGCGTTTTTAGTAATCCCTGGGCTGTCCAAAGAAATAATACTGGGTAATGATTGGCTATATCACACAAGATCCATAATAGATTATGATAGTCAAACCATAATAGTGAAGGGGACTCAGCTTTCCGAGGAGGTAGTATCGTTCAGTCGTGACTCAACAGAGAAATTAAAATCCGTCCAAGTTGATAATCTAACCTATGTAAAAATAATAGGCTTTCTAGAAGCCAGAGGTCATAGTAAACACAAAGACCCGTCAATAATAGAATTTGAAAATACTAATGATGATTGTTCTCGCAATGTCGAGTCTGATGCAATTGGCGGTGAAAATAGTATAAATAAAAGCGTTGATAATGGAAATGATTTAAGTCAAGATTTTGGTAACATAGGTGAAAATTCTGATATGAATAATGAAAACGTTATTGTCGATGATGAGAATAGTATAAATGAGAATGATTTAAGAGAAAATTTAGTTAATCTACGTGAAAATGTCCATATAAATGATACTAATGTATTAAATGAAAACGATTTGAATGATTATAATGATTTGAATAAGGCTAATGTTGAAATTGCAAATGATATATACGAAAATTATGATATGATCGACGTAAATATTTCAAATGAAAATGTTATAAGTGAAAATTTTGATGATGAAACGGTTAATTCTAATGTAATCATAAACGGTAATGAACTTGATAGCAATAATGAAAGAGATAATAATGTAGATAAAGTAGATGATCATAATGATGTGTTACAAATAGATAATAATGTTAACAAAGCTCAGTGTCAAATTCAGCTCGTTGCAACCAGCGATGACCACAGAGAAATTTCTGAAGTTGAAGATAGTTTGCTAAATAGAATACCGTGTTTATATATTGACGGTCAGGACGAAAATTTCTTTGTCGAGGCACGAATGGTCGCGAGTAATCTAACGATGCTTTCCGAGTCGCAAAGGCAGTTAGTTTTCAATTTACTAGTAAAATATAGAAGAGTTTTCTCAAACAAAGCAGGATGTACGACAATTTACGAACACAAAATTATACCATTGAAAGCAAAACCCATAGTAAGGAAATCGTATCCAATCCCACTATCGTTGCGCCCACAAGTAGATGCAGAAATACAAGAAATGTTAAAACAAGGAATTATAGAAAGATCAGTAAGCCAATATTGTAACCCATTACGAATTGTCAAAAAGAAAGATGGAAAAATCAGGATTTGTTTGGATGCTAGATACATCAATGAGATAATAGAAGGCGATAACGAATCACCCCCATTGATTAGCGAGCTATTGCAAAAATATGACGGCGTAAAATTCATTTCAACCACTGACCTAACGCAAGGTTACTGGCAAATACCACTTAGTCCAGAATCTATACAATACACCGCGTTTCTTCATGGATCATCATTATATCATTTTCGTAGGGTTCCATTCGGACTTAAGACCGCGTCAAGTGCATTCATTAGAGCATTGAATCTAGCCCTAGGGACGCAATATTCTGATTTTTTGACATGTTACATTGACGATTTGTTAATTACGTCAAAAACATTCGAGGAACACCTAAAACACATAGAAATAGTATTTTCTCGTTTACTGCAATACAATTTCACCTTACGTTTGGATAAATCACTGTTTTATAGGCAGTCAGTGCCATTTCTGGGATTCATTTTAACACCCAATGGTGTAACCCCTGATCCCAGTAAATTGAAAATTATCCAAGAGTTCCCTATACCTCGTAACAAAAAACAACTCCAACAATTTTTAGGAATATGCGGATATTATAGACAATTTAGTATTAAACACGCAAACTACATACACCCGTTCAGAAACCTTTTGCAAGCAAACAAGGAATGGACATGGGGATCAGAACACACTACCGCGTTTAACAATATAAAAAACAACTTCTTAGAGTGCGTGACCCTGCATCATTTTATGCCTGGCGAGACTTTTAGAGTACAAACGGATGCCAGTAATCTAGGCATTAGTGGAATGTTATACCAACTGGATGCACAAGGCGACCAAAGACTGATTAGTTTAGTAAGTCGGTGTTTAAACGCAGCCGAAATGAATTATAGCACAACGGAAAAAGAGTTACTCGCCATAGTGTATTCAGTCATCAAATTCAGAGTCTATCTGTTAGGAAATCACTTTGAAATAATTACCGATCATAAAGCCTTGACGTTTCTGCACAACAGTAACTTCCATAATTCGAGATTAACAAGATGGAGCATATTACTGCAAGAATATGATTTTACCATAAAACATTGTAAGGGAAAGGACAATCTCGTAGCAGACTTTTTCAGTCGTAATCCACCCGGAAAAAACAGCGAAGTAGAACCAAACAAACTGGTAATAAACACCTTAGAAATAAATATTCAAACATTACAGTTGGAAGAGCATAATAACACCATCGATAAAATACAACTCATAACCTTAGATCCGTTATTAATTGCCGAATTTAGACAGTTGAAGCATTTACAATGCCAAGATGCAACCCTCAAGCAGAAAATCAAAGCATGCAAAAGCAGCACCCCTAATGACTACTGCACTATCAAAGATGGGATATTGTTTCAACGAACCAAAACGAATAAAAAATGGAGAATCGCCATACCGGCAGCTTTAACTTACCAGCTAATCGAAACAGTACATGCTAGGATAGGACATCCGGGAGTATATAAAACTCACAAATACCTGTCGCAATATTATATTTGGAAAAACATGAATCAACAGATAAAAAAACAAATTATTTCATGTGACCTATGTCAGAGAGTAAAATATCTACCATATAGTATGGAAGGAGAGTATCAATTGGTAAAATCTAGCGAACCAAACGACCTGATTACTATAGATTTTTATGGGCCACTACCAACTTCAGTCGGAGGTGTACAATATATCTTAGTCGTCTTAGACGCATTTACTAAATACGTCAGTCTATATCCAATGAAAAAGGCGAATACCCAAAATAGTTTGAAGAAAATCATTGATTGTCACATACCGAAGTTCGGAAAACCTAATAGAATATTAAGTGACAATGGAACACAATTTACAGCACATATGTGGGAAACTAGACTTGAAAGGGAAAACATTAAAGTACATTATTCATCCATCAGACATCCTCAATCTAACCCTACTGAACGCGTAATGAGAGAGTTAGGGAGATTGTTCCGCACATTATGTGCTGATAAACATACTAAATGGGCTAAATACATTAAAGATATAGAGGAATACATGAACCTCACCACACATTGCAGTACAGAATATACTCCTTGGGAACTTCAGTTTGATAAATCATCACATGATAAAATTCAGGAATTAATTAAATTTCCAGAGGAACATGAGGAAACTCGCGTAGTTAAATTATATAAAGCAAATCAAAACGTGAACAAGCACTTTCAGAATCGAGTAAAAAATCAACGCACAAAATCAACGGTGCAATTGAAAGAAAGTGATTTAGTCTTACTAAAAGTCCCGCATCAATCAAGCTTATTAAACAAAGTAACGCACAAATTTTTTGAGCTCTACGAAGGACCATATCAAATATCAAAAGTAATTGGAAAAAATGCATATGAACTAATTGATCTTAACAAAGAAAATGCAATAAAGGGTATATATAACCGTATAAACTTGCGAAAGTATTACCAGTCTACTAAACCAAGCATTAACATAACAAATTGACAATGGTACGTTCCTGTGAAACTGAAATCTTATCAGATTTGCAAACTAATTGTATACTAGTACATAAGTAAACTATTCTATAAGTACATGTTTTATTGACGAAAATGAAATCATATTAGATTGCCGAAACCAGTAAGCGAATAGGTTTAACAATAAGTTTATGTTTTATGTTTAAAAGACAAAGTCACACATGACGCAAATCAGAATTTTCAACTACAACTATCGATGCAATATGTATGAAACAAACAGTAAAAATGCCATTGATCAAAACAAAACAAATTATGCAAAGGTGATGGCGTTACATTTGATCTTCAAAGACCTAACATAACGCCAGGAGGATATTGTAGTAATCTATCTATTCAAAATAAGGCGCGCAAAGTTTTGAACAGCGTAGTGCGCAATAACAGACGAAATAATCATATACTTGACTAATAGAGTGATACCTATGTAGACAGCGGAAAAGGATTCCTCCTTGGTCCGTGGGTCGTGGAAGAAAGAGGACGTGTTTGTCCGTCGCTCCAATTTAACTCGCCTTTGTTCAGAACCGCATGTTGGCTTAATTTGTATCATGGTACTTAGTTAGTTTCATTTGTTCCAATATTACTGCCTTGACGCTACTTCGAAATCCAGTGGATACCAAAATACGACGAGGAAACATGAACTAACATCAAACTTAAGTATCGCCACGTGCATTTATCATACTCAAATCCCCGACTGTGCGGTCAAGCTTGTGTCGTACTATTTAGTTAATCATCGTCAAATCAATGTAAATTTCATGTTATCACATGTTTTGTTCCACTCGCCATTCGTGATAACATTATTTCTTATTTTCATAGATGCAGTTGCATTTATTATAGAGTGGTGTGATGTCCTGTCTTTGTCCATTATCATATAAGGAATTATACTTGACTAGTTTTAAAATTACATTTGACGACATTTTTTTCAAGACTACAAGACGTGTTTCAACAACGTATGACCTATTGTTCATGTCGCTCAAATTATAACTTGAATCTAATGTAAATTCGCTATATCACCTCTATTGAAGTTATTTGACTTTGCATTTTTCTCGATGATCTGAAACTTATAATAAAAAAGAAAACGTAACGTATTTGATTTTGTCTTTTACTGTGCTTATTTATTTATAATACCCATTCTCCCTATCGTATATGTAAGAATACCGACTCGTTGCCTAAAAGGTAATAGAATCGTTACAAGCTGGCCCAATCTGTGGCGCCCGAGCCGACATCAGGCCGAGCCGGCTTGCACGACACGAGAGAAGGGTACGCTGCGTACTAGTTTGTATCTTCCGATGCGCCATCACAAGCGCCTCGCCAATCCGAGTTGACGATGCCTCGCGCGAGACTACTTGGTCGTCGTGCCGCAAAAGGTTTCCCAGTGTATGTAGTAAGCGCGGAGCGTAGCCTAAACCTACTAACTGCGCATGCGTCATCAGACAGAAAATACCGACGTACTACTTGCTCTCTCTCTTTCTATTCCGTGCTGGCCACTGATCTCTATATATTGACTGGATAGTGGACTGGTACTCTTACTACAGGCGTACGTACAGTGTGAAACCATTAGAAGCATGGCCGGGGGCTTGGTGAGGTCGGAGGAACGCCGAAACTTGGGTCAAAATCTACGCGGGAATTTCGATTAGGTGCATAGTTTAAGACCCGGGTCCAACTGAATATGTGTAGTTTATTCAGTATTCCGTTATTTCTGGCATAGTTCGACCGAAAAATAACTTTGAAGAAGTAGTTTTCAAAAGAAAATGTATATAATTCATGTATAAATTTGAACTGCCCGCGTAGACTTTAACCGAAAATACTCCAAATGGCGCTGATCAACTGGTTTCTCTCAGCAGCCCCAATCCACTATCCAGTCAGTATATAGAGATCAGTGGTGCTGGCTGTATCGGCGGACTCACGCACTCTATCTCTTATATGAGCGGATCCACGTCACTTCACTCAAAAAAAAAACCGTCAAGTCACGGATCTTTGCACCATTCGACATATCCTTAGTACTATGGGAAAAAAAAATACGACTTCAGGGATTTTGAAAATTTTTCAAAAATGGCGGAGTTAGAGCTATTTGAATTTTGGTAAGTCGCTGTTGCACCGCTATGTTCAAAAATTCATATCTCCGAAAGTATTTACCGGAGCGGACTGATCCTGGAATCATTTTGTTCATAAAATAATGCGCTTTCATACAACTTAAAATGTCGATTTCACCACGTTTCCCATCGTTTTTTGAAAGTCTTATTTGTTTTTTAGAAAGTTCAGGAAATTTCCGAGGAAAATAATGTCCCAAAGTATTTTGCTCGTTCACCTCCAAGTTATCATTATCGAGATAATTTAATAACCCACATTCGTAGTTGAGAAGATCGAAGATGTTGCAGTTTAGTCTATTGCTGACGAGAACTAAATTAGAATTATCAAATAAAATTTCTAATTAACACAGAAAGGGGTGATTTTTTTTTATTTCAACACAAAAACTACCAGTTTTGAATTGTAACCATATTTAAGTTATATCGATTGAGAGCAGAGACATTGAAATCCTTCGAACAGTTCCCGAGATATCGACAATTGATTTTTTATCTTTCTAACTTTGTTATTAGAATAATATATGTTGAGGATTAGATTGTAATTCAAATTTAAACGCGAAATTGGCGTGTAGGGTAGATGGCGCCCGTAGAAAGCCACTCGAATGAGATGCGTCGGAGAAAGCCGGCAGTCGTAGAGTGAACGTGAAAGTAAAGAGAGTGAAAGTGCGAAAGTACACTGTTAAAAATGATTGTGAATTTACAACACATTTACTACACAAAAGTGTTGCGAAATTACAAATGTGGCGTAGCAAAGTAAACTGCTAAGCTTGTTCTATAAATTTACAAATAAATTCTTGATTTTACTGAACTTTCATAGGAAAAACACAAAATTGTATGTGAATTCGCTAATTTGTTTAGTAAATTTGAAGTATTTGTAAATTAATTTTAAGGAAATGTCTTGTAAATTTACTACTTATGGGGGGGGGGGGGGGGGGGGGGGGGTATACTCGATTTGTTACCGACACCGCCTATATCTCCGAAACGGGGCTATCAATCGACTTGTCCTTTCGGCAGCCGATGTTTGACGAGTAATGAGTTGGAACTGATACATTTGATCGAATGAAATAGGGATTTTTTTTTTTTTTTTGATCGAAAAGTGTTGGCGTGCCATTTATGTCGACTTATATCAAAGCCTACGCATAAAAAATGCAAAATTGACCGGGAGAGCCCGATTTTATAGGGAATTCCGAACACAACCATCCCAAAACATCTTTGTTTTCGATAACGATGAAGGGGCCAGTTGTATTCTACGTTTTTGTGGTAATTTTCGCGATAGTCAACGGCTGAGAGCAGCTGAGAGCGGCCATTGCCGCTAATGTCATTACATTAGTTCCCACACCGCCCGTCATCGATTGATAGCCCCGTTTCGGAGATATAGGCGGTGTCGGTAACAAATCGGGTATACCCCCCCCCCCCCCCCCCCCCCCCCTTATGCATTGGAAGTTTTATTCGTAAATTGTATTGGAAGTTTCACACAGAAATTTTTAACAGTGTAGTTAATAGTATTCATTATTCGTTATATTCAAACTATTTATATTCAAACTGTTTAAATCAATAAATTATCGTAATTGTTATATATTTATATCCAAGTGTTATTTCGGAACTATCCATCCAACCAAATCCCCTTTAGGAAGCAAGAAAGATCAATTACGGGAGAAATCGTTTAACATATAACTCAAAAACTAATAGCGCAAAAAAAAAAAATCCGAAATTCAGTTGTTTTCAAATCAGGAAGAACTGCGTCAATTTTATAACTCCTCTTTTCTGCGATCGGAAAGTTCAAAAAACAGAAGCGCCTAATTAAACACAACCAGTCTTACACGCATTTTAGTCCGGTTGCATGGTTATTATTTATCGACGGAAGGATTCCAGTCGAGAAATACGGGCCGCGTAATTTTTGCTTATAGCAACTTATCCGACGTCGTTGCATTTCCAAAGAAACGTACGTTGACGTCACTGAATATCAGAAAAGTAGAATCTAAATTTCGTGTCTAGTAATCTTGATAGATGCGCGCGAAAACGAATGTCCGTATAGGCGTGCAGTTGCGCGCGCAACTGACGCTACTCATAACTTGAGCGGGGTCTCTATGAGTCTCCTGGTTTCAAACTGCGTAGTTATTCTACGTATTAGATCGTGGTAATTTTTGCCTACTTCTCGAAAGTCTACATCTGTCAAGGCCTCACGGAATTGTATAATCCAATAATCATCTTTTCCAGAGTCAAGGTAAAACATATCAGTGAAGTATCGTATACAGGAATGTGCACTGGTCATTTTACATTGAAGAGTCTATATTCAATTGACCGACAAGGAAAGTGACAGTAGATAGCTATTTGAATAATTCTGGAACACAACCCGGAGTACCTGAATTCAGATCGAATGACCATTATTGAAGCAACGTTTGATTGTGCATGTATGGTAATTACGAAGAATAATGTCTGCTTTAATGGAGCAAGACAAAACGAAGCGGTTTCATATCGAGACTTTAGATAGTCGTTTGACCTGTATTTTAGTACACAGCGTAGTGTCTAGGAGCTATCCAAATAGTTTCGGAACATAACACGACTATCACTTTCTTCGTGACCATAGAGTGATTGTACAGCTAACTAATCACTAGACATGCGGCATAACGAGCCGATGATTCATACAGGAGGTCAGTGATTCTCATCAGCAAAAGCTCGAACCAGCTGCCACGTTCTGAAATTCTCACAGTCGCATAGTTACGATGATAAGTTTGAAGAAACTTGTATACAATTTTTTACATTGTAGGTATGCACGTATTTTTATTTCCAATTTAGATGGCGTACTTCGTTGTGCAAATGAAAGACGATGACAAATGGGTATTGGTGCCCAAACGATGGATGAGTCAATGCCATCAAGTGTTTTTTCATCCACATTGTCGAAACTGGAAAGACGTGGCTAGTCGCGATAAAGGATGTGACGAAGAGAACAATCCGAATTGGATACGGTGTTATATACATGATGATATTACTACGGCTGGTAATGCCATTCGGTATTTTTCGAACATAAATTCATATCTTTACCATTCACAATCATCATGTAATGTAGATTCGGGATTGTAATTGCTTACAGATAATCTGAAGGACGGATTGAAGAAACTTGCAAGTAAATGTCCACGACTGCAACCCCCGAATCAACCGGAACCCCGTGTTGATGGTGAGTGATTTAGGCAAGCGTATCAGAAATGAAGGTGGAATGATTTTCATCCTTCGGCTGGGAGATAACTGTTAATTGATTTTTGCCAGAACTTACCGCTGGAATAGCCGGGTTGAATACCGGCCCTGAGGAGGAAGCAGCTGGACCATCGACGCCTGCAAACGAAGGAGAAACACTCAAAACTCTTATGCGATCTCAATCACTTCCTTATCCCTTGAGAAATCCCGAAGATCTCCAACGTCTAAATCTACTACTGAAGGATAATAGTTCTGTATTCCGGTTGAAATTGGTACGCATTACAGTATATACCTACTTCGGTTGACTAATATACCGATAACTTGTTCCCAAATTATTGCCAATAAGATAATGTTCACTTTTAGAAAACATCATTGGCCCAGATTGACGGCCGGAACCCAGAGGACCAAGCATGGAGAAGATTAGGTGCCCTTATACCAAAGGAACTAGCGGTTCAATTAAATGCCGTCCGACACATGAATAAAGGGAAAGATTCTGTTTGGAACCAGACAGAACTTATGGACGTATACGTCGGTGAGTACACATAGTGTACCAACTTAGCGAAATAATCATCCATTCTTCTACGATCTAGAATTATACCCGAAATCACGCCAAGACTTCAGGTCTCTACTTGAGCGATGGTATAAGATTATCACAGCCTGATGTGAGTCAGCAGGATATACGTTAAGTCCACTGAGGTTGCTAACGTTCAAATTAATGGCGAAGAATGGACATTCTTGTATCGCGGCAATTGCTAAGATATTGACGTGTCCAGCACACCAAGAAGAGTGAGCTTAGATTACCCCAAGGGCATACGCTGGAAGAACCTGATAGTTTTTATGAATAAACTTTCCGTATTTTTTAAATGATGAATTGTTTTTTCTTCAACTTCCCGTTATGAGAAAATCCACTCTTTACGTCCCTGTCGATCATATCAACTCCTGCAGGTTGACTCGTTTCATTGCACAGGTAATTCAGTTCCTGGCCTGAGCGTATAACCGCGTATTAAAAACTGTTTTTAATCTTTTTTTTCATATCAACCAAATGTGGTTTCCGATTTCCGAATCGGTAACTGGAAAGGCCTTGGTAACGTGTGAAAAATGGTTGTTACGTTTCTTCATGGACGTATTCTGATCAGTTATTGTGAATTCAATCCTGACTTAAGGGGAGGTTACCGCCGAGAGGCATAAAAAATGCATGAACTTCGAGAATTTTTTTTTTATGTAAAACAAATACTTTTGGCCATGGGTTTCGTTATTTTATTCTTCGTATTTTATGTCCAGTAAATTCCGATTTTATTTTTAATGAAAAAATAGAAAATGGCGGCTCTAGCTCCCGTCAAGTGAAGCCTTGTACGGCGTGTTTTTTTTTCTGCGCGGGGCGCTCCACAGCCTCGCCAGTTCATTTGAAACAAAAACGGGTTGAAAATTATTAAGCTGGACTAAATTTGGGGGGCCTTATCGGTTCTCTTTTTCTAAAAAAACCCTGGATAACAAAATGGCAGCCGTTAATAAAAACAAAAACGAAAAACTTTTGCCCCTTTTTTTTCTTAACGGCTGCCATTTTGTCATCCAGGGTTTTTTTAGAAAAAGAAAACCGATAAGGCCCCCCAAATTTGGTCTAGTTTAATAATTTTCAACCCGTTTTTGTTTAAAATGAACTGGCAAGGCTGTGGAGCGCCCCGCGCAGACAAACACACGCCGTGCAAGGATTTACTTGACGGGAGCTGGAGCCGCCATTTTCGATTTTTGTATGAAAAATAAAATTGGAATTTACTCTAAATAAAATACGAAGAATAAAATAACGAAACCCATTGCCAAAGGTATTTATTTTATATCAAAAAAAAATTCTCGAAGTTCATGCATTTTTTATGCCTCTCGACGGTAACCTCCCCTTCATCCGATAATCGGATGGTCATTTTCAGAAACGTTTATTGGAAAAGATCGATCGATCGTACGCAAATGATAAACTCCTTTTCGGAGTTTTCGTATTTTCTGAAAACCCAGGTACGAATTTTTCAAATTTCCACATATCCTTACATTAATTGTCCATTTACATGCCTGAATAGTTTTCAGCTAAACCCTGATGAAACTTTTCTGTATCTCAGCGAAAAACAAACATTTTTTGGGAATTGGATGAAGTACATAACAATTAAAAATTGTTTCAGCATATGTTAATAATGAATTAGTTTATTCAATAATAATAACATATTTTTGGCATATTCATTGATTTAACTAGTCATATAGTACATAGATGCAATAGAGTCGGAAAATTATTTTTATAAGAAGATGAAGCGACTTATTATTGTAGTACATATATATTCCATCAATTCCTAACGAGTGATGAAATATATTTGGATATGTTTGAAGTATAATTAAGAGATTAGTCAGCACATCATTCATAAAGACTGGAAATATTTTCATTACTTGATTTGAATGACGTGTAATCTGTTGAATTGAAGGTTGATCGCGTGTGAGGGAGACAAGCAAGGGACACTAAAAATTGGAATCTGATTGAAGCAAGTTAAAGTAAAATATACAGGATCAGAATCACTGATCCTCTAGAGTAGGTAATCATGTCAGTGGTGACGACAATGCGCATGGATTCACACCCATGATAATGGCTGGGTGAGAATTACTCATGAGATCCGTCTTCTTTCACCTCATCAGTGAATAAAATGTTCATCTCCTTGAAGAACATGTTATTCTCCTTGAATGCTTGGGAGGTGGTAACTTCGGGGCGAAGAGGACGGTCGAATGGGTAACCCATCGAACGAGCGTCTGGATACTTCTTATCTCTGAGTCCACAGAAGCTGGCAGCGTCCTTGCAGCGTTGTGGGCCTTGGCCAACCTGAAATAACGAAGAATTTGGTTTCAATCAATGTCGAAGCAAAGACGATGATGGGTTACCCAAATTCGGACATAGGTAGGTATATAGCTCGAATGTTCACGAAGAAAATTCGTCGACACGTCATTCCGTCCTCTATGCTATTTGGATATTGGAAATCTGCTCACCTTTTCGACAGCAGAGTCCGCGGAAACCATGACGAAGAGGTCAACCCCGAAGCCCTCTGTGGTGCCCTTAGGAATGAGCATGTGCTGAGGCCAGCCACAACCGCAGTAATTTTCCTGTCGCAGAGCCATCCCCCGGTTAGCGTTTCCGCCGAGATTGGGAAAGGTTTGTTCGAATGGAATCGTCAACGATGACTCGTCAGATCGACGGATGATAGAGTTGGTACCGGGTTGAACTGCAGAAAAGTTCCAGACCCAAGACAAATTATTGTTCAGTTCGATTACTAATCTTACATGTTTCTTTTTTATCCACCAATCCAATGATGATTGGCTAATTGACTTACGTGTCACGGTGAATTTGTCCAGTTCAATCATCAGCGTCCTTTGTTCTTTCAAGGACATGGGGTATCCACGTTCGTCATGCCTAGGTGCCATGAAGATACGAACGGTCCCCATCTTGTCACCTACGGTAGAATTCGAGATTTTTATTTCGTAGGTGAACGGCTCCTGATTGAGATGAGTGAAGTTAACATGTAGGTGACCAGATCGCTGATAATCAAGACCATCAGAAATATCCACTGGGCTCTTTTGCCAGTGGGTGTAGAACGAGCCGGTTGGACTTCTTTTTTCATCGATGATTTGGACGTCGTTTACTTGTATGTCCGTGTAATTGAGCTGAGTGAGAAAAAACGGAATATTTATGTCTTAGTTGAAGACTAAATCCGAATAATTTGATTATATCACCTCTCCCTTCTGATAAGGAATCAAGCGATTCTTATGTTCTTGAAAAATATCGTCGATGAACGTGTGCCACCTGTAGAATATCGGATCCCTCATCGCGGTACTGTTATCTGACATAACACCCCAATTTTCCTGGAATGAAAGCCAATAAACAACCTGTGTCGACGGACAGATATTGTGAGACTGCTTACCAGATGGCGATAATCGGGGTCGTGGCAGCCGCTAATCGCCATGTGTCCATCGTTGTGCAGATTACCGTAGTAGGATCGGTTAGGCGATAAAATGGTCGCCTCAACTACATTACCCAGTATATCTATACCTTTGAAGTCGTCAAGATCAATGCTTTTACCATTCGCGTCGACAATGAAACCCCGATGAATGGCCGAAAGAATACGATCCGTTACTCGTACGAGTTCTTGGATTTCAATCCGACGACCCAGTCGATTGATATTCTTCAGAGTGGCGTCGCTCTGCCGGCCCGGATAATAGTTCGGAAACATGTCTACTCCCAATTTCGAGAAGTATGCTTCAGGTATCGGTTCGCGCCAGTCGTTAAAGCTCTTCGCGCGATGAAGCTTGTTACATAGACGCTCGATGTTGTAGCTGAAATACGTCCACAGTTATAGTATAACGATCTCGACGTTGTACTTTGACGCTATAATTACTCACCGTGCAACGATCTGCTGGTGCATGTAGTAGAACAATTCTCCACGTCTGTCCTTGTTCACAATTACATCATTCTGAATACTGCCGGGGTAAATTCTATGCCAGTGATCATGGTGAAGATTGACCCCCAAGTCTTCTCTGAAGTAGGCGATTCGGTGTTCTATATCTAAATCAGTAGCGGTATGGTCCGGTGCTATCTCGATAGGTACCTACGAAAAGTAGTAATGATTATCAGTATAAGCAAAACTTCGAATTGGACGATTCAATTGAATCAATCGTGAAATACTAACGCGTAAATTCTCTGGGACCATGTTGATTTCTTCCTTGGCTCTCTTAAGAGTAATATTGTTGATAAATAGGTGTGGAAATACTGAGCATAATCCCGGAAGCTTTAGGTGCTTGGTGTCAGAGCGATGAAGAATCGCCACTGCCAGAGCGTAGATGAAGAGTTGGGGGGATATTCGGTTCCTGCAGTAGACTGCAGCTGACAAGAACTCCTTGAAGGTCTTTTTTCCTGTAAAACAAGTAAAAAGATTGGTGCAATTTCTAACACCATAGATATGAACATGCAAAAATTCTTTTGGAATTGTTTTGAAACGATGTCGCGTGAACATTCATCTCATAACTCATTCACATCTACAGTACACGCCCGTGCTTACCCATGAAGATGCCGATCAGATCCCCAGCCATTTTCATATGTTCAGGCATGAATATTGAAAATTGATCATCAGGTCCCAACATCATGTCACAGCCGAGATCCGAATAATCGATTGGATCAATAATAATTCCGCGTTTTTTAGCGCCTGTAAATTGATTCGCGACCACCTTAGCGATAGGGCGATATCTCTCCGGCTGAAAAAATTCAAATAGGTTTCATACAGATCGGAAATCTAAAATCTGTTCAATCATCTCGAAAGTGAAAAGATCCTTTCAATCTCAGGATCAAGTTCATACACCCATAGAAGTATAAGGTATCTCAACGATTGCTCTCTCGAGTGGCAAATCGGAATGATCATTTGAACCGTATACATAAAAAAAATGAAAAATTGTATGAAAATTTCACCAAGTATTCCTCTGGGAGATGAAACACCACTTTGTCCTTTCCCTTGGGTATCGTGAGTGGCTCCTGCGGTCGAATGAACAAGTAAAGAATGTCCTCGGGCAGAACGTCTACCATGTTGACTTATTTTTTGGATATAAAATCGGTTTTAAATTGGCTTCGAAAAGTCGTCCGGACAAGCTCATCCAACGCAGGTGGAAGAGAATAAAATCGAATGATTATATCGAGGACGAAGCTTGGTTTTGGATTTGGTGTATCACAGCTACTGGGCGAATGCAAGCCGACTGATGAGTGCAGTTACATTTCTTGGCTGTATATATACCAGCCGCGTTCACATATATCTGTGGTTCACATCAACGCTAGCATCCCGCGCCAGGAGCGCTTCGACGAGAATAAAGGAAGTTGGCTGCGGTTACCGCAAAGAATAAATATTGAGTGCATAAGCCATTTGAAAAGATTATTTTTTCAACTCAATGTGGGAAACTCGATTTCTCATGCCTGATTATGTTATACATTCGTGCACTGAGTGTAGAGAATGATTTACTCCGCACACTGTAAATAGTGTATCTGTAGAATATTATCTAATATACAGTATTCACATTCTCAGCCGGTTTTCGGTTACTGATAAAACGATATTTATATTTATATTTATTTTCGAAATCGAAATTCGCACACTGGGTTTAGGAAAATATAGTACACGACACACGTGCGCGTACCTGATCCTCGCACTTGTATCGTAATCTACTATTTTGCAACACCTGCTTCGGAAGTTTGATTTTCAAAACCTGTGTAGCGTGCGTGAAATACCTTATTTCCGAGGAGTAATAAAAAGAAGAGTTAGCGCATGCGCACGCCACAAATCCTTTACCTAACGCACTACTGCTTTTTTCGCGCACTGTGTCATGGCGGCGGGTAGTAGCGATGTGAGGTTATGTCGATTGAATCACCTATCTCTCGAATCAAACATTATTCCCAGGGAGTTACAAAAAATATCGTGTGATGCACATCATGATACATCGTGTGATCGTGCGGAAAGGCAATATTTGTCAACGAGACTCGTCGGATGTTGCTTACCTTCCGCACTTGTATCACAATATAATATATACATATACTATTCTGTAATTATTCATTTATTTATTTGTGTATTCAATATTCATACATGTAGCTTTGTTACGAGGAATACTTTTGCGAGTCTGGTTATGTAAGAGAGTTTGAAACCGATCGTGATGTATTCTACCAAACGATTGTCCGCCTACAACTGATTCACAGATCATAACCATAATATTATATCATTATATAACATAATCATAATATTATATCATTATTATAATTCTTTATTGCGTACCGGCATGGTGTTATAATTTTAATGTATTATATAATCTTATTTAACTTCATATATATATCATATTGTTTCTTACTGCTTATTTCTTATCATTTTTCTTACTTTTCTTATTTATAGTTATACATTAATATTGCTTGTTTCTTTGCTCTTGGTGAGCTGACTTATCTCTCATCCGTTAATTGCTCGGCCCCGGCCTGAGCGTATAACCGCGAATTTGAGACTGTTGCTAATTATTTTTTTCATATAAACTTTTTGCGGACGCGAACGCGGTTTCCGATTCCGGGAGAATTAATTTTATGAGGAAAACTCCGAAGACTTTCTTCGCAGCTTAGGAAAATTTCTTGCAAGAAAAAAGAAAAAATTATCTGTAATTTTGATATCTCATAGAGTGTGTTGAGATGTAAAAATCCACCAAGTATTAGACGTCTTACAAGCGTTACCGTTCAGGCGAAACGCGTTGATTAGTCTTTCAACTTTGAGCACAATATGATCGCACGTGGCATCGATGTGGGGATGCCTACAATTTGCCTTTCGTAATTGTCGTCAAACTACCATCTCCCTCCCTAAACTCGCGCTCTGTGGATGCTTGCTCAATGTCGTAATTTTGTCTAGTAAGCTCATCACGCATCCATGCTATAAGCATACTGTTCCGATATTGAGGTTACACCTTAGCGGCACAATGCCAACAACTTTCCGTCAAATTGTTATCTGGGTAGGAGTGTCTTCTCTGAAATAAATCTTCGTCTTCGTTTCGAACCCTGACGGCTTTTGATATACGCTCAATATACCTTCAGCTACCGTGGATATACCGGCTGGTTACCCTCTTACTATCCCTGCTGGAAGTTCCGAATAGAAACGGATACAAAAAGAGTGTATCCGCTTCAACTAGGTTTCTGGTTCCGGATTTTCGGATATGTAATCAGATTATCAGGATAGAATATCAATTCGTTTTTATTGTGAGGTTCGTATAGACTGTGAACAAAATCGAATCGTCATAACTGCAATAGGTATCGATTCGTATGTATCCTACAATGGGAATGGTCCGTATAGGTGTCTATCCGCACGCATTACCCCGTGTGCTAGCGTGAAACAATACTTATCGTTATGTATCCGTTTTATACGTTTCTTTCGCAATTTAACGTATGCTGCTTATCAGATGCTATCCATTCGAATCCAATACGACTCTATCCGTCTGTTACTGCCTTACCGCTCCGTCGTTCCGAATTAGAATCAATCCGGATGTATCCTATGACAGGCATGGCCTGTATAGGTTTATATCAGCACATATTCTGGTTTGACCTGGCAGCCGTGCACGATAGAAACGGATAGAGAAAGAGTCTATTCGTTTCAACTAGGTTTCTGGTTCCGGATTTTCGGATATGTAAACAGATTATCATGATACAATACCCATTCGTTTCTATTGTGAATTCGTTTGTATCGGTGTTACCCAATTAACTTTTTCATTTTGTTTTTTCTTTTTCAGTTTGTTTTCATGTGGGTCACCCATCCAAATTCTGGTCACAGATGAAATTGCTTAACTTCGTTGATCAACTGACGTCCGGTGTTGATCTGGATCTAATCGTCGCCTGTTACAATCTCTAACACTTTTCGACTCAATAGGTAAACTTTGATTCGTGAGGATTTACATCAATATGTATGTAACTGTTGACCCGTGGCGGGTTAATTTTCAGTGAAATGAAAATAAATGATTAAATCTAGTGATAAATTCTGTCACCATATGGCATTCAAGTTACAGATAATTATGAGTGTTAACGACGTCGGCGCCGGGGGTTGTCTTCGTACAACATACGCTTTCGTTATCTGTGTTTCGTCCTCTAGATCGACCGCATCATAGTTTCCGTCCTCCAGGCCGACCGCTACGTAGTTTCCGTCCTCCAGGTCCACCGCTACGTAGTTTTCGTCCTATAGGTCGACCGCTACGTAGTTTCCGTCCTCCAGGTCCACCGCTACGTAGTTTTCGTCCTCCAGGTCCACCGCTACATAGTTATCGTCCTCCAGGTCCACTGCTACGTAGTTTCCGTCCTCCAGGTCCACTGATACGTAGTTTTTGTCCTCCAGGTCCACCGCTACGTAGTTTTCGTCGTCCAGGTTCACCGCTACAAAGTTTCCATCCTCCAGGTCCACCGCTACGTAGTTTCCGTCCTCCAGGTCCACCGCTACGTAGTTTTTGTCCTCCAGGTCCACCGCTACGTAGTTTTCGTCCTCCAGGTCCACCGCTACGTAGTTTCCGTCCTCCAGGTCCACCGCTACGTAATTTTTGTCCTCCAGGTCCACCGCTACGTAGTTTTTGTCCTCCAGGTCCACCGCTACGTAGTTTTCGTCCTCCAGGTTCACCGCTACGTAGTTTCCGTCCTCCAGGTCCACCGATTGTAAGTAATTATTGATGAACAATTGATGTTGTACACGTTGATAATTCATGCATCATCATTCGGTAAATTGTTAACTACGGTGAGGTGGACCTGGAGAACGAAAACTACGGTGCGGTGGACCTGGAAGGCGAAAACTACGGTGCGGTCGACCTGGAGGACGAAAACTACGTAGCGGTGGACCTGGAGGACGCAAACTATGTAGCGGTCGACCTAGAGGACGGAAATTGGCGATTTTGGCTCCCGAATAGACTCGGATAGGCGGATGCATCGGAGGCAGACGGATAAGCAACGTATTTGGAAATTCGGATTGAATCTTATAGCGCCAGTAACGTACAAGATCACATGCAATCCGGATAAAACGAGGATCTCGGCTTCCGGATAAAGTAGGATAGGTGGATGGATCGGAAGGAAACTGATGGGAAATGTATCTGGACACTCCGATTGAAGCGAATAGCGCCAGAAACGTACACGATCACGGATGGATCGGGGATTTTGGCTCCCGAATAGACTCGGATAGGCGGATCGATCGGAGGCAGACGGATAAGCAACGTATCTGGAAATTTGGATTGAATCTTATAGCGCCAGTAATGTACAAGATCACATGGAATCTGGATAAAACGAGGATCTCGGCTTCCGGATAAAGTAGGATTGGTGGATGGAACGGAAGGAAACGAATAGGAAAGGTATCTGGACATCTGGATGAAATCGTATAGCGCCAGGAACATACAAGAGCAGGTGGGATTCGGATGAAATGAAAAGCTCGACTTCCGGAAGAACTCGGATAGGTAAATGGATCGGAAGCAGACGGATAGGCAAGGTATCTGGAAATCCGGATCGAATCGAAAAGCCACAAGATTGTAAGAGATCACACGGAAACCGGATAAAACGTAAATCGGTTTTTTCAATTTCGGAACGATAAGCTGTAAGTCCGAAATGAAATCGATTGAAATTGATTTAGGTCAGACCCTATAAAATCAAATAGAATGAGACTCTTGATGATCCGAATACAATCGGATACATTTTTTATATCAAAAATCGGAATGAATCACATATGGAATTCACATTGTATAGAATCTGATAAAAACGGAAAGAAATTCTATCGGTATTTCCTGATAGAGACCGTTACCTGATTGAATCGTATACGATCTGATTAGTGTTGTATTCGCAACTTGGCGGTTCTGGATAGACCGCATAGAAACTCCGCATAGAGTTAGTCAATATTTCTATTCGAATGAACTGGATTCTATTGGATTTTTCCGGCAGGGATGATTATAGTACGTGTAAATGGTTTGAATACGGTAGTTTTGCGCCGAAAATGAACAAAGTTCGTACCGTATGTAAACGTACTTACAACACTTTTGATAAAAATAACGTTTTTTAACATAATTCGCCCGATAAAACTATGTTTTTAATGTAAAAAATGCAATTCCTAAATCAGTGAATAAAGTCAATTGACGAAAAAAAGTTATTTGCCGTTGGTGAAACCGACGATTAATAATTTCGTTGCGATCCTTTTGTAAAAATATTAAACTCGGACCCCACTTATTTGACCACCAGTTATTTGACGGCCCCAGTTATTTGACGGAGTTCAGTCTCAGTTATTTGACTCCCTCTACCCCCACTATTGGACTGCGTGGACTTATACTCAGCAGCGCCGGATTAACCACTAGGCGGAGTAGGCGACCGCCTACGGGCCCCTTAACCAAGAGGGCCCCATACCTGGTCAGAATTTACAGTACCGTCCATAAGTTCGGGATCACTTTCCAAATTTTCGACCGAGACAAAAAGTTGAATATCTCGGTCAAAAAAAAATTTTTCAGCCAAATGGCCCAGGTGACATTCATGGGTGGAATGAACCGGCTTTATCTTGCTTCTCTGTTCAATTTTCCAAAAAAATTTCCGCACTCACTAGATAATGTTAAACATGACCGTTTTTTTGCTATTTTCATACTTCCATAAATTTGCGTGTAATTTTGTGGGAAACAGATATGGAAACTTTTTTTCAATGGGACTTCGAAAGAGACGAGATTGAGCTGTAAATCGTTTTTTTTTTTTTTGAAATTTGCGATTTTTTTTCGTCAAAGTTATTCAACTTTTTGTGCGGAAAATTGGTTTTCAGAAAATGCGTCGTAACTTGAGCACTGTGGGGTTCCAGATAAAATGTCATAATATAAAAAATGTGTATTTTTTGATTTTTCACTCGTTCAAATTTTTGTGAATTAATTTTTTTGGATTTTTTTTCTCAATTTTTTTTTACCGAATTTTCTTCACATAAACAAATACGAAATAAAATAAACGATGACTTTCTTCATCATATAATGACAAGAGAATCGCAGAAATTATTGTTAACATTATTTCGGATTTATTCATATAACATAAAAACGTAAAAACAATTCTAGAAAAAAATGAAAAAAAAATTTCAAGATTTATGAAGAAATTTATTGTTAATTTTATTTCGGATTTGTTCATGTGAAAAAAAATCGATGAAAAAAAATGAAAAAAAAAATTGAAAAAAATGAATCAATTCAAAAAAATTTGAACGAGTGAACAATCGAAAAATACACATTTTTTATATTATGACATTTCATCTGAAGCCCCACAGTGCTCGAGTAACGACGCATTTTCTGAGAACCGATTTTCCGCACAAAAAGTTGAATAACTTGACGGAAAAAAATCGCAGGTTGAAAAAAAAAAATCGATTCACAGCTCAATCTCGTCACTTTCGAAGTCCTATTGGAAAAAAGTGTCTATATCTATTTCCCACAAAATTACACGCGAATTTACGAAAGTATGAAAATCGCAAAAAAACGGTCATGTTTAACATTATCTACTGTCGGCGCGTAAAGGTTTGGCGCTTCTGTTTGAGTGATCATAACTTCTACAGGAAAATTGGTAGAGCATCGAGTCTGGTAAGATCGGAAAGCGCCAGGTTTTCTGCGTCTAATGGTAGCTCGCAAATTTCCGTGTAAAAATCCTGAAAACCGTTATGATCTCCGAAAAGTCAAAAAACGTAGTTTTTCGGAGTCCATCGCCGTACGTCATTTTAAACTCGTCACCGTTTATCTGAAATGAGTGTAAAAAATCTTGAAAAATTTAGAAATATTCCCTGAACATTGACGAACATGATAGAGTTTGGTAATTCCAAAAATATTCAAAAACCTGGACGCCAGGTGCAAAAAGGTCCAATGGTGCGATTTCGAGAACGGATCGGTACGGGCGAACCTGAGCTGGCTCAAAATTTTCGTCGGGATGTACACATTTTGATTCCGTAATCAGTTTTTTGTTCCCAATAGTGAACTTCCAGTAATCGACGTCAACAATTTTTCAAATTTGCGCGGGGCCGCGTGTATCCCAGCCGCGATAGTCGTCGCTGCATTTCCCCCCACGCCCCACCCGTCGCAAACTCTATTGTTACTCGCAGCTTATGCGGCCACTGATATACAATGTGTATGCAGTCGTGAATATCGATTTTAATACCGAAAAATCTCTTGGCGATTCAAATGAATTAAATTAAATCGATGTAAATTATAATTTTTTAATGACGGAACGCATTTTTGGCGAGCTTTTGGTGTAGGTATCAAATTGTGCAGAAATTGAAGAACATTTTTTATAACCGTCGAAAAAAAAATTAAATTACTAACAATTTCCAGAATGTATATATTTTTTCATTGCGATTGATTCAAATATTTTTTTTCAACGGGTTATTCAAATAGCCCAATGAACTATAGCAAATGTTATTATACGACTTTTCCACTTCACAAGTTATCTATTAGTTTTTCCACATTCGAAATCGACGAAATTCAATTTCAAATAAATAATGAGGATACCTGTAACAAATAATCGGCACATAATGATGGTTGGCTTAATTCAATGCTCATGTTATGTGTATAATGAACACTTTTCATAGTTGTTCTTTAAACATCTAATAATAAAAAATTAAAAAAGTATTTCAAGGTAGGGGAGACCGGTGTCAATTGTAACAATTTTTACAAACTAATTTTTTTTTCGCTCAATATCGATATTTTGAAACTGATTTTTTTAACCTAAGTTCCCTCACACTCAACTCTTACCAGTTTAATTTTATTAGTTCAAAATTTTCGTTAGTATAATTAAGAAAAATCAATAACGGACGTTGCTACACGTGTTACAATTGACACCAGTGAGGTGTCAATTGTAACGCAGGGTCATTGCGATATAACCGTAGGGAAAATGTTTTTTTTTTTTTTTTATTACTTTTTTATTTTGTTGATAAAATAGGAAAATTTGTAAAAAATTAACATTATCGTAAAGGGGGTATACTTTTTTTTTATGATTTAATAAAACTCGAAAATTCAATAACAAATTAAACAAATAATCTTCTGAACTGCAGTTAGCGCATATGAAGGATGCACTGCGGTCAGTGCAACCAATATGCGCCCATTTTTTGCACCTAGTGCATTGAAGCCATTCGTCGTTGCTTCTTGAATTGACGTGTTACAATTGACACCAGCGTCGATTTTATGTAGAAAAATGAAAATTCTACACTAAAACTCGTGACTTCCAAATCCTAATACACAACAATTGAAGTCACAGCATCGTAGTTTAATATACACTAAGTCAATTATAAAAACCATCCATGGTTTACTACGTTAAGCGGAAACATAATGAAACTAAGAGATTTACTTACGGGTGCAAAAAACCGATAAATGGACACAGCACAGAAAATATGTCCGAAAATTTCGCGAAATGTTGTTCAACAAAAGCCCGCCGAATGTTGCTATACAGACATCTAAACAGATTAGAGATGATCCGCAAGATGGCGGCGTAATGTCCACTGTTACAATTGACACCCTGTTACAATTGACACCGGTCTCCCCTACAGAGAACAAGCTTTCGAAAAGAACTTCGTAATATTTTTTCAAAAGATCTTTTCAACAGAACTTTATACCAGTTTTTTTCCGAACGCGCACAGATTTCCGGGAAGTGATTGGGAAAAAAAATTCTCCGGAAGTATTTTTAAGTGAAAGAAAAAAACTACGATCCGGCCTCTCAAAAATTTTGTTACGTAGGTTTTTAGCGCAGTTAGTCAACTATTAGTATGGAATATTGTTCATTATCTGAATATATTACATAGTTTGATATTTTTATTCGTATCCTATCCATTCATATTTTTTAAGAATTAAAATATTTTTTTCAAAGGATTATTCAAATAGCTCAATGAACTATAGCAAATGTTATTATACAACTCTTCCACTTCACAAGTTATCTATTAGTTTTTCCATAGTCGAAATTGACGAGATTCAATTTCAAATAAATAATGAGGATACCTGTAACAAATAATCGGCACATAATGATGGTTGGCTTAACTCAATGCTTATTATATGTGTGTAATGAACATTTTTCAGGGTTCTTTAAACTAATAAAACACTATGTTTATCTATAAAATAATTTATTTTGCTGAGAGCATAAAAAAGGGTTTAATAACGTTAAATTAATACTTCCCTCTTCAGCACATTGATATAAAAATCTCAAGAAAAAACAAATCTCGAACCATTCCTTCACCAGAAAGTACAATAAAATAAGACAAAATAAATCAATTCGAATGAACAATTCCACGTATTAATCTTATCAGATTTCACTCGAAATGGAATATAATATATATTTTGTATATATTGAAAACTTTTGTTTTCTACTCACTCTTTCTGGAAGAGAAAGAGTGATGGTTTTGGCGAGGGTTTTGGCAGGGATGAGGTTAAGAGTTCAGTTCTAAGCCTTCGATATTTTAGAATTCCTCAGATGACAATTTTCTCGTATTTGACGAGATAGAGGTCTTTCATCACTGGAATTAGCGTTGTTGTAATCGGGAGTCTGGTGTTATCGGATGACTAACTTTATTTTGTGTGAATGTGAGTATGTCAAGTGTAAATATCGCGTGTGATCAAGGTCATCAAATCCAATAATTTACGGAATTATTTATCCCATTTCATGAGATAAATTCATTAATTTAGTACGTAATCGATCGAATGATACCATGACGTATTCTGTTTGATGGGATCAAAAGGTACGTTATGTTCAGCAGTTATTTTCAAGATTTTAGTCAAGTTTGTATCTCTATACTAATATTTTTATAGTTTAAAGTCGAGTATTCAGCATGAAATGGAATAAATAATTCGGTAAATTATTGGATTTGATGAATTTCATCGTAATATGCCCCCCTATATTCTTTACATGTAAAGCGAACAAGCCTCGGTATCGGTGCGCCCGCGTAGACAGCCGCGCGCGACGTCCCGCACGGTTCAATCGCTTTTTAAACATAGTTTCCATCGGAGTTCCATTTTGAAAATTACAGATTTTGTAGGGAATTAATCAAGGAACACGCTCATATTTTTTTTAGAATTTTCGAAGGGTGTAATCATCTCGAAAGTCACGTTTAAAAAATTCAATTGTCGATAACAAATATAAAATTGTTCATTACATAAATTGAAAATTCATAACATGAAAGTGCGATTCAAGAGCTTCAACATGAGTTTTTGACGATGTCTGTACGACAAAGGGAACCGGAGATATCAACGTATAAAACGCGAAACATATAGAGCGCGATTCCGATTTTCGGTGTTTTTTTCTAAAATTCAACCCCTTGCAGCTTCTAAGCCCTTCGAGTAAAAAAAAAATGTTTCATCCATTTATTTTCCCCAGAGCATACGTAAGAAAAATTACGAGAGAATCAGAAACATCGACGAATATTTTTGGCCAAATCCGTCCCGCTTGACGTGGACTGACTCAGATACGTCTGTCTGACCTCGAATTCGGCCATTTTCGGCGCTTACGCGACTATGTTATCAAACTGTCGATATTAATTCGGATTAAGAACATACTTCCTTGATTTAATCCAAAAAACATTCAAGAAACTATAGTTTGTCAAAACAAGAAATCTTTTTCTTGAAACTAAGAATTTTTTTGCTGTGTTTACAATCCGCAACATTGTAGGCGAACGGATGATTATTGAATAAAAAAAAGAAAACGTCGTGTATTCGCTCTCGCTCTTCCCCATCCTCTACAGGATGGCAATTGTTTCACTGATTTTCTTAGCGGAATTCATTGTTTAACTAGCATCCAAACTGACAACACGATACGAATTAAACGATACTCCCGCAATTCCAACAGTTGATCGAAATAATCACTTCCTACTCACAAACTCCTCTTCTTGCCCTTTTCAGGACAGTCACGTACGTTCCTTATCATTCATATTATCTTACGAACATTTTCATTTTCATTGCTGTTTCCGTAAATCATAAGCCTTGTATTAATTTTTTTTTCCTTACGCATAGGTATATTTTTCAAATTGTGGTTTCCGCGAATTCTATCGTTCAATATTATCCTACGAACATTTTCAGTTTCATTGCTGTTTCCGTAAATCATAAGCCTTGTATTAATTTTTTTTCCTTACGCATAGGTATATTTTTCAAATTGTGGTTTCCGCGAATTCTATCGTTCAATATTATCCTACGAATATTTTCATTTTCATTGTCGTTTCCGTAAATCATAAGCCTGGTATTAAATATTTTTTTTCCTTACGCATAGATATATTTTTCAAATCGTGGTTTCCGCGAATTCTATCGTTCAATATTATCCTACGAACATTTTCATTTTCATTGCTGTTTCCGTAAATGATAAGCCTTGTATTAATTTTTTTTCTCATTGACGCATAGATATATAGGTATATTTTTTTATCGTGTTTTCCATAAATTATAATAATAGCCAATCAATTCTTGCACTCACTGTTTTTTATCTAACGTTTTGAAAAATGGCGCCGACTGTCATCAATATTAACGGGGAAAATTTTGAAATCAAAGACGCGGGGGGTGGCGGGGATTGCTTATTCAAATCACTTGCTTTAGCTTTGAACAAGAGGAGTCACCATGTTGTACGCCAAGAAGTCGTCGCACATGTAGTTCAACGATGGTCGCAATATGAATTTTGGGTGAAATATGGATTGGACATAAATACGAAGCACAAATACCGTTCACAAATGGGGAGATCCGGAGAGTTTGGCTCATTGGTCGAGTGCCGTGCAGCGTCGGAATATTACAAAGCGAATGTTATCATCGTTAGAATGTTACCTGATGGAACCTATTTTAAGGATGAGAATTTGGTAGAGAACGGAAATCTGACATCCATTTATCTCTTGTTCACTGGACAGCAAAATGAATCGCACAGAGATGGACACTTTCAATTATTAATTAAACTGGAGGTTGATAACATTTCTCACGAAAGTACAGCCGATAATACTATTATCGACTGTAATACGACGGATACAATGGAAGTGGAATTATGTGAAACTGATTGTACGAATAACCTCAACGGTATTGCGAATTTTGACAAACCAAACGAAGCTGCAGTGCATGAATATGATGAGATGTCTGTAAAAAATACTGCCTCAGACCAATCCGGCGAAACCATTGGAAATTTATCTGAAATGTCGATGTCAGAAGAAAGTTCTGATACTACATCTGACAATGATTTTATTAGCGTGAAAAACGAAATTGGAAGATCTGATCAAGCGGAGCAACTGAAAACATCGCGCACAGGGGCCTTGAGCGTGCGTATGAAGCAAACGATTTACAGGGTGCGTTCATATTTTGAAATGGAGAAAATTGTGGGACATGTTCTGAATGTTAAAAAAGTCATAGAGAGGACCGCATCTTGTCTCGGTATATCTAAAAGGACAGTAAATCGAGTAACAAATGAAGGGAATAGCGGTGTGTGGAAAAAACCATATGAGGACGCACCGGGGAGACCATCAGTTGAATTTGATGAATTCTTGCAGGGTGTTATTCGGAGAAAAATTATGGATTTCTACATGAGGAAAGAGTATGCCACTGTTGAAAATTTAATGAAGCAGTTGAGACAAGATGTTGAAGATTTGCCGGATTTTTGCGAAACCACATTGAGGAAGCAACTTAAAAAAATGAAATTTAAATACAAAAGACTAAACAAGAGGCCGGTTCTAATGGAGAGTCAAGTCAATGCTGGGAAGAGGTCGGAATTTTTAAGATTGATACAACATTACAGAAATAACGATTGGAAAATTTACTATACCGATGAGACATGGAGCGGGGCTAATCAGTCTCGTACGCATGGATGGGTTGAATGCGTACAACCTAACGATGATCATCGTGATAATTTTGATGAATATCGCAGCGGAGTTCAGCTGGTCATGGGATTTCGTGGGGGTTTCGTAACACCTTCTGGTTCTGGCAGGAGAGTGATCATTTTGCATATTGGGAGCAAAGAGGGATTCCTAGCGGATAACTGCATGAAGTGCTTCGTTGGAAAGAAGGGAAGTATGGACTATCACGACGAAATGAATGCTGAGCATTACGAAGAATGGTTCCGCCATGTATTGTCAGTCATACCAGAGAAATCAGTTATCGTGATAGATCAAGCTCCATACCACACCATGCTTGATCCGGACTATCGGAATCCCACGACAGCATGGAGAAAGGCAAAAATAATTGAATGGATGGATAACAGGAACATACCATTGCCAGAATATGCAACATCATTTAACGATTTGACGAAAGCAAATTTGCTCCTTCAGTCTCGTCCATATCACTATCCAAAAAAATATCTCCTGGAAAAAATTATTGAAGAACTGAGGAGCGACAGCGTGAAATTGTTGTGGCTTCCTGTTGCTCATTGCGAGTTCAATGCTATTGAACTGATATGGGCATACGTGAAAAATAAAGTCGCTACACAAAACAAAACTTTTAAAATAAATGACGTTCATCGATTATGTGTGGATATCATGAACAATATTCCCTCAGATCTATGGCCAAACTGTGTCAGGCATGCAGAGAACATTCAACAAAAGTACATTGATAGCGAGTCGGCAATGGCAATGGCTGTCGAGCCAATGATAATCGACGTAAATGAAGATACAGAATCAGAAACAGATATTGACTTCGAATCTGACGATGAGACTACGATTGAATGAAGCATGTTGAGAATGGGGTGACACAGTTGATCCTCTGAGTATGAGCCAGGCTCAATAGCCGTATTCCATTGCGAGTATCCTACCCATTGCATAACCGTTTAAGAAATTACCTCTTAGAATAATTTATCACGAAATTCAACTTCATTAGAGTCAGTAGAAATATAAAACTAAATTCACTTAGAATTCTGGAGAATATCCGTTTAGCTGTCAGGCAGATAAGTCTTAAGAAGTGGGTTTACCTGGCAACAGAATAGTTGGACATTCATACAATATTTATACGCCACGTATTCAGACACACGCGATATTTACACTTGACATACTCACATTCACACAAAATGAAGTTAGTCCCCCGATAACACCAGACTCCCGATTACAACAACGCTAATTCCAGTGATGAAAGACCTCTATCTCGTCAAATACGAGAAAATTGTCATCTGAGGAATTCTAAAATATCGAAGGCTTAGAACTGAACTCTGAACCTTATCCCTGCCAGAACCATCACTCTTTCTCTTCCAGAAAGGTTGAGTAGAAAACAAAACGTTTCAATACACACAAATTATTTTATATAGATAAACATCGTGTTTCATGATTTTGAAAAACAACCCTGAAAAATGTTCATTACACACATAACATAAGCATTGAGTTAAGCCAACCATCATTATAAGCCGATTATTTTTTACAGGTATCCTCATTATTTATTCAAAATTGAATCTCGTCAATTTCGGACATGGAAAAACTAATAGATAACTTGTGAAGTGAAAAAGTCGTATGATATGCTATAGTTCATTGAGCTATTTGAATAATACTTTAAAAAAAAATATTTTAATTATCAAAAAATATGAATGGATAGGATACGAATAAAAATATCAAAATATATATATATTCAGATGATGAATTTTTATTTCATACTAATAGTATTGAATAACTGTGCGAAAAACCAACGTAAAAAAATTTTTGAGTAGCCGAATCGTAGTTTTTTTTTTTTCTTTCATGACTTATAAATCTTATATACCTATATACTTCGGAGATTTTTTTTGCCCAATCACTTCGCGGAAATCTGTGCGCGGTCGGAAAAAAAAACTGGTATAAAGTTCTTTTGAAAAGATTTTTTGAAAAACTATTATTATTATTATTATTATTATATTATATTTTTATTAGCCCTCCGATAACACCAGACTCCCGATTACAACAACGCTAATTCCAGTGATGAAAGACCTCTATCTCGTCAAATACGAGAAAATTGTCATCTGAGGAATTCTAAAATATCGAAGGCTTAGAACTGAACTCTTAACCTCATCCCTGCCAAAACCCTCGCCAAAACCATCACTCTTTCTCTTCCAGAAAGAGTGAGTAGAAAACAAAAGTTTTCAATATATACAAAATATATATTATATTCCATTTCGAGTGAAATCTGATAAGATTAATACGTGGAATTGTTCATTCGAATTGATTTATTTTGTCTTATTTTATTGTACTTTCTGGTGAAGGAATGGTTCGAGATTTGTTTTTTCTTGAGATTTTTATATCAATGTGCTGAAGAGGGAAGTATTAATTTAACGTTATTAAACCCTTTTTTATGCTCTCAGCAAAATAAATTATTTTATAGATAAACATAGTGTTTTATTAGTTTAAAGAACCCTGAAAAATGTTCATTACACACATATAATAAGCATTGAGTTAAGCCAACCATCATTATGTGCCGATTATTTGTTACAGGTATCCTCATTATTTATTTGAAATTGAATCTCGTCAATTTCGACTATGGAAAAACTAATAGATAACTTGTGAAGTGGAAGAGTTGTATAATAACATTTGCTATAGTTCATTGAGCTATTTGAATAATCCTTTGAAAAAAATATTTTAATTCTTAAAAAATATGAATGGATAGGATACGAATAAAAATATCAAACTATGTAATATATTCAGATAATGAACAATATTCCATACTAATAGTTGACTAACTGCGCTAAAAACCTACGTAACAAAATTTTTGAGAGGCCGGATCGTAGTTTTTTTCTTTCACTTAAAAATACTTCCGGAGAATTTTTTTTCCCAATCACTTCCCGGAAATCTGTGCGCGTTCGGAAAAAAACTGGTATAAAGTTCTGTTGAAAAGATCTTTTGAAAAAATATTACGAAGTTCTTTTCGAAAGCTTGTTCTCTGTAGGGGAGACCGGTGTCAATTGTAACAGGGTGTCAATTGTAACAGTGGACATTACGCCGCCATCTTGCGGATCATCTCTAATCTGTTTAGATGTCTGTATAGCAACATTCGGCGGGCTTTTGTTGAACAACATTTCGCGAAATTTTCGGACATATTTTCTGTGCTGTGTCCATTTATCGGTTTTTTGCACCCGTAAGTAAATCTCTTAGTTTCATTATGTTTCCGCTTAACGTAGTAAACCATGGATGGTTTTTATAATTGACTTAGTGTATATTAAACTACGATGCTGTGACTTCAATTGTTGTGTATTAGGATTTGGAAGTCACGAGTTTTAGTGTAGAATTTTCATTTTTCTACATAAAATCGACGCTGGTGTCAATTGTAACACGTCAATTCAAGAAGCAACGACGAATGGCTTCAATGCACTAGGTGCAAAAAATGGGCGCATATTGGTTGCACTGACCGCAGTGCATCCTTCATATGCGCTAACTGCAGTTCAGAAGATTATTTGTTTAATTTGTTATTGAATTTTCGAGTTTTATTAAATCATAAAAAAAAAGTATACCCCCTTTACGATAATGTTAATTTTTTACAAATTTTCCTATTTTATCAACAAAATAAAAAAGTAATAAAAAAAAAAAAAAAACATTTTCCCTACGGTTATATCGCAATGACCCTGCGTTACAATTGACACCTCACTGGTGTCAATTGTAACACGTGTAGCAACGTCCGTTATTGATTTTTCTTAATTATACTAACGAAAATTTTGAACTAATAAAATTAAACTGGTAAGAGTTGAGTGTGAGGGAACTTAGGTTAAAAAAATCAGTTTCAAAATATCGATATTGAGCGAAAAAAAAATTAGTTTGTAAAAATTGTTACAATTGACACCGGTCTCCCCTACCTTGAAATACTTTTTTAATTTTTTATTATTAGATGTTTAAAGAACAACTATGAAAAGTGTTCATTATACACATAACATGAGCATTGAATTAAGCCAACCATCATTATGTGCCGATTATTTGTTACAGGTATCCTCATTATTTATTTGAAATTGAATTTCGTCGATTTCGAATGTGGAAAAACTAATAGATAACTTGTGAAGTGGAAAAGTCGTATAATAACATTTGCTATAGTTCATTGGGCTATTTGAATAACCCGTTGAAAAAAAATATTTGAATCAATCGCAATGAAAAAATATATACATTCTGGAAATTGTTAGTAATTTAATTTTTTTTTCGACGGTTATAAAAAATGTTCTTCAATTTCTGCACAATTTGATACCTACACCAAAAGCTCGCCAAAAATGCGTTCCGTCATTAAAAAATTATAATTTACATCGATTTAATTTAATTCATTTGAATCGCCAAGAGATTTTTCGGTATTAAAATCGATATTCACGACTGCATACACATTGTATATCAGTGGCCGCATAAGCTGCGAGTAACAATAGAGTTTGCGACGGGTGGGGCGTGGGGGGAAATGCAGCGACGACTATCGCGGCTGGGATACACGCGGCCCCGCGCAAATTTGAAAAATTGTTGACGTCGATTACTGGAAGTTCACTATTGGGAACAAAAAACTGATTACGGAATCAAAATGTGTACATCCCGACGAAAATTTTGAGCCAGCTCAGGTTCGCCCGTACCGATCCGTTCTCGAAATCGCACCATTGGACCTTTTTGCACCTGGCGTCCAGGTTTTTGAATATTTTTGGAATTACCAAACTCTATCATGTTCGTCAATGTTCAGGGAATATTTCTAAATTTTTCAAGATTTTTTACACTCATTTCAGATAAACGGTGACGAGTTTAAAATGACGTACGGCGATGGACTCCGAAAAACTACGTTTTTTGACTTTTCGGAGATCATAACGGTTTTCAGGATTTTTACACGGAAATTTGCGAGCTACCATTAGACGCAGAAAACCTGGCGCTTTCCGATCTTACCAGACTCGATGCTCTACCAATTTTCCTGTAGAAGTTATGATCACTCAAACAGAAGCGCCAAACCTTTACGCGCCGACAGTAGATTCATCAATCCTCTTTTTTCCTTCATGAAAAGAACATACGACGGTGGGACCAATTTCATACCTATATTGTTTTGTTTAAAGCAGCAACCAAATAAATCAATCATAACTTTAATTGATTTATTGAAAATTAATCGATAAAACCGATTTTTCCTCAAACAGATAGCAAAATCGGCCTCGGTTCATGTGTAAAAAAAAATATCGTGTGTACCACGGGAGCAACGTCTTCGCTCCCCTCGGTCTAGTTTGCCGCCCTCGCTTCCGCTCGTCTCGGCGAGCCTTCCTGCACAATATACTATTTCCCACGATAAGACCAGGCTTAAACTTTGTGAAATAGGAAGTAGTTTGTTTGAAAATTTGAAAAAAAAAATCGAAGGTTATAAACAGTTTTCAAAATCTAATTTTGATCTAGGTATGAAAAAAATCTGCTTAATAATTTTTCTTTTTTTATTGCATCATATTTTGGAAAAATTCATTGGAAAACACAGAAATTGAGAAAAAAAGACATTCAAATTGATGCATTTTTGGAAAAGTTATGAACATTCAAAGACAAAAAAACACCCAAAAATAAATCATGGAGCTCTTTTTCTCAGAGTACAAACAAATTAAAAAAATTCAGGCCAGATCAAAAATGTCAATTTTGATGGTGGGTTGGGTTGACGTGGAAGGCCCTGTATACAATACGTTATACTGCTGATTACACGTCTCTGCATTTATGACATTTCTTGGACATCTATCGGAGATTGAGACCTGAACTCTGGTTCGAGATATCTCGCCACTGTAGCATCAAACGAGCTAGACTGATCAATTATTTCGTCTAGAATTGCTTTGTGTTCCTGTAGATGTTCTTCCAGAACCGTTTCTCGAGATTTATCACTGCTGCATATCCTGAAACAGAGATCATTTATTTTGAGCGTTATTAATAAGCTGAAAGAGAGTCAGAATTTACAACCGAAAATCTAAAAAATGCACATCATCTATATCAATGTTTGAATCTTTCCAAGAGTTGCCCAACATTCGATTTCATTATTCGCAAGCGATTTACTCACAGTTTAAGATCCTCACGAAGTTTTTTCCTGAGATCTGTTCCGACCAATTTTTCTCCCGATGTTGTGCTGCTGTATCCCATAATTATAGCAAGCCCAAGGCTTGTGGGCTTGAGATAGTTCTCATCTGTCAGTATGACGAGCTTCTTCTCCTTGATTGATCCAATGTGATTGTGGTACGTAGAAGCGCCACCAATTCCATGCTCTTGCATCAAAGTGATCAAATCCGATTCCGTCAGCAGATTCGGAGGTGAAGTTACACCTTCGACTCGTTCGATAGTAGGACTGAATGTCTGCCCTTCTTCGTACTCGTGAATCTTAATGTCGTCAAAATTTTCGTACTGGTACACGTCTAAATAGTTTTTAGCAATAACACGTCGGCCACTTGCTTCAAACTCTTTGTCGGATACTCTCAAGTTGACGAAAGTTTCTTCAACTTGTGCATCTTTTGATAAGCAAGCGAGAAAACGCCGAACTATGAACTCGTACACCTTACCTCGTTCTCCAGCTACTATAAAACATATTGCATTTTTAATCACTGACTCACCTAATACTAAATGTTTCAGATTAGTTTCCGTAACGTTGTACCGAAGTCTCATTATGATTCCAGGAACATAACAGAATCAGAAACATTTTAGAAACGTATCGGATAGGTGAAAATTTCAGTAAGATTTCAGGCATACTTCTTGACTATAGGGCATACTCACTGAGTTTCATGAATAGTATACGACACGCGTGCACGTACGTGATACACGCACTTGTATCGTAATGTTCCTACCATTCGATCATTGATAGACGTTGTACAATAAATAGAAGCTAGTGACGTTCTGGGCTGTGCGAAAAGTTACTGATGAGCTGATCGCTAGCGACTAGAACTACAATTCACACACCTCTAAGTAAAACCAAAATTTATAACTAATAAAACGTGGTTTTATACCTGGCAGAGTATGCTCGATGTTCCCCGTTGGGTAGATAGGAGAATGAGCTCCGTCGCTCTTATCTCCCTGTTGCGGTGAAGGTTTATCTGTTAGTACTCTTTCTGCAAATGTTCCCCATACTGAATTATTGGTTTGTAGTTGCACCAGCGAGCTGAGATCCAACTGATCAGGGAATCGATTAGTCTGGGTATAAGGATAGCTGATAAAACCTGCGTTGTACAAATATAGAGCTATTTCCATGGTCCTTTCCACAGGAAGTTTGAACAAATTCGAACATTGTTGGGCCAATTCCTGCAAAGAAGATATTCCTATAGCTCGTACGAACATCGCACAAGTATTCAGACTACGCAACTTTCTATTATTCAGCTAATTGGTAATAATGCAAGGCGAAGCCACAGCTTTTGCAGAAACCATTAGGGATCAGGCTTCATGATAGTCGTGGTACTTACGACGGTATTCAACGGCACAGGTCTTTTCTTCGATCCGGTCTCGCACCTGATCTCTTTCACGGTGGCAGTTGAACGCAGTTCTTCGAGCAAACGATCGTTCCTGCATTTGAATTCCACCGAGATTCCGTCACGAATATCCGTGACTTTGATCGTCCGAAATGATTCTGGCGTGAAACTTTCCACTTCGAGATACCTCTTGACGGCAAAACCTAACGTAGGGAGACGGCAGCTACCGTAATCTAGTCTGCGTCCGAATTGGACATTCGGATACTTTCGTTCGATTCTCTTTGTTTGGAATCGTGTGAATACAGCCCCTGTCGACATTATTCAAATGAGCAACTAACGAGAACTCGACGCACTCACTCGTTCCCGATTCAAAATTACCTATTTTAAAGTCTAGTGTACGTCGCACATCCACAGAATTGCTTATTGCTCTATTCAGTTTTTCTAAATGATCTAATGCATATCGCAAGGATGTTGGGGTTATTGATGAGAATCTTGCACTGAAAAATGTCGAGTAGTTTAACAGAAGCAAAATATTGTTCGTTGATACTAGTTATCCCACTTGATTCAATCAAAGAAGAGTTACCGGAATGTCTCGATCTCAGGCTTCACAGCCTGACAAATTTTGGAAATTTTGAAGCCCATGTTGTCACCCTCTAAGCCACAGTATGTCCAGATGACCAATTTCTTGCATTTCTTCACCTTTACCTCCAGGGTTTCCTGTATTTCCGTGTCATAAATCTGCTTTATGGGTGCGTCGAACAAAGCCGACAGATCACATCTCTCGTCAGACCAATTCCTGTCTACATTATGATCTTGAAATTTGTTTCCCCGAAGAAGCCCAGATGCCGATGTCATTATCATCTTAGTTCGCCGTCCATTCATTTCGGTTTTGAATTCATAGATCGTGTTGTCTTCCGCTAATCCATCCCCCTAAAATGAATGAAAATTTGCCTGACATTTCAGTTTTTTAGTACGATTTCACCGAAAGGACCACCACGTTGAACTTTCGTTGTTTGTTAAAGAGAAAACTGGAAATTTCGGGGCTTCTCAATTCTCTCGATGTCACTCAGACAGCACGAAAAAATTTTTTAGATATGTATTAAATACCTAGAAAATTATAATTATATTCAATATCAGCAAAATATCTGAATAAATTCGAATCACGCGATTGATTTTTCCGGGATCTTATACAACTATTCCGATTATATTTACTGAGTATACCCATACCTTCCGATCTTCGATGTAACTATAGGTACAAGAATATTTCATGAATCTTGCCTAATATTTGCTGTATTCGGGTGTCACAGAATTTGTGAAGGATATTTCACCGGGTGAATCTTCATCAAAAATAGGATCGATATTTTTCTCCAGCCATTTTTTTCAGGAAATGCATAGATTTTCCGTTGTAATTATTTTAATTTCAATTAGATTGAGGTAATTTCGATCCCAATTTTGATCAAGATTTACCTTGTGGAATATTCGTCACGAATTCGGTGACACACTCTATGAAAGCTCTCAATCAGATGCATCAATTAATGATCCAAAAATCAGAATTGAATATACTGCGATTCAGGAAATAGTTGAACCTTTTTCGATTTCGCTAATATTTTCTGTGAAAAAAAGTTGTGAACAATCCTCTGCCACTCGGGGTTACCTTACTAGATTGTCGCAAGATTCTACTCGCGGGAGGATTGCGAGGAAGTCGCCGCCTAGTGGTAGCCGTGTAAGGCGCGTTATCTATATTTGCCGGAATTACGATGAACTTAACGCGTCGTGACGTAACGGGGCGGTACCTTATGGCCAGTCCACAATCAGCTCTACCGTACCGTACCGTACCGTACCGTAAAACGGGCGCATGCGCACACCGACAGCGCACGCGTAGATCGACAATATCATTGATGTTCGGCTATTGCGCGTGCGCCCGTTTTACGGTACGGTACGGTACGGTACGGTAGAGCTGATTGTGGACTGGCCATTAACGGGACGGGATCGAAAAGTATATCATATACAAATCTATGAGACTGATTGTGATGAGTTTGACGTAATATGACGTGACGTCACGTGACGGGACGGTAAGGCTTGACAATGTCAATCTTTTCCGTCCCGTTACATCAAGTCAGGGCGGTCACGTGATCGCACCGACCAATCGGAATGAAAGTGACATATCGTGGCGATGTTATTTATATTCTTCTTCCGTAGCCAAGGTGAAACACAGCAGACGACGATACTTATTACGTTCCGTCCCATTGCGGCGATCATATACATAATAATGCCCCCCCCCCCCCCCCCCCCCCTAAAGCCGGTACTGTCCAGTCAACAAAGATAAACTTGAAGCAAAAATTTGCCTTACGATGAGTTCAACCTCAGCTAGATGCGGAGCTTCATTGATTTCTAGTACAATTCACCAACAAAAAAAATGGGATAGTTTAAAAACCATATTGTTTTAGATCGGGACCATAATTCAGGCATGTTTGAAGTATTCTTGCAATGTTTCTACATAAATTTATGCATCTAGGGAATAAAGTGCGTACTTTATTCCCGCTGCGCGCATAAATAACGCCCTTTTTGCCCTAGCGTGCATAAAATATCGTATGCACCATGGTATAAAGTGTTCTTCTAGACGAATGTGAAGGTCACCCTCGCTTCGCTCGGGCGACAAACCTCACACTCGTCAAAAAGAACACTTTATTCCCTAGATGCATAATATACTAATTTCATACCGTGAGGTTTCGTGAAAAGAGCCCGGTCCACGCGCACGCGGGCGCTGATTCATCCGAACATCCTTGGCCATTTTTATTTGACAACAATCGAAATCATATAGTAGACGGACTCTGCTGTCGCGGTGGCAAGTCTGAAATTGGTGGCCCTTGTAATATACGAATAAATCAGCGCCCGCGCGCCTGGACTCTTTCCACGAAACCTTACGGTATATACATTGCTGGAACGTATGTCCTCGAAATATACCATATATTTCAAATGTGCTTGCATGTATTTACTAATAAATATTTCATCGAAAATAAATTGAAAATTTCATACCAATATGTGGAACGTTTTCAGGCATCTTCAAATCTTTTTTTTATAACGCATGCATAAAAAAATTGCTGGTTCGTGGTTGCAGAGCGGGCGGATTCTTACACTTTCTCGCCGTTTGCGCAGTCACTGTCAACATAACTGGCCAAACATGCGCGATACGTACGTTCTGCACACATCGAGCGTGCGCAGCATGTTTCTTGTTGCGCATGGCGTGCGAACAAGTCCTAATTGGCTTTGTACGTATAACCTTTTCATGCATTCGTTGGAAAAAATGTTGTTCGATACGCATGCGAAATGAGGCGTTCAGGCTCGTGCGTTGTTTGCAGCACTCGACTATAAATGCCTCACATTTCGCCCTCGTATCGAAATGGACCATTTCACATTCTGTGCTCTCTGGGCGCAGTTCCGTATGATTACAAAATATAATTCATATTGATAGAGAAATTATTACTAAAATTATACAACGATCTTATTGCCTCATCTTGTCATTTTGTGATTGGTTGTAGCTGCAATTACTGATGATTACTAAACATAAATGGAAATAACGAAATAAGGTAAGTGAACATCAGATAACTATTACCTCTGTCACATGGCCGCGTTCTGCAAGATGGTGAGCAATAGTTCTGGCTGCCCTATCGTCTCCGGCAACATTGAGTACCTTCATCATGGGGCCACTGTAATTGACGTGAGTGAGTCAAAATTAAATCAAGTTTATGACGAAAGCGTAACTGCCGCTGGTACGATTTCTGAATGAACCGAGTCTTATTCACGTGAGACGTGTAACTAGCCCAGCAAACACAATTGGCTCATCTCTGTCACTGTGACATCACACTGTGAAATCACTGGTACATATTTATGGTGACGTAATGTTATGACTTTGATGTATCACTGCACTGAGAGAAATTTTCAGTTACAGTAATCTAAATCGTCGGGTTAAATAAGGCCTTAACATTTTTGTTTTGTGTTCAACGAACGTTTCAAAATTCAGTACCAGTTACTGGAAATTTCGTTGAACGTAACTATATCAGCGAACTATTCAAACAGAGTACTTCTAACTAAACCATATTTACTAAGTAATATTGGTTCTAGTGACAATGCGTTAGAGTTGAAGTAACCCTCTGTTTTTCGAGAAATCGTGTATTATAAACGAGATTATAATGTAGCGCTGACTGATAAGTTAGTGTTAACTCAACTCGATTTTATCGTAACCCGGGAAAAAAAATCATATATGATCATACATGAGTTTTGGCCATGCCTGAACAGGTATGCTTATATATGATGATGCATGTTCATATATGGACGCGGTCATATATGATCATACATGAGTTTTGGCCATGTCTGAACAAGTATCCTCATATCTGAACAGGTATGCTCATATATGATCATGTATGTACAGTAATAATCACGAGAAAAAAAAAACTTGACATGGCCCGGACTTAAACACAAGCCTCCTGGGTGCGAGCCGCAGCCCTAGCCAACTACACTACGCTCGCTGGCTTGAAAACTTGTGAACGTTAGGTCTATTTAAAGTACACGTGAATATTCAGGGTCAATTTTCTCGGAAACCAGGCGGTAATCGATAAAATGCCGGTAGCCAGGTACCAGGGTTGGGTCACTCTACAACATACCTGAGAAGGATCGAAATCCGTTCATCAGGGCTCAGGCGGTCCCCTAGTGAATTTAGATTGAAAAAACAAACACTTCGGCGGTCGTACGTGGGATGTCAAACACGAGATAGAGCATTAAAACTTTATGACATTTTTTTTTCTCGAAAAGAAACCGTTTGAACCCTTACGAGCGATAAAATTCAAAAACACCCCTGTTAAGGACCTGCACTCTATCGAACTTATGCACACGTCTGAAGCGGGGCATATATGAAACATATATGCTCATGCATACTCCATACATGAACATACACGATTCATATATGAACACACATGATTCATACATGAACACACATGATCCATATACAGTAGACTCTAGATATATCGCCGCGGTATGGGGCTGTAGGAGAGGAAAACGGTGATAAGTGGAGAGCCCTCGCCACGCAGCAGTCCAGTGCCGAAGTCACGCCTCTAGCATCCTGCGCAGCTAGTGGGGAGACGCGCGCAGAATTTTGGCACTGCGACGTGTTTGCCGGCAGCGGCGAGGGCAGTGGCGTGCGCAACCGAGGTGGGGAAGCGTTATTTGTGTGCGTGCGAATACGTGTGACGGGGAATTCGCTCGTACGGTGATATATCTAGAGTCTACTGTATGTCCATTTATGTCCATATATGGATCATACATGCTCATACATGGATATGCACACGTCTAGAGTGGGGCATACATGATTCATATATGCTCATATATGCTCCATACATGAACATACATGATTCATAAATGAACACAGATGATCCATATATGAACACACATCATCCATATATGTCCATATATGGATCATACATGCTCATACATGAATATGCATACGTCTGAAGCGGGGCATATATGAAACACATATGCTCATATATGCTCCATACATTAACATATATGATTCATAAATGAACACAGATGATCCATATATGAACACACATCATCCATATATGTCCATATATGGATCATACATTCTCATACATGAATATGCATACGTCTGAAGCGGGGCATATATGAAACATGTATGCTCATATATGCTCCATACATGAACATACATGATTCATGTTTGTCCATATATGAATCATATATGCTCATATATGAATCATGTATGCTCATATCTTATCATATATGATCATATATGAATTTTTTTTCCCGGGAATATGGAATTTCGCTGCGCGAAAAAAATTAATTTAGATTGTTACAATGAATTTATTACAATGTATGATGCGTTGAGCAACACCTACTATTTGTTATTAATCGCATATCGATGCAAAGTAAGGATTCACAGATTAGAAAAACATCGCATTATTTTGGCCGGGATTCGATCCGGGGACGCACGCATTCGCTCGCATTACTATTCGCACGCTCTACCGACTAGGCTAAACTATTTATTAAAATATGAAATCACTTTTGTCTATTTATTTGGCATCTGACTCAATGATATCAACGTTTTAATGCAGCTAAGATGTCTCAACTGAACATCTATTTCCTAGAGTTCCAAAAGTTCTCATTTACTGTGACGCTCACAGTAAGTATGTAAACCCCGCAAAAACATTTCCAATGTAGAAAGTACCGCCAAGTACAGAAATGATCTCACTAGAAAAACGTAGAAAAACCTATCGCCAGTCTCTGTCGTGAAATCAGGAAAAATGCCAAGCACTACGCCCTTCCTGCAAGTATAGACGTCGAAAAGTCGGACCTTGCTGATTCGTGTAGTGATATCGAGAAATCATTTCAAGAGCTACATACTTGGCGGGCACATTCCTTTCTCCCGATTTTCCACAATCTACTTGCTTTTCACTGCATACTTCTTCTAGTCTGCATTTGCCAGAGACGATGATGTACTTACTCAGGTGGAAATTGTTTGTAGACAGTAAGTCAACTGATGAATTTACAGTTAGATTTGAATTTGAAATGTTCTTAGGATAGCGTTATTATATTACTTAAGATCAGGATCGTCTACGTCGAAAAGAGTGACACTCGCTTTGGTTCAATGCAGTTATAATTAGTTAATTTCTCTGTATCAGAATGGCCTGACCCAGTAAACCAAAATAGAATTCCCCAATTCATTTTGGTTTACCGGGAAGATTGTGCCTGCAATTGATATCTAATTATTTCCTACTGCTTAATCCCAATAAGTACAATACCGGAAGTCAGCTATTGTAAATATCTTGATGAATGATTGTGCACTTGCACCAGGCCTTGAATAATCGAAATCGGTGATTGATAAATATCGTTATTATCGATTTAAAGCAAGTGTTATCTGGAAAATCTGGAAAAGTATCTACACTGTTAAAAATGCTTGTGAATTCACGACATATTTAGTAAACAAAAGTTTTGCAAAATTACAAATGTGGCGTAGCAAAAGTAAATTGCTAAGCTTGTTTTATAAATCTACAAATAAATTCTTGATCTTACTGAACTTTCATAGGAAAAACACAAAATTGTATTTGAATTCGCTAAATTGTTTAGTAAATTTGAAGTCTTTGTGAATTAATTTTACTGGAAATGTCTTGTAAATTCACTACCATGTGCATGCATCCCCACTTCCAAACAGTTTAGGAAGTATCACACAGAAATTTTTAACAGTGTATTAAACGATTAAGTATATCTAAATCATTGCACATAAGATGGATAAAGTGATATAGGGAGACGGGGGGTCCAGGGGCGCAGCCCCTGGTGGGGGTGCAGGGGGCGCAGCCCCCCCCCCCCCCACCGATCTATAAAAATAAATTAAAAATGCATAATTGAATAAAAAAATTTGTGCAAAGTTTAATCACAATAGCAATGAAAAACAACCAAATACAAGGTCGCTAAGCAACTTGAACGTTTATTATCAACAATCAACAAATGAAGTCAAGCAAAACTCCACGGTGTGATAACGCTAACTATTAAATAGAATTACGATCGCAGCCTACACGACTGGATGGCGTTACCAATTCAACAATGCGGGACTGACGCACTTGCGCACGTAAACCCGTGAACGCGTTTTATATCATATCTTGGAAACGGCTAATTTTAGGATAAAAATAGTGGCGACTTTTTTTGTAGATAATTAGATTCCTCATCTTTTCTATGTTGGTTTTTTTCAAATTTAACTTACTGTTTTTTAATTACAACTTGTTTAGTGTCGTGAATCTTTTTTTTTCCTCTGAAACTCCCTTGAAAATCGATGTACTGATCAAATTCGTATAATCTCATTTATTTATTATTGAATGTCCCGAAATTTTCTTCGAAGCTGTTTTCCACAGGACTAATACTTTGAAAGTTGTATATTATGATATGAAACGCGTATTTCTAAATGGCGACTTCCGCCGGAAGGACGTGGCCGCAGATTTTTTAAGTCAAGGGCTAATAGGTATGTAATGATATCCATGCATATTTCTGAACGATAACTATATATATTGACTAATAGATATATCTTACCTTGACTACGAAAACGAAGATTGAGTTCAGTGAAGCCACTTGAGAAAACAGTTGAAGAAGAACTGAGCAAAAGAACACAAAGTGAGGCCGCACGAATTGTCGCTACTTTTATAGCAGTAAGCGGCAGGAAGCCCCCATATTATGGTGGTGATATAAGAGCGGAAAAATCACTAACTGGAGAGGGAGGAGGAGGAGGGGGGGGGGGGGGGGGGGGGGGCAAACAAGGGCACTTGCCCCGGGCGGCAGCTTAGAAGGTCCAGCGAAAACACCGGTTTGCTAAAAATTAAGTTTATGATTTATCATTCTAACTGTCCCATTTTCAATTGAATCCTTTTAATTTTAACATTTGACCTTTCATAGTTTTGCCGAAAGGAAGGTCAGGCAAATTAGGTTTTAATGTTACTCGCCGATTCCGTACTTGGGTTAAAATAAATAAAAAAATGTTCACACCTGAAACTTGTCTTAATTTCAGATTATTGAAGACGCCCACGAAAAAATATCGAATGTTAAGTCCATAAGGGGCCGTTCAAATAATACGTAACGCAAAATTTCGGGATTTCAGACCGCCCCCCCCCTCCGTAACAATTCGTAACGATCGTTAAGTCCCCCCCCCAAGAAAATACGTAACGAATCCAACCCCCCCCCCCCCCCCCCCCATTTCATCTGAAATTTTTTTCCGAATAAGATATAAATTGAAGCTCAACCGTTATTTTCATAAAAAACATATTAAGAAAACGTCACGTACATTTTCCGCCCGCCCCCCGCCCCCCTTGTTATTGGTAACGTAACAATTTTCAAGACCTCCCCCCCCCTTCGAGCGTTACGTATTATTTGAACGGCCCCTAATTCTCTTCAAGTTAGAATAAATGTCTCAATTATATTAAATGAATGTCTGCTTTATTTCAGCAGATAGCGCCTAAGTGTTTCGTTTTTAACTTTTCGATTTCGTTTTCCACTGATTTAGTTACCTATCTTCAGAGAAATCGTGGAATTATTCATGGCTGCACTCGATGTATCGGAGTTTTGAAAAACTCAGGCATTCGGTGGTGGCAAGACACACATTTTGAACTACACTATTGCAGCTCATTTGCTAAACAAATGACCGATAATCTACAATTTTGCATCTCATACAAAAAATATCGACATTTCGCCGAATCGACATTTTGCAGCATCATGATCATGTGGTGAAAGTGATCCACTTCGAAGTTCCAACGCAAGCACTCTCGTCCAAAAGTCGTCTTTCCGATCAAATTTCACTTGTCGATAGGAGAAGCCATGGCGCATTGGATGTTTAAAAGTCAATTTTCGATACAGTGCAATCTAGAATGGAATTAGGCTTTCTTTTCTAAACTTCGGTCGGGAATGAGTTTAATTCACGTAACAGGCGAGTGTTTTAATTTTTTTGTGATTACGCTGTTTGTGATTCGCATAAGCTGTTTTTATCGCAGATACGGAAACCGCGGCATCCTCGTCCGTCCAAGGATTTGACATTGACGTAACAAATTAAAAAAGTTTATATTGCACAGTTATATAATTGCGGAAAGGCGATAACAAATAAATTGTTGCATTAAATTGAAAACTGAATCACAACTCAACACTTGGAGATCCATTTTTCTAATTGGAGTGACTCAAAAAAAAAGTCATATTGGAGCTTCTATAGAGTCAAACAATCGATTCCTCGGCCATACAAATACTGCACTCCACCGAAATATTCAGTATTTTCATGGAGAATGAACTCATCTGTTGATCAAAGAACGAAAATCGAATCGAATATTGAATTCATTCATTGTACGATGATTTTCGTTAGTTTCTAACAAATTATATTGGTCAAAGCTTCCAGCTTCTCACCGAGGTCGCGGTCATATCTGATATGCAGAAATAGCTTCATGATTCACTTGGGTATGAAACCGAATATCAGCGACATCATTTTGTCTTGTTCTCCTTCAAAGCTTTGTTCTTCGAATAATTGGCGAATCACCCCACTGATTGAATTCAAAATTTGATCAGTTTCAAGTTGGAAAGATTTATACCGATTGATATTAGGACGGATGGAATCGGTTTATTCGTTCTCGAGATATCGTCGAACAAAGAATTAATGACACGCGCACGCACCCGCAGTCGTCCGTCTGAAAATGTTCGTTGATGATTTTCTGGGATTCAAAACGTGAAAATCTGTTGAACACTCGACATTTCATTTCCGAGGTCATTCGACAGCTTCCAAATTCCAAACGAAAAGTTAGAAAAACAAAAAATCATCATTTACAAAATACAGAAACTTTATTGAGAAAAACTATTCGGTTTGTCCAGCGTATGCGCTGGGGTAATCTTAGTCCACTTCTTCTAGTTTGAAGAAGTTTATCATAAAATTTTACAGGTTTATCTAAAATCAATCATACAAAAAAAAATCTCTACTTTAATAGTTAATCTAGGGTCCAATCGAAGCTTTTTTTTTAATCAAACTCATATTTTCGATAAACAATGAACTAGTTTTGTTTTCCTTGAGAATCCGTGAGTTTTTCGTCGGTTTTTTATATTTGTCAGAGGTTTGAAAGTCAACTCTCGGTTCAGTGCAGTCTGGGATGTATTTAAATTTTTCGCTCGATATCAAGGCTGTCGTCGTCGCGGAATCGGAAATCACGTTGCGTCCGCGAAAAGTTGATATGAAAAAAATAATTAAACCCAGTCTTGCATTTGCGGTGACATTCTCAGTCCGGCAGTGAGCGATATTAACGGATGCGAGTGTTTTCATTTCATGTGATTACGCTTTTCGTAATTTATATAAGCTGATGTCACCGCAGATACGGGAACCGCATCCTCTTCCCTTTTTTGATTTGACATGACGAAACAAAGTGCGCAGTTATATATAATTGTGGAAAGGCGGTAACGAATTATTTGTCGCCTCAAATTGAAAACTGAATCACAATTCGAAACTCGGAGATCTATTTTCCGAATTAGTGATTTTAAAAAGAGTCCCATTTCAGGTATAGAGTCGAACAATCCAATTCTCGCCTAAGAATACTGCACTTCACCGAAGCATTCGGTAGTTTCATGAAGGGTAAGCTCATGACGTGTTGATCGAAGAATGTAAATTGGATCGAATATGTAATAGCTTAGGTGCTGGCTTTTTGACGACGCTGCTGTTATATTTGACATGTTGATGTGCATTTGGATCACACACACACACACACACACACACACACGGATCAAAAGATCATTAAAAAAAAAATGAATAGGCTGCAAGATTCATGGGAATCGGGAATGGCCAGTTCATATATTCTGGATTTTCTAGCCAGGCCCTTGTTGAGGGCCAGTTCATATATTCTGGATTTTCTAGCCAGGCCCTTGTTGAGCGGAATCGTGGCTTGCCTGTTCGGATTCCCATAGCCAGGGCCTTTCTGGGGGATCGAAACAGGCGAGCCACAATTCCGCCCAACAAGGGCCTGGCTAGCAAATCCAGGATAGGTTTTTCACGATCAAGTCCGGCCGGGCGCTGACCCAATACGGGGAAATCCCGATCAAATTTCTACTAGGATGATCTGTTGATCAAAAAACGAAAATTCAATCAAATATTGAATTTATTCATTGTACAATGATTTTTGTTAGTTTCTATAAAAAATTCTGGTGGTCAAAGCCCACGTGCCAGCTTCTCACCGAGGTCGCGGTCATATCTGATATGCAGAGATAGATTCATGATTCACTTGGGAATGAAACCGAATATCAGCGATAGCATTTTTTCCTGTTTTTTTTCCAAATTTTGTTCTTCAAATAACTGGAGAACCACCGCACCGATTGAATCCAAAATTTGCTCAGTTTTGAGTTGAAAAGATTTATACCGAATACCGATCGACATAAGGACGGAAGAAATCGGTTCATTCGCTCTTGAGATATCGTCGAACATCGAATTGATGACACGCGCACGCGTATACCCAGTCGTCCGTCTGAAAATGATCGGTGATGATTCTGTGGGATTCAAAACGTAGGAATCTGTTGAAAACTCGACATTTCATTACCAGGGTCATTTCGACAACTTCCCAATTCTAAACGAAAAGTTGAAAAAAAAAAAAAAAACATCAAACTATAATTTACAAAATATAAAATCTAAAATCAGTCAGACAAAAAAAATCATCAGTTTAACAGTGAGTCTAGAGCCTGATCGAAGCTTTCTTTTGGTTTTTAAACTTATATTAGTGATGATTTGATGAACAATAAACCAGTTTTTTTTCCCTCGAAAATCCGTGAGTTTTGTACTAGTTTTCCATGTTTGTCAGAGGTTTGAAAGTCTATTCTCGATTCAATGCACTCTGTGATGTCATTTAATTTTTCGCTCGATTCAAGGCTGCCGTCGTCGCGGAACCGGAACCACGTTGCGTCCGCGAAAAGTTGATATGAAAGAAATAATTAAAAACTACAGTCTTGCATTTACGGTCATATGCTCAGCCCGCGAGTGAGCAATTAAGGGGGGGGGATACCGGATTTGTTACCGACACCGCCTATATCTCCGAAACGGGGCTATCAATCGACTTGTCCTTGCGGCAGTCGATGTTTGACGAGTAATGGGTCCAAACTGGTACGTTTGATCGGATGAAATCGGATTTTTTTTTTTTTTTTTTATCGAAAAGGGTGGTCGTGCCATTTATTTCGACTTATATCAAAGCCTACGGATCGAAAATGCAAAATCGGCTTCCTGAGCCCGATTCTGTATGGCATTCCGAACACAACCATCCAAAAACATCTTTGGTTTCGACAACGATGAAGAAACCACATCTAATCTACGTTTTTGTGGTAATTTTCGCGATTGTCAAGGGCCGTGAGCGAAAATGGCCGCTCACGGCTGTTGATATGATGTGGTGGTTCGCAGAACGCCCGTGAGATGTCGCCGCACGCCCATTTAAGCTTCTCCTTTTACCTTTTACACGGTGTACCAACGTATCGCCATAAAATCGATGCAATTGGAAGAAAGAATAATTATTCAATTGTCGATATCTCAGGAATGGATCAGAGGATTTCAATGACTCTTGTCTCAATCGATAGGATTTTCTCCAACCGAAATCTGGTTATGATTCAAAACCATGGTAGTTCTCGCGTTGAAATGAAAAGAATCATCCCTTTCTGTGTTGATTCAAAATTTTATTCTACAATTCTAATTTCGTTCACATCAGCAATAAACTACTGCAATATTTTTTCATCTTCTCAACTGAAAATATGGGTTTAGGTTGTTCTTTATTCAAATTAATTCAAACGCTACATTTATATCTACACAAAAATTCATTACACGAGCATTTATATTCCTGTGAGTGGGAAGTAGAGATCACTGGAGTGGGAAAATTTACCATACAGTCAGTGACGTCATATGATGCCTTGGAGTGCGCGCGCAAGCGTTTTGCAGGAAGTTCGGCACAGTCACTGATCTCTATTATACACTGGATAGGGTATTTTAAGGTATTCTAATGGGCAGACTTGTGCCTACTTGAACGCCATGTTGCTTGCAGTACATTCGTCAATTTCAATATGGCGGCGTTCGAGATAGCCAATAAGGAAACAGAAAGAAGAATATCGCGGCGCCCATAATCGACTTGTTCGCGAGTGATTGTTAGGTTAGGATATGTAGACTGTAGTATGTTCCCGGTAAATTGTTCGCACGGCCTGCATCCAACATGGCCGCCGCACCGCTTTAACTCGGCACAAAAGTTTAACACGGAATACCCTATCCAGTGTTATATAGAGATCAGTGGGCACAGTGTATCCGCCCCAGTGCCATCTATAGCGTAAACCACATATTACTTTGAAGATAGGTCTCCTTCTACTCCATGGTAGGGACGTATATTATACTCATTCGCTCCGCAAAAGCTCGAGAAATCAAGCGATCGTCAGACTTCGGGTTTTCCTCGCTGGGTTAACCAACGCCGGATTTAAACATTTTTACGCCCTAAGCCCGTAACTTCATGGCGCCCCCATTTGAGATTACTCTTCAGTTTCATCATAGCGCTAAATCAATATGAGTCAGTCCACGTCAAGCGGGACACCTTTTTGACCGCATGTTCTTAAAAATCGTCGTAATTTTTTTTACATATTCTCTGGGTAAAATGAATGCATGAAACATTTTTTTTTTAACTCGGAAGGCTTAGAAGATACAAGGGGTTGAATTTTCGAAAAAAACACCAAAAATCGGAATCGCGCTCTTCTTTGAACGTTAATATCTCCGGTTCCCTTTGTCGTACAGACATCGTCAAAAACTCATTTTGAAGCTCTTGAATCGCACTTTCATGTTATAAATTTTCAATTCATGTCATGAGCAATTTTCTATTTGTTATTAAGAATTATATTTTTCAAACGTGATTTTCGAGATGATTACACCTTTCGAAAATTCTAAAAAAAATATGAGCGTGTTCCTTGATTAATTTTCTACAAAATCTGTAATTTTCAAAATGGAACTCCGATGGAAACTATATTTAAAAAGCAATTGACCCGTGCGGGACGTCGCGCGCGGCTGTCTACGCGGGCGCGCCGAGACCGAGGCTTGTTCGCTTTACATGTGAAGAATATACGGGGGCATATTACGATCAAATTCATCAAATCCAATAATTTACCGAATTATTTATTCCATTTCATGCTGATTACTCGACTTGAAACTATAAAAATATTAGTATTCAAGAGCTTCAAAATGAGTTCTTGACGATGTCTGTACGACAAAGGGAACCGGAGATATTAACGTTCAAAGAAGAGCGCGATTCCGATTTTTGGTGTTTTTTTCGAAAATTCAACCCCTTGTATCTTCTAAGCCCTTCGAGTTAAAAAAAAAAAAAAAAAAATGTTTCATTCATTCATTTCACTCAGAAAATATGTAAAAAAATTACAAGAAAATCAGAAACATCGAGGAATATTTTTGGCCAAATCCGTCCCGCTTGACGTGGACTAACTCATATAGCACTAAATTTTGTGTGGGTTCCACTTCAGTCTTTCAGTTAGCATGAAAAAAAAAAAAAATCATGACGTCGCGCCCTACCTACCCTGGCGCCCCTAAGCCCGGGCTTCGCGGGCCTAGGCCGAAATCCGGCGTTGGGGTTAACTTCCTTTTCTCTTGTCAGCAACTAAATTTCAACAAACAGTCAGTTTTAAGCCTCGTAGACGTGACCTGAAATAGTGCCTGTGCTTGTGAATATCACGTGTATGCCCGATTAAAAAAGATTATATATAATTATATATAATTAGGGGAGACCGGGGCAAATTGCACCATGAAAAGTTTAAAGTGATAAGAACATTTATTTTCACAATCAATTGTTTTGTAAACAATTTTGAGATGGGCTTTGATCGTTAATAAACATCAATCGATTATAAGAGTTAGTCATTTTAAGTAAATATTATTATTGAAAACAATTATAATGAATGAGTGAAAACGGTTCAATTTGTCCCAGGACTGGGGTAAATTGAACTTGAGTCCGGGCAAATCGAATTTATGCAGAAAAATATTAGAAAATGGTTCTAAATTTGAATTATTTTGTTTGAAATATAGTACAATATTCTATTGTAGTTAAATATTAAAATCAGTTCGAAATGTGAAAGAAATTTCATCTAATTAATTAATGAGAACTTCTAACCTTTCTTGTGTCGGACAGACAGAAATTTGAACGATGCGCATCTTTTACGCGCAACCTCCTTCTAACCATATGGCTGTGTTCCTATTTTCACTGCCAGTTATATTGTTATAATTGTTGACGAATAGTTCAATAATTGCAGAAGTCGATGAAATAAATTTTAATCTAAAAACTTCATGAGAAGTGTATGTAAACTAACAATTAAAGTCCCGAAAATTATGGTTAGAGAGCACCAAAATATTAATTTCGCTTTTTTTCTCAGGAATACGAAAATTTCAAAACCTATCGACTTCTTTATTATCGCGATGATATTAGACTTCTTCATTCTTATTTCCATGTGTTTACATGTACCCATATCAGAATAATTACAGAAATTCAATTCACCCCGGTCTCCCCTATCTATCGATTATATATGGGGCATTCCATGCCAAATCGACCTGGTCCTGACCCTCGACCTCTCAGATCTGGTCCGCGATTTTTTGTATCAAACTTCTGACTCTAAATAGCGATCAGAATTTTTTTCAGATTTTTCAAAGCAAATTTGAGCGCATCATGAATTTTCGAAGTTTTTTTTTTGACACCTCGATGGCCGTGATCGAAAAATCTGAAAAAATTCTCAAAAATGTTGTGTCAGAAATGAAAATTTTTGAACCAAAAATTCATAATGTCTGGGCTTTCGCTTGAACCTGTTTTCCCAGCTTTCTAATCTGATTTCACGTTAATATTAAAAAAAAAAAAAAAAAAAAAAATGTTCAAAAAATCTGAACCAATGTCCAGAAATCTTTGGCTGTCGTTAGAAATATCTAAGCAGCAGTCCATGGTGTAATGATCTGCGCTTCTATTTTTCCAAACGTTTTCTTCGAAAAAAAATAAAAAAACAGGTTCAAGCGAAAGCCCAGACGTTATGAATTTTGGTTCAAAAATTTTCATTTCTGACACAACATTTTTGAGAATTTTTTAAGATTTTTCGATCACGGCCATCGAGGTGTTGAAAAAAAAACTTCGAAAATTCATGATGCGCTCAAATTTGCTTTGAAAAATCTGAACAAAATTGTAATCGCTATTTAGAGTCAGAAGTTTGATACAAAACATCGCGGACCAGATCTGAGAGGTCGAGGGTCAGGACCAGGTCGATTTGGCATGGAATGCCCCATATATAAAAATGGCCCCATATAAATATATATAAATTATATAGGGCCATTTTTCATACATATGTGATCGATATATAATCATATATAATTATATACAGTCTTTTTTAATCGGGTGGCAGAAGAAGATCCTCCATATCAACATACCCTCTTGGCTTTTGGCGACTGATCTTATTTGTACCACAGCATCACAGCGCATAACTGCTTCATTAGCCACGGTATACGTCTTCTGAAGTATTACAACACATAGTAGTGTGTTATTTGGTCAGTGATGCTTTCTAAATGCAGTAAGTGCGGTAGATTTCAAAAAGCCACTGGATGTGAGAATCCTAAATGCGCCGTTCCGATAAATGAATCTGGAGTCTTGCACGGAGTATTGGAAGAAGTTGGAGATTCCACCGCGGGACGATCGGCCCCAAAAGTTCTGTCCACTGAATCAGAAGAAATCGTTTCTGCAATCCCACCTGAACCATCTTTAGCTCAGATTGCAGCGAATCAGAGCGAAATGGTCGCACAGAATGCGTTGCCTCCTGGAGGATGCTCAAATAATGGACCGCTTATGAACATCGACGTCCGCGATCAGGTTGCTGCGACGAATGAATCTGGAGTCTTGCACGAAGTACCGGAAGAAGTTGGAGATTCCACCACGGAACGATCAGCCCCAGATGTTCTGTCCGATGAATCAGAAGAAATCGAACTGCACCCATCTTTAGCTCAGATTGTAGCGAAGCAGAGAGAACTGGACGAACAGAATCTATTGCTTCGTGATGAGCAGGCTCAGTTGAGTCGGAGACTAGTGAAAGCAGAGAATGCCTTAGAGAAACAAGGCTCAGTAATATCTGGTCTTTCGGATAAAATATCAGATGAAAAATTAATCGCGGTTATAATGGCGGTGGCAAATGCGCTAAACCTTGAACTAATTTCTGAGGAAGTTGACGAAGCGCGGATAAGTCCCAGCAATTAAACAATTTCGGAAGAGTCAATGGCTGCATCGACCAAGACATCTACCAAGCAATAGTTTCGGAAATGCGAAATAAAAAGTAGAAGAACTCGCGGAAAGTCAGCCTTCATTATACGTACTATGCGATCGTTATCATTGCTTTTCTTATCAATTTTCTGTGTTTCTTTATTCTATCTTAACATTCGGATCTGATACCGAATCAAATATATACTTTGTAATGTGAGTCTTTATTCAATAAATATTTTACACCCAAGTATGTTATATCAATGCTTTAGGCTAAGGTGGTCTAAGAGTGCGCACTTTATCTATGATGGTCTGTATTTCAGTGAATAAATTTGTTTTTCAATCAATTTTTCTTTTTATTAATACTCCTTCATAATATTCAGGTACAATAAATCACAGTGTAAAATAAAAGTTTGTTCTCAGTTCGGTCATAATAATATAAAAATGATGGTACGGTACTCTGGTAGAAATTTATCTAGAACTGGTTTTGGATGAAAATTGTGATAGGAAAGGATTCAACCAGATAGGCGAGGGATAGATTCGGACACAAAATCGGGGTTAGAAAAGGATAGGCCTGATTTTATATCGAGTTTGAGATAGAGAAAGATTCAACCAGATAGGCGAGGGATTGATTCGGACACAAAATCGGGGTTAGAAAAGGATAGGCCTGATTTTATATCGAGTTTGAGATAGAAAAGGATTCAATCAGATAGGCGAGGGATAGATTCGGATACAAAATCGGGGTTAGAAAAGGATAGGCCTGATTTTATATCGAGTTTGAGATAGAAAAGGATTCAACCAGATAGGCGAGGGATAGATTCGGATACAAAATCGGGGTTAGAAAAAGATAGGCCTGATTTTATATCGAGTTTGAGATAGAAAAGGATTCAATCAGATAGGCAAAGGATTGATTTGGATTAATTTTACTTATTCCTTCGTATCCGAAAGATTCAAAATGATTCAAATGGATAGACATCCTATCCTTTCACTTCCAGCAGGGATATGAATCTTTATTTGTGGACAAGCCTGTACGCTTTTCCGTTTTCTTTCTCGTATATTAGTAACAATTGATTTTTACCTTTGTGGATATTTTATTCTTCTGCGCATCTGTAATAACTTAAAAAATCAAATTCGTTTGTTTAGTCATACCGGAAGTAACAATTAACAATTAACAATAAACTTTTTATAGAGTCAAAATTTGAAAGAATGCATATGAGGAATATTTAAAAATCTTAATATGCATATTTTTGAAAAGCCTACGCATCCTATCGATGAAATTGCATTATATACCTACTGAAAAAACCGCCGCATTTTTCGTCCCCGCCGGGACTTGAACCCACGTCCGCTCGGTTACCAGTCCCACGCCCTAACCACTACGCTAAACTACCTCATGACATATGACCCAACACTCTCCTACTTGTTCAGGGCCTATCGAAGTGTCACACTCAGAGAAAAATCTGGTTAACTGCACTATAAATTATTGTTCGCTGAGAGGACAGTCCTGATTCATAGTCACTAGAACTTATCAAATTATGTTGTTCTGAACTATAAATTCACCGTCAATTTTGACAAAAGTCGTATGGTCGATCTAGCAATATAGACACCTGACCATGTATGTACAGTAGGGCGGTTCAAAAAACCGCTACTTTTTTCCCCAGTATTGCTCATCGATATTTTTGTTCCTCTTCATAGAAAAATGGCTATCGCACAAGCTGAGGCCTGCGCGATTTTTTTTACTAGTGCCGCACCGAGGTTGAAATTTCGTGAAAATGCCGGTTTTCGGGCATTTCAAAGTTCGGATATCGAGGCGCTCTTCGGGGTTCTCGTTCGTCTCAACATGTCAAGAAATTCTGTACAAGCTGGGATCTGGCGGATGATATTTAGTACTGCCGCATTGATATTGAAATTTCAAAAATCGTAAAACTAAGTTCGTTAATAATTGAGATGCGCAGCAGCTCATTGAATTCCTCGGTGACTTTGCCTCAAGTATATGTCACGTGAAAGCGGAGAGTTGCCGGACAATATTTACTGCTGCCGCAGCTGGAATAAAGTTTTAGAAATTTCAAATTCATCCAACATATGTTGTTATTGAAATATTTGATAGCTCATCGATTGTATGGCTCCTCCTACGCAAAAAATCTAACACGCGAAATTTGGAGCACTTACGATATCAATTAATACTGCCGCATGGATTGAAATCGCCGAAAATCGGAAAATTAATTTATTAACGCTCTTGGTTGGGAATAGCATATCGATCAACTTGTCTCGAAGGTTCGCATTGATAAAAATATACAGATTTACAGTCAACGTGTGTTTTAAAGAATTTTACCACTGTACTTGTCTTTTTTTATTTTTTTTATTTAACGTTTCTCGCAAGAGAAGTGACATGCCAGCATATTTAGGGGCTACCTCCGAGGACGGGATAAGCCCAAGGAAGAAGAAGAAGAAGAACAGCATATTTAGGAGGCGCTCAAATCGACCGTAGAAACAGAGCGATCTCTTCGCGGTGAACTATCGGTGATATTTGGCATCGCGGGGTTGCTTCGGTCTCTTAGCCTGTTTGCTTAGTATCAACTATTCTCTTGCTTTTTGTATAACGGTGAAGCACTAGTAAAAAAAATCGCGCAGGCCTCAGCTTGTACGATAGCCATTTTTCTATGAAGAGGAACAAAAATATCGATGAGCAATACTGGGGAAAAAAGTAGCGGTTTTTTGAACCGCCCTAATGTACAGTCGGTCAAACTATATTCATTCAGTCTGCTCTAACAAATTATTTCATCAATATTGACCATTTCCATCAAGTAAAACTAGTTGTAGATAGTTTTTGATATGGTCAAAATACCAATGCGTGAATATGTTGATTACACTCAGAGAAAAAACCAGTCAAGTTAACTACAAATTTACAGTTAAATAGCGCTTCAACTATATATTTTTGTTTTCATAACAATATTATATAGTTATGATAAAAATCTAAAAATAGTTGAACTAGTTATTTTTAGATAAATCAACATGAAAATATATTGAATTATATATAACATATAAATTATCTAAATGTTTATTATATTTAACATCACGTTTTGTAGACATCAGACATATCTTCGGACTAGTATAGTTTTGCTAGTGGGATCGAAGCGAGTTGCTGCGCCGCGTAGTGAGCGTGAAGTGACACTAACTTATTCTCAACTCTATTTTTCTAGATATACATGAACAATTTTTTTAGTTACATCAACAATTTTGGGTTCGAATTTTCTCTGAGTGTATGGATCGGTGAATCTAACCATAACTCATACTGCCGAAGACCATAGCAGAAGATACGCGGTACGATACTGAAGTAGTCATAATGAACATCCATATTTCGTGAACATTTCCACTATAAATATGGTTAATTGTACATTTATTATTGTCTCTTTAACGTCCCCGCGTTAACTATAAGGGTTTGGTTAAATTAACGTTGCGTTTATAGCGTGCCGAACGATAAATAGAGTAAAGTTTACTATAAAAATTGTCCACCCGACTTTAATTTTCCAACCATACAAATTTACAACTATCTGCAAGTTATTTTCTCTGAGTGCAAGTTATTACTTGAAATATTTCAATGTCATGAAATGGGGGGGGGGGGGGGGGGGGGAGGAGTTATACATAGGTTGTAGAGCGTTAAAATAGGTTCAATTCAAATTTTTAGGTGTTGGAGGTTCAAAGTAGGGTTAAGTTTAACATTTCTAGGAGTTGGAGGGTCAATGTAGGATTTCTAGGTTCAGTTTCCTTCAAAGTAGGTTTAAATAAACCTAGGTAGGGTGAAAGTAGGCGCTAAATTTCGACTCGGGTACCTACGAAAAGTAGTAATGATTATCAGTAAGCAAGACTTCGAATTGGATGATGCAATTGAATCGATCGTGAAATACTAACGCGTAAATTTTCTGGGAACATTTTGATTTCTTCCTTGGCTTTCTTAAGAGCAGCACTGTTGATAAATAGGTGCGGAAATACTGAGCATAATCCCGGAAGCTTTAGGTGCTTGGTGTCAGAGCGATGAAGAACCGCCACTGACAGAGCGTAGATGAAGAGTTGGGAGGATATTCGGTTCCTGCAGTAGACTGCAGCTGACAAGAACTCCTTGAAGGTCTTTTTTCCTGTAAAACAAGTAAAAAGATTGGTGAAATTTTTAACATCATAGATGTGAACATGGAAAAATCCATTTCGAATTGTTATAAAAACGATGTCGCGTGAACATTCATCTCATAACTCATTCACATCTATAGTACACGCCCGTGCTTACCCATGAAGATGCCGATCAGATCCCCAGCCATTTTCATATGTTCAGGCATGAATACTGAAAATTGATCATCAGGTCCCAACATCATGTCACAGCCGAGATCCGAATAATCGATTGGATCAATAATAATTCCGCGTTTCTTATCGCCTGTAAATTGATTCGCGACCATCTTAGCGATAGAGCGATATCTCTCCAGCTGAAAAAATTCAAATAGGTTTCATACAGATCGGAAATCTAAAATCTGTTCACTCGAAAGTAAAAAGATGTTTGTAATCTTCCCAGCAAACACAGATTGCAGGGCCATTGCTGGATAGGTGGAGGAATGCCAATACTTGAGTTGCCGAACCGCTGTCGGAAGACTTGTGATGGCCTTGTACCCTGGTGTCACAGTGGCCGACAGCTGCGCCAGTGCCGGCAGTGCCGGCAGTGTTATAACGGGCCAACGTTTGGCCAGCTGAAGCCCAGCAATGGCCCAAATTGGTTGTCGGGTAGTCGTCAATGGCCCAACAAGAGCCCAGTATTGATTAGCCGATGACCCGATCATTATATTTTTGTTTATTTTCGATATTATCTGGGTAAAAAATATTTTTTTCACCAGTTAATTCTTTTTCGAGCGGTAGAGCACGCAGCTAATATTTCCTGGATGTTAGAAATCATCTCTTCAAAGACTAATTATTTTTTTTTTTGTTCATGAGGGTCACCCATCCGAATTCTGGCTGCAGTTGATGTTGCTTAACTTCGTTGATCGTCTGATGTCCGGTGTTCAGCTAGACCTAATGGTCACCTGTTACAATACTTGACACTTTCTTACTCGATAGGCAAAATTTGATTTGTGAGGATTTACATCAATATGTACTTAAAAAAAATAAATGATAGCAAGCTTTCACGGTCACTGCGAAGATTTCTGATGATTGAATAGCATATATGGGGCATTCCACGCCAACTCGACCTGGGTTTGACCCTCTACTCTTTTGATTTGATTCATAATTTTTTATATGATTGTTCCATCTTTCAAAAGTACTCTGAATTTTTTTTTTTTCGAAAAAAGTCGTTCGCACTTGTATCGTAATCTACTATTTTGCAACACCTGCTTCGGAAGTTTGATTTTCGAAACCTGTGTAGCGTACGTGAAATACCTTTTTTCCGAGGAGTAATGAAAAGAAGACTTAGCGCATGCGCACACCACAAATCCTCTGCCTTAGGCACTAGTGCTTTTGTTCGCGCACTGTGTCATGGCGGCGGGTAGTATAGCGATGTGAGGTGATGTTGATTGAATCACCTATCTCTCGAATCAAACATTATGGTGCAAAAACCTTTCGCCAAGTACATTAATGTGATATATATCGCCCAAAAAGCACCTCCCACGTAAAAAAAAACCCAAAATCAATTGCTACTGCCAAGTACCGCTACATCAGATCACCTTCTTCTCAAATTCATAATTCGGCCTTCCATTACATGTTTTCCATAGCCATCTTGTCTTTCTACGCACAACCATAGATATAGCGATAGGCAATTGACACTTCTATTGGTGTAAACAGAAGACATAGAGAAATGAAAATGAAAATAAAAAAAAAAAAAATTTTTTTTTTTTTTTAACTCCTTCCTGGCTATATCCCCTTGTAGCAAAGGCTGGGGCAAGAGCCAACGTACCCAGTGGTTACACTTCGTGTATTACACAACACCTTACTAAAAAAAAAAAAAAAAAAAAAAATTTGGAGGTAGTGGTACTTGGCGGGCCACTATTTTATGCTCTTTCCTCCCACTTTTCTACAAAAGGCCCGCCAAGTACCACTACCTCCAAATTTTTTTTTTTTTTATCTTCATTTTCATTTCTCTATGTCTTCTGTTTACACCAATAGAAGTGTCAATTGCCTATCGCTATATCTATGGTTGTGCGTAGAAAGACAAGATGGCTATGGAAAACATGTAATGGAAGGCCGAATTATGAATTTGAGAAGAAGGTGATCTGATGTAGCGGTACTTGGCAGTAGCAATTGATTTTGGGTTTTTTTTACGTGGGAGGTGCTTTTTGGGCGATATATATCACATTAATGTACTTGGCGGAAGGTTTTTGCACCAAAGGTGCTTTTTGGGGATCTCACTACTTTTTGTAGAATTTGATTAACTGATTATTCTCGTTCGTAATGAATTGTAATAAATTATTAGCTCACTGTCATTGTGTATTATAGCGTTCAATATTTAGGTACTACTTGTGTTTTACTAATATTTATTAGCTTATTTGTCAACAGTACGCGATCTCTTACCTCTGTGTTAGATCATGGAAAAACAGGATCCCAAATTTTTTCAGATTCTTTTACCATTTTATTTTCGAAGTTATTGTAGAGGATATTCCATATAGTTTTGTAGTTGTGTCATAAATTTTTTTTCTTGCGTTCTTTTGCCATTATACATTTTCTTTCAGCAATAGGTTTTTCGTGTGAAAAATCTCAGCTTTCAGAAAAAATATATTTTTTTCGTTTATTCCTGTGAAAAGCTATTAAAATTGAGCTTTAAATTTAAAAAGATGTTTTTTGCCACTGCCAAAATTTTGAAATTTTTTTCAATGTTCTTTCGAAAAGCTTAGAAAATTTTACATAATACACGTAATTTTCAAGATAGGATCTCGATAAACACACGAGCAATGAATTAATGAACGAAAATTGAAGAAAATTTCAAGTCATTCCATGCATTCAATAATTATTCTTTTTCCTCCCTTTCTCTCTTTGCCGCTTTCTCTTTCGCTCGAGAAATGAATAAAAGAACGGAAATTGGAGAAAATTTCAAATTTAATTAATATATTTTGTGTTATAATTATGTGAAAAGTATGAGAATCGGATTAAAAAACTTCAGTTATTGAAGATAACTAAAAGAGCTTTCCACAAGCATAAACGAAAACAAAATATTTGTTTGGAATGGTGGAATTTTTTTACACAAAAAAACCTATGTTTTGGAAAAAATGTATGGTGGCAAGAAGACGCAAGAAAAAAAAGAATAAATCAAGAATTATAAAACTATATGACTTCGAAAATAAAGGGGGAAAAATTCTGAAAAAATTGGGATGCTGTTTTTCGATGAGGAGTTTCAGCTCAAAAAAATTCGGAAAGATCTGAGGACGTGAGGCCGGGTTCCTTTTGGTTTTTTTGTTTTTTGAATTTTTTAAAAGTTTTTTTTTTATTTTTTTTTTGTGAAAAATTATTTTCTATTTCATTGAGAAATCACCCCATGTAGGTTTGAATGACTAATTGAAAGACACCCTGTATACAGAGCGATTCTGAGGAAACAGGTCAGTCTAATAGAGGCTCCCTTATTTATTTTCGTCGATGACACGCTGTCAGATACCACGAACAGGTGATCTACCGATATTGAATATACCTACACGGAGAAAAAAAAACATCAACCAGTGATGCGCAGGGCATTAATGTAGTCAATGTAGTACTCAGAAGCATACATTATTCAATCAAACATCACGGATTACTTCTACGACAGCAATAGTTACTTTCGTCACATAAATGCGTACTGTTAGAAACTGTAGTGGCAGATGATTCGCACATCACGGCAAAAGCAGCAATAGTTAATCTACAAACATCGTTCACTAATGTCACAACGATAACCAGTCGTGTCATAACCTCACGCGCAATCGTACTGCGCATCCTCCACTATAAGACATCCCGATCCCACTAGAATTACCATGGTCACATGCGTAAGAATTATTTTGTTGTTGACGTTATTAATTAAAAATATGTGACATAATATTACACCTAAGTGTTTTTAAAACTAATTGTTTGTTTAATTTTAATATTTTAAGGTAAGTTTAGCAACTACTATTTATAACATGACATAACCTCACTACATGAGATGTCAGCCTAACTGTTCAATTTAGTTTCATTATTGCAAACCATGCGCAGTACGATTGCGCGTGAGGTTATAACACGACTGGTTATCGTTGTGACATTAGTGAACGATGTTTGTAGATTAACTATTGCTGCTTTTGCCGTGATGTGCGAATCATCTGCCACTACAGTTTCTAACAGTACGCATTTATGTGACGAAAGTAACTATTGCTGTCGTAGAAGTAATCCGTGATGTTTGATTGAATAATGTATGCTTCTGAGTACTACATTGACTACATTAATGCCCTGCGCATCACTGGTTGATGTTTTTTTTTCTCCGTGTACGACTGATATCTTCAGACGGCGTAGCAGTAGCTGTCACGTCGTAGGTTATATAATGAACTGTCATATTACAATATTGTGTAATTAAATTCTAATATTGTTCATAATACAACGGTATACGATACTATATCATAAATAAGTAATGATGAGGTTAAATTGTTTGCAGGCGACAATTTCTGTTCATTTCCTACATTACAGTGGGATCGCGATATATTGCCGCTCTCGGGGCTGTAGGGAGGGAAAAGGGCAATATATCGCGATCCCTTTCCATGCGGCAGCGCCCCACTGAAACTCCGTCTATTGCTGTTTCGCGCAGACGCAGAGGCTGCGCGGCGCATGCGCGCATGGCAGGTGGGGGAAGCTCATGTAGTCCGCACGCAGGGGAAGTGCACTCAGCGGCAATACATCAAGAGGCAATATATCGCGATCCTACTGTAGTTACAACCGAGGATTTCTTCGGTGACTGACTGACCCGTTGCATCTCTTCGATAAGTAGGGTTACGAACAAAACGATGTGAATATCATTCATCAAGCAATAACTTATCGATCCAGATGAAGTTTTTCATCCTGCGAGGCATCTCCGCTGAATAAAACAATACTGTACATGTCTTCTAAGCCTAATAAGTACGAAGACAGTCCTGCACGAATGATGTGTTGGTCTATCAACGCGTGTTTAAGTTTCATCGAGTGATAAATGAATGAAAATTATCGTTCCTATTGTGAATGTATTTAATTTAGTATTTGATTGCTGCGTAGAACAAAGCGTTGCATTTTTGTATAAAATACTCAATCACAACAAATTGTACAAATCCAATAAAATTCTTTGTTCATTCAGTTGATATTGCATAATCATATCAAATAATAATGATACATGTGCAAGGACGCTGTCCTTCTGAAGAAAAAAAAAAAAATAAACAATTTAATAATAACTCAATAGCATGGTTTTGAACACGCGGTCGGTTATAGCTTTCGGGCCATCGCAGATGATTTCGCAGCCAAGAATCCAGGACGTCCGCGTTCGGAGATGCATACCGTGCGGAATATCGTATTGAAGTACAAGGAAACTGGAGTGACCTATCCGCGTCGAAGATCTACGAGTACTCGGAGAAGACGGGAAAAAGCCAGCGTCGAGAGTGGCACGAGGGGTCGGGGTATCTAAGTTCTCAGTACAACGCATTGTTAAGGACAGCTGTCTTCGTACTTATTAGGCTTAGAAGACATGTAGAGTATTGTTTTATTCAGCGGAGATGCCTCGTGGGATGAGAAACTTTAACTGGATCAATGAGATATTGCTTGATGAATGATATTCACATCGTTTTGTTTGTAACCCTACTTATCGAAGAGATGCAACGGGTCAGTCAGCCACCGAAGAAATCCTCGGTTGTAACTAATGTAGGAAATAAACAGAAATTCACACCTGGAATGAATTCATAAAGAATCAATATCGTATTCTATTATCTTATTAACTTTATCACTACCAGATGTGTAAATTTCACCAAGACAATTATTCATAACCTAATAATGTTTGAAATAAACTGAAATTGTCGCCTGCAATCAATTCAACGTCATCACTACTGATTTATGAAATAGTATCGTATACCATTGTATCATGAACAATATTAGAATTTAATTACACAATATTGTAATATGACAGTTCATTATATAACCTACGACGTGACAGCTACCGCTACGTATCTGACAGCGTTGTTTTTTTTTTTTTGGACCTTTGGCTTATCTTCTATTAAGAACGGTAGCCTATAACCTGAGAGCGTTGTCATTGACGAAAATCAATAAGGGAGCCTCTATTAGACTGACCTGTTTCCTCAGAATCGCTCTATATAATATGACATCGTCTTCTTTATCCGTTTGCTTACCCCGTTATTGGAATTTGGAGGTGGGACGGAACGTTCACTCACGGCCATAGACTATATTGTTCACAGCTGGACGGGCAAACGCTCTCAACTTCCCGTCCGCCTAGCCTAGGTCTTTTCGTGGGCCCAAGAAAAGAAGGGATGCCTCTCTATGTTATTTATATACCTATACAACCGCCTCGTGACGTCATCGTGGAGACGGAAAGAAAATTCTTGATCAAACTGAGCATTTCTGTAAATCGGAATATTAGATCTCAGCTCTCCGTGCACCGATTACATAAAAGTTGGGCTTAAATCAAAGCTGTTTGAGACCATATTCTAAGATAAAAATTTGAATCTCGTGTATAACCCGAGTCGGAATAAAATGAGGATAATATCATCGCCGTATAGGCCGAGGAGCTCTCATGCGGGTATAGAGACTCGGTCGAGCCTCACGCCGCGCGCTTAAAAATTCTTTTTAATGTACTTGGCGCGAGACTCTACCGAGTCTCTTGATTCGTAGGGAGTTGAAAAAAATATCGTGTGATGCACATCATGAAACATCGTGTGATCGTGCGGAAAGGCAATATCTGTCAACGACACTCGTCGGATATTGCCTACCCGATGAAAAAAGTTTTTGCCTAATCATATATGATCATGCATGATTGAATCTGACACCATATCGACGGTACTTTGGTAGAACCTCGTATCTCATAAATCACTACTTTACAGGAAGAACAAAAAACTCTATATTAATAATAAAAAAGTATTTTTAATAACTATTTCATCTGAATATCAAACATAATGTACTTTTAAGTTTATTAATGGTAAAATATAATGAATCTCAGTATTTTAACCCCTATTTTGGATTAATTTTATAAGATACGAGGTTTTTACACGCTAAATTTACACTGGGATGCGACTTACGTGTTTTTGCAATAAAGGAATTTCGAAGAAATTAGTTTCATATTTATTTACATCTATTATTTAATTCGCTCGATCCAATTGAGAATGATTTTTAATAATTAAATAACGGAAACAATATTATAAATAGATATTTCAATAGAAAATTCAGACCCCACTTTTTTGACAGATAAATTTACCAGCAAAAGACAATCATACTTGGTAAACAAATGAGGTGTCGCTCATATACATCTTGAGATACGAGGTTTTTCGGGTTTTGCATTGTCAACTTATTGCGGTGTAAGATACAAGGTTCTGATTTGTTTGATAAAAAATGAACTGTTCAATATTTTGACATAAAACTTATAAATGTTATAAAGGGACATGTGCTGATCATTTTTACGGTCCTAACTCAAAACCGTCAAAAATCGACTTACGAGGTTCTACCAAAGTACCGTCGATATATGCTCATACATAGATCTATATATAATTGGATCTGATCATACCTGGTTAAGACTACCATGTCAGTGATTATATATAATTATATATGCACCTGGATATAATCATGCATAGGTTCATGCATGATTGGACCTGATCAGATCTAACTTGAATAAGTTTATACATAGGTTCATTCGTGATTATATCTGATCGGATCAAACCATATCTACTTATATATAATTTGATCTGCTTCCATGTCTATTTATACATAAAGTTATATATAACCAGATCCAATCACATCTGGCCAACACTGCCGTGTTGGTGACCATGTCTAATTATACCGGGCGATTATGTGGAAATGAAAGGCTCCAAGCGCGCGAACTTTGATTTACTTAAATCTCATTGGCCGACAGAATAGCGACAGCGACTCCACCAACTTTTCAGTAATATCCCCAGTTCTGTCGTCTGCTAGATTCACACAAACATAACCTATTCCTGCCACGGTCTGCCGCCATTTGTATTTGACAACAATCAGAAACAAATAGCAGACGGACTCTAGGGATATTCGTAGCGAGTCTGAAATTGGCGACCCTCGAAATATTCTAATAAATCAGCGCCTGCGCGCTTGGAGCCTTTCATTTCCACATAATCGCCCGGTATATAGAGCTAGATATAATCATATATAGGTCTATATATAGTTATATCTGATCAAACTTGACTGATATAAGCCCATGTGTAGTCATATATAGGTCTCTATATGATCAGATCTGATCAGATCCGACTATATATAGGTCTGTATATAATCATGTGTAGGGCCATATATGATCAGGTCTGATCAGACCTAATTGATATGAAACCTATATTATGTTTAAATCATACACAATTGTGTATATATATTATGATTAGGTTCAATGATATCTTACTCAATATATAATTACTCCAGTCAATAAAATAAGCGTTCATAATCTCTCTTAATAAATAGAATAACTAATCTTCAAATTAGTAATTTTTTTTGCTGAAAAATTTAGAGTGGCCATATTTCCGCACACTCCCCAAAATACGAAAACAATTTTAGAATCGTTCGATCATCATAATCAATATTAAGTGCATCATTAAGATTATTGAAATTTTCGGGACAAATACATATAGACATTCTAAAAATTTCAACTATTAACTACGTGAAGTAGCAAAGTGGTAGAAGCTTCGACTGATACGCAGGAGGACCCGGGTTCGAATCCCAGTGAGAAGCAGTGAGAAAATTGTAATCGACGAAAAAAGTTAATTATCAGAAATAACCATAATTCCGGATCATTACGACGTGTAAAAGATATAAAAAAAATAGTTTATATAATTTTTTTAATTTAATCAACTGTTTTATTTCGATTGTCCGAAACAAATAATTAGATCTGATTAGATCTGATTATATATAGATCATATATAATTATATATGATTAGATATGATTAGACCTGGCCATTTTTTGGATCTGATCATGTATAGGTGATTATGCATGATCATATATGATTAGGCAAAAACTTTTTTCATCGGGTAGTTATCGTCGAAAAGCATTATCGTATAAATAATTTCTACATCACATGAAGAACCGTGGTTGCACGCTTTTGTCAAAACAAACTCGAGTCTGCCGCCCCGTTTTGAAGTTCTCCTAATCGCATTCTCGTGATTAAAGCAAAGTTTGTCGAACGGTGGACGAAAATTAGTTTTATCAATTAATCCAAGAGAAACGCAACACTGCTGCCGTATGTTTTACAGACATTAGTATGGCAGTCAGGCTTTTGTGTGTATTACTAAAGTCATATGCTAGCTGCAGATTAATTTGATATTATATTAAGTGATTAATTGATCGATTTATAAACTACAATCTAGAGACTGTTTGGAAATTCAATCAGATTCAAGTTCGAGAAAATCCTATCGATTAGGAGCAGAGTCATTGAAATCCGTTAATCAGTTCTCGAGATATCGACGGTTGAATTTTTATTTCAAAAATTTTATATCAGCATAATATACCGGGAAGAAATCTTGATAGTATACAGTCGAATGCCTCCGATTGCGCATGCGCCAAATAATTTATTTTCATTGGTCGGTAATCATCGTATACGTCATAATACTACCGCGGGACGATCTTACCGACCAATGAAAATAAATTATTTGGCGCATGCGCAATCGGAGGCAGTCGACTGTATACTATCAAGATTTCTTACCGGTATAACTCAAAAACTACTAGCACAACAAAATCCGAAATTGATTAATTCCCGAACGAGAAAGAACTGTATTGATTTTAAAAAATTAATTCAAGCTCTCTGTCACACCTATTACGCTGAGAAGTGAGATTCGGTCCACAGAAATACAATGGATCTCACGAAAATCAACAAGATTGCTCGAGGGCCGGAATTTCTACCAACGAAGAAGATCAGTGCCTTGAAAGTACACAAAGTCTATCAAATCAATGATTTTCGCAGAGTGAAATTGAGATTCGGGAATGGGATGGTAGCGAAAGTAGATGAAGCCTTTGAAGTATTTTTACCGACTCACGTCGCAAAAGCCCTAAACGACGAACCTGATTATTTCCAAGAAATGGTGCAGGCTGCTAGAGACAATCGACTACAGATGCACTATCTAGGATTCAACTATATTGACTTCAACTGTGTGTAAATCTTTTATCATATTTCATTATGATCAACGTATTATTCTTAGTTAAATTTTCATTGAGCCTTTTCAAGTTGGATAACTATTCTGTGTATGAATACACGTATGCTTCTGTGAGCGTAATAGAATAGAATAGAATAGAATAGAATAGAATAGAATAGAATAGAATAGAATAGAATAGTATTTATTATGCCGGGGCCTATGCAGGCCAAAGGGCAAATTTTAGCTTACAGTTTTGGAGATTTCAACATTTCAGTACAATACAGTCGATACAAAAATATAGATAGCACACATGTAACATGCAGAATTTGTGACGGCGCTAAAGAAATACAATGATCTCACAATAGTAAATGCTAAACGTATAACACGTTACATAGAAACAAGTTCCCGAATTGGAGACCGTTCTATACCGTCACATTCTGTGGATCCGGCCCAGTAGGGATACCAATCCAAAACTCGTTGGCAGCAGTTTAGTAACTCACTAGATTTTCCTAGTAAAATCACTAAAAATCTAGTGATGTCCAGTAAAAATCTAGTGATTTTTGTGATTTTACTACGAACATCTAGTGAGTTACTACCCAGCAAACCAATACATAACTGATACATCATTGTCAGGGCACATCTAGAAATCCAAGTTACATAACACAGTTACATAAATTATACATACCATATCTCCAAATCACAATGTACAGTATACATAGCACAAAATATATGAATGATATATAGGGCCAGGAATTTGGTTTCGTTAAAAGAGAGAGATGAAAGATGGGAGGAGCTAAAACTTTTTGTTTGTTTTGATTGGTTGGATTTTTATATATTTGTATTTGTTTATTTCAATCGAGTGAAGCGAGCAATGAAGCAAAAATGAGTTTTATCAATCCAAAACGAATATACTATTCACATAACTGTATATACCGTGAATATTCGTATCTGCGGGGTTGTTTGAGATTCTAAAATATCCACTCAATAATATTTTGAATGAATTTGAACTAAGGATATTATTTGAGAATATTTTAGGTGATATTTACTTTTAGTGTTACTTTATGTCTTGAAATGAAGTCTTATTTTTTTGTCTTGAAATGAAGTCTTATTTTTTTGTCTCGAAATGAAGTCTTCATTACAATGAAGAGAAATTAAAAAAATAATGATAAACAAAAAAAAAAAAAATTAAATCAATCAAATTAATTAAATCATTTAAAAAATAAGACTTCATTTCAAGACAAAAAAATAAGACTTCATTTCGAGACAAAAAAATAAGACTTTATTTCAAGACAAAAAAATAGGACTTCATTTCGAAACAAAAAAATAAGACTTCATTTCAAGACAACAAAATAAGACTTCATTTCAAGACAAAAAAATAAGACTTCATTTCAAGACAAAAAAATAAGACTTCATTTCAAGACATAAAGTAACACTAAAAGTAAATATCACCTAAAATATTCTCAAATAATATCCTTAGTTCAAATTCATTCAAAATATTATTAAGTGGATATTTTAGAATCTCAAACAACCCCGCAGATACGAATATTCACGGTATATACAGTTATGTGAATAGTATATTCGTTTTGGATTGATAAAACTCATTTTTGCTTCATTGCTCGCTTCACTCGATTGAAATAAACAAATACAAATATATAAAAATCCAACCAATCAAAACAAACAAAAAGTTTTAGCTCCTCCCATCTTTTATCTCTCTCTTTTAACGAAACCAAATTCCTGGCCCTAATGATATATATCATTTAGAGCGCTCTCAGAGAACAAAGATACATAACATTGTTACATACGCGAGACGTAACATATCCTTTATCCTGCGACGTATCGAGTATATAGTCTCAGACCGATCTGTGGTACATAACATTCAGAGCATCAAAGATACATAACATCGTTACATCTCCGCGACGTAACATATCTTTCATCCTGCGATGTACGGCGTACATAATCTTAGACCCGTCGGTAGTATATCATACCTTTACAGCATCAATGATTCATAACATCATTACATCTCCGTGACGTAACATATCTTCAATCCTGCGACGTATCGGGCACATAATCTCAGACCGATCTGTGGTACATAACATTCAGAGCATCAAAGATACATAACATCATTATATCTCCGCGAAGTAACACATCTCCAATCCTACGACGTATCGAGCATATACTCTCAGACCGATCTGTGGTACATAACATTCAGAGCATTAAAGATACATAACATGGTTACATCTCCACGACGTAACATATCTTTGATCCTCCGACGTACCGCGTACATAATCCATAATCCTAGATCCGTCGGTATGTATCTACTGGCGATAATTTCTGAAACGTATGTAAGTACCTAACATGATAGTACGCATCAATCGAGGCATAAACGCTTCAGAGTTGTTAGATAGCGAGATCGAAAATATAGAGAAATCTGGCAGTATTCACTACACGATACTGTGGTGTAGTGGCGAGAGCGTGCGACTAGTAATCTAAGCGAGTCCGAGCGGTCATGGTTCGAGCCCGGGTTAGGACAAAATAATGATGTGGCCTTGAATGAACTAAAAATGCGTTTTAATCTATCTGTAGTCGATTATAAATTGTTACTATGTCATATATACACCATAGATGATGGAAATTAGTAATAATAACGGCTTTTTATTTAGTTTTTTCGGTATGATAGCTAATTGTATCAGATACATCTCCAATATGTATTAGATACATCTCCAATATGTATCAGATACATCTCCAATATGTATCAGATACATCTCCAATATGTATCCGATACATCTTTCAACATGTCTTTGACATATCTTTGATATGTCTATGATATATCGGTGAGCCGTCGCTGATATGTATCACCAGCACATATCTAATACATTGATGATACATCCAATGTTGCTGACATACAGCTGTACCAGTAACATACTTTCTCATGAGTTTCATACATAACGTGTAACATTCGTTACATAATATATTGTAACTTTCTCTGCGTATGTCTCACGGCAGAAGGCCGCGAAATTACGCTAGCTCGCGTGAATTCTTTGTCACGGGTATGATTTGGAGCCCCTCCAAGGAAAAATGTGAAAAACCTATTGTTACCCTAATACAGACTTGGGATTGCACACTCTCAGACTCGGGTACCGATTACAGCTATACCGTTGCTGCCTGAGTGTTACGCACCGAAGCTGCCTCCCTAATACAGACTTGGATAATCTTACACTCTCAGACTCGGGTACCAATTAAAGCTGTACCGTCGCTGCCTGAGTGTTAGACTACCGAAGCTGCCTTCTTTTTAGCTAGCTAAACACGATTTTATTTTCAAGTGATTTTAGCTGAAAGAATTTATGCTAGTTAAAGAAATGAAACAAGACACGAAATGAAAGACAATAGATTCGGATTGATTATTATATTGATTCGATTTTCTCTATCGAATTTTACTTAATCTAATATTTACAGAAATGAAATGAACTAAAAATTTGACTCGATATAATAAAATGATAATGTTTCTATTCTAATTGTTTTTCTATTTCTATTTGCTTTTTGTTTCTGTTTGTTTTGTTCTATTTTGAAGTTATAATTACTGCTTTGGCTAATTATACTTTTTCTTTTGTTTTGAGTTTAATCTAAATTGCTGCTTTAGCCAATTTATATTTTCTCGATTTTTGATTCTACGTTAGGTAAGATCTCGCTTTGAGTAACTTCCTATTTCTATTTTATTCTTTTCTATGGTAAGACCTCGCTTTGAGTGACTACCTATTTGAGGTTATGTGAGTTTATCTTTAGTTATGAGTCGATTGACTGCTCTAGTACTAATCGCTAGCTACTGCCTCAGCGTGCCAGCTTATATAGTAGTTCTCGTGACGTCACGTCAGGGTCTTCTGATCGGATCGGCGCGAGGCTATTTGCGCGGTCGTATGTAGCTTGTTCGGTCGATCTACCGGGTGGTATAGTTCGAACACGTTACAATATACGTATTTGATACATATTTTGGTTTGCTGGGTAAACTGCTGCTAACGAGTTTTGGGTTGGTATCCCTGCTGGGCCGCATCCAGAGAATGTCACGGTATGCATGACGATATACTACTACGTCTGGTGCTGCCACTCATCATTTTCCCAACATAATTCGTTTCTTCAACATTCACAATCATCGTGTACTGTCTAACCCCGTACAGAAGTATATATATGGGCTTTTCCATGCCAACTGACCTGGTCGCTGACCCTCGACATTTTTGATTCTTCCAATTTTTTTTTATATAATAGTTGCCGATCAATGAGAAACATTCACCAATTTTCAGATCTTCGTCTCAATCCGCCTTCGAGTTATGAATTTTCGAAAAATCAACGAATCAATACATTTGTTCAACTTCAATTAATCGTAACTCTGGACAAAAAACCGATATCGTCATGAACAAAACGTCTTTCTCTTCGTTTTGGATTGTACTTTAACGTAGAAATAGGTAAAAATATATGCAACGTGAATTTGATCTTTTTAATACGCTTTGAAGTAAAAAAAATCAATTTTCGTCAATTTCGACCCCCTCGATTTTTTTGAAAAAAATGTCTCGTATTCTACAGACGAAGCCCGAATTTTCAAGACCAAAACGAAGACGGACCTCCAATTCCTTCTATTTTATTTTGATTTTTGAAATTTATTCGTATGTCGATTTATTGGCAATAATTACAATAAAGGCTTTTCGCATGATGAAACAAATGAATTATCGGTGAAAACGCGTTCAAAGCGTTCATTTATTGTTATTTTTAAGAATCTTGTGGCATTCGACCGCGTCTGATCGCGAAAATCGCTTAATATTTACACATTTTCACCGATAATTCATTTGTTTCGTTATGCGACAAGCCTTTATTGTAATTATTGTCAATAAATCGACATACGAATAAATTTCAAAAATCAAAATAAAATAGTAGGAATTGGAGGTCCGTCTTCGTTTTGGTCTTTGAAATTCGGGCTTCGGCTGTAGAATACGAGAAATTTTTTTCAAAAAAATCGAAGGGGTCGAAATTGACGAAAATTGATTTTTTTTACTCCAAAGCGTATTAAAAACATCAAATTCACGTTGCATATATTTTTACCTATTTTTACGTTGAAGTAAAATCTAAAACGAAGAGAAAGACGTTTTGTTCATGACGATATCGGTTTTTTATCCAGAGTTACGATTAATTGAAGTTGAACAAATGTAATGATTCGTTGATTTTTCGAAAATTCATAACTCGAAGGCGGATTGAGATGAAGATCTGAAAATTGGTGAATGTTTCTCATTGATCGGCAACTATTACATAAAAAAGAATTGGAAGAATCAAAAATGTCGAGGGTCAGCGACCAGGTCAGTTGGCATGGAAAAGCCCATATATTTTCAAAAATATATGTTTTATATAAACGAGGCATATATTTTGATTATAAACTGAATATATTAAAAATAGGTAACTTTTGGCCGCTTTTTTATATTAAATATATATTTTTAATATATTTATCTTGTAATCGATATACATGCAATATATATTTGCAAAATATATGGGGTATATGATTATTATACAAGGAGAATATATTTTTAGCATATATATTTTATAATCGAGATATTCATGCAATATGTAGACGAAAGATATTTGAGGTATACATTAATAATATATTATAAATATATTAAATGCATAAGAATTTTTATTATATATGTTTTATTATATATGTAATATATGTTTTATACAAACGAGGCATATATTTTCTGATTATAAACTGAATATATTAAAAATAAATAACTTTTGGCCGCTTTTTTTATATTAAATATATATTTTTAATATATTTATCTTGTAATCGATATACATGCAATATATATTTGCGAAATATATGGAGCATATAATTATTATACAAGGAGAATATATTTTTAGTATGTATATTCTATAATCGAGATATTTATGCACAACTTGTGTTGAAATTGTTGAAATGAAATGTTTGAATCGCTCCGGAAACTAGAAAAACCGGAATCACATTCCCATTCTGGGCTTGAAATCATCGTTTCACTCCAAGGAATTTTGGTGAATTTTTTGAAAAAAATAAAAAATGTCGTTTTTGAGATACCGTGTGGAAATTTGAATAGGGCAATTGTAAGGCCCTGGCTAGTATACCTTAGTATGAATCAGGTCCCCACTAGGCAAACTTGTGAGGACCTTACTAGTTCTGTAACGCTCAAAACGATAAGGCCCCTAAGAAAGAATACATCTTTGATATTTAATTAACACTTTTCACATTCTTAATATATTTTATCACTTCTCGCTGATGAAAGCAGTGTCCGTAGAACTCTGAAGCCTAATATGTTTCTTCCTTAACCTAAACAGTACTCTGGTCATTTGGGTATATAATATCGAGCTAATATCACTAGTTTATAACCTGTGCTTTCATATTTCTGATACGAATATACCCGAGATATCTGACAGAAACGTTTCGTTATAGGTTATAATCAGTAGTTATACCATTACATATTATTATTCGTAACATGATGAGAATAGTGAGCAAAATACATACATAAAACTCTTTAATCTGTTTTTTTGAAATGTATATCACTGTGGAAACGTATAATATTCACCTGGAACGGAGATATCTAACATAAAACACACCCCCGCCTCGGACCACCGGTCGCCCAGAATGAGGTTAGGTCGGCGCTCGGCGGCTAACAGCGCATGCGTTGGAAATGGCCACTTTACCCGAACCACATTACCCCGAACGTAACGCGAGTACAATTTAAGCAGTAGATTCATGAAAATCGTGTAAAACAAAGAAAAAAATCAAAAACAAAAAAAAAATCATGAACAAAAAAAGGGTTTAAAAAAAACCGCCTTTTTCGTGGTTTTTGGAAGAAGGTCGATCATATAAAAAAGAATCAGAAAAATCAAAATTGGTCAGGGTCACGGGCTCGGTGAGTTGGCGTGGAATTCGGCCCATATATAAATCATATTTCAAATATATGCCTTATATAAGTGTCACCTAAATTGAATAATCATACGAGACATATACTGTGATATATGTGAAAATATATGTGTTATACATACCGATATGTAGAGTTGTAAATTAAAATATATACTATATTAAGTATAAGAAAAACTTACACGAAAAATGTACGAATCTTATAAATGATTTTTATGTGTAAATTATATTTTGGATACATGCTTCATATATGTGTGACCGAAATTCAGTTATTATATGTGACATATATTGTGATATACCTCGTGTTATATATATAAAATATATGTACTTTATACTTCAAAATAATACACACAAAATGCCAGCAATGAAATATATATGACATATATTTTTAATGCATGTTCCAGCTTATATTAACATCATATATGCCACATATAAGAAAGAAACATAATAAAATATATTAAAAATATAATAAATATATAATTAGGGTCATAATTTTTCCTACACATTCTAAATATATTTCACATATATGTGAACTATAAATTTAATATATATTGCATATTAAAAACATATATTTGGTTGCACATGTATGTTTCTTATATTTCATAAAATATATATATTTCCGTACGGGACCCTATATAATGTAGATTCAAGGTTGTGATTGCTTACAGATGATCTTAAGGGCGGATTGGAGGAACTAGCTATAGAATGCCCGAGACCACAATCCCCGAATCAACCGGAATCAAGTGATGATAGTAAGTGTTCTGAAAAGGCATTTCGGGCAGATGTGAAACAGTTCCTGGAATGATTTCGCCGGCTGTAAAACGATTTTTGGATCGGATCGAGTTACTTTGTGTATAGAATGCAGAAATATGATGAACCTTATGATTCTCAGAAGAATAGTTCTCGGAATAACCTTTGACTCCTGACTTTCGAAAGATCTTTTGGAACGTTCTTGAAACTAAGTTTTCTCGGGAGGGGTTTCCAGCCGTAAATAAGCGAACGATTCAGGATAGAATATTATTCTACAATTGTTTCTCAAATGACCTGGACTTCTCTTAAATGAGAAGAATTGCAATCGCGAATTGAGTTATTCATGAAAAATATCCACGAAGTGAATCATTCAATTAAAACCAAATCACTTCTAAATCGTATGACGAAAAAGCTGGAAAGCATACATCCAAACTAAAGTTAAATATGAAATTTATTGGAAATTGACACCACCTAGAAACTAATTCAGGCATTCAGTTATACCTCCAACGCTAAGAAATACGATTCATTCCACAGAAATACAATGGGTCTCACGAAAATCAACGAGACTGCTCGAGGGCCGGAATCTCCACCAGCTAAAAAGATAAGTGACTTGGACAAACGGGAAGACTATCAGATCACTGATTTGCGGATAGTGAAAACAGAGTCCGAGGATCAGATGGTGGATGATGTAGAAAAAGGCTTTCAAATGTTTTTACTGACCCACGTCACAAAAGCCCCAAACGACCATCGTGATTATTTCCAAGAAATAGTGCAGGCTGCTGAAGGGAATCGACTACAGATGCGCTATCTAGGAGTCTACCGAATTGAGTTCAACTGTGGTAAATCTCTCCGAACAAAATATCCGAAAACAAAGTATCCGAAGTGGATACCGTGTTATATACATGATGATACTACTACGGCTGGTACTGCCACTCGTCATTTTCCAACATAATTCGTTTTCTCAACATTCACAATTATCGTGTCATGTCGATATTATTGTACATTCAGGGTACTGATTGCTTACAGATAATCTTGAGGACGGATTGGAGAAACTCGCTATAAAATGCCCGAGACCACAATCTTCGAATCAACCGGAACCAAGTGTTGACGGTGAGTGTTTTCGAAAAGTATCGTAAAAGTGGAGGTCGAATCACTTTTCACCCTCCGGCTGAAAGTTGATTGAAGCTCTTGGTTATACCTATAACGCTGAAAAATGAGTTTCAGTCCGCAGAAATAAAGTGGATCTCTCGAAAATCAACAATATTGCTCGAGGGCCGGAAGTTCTACCAACTAGGAAGATCAGTGACTTAAGAGTGCTCAAAGACTATCAGATCATAGATTTGGAGAGGGTGAAAATAAAATGCGGGTATGGGATAGTAGCTAATCTAGAAGAAGCATTTGAAGTATTTTTAAATCTTGCATTACATGTCATTATGATCAACACGCTATTCTCAGTTAAATTGAGTTATGAACTTATGAGTAATAATTGAAAAAATCAAAGTTCATTCGAATAAGATTTTCGAATGTGGATAACTTTATTCTGCGTGTATGAATACACGTATGCTTGTGTGAGCGTGGGAGGAATTGGATACCGTGACACTACTATGGCTGGTACCGCCACTCGTCATTTCTCTAACATAATTCGTTTTTTTAACATCCACAATCATCGTGTCTGTCGATATCATGTACATTCAGGGTTGTGATTGCTTACAGATAATCTTAAGAATATGTTGAAGAAACCTAATGCTGTGAAACGCCTGAGACCACAACGTCTGAATCAACCGGAACCAAGTGTTGATGGTGAGTGTTTGAAGAAAACATCTCAGGAATGGAGGTGGAATGATTTTTGATTCTTCGGCTGAAAAATAACTGCCTAATGATGTTTGCCAGATCTGACCGCTGGATTACACCCTCTGCGAAACATCGCACCTGAGAAGGAAGCAGGGCCATCGACGTTCGAAAAGGAAAACGAAACACTCAAAACTCTTCTGCGTTCTCAATTAATTCGTTATCCCTTCTTTTTATACTTTTGTACTTCGTTTTGCTGTTTATTGATTTCTATTCTAGTCTTATCTTAACCCAATTGTTGTGTTCATTTTAGTTTAGTACAGTTTTGTCCTATTAAGTTTTGTAAGAGCTGTAAATCATTGCATTTCGGCCTCCATTGGCTATGGCATGAATAAATTTGCGATGAATCGATCGATCAATCAATGAGTCAATCAATTGATCCCTTGGAGAAGCCCGAAGATGCGCAACGTCTACATCTATACTACTGATGGATACTCATTCTGGATTTTGGTTGAAATTTATGTCCTGCACACCAATAAAACTGAACTAAGATTACCCTCAGCGCATACGCTGGAAGAACCTGATAGTTTTTTATGAATAAAGTTTCTGCATTTTGTAAATGATGAATTGTTTTTTTCTTCAACTTCCCGTTATAAGAAAAGGACGTTGTTGTAATGACTCCAAAAATGAAATATCGACTTTCAGCAAGATTTCGACGTTTTGAAGCTCAGAGAATCATTGCCGACCATTTCCAGTTGGACGACTGGGTGAGAGTGTGATCAATTCTTTGTTCGATGATACCTCGAGAACGAATGAATCGATTTTACACTTTCTCTCATCAATCGGTGCGGTTCTTTCTAAGTTGAGACTGATCAGATTCTGGATTCAATCGGTTGGGTGCAGGTTCTCCAGTTATTTGAAGAACAAAACTTTCAAGGAGAACAAGATAAAAACTGCTATCCCTGATATTCGGTTTGATACGCAAGTGAACCATGAATCTATTCATTCGAAATGCACCTCAACATAGCAAATATATGATTCGAAAAATAGGTCTCCAAGTGTTGAGTTCTGATTCAGTTCTCACTTCTCAATTCGAGACAACAATTTATTCGTTACCGCCTTTCCGCAATATAATGAACTTTGTCGCTTCATTTCGTCATGTCAAATCCTTAGGCGAAAGAGGATGCGGTTTCCAGCTGTGCGGCGACAACAGCTTATATGAATCACAAAAAGCGTAATCACATATAAAATTAGAATACTCGCATCCGTTGATATCACTAACTCCTGGCCTGAGCATGTCACTGCGAATTCAAAACTGTTTTTAATCATTGCTTGCATATCAACTTTTCGACGATAGTAGCTTTGGCATCACGCGAAAAATTTAATTACATCACAGACTGCACTGTACCGATCATTGACTTTTTGTTTTCTGTAAGAAGATGATCGATTCGCATCTTGTCTCTCGATGTTGAAAATGTTGAAACACGATACACTTAGGCATTATCTGCGGAAATGAAGCAGTCATCCTCAAAGTTACATTCCGATTGCTTTTATGGCATGGAGAAAGCTACGAATCTCGTTTTTGAGGTGATATAACAGCGTGCATCAAAGCTATCCTCAATTGTCAAGAGAAACTCACCCACCCTTGGTTTTTGGTGTGAAATGGAGTCACTTCTGGGCCATTCAATTCCGATTGGACCAAGAAAGCCGAGGTTTTCCTGCTCTTATCCCGCCACCATACACAAGCGCTTCCTGCCCCTCACTATTATGAAAGATAGCGACAATTCCCGCGGTATCTATTGTGCCTCGCTTCGTGTTTTTTTTGTGCAGTTCTTCTACAACTGTTATTGCAAGTAAAAGTGCCTAATCACTGGAGTAAAGGTTTTTTTGTGTTCTATAATCGAGTACTCATCTCTTCTACGCAGTCAAGGTAAGGTTGATCAATCAATATAGTTATCGTTCAGAAATATGCATGGATATCACTAATTATACTTATACATGATATTTATGTCATAAATTGATATGTGAATTCTTAGAATATCAATTTTTCTGAAATTCGCTCTTTTTCAAACAACCGTACCTACCTCCGAAATAAATAGCTTCATCATCAGTTTCCGTATATTAGAGAATTCACGTGCTTATCAACTGAGTTTGAAAATTACTGTGACGACTCGAAAATCCACCTGAAAAGACGAATATCTCCCAATTTTCGCGTTGGGCCGATTCAACTGTTAATAGAAAGAAAAAAAACCGCGATACTCGGATCGTGACTAAATTCCAAGAATTTGACGATGTCATTGACCTTGGGCAAACCGAGGCTGTTAGGAGAGAAAACGAAACAAGATTGATTCAGGGAATCGCGCGGTCTGAAACATTCATTTTCAACATGCTGTGCGTACGGTTCGATTTTGCACTCGCTTGGCGTGCATAAAGTTCAACCCAACGCGCGATGTGTTAAAAAACAAAGTCCGGTACACATTTGAATGATTATAAAACACAACCTGAAGTACTACTGAAATGCAGATCAAATGACCGTTCAAAGCGGCGTTTGATTGTGTTGTACAGAGTAATTGATGGAAATAATGTATTCTCCAATAGAGCACGAAAAAACGAAGTGATTTCATACGGAGACTCTTTAGTTCGATGCGGCGAAATTTATAATATAAATAATATATTCGATGTCATTGGTGATTAATATTTATGACTTTTACCCTGTAGATCATCGGAACGATGGAACGATATTAAAAAAAAAAAACCTTAATTTAAGCTCTTAGTAATATACCTATAAAGCTAAAAAATAAGATTTAGTCCACAGAAATACAATGGATCTTCCGGGATTTCTACCAACTAAGAAGATCAGTGCCTTGAGAACACGCAAAGTCTATCGAATCACTAATTTTCGAAAAGCGAAAATAAGATTCGGGAATGGGATGCTAGCTAAAATAGATGAAGCCTTTGAACTAATCTTACCGACGCATATCGCAAAAGCCCTATACGACGATCCTGATTATTTCCAAGAAATGATGCAGGCTGCTAAAGAAGATCGACTACAGATGCACTATCTAGGATACCAATATATTGAGTTCAACTGTGTGTAAATCTCTCATCATATTTCATTATAATCAACCCATTATTCTCAGTTGAATTGAGTTATAAGTAATAATTTTAAAATTGAAGTTTCATTTAAAAGAGCTTTTTGAATTTGGTCAACTATTCTGTGCGTATGAATACACGTATGCTTGTGTGAGCGTGAAAAAAACAAGTATTCAAATTCGATACATGATGATACTACTACGGCTAGTACTGCCACTCGTCATTTTTTCAACATAATTCGTTTTGTCAATATTCACAATCATCGTGTAATGTCGATATAATGTTAATGTGAATTCGGGGTTGTGATTGCTTACAGATAATCTCAAGGACGGATTCAAGAGATTCAATGCTATGAAACACCTGAGACCACGACGCCCGAATCAACCGAAACCAAGTGTTGATGGTGAGTGTTTTACGGAAGCACCTCAGGAATGAACTAGGTGGAATGATTTTTCATTCTTCGGCCAAAAAATAACTGTCAAATGATGTTCGCCAGATCTTATCGCTGGACTTCACCCCGTGACAAATATCGCATCTGCAGAGGAAGCAGGACCATCGACGCGCGCAAACGAATAAGAAACACTCAAAACTCTTCTGCGTTTTCAATTACTTTGCTATGAGCAAAATTGTTTAAGAAAAGCCGGACAGCTGTCGTCTACCCCCTCCGATTTCGCTGAATTTTTGTGGGCATGTTACCCACCTAGAGAGTAGTCAAAAGCAGAAATATAAGATCCTACAAATAGTATATTATGCTGCAAGGGCCGAACGACAGTGATTTTTGACCAGGGTGCAGAAGTTGGCTGAACGAGACTAAGGCGAGGGTGAAGCCTGGGCCACAGTCGAGTGTAGCCAACTTCATCTGCGTCAAAAATTACTGTCAATCTGTCCATGCTGCACATCAACATTTCGAATATAACAGCAACCTTGTCAAAAAGCCAGTCGCCGAGTGTTGACCACCATAATTTGACGTGGAACTAAAAACCACCATCGCACAATCTATAAATTACATATCGATGGCCTAATTCTCAAATGTCGTAACCCACAAATGAAAAATTTTCTGAGAGAGAGTGAAAATAGGTCAAAAACGTAAAAAAAAAAGTCCAAAGAGACGAAAAAATCAATTTCCGAAATTTTGTGGCTTACGACATTTGAGGATTAGGCCAACGATATTCGATTCAATTTTCACTCTTCATAAAATTACCGGATGTTCCGGTGGAATGCAGTATTCTTAGGCGAGCAATCAATTGTTTGAATCTACTTGTTGGAATATGACTTTTTTCAAAATCACTCTAATTCAAAAAACGGATCTCAAAGCATTTAGTCATGTTTCAGTTTCTAATTTGACGCAACAATTTATTCGCCACCGCCTTTCCGCAATTAAAACTGCAGATTATGAACATTTACATTTTGTTTCTTTATATAATATATCCCTATGCAGGCGAGGATGCGGTTTCCGTCTCTACGGGGATAACAGCTTATCTGAAATACAAAGAGTGTAATCGCGCAATTAAAACACTTGCATAATTTAATTGCTCTCTACCGGCCTGAGCGTATGACCGCGAAATCAAAACTGCTTTTAATCTTTTTTTTTCATATCAACTTCTCGCGGACGCAAACGTGGTTTCCGAATCGGTAGCGAGAACAGCCTTGGTATAGAGCGAAAAATGTCATTGAATTCTATAACTGCACTGAATCGAAAATTGACTTTCAAACCTCTGCTAAACATCCAACGCGCCAGCTTCTCCCAATCAAAAGTAGACTTTGGTCAGAAAGACCAAATACGAATTTTCCGAAAATGATGATCAATTTTTTCTCACTTGTCATTTCTGGCGCGTAATTCAAAAAATAAGACTTGAAATGTCAATTCCACCATGTTCACCATCGTCTTTTAAAAATCAGATTTGTTTTGAATCGATTTCATTTATTGATAATTTTCTCAAGTTTAGAATTTATTGTATTAATAATTTATTCAATGTTGACTATTTACTCAAATTATCTTGAAACAGAATCATTTTTCAGAATAATTGCAAAGAGAAACTCGCTCTTGATTTTTGTGTAAAATTAAGTCACTTCTGGGCCATTAAATTTCAATTGAACCAAGTAAGTTTGAGATTTTCCTGCTCCGATCCCGCCACCAAATATGGGCGATTCCTGCCCCTTCCCGCCATAAAAGTAGCGACAATTAGCGTGGTCTTGATTGTGCCTCGCTTTATGTTCTTTTGTGTAGTTCTTTTACAACTGTTATCGCAAGTGCCTTCACTAAAACAAATCTTCGTTTTCGTTCTATAATCGAGTACTCATCTCCACTACGCAGTCGAGGTAAGATTTATCAGTCAATATGATTATCATTCGGGAATATACATGGATATAACTCATTACTAAATTTATTCTCTTTCAAATTATGAAAAATAATATAAATCGGAAGTGAATGATTCTATTGCGTAGATTGATACTTCTTGTGTGAGAAATGATCATATTTTCAATCTATGATAGTTGAAAATTGAACCCTTATGAAAGATTAGCTAGGGCCACACTTTTTGAATCTCTGAAAATGCCGTAACCCACGATTATTGAAAAATGTTATCATGAACGTAGCAATATAGATCGGAAATCCAGTGGCGTAGCGCGGCGGGGGCAGAGGGGGCGCTCGCCCCGGGCGGCGCTTTGCTAGGGGCGGCAAAGTCCGAAAAAATTAATGAAATAAAAATTTGTGATAAACATCTTTTTTTTTTTCTTTTTTTTTTTTTTGAAAGTTATATTTTCTCTCAATGTAGGGGAAAGGGGCGGCAAATTTGGCATCTGCCCCGGGCGGCAGGATCCCACGTTACGCGGCTACGGAAATCTGCAAAATTGGAATGAAGTGTCACCAATGAATAATTTAATGACAAATATGAAAGACAAAACAAGAACAGTTCCAAAATGATTATTAAAGTAAGATTTAATTGATATTAGTAGAACCAGAATCAGAACATGTATGTTATCGAAGACTTCATAAGTTTGAAACCAGAACAAGAACACGATAATAACGGACAATGATAAGACTATGACAAACAGAATGGGGATGTATCGCAAGAATGATTCTTAACATGAGATTTAATGATTATCAACCAATGTTTGACAAGATTACGTATTTGTGATCGTGGTCAATTGCATCTTGCAGTTCTACAGAAGTGTCTTTCCATACTACGAATGGTGGAATACTGACTTTGGTAAAGATCATAATAATGGATGAAATGAGGGGTTCATTATAAAAATGTATCCGGGTGAATATTCGATAAGTGGGTCCACCGCCTAAGAAATATGTCTGCACTATTAACTTCGCTCTAATAGTAGACCTTTATACTTTTTGAGGAGAATTTAAAGGATTGACCATATTCATCAGCGGGCCAGATAATTTTTCTTTTATTTTTCATTTTATTTGACTTCAGGGTAATTACACCTGCCAGGGTAATTACACATGTGCAGAGGAATTACTTTTTATACCAGGGTAATTACATTTGTGGGCCATACATTTGAAAATAGAAGAAAATCGATCGAAAAAAATATTTATTAATGTATTTAATAATATATTTCAACATTATTTTTAACAAGAAAATGACATAACAAACACAAATAATTATTAATAACATGTATCTGACTGCAAATCAAAATATTATAATCAAGAACGATAGTTTACCCATTCTATTAATATAATTAAAATAACAGAACTTTATATAAAAAAAAAAAGAATCTGAACTACAAACGAGCACTTAAATTATTAAATATTCATCAATGTATTTAATGATATATTTCAACATTATTTTTAACTAGAAAATGACATAACAAACACAAATAATTATCAATAACATGCATCTGACTGCAAATCAAAATATTATCAAGAACGATAGTTTACCTATTTTTTTAATGTAATGAAAATAACAGAACCTTATATTAAAAAAAAAAAGAATCTGAACTACAAACGAGCCCTTAAATTCTCAAAATATCACTTCAAATCGACAGTAGAATAATAGAATAAAAAATAGAACTCATGACAGCTTATTTTAGTTTCAACTAAGGCTAAATATAGTATTTAAATATGGTAATTATGAGATCAATCGAGTTGAAAAAGCGGTCTCCAGATCAGTCTTAATAAAAAATAAACACTTCACTTTTCGAAAACATGTACAGAAGTATCAAATTTATAAAAATATCTCTTTCCTTTCGAAATCATTGTTGGTATTGGTAATAGACAAATAATCTGATCAAGTGGTACAAAAGATATGTCTTTATCGTTAACTTTGAAAAGTGTGCCATCATCATTGCATAACTTCGAAAATGTTACTTTGATTTCTCCCTCGTCTTCATCGATTTCTTCAGAGCAGATTGCTGCATATCTGTACTCGCTTTTCTTCGCACTCAATTTGACTAGTATAAAATCTCCCGAGGAGTAGACATTTTTTTTGTTATTTACTTCTGAACATCCGGCAACTGCCCTACCCTCATTTTCAGACTCACAATCAGAGTAGATGTCAGCAACTGCTAATGTTTCAGCCACTACTGTAGAATACTTGAGCTCACCTAATGTATAATGAGTGCAGCATTCTTCAGTACAAAAGCAACTCAGTGTCTTCATAGTAAGCTTGCTTGGTAGAAAAATATTTCCACAAACTTGATGGACTCGTAACGTTCCCGTAAATGGCACAATGTCTTTTGAATGGGCATCTAATACAGCGACCACTTCTTCTATATCATTGTTACTGATGACGAAAGTGCGAATTTCTGGACAGTTCTCTTTTATGATGGTGGCCAGAGAATCTAGAGATGAAACATCTCTACCCAAAGAAACGAATTTGTCTGCCGTTCTTTTGCAAACTGCCCCGACACCATCCGGTGCACCTTTGCCGTGGCCAGCTTCGTGGTAATTCCATGTGAATCGCTTTATTTCTGGATAAAACTCGTGTAGCTTACAGGCCAACATGAAGAACATCGTTTTGTTTCTGTACTGAGTTACGGGTCCGTCACTCAAAAAATGAATGTTATTCACTTGTTCAGGAATCAATTTGAAAATGGGTTTTAGATGCGCCCAAATCGCAGCCGGACCATGAGCCAGATTGCTTGATAAGGTACATACACATGTGGTGGATATGGAATCTTCAGCGTTGCGCGTATAAATTACAACCGTGTGAAGGCTATACTGAGATCTTGAGCCCCCAAAATGAAAAGCTTGGATTTCTTCACTATATTTAGCGTTATAGTTTTCGCTGAAGTCCATATGTATAATACAGTCTTCTTGGGTCATTTTGTTTCTGAACGTTTTTATTTCATTATATTGGTGAACGATATTGAGCTGATGTTCGAAAAACTTCGCTAGACTATTTTCAAGCTGATCAATAACTTCACGAAGCGGAAGCTGAGTAATTTTCTTGGTATATTTTTTAATTTTGCGCGGATTCTTAGATTTACTGTCAATTATTGTTTCCGAAATTATCTCCCACCGTTTCAAATTAATAGGGGTGGTGTCATCTAATTCTTTATATTCAATATGTCTTGTCATGCAGCTGCGACATACTCGACCGAGACATGTTTCATTATAACGGTTGCAACACATAGTCTCCAGAAGCTTTTGATGATTTGGAATAGAAATTATATTGGATTGGTTCAGACTTTGCAAAAGGAGATCCATGTTAGCGTGGATAACACATAGGCATGTATCACGATCAGAACATCTAGGTTGTGTAATCCAGAAAGGGCGAAGTTTGCAAAAAATACTATAACTTAATGTTATGTCATGAGAAGACAAATATTTTCTGTGTAAATTTTTCATTGTGTCTGATAATACACGTTTCTGTTTTTTCTCTTTGTTCCTGATCAGGAATTCTTTCTTTCCAGCACATAAGCGCGAGTTACAATCTTCTTCTAGAAACTGCACGACACTTTCTTTGATGCGATGACGAAACATATCGTTTCTGGATTTTCTTTCATATTTCAAAACAGAATTGTTGTCAGTCGGTTGTAATCTTCTTTTTTTCGAAATACTCCTTATCTCTCGGAGGACCTTATATTTTCTTGTGAGATTACCAGTTACAGCACGTGTGAAAATTGCTTTTTCCTTTGGGGTGCTTAACGTCTGAAAATTGTTATGTAGCTGCTGCTTCATAACTTCCCCGAATAATAAGTTTTTTGTAATCTTTTCTTTTGAGGTAGGGCTCGGGTCTGCTAACATTTGGTTGACCTTAGTATTTGGAGTTACATTTTCACTGACCTTAGATCTCTTAAGACGGCGCAATCGCTTTTTAAATTTGTCTAACTTCTTTTTCAAGTTGATTATTTCTGTTTCTCTCTGCTTCAACATTTTGTTTCGCAATTTTCTCGTTCGTTCAGACTTCTTTTTTCCGGAAATTCTTCTTCCGTCCACTCTATTTTGGTTTACAGGTCGGTCGTCATCTGAAGGGGGTGGTGTATTCTCTCTGACTATTACATTGGTAATTTCTTTCAAAGCTGCTTTTCTCTTTCGGAAGGCAGCAACATTTTCTCTTCGCTGTTTCCTCACTAAACGTTTTTCCCTGGGTGTCATATCTTTGACAGCTTTAACTTTACCTTGTTGTTTTTTTTTCAAGTATTTCAATTTTTCTTTTTCTTTTTGCTCTGCGAGCTTCTGGGGATCATTTTTGATGCGCCGGTATCTTGCCCTCTCTGCTTCCCTTTTCTTCTCTAACTGTTCTTCTCTGGTTAGTTTCTTTTCTTTTGCCATTATGCTATGAGTATAAGAAATAATATAGTATTAGAATCATTATGATAATTGTATTATAGTAGTATGAGCATTACTCGTTTTATGATTTTATACAATAATTAATATGGATCCAGAAATCAACCTCACAAAAATGTAAGTCCCCTGCAAAAGTAGTAATTCCCCTGTCGCTTAGTTGTACAGGAGAATTACGCCAGGGGAATTACAAATTCTTTCTTTTTGAAGGCATTCTCCTCAAAAATCAAATTTATTTTTTTCAGAATTTACAATGCTTATGAAACTATTTATTTTATACAAATTGAAAGTAAAAAATTAAAATTATACTCACTTTCTGCGACAATAACCCACTACAGTGGAATTACAAACTTACTGGCACGGACACATCTTCACCCATTGAGCATCACATAAGAACTAATAAAAATTGAAGCGGCAAAATACCACTTGGCTAATAACTAACTTCACTTTACGGACGACCATCTGCATAATAGTAGCAGTGTTCCATTGCGTCCAACTTCAGAACTACAAAATCAAAACATTGACAGGGGAATTACAACAAAACGTGGGGACGCGCATTCAAACGCTTGTAAATCTGTTACAAAATTTTTTTTCATCAAATATAACTGGACCAATATTTCGTTTGTTTATCGCGCGATAGGCATTCATAGTGTTAGGTCAAAATTCGGTACAGTTAAAAAAATACCATCATAAGTATTAGGAAAAACGGCATGGGGACACACCAGGGTAATTACATTTTCATACTTTAAACATGAATTGTGGTGAATGTATTAATATATTTTATGAAAAATTAACTTGTCCATGAACTTCAATGGAATATTAAATGTTATGGATTAGTTTCAAACCTTAGTTATTGTTATATAAGAAAAAAATATGCGGGGACACGCTTGGACCCACTTATCGAATATTCACCCATCCACTATAAAAAATGTAAAATGTAGATCGAATAAAATAGCGAAACACGAAACACAAATAATAGGCCCTAATTCTAAGTATTCAAATTTTTTTATGAATAAAAACCCATACGATGTCAATCATTTCACTTTTTTCACCCGTTAGAACACAGTTTGTGATAAATTAAAGAATGACGGTGGCAGATATCTTTTGCCTGTGGCAAATTAATGCATGTAAATAAAATAACACACATTTTCACTATCAACATTCCTCAGTTATCGCTACCTCACGATCTTTCGGGGCTGAGAATGCAATCATCTCAAGAAAATTTCTCAGAAACGTGTAAACACGTGAAAATAATTCAAGCAGAAAAGATGACATGTGAGTAATAATTTCAAATTATATCATGTATATCATTCAATTTCCGCATTCACGCAGGTAATACAATCGAGCGTGAATAATTTCAGTATAATTTCAATTGGTAGATAAAATCAATACGCAGCGCAACACTGTACCTATTGAAATTCAAAATATTCAATAAATATTCATGATTCAAGAAAAATCAATAAAATTATTAGAATCATTATAAATTAGTACGATAAAAGAAAAAAATGTATTGAGGAAATGATGGACAAAATATTATTAAATAAATCGAGCAGTGCCATAAAAACATACGGCAAAAATTGAAGGGAAATAAAAGCGGATTCGATCATTCTCTCTCGCTTCTGTTGACCGATCTCTCAAACTCATGTCATGATTGGGCTTGTTCATTATCATCTCAAAGCCAGGCTTTCTACTCTGTAATTTTGTTGGTCCATAAACGTTATTGTTTCGTATTCGCACAGCTCCATTAAAATACCCAACAGGAGGAAACGAGATGTTGGACGATAACATGAACGAAATTGAAGAAAGAAATATGCCGTTTACCTCTTCCGAAGACTTACAGCGGATGGAAGGCGGTACAGACGTGTAAGTTTTTGAAGAGAAATACGAATAAACAGAAACAAAAAAATCCGATACGACCATTTTCAATTAGACGTGCAATATATTACAGAGAGCATCCGTGATACGAAAAAATAGCAGATACAACTTTTTGTCAGGTATGAAAAAACGCAATTTTCAAAGATTTAACAAAATTCTGAAAAAAATCATACGTATTCAGAAAAATTAAAAAATAATTTTCACACAAAAAAAAAAGTTGGGTCGTCGGCTAATTTCATGAATAGTTTTTTTTTCCATGAATTTGTTAATAACTTTTCAGAATTATTATTATGCAAAATCAATCTCTCGAGGATCTTCTGCATGCTTGATTTTTTTCAGATTTTTCCCCCATCGAGAAGTATTCAAGATCTGCTCTGAAACCCACGTTTGGTGGGACCGTAGGTGAAGAACCACCTTAATGGAAAAAAAAATGTGTATCATTTCAACAGATAACTCGCTTGGACCATGCGCGCGCAACAGCCTTTAATGATCCAAGTTTCTTCAGCATCGGAGAACGGACTATAATCACGATGTTAGGAGAACATAATGTATAACGTAATGTATAAGACTCTTAATTCATACCAGAACTGACCGACCCAAGCGAAGTGGGATAGAAAACTCAATATATAGTATAAGCAAGCAAATTTCGAGCAAGTAATGTTTATTCTTTAAATTGTACACTGAATGAAATAAAAAGAAGACGGTTTGCAAATCAGCTGTCGATAATCTATTATAAAGAATGAAGAGATCCTCTTCTAATATCACATTCCGAAAAACAAAAAAAAAGTCAAAAGTACCAAAGTAAAAGTCTTCAGCTTCGCAGGATGGACACAGTCGTTGTGAATCGGGGAAATTCTGTCGTCATCGATCATTTTATCGTTCAGATTGACTCGTCTCGCTACGCCGATCATCCAGTTCGCTACTGATTCTCTTGTCGATATGATTCGGCGTCATTTCCACGTGGCAATCAATGAGATCCCTGATCTTGTCACGAAAATAGGAGAGACTTGAAAATCAGATAAATGCAAAGTAGATTCAAGGAAAACCCGTGGGAAACGATTCCTCATTCTTATGAACATACGTGCTCAAACCAAATGCCAAATTTTCGAATATCTATGGCGTTATCTGTAGTCACAGGGTGGAAATTTTAGTGGGTGAGTTTCAGGATGGTCCAAGGGTCCCCAGGACCTTCAATATCGCTGCAGTTGGACACCCCGAATCATGTTCGAATTCGATGAACCATTCTCCTGGATCTCAATAAATATTGACCCTATAGATTCCTCATCCCATTCATATAAATATAATTAATTATAATGTAACTGTATTTTGGAATGTTTTTTTATAATAATTTGAGCCTAAGAAATTCTCGTGATTTTGAGATTTTTACCGAATTCTCGAAAAAAAAATTTGATATCCTTTTTGTGTTGTTTAATTTTCAATAATTGTTTAAACTGTTGTTGAGAATTTTTGTAAAGGACATCTCAAGAAAATTTTTCGAAAGAGAACAATCACGACAATTTACAACGCGTTATACGGGGTGTTATGCCAACTACATCGCAGTAATGCAGGTCTCGGACCGTCAGGTATAGTCAAAGATCGATCCACGCGATCGTCAGGCGGCTGATAAACATGACTGCGAAATATTCTTGCATCACATCGCACGTGGCATAGATGGGGGGGGGGGGGGGGGGGGGAGCCTACAATTCGCCTCTCGTATGTCGTCAAACTACTATTCCCCTTCCCAAACTCGCGCTCTGTGGATGCTTGCTCAATGTCGTCATTTTGTCTAGTAAGCTCACGCATCCATGCCCAGCATCCTGTTCCGATATTGAGGTTCCACCTTGGCGGTCAATTGCTATGTTCAAATGTTTGAGCATGCTGGCACAATGCAAACAACTTGCCGTCAAATTGTTATCTGGGTAGAAGTGTCTTCTCTGAAATAAATCTTCGTCTTCGTTTTTCGAACCGCTGCCGCTGTATATAATCGATCACTCAGGTTCTCTATATCCAAGGTAAAATATATGGTCATCACTTATTACTTATATTACTTATACGCATACTTAACATGTCATATATTGATGTATGAATTCTTGGAATATCAAATTTTCTACTATGCTTCATCAAAGCTCTCCATATCGGAGATTTCACGTACTCATTGAGGCGGACGATCGGAAAAACTGAAGAAAAAACTTTACCACGGAGATTGAAAATCACTGTAAACGGCTGGAAAATCCACCTGGATGGACGAACCTCTGTCCATTCCAGCGTCCGTACTGTTTTGTCTGTTTGAGAAAAAAAATCGCGAAATTTGTGACTGAAGTCCAAGAATTTTACGATACTAATCGAGGCTTGACTGTACCGACCTTGGGCGAGCCAAGGCTGTTATAGGAGAGAAAAACAAGAATCGATTGAGGAAAAAGGCACGGCTTGATAATTTATTCATATAATTAATTCCTGCACTACATGATAGAACGTAGCTGAACGCTGAAATCGGAAAAATGGAAGGAAAAAAGAGGAATGCGAGATGTAGGCTCGTATGCGGTAGTACCTTTATCAAACGTAGCGACATCCCTAAAAATGTTGATTCAACAGAGCCAGTCCCATTTTTGATCTCGGATTGAGAACTTGTCATGGAACAAGATGTGTTTAAAATTCTACGGGTCGATTTAAAACAAAATTCGCTTCATGCATGAAATGCAATTGTGTGATGGTCGATGAGCAATGCAGTTAATCAATTCGGATTGGTGAATGGCAAAATACACCATGTTTCATCATTAATTAGACGGGATGGCATTGTAATTATGCTCGTTTACGTATCAACATTATCTGGATATTATTAGTATGAAATATTTCAGACTATGTCGGGTTGCGGTTGCGGCGACACCGGGGGCACCTGCGACGCCGGGAGGACCTCCGATACCGTCGGCACTAACTGTAATACCGGGCCCAGCATCTATGATTACTCGTACTCCGACGGCACCCGTAATACCGGGGGTTCATCTGTGTGTTGCAAATCAGCTAGCGACACAATCGTGTGTTGTCTGTTAATAGGGGCTGCATTGGTAATAGTGGTACACTGAGAGACTTTTTATATCAAAAATCGGTAAAACTATATCAACGTTTAATATGTGAACTTCAGAAGTAGAGAAGTCCGGGGCTGCTTTTCAAAAATTCGTATGGGATATACTACCGAGTAAAATTGATATTTTCCTTTCAACGAATGTGAAAGATATATCAGTAAGTAATATAAAACACGGTAATATCTGACACGCACCATGTGAAAGATTGAAATAATCGTTTCACAATACGTCACGAAGAATATCAGTTTTTAGTATGGACCATACGAAAAACTATTTCTCACCGCTGCAAAACAAAGAAGTGAGCTGAATCGAGCGCTTCACAAATACACTGAAACTGATACACGTCACAAGATACATATATACTATATATATATAACACAGACACCTTATCACACAATACACTTTATTAATACATCTTATTAATCTTGAACAAATGTACAATTATTAGATCCAATGTTTGGCAATGTAATAATAGCCATCGCTAAGTTTATTCGTGTACGATATGAAAGCGTTCACCATATCAACTTTTACCTGGTCTGACATTTCTTCCTTTTCGTTAGACATTTGATGAATACGAAAACATTTATTTATACAACGCAAGCATGTTTCACTCGTTATTACTTTATCATTTTTGTCGAATTTTTTCCCGAAACAGCACTCGAAACAGAGCGAGGCTTCGTGCGTTCTCGGTAAGAGTCGTAATCGCTCATCGCGATTCGGGAAACATTTTGACATGCACCATACGAAAAATCGAAACTTTTTCGTTCTCATTTCTACTATTCTTTTCAGATTCACGGCTAGTTAATACAGACCATGTCAGTTTATAGCATTATAATTATCAATTTTTCTTATGGTAAATTTTGATATACAGTATCATAATATTTCATATCCACCATACTAAATTTACGTATTATTTTGTCAAAGACTGGTATGGCAATGTCAAACTTCGATATGACACTACGAATAATTACCATATTTTCCACTCTCTTCCCTACTTTCTATTGTAACATATTAAACGTTGATATAGTTTTACCAATTTTTGATATAAAAAGTCTCTCAGTGTAACAATTCTTTATTGTATAATGTACCTTTTTCGGCAAGGGCATTGAAAAGTCACTTTTTGACGCCTCTTTTCGATCCGTGAAGTAGCACTTGATACGGCTGATTTCAGAACTGCTCTATAAAGTCTTCATACGGCAGTCTGGATGCGCAGCTCGAAGTGCGCGATAGATCGCGCCATAAATTCACTCTTCGTCGTATCAAGTGCGAATATCAACAGGCGTCAAAGTGACTCTTCTTCACACGAGCTCCGAAAATGCCCCTTTGCGACCTCTTGAGCAGGCGCAAAACAGGACTTTTTGGCCCTCGGGCGGACAAGTATTTTTCGCCCGCTAAAAGCGGGCGAAAGAGAGTCCTTGTCCGCCCTCGGGCGCAAAGTCCTGTTTTGCGCCCGCTCGCTTGGTCCCAACAGAGACATTCATGCAGAGCAGGTGTTGAGAAAAATATCGTGTGCATCACGGGCGCAAGGCTATTTTGGCGAGTATGCATGCAGCACACTCGCCTTCGGCTCGTGCCGCATATTGCACACTCACAATGTAGTTCTTCGCGCCCTTGATACACAATGTACTATTTCATTCCTATGTCGAAAAAAATATCGTATGGGGGCGCCCGTAAACCGTTTTTGACTCGAATAATGATTTCAGAACTCGCTTCCGGCTTGCCTTCGGCTTGCCTTCGGCTCGCCTTTAGCTCGTACCCCCACGAAAAAAATATATATGCTAGGATATATGCATGGGATATATCCTAGCACATATGCTAGGATATATGCTAGGATATACTCAAATTTGCCCAAAGATATATCCTAGCATATATCCTGGCATATATATGCTAGGATATATCCCATGCATATATCCTAGCATATATTCCGGCATATATTCTAGCATATATTCCGGCATATATTCTCCAGCGTATATTTTTAGCATATATTCTAGCATATATTGCTGTATATATGTTGAATAGTTTATCAAAAAGAGAAAAAAATCTAGATACGTTGGCGTAAAAAAATTAGCGGCAAATTTTTTTTCAGATATTTATTGTACATATTTGTCAAGTTTAAAATATTTATATTAAAATATGTGACTTTTCCGGTATGTTTTAAACCTCCTAACATTTTGAGGTTGTTTCGGTAATGTAGCCAACATGTTACAACGTGCGTTGGCAATAATATTAGCGTGATTTACACTCAATTCAATTTCTTCATCGTTGGTATCATTAGCAGCCGATGATGAAGGCCTGGAGACATAATTCCTTCGGGTGCCTCAATTTTCCACTCCAACATTTTACTTGAACCTTAAACAATTATGTATAAATAACTACCGAATTCATTATGCAAAAATGTATAATTCGAATGAATTGATAATTTTAATAATAAAATAGGCTCTTACCGGACACTTCCATCACTATTGCGTGGAAACATTTCCAACCACCGAGTGCCATTTTCTTCGTATCGTGCCATTCAACTACATCCATCTTTTCGGATCATGATCTTCGCTCAAAAATTCTTCGAAATCAAAATCCTGAATGTGCTGAATATCGATTCCTGACGTCATCGTCTTGACATCTCTTCTACCTACCCATTTAACTAATACCTACATTTTTTTCAATGACCAAATTATTTATTAATTGATTATTTTATCAAACCCGTTCACCTCGGCTAGCCCTATATGTTTTGACAATCAATAATTGAAGACGAGCAAATCCTGACTCTGTGACAACGCTAAATTGAAAAATAAAAAACCCTCGTCGGTAGCGCCTGATCGGTAGTTAGCGTTATCGCAGAGTCAGGATTTGCTTGTCTTCAATTCTTGATTGTCAAAAAATAAAGGGCTAGCAGAGGTAAACGGGTTTAATAAAATAATCAATTAATTAATTATTTGGTCATTGAAAAAAATGTGGGTATTAAATGGGTAGGTGGAAGAGATGACAAGAAGATGACGTCAGGAATCGATATTCAGCACATTAAGGATTTTGATTTCGAAGAATTTTTGAGCTAAGATCATGATCCGAAAAGATGGATGTAGTTGAATGGCACGATACGAAGAAAATGGCACTCGGTGGTTGGAAATGTTTCCACGCAATAGTGATGGGAGTGTCCGGTAATAGCCTATTTTATTATTAAAATTATCAATTCATTCAAATTATACATTTTTGCATAATGAATTCGGTAGTTAATTACACATAATTGTTTTAGGTTCAAGTAAAATGTTGGAGTGCAAAATTGAGGCACCCGAAGGAATCATGTCTCCAGGCCTTCATCATCGGCTGCTAATGATACCAACGATGAAGAAATTGAATTCAGTGTAAATCACGGTTATATTATTGCCAACGCACGTTGTAACATGTTGGCTACATTACCGAAACAACCTCAAAATGTTAGGAGGTTTAAAACATACCGGAAAAGTTACATATTTTAATATAAATATTTTAAACTTGACAAATTTGTACAATAAATATTTCAAAAAAAATTTGCCGCTAATTTTTTCACGCCAACGTATCTAGATTTTTTTTTCTTTTTAATAAACTATTCAACAAATATACAGCAATATATGCTAGAATATAATGCTAAAAATATACGCTGGAGAATATATGCCGGAATATATGCTAGAATATATGCCGGAATATATGCTAGGATATATGCATGGGATATATCCTAGCATATATATGCCAGGATATATGCTAGGATATATGCTAGGATATATCTTTGGGCAAATTTGAGTATATCCTAGCATACATCCTAGCATATATGCTAGGATATATCCCATGCATATATCCTAGTATATATATTTTTTCCGTGGGGGTACTGAAATCATTATCCTCGCCGGAAAACACTTGGTTTACGGGCATGCCACATAATATACTAGTTCACGACTAGTTATGCGCAAGCGTGGCCGCCGTATTAAAAAGGCGGTAATATAAAAGTTTCGGGCACTTTTTATAAACATGGCTGAACAACAAGGATCGTTACCCTTATTATCGGTGAAATTAAATGAAAAATTAGTTGATGTCATGGTGCTTCATTACCGCATCCCACGCTGACAGCTCATAATTGTATTCAGTTACGACGATGGTTGAAATGCCATGGGCGTCCCCAAAGTCGAAATAAAGCAGAACTTGTTGCGAGGTTCAAATAACAATTATATTCATATTAGGTTCAAAAAAATTAATATAGGGGACGGAGGGGCAAAACGGGGCAGGGGGGGGGGGGCAGAATGGGGTACCCTAAAAATTTAGTAAAATTTTTTTTTTTTTTTTTTAATTGGAAGAATATCAATAATATAATTTGATGTGGTAAAAATTATTAAAACAAAAAATTTTTTCATCTTTGGATCCAATAATTATGTCAAAAATAATTTATCTCACATATAAATTATTCATAAAAAAAAAAATTCTCATGGCAGCTGAAAATTTTATTTATTTACTTTGATTACAATGAAAAAAAGGAAGATTCAGCATATTTCAACTCCTGAAAACTTTATATTTTAAGTACCCCCGTTTTACCCCTCCCTCCCCTAATAATAATTGAAAAAATGGAGATTAATGATAAAAAAACACATTATTATAGGTATTAATATACAAATTCGCCAGAAATGATTCACCACGCGGCGCGGCAAACAATATGCAGTAACCAGTGGGAAGGATGCTTTTTCGAAAAAGACCCTCTCCCATTGGATCACCCAGCTGTATCTAATTATATATATTTTGTACGTCAAAAAAAAAAAAAAACGTATATACTCGGTTAAATAGGAGCCATTCCACGTCAGACCTGACAAAATAATTCAAAATCTGACCTCGATATTACCGATTTCGCTATAATTTTTTTACAGGTTCTATGGAACAAATAAATTCATCAAACAATTTTATTTCAATTTTTTTTTGGCCCCTATTTTCTGAGTTACATGGGGGTGAAGTTCAACACCCAGGGAAATGGGTTTCTTAAATTATTTAATCTAAATAAATTTCATTTGTATATATGAACCTGATAGAAAATTCATTTGCCGCAAATAAATTTTTCATTTGCACGAAATATATATGAATTACCCAGCAATAAATTTTATTTTAGTAAAATAAATAATCTATTAGGTTCATCATTCGAAGAAATCTTTTTTCTGGGTGTAGAATGTGTAATATATGCGATACATACTTTTTGTAATTTTATATGTCAATGTTAATAAATATCTAATTAATTGAAATTGAATCTAAGTTGATTTCATAGATGCTGTGCATCTCTGCAGAATAGCGATAGATTTCGATCGTTGACGTAGGATCCGTGAATCAGCTGTAGAAGACGAGAGGAAGTGAATCGGGATGTTGATTGACGATGGTAAGTGATAAGTTGACAATGAACGAGATCTTTTATTGATTCGATTGAACGTGATACGATCTGTACTGCGAGAGAACAGAACGACGACTGACTCTTACATATGCGAGAATACTCTTACATAAGCGGAAACTCCGAAGCGGGTCACTTTTACCGCGTCATCATGTTGCTGCAAAATGTCGATTCCGTAAGATGTCGGTATTTTTGTTTGGTTCAAGATACACAGTGGCAGTTTGTCGGTCATTTATTTATCAAATAAGACGAGATACAGTGTAACCTCCGAATAAGACCATGCCCGGGCTTGTAGGGGAATATAATTCCGAGAAATAAGTTACCCCCACCTGTGGTCCGAACTCGCCACGAAAAATTCTCGGCTCAACCTCCAAATAGGACCGCTCGCACTCGATGAATTTCACGTGCAAAGTGTGGTAATCTAACATAAATTTCATTGTTCTAAATTCGGTTTTTTAATGTTGGGGACCTGGGAAATCTCGACGCTAGTAAAAACGAAACAAATAACGGAGACATTGACTCGAATTTTTTTTATATAATTCGTATCAAATTTTGTTTCAACAGTAATTCAATAATACAGCAGTATGTATTATAAATGGGATTTTTCATTGATATTGTTCTCTACTTTAAAATTCCAAATGCTCAAGTACATATAAAGAATGATATTCAAGTGATAATTACATGTATTATCCTAAATGCAATATTTATTGTATTATGAGTAAGGTAAAATGTTTATCCGAGGAAAAATACTCAATTTGTGATTTGTACGAAGTACTTGGCAGTATTTGGCAAAATTTGATGTATACTATTTCTTTTAGAATTGAATAAAAAAATATTATTTTTCAACAAGAATTGCTGAAGATGTCACCCGAGTCGAAATTTTAGCCCTCCTTTAACTCCAGTGGAACCTATTTTTCTTTGTAATGCATGAGCCGTCACCCTCCGTTGAACCTACTAGGCCCTATTTGCAGAATTCAGTGCTGTCGGTGAACCTCCTTTCGCTCTACTTCACCCTCCGATGACCCTCCTAGACCTCTTTTCGATCGCAAATATCTCGCGGACATGAACCTACGTAGCCTCATTTGAATCCGAAGATCCCTGTCTTCACCCTATGTAGCCTCCTTTGGATCTAAAGACTCCTACTCTGACCCTCCATAGCCTACTTTGGATCAAATGCTGGCCAAGAACAAGCAGGACCAAAAACTTTGGATCCAAAGGAGGCTATGTAGGGTCAAGGCAGGAGACTGGATTCAAAGGAGGTTACGTATGGTCAAGGCAGTTAGCTGGATTCTGGAATATGTTTTTTTGAAACTCCACTACTTTCAACTTCGGGTCTTAGTTTATTACATTCATAACTCTGTAGTTTAAACAAAAATACCTAATCCACAGATATTTATGATAACGCATATCTCGCTAAATTTAAGTGCAATTGAACCTCGTAAGCGTGCGCTCAACGCTAAAGCCTTGACAACACAAAGGCGCCTATCAGGATCAGTTGTGGATTCCACAATAATAGATCTCTATGTCACTGCTCGATCGGTTTACCGGATTTGTAAAATATGGAATATATAGTTACACTAGGGTGGCCTTTAAGAATGAAAATTTGTTTTTTGCTGAAAAGATGAAAAGAACACGTGCCGCAGACGATCAAAGTTTTTGTTTTAAGGAATCTGCAGTTTTTTGGAAATGCGTCACAAAATATGCAGATTTGACAAAAAAAACTGGAGAAAAAAATTTAAAAAAAAATTTGAAACAATTGAATTTTTTTCTTCGGTCTTCTGTCGAATCTGCATATTTTGTGACACATTTTTGAAAAACTACAAATTCATTACAACGCAAACTTTGGCCGTCTGCCGGCACGTGTTTTTTTTTCTCATTTTTTTAACGAAAAACAAATATCCCTCATCTTTTTACACAAAAAGGAAACTTTTTGGGGGGCGTATCGAAAAATTCAATTTTTAAAGGCGACCCTAAGGTACACCGTTAGAAAACAAAAATGTTCCAGGAGGTCCACTAAAATTTTGACAGTAATTTCAACACTGTTTCAAAATAAACAAAAAATTGCAGTGAACCACCTGGACCTTTTTTTCTAACAAAATGTCATATTTCATTCGGATAAACAGATAACCGCGTGAACGGAAGATCCATGGTATAATATTTAGTGATTATTCGTAATACTAATAAAGTAATAATATATGCAAGGACTTCAATCTAGTCCTGCAAATGTCAAATTTTGATGACATTGAAATATTTCGAGTAATAACTTGACACTTTGATGGGCCCCGCACAAGTAGAAGAGTATTGAGTCATATGCTATACGATAGTTTAGCGTAGTGGTTAGGGCGTGCGACTAGTAACCGAGCGGACGTGGGTTCAAATCCCGGCGGGCACGAAAAATGCGGCGATATTCTCAGTGCGGTATAATGCGATTTTATCAACATAATGATGCGTAGGTTGGGTCATCTGACGATAACATCTGTCATATTTCGTATTTATCTTTTTTTTCTCGACTATTATTAATTATTAATTGTCTGGCGCTGGTTAATATCAGTTTAACTGGCCCGACCGTCGCTAGCACCCGGCTGAAATTTTACTAGAGAAGGAGGGTCTGTAGGGTCTACGCGAGATTCGATTTAGGCCGACAGGAGGCTCTGTAGGGTCTACGTGAGATTCGATTTAGGCCGAAAGGAGGGTCTGTAGGGCTTGTGAGTCATTTGGGATAGGCCCAAAGGAGGGTTCGGAGGTTTTATTTGTACCCTCCACAACCTCTTTTGAATCCAGATGTTCAGTTTCTGCCACTTTTGTAGGTTCAAGTGGAGTCTGACATTAAACGTACCGTGTACGTCGTAACCTCCTTTGACTCCTCGATACTCCAAAGATTTGACAGACTCTCGACGAGACTACGAGGCTGAAAGGAGGTTCAAAGCAGGTCTAAAATTTCGACTCGGGCACTTTGTGTTACATTTTTCAAGATATGTGATTAAAATTTTCTATTAATATAGGGTAAAGTGCGGAGAGATGCCTCGCGGTTTCAAATTATCGAAACCAAAATCTAATCAGTTCTTAGTTTGCAAAAGCCACGTCGATTGAGACCAGAATCATTAAAATCCAATAACTCGTTCTCGAGATTTCGTCGGACAAAAAAATTAATCAGGCATCAGTGCCTCTTTTGAGCCATCGGTGCCCCTTTTGAGTCATCGGTGCCTCTTTTGACCCATCGGTGCCTCTTTTAACCTCTCGGCGCTTCACGTGGGTAAAATCCCCATTTTCAGACCGTATGAAGTAAAATCTTGTACTACACTCGACGGAAAAACTTTTTCTGACGAGTGTGAGGTTGCAGCACGAGCCGAAGGCGAGGCACTCGTATCGTAATGTACTATTGTATGTTTAATAGCTGCGTCAAATTTTTTTTTTCATTTCTATACCTATTTTTCTGAGCGTCAAGGTGGTGTAACCCATTAAAAAGATGGGATAATCATGCGGCATTTATCCCGAATTGCAGGAAGAGACGCCGTGGTCAATTGTTCAATAAGAATACTGGACTTTCGCTTGGCGAATGAAACGTAGATCTCAAATTGGGCTGTATAAGGAACTCAGTAAAACCATAACATTTATGAAAACTGTAACGAGGATAGTAATACTTGTATATAACTAGACCCCCCCCCCCCCCCTGCCCCGCGTGAGATTTCAACGAGGAAAATTCGTACGTACCGTCTTCTGTCCGCCATTACTTTCTTTTTTGTGCGAATTCGATCGCAATATCGATTGTCATCTGCTTCATTACTCTAATACCAAACATAAATAACCACTGCAACACCATATTTTGTCGGCAAATCAAGAGACTCGGTAGAGTCTCGCGCCAAGTACATTAGAAAGAATTTTTAAGCGCGCGGCGTGAGGCTCGACCGAGTCTCTATACCCGCACGAGAGCTCCTCGGCCTATACGGCGATGATATTATCCTCATTTTATTCCGACTCGGGTTATACACGAGATTCAAATTTTTATCTTAGAATATGGTCTCAAACAGCTTTAATTTAAGCCCAACTTTTATGCAATCGGTGCACGGAGAGCTGAGATCTAATATTCCGATTTATAGAAATGCTCAGTTTGATCAAGAATTTTCTTGGTCTTTTCCGTCTCCACGATGACGTCACGAGGCGGTTGTATGGGTATATAAATAACATAGAGAGGCGTCCCTTCTTTTCTTGGGCCCACGAAAAGACCTAGGCTAGGCGGACGGGAAATTAAGAGCGTCTGCCCGTCCAGCTGTCAACAATATAGTCTATGGCCGTGAGTGAACGTTCCGTCCTACCTCCAAATTCCAATAACGGGTTAAGCAAACGGATAAAGAAGAAGATGTCATATTATATAGAGCGATTCTGAGGAAACAGGTCAGTCTAATAGAGGCTCCCTTATTGATTTTCGTCAATGACAACGCTCTCAGGTTATAGGCTACCGTTCTTAATAGAAGATAAGCCAAAGGTCCAAAAAAAAAAAACAACGCTGTCAGATACGTAGCGGTAGCTGTCACGTCGTAGGTTATATAATGAACTGTCATATTACAATATTGTGTAATTAAATTCTAATATTGTTCATGATACAACGGTATACCATACTATTTCTTAAATAAGTAGTGATGAGGTTAAATTGATTGCAGGCGACAATTTCTGTTTATTTTGTACATTAGTTACAACCGAGGATTTCTTCGGCGACTGACTGACCCGTTGCATCTCTTCGACAAGTAGGGTTACGAACAAAACGATGTGAATATCATTCATCGAGCAATATCTCATCCATCCAGTGAAAGCTTTTCATCCTACTAGGCATCTCCGCTGAATAAAACTCTACATGTCTTCTTAGCCTAATGAGTACAAAGACAGTCCTGCATAAATGATGTGTTGGTCTATCAATGCGTGTTTAAGTTTCATCGAGTGATAAATGAATGGGAATTATCGTTCCTATTGTAAATCTATTTAATTGAGTATTTGATTGCTGCATAGAACAAAGCGTTGCATTTTTGTATAAAATACTCAATCACAACAAATTACAAATTCAATAAATGTCTTTGTTTATTCAGTTGATATTGCATAATCATATCAAATAATAATGATACATGTGCAAGGACGCTGTCCTTCTGAAGAAAAATAAATAAATAAACAATTTAATAATAACTCAATAGCATGGTTTTGCAACACGCGGCCCGTCATAGCTTTCGGACCATCGCAGATGATTTCGCAGCCAAGAATCTAGGACGTCCGCGTTCGGCGATGGATACCGTGTGGAATATCGTATTGAAGTACAAGGAAACTGGAGTCACCTATCCGCGTCGAAGTTCTACGAGTACTCGAAGAAGACGGGAAAAAGCCAGCGTCGAGAGTGGCACGAGGGGTCGGAGTATCTAAGGCCTCGGGACAACGCATTGTTGAGGAGGTGCGTTGTCTACTGTACAAGTCCCGAAAGGTACATAAGCATGATGCGCCGGATCCAGAGAAGCAAGATCCCAGGACGTCCGCGTCCATCGTACGAAACCGCGCGGAAGATATTAGTCAAATACAACGAACCGGAAGTATCTAAGTTCTCAGTACAACGCATTGTTAAGGACGACTGCCTTCGTACTTATTAGGCTTAGAAGACATGTAGAGTATTGTTTTATTCAGCGGAGATGCCTCGTAGGATGAAAAACTTTAACTGGATCGATGAGATATTGCTCGATGAATAATATTCACATCGTTTTGTTCGTAACCCTACTTATCGAAGAGATGCAACGGGTCAGTCAGTCACCAAAGAAATCCTCCGTTGTAACTAATGTAGGAAATGAACAGAAATTGTCGCCTGCAATCAATTTAACCTCATCACTACTTATTTATGAAATAGTATCGTATACCGTTGTATTATGAACAATATTAGAATTTAATTACACAATATTGTAATATGAAAGTTCATTATTGTATAACCTACGACATGACAGCCACCGCTATGTCGTCTGAAGATATCAGTCGTAGGTCTATTCAATATTGGTAGATCGCTCGTTCGTGGTATCTGACAGCGTTGTCATTGACGAAAATAAATAAGGGAGCCTGTATTAGACTGACCTGTTTCCTCAGAATCGCTATGTATACAGGGTGTCTTTCAATTAGTCATTCAAACCTACATAGGGTGATTTCTCTTTGAAATGGAAAATAATGTTTCACAAAAAAAAATGAAAAAAAAATGAAAAAAAACTGAAAAAAAAAACAAGTGACCCGGCCCACGTCCTCAGATCTTTCAGAATTTTTTTGAGTTAAAACTCCTTATCGAAAAACAGCATCCCAATTTTTTCAGGATTTTTCCCCCTTTATTTTCGAAGTTATATAGTTTTATAAATCTTGTTCTATTCATTTTTTTCTTGCGTCTTTTTGCCACCATACATTTTTTTTCAAAACATAGGTTTTTCTGTGTAAAAAAATTTCACAATTCCAAACAAATATTTTGTTTTCGTTTATGCTTGTGGAAAGCTCTTTTAGTTATCTTCAATAACTGAAGTTTTTTAATTCGATCCTCATACTTTTCACATAACTATAACATAATAGCTATCTATGTATCAAGTCCGAAAAGTGTCACAATCCGGTATGGGTAATTTCTAATATGAGCCGATCGAGTGTGCTGTGTCACAGGAGAACGAGTGCGAATTTATCGCTCGAGCGCAGCGAGGGCGATAATTCACACGAGTTCTCCTGTGACACAACAAACTCAGAGGCGAATTTTGGAAATTACCCATACCGGGTTTGACACTTCTCGGACTTGGTGCATACAATATTTTATGCGACCCGTTGTTTGAAGGTTCACTTTTTGGAAAATCGTACACCTAAAGTGTTATACACTTATACTTACTTTAGTTTCCAAAATTACTGGTGTTATTGCGTTTTGCTGTATCAAAATATTTTGACTCAGACATTTGACATTTTCAGACATTTTATTTTATAATGTGTGAACGTAGTCAAAACTAACCTGACTATGTTTATTTTAATGAAACATATTCATATTGTCCGATAATATTTTCATTATGGGCTCCTGTCCTATAATATTTCACTATATTTTAGTAACCTGAAATCGGTCACTTTGCGGCCTAAACCCAATGCTCAAAAAGTGAACTTTCAAACAACGGGTCGCATAAAATATATGAATTGAATTTGAAATTTCCTCCAATTTCTGTTCATTTATTCATTTCTCGAGCGAAAGAGAGAAAGCGGAAAAAAGAGAAAGGGAGGAAAAAGAATAATCATTGAATGCATGGAATGACTTGAAATTTTCTTCAATTTTCCTTCATTAATTCATTGCTCGTGTGTTTATCGAGATCCTACCTTGAAAATTACGTGTATTATGTAAAATTTTCTAAGCTTATTGAAAAAAATTTCAAAATTTCGGTAGTGGCAAAAAACAGCTTTTTAAATTTCAAGCTCAAATTTAAGAGCTTTTCACAGGAATAAACGAAAAAAATATATTTTTTCTGAAAGCTGAGATTTTTTACACGTCAAACCTATTGCTGAAAGAAGATGTATACTGGAAAAGAACGCAAAAAAAAAAATTAATGACACAACTACAAAACTATATGGAATATCCTCTACAATAATTCCGAAAATAAAATGGTGAAAAAATCTGAAACAAATTTGGAATTCTGTTTTTGGATGATCCAACACAGAGATAAGAGATCGCGTACTGTTGACAAATAAGCTTATGAATATTAGTAAAACACAAGTAGCACCTAAATATTGAACGCTATAATACACAATGACAGTGAGCAATAATTTATTACAATTCATTACGAACGAGAATAATCAATTAATCAAATTCTACAAAAAGTAGTGAGATCCCCAAAAAGCACCTTTGGTGCAAAAACCTTTCGCCAAGTACATTAATGTGATATATATCCGCCAAAAAGTACCTCCCACGTAAAAAAAATCCACAATCAGTTGCTACTGCCAAGTACCGCTACATCACATCACCTTTTTCTCAAATTCATAATTCGGCCTTCCATTACATGGTTTCCATAGCCATCTTGTCTTTTTACACAGAACCATAGATATAGCAATAGGCAATTGACAGTTCTATTGCTGTGAACAGAAAACATGGAGAAGTGAAAATGAAGAGTTGAAAAAAAAAAAAATTTGGAGGTAGTGGTACTTGGCGGGCCACTATTTTATGCTCTTTCCTCGTACTTTTCTACAAAAGGCCCGCCAAGTACCACTACCTCCAAATTTTTTTTTTTTAACTCTTCATTTTCACTTCTCCATGTTTTCTGTTCACAGCAATAAAACTGTCAATTGCCTATTGCTATATCTATGGTTGTGCGTAGAAAGACAAGATGGCTATGGAAAACATGTAATGGAAGGCCGAATTATGAATTTGAGAAGAAGGTGATCTGATGTAGCGGTACTTGGCAGTAGCAATTGATTTTGGGTTTTTTTTACGTGGGAGGTGCTTTTTGGGCGATATATATCACATTAATGTACTTGGCGAAAGGTTTTTGCACCAAAGGTGCTTTTTGGGGATACAATATACGCAAATGGGGCTGTGTATCATTCATAGGTTACGGTTATCAATTGTACAAAATTGCGTACACCAATTCAACCGATTCAAATAATCCGATTTGCGATATAATGACTGGAAATATTCATTTACGCTGAATCACACGAATAGTAATTGAAGTTCACTATCCATTTGAATAGAACTTTCAGCTACAAATATCATGTATCGACGCAATCATTTTGTCTTGCTGAATGAAAGTACACTGTTAGAAGTGTTTATTGTAAATTTACTAAAATTGTATTGGAAGTTTTATTCACATACAGGATAGTAAATTTACTTAACAATAGAGCAGTGATTTTGGAAAACCAAATTTGCACATTTACTAAGCTACTGTAGTAAATTTACAAAACATTAGTACAGTTATTTAAAAAAATCTATTTCAGAAAATTAAAGAAATTTTTTCAAATTTGCGAATTATTTGCTTCGTAATTTCAGAAAACTGTATTTGCAAGTTCATTGTGCTTGTAGTGCATTTAATCAACATTAATGTAGTGATTTTGAGAAACTAAATTCGCACATTTACTGTGCTGTATTGTAAATTTATAACACATTTCTTCAGTAATTGTTGATATTTGGATTCGCATATTTGCTGTGTTATTGTAGCGAAATCACTTAACATTAGTGTAGTAATTTCAATGGATACGGGCTTTTTTATTCAAATAATGATTTCTAAATTTCATGAGGATATGTACTTTTATTTTCAATATTATATATAATAAACATTACTCTTCTACAGTAAATTTACGAACCGGTATTTTAAATTTAACATATATCTGAACATTTCGATCGAAATCCTTATTGTAAATTTCGTGTGAAAGAGTTTTTGAATATTTATTTCAGGTATATTAAAATTAATGTACTAGTTTAGGGATACAGTAAAAGGATTTACAAAAGGCTGCATAAATACGTTTCTATTCTCTATCGAATATTATCAAATCAGACTTATAAAACTTCTAATAGCGTTGTCGCCTGGGGCTACACTGGTGTAGTGTAGCTATCTTCATCTTCTTTCTCTTCTATGGGGAAGAGAGAGAGTCATCGATGGCTTCGCTACACCAGTGTAACTCGGTGTAGCCCGAGCCGAAAACGCTATAAATCACTGCCGATAAGACATCATTGCACTTGTGCGCTGTATTACAACTAATTATGATGTTAAATATTAACGTCAATTTGTACGGTATCTTAACTGAATCTAGGCAAATATACCATGTCACATAAAAAGTTCGTTCAGTACCTTATCTTAATAATACTTAGACAGATATTTTTATATCAAAAGTTTGATTTTTACTCCATCAGGCATCTTAAATTAAATTATAATATATTGTAACTTTCTGCATATGTTTCACTAGCAGAAGGCTAGTGAAATTATGCTAGTTCGCGTGAGTTCTTTGTCACGGGTTATGATATTTGGAGCTCCTCTGGGAAAAGTTGAAAAAACCCTTAATTTACCCTAATACAGACTCGGATAGATTTTTCACTACCAGAGCTGCCTCCCTACGGATCTGGGATATGTCAAATTCGCCAGACAGCGATAGGTGCTATAGAGCTACCGTGCTATTGAATTTGACTCACCGATACCGTTTTGATCAGATCTGGGATATGTATCACTCACCAGACTAGGGTAGATGCTATAGAGCTACCGTGCTGGATGAGATCAACGCACCGATACTGATATCTAGCTATCAATGACTCTAAATTAACTGAAAGAAAAAGAAATTAATAAACAAAATCAGTTAATAAAAAAATAGAACAAAAATCAGATTCCTGATTAACCAAATGATTATTGAATCATTTCTGTTTTTATTTTAAACAAAAATTATTGTGTTCTAAAGAACCTCGGTTTTAACAAAAATAATATGAACCAAAAAAAATAATATAAACAAAAAAATAGTAGAAAGAAAAATGTTAACATAAAATAATGTTCTGAATGAAGCGAGTTTTGGAATCCTAACCTAACTTAAAATTACGCGCGCTGGCATTAATATGCCGGACTTTTTGCTTGATTTTTCTTTTATTTTAAATTTGATTTTGAATTTTATTGTAATGCCGCTTTGGCTAAGACAATGATTTGACTTTGTTTTTGGTATAATTGCCGCTTTGGCTAATTATCCGATTTAAATGAAATTTATAATATTGTGCCCGCTTTGGGTCTTTCTATGGTCGAGAAAAGAGAATTTATGAATTTGAGAAATTAACAATGCTATGAGTCGGTTGGCCGCTTTGGCACAAGTCCGCTGATGAGCCGTGTGACGGTCGCCTTTTACATTCGTGATGACGTCACATCTGATGTTCTTGCTATGCGTGAGCTAGCTTGCGCGCTACGACGCTGCTCTATACGATGACATGTGGACGTATGTGTGTACTGCCTACTGGCCTATACCATGGTAACGTTTCGGCTATTCGGCTATAGGCCGAATACGTTACAATATAACTAAAGTTAGATCTGTACGTTATTCCAGGGATACGAGTAGTTCACAATTTATGGCCACAAAATTTTGATTACCACCCATCTTCAGTGGTAGGCTTATATAAATAAGGTAACTCAAAATCTCTAGAATAAAAATTTCAATTCTTGTTATGTCTAGTATGTGTCAAACTCAAACATTTCTGGCATAAAAATCAGAATTTTCATGTCAAATCCAGAATATTGGTGACTATACATTTTTTCTTTCTTTGTCTCGTATCATCTATAGGATATACCTTATTTGAAATAGTCACATCTCCGAAACACACTCGACTTAAAATCTAATCTTATAAAAAGTTTGCTTCATATCGATACCCACGTTCTAATACGACGTAACCCACGTTTGGAAAATTGTTCAGGAGGCCATGAAAACGTTTCGCTATTTCATTGAGAAGAAAGGATTTTATGGATAAGAATATTTATTTAAAAATAGTAAATCAACGATTTGACCGCTAAAACTTGAACATAAGCTGCACAACATTATCATTCAATTTTTCAAAGACAGTCAATTTCTGAAATTTTGTGGGTTACGACGTACTAGAACGTTGGTATCGATATGTTATTTTACTCAGTTTTATTTATCGTTCTCAGAACTGATTTGTATAACGATTGAGTTCGTTCGTCAGCCGCAAAACCTTCGGATCGTACGATAATGCTCTTCGTCTCTTACAGTCTCTCTTATCTCCAATTTATAAATCCAATCAAATTTATAGTATAATATATTAGATTAATCATTTAGTTGTATAAGAACTAGCAAGATTATGATACCTCAAGTACAATGTATCACAGGCAAATGTGAAATTTTTGCGAAACTGTAATCCAAAGTGCCAGCGCTTGAGGGGATCCGTCCCAGAGCGCTCAATAAATATTCTATCTATCTATCTATCTATCTATCTCCTTTGGGTGGATTAATTTTAAGGAATACTCTAAACACAAACAGATGTATATGTATGATAAATTAAAAGTTATTGAAAACGAATTGGGGTTTTGCACACTTGGGCTTCTCGTTTTCCATAATTTTTTCAAATTCTGTTCATAGGCACCGAAAATGGTTTTGTTATTCTTTTATCACCAAGTTCATCGTTTTGTTGATATCACGCAAGAACATTTGTACTGTTGTCTACGGCTGAATGAAATGTTGGGTCGAAAGTGATCTCATTACACTACGAAGAGCGCGCGGTACCAAAACCTTCAAAGCCCTCCACAGCCGTTAGGATGAGTTTCCAACCTTGGGTGTCTTACCTCAAAATGCTTGTCTAGGCAACCCCTACACACCCTATCATTACGTACAGAGTTAAAAGAAACACCCTGTATATATAAAATTTTCGTTTGCATGCCATTTCAATAATAATTAAATTTGAGCAAAAAATCACTATACCCCCCTACTGAAAATTTCCAGGTGGAAATCCATGGACGAATCCACCTAGAATTCCACCTGGAAATCTATATGGAGAATCCATGTGAATCCGTAGGTTTTCTACCGGGATTTGGAACTGGGAATCTATGGACTTCCATGTGGTTGTAGCCATGCGCAGAAACATGTAATCCTATGTGTAATGATATATGGAATCCTATGTGTAACATTATATCAAGTCCTATGGATTGTCGGTAGTAGTTGTTAAAGAAATCGCCATGAACCAGGGACTTTCAACAATGACTCGTCTGGTCGTTCTTGCATTCAGATGTTCTTTTTTTGCCGAAATTCGGCCGAAATCTGGTAGATTTTGTGTATATTTTTTCATGGATGACGAATGGGATCACAGTCGAATTCCCATAATATCGTATGGATTTCTAGGGAATTTCCACATTGTATCGTCTGGTCATTCCCGGATTCAGATGTTCTTCCTTCACCGAATTTCAGCCAAAATCCAATGGATTTTGTATATCTTTTTCCATGGATGACGAAATGATGTCACAGTGGAATTTGCATGAGATCGTATGATTTCCTGGGGACTTTCTACAATAATCTGTGAGATTATACACAGATTGGTATGTTTATTTCCTCATGATTTGATGCAGGATCTGATGGATTCGACACAATGTTTCATGTCAACAACGAGATTGCATTATAACCATATTCACATGGGAATATAGATATTTTTCTATGGACTGTCCTAGAAGTGTATACCATTACACATGCATTCACATGTTGAAGTTTCCGAGATTTTAGGTAACAGCCGGTAGATTATTCATGATATTTCCCATGGATTAGGTCAGGACATTACTTTCTATAAAAATCTAGATATTCTGTAGGGTTTCACCATAAAAAACCATAATATATCTGAATGGAAATCTATATACCCATCCACATGGATTTCTCCTATTGCATGACATTAAACAACCATGGAATATTCATGTGAATATTACTGGATCAACTATAGGAGAACCATAGATCAGCATCATGGATATTCCATGTTTCTGAATTTCTGGTGGATTATTATAGAATTTCGTGGAATCCCATTCGCATCCATACTTTTCCACATGGATTTCCACCTGGAAATTTTCAGTAGGGCCAGATATATAATAATTAAAGATGTTTTCTGACCAATCCATAATTTGGTTTCACGCATAGAAAAATTCCTGTATTGTAAATATGTAGGCTCTCGGTGCTAGCTAACAACTGAAATGGTATACATTGATATCTCACAAATTTTCCTAACTCATAAGCCCGAAGATGGGGTCGGAAAATTGTTTCTAATACTTCAACCACCATGAACACATTTTCTTCATCACATAGTGGAATAAGAATCCGGCCAACTGCAATATTATATTGATATCTCTCCTGAGTTACGAAAAGAGCATCCCCTTTTTGATAACAAACTCCATTAATAATTAGTTTTTTGCATTCCTGAATATTGTCAGGCAAATTGACACTATTGACTGCTTCCATAATTTTTTCGTTGTAATGTCGTGCTTCAAAGTTTATGTTCATTATCATTTCGATGTCGCATCTTATATCGCCGCCTGAACGAATAAAACTTTGGCAAAGTTCATGTTTGACGCTCAGAGACTTAGTGACATTGAGATGGTTTTTCACAGACCGGATCACTTTTTTAAAGAATGTGTGTCTACCTTAGAAACGAAGAGTCCATACTTTCATCAGTGGTCCAAATTGGAGTATCAGTTCAGGGTAGTGGAGAAGAAAATGGTGCTTCGGACGAAGTGGCTTTACAAGTTTTAGTCGCAAATGGATATATTCATCAATAATTAGTCTCAGATAAGATACGCAAGATTTGTGTATTGCCGGTGCGCATATAATTTCGACTATTTCAATCAGCAAAATTATCGACCTCCAAACATCATCGTGAACATCTGGAATTTTATCTTCGATCAACAGAGGAAGTAATCTCAGAAACGTCCAGAGCTGCCACGCACCCCCAGTAATTTTTTTTGCCTTTGCTGATATAGTGCACGGCCTATCTCTGTTGTCCACATTCGAATACTTGAACGAATCAATCCTCTTGTTTAAAATTTCGTAGGAGAACCATTTCCTCTTTGTCAAGTTGTCGATGCATAGCTTTACATCATATGCAATAAGTCCTTCAAGTACATCATGCCCAAGGCAGGGTGGTAATCCGGGAGAACAAACGTGATAATTTTCTAGCTGATTGAAGACAGAGTTGAATTTAATTCCTTTATTGTCGACATCCTGGTGAATTTCTGTTTCACTTGACAATAATTCCTCGTCGCTTGTTTCAGGTTGTTGAATTTGCGTCTTTTCAATACGTTTGATGACTTCTTCATACGACTTTACAGTTCGTTTTTCATAGATTTGAAATGGACCGTCTTCGCTATAAAACTGATCCCTACGCATCAAACAATATCTGCAAAAGTATTTCGATGAGCTGAAATTTTCGACAAATCCACCGAGTGAGTGGCTGCCCAGATTATCTCCCGCAATAAACACAACAGCCCCAGTTATAATCTCACCCGAAGGAAATTTAATGCCTTCGGTTTCAATTTTCTTCAAATCTTTCACGATTCTGCCATAAACTTTTTGATAATCGAAAAGTTTTTCTCTGCAAAGTGCCACAAGCTGCATCGAATTCACGTGTGAGCGAATGTGATCAGGGAGGTTACCAATATGCAAATATACTGCGAGGATTTTATATTTCGTTTTCGCAGCTCCAAGAGGATTCACTACCTCAAAACTGTCCTGATACAATATAAGTTTCAAGGCATTGGGATTTGTTTGAAAATATTGATTTTGTTTAAAGATTAAACCGTCGGTGAAGTCTTTTAAGACATCATCTTCACCTTGTGTGGTAGATCTACGAAACTCATTTTTTAGAGACTCATTGCTGAAAAGACTTATTAATGTTTTTGCCAATGGTATGTAGTGGAAAAAATTTGCCTTGTTTTTTTTATCCCCAAGCCAAACTCTGACTGGTCTGACGTAATGAAAACTTTTGACGTAAAAGTTCCTTCGTTTATATGGTGTACCCAGTGTAGCTTCAATTTGTGAAAATGGATCGCAGCGGAAAGCCTGGTCAACCACGTCATATGCTCGTTCCACCGAAATGTTTTCTCCACATAAACGTGTCAATATATTTTTTTTTACAACTCCTTGCCCTTTTTCGTGTATGGTTAATGTTTGCGATACGATATATTGAATTGTTGATACGGGAATTAAGAGGATACTCTCTAACTTGAGAAAAAATTGTGCCACATTTAGCATAAACAAGTCGGACGTGGATCGTTCTCTTCCAACACTTCTAGGAACACTTGAGCTTTCCGTTCCCAGTTCATGGTTTTCATATTCTTCACAACTCTGTTCATCCACTCCATCGACATGACTGATCACATTCTGTTCTTTCGCCGAACTAGCGTTGTTAGGTTCTTGTGAAGCTGTAGCAGTCTTTGGATGATACTTATGACTTTTAGACAGATGTGAAGTAAACGAATTCAATTTACCATATATTTTTTCACACTTGTGAAAAGGACATATAATCTTGACACCATCTCTTATGTGGCACTTTAAATGTTTCACGAATATGTGGTACCTGTCGAACTCTTTCTTGCATAATTTGGAGGAACAAATGTATTTCGCATCTGCATTAGCAAGTCTGTGAATTATTTTTTGTCGTGTAGTCAAGTTCACATACTTGAATCGAAAATTATGAGTACGCGCCAAATGAGTTCTCAGAGATATTTCTAGCCTGAAGAATTTTTTGCATTGGTTGAAGCCGCAAAGAAAATTGGAGCTCAAGTTTGCGTGAAACGTGGCATGATCAATATGATGTTTGAGTTTTGCGGTGGTGAATGTGCAGAATCGACAATAGAACATTTCTTCTGGAACAAAAAGTTAAAGCCGATTTTGAGCTAGCATTCAATCGCCAGAACAACAAATTCATTAATGACTTGACGTTGACGAAGGGAATTATTTGTAAAATTATTTGTCAAAATTATTTTTCAAATGATGCCTGTTCAAAAAAACACTTAAATCTCCCATCAGAAAAAGGTCGTACAGCCTCAATAAATAAAACCAAACAACATGCCTACTACAGAACATATGACGATCATTGATAATTAGGAACAAAAATACAGACGTAGCCAGACCCAACACAAACATAACACGAGTAAAGGATGGAGTATAGTTTAAAAGTAACCAAAAGTGGAGAACTGGGATTTTTCTTCCTGATATTTCTTCTATACCTTCGACGTCTCTCTGTCAAATTATTAATCATTTGAACTTTATGATAACTCTTTCCTAATCCTGTAATTCACTATCTCAGATGTGTATTCTGTTTACACATACTCTATTTATTCATATATAATTATATAGATATAAGTCCCAATCTTCTATACTTATTCATTTCTGTACGTTCAAAAAAGTTTGTCCGACTGCATGTTCATGTCTGGTATTTTTACAGAAGGAACCGCTAATCAAGGTAATGCATATTAATTAGTCTGACTCCACAGTTGTTGATACATTCTTTATAAAACATCTTTTCGCTCAAAATCCAATACTTGAATAATTTTGGGGCTTCAAAATTGAATTAGTGATATAATATCTATCAGATCAAGAATAAATGTATAGTAGATTATAAGCAACATGTAACGCCCGAAAGGGCAGGCAATAAAAAGATATATAATATCTATCAGATCAACTCCAAGTTTTGCAGCTGAGTTCTGTGAACAATTTTACATGAACTTTTTCAATCTATCATTTTTGAGGAAAAAAACCTGTAAAAACTGAAGTTTTGTGATATTTTCTGAATTGTTGTTCCACATATTTTTACTGCAGAATGAATTCTTGTGGCGATCTTACTACTCTACTTCATCATTTCTAATGCCGGAAATAATTGAGGAAACCTGAAGTGTGTCGTCACTTACATTTGCAGTTGCAGGTCTGTTTCATGCATTTTGGCCCAACAGACTTTTCAGGAATTTTCAAAATATTTCTTCAGAGACTTCAAGTTTTTTTTTTTTGTTTGTGAATAAAAACCACGAGGCAGGATCAATGTATTCAGAATAATACTAGTGCAAAGTAGTTTTTACACTATATTTCACCCGTATATTCACATCTCACAAGATCGCCATCCTCGACTCAACCCTACATACCTAATTTCAAATCAATTGGATCCAATAAGTCTAGGAAATGTCATCAAAACTATGTCATCAAAACTATCTCAACGTAAGCAAATCCTAATAAAATTAGAAACAATTGATGAAATTTTTTATAAGTACTCGTAGAAATCTTTGATACCTGAATCAATCGCTCGTCAAAAACTACCCCGGATTGAAAATAAGAAATTCATCATGAAAATAATTCAAACACTAACTTGCGCAAATATTTGGTAGCATTTTGGAACCAAGATATGGTAGAACCTTCGGGTATCTCTGTCGACTGATACTAGGTTGTTCGCAAATAATTAAAAATTATGAACAATCGAAATATGGTCATGAGTAACTTTTAGGAATATACTGAAAGTATGAGCTTGTGCCATCCATGTATTAGGGTGCTGGCAGATTAGTATAGTGCATGTGGCTGGAATCGATTCGTTAGTGCATGAGAATGACGCCTCACATAGGTAATTTACACTACAGTTAATTCAGGTACTACTGTGGAAGATGTTGCGATGTTGTGTACGAAGTTAAATACTTATATTAAGATGCAAAAATAATGCTATCACCAACCTTCAGAATATTCAAAATAGTTTATGTCCAGATGGCACAGGAGCAATGCAGTGTAGAGTAGGTGAGCTGCATGGAAAGAATAGTCGGGACATCAAAATCAACTGCCGAATGTCATCTAGTTTCTAAAACACACACATAGGTATTATACTAACAAAATCTCAAAATCAATTAGATAACTCAACTGTAAGATGCTTTATGCATCCACTGATCTCTCATCGATAATTTAATTTCAAATAATTTGAGAAATATGAACTGTTTCGCAATAATAAATGTAAATAAAAAGAATAGCACGGGCTTAGGCAGGCGGATTACTTTTTTTCAAATTTAAATTGATTTATATAATTGTATCGTTCTCATAGAATATTGCGGCGGAATTGTCCAACGATGTATCTATCATTACGAGAAATATCGAAATTGTTTGAACAGAAAAAAAAAAAAAAATGCCGAAATGTTCAATGACAGTGACGAAGAATCACGTGAAAACGTCTTCTCTAGTCGTTAACTGTGAAATTTACCGGATATATCATAAAATACAACAATACATATATAAACCTCACCTTACAATCTGATTTTTATTATTCTTCAAAACAGTTCTGATCTGGTATCGACCGTGATAGGATGGTGACGCAAAACCATATAAGTCTATACGACAATGGCGAACCACGTGGCACGCTGACTTTAGTTTGCTTGAAGGTACAATAGTTATCTAAAAAAAAAAAATTTAATAACTTTGATGAAAGCGATCAAAATGAAATGAAAAATACAGCAATTCACAGAAACGGGTATTTGGAGTTATGTGAAGATAAAGTCTAAAGGCCAACGCACACCATTGCCGCACGGCACAGCGCGAAGCGGCACGGCACAGCCGCCGCTCAGCCGGGCGCCGCACGTCACCGCCCGGCGCGGTACTTCTGCAGTATCGCGGGACTGCATGCAATTAGGTGCAGAATAATATGGACCATTCGGCTTAAATTAAATATAAAAAATATATTATAATAAATTAATAGAATGAGAGTTTCATTTTGTCATCAGTAATTTCGGCATCATTTATAACTGAAACGTTTATGATGTCCTGAAATTGCTGCTGGTGTTGGTTCGCAACGTGGTTTTCATCGTCCAGGTCGTGCGCTTCGCAGTTTTTGTTGTCCCGGTCATGCGCTTCATAGTTTGCGTCGTCCAGGTCATACGCTTCGTAGTTGTCGTAGTCCAGGGCGTTCGCAACGTGGTTTTCATCGTCCAGGTCGTAGGCTTCGCAGTTTTTGTTGTCCCGGTCATGCGCTTCATAGTTTGCGTCGTCCAGGTCGTGCACTTCGCAGTTGTCGTAGTCCAGGGCGTTCGCTTCATAAAAAACTACGAAGCGCACGACCTGGACGATGAAAACCACGTTCCGAACGCACAGACAGTGCAGGGCCCAAATGTTAGATAATTTAGCTACAATACTAGAAATCTACGCTCTCACGTGCGGGGTCTGACCGTACCGGACCGTTTCGTATTGTCATTTTATATTTTTATTTTTATAAAACCGCTAGGGTGATAAAAAAAAATACGCTTCAAATGTTTGTAGATGTATATTTCAGCTGCTTATCAGAGTTTAATATAAATGTCAGGACCGCAAGAGGCTGTAATAATCAATCATTGAAATAATTAATATTATTAACACTTAATCAATAATCCATTTTGATTATGCCGTGAAAAAACCGTGAGTAATTAAAATTAAGTTAAGTAATTAGAATTACTTTGTTATTAATAATTTTTAATATCATGAACATTTTTTTTTTCATAATAATCGTTTTTATTAGTGGTGTTATTTCATCTATTGCGATTAGAACAATGTCGACGATTAGATCAGTATGATGTAATATTCCAAAAGTGACTTTTATAAACGGATCTTTAAGTTTTCGACCCTCTAGAATCCGAAGAACAGGTTTTTAGAAACATGTCTGTCTGTCTGTCAGTCTGTCAGTCTGTCGCTCTGTATTTTAATGGCCACATAATTCTTTCAAATAGTCATTTTTAATATCTCAAACCAAATTTTTTTTTTTCAGGGTGACGTATCGTAATTAATTTTGCGTATATTCGTAAGATGTTCGTCCGTAGTGGGTAATGCCCGTACTGGATTTGGCGAGTAAGATCCGAAATCGTAACTGTCCGTTCGGTCTGAGTAAAAATCTAATTCGTCATGTAAATTTTGATTTTCCGGAACAATAACAGGTGTTGGAAGTGAATTTGATGAATTTAGTGCTCGCATCTCGTATTCGGTAAGGATGTTGAAAAATTTGGACTTGATTTCGACCTGAAACTGCGCGGGCAATGTCTCAACAGTCTCTGCCATTGAGATGAATAATTTTTTTAATGGAGTAGTCGAGTTGAAGGTGTTATTAATTTTTGCAGAATTAAAATATTCTTTGTATATTTCGCGAATAGCGACCGCGGCGTTTACTGCATTTACGCCATAGTATGGATTAGCGGGGGGGACTATCAAATTTGGAATATGCCGTGGTACAGAAGGTAGATGGGCAGAATGTCCTAAAACGTCATTTCTCAAAAAATTATGTAAGCAACAAGTTGCTAGAACGATCTTATCCACGTGCTCCGGTTTTAAATTAATTCGTCGTTGATACATTCTAAATTTTTGAGTTAATATGCCAAATCCGTTTTCAGAAACTCTTCTCGCACGAGACAATCGATAATTAAAAATTTTGGCCGTTTCATCGTCATGCAAGTGCGCACCTGGGTAAGGTCGCATAATGTTTTTATTTAAAGGAAAGGCTTCGTCCCCTACAATTACGTATGGCACTGCAGGGTGGTCAGTTCCAGGTAGTGGTTTGTCGTTCGGGATATTTATCGTGCCATTATAAATTTTTTTTCCAAAAGTTGAATTTGCCAAAATACCACCATCACTACTTTTGCCAAATGCACCAACATTTACGGCGATAAAACGATAGTCGGCGTCTACAAGTGTCATAAGCACGATACTAAATGACTTTTTGTAACACATGCACGATCTTCGCGCTTTTTTGACCTATTATGCAGGCGTAAAGTGCCAATTTTCAGACGAGCGGGCGCTAAAAACTCAAAAACGCCCGCTCAATCGCGCAGCGGGCGTTTTTCAGTTTTTATCGCCCGCTAAATCGATCAGCGGGCGTTTTTCAGTTTTTATCGCCCGCTAAATTGAGCAGCGGGCGTTTTTCAGTTTTTATCGCCCGCTAAATCGAGCAGCGGGCGTTTTTGAGTTTTTAGCGCCCGCTTCTTTGAAATCGCTCAAAAACGCGAAAATCGCGCGTGTCACAAAAAATATGGTGTGCACCAAGGGCTAAGTGGGCTTTTTGACCTTGTGTGGTTGCAGTACTCGTCTTCGGCTCGCAAATGCACTCGTCTTCGACTCGTGCTAGCTCACCTCCGACTCGTACTGCAAACTCCACACTCGGTCTAAAAAAGCCCACTTTACGCCCTTGGTACACAATATACTATTTTGTAATTGAAGTACATCGAGCCGCTGTTCGCAGGTGCTTGAATGACTACATGTTTTCCGTCTAGTGCACCTATACAATTTGGAAAATTCCACCGTTCCTCAAATCGCCGTGCGATCCTAAGCCACGCATCCGTGTCCGGAGTTGGAAGCACTTGCGGGGATAGCCGATTCCAGATCACCACACAGGTCTCGTGTACAATCTTGCGCACTGTCGATTCTCCCATCATATAGCTTGAGGCTATGCTTGCGAAAGAATCGCCTGTGCTCAGAAATCTGGAACGTAAAGTACTTTATGCATTTTCTAGAAATATATGCGAGCTACGATGAAATTTAATCGTCAAATTATTGTTGCTTCGCCTACCTGAGACACACCACCAGTCGTTCCTCTGCTCCTATTGGTCGCCGGAAAGCAGTGTCTTCTTTCGTTATGTCCACCGTAATATAACTCAGCAGTTCTTGAAATTTTGTGTATGACATTCGAAAGTATTGAAAGAATTTTGATGGGTCACGAACGAGATGAGGAAATAAAGTGTAATATTCGCCATGACGTGTCCTATTCATACAGATATCGTGTACCCACTTGCGCTTCAGACCTGCACGTTGTTCTTGCCTCTCGGCTTCCTCTAATTCGAGGGCAACTAAAATCGTTTCCTCGTCGGAACTATCCATAATATTGCGATACGATTTTTCGCTTTTCAGGAACTGAGCAGAGCGAATGTCTGTTTGCTGTATATTTGTCATGGCAATTTTAAACAAATTGATGAACTTCGTGATTTGTTATGATTATGTGACCAATAGAATACAGAGCGACCGACGGACAGACAGACAGACTAACAGACAGACCGACATGTTTTTGAAAACCTGTTTTTATTTATATTAAATTCTGATAAGTAGCTGAAATATACATCTACAAACATTTAAAGCGTATTTTTTTTTATCACCCTAGCGGTTTTATAAAAATAAAAATAAAAAATGACGTATCCGTAACGGTCCGGTACGGTCAGACCCCGCACGTGAGAGCGTAGATTTCTAGTATTGTAGCTAAATTATATAACATTTTGGCCCTGCACTGTCTGTGCGTTCGGAACGTGGTTTTCATCGTCCAGGTCGTGCGCTTCGTAGTTTTCGCTGTCCCGGTCGTGCGCTTCATAGTTTTCGTCGTCTAGGTCGTGCGCTTCGTAGTTTTCGCTGTCCCGGTCGTGCGCTTCATAGTTTTCGTCGTCCAGGTTGTGCGCTTCGTAGTGTTCGCAGTCCAGGTCATGTGCCTCGTAGACGACGAGAATACGAAGCGAACGCCCTGGACTACGACAATTGCGAGGTGCACGACCTGGACGACGCAAACTATAAAGCGCATGACCGGGACAACAAAAACTGCGAAGCGCACGACCTGGACGATGAAAACCACGTTGCGAACCAACACCAGCAGCAATTTCAGGACATCATAAACGTTTCAGTTACAAATGATGCCGAAATTACTGATGACAAAATGAAACTCTCATTCTATTAATTTATTATAATATATTTTTTATATTTAATTTAAGCCGAATGGTCCATATTATTCTGCGCCTAATTGCATGCAGTCCCGCGATACTGCAGAAGTACCGCGCCGGGCGGCGACGTGCGGCGCCCGGCTGAGCGGCGGCTGTGACGTGCCGCTCCGCGCTGTGCCGTGCGGCAATGGTGTGCGTTGGCCTTTACTATTACCTGAAAAGGCCCCGGTCGGGCAGTGATGAGGATTTATTATTTATTTATTTTCGAGGGAAACTGAATATCACCCGAACAGGCCCTGATCAGGCAGTGATAGGGATCTATTCTTGTGGAATCCACGACTGATCCTGATAGGGGCCTCTGTGTTGTCCAGGCCTTCCCGAACAAATTTCTACACGGGTTTCGCCCTTTTTGCGGACAGAACGACTGGAACTTGCCATTCCCGTGAATCTTGCAGCCTATTCATTTTTTTGTATCGCCTTTTCCAGACAGCGCCGGCCTTAGACATCTAGGCGCCCCGGGCGAGATATTCTTCAGCGCCCTTTATTTCTTATTATTAACTAAAATTCAAAATGACCTTTTGCAAGGAGATAAAAGAGATGAGCAGTGAACTGATTCATTCGCGAGTTGAGGCGCCGCGCTAGTGCGCGGCACCCGCGCCCCCTTAGCTCTAGCGCCCGGGCGACCACCCTGAAGCCGGTACTGTTTCCAGATGATGAGCTATTGTGTGTGTGTGTGATCAATTTTTTGTTCAACGATATCTCGACAACGAATGAACCGATTTTATCCTCCCTTGCATCGATCGCATCTGTGCGTTTCTTTCCGAATTGAGGTTGATTAGATTTTGGCTAGGATTGGTCCAGTAGTCCGCGAGTTATTCGAAGAATGAAACTTTGAAGAAAATAACAGAAAATACTATCGCTGATAATCGGTTTCATACTCAATGCACATCAACATTTCGAATATAACAGCAACCTCATCAAAAAGCCAGCACCCAAGCTTTGACCATGACAATTTGATGTCAAACTAAAGACAATCCTCTAGCACAATCAATGAATTACATATTCGATCCAAGTTTAATTCTCCGATCAATACATGAGCTTGCTCTTCATGAAATTACTGAATGTTTCGATGAAGTGCAGTATACTCTTAAGCGAGAATTCGATTGTTCGACTCTACACCTGAAATATGACCATTTTTGAAATCACTCTGATTCGGAAAATAGATGTCCGAGTGTTAAGTTGTGATTCAGTTTTTAATTTAAGGCGACAATTTATTCGTCACCGCCTTTCTACAATATTATAACTGCGCATTATAAACTGTTTCACTTTGTTACGTCCTGTTAAATCCTTACGCGGAAGAGGATGCGGTTCCCGTTTCTGTGGTGACAAGAGCTTACATAAATTACAAAAAGCGTAATCTCATAAAATTAAAACACTCGCCTCCGTTAATTGTTCACTCTCGGGCTGAGCATATGACCGTGAATGCAAGACTGTAGTTTTTTTTTATTATTTATTTCATATCAACTTTTCGCGGACGCATCGTGGTTTCCGGTTCCGCGACGACGGCAGCCTTGAATCGAGCTAAAAATTAAATTACATCCCAGACTGCACTGAACCGAGAATAGACATTTAAACCTCTGACAAACATAGAAAACTATAGTAAACAACTCACGGATTTTCGCGGAAAAAAAAACTAGTTTATTGTTTATCACGAATATAAGTTTAAAAAACAAAAGAAAGCTTCGATCTGGCCCTAGATTAACTGTTAAACTGATGATTTTTTTTTGTTGAACTCATTTTAGATGAACCAGTAAAATGTTATTGAAGGGTTAATTAAGAACCCAGGACAGTTTGGTTTGATAAAGCTTATTTTAATCTTTTCTACACTCTCTTCATTTTTAAAGTTTCTCTTATTTTATGTTATTCTATTTTACCTTACTCTTATTTTTATTTACTTTTCTATCTTACTTTATTATATTATAGCTCATCCCCGCCTTTTCCTCTTTTTGTTAACTTGCTTTTTTATATTATTACATTTATGCCTGTATTGGGATTATCACTTTGCAGTGAGACGCCTGGTGGCGTAAAATCAAACTAGTACAACTAGGCTCCACCAGACTGTGTGACGATTGTCAGTCATTGTTACGTATTGTTCCGAGTATAAGTCGACATCTAATTCTAAGCTTTGATGGCCAAAATTTTGTTTGGAAACTGATATAACTAGTCGACTTCTACAAAGAAATTGTCATTCATATTTTGATTTATATTTAATCGTGGTAACTGTTTCGAATTTTCTGTTTCACGCGATTCTTGTTGCTAAAAACCTCGACCCAGTGCCGAACTTAGCCGAAGGCTGAGTAGGCGCCAGCCTACAGGCCCCCACCAAATAAAGGCCCCCACCAAGTTATATTAATTCAGGGTTGGAGTGGAAATCTATCATTTACAACCATAATATCGATCATAGAAAGATCACTAAACATTTTTCTTTTATTACAAAAAAAATGATTATGTAGTACTCAATTTGACTAGCCTGCATCACTATATCAGCAAAAATGATATTGTTTTGTATATAGCAGACGGTTTTTGTATATACCGAGAATATTCGGTGAGACGAAACGATACCCTACCTACGGCAAAACCAACACAGGCTATTTCGAGTACAGAATATGACGTTATAGATAACTTAGATGTATCTGATATTATCGACCAGTTTTCCAAAGCGAAAAAAAGAAGAGTCCCAATTTAGATCCATCATTACTTTTCAGAAGATTGAAAAAACTATAAAAAAAATGATTCTACAATCTACATAGGTATTCATTTCCGATTTTTCCTGCCCACTATTAGGCCCCCACCATTTTACTGCCTACAAGCCCCCACCAGTCATAGTTCGGCACTGCCTCGACCTATACTCAGAACATCACTGTACTTATCGGTGAGACGCCTGGTGGCGTAAAATCACAATAGTAAAACCAGGCTTTACAGGCTTCGTGACGTCATGAGGACATATCCCAATACTTGCTTGTGGTCCTTAGGGAGCAATAGCTCTAGGATTAGTCCAGTCAAATTAGCTCGAAAAGTAGGTAATATCTACAAAACGGATTGAAAAGCCAATTTTTTTAGGACAAGTAAAGGGTCATAAAAGATGCCCAAAACCACCATAATCCAACAAAATTTCCTTGTGCATCGTCCGCGATCTTGATAAATAGACAATCCTCGATATCTCGGCTCCTATTGGTTCGATTTACTTTTTTTTTTAGTTTTGTAGGGAAAAATATTGTCTACAACTTTTATTTGAAGTATTTTTTGATAGCTGTGAAGGAAAAAAAGTTACGATAGAAAAAAAGTGCCATTAATTAATAATAATGTTTATTGTCGATTACATTTGATATTTTTGATTTTATCAATGAATTTATGGCACTTTTTTTAATCGTAACTTTTTTCCTTTACAGCTATCGAAAAATACTTCAAATAAAAGTTGTAGACAATATTTTTCCCTACAATACTAAAAAAAAAAAAGTAAATCGAACCAATAGGCGCCGAGATATCGAGGATTATCTGTTTCTCAAGATGGCGGACGATGCACAAGGAAATTTTGTTGGATTATGGTGGTTTTGGGCATCTTTTATGACCTTTTACTTGTCCTAAAAAAATTGGCTTTTCAATCCGTTTTGCCATTTCGAAATCTAATTTGACTGGACTAGATCAAATAAATGATATTCTCTCTCTCTCTCTCTATCTCTCTTCATATCCACAATGTAACGCAACGTAACGCTCTGCTTGGGGACGGCACACCACTGAAATATAATACAACTGGAACGCGCGCTCCAATGCTAAGCAGGCCTCTGGCTGTCCGGAGAGAGAGATAGCTCGAATGTGACCACCTGTCTCTCTCGCACCATGTACAGTTTGTCGAAAAGTTTATACCCCTGTTTGCACGTGGTATATCCTATTAGGTTAAAATTTTTGCCGAGACGGTCCAGCGCATGCGCAGTAGCAAATAGAAAAAGACAGGTGGTCACATTCGAGCTATCTCTCTCTCCGGACAGCCAGAGGCCTGCTTAGCATTGGAGCGCGCGTTCCAGTTGTATTATATTTCAGTGCGGCACACCAAGTGAGTAAGGCTGGGGAGAGGGGCGCTCAGGCCCCAGGTTAGTGTTAGGGCAGTAGGAGACCGAAAGATGGCGCCACCCCACATATTCCAACACTTATGGACGCACGCCCGCTATCATCGGTGGCGGGCGCATTAATTACGTTTTGTTCCATAAGATTTAACATGGGCTGCACGCCTGGATGGAGGCGCCAGGAGCGCGGCACACAGCGAGTAACGCGCGGCGATATATCTAGACTCTACTGTATAAGAATGAAGAGGGATAGCCAGCTCCGGTATTCTGAAATGTGACTTGAATAATTATTCATTAATAAGCAAGAACTTGGTTTGATAATCAAATGTATCACATGTTTCAATAAGCTGGGTCCTGCAGGTGTTAGTTCATAAAATCAATACATAGCAGCGCTAGTTCCCCCTCGGACAGCCTCAAGACAATTGCTAAGTTATTGATGTATTCTGCACACCGGAAGAAGTGAACTAAGATTACCCAAGCGCATATGCTGGACAAACCGAATAGTTTTCCTCGTACAGTTTCCGTATTCTGTGAATGACGAATTGTTTCGTTTCTTGTTTCAACTTTCCGTTTTGGAATTGGGAAATTAAACGTCGAGTTTCCAACCGATTTTCACGTTTTGAAGCCCAGAGAATCATGGCCGAACATTGTCAGATGGACGACTGGGTGCCTGCGTGTGATCCATTCTTTGTTCGGCGATATATCTTGATAACGAACGAACCAATTTCAACCGCGTTAATTCAGGAAGATTGAAGAATAATAGTATCAAATAAATTCAATAAATCTAATAAGGAATTATAAATAAAGTTTGGATATTAACAGAAATAATGCGATCGCTGGCATTCTGTTTCATACCCAAGTGGATCGTGAATCCATTTCCGCGGAATGCACCTCAACATATCAAATATAATGACAACCTCGGTAATAAGCTGGCACGTAAGCTTTGACCACAAGAATTTGTCAGAAACTGACGAAAATCATCGTATAATCAAAAAATTCGATATTCGATTCAATTATCGATTTTTTATCATCGAATGAGTTTATTCTCCATATGGAATCACCAAATATTCCAGTGAAGTGCAGTATTCGTAGGCGAGAAATCGATTGTTCGACTTCATACCTCCGAAATGACTTTTTTTGAGTCTCTCTAATTCGAAAAATGGGTCTCCAAGTGTTTGGTTGTTATTCAGTTTTCAATTTGAGGCAACAATTTATTCGTTATTGCCTTTCCGTAATTATATAACTGCGCATTTTTAATTTTTTCACTTCATTTCGTCATGAAAAATCCTGAGGCGGAAGAGGATGCGGTTTCTGTCTCTGTGGTGACAACACCTTATATGAATTACAAGAACCGTAATCATATAGAATTGAAACACTCGCATCCGTTAATATTGCTCACTTCCGGCCTGAGCATGTCACCGCAAATTCAAGACTGTTTTTAATTATTTTTTTCATATCAACTTTTCGCGGATGCCAACGTGGTTTCCGATTCCGAGACGATAACAGCTTATTATCGAGCGAAAAGTTAAATCACATTCCAAAATGCACTGAACCGAAAATTGATTTGTTTTCTGTAAGACGACGACCGATTCTTATCGAGATCGTGTCTCTCGATGTTCAAATTGTTGATTTTCCATGAATCGGTTCGATGAGCATATAATATATGGGGTATTCCCACGTGAAATCGACCTGACCAAAACCCTGACCCTCTCAGGATCGGTCCAAACTTTGAGAAATGTTTGTGTCAGTTGATGAGAGTATGCATGAATTTTTGAAGATTTTTGATCGAAGCCGTTTAGACGTTAGCAGCTGATACGATATATGCGAAAATCTGCAATGTCCGACTTTTAATTGAGTATAACTCGAAAACTACATATCACACACAAAAAATATCAAGTATGAAAAAGTTTCAGTTTGAAGTGAACTTCAAAGTAATGACATGAACAAAATATGGAAACTCCGAAAAGTTGAACAAAAATTGATATAAAATTAGTTTTTCGAATTTCTCAAAAACTATACGTTTTTTTTTGCTCAAATTCACAGAGGATATTCATTTACAGTGTGGTAACAACGTGTATATATTCTATCATGGGGCCAGATTTCGTTTAGACGATATGAATTTTTTACTGAATTTATCCTCAAAAAATTCACGAAAATTCATAACTTGTGAACAATGTTTTTTCTTAGAAATAAATTTTGTAGAAAAATCACATTTTTTCAATCAAATCCGAGCATATTATGAAACTTGGTCACATTTTTCAATTTTTTTTTTCTTTTTTTTTTTTTGTACCTTGTTTCCATCGATTTCGGAAATAAATTCAGTAAAAAATTCATATCTTCTAAACGAAATCTGGCCCCATGATAGAATGTATACACGTTGTTTCCACACTGTAGATGAATATTCTCTGTAAATTTGAGCAGAAAAAAAACGTATGGTTTTTGAAAAATTCGAAAAACTAATTTTAAATAAATTTGCTTTCAACTTTACGGAGTTGCCATATTTTGTTCATATCATTACTTTGAAGTTCATTTCCAACTGAAACTTTTTCATACTTAATATTTTTTGTGTGTGATATGTAGTTTTCGAGTTATACTCAATTAAAAGTCGGACATTGCCGATTTTCGCATATATCGTATCAGCTGCTAACGTCTAAACGGCTTCGATCAAAAATCTACTAAAATTCATGCATACTCTCATCAACTGACACAAACATTTCTCAAAGTTTGGACCGATTCTGAGGGGGTCAGGGTTTTGGTCAGGTCGATTTCACGTGGAATACCCCATATGTATAGTGGGGTAACAGTTATTTTGGTTATCGACGAAATGTTTCGCTCCGAGTACACGAATGGGTTCCGAATAAATGAAAAAAAAGCCTTGCCAAATTTTAATATTAAGGGGTGCCGATCCCTTACTTTTTCCTATTTGAATAACATATGGGCTTTTCGACTGTTTTAACCAATTTTTTTTTTTTTTTTTCTTGAAGGCCCAATTATTCGCCACAAAATCTAAGATTGGGCAACAATGTCAGTGATAATACTCCTATTCAGTTAAACCAAAATTTGGCAACATCCATTGGAAATTTCGTCTTCGTTCTCATCTCTCAAATCTTATTGTTAAACTCCGACAATGAATTAAATCACATGAAATTCCTGATGGATGTTGCCAAATTTCGTTCTACTGGAAGAGAGTATCATCACTGACATTGTTGCCCAATCTTAGATTTTTTAACGAATAATTGGGTCTTCAATAAAAAAATTTATTAAAACAATCGAAAGGCCCATGTTATTCAAATGGGAAAAAGTAAGGGGCTGTCGGCACCCCTCAATATTAAAATTAAGGGCAAAGATTTGGCAAGACTTTTTTTTATTTTTTTTGGAACCCATTAATGTACTCGGAGCAAAACATTTCGTCGATAACCAAAATAACTGTCAGTCTAATGTATACATAGAGGATGATTCGGAAGAGCAAGAAGGTGATCTCAATTTTGTAGATACTCGATCGCAGAATTGATGATCAACTGGAATTTGACCAGTTGGTAGAATAAGAGTAGTGTCGATTTCAATGCGCTTTTGCATCCGGCATGATGATCATAATGATAATCGATAACTCCTCAGCAATAGATTATACACATCGCTGACATCGCAGGATTTAAGGAGTTGGATGCTGGTCAAAATTTTGAACGACCAAAATAAAGAAGGGCTCATACTTGGAATTTCAGATCTGCGGATTCTAAAATATTGAAAGATGAATTATTGGAAAAAAAAATTGATTGACAGATCGTTAAGTTGAATAAATGTCTCAGCGAAAGTTGATTTATTGGAATGGTCATACAACGAAAATTTATTTTCACATATCTCGTATCATGAACGAAGAAAATACATAGATTTTATTTACGCGGGAAGTCGATAATTCTGGAGTTAAACTTGGAGGCGGGTCAATATTCTTAATAGCTAGTAAAGTGAAAAGTAATATTTTGACAGTACAAATTTGAAATGAAGCAAACTTGGATAGGTAAAATGGGGAAGGACCAGAATAGTGAAAGGCCAGACGCGACTAGCTCCATTTGCCATCTCCATTTGGTAACGTGAGGAACTAAAAATGTTTTTTCAAAGTATTATGAGCCACATCGTTGTTACGACCGTTCCAACTCCTGGTCTTTCCTCATTCTAACCGTTCGACTATTTGGCCTTCCTTTTTGATGAATTCCAATTAACGAACTCTATTGAAATTTGTAATTACACGATTGTAACGCTCGAATTATGAAGAATCATCATCTTCGTGAATCCCACATCTCGTCCCTCACAATTTTGCTAACTCTCATTCTTTGTGTTCAATATAAGTTTTTTCCAATTTTTCGTTTTCCGAATTGTTTTATGACTACTTTAAAGGCTTTCGTAATATTGGTATTTCTTTATCTTGAACTTTCATCAATTTTTGCATTCGATAATTCAGCCCTTCTTTATTTCCCTCATTCCAAATTTTGACCAGCACCCAAGGAGTTTGGAGACTTGCGTCGGAACTTCGAAGCTGGCCACTTTTTCCTGCTGCTGCAAAATGTCGATTCAGTGAGATGTCGTTATCTTCTGTACAAAATGAAAAATTGTAGTTTCTCGGTCATCTCTGTATCAAATGAGATGCGATAGTGTTCAAAATGTATGTCTTGCCACCTGAGAATTTCAAAGGTGCAATAGATCGAGTGCAACTGTGAATAATTCCACGATTTCTCTGATGATAAATGAATCTGTGAAAAGAAAAAGAAATCAACATAACGAAATACGAAACATTTGAGCACTATCTGCTGGAATGAAACAGTCATCCTCAAAGTTATATCCCGATCGCTTGTCTGGTATGGAAAAAATACGAATCTCATTTTTGAGGTGATAATGGCGTGTATGAGAGCTCCCTGATTGCCAGGAGGAATTTTCTGGAGCTCCCTGATTGCCCTTGTTTTTTGTGGAAAACCGAGTCACTCCTGGGCTATGCGACAGTGATTCGCCTGGTCTTATCATGCTACCATATATGAGCGCTTCCTGCCCCTTACTGCTATAAAAGTGGAGACAATTCGCGTTGTCTCGATTGTGTCTCGCTGCGTATTCTTTTGCATAGTTCTTCTCCAACTGTTCTCGCAAGTGCCTTTACTGAAGTCAATCTTCGTTTCCGTTCTATAATCGAGTAGTCATCTAGTCTACGCAGTCGAGGTAAGATATGTCAGTCAATATAGTTATCGTTCGAAAATATGCATAGATATCACTCATTGCTTATACATAATATGTCATATATTGATTTTTGAATTCTTGGAATACCAATTTTTCTTCAATCTGCTTTTTTTCGACCATCCGTACCTCTGGAATGAATATCTTCATGAAAGGGTTCTATGGCACGCCGTTTTACGTTTAAATAGCAAGTTTTTTGAAGACAGAATTGAAAAATCAACTTTGACTTGTAATTCTAAAGAAACTCATTTCAAATCATTCTTAAAAGTTTATTGAAGCAGTTTCTTCCTATGAAACTATGGCATAATTTTGACCGTCTTGGGGCCTGTCCAGTCCCTGGCCGCACGGAAAATAAATTGCTGCTGAATTTACTTTTTGAGCAGCTAGTATTGGGACCGTGCATACCTATACACACTCACCAAAGTAAGAATGTGTAGTCGCGTACATTAGGGTGGTCCAAATAAAAAAAAGTTTTTTCCTTATTATCTCAAAAGTTTCTTTTAGGTATAAAACAAATTCTCCTAAAAGCGCAGCTCGATATCTCAACTCTACGAGACGCACGATTTTCCGTTTTCCCATATAAATGACACTGCATGAAAAATTTATTTTTTCGTTTTTTCTGCATAAAATTGGAATAAAATTTTCTTTCAGAGTTTTACGTGAAAAAATCAAAAAATAGCGTATTGTGCACCAAGGGTGTAAAGTGGGCTTTTTTAGACCGAGTGTGGAGTTTGCAGAACGAGTCGGAGGAGAACTAGCACGAGTCGAAGACGAGTGCATCTGCGAGCCGAAGACGAGTACTGCAACCACACAAAGTCAAAAAGCCCACTTAGCCCTTGGTGCATACCATATTTTGTATAACGAAGCCATGTTTACCGAGCTTTTTGATTGTAAGGCTGCCATCCTAGGACTTAAAAGTGCCACTAAAAGTCCTAGGACTTAAATGTACTACTTTAGGTCCTATACAGAGGCGTCAAAAAGCGAGGAAAACATGCTTCCGTTATATAACATTTTTTTTACGTGTTATTTATAAGGGAAAACGGAAAATCGTTGAGCGTCTCGTAGAGTTGAGATATCGAGCTGCACTTTCAGGGGAATTTGTTCTATACCTGAAAGAAACTTTTGATATGATAAGACTTGAAGAGAAATAAAAAAATGTTTTTTTTGGACCACCCTAGTGTACATGCATACTAGTGGGGACGCCAATAGTCCGGATCGGCATTTTTCCCGGAAAAAATGAATTTATGTACACGAATACACATTCTCACTTTGGTGAGAGTGTATAGGTATGCACGGAGCGAATATGGACAACACTTTTTTGCAGTAGAAATTACCACAATCCTAGTATTTGGTACATGGGAGCAAGTAGATTTCAATGTCCGAATGAGTAGGTGTTACCACAATTGAAGCCTTCCATGCAACAACGTCCTCAGCGCTCGGCTCGTCATTCTCGCGGAGCGTGTTATTTTGGTACAATCGCTCTATCTTGGCCATTTTTCATGTAATCAATCTGAAACTTTCTGGAAAACTTCCTGAAATGTTGACGAACAAATGTCTCACAGAAAGTTTTTCCAGTCTTCAACTTCGCAACACACTTTGTCTCGTTGAACATACATAACCTCATAAACAATCGCTCGCTCGTTTAACATCAAACTTTTATATTAAAATAATCAAATTATTAATTTTTTGCGACATTATCGGCAGCGCTAGGGTATTTTACTATTCCCCGCCAAAAATTAGGAAGATTCGTTGGTACTTGACGAAGTCAGGGCGAATTAAGTTTAAAGAACGTAGTCCAAACGCGCATTGTAATTTTTCAGTTTTCGTTTCTTTTTTTCGAAAACTAATGATGATAGAGAAAAACTTTTGATGCAAAAAAGTTGCCTTTTTTGATCCTCTACATGATAGTATTTTTAAAATTTATATCCGTGACTTTCAAAAAATTTTAGTTTTACGTCATATTTTATCTCTCTCTCGACAAGCCGAGCGCTAAGGACATTGTTGCATGGAAGGCTTCAATTGTTGTCATTTCTAAATTACAAAAAAGTGTTGTCCATATACCAGCTGCTCAACATAGTAAATTGAACAGCACATTTTTTCCGTGCAGGCTCTTGAGTAATAAACTGCTAAACTATAGCTCCCGGATAAGACCCGGCCAGTACTTGCCAGTGCCTGCGAAAGCACTTGCCAGACCAGCACCCGGCCAGTCCCCGGTCAGGCACTTTGCCGAAAATACTGCCCGGTTACAGCGCCCAGCCAGAAACCTTGTTGTAACCGGACCAAACCGGACAATTTCCACTATATCACGTGGGGGGCGCTGAATGCGAGATTGAACATTTTTTTTGGGGCGGCGGATTTCATCCGCTCGAAAATTGAACGGGGCAAAAAAAAAATTTTGACAAAACAATTCGTCGATTTTGCTGAATTGTTGATACGTGTTTACTAAGTCACCTATATCCCGCTTTGGTACTGTAAAAAAGGGCGGTACATTTTCTGAAGCCTAGGGCGGCTGATCCCATAAGTCCACCCCTGCACGGGATGATCCATGGATATCCGGTAGTTTCTAATGCGATATCCAGACGACATCCCCAGGATGTCTCTGTGCTGTGTGGGTATACTCACTTTTCCTTGGCTGAAGTGATAAAAATATATAATAATAATAAATGAATCTTTTCACGTGATTGATAAATCCATATACTTTTATTATTACCAAAAAATATATATTTTAATTACGAATTCTATTGAAAATCCTCATTTTGAAGCTCTTGTGGTATTATATGTGAAGATTTTCCTTTTTATGTATTTATCTTAATATCTTCAGACTATTGGCTCTTTCAAAAAACTTGTTGACATGAATTGTAGTGAGAAATAATATCCAACTTGAATCATTTCATAGGTGAAATCTCCGTCGGATACGAAATTTCCCGTTACTGTAGAACCACCCATATGAGCAATTCCACGTCAAACCGGACAGCTTTCGGACCTCGAAGTCACCGATTTCGCTATGATTTTATTTACGGGTTCTATGGAACAAATAAATTCATCGAACAATTTTTTTTTTTTTTTTTGGCCCCTATTTTCCAAGTTACACGGGGGTGAAATTCAGCAAAAAGAGCCAAAAATCGAAAACATACTCCTCTTCAAACGGTCATATCTTTGATTGTATTCATCCTAAAGACTTTAGTCAAGAACCATTTCAAAGCTATTGAATGACACTATTATTATACATTCATTTGATTCTGCGGTAACAAACAATTTCATTTGTTATGAACAAATATATTATTCAAACGTGATTTTCAAAGCAAGAACCACGCGATAAAATTCTGAAAAAAATATGAGCGTATTCCTTGATCAATTCTCTACAAAATCGTTAAGTCGAAGGGATGGAGAAACCATGGAAACTGTGTGAAAACGATTTATTTATAAGTGACGGCGCGCGCTGCCACCGAAAACCCGTACCCGAGCCGGGTCTTTCAGCGGCGGCGCGCGCCGTCGCTTATAAATAAATCGTTTCAACATGGTTTCCATCGGTACTCGATCCTTTTGACCCAACAATTTTGTAGAGAATTGATCAAGGAATACTCTCATATTTTTTCAGAATTTTTACGTGTGGTTATTGCCTTGAAAACCACGTATGAATATTGTATTTGTTTATAACAAATCGAATTGTTATTTATCGTGAAATTCAATAAATATATAATAATAGTGTCATTCATTAGCTTCAAAATGATTCTTGTAAGAAGTCTGTAGGATGAAAAAAACCGAAGATATGATCGTGTAACATGCCCATCGATGCTTCCTTGTGCTAGCCACACGTACCCGAGCCGGGTTTTACGGTGGCAGCGCGCGCCGTCACTTATGAATAAATCGTTTTCACATAGTTTCCATCATTTCTCCATCCCTTTGACTTAACGATTTTGTAGAGAATTGATCAAGGAATACGCTCATATTTTTTCAGAATTTTATCGCGTGGTTCTTGCTTTGAAAATCACGTTTGAATAATATATTTGTTTATAACAAATGAAATTGTTTGTGACCTCAGAATCAAATGAATGTATAATAATAGTGTCATTCAATAGCTTTGAAATGGTTCTTGACTAAAGTCTCTAGGATGAATACAATCGAAGATATGACCGTTTGAAGAGGAGTATGTTTTCGATTTTTGGCTCTTTTTGCTGAATTTCATCCCCGTGTAACTTGGAAAATAGGGGCCGAAAAAACAAACAAAAAATTGTTTGATGAATTTATTTGTTCCATAGAACCCGTAAAAAAAATTATAGCGAAATCGGTAATATCGAGGTCATATTTTGATTTATTTTGTCCGGTCTGACGTGGAATGGCTCATATTTACCAGACACAGCCGTAAATAGATTACCCCATCAGGCCCCTACTAGATTATCCTACCAGACCCCTAACTAGATCAGCCGATTTGTATATATCATTTCAACGATGAAACGTGATAAAAAAAATTACTGACAAACCATTGTATCATCGAATTTGCTTGCAAATTTACCGCATGTGAATGAAAACGCATTTTCGCTGAAAAAACCGACACCGATATTTATCTCCTAACCGGGATTTGAACCCACGTCCGCTCGCTCGCATATATTACTAGTCGTACGCCCCATCCGCTACGCCAAACTACTTATTGGTAAAAATATCGATCTTTTCCTATTTATATTACAACTTTATATGAAGAATTCCATGTGAACTCATTGAAGCAAAAACCTTGATTAGCGATCCGATTTGATTAGCGATTTCATACAATTATGATGGGTCTCAGTCTAACACACTGCTTTGATTGAAAAAAATAAATTTATCGAACTGTTTTTGATTATGAATTTTTGACAACTCAAAATAGCGCCATGATCAATTTTTTCATCAATTCTAAAAAATACGACGAACATTTTTCGGTTATAAAAAAGGTGGTGATATTTTTTTGAGTTTCAATTTTCATTTCTTTCAAAATTACAATTATTGATTTTCGACTTCGCGATGCTGGTTTTGACCGATAACCACGTGACGGGACCCTGACCGAACCATCTCTCAGTTCTGTTGGGGTACTAGTCGGGCGGGCTAATTCATTCTCCCTGATGGCGCCCCATCGGGGCCATACTAGAAACTCTGAATAGGGGCTTCCTGCCAGGGTCCCCAATACAAATCGGGTATGCCCTGATAGATTTCTACACGGGTCTCCCTAACAGCATAATGTACTATTCATTTTTGGCGGTTCATGCGCATAGAAATTTCATTTTGTTCAATTTAAACTTTGAATGAAGTGAATCGGATGAAAATTCGATGAGCTAGCATTCCAGGCAACTTGAAAAACGTAGTTTCGAAAAAAACGCGGTTTGAGTTTTCGCTGCTGCTTGACAGATATATTTCAAGGTCCGTTTTGATGCTATAACTTTGGAAATGTATTCTTCACATGTATAGGAAGATTTTCAGGCAAAAAAGTAGATTTTTTGGATCGGCTGAACCAGACTCTTCCCCTCAAAGCCGGGCTTTCCACTCTGTATACTTTTGTTACTCTCTGAATGTTATGGTTTCGTATTTTCACAGCTCCATCACTTTACTCAACAGGAGGAAACGAGACGTTAGACGATAAGAAGAACGAAATTGAAGAAAGTACGAAAATGTTTACCGCTTCCGAAGTCTTCAGGAAATTCAACCTCGATGACGCCGTGTAAGTATTTGGAGAAAAATACACCGTGCTTTTTTGTGACGGTCTCAGTGCCTCTCGCCATCGCGCTCAACACCATGCGAGTGTCCAAAATGAGAAAGAGAGAGAGAGAGAGAGAGGTGCGGACAGGTTTCACCCCGCTGTTGGGGAAAAGTACGGTCAAATAGGAGGAGGAGATGATCGTGTATATCACGTGTCTAATGGCATAAGATTGCATGTGTCAACATACGACCTTATTCCCTTAGTTAATAGTATATTGTATACCAAGGAGGCAAAGAAGGTCTTTTAACGCTCGGCGTAAAAGACCTTCGCCTCCTTGGTACACACGATATTTTATACAACAAATATATTTTTTCAACACGTGCATGTAATAAGCCCTTTTTCTTGCATGTAAAACGAATAGAAAATCGGTCATTTCTGGCGTGGACTCCATTACCTCCCTAGGGGGGTAATGGATCTATTACTACCTTCCAAGAAACGGTTTCGAAGGTTCGCAAATATTTCAAAATTTCCACTTTCCAAAACTTCCAAAAATTTCCATAAATTTCCAATAATTTTCATAAATTTCCAAAAATTTCCAAACTTTCCAAAATTATTGGAAATTCTCAAAATTTCCCCAAATTTCGGTCATGCATGCGCGAAAAAGGGCCTATAGATGCACTCGTTGAAAAAATTACGGTGTTCAACAAGGGTGCACTGTTGGAAAAATTGTGTTAATTTTAACATTTTTCTAAAGTCCCAGGAGGTCCACTCTAGAATTTATGTCATTTTGACACAAGCAGCTAATGTTCAGAGTCAACAAATGAATTATGTTAATGATTCAACACAAATATAACACACAATTTATATCGTAACGACATTTTCAAAGAGTTGTTTCAACATCACCATAAAGTAATTAAGAATACATTTGAATACTTAAATTAATAAAATTGGATGTTGATTCAACGGTCGAAGAAAGTGAAGTATACACATCTCAAATGTTGAGGCTAACTAACGATGAATGTACTAATAACTTTAATTTAATGTTGATTTGAAACTAAAAAATGTGTTACTTGGACTTATCAAATCAGTTATTACTACATTATATTGAAAGTCACTTTATGACTTTCAATTTGAGTTAACTTAACGTTTCGCACAATATATTGTACATGCCAGGAATTGGATGTGGTGGTATGGGATGCACATCAATTAAAATGTTTGTTTGTAAATATTTTATTAAAAAATAGTAAAGTTATATTATTAATAAATTAACAGCAACGGCGACGTAAAAAAGCAAAGGCGTTGGCGGAAATGACTATTCAGATAATCATTTAGTACTGCAACGTCATCTTATCGCTTTCGGACATCAGACCAGCTTCAGGCTTCAGAAACGATCATAGCAAGGTCTGAGTGCGATCCCACGTGCGGATACGTCAATTATTATCCGCGATCGAGTCCAAAGCGGTAATATCCTTGTCCGGAATTGATACCCTGTCAAAAAAAAAAAAAAATACGGACGCAGTCCACGCCAAAGATTTCTTCTCCAGAATTGATTAAATAAATTTATATTATTATTAAATGAACAGCAACTTACCCTTTGAAAGGTTTCCTCGCCGACACTGCGTTTTTACTGTGATTGGACACTCCGAACAACATGACGCATGGAACGCAACAGCCTTTGTGAGACTGAGAAACGTGTTAGAACATCTCGAAAACTGCGAGACTTCGTGCAACATCACGTTATTTGTAACAGCCCTTGTGATTGGCATTTTCTAGTGAAGCAGCCAATCATATCACAGTAAAAGAAACTACCTATCACTGACAATGTTTCAACGGTCGTTATATTCAATCTTTGAATAAAATCTAACAAACTTGTGAGTTGAATCAACTATCAACGTCTCATCTACGAACTCAGGCAACATATTCCGGATAGTTGAATCAACAGAAATTTCTTGTCGTTTTGTAACATGAAATTTCAAGTTATACGATGAATAATATTTTTGGTTGTACTAATAAAATTACATAAAACTAACATATACATTTCGTCGAAATTATTTCACACTTTCATTGTGTCGAAAAATTTCAGTATTATGTTGAATTGAGCGTTTGACACATTTGCGCAAACCAACATAAATACAAAATGTAAAATTAACTGTGAAAAAATTCAATTTTTGACACAAAAATTTTAACATGGAGAAAATTCAACATTAACACAAATTATTTCCAACAGTGTGGAAGGGTAATTTCAAGCTCGGGTGATGACGTTGCACTCGACTTTGTCTCATCGACTCCGACTCGTGCGACATCATCTGACCCTCGCTAGAAATGACCCATTTCCCCCCCTTGTTGTACAATATACTATTTCATGATACGTGCGTGAAATGAGCCTTCTTTTATGCTTGCCGGGCGTGGGGGAAGTCACGTGTTTCAAACCGCAAACGTGAGTAGCGAGCGGGAGGGAATATACATTCCCTCTAACCCCAGCGCCCTTCCCAATCCGATCGACGCGCATCAGAAAAGGCCCATTTCGTGCCCTTATTAGGAAGAATACAGTGTGCAATAAGGGCGGGATGGCCTGTTCCGCCCGCTCGAAACAGCCATTTCCCCCTCTCCCCCCTAGTTGCACAATATACTATTTTTTCTGCGAAGTTGGGAATGAAAGGGCGTAACCGTCTGCAGTATTTAGTTGCAGTACCGTTAGTTGATCAGTTTTTCCAATTCAAACTCTCTCTAAGGTTTCCAGAGGAAATACGAATGAACAAAAAATAAAAAATAAAAGGCGCGCAATATTCTACAGAGAGCATCTGCGATACAAACAAATAGCAGATACAACTTCTATTACATACAATACCTTAGATTCTTGTGAGTCAGAAATTCTTTCAAATTTTTGAAAATTTCAATGATCATTTTTCCCATCCAAATTTCAGCCAATAGAATTGCACCATTCGACGTTATTTTGTATAGCCTACACCAGGGGTCGGCACACTCATTAGGCCAAGGAGCCAAAGCCGTAAATCCGATCAACCCACTCACCGGCACTAATCCTTTTAACGCCGTTTCCGGGAATTTGGCAGGTATGGGTGGAAATATGCAGGTATGAAAAGACTTGGACGGTCAGACGCAGTTTTAGCCGTCTCAAATAGACCGCACACCCCTTAGTTCCTTTTATTTCTCCTGAACGCTGCCCCTACCATCGAACTTTCCGGTAAGGACAAGTGACCGTTTTCAGGTAGACCAGTGGCGGATCCAGATTTCTGATTTGGGGGGGGGGGGGGGGGGGGGGGGGGCGATCAACGTTACCAGCATATTATATAGAGGTCGAAAGTCCGTTTTTGGCGTATTATCTAAAACCGGTACAACTTAAACCAACAACTAAACGAAACAAAATATTTGTCATATTGATTTATGATTTTTCTCGTCACCGTTATGGTCATTCGCGCCTTGATACGCGAGCGACCACCCTCGAACTTGAGGTTTTGGGGGCGGGCCATCGCCCCTATGCCCCCCCCCCCCCCCCCCCCCCCCCTTGTATCCGCGCCTGAGGTAGACTGAGGGGACTTACGGCCGTAGTAATTGACACTTAGAGCCAGGCTGGCTCCGAGAGCCCGGCCGTGCCGGGTCCTGGCCTACACGATGTTTAACTGACAATTTTGATACACTGAAAAAAAATTATAGTCAAGTCTACTATAAAACAAAACTATAAAATATAGTGCTCTCACGGACCTTGCATATTTTTTCGTTACAGTAACTACAATAAATGTCGTCACTCTGACTATTATTTATGCTTAGTAGTACTATATTGCCAATAAATTGAATTGAATATGCACGGTTTTACTATTAAATTTTGTTGTCGCAACGAAGAATATAGTTATCATAACTAATTCATCTTACGATATTTTTAAAGTCTAAACAATCATTAATTTTTTCGGTCTTATAGTGGGTTAAATTATATTTTTTTATTTACTCCAACTATAGACGCTTCAACTATGTACCGTATAGTTGTTTCAAGCATAGCATTTTTTTCAGTGTAATTTCATGTGTGCTTTCACCGCGGTAATTTTTCATGTAGCTATACAGCGTGATTCCCAAGTCGCGAAAAAGATTTCACATGCAGATTCCTTGTCGAAATCTAAGAATAAAGTTCCTGATCAGAAACTTTCAGGGTCCCGTCGTTGCTGAGTTATAGAAGGTTTAGTCCAGGGCCCGGCACGGCCGGGCTCTCGGAGCCAGCCTGGCTCTAAGTGTCAATTACTACGGCCGTAAGTCCCCTCGGTCTACCTGAAAACGGTCACTCGTCCTTACCTGGAAGTGCGATGGTAGGGGCAGCGTTCAGGAGAAATAAAAGGAACTGAGGGGTGGTTTGCTCTATTTGCGACGGCAAGAACTGCGTCTGACCGTCCGGGTCTTTTCATACCTGCATATTCCCACCCATACCTACCAAAATCCAAGAGATGGCGTTAAAAGGATTAGTGCCGGTGAACGGGTTAAGTGGATTTAGAGCTTTGGCTCTTTGGACTAATGAGTGTGCCGGGCCCTGGTTTAGTCTACCCAATAATACGGCCGTAACGTGACGTGCTCAGTCTCGTAGCAATTCTGTCAAACTGATAGTGCCCGCGTCTTATGAACTTTGCCCGAAATTTCGGTTTTTTATTTCGTAATTTTTAGTCTTTACGTCGCCCGGTCGGTCATTCTCGTGCCCTACGTCGCTCGCCCCGTAGTTGACGTTCATCTATTCATCTCGATAATTGTGAGAGCATTTGCAATATAAAGAAAGCTGATACGATCCTATTATACTATTATCCTCAATTTTTGATTATACGAATTTCGTGAAATTTCCTGAATTGCAATGAATTTTTGCGTTAAAAAAGTTTTAGAAGCATTATCGCTAAAGAAAGTAAAATAACGAGTGAAATTTGAAATCATTATTTCCATATTCTTTCTTATGAAAATTAAAAGATTTCAATTTACTCAAATTTTGATTCTTCCGTGTTCAGAAAGTATTGAAAGCGTTCGACTAATTAGAAGACAAAAATGTTCAAAGAAATACTTGGGGCTAAGAAAGTGTGTTTATCGAACATACGTCCTCTTGACTTTGACAATGTTTTACGGTAATTCGAACAAATTTGTCTCACGAATACTTTTACGGCCAATAGTCAGAATGAAAATCATACATTTCACTTTCAAATTCGGCTTATTGCCGCATACAACCTTTTACCAATAGATATACGATGTAATTTTGAAACTGAATCTGAGAAAAACAAATTATTCTTCCAATGGATTATTATTCAGACTGAGTGTACGTAATTAAATTGAGATATTTTTTCCAGAACGGTGGTTGGCTATGTGAAACGGAGAGGGGAGCCGCGAACAGTTACAGTAGGTCCAACGAAAGTGCCAAAAAAAGTGTTCAATTTCACGATGTATAATCTTGAGGGGTTGGTTTGGCAAATAGTTGTATGGGAGGAAAACTTCGGGAAAGTACCTTTTGAGATGGCAGAAAATAGCGTGAGTATTGTCGTTGAAAGAAACAATGAAAAATAGTAACCAATGGTATTGTGCGTCGATGAAATTGTATACGTAATTTTTCACAAGAAAAAACAGGTCAATTTCACCATATCCTCAAATATATCGGTTGAAATAGAAAATTATACATAAGTTGAAGAAAATTATCTTCAATGTTACTCATATATTACATAGTTAAATAACCTTATCTTATTGAACCAATGTACGTATGAATGAAAAAAAAATATTTATCATTTCTACAGATAATTCGCTTGGTGGACGCGCATGTAATCAACGCCAATCCAGCGTTCAACGAGGGAGATATAGACTACGAGCTCAGGATAGAACCAAAAACCAAAGTCCAGCTCTTATCAGAAGCAAATGTAAAACAAGCCTCTCAATTCATACGAGAAGTGCACGAGTCAAGCGGAATCGGACAGAAAACTCAACAGATGAGTAAGCAAATTTCAATTAGGTAATTTTTTTTCAAAATAACTGCAGTCGATAATCTATTATGAAAAATGAACAGATCTAGTTGACCGATTGGAATAAAACTTTGAGAATTATCGCATAATTTTGAAGCGATCCTTTATTTTTCCGAAATGATAACAAAAAGTTTTCACAGATCGGTTATCGGCTCTAGAAATCGTGGAACTATTCAGAGTTGCACTCCATGTATCATACTATCCAGTATAATACCACTCGGCGATAGAAAAACACATATTTCAAGCCCGGTCCCATTAGATTTGATGTAAAATTGACCGAACAGCAGCTAATCTGCTTCTCGTTTACGTGAAACACCGACATTGTAAGCTCACTTCTTTTTCTTAGATTGATCCTTGTTACCTAGAGTAGGTCTTGTTATATGCCAGTACACCTACATTTATCTACACTTACATCTCTATCTCTGTATTCACATTCATTTTTCTATCACCATTTTACTTTCTTTCCATGTACTCTCTATGATTACCTATTGCTGTAATCAGGGCCGAACTTACGCCTAGGCCAACAAGGCCATGGCCTAGGGCGGAATATTTTGGGGGGCGGCATTTGATAAGGAGATTTTTTTGTCAGAATTTCGAGGAATGCCAAGAAGAGAAAACAACAACAAAATCGGGAAAACTACTCTTCTACGCATATCAACAGTTTTGATGTACAAAGAAGTATTTTTGCCAGAACTATTTTTTTTTGTCACTCAACCCTTAACCCCCTCAAATATTTATACTATTGCAATTTCTGAAATAGAACAGAAGAATTAGGCAAATTAGGTATTCTTATTTCTCGATCCACTCCTGCCAGTATATTGTGGTATCTTGTAGAGCCCTTACCAAGCGCAACTGTAGGTAATTTGTAAAACGAACTTTCCTGTTTCAATTAACTTCTTTCTTTCAAATAGTGTACCTAGTTTTTTTATTCTTTGATCCATTCATTTACAGGAAAATGATGCAAAATTTGATCGTCATACAGTACCGTTCATAAGTTCGGGATCACCTTTCGAATTTTCGATCGAGACAGAAAATTGAATATCTGAGTCAAATTTTTTTTCAGCCTAATGGTCCAGGTGGCATTTGAAAGTGGAAAGAACCAGCTTTATTTCGTTTCTTTTTTCAATTTTTCACGATTTTTTCCGCACTCAGTATGTAATGTTGAACATAACTGTTTCTTGCGATTTTCATACTTTTGAAAAGTCGCGTATATGTAATTCTTTTGGAAATGGCGATGGACATTTTTTCTCGGAGGGACTATAAAGTGTTAAGATTGAGCTGTAAGTTGATTTTTGAAAAGAAATCTGCCTTTTTTTCGTCAAGTTATTCAACTTTTTGTGCGGAAAGTCAGCTTTCAGAAAATGTTTCGTAACTCTAGAACTGTGGGGTATTAGATAAAATGTCACGATATGGAAAATGTGTACTTTTGAATTTTTTATTCCATCAATTTTTTTTTCCATGTTACATGAATAAATCGGGACTAAAGTTTACAATCAATTTTGTGATTCTGTTGTTATTATATCATGAAGAAATTTATTGTTGATTTTATTTCGGATTTATTCATGTAAAAAAAGTCCGAGAATAGAAATGTTCAAAAAAATTGGTAGGGGTAAAAGACTCAAGAACACACATTTTTGATATCATGACATTTCATCTGAAACCCCACGATTGTCGAGTTACGACGCATTTTATAAAAACTGACTGTCCGCACAAAAAGTTGGATAACTTGACTAAGAAAAATCGCAGATTTTACTTTAAAAAAACCAACTTACAGCCTAATATGAACACTTTCAAGTCCCTGTAAGAAAAAATTTCCATTAAGAACGGTTATGTTTAACATTATCTAGTAAGTGCGGAAAAAATCGTGAAAAATTGGAAAAAGAAGCAAAATACAGCTAGTTCTTTCACTTTTCAAATGCCACCTGGAAACCTATTTGGCTAAGATTTTTTTTTAAACAAGATATCCAACTTTCTGTCTTGATCGAGAATCCGGAAGGTGATCCCGAACTGATGAAAAGTACTGTATATCACACGAACAATTATTTAAAGCTGAGCAACTGCGAATGAGTTATAATTTCCTTTTACCTGTGATTCAATTTAGTATCAGATTCATAATTCATAGCAAGGTTTTCGAACTGAAGGAAGAAACGAAAGGACCGGAGATTTCGCAGCCCATGGGACGGCACGGAAAATTGGCCTTGGGGCGGCAAATGGCTAAGTTCGGCCCTGGCTGTAATAATGTTCAATATTGCCATGAACATAAATAAATATCTATCTATCTATCTATCTATCTATCTATCTATCTATCTCACTCATGCGACATTTTATAACGACATTGTAGTACGTATCGGATATATTTAGCGTGGGTGCATCCTGACGGAAAAAAACCCTCAAATTTAGGGGGTAAATTCGTACGGCTTAAATTTCGGGGGTTTACCATGAAAACTTAGGGTTTACCCTGTATTTGGGGGTAAAATTTGAGGGTAAACCCCCAAAACATAAAGGGTACGAATTTGCCCCTTAAATTCAAGGGTTTTTTCCTGTGAGGATTAAAAACTTTCGATCCCTACTTTGACAAGGATTAACCCCTCTAGAGATTAGTCAGGAATTCTGAATCACCTCGTATAAATTGACAAAAATCCTGAATAATTCACAAACTACTATTTCAACTACATGCTGATAAATCTGGACAGAAAGACAGGCATTATACCGTCATCGCACCGATTATAGGTCGTCGAAAATACAGCTTAGGTATTGAAAATTTGAAGATATCTTCATAATAAAATCTCACTAAACGAAAACGACGCGCTTTGATATTAATTATTTTGCAAATACTTATATTGCAAATATCGAATCAAAACGATCATATTTTCGTAAACAGCTCGTTCAACATCAAAATAACTTGTTAAAATAAGTAATCAATTGATATTTTCAACATCACGTTATATGTCGACAGCTTAATAACATGGTCACGTAAGCGCCAGGATTTTGGTATTTTTTGATATTTATGTGACAGAAACGTATCCCTACTTTTCTTCATTTTTGCAATCGTGAATGTACTTGAAACATTTTCGCGGTATACCTAAATAAAAATTTGAAACACAGAAGCGTAAGTGCCATTAATTTGTATGAAACAGACGTATGCACAGTCCGGTTCGGCAACAGGAGAACGTATCACCACTAGGTATATGGCGAGATACGTTTCTATGTAACAAATCATTTGACACTCGGAAAAGTTCAAAAATACATGCGTATCTCCAAAATGAGTAGATTCCTATCAATTTATGGAATTATGTAGTTTAGAAATTATTTATAACAAAACCACGTGAGTGTGGAGTTACGGCTGTGTCATATAAAATGCGTGGAGGTACGTGACTATGATACCGAATTAGTATAGATAATGGCTCTTTTCATTCGTCGAATAATTTCAAATGCCGAGAACAATTTTTTTGGAGATTCGTCTATCTGACTTCGAAAAAGGCAATTTTTGGCGTTTACGCGACTATGTTATTAAGCTGTCGATGTGTAATTGAAATTCGGTAACAATAATTTTTGTGATCAAAATCAATAAAAAAAAAGTTGTGTATTGCAGAAGTAAACCAGGAGGGATCAGTCAACGTAAGCCGTGATGAAAACGAAACTGACCTTGCTTATGTACCTCGTCCATCAACTGGTGTAAGCGCATCCTTATTGAAAATAGTTTATTGTTCTATATGAAGACAAAGGTTTTTTTTTTTCAACCCGAAGGGCTTAGCAGCTACAAGGGGTTGAATTTGAAGAAAAAAAAAAAAAACACCAAAAATCGGAATCGCGCTTTTCCTCAAACGTTAATATCTCCGCTTCCCTTTGTCCTACAGACGTCAGAAAAAATTCATTCGAAAGCTATTAATTTTACTTTTGTACTATTGAATTTAAATTCAGCGAATAACCAACTTCTTGATTGTTGTGAACAATTATATTTTTTCAACGCCATTTTCGAGATGACTACCACCATCTAAAATTTTGAAAAAAAAAAACCGATTCATTAAGGTGGTTCTTCCACGAACCGAAATATTGCAGAAGATCCTAATTTTTCACTATGTGATAGTTAAAGTACCTATTAATACTCATACAAAGTTTGACAGGGGGTCATCGAGCAAATAATAAAAAGAACTGACCTTAGATTTCCAATATTTATCACATAACCTTATGGCAGAATCTCATTACGAACGATTGAATCAGATATTTGTTATACGTAAATATTAGAGATCTTTTCCAAAAACGAGTTGAATATAGTATGCATCGCGAGGATTTCATAAATGGCAAGAAAATAGTATGTCATCGGAGTCTGCGACAAAATATTCAGAGTTGGAGTGATAGAATTTCAATTTTACGTGAAGATTTGACGCAATTGAGACGTTTGGCGACACCGCGATACGTCAGTTCATAGCGTACATCAGAGAGCTCCGTCCGAATGAAACATCATTATGTCATTGGGGCATTATGGCTTTGTTTAAAATTAAAAATATGTAAATTTATTAATTTTCAACGGAGCCCAACTGAAGCACCTATGAAATTCGGCCCTCTGTGAAAGAACCACCTTGATTCTTGATTCATTTATTAACGGAATTATGTATTAATTTATGAAATCATTTATTTCATTTCATGCTGAATACTCGACTTGAAACAACGAAAATATATGAATAGTGGCTAAAACCTCATGACAAAGAGCAGCAATCAGTCAAAACGACTACATCACAAGCTGACCAGAGGCCGGAGTCACTTACAGGGTCCAATGAAGGTGCTAACAAAAGAATGCGTGAGGAGTTGGATTCATTGGAAACCAAAATGAAGAATGAACAGAATACGGGAATGCAAAATCCCCAATTGCACGAGCTAACGATGAAAAAATTATTGTCAGAAATAGAACGTTCAGAAGAGGCAAGGAAATGTGATCGAGAATTACACGATTTAAAAATGAAAAAAATCAGGCTCGAAATTCATGCTGAAGAATTCAAACTCAAGTTGCAGCTTGGTTTGTCTCAGTAAAAATTCATAAACATTTGTCAGTATTGGGATCTGACATGGGGACGGAGCCTAGGGTGATGACGTCAAAACACGGCACCTCAAAAACAACATTTAACACGGGTTCGATAGGAGAGATGAGAGTTTTTTCAAAATAATGGTAATTTTTTTGAATAAAAATGTACAGGTGTTTTAGGCAATAGTAAATAATTAAAAATATATAACTTAATACTGTTTTTTTCATTTTTTTTTTATTTCTGATTATTTTACGTTTTGCAACACTCGCACCTTTAATTTTCAACTTTTTGAGTCGTGATTTGTAAGAAATCAGAAACTTGTACATGCAATTGCATATGTTTACGTTGGAAATAAAAGCTTCATCTATCTGGCCACAAAGTGCGCCAGCTGGAATGTCAGATCCCAATATGTAATGTCAATGTTTTTCATCATTTTATTGAATAAAGTTAATTGAACATTATTATAAATATTTTAATTCGAAAACCCATGTATGCGATGCACATCGTGACGGCACGCGTATGTCGACACATCCAGTAAACTAACACGAATTAGAATCAAAAGAGAACGTACGCGCGTTAGAGGTTTTTCTTAACTCTTGTTCCATGTATGGAATGATGGCCGGGAAGAGGATGAACAAAGGAAGCGCACAGTTTATTTAATTGCATGAAAATATCCAACGGTCACCCATCCAAGTACCGACCTTGAGTATCGTTGCTTAACTTACTTCCCGTGTAGAAATTCTGTTCGGGCTGTGATCAGGACCTGAATGTTTTGCCTGGTTCCAATTGAGGCCCTGTCGGGCCAAATCATCGGGATTTGATTAGAAATGTAACGCTTCATACTACTGGCCCTGATCGGGCCAACATTTCAGCCCCTGATCAGGAAAATCTATGACGGGCTGACTAGGCGCGTAAATTGTTGCATAACAGGCCCTGGTTGGGAGAATTGATCAAAACCCGACTAGAAATATAAAATTTTCGTGTGAAAATCTGATCAGGTCCACATCAGGTCCCTATATCGGAGCTCTTAATTTATTTTCGACCAATTAAAATGTAATAATACTGTGAAAAAAATAAAAAATACGGGTTGTCGACGGATTTTATCGTCAGTGAACCGATCCTACGCATTTTATCGACGAAATCAATTTATGAAACCACTGAAAAAACCGCCGTCAATATTAGTCCCCGCGGGGGCTTGAACCCACGTCCGCTCGATCACCAGTCGCACGCCCTAACCACTACGCTAAACTATCGCATGATATAAGTTCCAACAATTTGCTACTTATTGAGGGCATGTCAAAGTGTCAAGTTATTACTCAAAATATCTCAAAGTCATAAAAATTTAGCGTTTTCAGGACGAGATTGAAGTCCTTGCATATATTATTACGAATAATTACTAAATCTTATATTATGCATTTTTCGTTTACGCGGTCATGTGTTTATCCGAATGAAATATGACACTTTGTTAGAAAAAAAATGTCCCAAGACGTTTACTAGAATTTTTATGTTTATTTTGATAATTTTTTTTAGTTGAAACAACATAAATTTATTTGAAGTGGCAAATTCTTCTCTCGTATCAACTGAAAATAGTTTTGAAATTAACGTGAAAATTGTAGTGAATCTCCTAGAATATGTTTTTTTCTTAAACAGTGTACCTATGCATTTGATATTTTACAAATCCGGTAAACTGTTTATTTATGAGAAGACCTGATTATTTCTCGAGCAGGCCCTTATATCTGTTGGCCTCATGAGAACTCTAACGTTCATTTATGAGAAGACCTGATTATTTCCCGAGCAGGCCTTGAGTTGTTGGCCTTATAAAAACCCTAACGTTGATTTATAAGAAGACCTGATTATTTCCTGAGCAGGCCATGATTTACTGGTCCCCCCTGAAACCTTGCGATTCGTTACTGAGGATGTCCGATCGATTCTTGACCAGGTCCTGGATCAATGGTCCCCTCCTAAAACCTCACGATCCATTACTCAAGACCACGGGGCCAAGTTTCTTGGAGGAATGACTGCATCCTGAGCAGACCCGATATTCTGCGCCCCATTGGAATCTCAAGATTCATTTCTGAAGACACGGATCAATGCCGGAGCAGGACCTGGTCTACTGGCCGCTATCGAGACCTCGAGACTAAATTTTCAAGAAAAATGATCGATTTCTGACCTGGACCTGTGCCTTCTGAACCGCATCGAAATCTCCACCTTTATTTTTGAGGACATTGAATCAATGCCTGGGCAGGACCTGGTCTACCGGCCGTTATCGAGATCTCGAGACCAAATTTTCAGACGGATGATCGATTCCTGAGCTGGACCTGATCTTTTGGCTCGATCAGAATCTCAATAGTGCATTCTTGGGAGGACTGATCAATACCTGACCAGGTCCTAATCGGGTGATGGAAGGGATATCTTATTGTGGAAGCCACAATTTAAACTGATTAGGGCCCTAATGTTACTTGGGGCGTCTCGAAGAAATTTCTACACGGGTTGATCCAGCGTGATCCAGTATTTGCCCAGTTCCAATGATCTATTGTAGATATAGAGGACACCTTCCCAAATTGTAAGGCTATCGTACGATAATTATTTTTTGTAACACTGTATGGAAAGTTCTTACTTTGTGCACCGAAAATTGTACGCAAAATAGCAGATTCTTGATGATCTTACAGAGTGTGCGGGAATGTTGATTCCCGCACATTTATCCATTCAAAGTGTGCGGGAATCAACATTCCCGCACGATTTACCCATGCGGGAATGTTGATTCCCGCACACTTTGTCGATTCATCCATGCGGAGTGTACACAAAGTGCGAACTTCCATACAGTGTTACAAAAAATGGTATATGAACTAGTGCGGGTTGGTGATTCCCCATTCGTGTGAGATACAGCACTCCCTATCAAAAAAATCCACATGGGAAACCATGTGGGTCTCCCAGGTTCCCAGTTCCCAGGGGAATTTTGGCAGGGAACCCATCTGGGATGTGGGGCTCCCAATAAGACCCATGTGGGATGTGGGTACCCCATAGGACCTGTGTGGTAGGTGTGGGTCTCCCGATAGGACCCATGTGGGATGTGGGTACCCCATAGGACCTTAAAGACGTCTTTACGACATAAGACGACATTTAGACGTCCAAAAGTGAGACATTGGACGTCTATACCACGACTTTAAGACGACTTTTATTTTTGTGTTTACTGGGTGATTTACCAAAACTTCCATGTGGGTGCCTAACAAACCCGTGTGGGATCCCAAACGTCCTATGTGGGTGACCAACAAACCCATGTAGGTTTCTGCGAGTCCCACATAGATTTCCAAGACTCCCATGTGGGTTTCCAGCAAAACCATATGGGTACTCAACAAACCCATGTAGGGTCATCAATGCCCCATATGAGTTCCTAGAAGTCCCACATGGTTTACCGAAACTTCCATGCGGGTGCCTAACAAACCCGTGTGGGATTCCAGACGTCCTATGTGGGTGACCAACAAACCCATGTAGGTTCCTGCGAGTCCCACATAGATTTCCAAGACTCCCATGTGGGTGCCCAGCAAAACCACGTGGGTGAACAAAAATCCTATGTGGGTTCCTGGAAGCCCCACATCGATTTCCAAGACTCCTATGTGGGTTCCCAGCCAAACCGTGTGGAAGACCAACAAACCCATGTAGGTTCCCAGCCAAACCATGTGGGAGACCAACAAACCCACGTAGGTTCCCAGCCAAACCATGTGGTTGCCCAGCAAAACCATATGGGTTCCCATGTGTCCCACCTGGATTTTTTCAATAGGGCTCGCCTTCGGCTCGTGCTGCAAACCTCACACTCATCGGAAATCACCAACTTTCCGCACTAGTATCATAATATACTATTCTAGAACAGTTATAAATAAAACTCTTCAAATATTAACTCTTATGAGTTTGATTAAAATAGTACATTTATCTTTGACAATGACGATGATTATATAATAATATAATAATATACAAAGGGATACGATACAATAATTAAAACTGCAACCTTAGGGCGTCAAGCCTTAAATAGAAACTTTGAAAATATTCTCAACTCTGATCGGTTCAATCAAAATACAGTATTTCCAAAACAAAAGAATGCCAAAATTTTTTAAAAATAAATAAAGCCGTACAGCAATCTACACCCCCCTCGATCGCCTAGAGTTTTCTAGAATAGCTTTGAACGATGAAAAGTTATTCTTTACGTGTTAATCAAATGCAAATATTGAGATCCGATGCGCGACCTCTTAAAATTATCCGACGGAGCGCAAATTTTGACAGACTCATTATTAGATCCAAGACTAATGTTCCGAGTTGTGACAGTCGAGATCAAGAAACATTTTTTTTCCCAGGCCTAATATGTAGGTATACATAGCAGAGTTGGGCACCACTAATTACAAATTGTAATTAATTACATTGCAATTACTAATTACATTCGTAATTTGTAATTAGAAAAAAATCAATTACTAATTACATTTGTAATTTGTAATTAGAAAAAATCAATTACTAATTACATTTGTAATTTGTAATTAGGAAAATTTTAGTTACTAATTACATTTGTGATTTGTAATTGGAAAAAGTTAAATTACTAATTACATTTGTAATTTGTAATTAGAAAAATTTTAGTTACTAATCACATTTGTAATTTGTAATAAGAAAAAGTTTGGTTACTAATTACATTTGTAATTTGTAATTAGAAAAAAATCAATCCCTAATTACAATTGCGGAAAGTAATTAGCAGCTATTTTTCTTCTAATTACAATTTTTCAAAGTAATTAGAAGAATTATTCAATCCATTTACAGTTGTTAGATGTAATTATATCTCGGTATATTCTCTTATATCTGGGTATATACAACCATATAGCGACATATTCAGGTATATCTCGGTATATACCGACATTCGAATACCACAGTATTCGTGGAAACGCTTCATAGGAAAGTGAAAACGCACGCGAAACATACATGCAACTCAGAAGTCAAAGTAAGTTTTATTTCGCATATTACGTGCCCATTGGCTACGTGGGAACAAAACCTAATCGCTTGATGTTTGAGTTGCCTGATTAATTTAATATCATCATAAAAGAGCGTCTCTTAAGTAATTGATTAATCGATCGATGCACGAGAATATAGATTATAAGTTAAATAGAATTTATCACTATGTCGTATGCGCAATGTTTTAGCTAATGTATTTCGATGTGTGTATTCCACGATGTCCAATCTTATTTCTATACTCTTTTTTTGTCCCTCGTGACTAATGCTTGTGTAATTAATTGTTATGTAAATATAAATATAGCGTTGAACTGCCTAATTATTGTATTGTATCCGATTTTATTCTGAACACATGTATGTAGGTATTAGGGGGCGTTCATTAATCACGTGAGACTCGAGACGGGAGGGGGGGGGTACTTGAAAAGATCACGATTGATCACATCGGGGGCGGGGGGGGGGGGGGGGGGCTCGACCAATATCACGTGTATTTTTTATTGCATTTTTGGTATATAATGTCAATCATCTCTCGCGAATCTTTTTGTTTCAAAAATGAAATGTTTCATCTTGTGGACCACATTAATTGCGTTGAATATCCATAGACTATCCAATTCGCATATTTTGTCACTGGTAAGGAAAAACTACGTGATAATGGGCTGGGGGGGGAGGGGTCCGCCAAAACCTCACGGACGATCACGAAGGGGGAGGGGGGGGGGGGTCGAAAATGGGCTAAAATGGATCACGTGATTAATGAACGCCCCCTTAATTGACGTGAATACCGTGCAAAATTTCAATGAAAAATTACCCAAACCTACTCTCTAAAAATAAAACAGTGGATTTTTATTCACTATCTGCCTCAGCTATAAGTATCAAGAGACTCGGTAGAGTCTCGCGCCAAGTACATTAAAACGGAGCGCGTCGACGACAGAGTATCTTTACCGCGACGGCTGCTTTCCGGCGGAGTGGGAATAAAATGACGATCTCAGTAATCGTATTTATCGATCATATTAAATGATTTGCGCTTGATCTTCGGAATGAGGATTCACTCAGCTTTCATTTAAGCCCAAAATCTACCCGATCGGTCCACGGAGAGCTGAGTTATGATCGTTTATTTATTTGGTCGACGATTTTACACTATAACGTCTGAGTCCGAATTCACAATGGTCATCCAGCATGCTGTTCTATAAATAGCTTTAGCCAAAAGTTCCACGCCTTGCCGGTTTACTAGAGTGTCCTGTGAGTCGTTCTGCCGTCCATGGCGCATGCCCGGGCATATGGCCGTTATGGGAAATGTCGTGACAGATGAGAAATATGGTTCAAGGATGACGTGTATACGGGTAGCTTCATTTTCAAAACAAAGTTTGGAATTAATTAGAAGAAGTAGAAAATTGTTGAAATTATTCCCGGTGTCCTATAGATGAACAATACATAATATCTACTCAATTATTATTCGCTTACCTGACAAGACTTTAAGGTTATGTGAAATCTGTTACATTAATCGTAATATTTTATCGATGATTATTGACAAAGCTGTTGACGTTTTGTAAATTCTCCAGGACCGGCTACGTCATAGACTATTTTCGCGCACAGTCTAGCTCTTAAGGGGAGACTTCGGTGAAATTTTAATAAAAACGATTTTAACGTTTTTCAAAATACTAAAAAAATTGTAATCAAAAATTCCCTGCATCAAATTTTAGATTGTGGTAGTATGTGTATTGAAAAAAAAAATTCAATCTTCTGAGTTGAAAGTGCATGCCCAAGAAACCTTTCGCAGAGACTGTTCTGTGCACCGCTGCCAAAAACTCCTTGCGGATGGCAGTATGTGTATTGAAAAAAAATTTCAATGCTCTGAGTTGAGAGTGTATGCGCAAGGAACCTTTCGCAGAGGCTTTTCTGTGCACCGCTGCCAAAAACTACTTGCAGATGGTAGTATGTGTATTAGGAAAAAATTTTAACCCTGTGAGTTGAGAGTGCATGCCCAAGAAACCTTTCGCAGAGACTTTTCTATGCACCGCTGCCAAAAACTCCTTGTGGATGGTAGTAAGTGTATTGAAAAAAAATTTACATCCTCTGAGTTGAGAGCGTATGCGCAAGGAACCTTTCGCAGAGACTTTTCTGTGCACCGCTGCCCAAAACTACTTGCAGATGGTAGTATGTGTATTAGGGAAAATTTTTAATCCTGTGAGTTGACAGTGCATGCGCAAGAAACCTTTCGCAGAGACTTTTCTCTGCACCACTGCCAAAAACTCCTTGCGGATGGCAGTATGTGTATTGAAAAAAATTTTTAAGGGCGTTGACTAGCTGAAAAGCGCGGGCTATTCCGCTTCCCGCGTGAACTGTGACGACCGAGACAGCAGACAAACTTGAGAAAGACAGAGCATCGTAACTGCACTGTGGTTGGCTAGAATGAGGACGGTAGTAGGCTCCCTACTGCTCGGCTGCGCTGGATATCGCCCAATTTTGCGCCAAAAATCACTGTTTAATGCTTCAGGTCTTTTCTGGTTACTACTTAGTCATTGATCCGATAGTATCGATCATGATCTTGATTAGGAGGTGAAGGATGTAGCTATGTTATGGCTTTCACCGAATATTTAAAAAAAAATCGCTCCTCGTTGTACATCATCGCAAAGATGGCTTACTTTCAAGATTATTTTTTGCAAAGCTTAAAGTGAAATCGCAGATTCGGCCAAAGCCATGACATGGATACGTCATTTATCTGTGAGAATTTTCATCGAAAACTCCGTTATCTTGAAAAATGAGGAAATGAGAAGGTAAATGCCGAGAGTCTATTTACGCGCACGCGGCGAGGCCTAGTCAACGCCCTTAATCTAAGAATGTAGAAGAATGATAGGAGAAAGTCACGAAATCTGTATAGTGAATAAAAAGTAAAAAGAACATAAAAAAATTGGAAGAGATATAGGAAAGAGGGGCGGGCCAGATGGACATCCCTCAAAAATTTTCGTACTTCTTCAAAATTGAAAAACGTTTTGAATTTCATTATTTACTTGCTCTAGCAAACTTCGAACACCAAATCAACTACACATCTTGACAACTTTGGGAAAGGTGGCAAAAATGGGTAAGGAAAAGTAACACAGTAGAACAGTAAAAGGTATTCCAAAGTAAATACGAGAATAAATTCAGAAGATTTTTCAATTTTGAAAAATTTCGACAATATTATAGGGTGCCCATTAGGGTGGATTGTTTTGTTGTTGTTCTTGTTTTTCATGGTCACACGAATAAAGTTATGAGGAATCAAAAAAAAAAAATCTGTGTAGAAACTTGACAACATTGGACAATATTTAGAGG